>JAUPMV010000013.1:20354757-21568778 GCA_030848855.1 Branchinecta sandiegonensis
AAGGTTTGATCAGATCAAATTACTCCTTCACCCCTTTCCCTTCCCTTTCCATTCGGATAAGCATTCTGAAAAGTTTATTCGTGCTACCTGTTTCTGCTCCCGTGCTTCCTCTGCCACACACTCACTCAATCCACTAAAATCCCGACACCTTGAATTTCGATTCAATTCAGTTCAGTTCAAGACTTTTATTTCGGCCAGAAGCCATAAACAAACACACAAACAAAAAATAAAGAACGCATAAGGCTACAACACCACATAAATTAGCCACATCCGTGTTTCTTACACATATTATCCCAGACGGGCAAAGACAGGCGAAGCCACGGGTTGCAGAATGCCACAACTATGCAATTTTGCGATAGTAGCAAGCGATTTCTTAGAGATGTACGATGCGTAATGCCAACTGCGAAAAGTTCATAACGCGATAATCGCCGAACATCTCTGTAGCACTGCGAAAACGCGGGAGACGATGAAGTAATCGAAAGCTGTCATTGTTAGCAATGCGTATCTCGCTCAGGCTCGACTGTGTAAGTTTTCTTTTTTAATTTTCAGATACCTACGAATATGCAGTTCCTGAAGTGCAGGGGACACCACTCGTTAGACACACGTCGAGGACAAGAACTCTGCCATGCAATGAGTTATCGACATTTGTTGATCAGCCCCGGATCGGGCCTATGCATAACAGCCTAATGTCTCGCGTCTTGTCGACAACCAAAAGCTGTCCGACTGACAGCCCGTCGAAAAAGGTTTGTGATATTTAAATTTATTTTGGATCTTTTATTCTAATTTATTCGGCCTTTCTTATGTTTTCTAGATCGGATAAAACGGCCGTTTTTTCAAAATGTCAAAGAGGGTTCATGACTGTTGATGCTTTTGAAGATACTTAGTCTTCCAGGATATATTCCTACCTAACTAACTGACGTCAGGGAGGCGTAGCAACAAACATTCTATCATTCCTGCAAGGACCCGTGATTCATCCCGATATATACAACAGCTGAAGTTAACTTCTCTTCACTCAAGCTTGGGGGTCCCATACACAAGGACACCCTATGGTCCCTATTCGCTTCCACAGTAAATGATATCCACCTCATCTTCAAGGAAAGAGATATCCCCCCCCCACTTCCACTCCGTAGTGATCCGACTCATTTATTAGATATAATAGACCAATTTCACCGGTCATTAACTCGCTCCAGGCTTCTGGAACAAGATGTGATAATACGATGCAATTTGGCCAATTAAGAACGTCTTGACATCGTCCTTTTCTCCAGTCGCTTAGTCTTTATGGGATCCCAAAACGTAAGTGGAACGATACTAATAACATCGCAAAAGTTGTACGTCTGTCCGTCCGTTTGTCCGTCTGTTAGCACGATAACTCTAGAAGGGGTTGAGATATTTTGCTTAAACTTGGCTCGAGGACATCTTTGGGTCAAAGTGCACGTCAAGTTCAAAGATGGGATCTGTAGCTCTATATTTAAGGATGGGGGAGGGGTTTCAAATTAAGGGACGAAAAAAATATTACTAAAGGCTAATGAGATAGTCGATTCAGGGGTAAGAAGACATGCTGAATCCGAATATGAAAATCATTTTCTCGCCAGACAAGTAGTTCACCCGGAATCCGGCTAAAACCGGAAAAATTTTGAAAAATAAAAAGTTTCCATCTTAAGTTAATTAGAGGTCCAATCTAGGGGTAGTTTCGACAAGTAGTTCGTCCGGAATCCAGCCAAAACTGGAAAAAAATTTTAAAGCAGAAGTCTTATTTGAAATTGATTAGATGTTCGAGTCAGGGATAAGAAGACATGCTGAATCAGCATCTGACAATCATTTTTTATCCGGACACACAGTTCGCCCGGAATCCGGCTGAAACGGAAAATTTTTTACAAGTAAAAGTTTTTTCTGAAGTTGAGTAGAGGTTCGATGTAGTAGTAAGGAGGCCCATATACGTAAATTATCTCCTCGCCGAACTAATAGTTCGCCCGGAATCCGGCCAAAACCTGAGAATTCGTTGTAAGTTAAAAGTTTTATCTGAAGTTGATTAGAGGTTCAATATAGGGGTAAGGAGATATGCTGCGTTCGGTTTTTAGCTAGTTTTAACTAGTTCGCCCAGAGTCCGACAGAAACCGGAAATTTGGCAGAAGTAAGGCTTAGCTTGAAGTTTTGATCAGTTTCGTCTAAGTAGAGATGACGTATAGGGGTAAATGCAAACACTGAATCCATATCTGAACTTGGTTTTCTCAGATGTTGGCCATTGGCCTTAATCTGTTTCTAAATTTTAATAGTAGAAATTTCCAAGGAGTCTAGCGAAGACCGGATATATTGAAGATCCAGTTGTCTGGATCAAATATGAAATTTTTGGGATCCCATCGAAGCCTTTGCTGTTGTTTCGATTGTTTCCGATAGTTTAAAACACCCAGAAACTTTTCAATTCTGCCTGAAGGAAGGAGCCAGTGAGCCGTAGTGGTCCGCAGCAGTAGCATGCAGTACTTTCGTACTCTCGTTAGTACTTTCGTTCACAGGTCCTTGATTGGCCAGTAAGTAAACTGTGGTTTGAGAAAGAGATGCATCTTTTTCTTGGTCCGTTCTGGTAAACTGGTTTCGAGAATATTAGTAGAGTTGAATTATAAGTATTTTTAACTTTGAAAATTGAGTTTTAGTTTTAAAAGAAAAAATTTAAAGGAAGGGATTTGTTAAGGTTTTAAAGATAGGATGGAAGTGTAAAGATTAGAAAAAATGGAAGGATAAAAATAAAAATTAGAAATTAAGAAAATAAACGTAGAGATAGAGAAAAGTGTAGGTGACGCTAAATAGATAGGCCGGTCACACGTGATCACGTTTTAAAAATTTAAGATTGATAAGACCGTTGGCGTCACCGAGGGTAAGTGGAAGCGTAGTCACCTGGCCAATTCATATTGGACTGGAATGGTTTCGAGAACTGTATCCTATCTTTAGAATATGGTTGAGGGTGTAACCACTGGGGTTTAAAGCCGGGACAATGGCAAATAGCAGTACGAACTATTTTAGCTACAGAATGGTAACCTACTGAGGATTCACTCCTTAGGACAATTTAGTTCCCTCATGTTTGAGCATTATGTCCAAAAAAGGAGCGAGAAGCAGTACCCCTCCCGGTCTACGTTGATGCTCGCTTCCAGGGTAGAAGAGACTGTCCTTAGTCCCCGCAGCAAGTAAAGAGACTACAGTGCAAAAACTACTTTTTTTAATTTTCGTAAATTTTTGTGTCGACTTTCAAAATTCCATTCTACTTCATCTGCTATAAATTTGTACCATTTGAAAGATCCACTTCAGATTATACGAAAAAAGCAATACAAATTTCTGTCGAAAATATCTTCTCTTACTCATAACCTATATTTAGCGGTTAAAGAGTTAATATAGTTTAACGCGTATGTATTTTATTTATTTTTTTATATTTTGTTTTTTGCAGTATTATACGTTGGGCCAATTTGTTTGCATTTATTTCATTTTATACTCTCCGATCTTGTAGGTCAATTAAATATTTGAATTTGAATTTGAACTTGCTTTGATATTGACGTGCGTGCCATCTTTGCGGCAAAGAAGTGGATGGGTTGGTTCACCCCTAAGAGAGTGGACCGTCCGAGGGAAACGGAGATTGACCTTATGGGCGTGTCAACCAGTTTATAATTATAATAATTATACTATTTAACAGAAAGATTCAGATTTCAACGGTCAGTGTTATTTGCCTTTTAGGCTGATGGTTGTATCCTGTCATATTGAGGTATAGGCACCCTACGTAGAAGCTTAGCTCTGATTTAGTCGCGAGTGAGAGAAGGAAGACGCATCATGTCGAATCGACTCGTGTATAACCCTAGGTTCACACTGATGCGATTTCGCGCAAAAACCTGCGACTTGCGACGAACGACACAAATCGTCCGACAAACGACGCAGAACCATCCGTTTTGCTGCAGTGTCGGATGCTTTGAAATATTTCAACTGGTCCGACATAACGCATGCGATTCTTGAGGGAAAGAAAAGAAAAAACAAAAGTTGCGTTTTTGCTGATACCATGGTATCTGTCACCACGGTCTAAAGTCGTTTTTGCAGTTGTCGCGATATCTGATACCACGGTCAAAAGGCGTTTTTGCAGTTATCGTGGTATCTGGCCAGTTATCGTGGTATCAGATATTCAGATACTACGGTCCGACCGTGGTAACTGGCCGTGGTATCTGAAAAGTCATCTCACTTTCATCAAATTTTGTCAGATTGGTGATAAAGAAGTTTAGCACTTAGTGATGTAACTGGATATCTGTTTTTCTTTTGGGATGACTTCGAAAAGTGCAATTTCGGCAATAGTCGTTTTTTCAGAGCACCGTGTATCAGATACCACGATAACTGCAAACACGACTAATTGCAGATCCAATTACCGTGGTAACAGATACCATGGTATCAGCGAATTAAAAAGAAAGTTAAAGAAATTAAAAGCTAGTGAATTTTCAAGACTAAAAATTGCACTACCTCGTTCTGACTGTAATCCTAGGATGGCCGAATGCAAAATATCTTCTGAATAAACTTGTATTAACCTGTTTTGAACAAGATGACACATGGGGTTTGACTGATACTGGCCCAACGTGTCGCATACGAAGCAGCAGTTTGAACCAAGGGTAATAATAGCCCGTTTGTATTTCAGACTTGCGACAAAGCCAAGAATGCCCAAGCCTTCCGAGCGCACTTTGAAAAAATGGTCGTACCCGATGTGAATAGATCAAACATTCAGCTCCATAAGAGGATAGCAAGCGGAGCGTTCGGGACGGTAAGCGTCCAATTACTTTCCTCCCTCCCTCCCCTATGTAGAATTCGGTCTACTTACCTAGAGTAGAGTTTTATCCGTAAAAGGCAACTTTCACATCACATTTGCCGAATTTGACCTTTACATCAAACATAATTAGAAAAATATATATAATTAGTCAACTCATAATAATCATAATAACCTAACTGAAAACCGCAGGGAATCAAGTTAGAACTGAACTAGATTGAATATAATAATAATACAATAATTGTATTCAAAGCCAAAGGCCATCTACAAGAAAATACATATAAAACAACAAAACAAAATAACTTTACATGAATAATACATATGTAATTATTATAAATTATTATAAATTTCCGTGACATGGGGATGTAAACTGGTTAGATGAATTTGCCTTCGGGCGGGATGACTGTTCCTATGGCCGGCTTCTACCAGGCTATTGTAGTGGTTTGCGAACTCTGTTCGTAAGCCCCTCGGTAGCTCAGTTGGTAGAGCGACTGCCTTGTAAGCAGAGGGTCCTGGGTTCAAATCCCGGCTGAGGAGCATATTTGTCTATCAGTTCACTACTTATAAAATGTTTACATGAACTAAACTTCACCATCGCTCTCTCGAAATTTCGCCACGCCATCAACAAATATGCAAATTTTACATATAATGCTTGGCGTCGTGCTCTTTAAGATGTCAGGAAGTAACAAAACCTCACCTCCCAATAATTCTCTTCTTAACCCAGAAAGCTCTGGACACCGGGACAGAACATGGACCAAATAATCAACTCCATTACCACAAAGGGGGCAATATGAAAAATGTCTCAACTTACCTCAAAGCGGTATGGACAACTCCATCTTCAACTGAGCAGGTGATTGCAGAAGCTTTAGGTATCCACTCAAAGACCGAAGCTGAAGCAATAGCACCAAACTTAAAGGAGTTATATCATAAGCATTCTAGCACTTGCAACGTCTAGAACCCCCCCCCCTCCCCACCCAAGATGAAGACACGGCTCGATCCGACCGCTGGGTCATCTAGTGGCGCTGGTAAGAAACGCCCCACATGGGGAGTATGGAATCATAGTTTGACTTTGGATCTAACAAAACGTTTTTATTGTAGCAGACATATGGAAAATGTGTAGAAAAAGTAGAATAATTATTTGTATGATCGATTTCTTTAAGTATTTTGTTTTCTGTTTTTTCTTGTTAATTCTCGTAAGTCCAAAGAATTAAGGATGTAAACTAGATGACAGTAAACAAACGCCGTAAATTATACTAAATTGGTTATAGTGATTTCTTGAAGATTCTGAAACTGAGCTAAATAATATTCAGCTTCCGAGACCTAAAAATGTCAAACTGGCTGATGTTTTCTTCTTTCGACATCTAAACGTCCACATGGTGATGTAATTAGTTCTTGTAATCCTCTTACATGCCTTCTCGAAGCGTCTAGTAATCTTTGACAAGCGTCAGGAGATCAATGAATAGTTAAGTAGCAATGGCGGATTGACGTTCAAGAGTGAACTGTGTTCAGGTATTTTCTGGATAACGTGGCTACCGTGAGGATTCTGGGGAAAACAAAGGTAACGGTGTGTTCGTAAAGTCAGACCCATCGAAAAATGATGGTGTCTCCCACCTTCTCGGCCCACATGAATCAAAGGCTTTAATATGTTACACAAACATTCGTCCTTGAAGTCTACCGTAAATGCTTGCTCCTCAGATCAAAAACTCACAAAAAGATGTTCCTCGTTTCCGGAGCTTTAGATTGCGGACCTATACTCCCTAGAAAGCATAATCGTGATTCATATTTTTTCTTCGAAAACAGCTGTATTACCTTGAAGAAACAATCGAACAATCCAACCACTCATCGTTCAGATTTTTCGTGCGAATTTCGCCCTACGTCAAGAGCGAGTTTCAGCATCCGTCACACTGGGCCAAAAATCTGGAACTCAATTCCAGTATCAGTGCGAGAATGTAGCAATAAGCGACAGTTTCTAAAATTACTGAAAAAAAAAATTTACGACGCGTAGTTGAGCAATTTCTTTTGTTTTTGTTCTCTTTTTGTTGATGTTAAAATGTAGTTAGAAGACGGCTTTTTATTTTATTTTTATTTTATTTTCGTTGTGCAACATTGTCAGTGCTAAAGTATGCCACCAGGCATGTGCACTGGTCCGTGATTTTTATCTATGTTTGTTGTAATTAAATAAATAAAAGAAAAAAAAAAGAAAAAAGAAAAAAAAAGAAGAAACAACGATCTTTCGTTGTACAAATCGCCGCAAGACTCACGAGCAGAGCAAAATAACACTAGGGAGTAGCGCCAAGACTTGAGGAAAGTGACACACACTCGAATAGGAGCGACACTAGCACCACTAGCGATAGCAAACGTCCGTACTGAAAACCAATCTCCTAGAAAGCATAATCGTGATTCACATTTTTCTTCGAAAACAGCTGTATTACCTTGAAGAAACATTCGAAGAAACAACGATCTTTCGATGTACAAATAGTCGCAAGACTCATGAGCAGAGCAAAATAACACTAGGGAGTACCGCCAAGACTTGAGGAAAGTGACAAACACTCGAATAGGAGCGACACTAGCACCACTAGCGATAGCAAACGTCCCTACTGAAAACCAATCTGTCGTGCGCCGGCGCTGGCCCGAATAAAGATACAACCTCCCCTGTTTCCTCGATATGCGCACTCCTTATCTCTTTACTAGAAATTTCTAAATCCGCAATGCAGCGAACTTAGTGGGCGGCGCTACGAGTATGGCCCGTTTGCGAAGCAAGGAAAGCGTAGGTTTTGACGCTACTCCCTAGGGTTATTTTGCTCTGAACACGAGAGGCACGGAGGTGTAATGATTGTGTAGTGTGATTGTTGCATTGAAATGGGATATTTTGCTATGGAGTTAAATACGGGAAGATTTATTGGGTTTAGATGTATGCCAAGTTAAAGAGTCTTTTGGTAGTGAATTTTATTTCAAGTTAGGAATACCATTTAAGTTTTGAAGTGTTTGATTCAGGTGCGAGTAAACTTTTTATCGCTATGTGGTGGTAATTCGTGGAATTCTAGGTGTCCGGATGGATTACGATTTTGTCCTCTTTGCCATCTTGACGGAGATGGTCTGGATCATTTTCTTTTTAGGTGCCAGGAGCTTTCGCACTTAAGGGGTTCATTATTTTCTGGGAATGGTAGGCAGCTTCTTGGTATCTTACGCTCTATGTCACCAAGAGTGATTGTTTCTTTTGGAATTTTGTGCAAAAAGCACTCGAGTTGAGAAGTGTTGTTTCTTAGTTTGTTATTTTGTTTAGTTTCTTATGAGTTGTTTGTTTATCCTGTATATGGCCTTTGGATTTTTCAATACAGATATATATTTATATATATATATATATATATATATATATATATATATATATATATATATATATATATATATATATATATATATATATATACGGTGGTCGTGCGTTGCAGCGATGTCGTATGGAGTACTGCTTTCTTCTCTGCCAGTAATAACTTAAAGAGATTTTAAAACTTGAAAGTCAATCAGTTTCCTGACCTACTTGTCACCACCAAATTCTTTCCCAAAATTTGCTTTCCAGATTTTTCTGCCACAATAGAATATGTAGATGAAACAGGGGAGGCGATTTAAAACGGGTAAAATGTGTTCAGAAGAAAATGGCCCCCCTGTGAGACGGTTAATATTACCACGCTTACCATATGAATCATATCAAAACAAAGGCGAAGCATTTGAATTTCAAAACAGACATCAACAGGTTTTGTTCCGACAGGAATTTATGTGAGCAATTTTTCAGTGGAAAAAGTTGTGGTAGACAATGGTACTGGGAAGGAAGTAGTCGCTGGTAATCGATATCAGAAAGGAAAATATTGACGTATTCTGTAAATTTTTGAATAAACGAATACATGCATTTTATATGTAACCCGTCACACGATCATAGATAACAAGACGGAGTATGAACTAAAAAAAAAGAAGGAAAAGAAAACAACAAACAAAACAAGAACAGATAGCAAATGAAAAGCAAACATTTTGAAAAATTATGCATTTTTTCCATCGTAATTATATGTCGAGAAGGGGGAGAATCATCCGCGGTTTCTGTTGAATCGGTACAAGCTCTTCCGTCCATATGAAAAAGGTTATTTAATTAGGTAGCCTGCGACTTGATTTCTGAAACAGTTGCGTTATTTAAACTCTTACAAGCCATGTATTTGACACATTACAGTTAGTTATTGCTTTCGACCTTTTTTGTTATGGCAATTACAGCCTCTGGCTCAAGTGCCATATATCGATTGCAATTCCGTCTGTCGGTCTGGCGGTCTGTCCCACGATTGCGAGTTAGGGTACTTCAGGATGTGCTAGGACGACGAAACTTGGCAGGGATATCAGGGACCCGATCAGACTAACCTGGAAATAATCAGTTTCCATCTTCCATCCAACCAGCTGGGGGGGGGTGGAGGGAGGGGGAACATGGAAAATTTAGTCGTGCGTAACTTTCGAACGGTGATCAGATTCGAATGCAACTTAATAACTGAATAGAAGACATGTCTCTGATGTCCCATCGTAAGTCTGGACCGGATTTGACAGCTGCGGGGGAGTTGGGGGACCGGATGGAACCCACTCGAAAGAACAAGTATCTGCTCTAGTCTCTACATAAATCGTTTACAAAATCGGACTGGATCCGATCACTTGGGGGGGGGGGGATGAAAGTGGATGGCGTTTCCCGGAATTGCGATGCTGGCGGTTTCGAGGATTTTCACGACGACTCTTAGCAGGTGTATCAGGGACCCGATCAAATGACTTGAAAATATTAATTTCCTTGATCCGATCATCTTGGGGGTAGTGGAGGTAGGGGGGATCCCGAATATTGAGTAATGCGTAACTTTGGAACCGGTGATCGGATTCCAGTGAAATTTAATAATTGAAGAGTGAAAATTCAATGAAATTTAATAGTAGAATCAGACATGTCTCTGTTGTTCGATTTCATGTCCGGACCGGATCCGACAACTGATTTGGGGCAGGGGGTGGGGGAGGACCGAAAAACACGTGACCCGCTTAGACTGGAGAGATCGGGGTGGAACTTGGTAGGAATAACAAACAGATGCTCTAGACAAATCATTTACGGAACCGGATCGGATCCTGGCACTGTGGGGGAGTTGGAGGGGGGGGATATCCGGAATTCCATGATCGCTATTTAAGGTACTTCCACATATGCTTAAAATACTTTTTAAGCAAAATATACGTTTTTATGATACCCATGAATCCATGATCATTTTTGCCTCAAGCGTTTTGCTTAGGGATGAATTTCTAGCTTCCTTAAAGTGCGCATCTTAACCTCAAAGTCAAAAAAGTACTTTTGAGAAAACGGTACATTTCGGCCCGTGATCATTTGTGCCAGAAGGGTTTTGCTTAAAAATAAATTTCTAGCACCCTTAAAGTGGGCATCCTAACCAAAAAGGGAAAAAAAATGTTTGACCAAACGGTATATGTCAATGATCCTCAAGGGTCCATTATCATTTTTTCCTGAAGGATTTTGCTTAAAAGTGAATTCCTTAAAGTACAAAAAATACTTTTCAGCGAAAAATATTTTTTCATGATCCGGATGAACCCATCATAATTTTTTTACTCAGACTTTTTGCTTACAGATCAATTTCTGGCGCCCTTAAGGTGCACATCATTACAGCCAAGTGTAAACATAAAATACTTTTCACCAATCCTTACGTACTCGGGATTTCGCCCTTGGCCCATGATCTCGAGGGTTTATATTTGACGATGCAAACCGGATACGTCAGCTACATTTTATTGGAGCTATGTTTCGGCCCTTCTTGGCAAGGGTCCTCTTCAGGCTCAAGCCGCTCAAGCTGCGAAATGAAGTTGTGGAAAAACAAATAGAGATTCTTCCTTAAATATCTGATTTTGCGAACTTCTCTGAAAATTGGTTGGAGTTAAAGCTGGTGCTGTGATTTCATTTTGGACACGGCTGCTGTATTTGCTATTCGATTGGGTTGCCGAAAGGGTAGAGATTCTTCTGCATTTTGGCTTAGGAGTCACCTGTCTCTTCTTCTACTTTCCAGCTAAGATGGATTGGATACTTGTCGGCGGCAAGGATGGGCGACTGGAAGTATGGAAGTGGCGATTTCTGAGCCGATCTTGTCGAATCTCTGATATTCCAGCCAAGTTTCATCGTCCTAGCACATCCGGAAGTACCTTAACTCGCGATCGCCGAGATTCCGGACCCCCCCCCCCCTCCCTCCAACTCTCCCCACAGTGCCCGGAGTCAATCCGGTTCTTAAATGATTTATCCGGAGTATCTGTTTGTTATTCTCACAAAGTTCCATCCCGATATTTCCAGTCTAACCGGGTCTCGTATTACCCCCCCCCCCCCCCAATAGTTGTCGGATCCAGTCCGCCCATGAAAAAGATCACCGGAGAAACGTCCTCTGCTCAGTTATTAAATTTCACTCCAATCCGATCACCCGTTCTAAAGTTACGCATGACTCAGTATTCCGGATTCCCCCTCCCTCCACTCCCCCCACAACTGTCGAATCGAGGAAATTTTTATTTCCAAGTCAGTTTGATTCGGGTCGGTGATATGCCTGCCAAGTTTCGTCGTGAAAATCCCCAAAACCGCCATCACCGGAATTCCGGGAATTTCCCCTGAACTGGGTGGGGGGAGGGGGGTTGAACCCATAAAAAGCACAACTAGACCTCAGCGCCAACACTTGTACCAAGTTTCGACTTGATCTCTGTCATTGTTCAAGGGTTGTGATCTCCATTCAATGGACAGTCTGGGCCCAATTGTCCCTGAACCTGGTGGATACGGGGGGTGGGACCCCTACTAAGGACAACAAGACTCAAGCGCGAACAGTTGTACCAGCTTCAACTTGATATCTGTCACTGTCCACTGGTTATAAACTCTACTCAATGGGAAATCTTTGCCCAATTGCCACTGAATCGGGTGGGTGGGGGAGTTGGGACCCCCCAAAAAGGCACAAGTAGACCACAATACCCACAAGTGTACCAAGTCTGAACTTGATACATGCACTGGTTCACAAGCTATGAGCTCCACTAAAAACGTTGAAAGCCGAACTCTACTACAGCACTCGCAATAGTGGATTGTTCCAAGGAAGACTCCACTAAAAACCGCAGAGGCTAGACCCTCTCTTGCCAAATACCTGCTTCCAGTCATTTATAGAGGAAAGGACGAATAAAATCTATGGCTTGCATTGTGCTTCCCGACTGAGACTGCGCGGTCTTAGTACCTTAGCCTATAGTCAATTATCAGGAAAATCTGTCAGTACCAGATACCTCGGGAAATTGAGTTTTAATAGTTGCGTTTTTGCAGATACCATGGTATCTGTTACCACAGTAACTGAATCAGCAATTAGTCGTTTTTGCAGTCACCGTGGTATCTGATACTACTGCTGCCATGCAAAAACGACAATTGCCGAAATTGCGTTTTTCGAAGTCATCACAAAAGAAAAACTGATCCCTAAAACCACATCCCTAAGTGCCAAAACTTCTTTCCCACCAATTTGACAAAATCCTAGTCTCTATTGTTGGTGATGATGAAAGTGAGATGACTTTTTCAGATAACACGGTCGGACCGTGGTATCTGAATATCAGATACCACGATAACTGCAAAAACGGCTTTTGGCCGTGGTATCAGATACCAGGGTATCTGCAAAAACGAATTTAGACCGTGGTATCAGATACATCAGCTTTTCTCGTGTAGGCTACGGATGATAGTTATCTCAAGAACTAGAGAACAGAATCTTCAGTGTTCGGCTTCCAGTATTCGGAAAAAGTCTCTTAACGTTTTTTTTTCCAAACTGACTGAATGTCTAGGCCTGCATTGCATTGTTTTTTCGATGCGTCTGGTTCTTTTATAAATGCTATTTAGCTTAAAACTGTAATTATGTTTTTAGTCATATCGGATACAATAGATTTTCTGACGTTTGTCACTCATAAAACGAAAAAAAGGACAATCCTTCGGGTTGGTTGTTAGCGTTTGCAACAGTCCCGGGAACTTGAACAGCTGTACAAGACGTTGACGGATGGCAGAGTTCAGGAGGTGTGTGCGTAACTTTATACCAAAGGCGACATTATGGAAAACACAAACAAGGCCGTATTTCGTAAACAACAATTGGTTACGAGGGACGGAGGATGACTGATGAGCATATTTTACAGCAGTCCCTGGAAATGTATGGCTGGCGCGCTGCCCTGGACCCGTAAAGCTACTAGCTTACGCGGAAAAAAAAATCTCAGCAGTGAAAAAGATCTAGGCTATCCTCTGGGTTCTTACCCGAAAACTTTCCATTGGGCCTAAAACTACCCGGTGGTTTCAAATAGACGACTATAGTATTATCTTCAAAGGGATAAACCTACTGGCCAAACATGTTATTCTTTCTTTTCTTCTGAAGAGCACCTTATTTTTGGGGTTAGGAGAAGGAGGGCTGGGTTCCCGGTAATTGTGTGTAAGAAAAAATCGTTTGCTTGTACAGTCAGGCCTCGCTTGAGGCTAGCCAGCCTCACTGGCCTTATCTGTACACGTTCTAGTGTAGTGTAGGCACTAGCTTACTTAGCATCAAAGCGGCAAAGAGTAATTATGTTCTGCTTAGACGGACTGGTGTATTGCCAAATCTCCCCAGTGCAATAACAATAAATGGTGCTGTACTCAAGCAGGTTGAAGAATTGCGATACCTAGGATTCATTCTTGATCAGAACTTGAGTTGGAGAAGACACGGTGATGTGGTTGCATGTAAGGTAGCGCGTGGCCTTGGGATTTAAGACGGTTTCAACATTTTTTACCTTATCATGTTTTATTTCTTTTATATCATTCTTTGATTGCGCCGTATATAAATTATGGATGCATGATTTGGGCTAGTAATTTTACGTGCAGACTCAGCAAAATAAAGCAGTGAGATTAATTAGGAAGTATGATACAGGAGTTTTAAGTACTGAGTCAATTTTTAAGAAACTTAAGATTTTGGTGGTAGGTCAAATTAGAGATGTCCAAATTGGTATTTTTGTGTTTCAGAGTCTCAGTGGTTTCGCGCCTGAGTATTTTTTTTTCGTTCTAACTCATTCTATCACGGACATGCTACGAGGCATGCTGGAGACCTGGTAAGTGAGCCAAAAAGTACGGTTCGTTCTAGCCATGTGGCAAGGCATTCAGGTACGGTGGTCTGGAATACTTTTCCAGACTCAGTTCGAGAAGCGGAAAACGTACCGCAATTTCAAAATCGGTTAAAAAAACATCTCCCTGAGGGTAGTTGGTGAGTGGAGGGTTTGGAAGACGAGAGAGGACTAATTGTCAAATTAATTAATTATTTTTTAGTTTATTTTAGTGAAGGTTTGATTAGTTAGATAATATGGTAGTAAATGTGTAGGTACTGGTTGCCTTTTTCAAGCACGTATGTGCTTTGTTGTAACCGGTCGTCAAAGCCGGAATGAATCTATTTTAGTAAAGTTGTTGAATCCTTGAATCCTTGCTGTAATTGTTAAAAACCGTCGGCCTATATATTAAGGGATCAGCTTTTTTACCTTGAAACAAGACAAGCGGACTTTCCAGTCGGCGATCTGGAACATGAGCCACATAGCCTACACTTTCCAAGTCCACACGTTATCACTATTAATCCATGATAGAACAAGCATGTTTCGTTTTTCGCCTAAACGTATTCCCGTCCTTCCGCAGTAATTCTTCCGTACGGAATATATTCTATATATAATATACCTTTTTTGTTCTTCACTTGTCACTGGTTTGACAGTGAACTGACCATAAAGCTTTCTATGTTCGCATACGTTAACAGAACTACCGCCTTGGATTGGAAGTGTTCCAACGCCGAACAGCTGTTTTTGATATCCCGAATCCTCAAGAAAAATGAATCGTGAATCTGTAATTTCTGCCAGCGGTTCCGCAATTATCACTAAACAAACCCCAGCTCCCGGGCAAGGAGTTTGATGGTAGTTTTATTGAGGGGAGAAGGAGGAACCTTCTAAATACATCATCGGGCCCGTGACACTTTTATACTCTTCTGCTAATGGCTCATCGTAAAGTTGTGTTTCAGCTGTGGCGGCAGATAGGTTGTCGTTATGTTGATGTTTGATTTGTCATTAAGAGCTGCGTCTTTCAGTGATAGTTCGTTGTAACTACGAGGCAGAGACGATAATTTTCGTAAAAGAAAGAACTTGCATTTCTGTTTTACGGTGATTGGTTCCAGATCTCCCAGAATATTTGAATTCGGCAGAATAATGTTCAATATATAACGGTAATGGGAGTGACTGCCGAGTGCTAAGGAAAAGAGGTCTAGAAAGCTCATAGAATCAAACATGGCAAGTTGTCGAACACTTATCTGTTTATCGATATTTATATGTAGGTTGCAGCTCTGAGGTTTATTGACTGTTGGAAGTTCTCTGGCATCGAGGAAGAATAATTCGGGAATGGGGGAAATTATTTGGTGAAAAACCTGGGGATGAGAAATATGGGCATAAGCAGTTAGTGGTTTTGAAATGTTTGACTTTCATCTCATCTTGTGACTGCTTTCAAACTGAAAATCTTGCCGTATTGCGCAATTTTTTACATATTTCTTCGGTTATCGCTTATAATGGTGTTCATTTTATCCTCAAGTCGGTGAACGTTCTTTTTGATCCCACGAAATGCTAAGAGCCCCAGTTTCGGCCATGGGAGAATCTTTAGAATCTTTCTCGTAGTTGTCGGAAATTAAAAATAAAAATGAAAAATGACTTGACATCCAGTGTTTCTCTTGCAGATATATGTCGCTGACGCAATCGTTCCGGACTACGCCTCTGATTATCCGGCTCGGAAGAAAACGGTTGCCGCCAAATTTCTTCCTCCGACTTCAGCGAAAGACAAATCTGCGTTCCTACAGGAAGTGCAGATGCTGGCCGCCTTGGATGACCCAAATATCTGCCGAGTGCTTGGCCTTTGTGCAACGGACGAACCATTTTGTGTGTTACTTGAGTTTTTAGAGTATGGTGACCTGACGCAGTTTCTCAAGTCCAAGTGTTTTGCACCGGATTTGACCATGCCGAAACCAGATACGATAAGGTAAAGATTGTAAACTTGGTCATATGGCAATTATTTCCCCAGTAGGCCATGGGCGCGAAAGGGGCTGCTACTTGTCAATACCATTAAGCTAGCAGTACCATCAGCTTTACCACATTAAGCTAGAATCTTTCGTTATTTTTCCCACAATTTCATTTTCCAGCTTGAGCGGCTTGAACCTGAAGAGTACCCTTGCCAAGAAGGGCCGAAATGCAGCTTTAAAGTTTAGCTGAAAAGGTCTTAGATAGGACAATCTAGTTACCCATCACTTATTCACTTAAAGAAGCTTGAAAACCCGCCGAAAATGCGTTCCTTCGTTGCTGCGCTAGTCACGAATAATCGACTTTCAAATAGTGGAATTTCCTTGTCTGATTTGTATGCTCTATGCGCTTGTATCTCTGTTGTGTGCTCGGCGAAAACGATTTACGAAAAATAATTGTTCACGCAGTGAGCTACCTTCCATAAACTGATCACCGGCAACTGAAACTCCGCGTATGTATTGAGATTCAATTTTTCTGAGTCATAGTAGAAATTTGCCTGTGAAGACGACCGTACATATCCTGAACGTTATTCCAGAGCAAATAGTGAAAAATAAAAAAAAATCCCTTAACACAATCCAGAAAATTCAGTGTATTCAGTTGAATGATACAAAAATAAGTTGGCTTTTCAGTTAAACTTTAATAAAATGTTAGCACTGACAATTTCGTCCGGAGCGACGAACATCATCTTCAGTAAGTTACGTCGAACATCTTCCTTGATGTAGAGGTAGACTAAAACCTTCGTCTGAGAGGACATCGTTTCAGAAGCATGCTTTAAAAGCTATATACCAACGCCTTGGCTTAGCCTTTTTCGCTTGATTCTTTGGTCCGCTTCACTCAATTATACCGAAAACGTACTAAGCGTAGTAGGACTTAGGATGCAGGTAATTTCAGGGACCCATAAATTTCCTGTAATGACTTGCCACTCAGGGGGCTTGTCAATAAGAGATTTCTGATGCGCTCTTGACCGAGCGTCAGATAGTTCGAAAAATACCCACGGGGATAAAATACCCGACTATCCAGATAGACAAAATTTTTCGCAGCTGTTGTGCTGAACTAGGAATATTTCTCTGTAATGGAAGAGTATCCTGAATCTTTTGTCCTAGCTTAGGTACCTGGTGGCATGCTGAATAGTCCCAACAAATTTTGTCTATCTAAGCAAGAACGCCGATTCGACCCAAGCGGAATTTTTGGAAACTAGGTGAGGCTCGGGCAACATAGCAACATAGAAGCATGGGAAATGACAAGCCCCCTGAATGGCGAGTCATTACAGGAAATTTATGGGTCCCCGGTAATATTGATATGAAAGCAAAAGCGATATCTTTCGCTTGTTTCACTAAAGGTTATAGCCTAGACGACAGTCCTGAGTTTCTTGACGTTAGAGGATTATATTTTAGTGTCATTTGCCTGTCGCTGTTTTTCTCGTGGCTTGGTTTCTGATTTTGCTATATTGGCCGCCTCTGTTTTTGGGATCCCAGAATGTTAGTGACCTATGAATTTGTGTAAAGTTTATTTGTCCATTCGTCCGTCAGCCTGTCCGTCCGTCTGTCAGCACGATAAGTCTCGAAGACGTTGAGCTGTTTTGTTAAGAGTATCCTTTGGTTCTAAGTACAGGTCAACTTCCTAGATGAGCAGGCCGTTTCACAAGGGGTGAACACAGTATTTTATTCAGTGTAAACAGAAAGTTGATTCAGACGAAAGGAGGCATGCTGAATCTGTATTTGATAGTACAAAACGGATACGACAGCTGAATTTTATTAGAGCTATATTTCGGCCCTTCTTGGCAAGGGTCCTCTTGAGGCTCAAAGCCGCTGAAATTGGAAAAACAAACTCGTGGGCGACCACTGTAAATGAATCTGTAAATGGGAAGAATCTGTAAATGATCAAGTAGTCCGCTCGGAATCCGACCAAAGCGGAAATCTGGTAAAAGTAAATTTAAACGTTTTTGGAAGTCGGATAGAGACTCGATGTAGGGGAAGGAGACACTCTAAATGGGAAAATCCGGAAAAGCGGAAGCAGGAAAAGCTTTTTTTCTGAGAAATGTATTGGAGCAAAAGTACGTGCTGAACCCATATCTGAAGTAAAGTTTCTCACCGGACTAGCAATTCGCATGGAACCCTGCAAAAAAACGGAAAATTTTGCTGAAGTGAAATTTAATGCTGAAGTCGATTAGAGCTTTGGTGTGCGGTTAAGAAAACATGCTGCATTCATATCTGATCTTAGTTTTGTCAGCGGATCAGTCGTTTGTTGGGGAGAAGAGGGGTCTTAAAATTTGAAAAATTTCAAAGAAAAATGAAACATTCCAAAAGACGGCACTCTAATGCACACCTCCGTCCTAATCCCACCTCAAGGAATTGCAACGACTGATAGTTTTAGGGTTAGGGAGGATTCAGGGAACCTGATGGGCAAGGCCGTATGCAGGGGGGTTAGGGGGTTGACCCCCCCCCCCCCTCCCGAAACAGACACAAATAATCATATTTATAGGCACATTTATATTTTTTGTACTTTTTTGTCCGACGAGCAGGCAACCCCCCCCCCCCCCGGAAGGCCCCCCCACCCCGAAATAATTTCCTGGATACGGGCCTGCTGATGGGGCAGCTAGTGTCTATAGCTTACCTCCTGTAAGTAGTCGGTAAGCAAGCGACTACACTGTCAGAAGTTTCATAACAGATAGCGTATAACACTTTCAAGAATAACACCTTTTCACTTAGAAATAAAGCGTTATGACCAATCAAGTTTATACTATTTCATGCCTAGATCTCCAACAACACCTTCAATTGGTAAAAATACTAACGGGAACGAAAGAAACATAACAGATAACATCCGAAAGTGTTATCTGTTGAAACCGCGCATCCTTCTGTTGTCGTTATGTAACTTCTGACAGTGTAGTATTTTTACCTGTTGAAGGTGTTGTTGGAGATCTAGGCACGAAATAGTATAAACTTAATTGGTCATAACACTTTATTTCTAAGTGAAAAGGTGTTATTCTTGAAAGTGTTATCCGCAATCTGTTATGAAACTTCTGACAATGTATTGCCAGTGAAGTACATCAAATATGATCAACGTGTAGTGCATTTTGATTCACGCCAAGATTGGCCACTCCCGATCCTTTCTGCGGAAAGTGAGTTTTTCTCCACAAAAAATGTCCTCCTTTTCTGATTAAGACTAAAACTTCCACGGACTGAGCGGAGAGAAGAGCAGGAAGTCCGAATCGATAAAGGTGAAAGAAAAGCTTCTAGGCAAATTGCTTGGAGAAATCCATCTAGAAAGTATGCACAGTTAGAATGGAAATCAGCAGAACTCTGTTCTAAACAGTTGGAAGATAAAGCCTTTAGCTGAGAAAGGATGGGCTGTAAACCGTCCAACGAAAAGGACTTTAGGCCATAGGATTGCGCGAGAGAAACTAGCTCTTTCGCCTGTATAAGGATAACAGACGGGTGTTAGTGAAGAACGAAAGAAAACATAACCGATTTTCCGTTAACGCTACAGTTGCAAACAATACGCGTATTTGTTCTCTTCGATATCAGCGAGAACAACTAGGCCTAACTGTTGTCCTATCTTTTCTGTAAGGACCGATTTTTAGAATGGATGGATTTAAGATGACAAGCAACGGGTAATGGTCAAAGTATCCACACAAAAGCACGTGCAACTTTCGGAATTAGGTATCTAGCTCCGGCTATTTGGAATGAAATCCCAGTTGTCATTCGGGAGGCTGAACACATTGGGTCAATTAAAGTAAAACTTAAAAGATATTTATTGGGAGAGGGAGTTAATTTTCTTTTTTTTCTCTTTCTTTTTTCTTAGATTTTTTTTTTCTTTTTAGATTTTGGTATTAAAGGTTAATTGAGAGAGAGTGTTCTTGTCCTTTTTTTTATGAAATTTGATATAGGTTGAGAATCAGAGGATTGCAGTCGTCCATCATCAGGCTTTTTGAGCCTTCCCCGGGCGGTTGCGTGTTTTCATAGTTTATTTTGTATTTAGTAGTAAATAAAGCAAGTCAAGTCAAGTCAAGTAAAAAAAATAGTAGAACCAAAACTACGGCAGACAACCATTTGACCGAAGCTTCGCGTAAAACGGCTTGAGAATGTTAACCGTTTATAAGACAACAGCCACTAATTTCAACTGTAAAATTACGACCAAGTAAATCACTGGTCAGCCAGCAATTTTATCTCACGTGAACCACCCACTTACCAGCCGTCCCATTTTTCTTAAGGGTTCCATTTACAGCTTGGCCTAAATTTAGTTCCAGTTTTTCTGATTGCATTAACAACGTTCTAGAAATAGTAATAGCTACACCGACCATCTCCTCCCATTTACCAAAGATGGCAGGGTCTGGTTGCACTTTCTAAGCTGATAACAGATCAGACACGGATTTAATTAGCGCACATGATCTTATCTGACAACTCACAAGGACTTCTTTTTAAACTCTAGCCTACCTGAAACCCTGTATTACGGCGAAAATCAGATAAGGATATTGGGAGATGTGACGTAAACAGGATCCTGTTGGGTGTGCCTGATTAAAACGGGTAATTCGGAACGACATATAAATACAGATGAACTTGATTGAAGATATAACTTAAGAAAGAGTTTCCAGCCCCTCCCCTCCCCCAGGATATTCCTTCAGTGCTGCGAAAACAACAAGGCCAAATTTCGATGGGGTTCCAAAGGGGAGTGATTTTTGGCACTGACGGTCAGGTCTAATAGATTTACAGAACCCATAATTTTGCAGTACATTCCTTACAGACCCCTTAGCGAATCCATCAGGTAAAACTTTTCACCAAAAAAACATCGTATTTAGATAATTCGTAAACCTCCGGCTTTGTCCGGATTGCGACCAGACTAATCCGAGGCAAGAACAAAGGATATTTCCTGACTCACCGTGTCTTTTCCCAGTAGACCAGCCTTCCAACCAATTTTACTGGAAATTTTGTATGTCCGTCCATACAAGAAAACATTTCAGGTAATTGGAACTTTGACTAGAATAAAAGTAAAATGAATAGCAAATCTTGGAGACTGTTTGAGGATGTCCCGGTATCATTGTTCCAACGCCAACTTTAAGCTGTAAGAACCATAGGAGCTTGACCAAAAAATTATTTAAAATTTAACAAGATTCTGGGATCCCAAAACTAAAGAGACTTCGTTAGGTTTGCCCTTCCGTATGTCTGCCTGCCAGAACGGTAACTGTTGAGAACTAGTTGAGGGTCCGTTGGGAATGTAGGCTTACAGGTCAAAATCAAAGATGGGTTCCGTTAGCCTAGCCTAGATTTAAGGGTGGGGCTACAGGTTCAGGCGTGAAATAAAATGTGTTGTTCAAGCTAAATAGAATGTCGATTCAGAGGTATGGAGGTATGCTTCGAAATTGTTCGAAGTTTTGCTTCGAACAATTACTTCGTCCGAAATCCGGCAAAAGCCATCAAACTCCAGGTTTTGCTTTCTTTTCATGCCGGGACGATATTCGGTCGGAATCCGGCAATTTTGATATTCAATCTGTTGTGGCTTTTTCGGGGGTTATTTAGTGATGAGAAGACATAGAATATCGATCTTTCAGCTTCGTTTTCCTAGAAAGCCGCCAGTTCGATCGGATTTGCCGGAATCCAGCGACAACAGAAAATTAGTCTGTCTTTGTCCAGCTGTTCGTGCCGGTATTGTGAAAAGAAGACTGGATTCATCTGTATGGTTTGTAGTACTACCGAGTAAATAATGTTCAGTGGCACTTTCTGATGTAAACCGGCAATGTCAGAAAGAACAAAATCTTTCGATTCAACTTGGGCTATAGTGGTGTATGTACCTAGAGATGAATACCATTTTGATTCGGAGTATTGTTTGAATTTTCGACTAGCGTTGATAATCCAGTCGTAATCTGGGCGAGACAGTCTAGTACACTAGCCCCTTTTCAGGCATGGTGCTCAAATGTCTAGCACCATGCCTGGGTGCTAGACGTTCAAGCACTGTACCTTGGGTTTCATGCATGGTGCATGGATTTCAGTATACAGTGCATGCATGAAAAACACAGTTTCTGTCATCACAACTGAGCGCCAGCTCGGACAGGGCGGAAATTACTACCATGATTTAGAGAAATCAAAGACAATCCTTATCAGATTTTTCACAACAAAAACAAAAGGGCTCGACCGATGATGGAGATGCAAAACCTAACAGCACCCTATCTATTTTCCATGTAGAGTGCCCCATGAGCCAATATTCTGGTTGGCTGCTAGGTAGAAAAAGCTGAGGCACAAGACACTTTGCATGCAAAACCCTTGACTATGTAGAAAAGGAAATGAGGTTTTCATGTCTGTCAACAGCCGAGCAATGTTGTTTTTGTTATGAAAAATTTGATAAGGATTGTCTTTGATTTCTCTAATTCATGGTAGTAATTTCAGCCCTGTCCGAGCCGGTGCTCAGTTGTGATGACAGAAACTGTGTTTTTCATGCTTGCACTGTATACTGAAATCCATGCACCATGCATGAAATCCAAGGTACAGTGCTTGAACGTCTAGCACCCAGGCATGGTGCTAGACATTCGAGCACCGTGCCTGAAAAGGGGCTAGTGTACTAGACTGGGGCGAGACGTGGCTTAACTTTCATTAACAACCTATATTTATTTTCTTATTTAAACAAAATTTTGATTTCAAATTGCTCTTTTTGGAAGCTGTGAATTGTCGAGTAGGACACGCCTACAACCGATCAGAAGTTAACCACTCTGTTCTTGACTTAAACTTATGTATGACGAGGTGTCCTCCCTGCGAGGCAGAGTCGATCCCTAAGGATGGGCAAACAAGGGCTCTGGACGTTTCCCGTGGATACAAACATGAAGTGCGCCAATTGAAGCAAGTAAATATTGGCAGTAGAGACAACCCTAATTGCGGAATTCCAGCTTGTTATCTTGCAAATTTATCATGGACATGTCTCCAGCTCTGTTTACTTTGGTCTTATAACTGCGCTATAGAGTTATTAGCGGTAATGAGGAACATCTGTCGGAGCAGTTGCGCCTTTCCTGAAGGACGAGCTTGACCGACACTTATTATTTGTAATTGTTTCAAATGTCCATGTGGAGATGATGAGATGAGTTTGCAGTGAAGAAAAACGCTAAAGCTATCTCTTACTCCTTAGTAGTCATTATGTAATGAAGCCTTAGTGTTCTCTCATTTGATTATACGAGTTTTCTAGGACAAATGAATAAAATACTGATGTAATTACCCATATCTTTAAAGTTTAACTGAAAAGCCAACTTATTTTTGTGTCATTACACTGAATTATTTGGGTTCTGCAAAGGGATTTTTTTATTTTCCACTATCTGCGCTAACAATGACGTTCAGAATATCTGCGGCCGTCCCCACAGCGTAAATTCTACTATGACGCGGGAAATTTTAATCTCAACACAAACGCGGCTTTTAAGTTGGCAGTGGTGAGACTGGTGAAGATTGCTTAGTGCCTGAACAAAAATAAAATCATAAATCTTTTTCGTGCATACAACAAAAAGAGGTACCACAAATCCCACGGAAATTTCACTATTTGAAAATCGTTTTTTCTTGAATAGGGGAACAACGAAGTAACGCATTTTCAGCGGGTCTTCAGGCCAATTTGACTGAATAGGTGATGGGTAACTAGATTGTCCTATCCTTGCCTTTTCGATTAAACTTTAAGAGCAACGCCCTTGTGTTCAAGCAATGTTATTGTTTGTTAGAGTCAAGAAGTGTCTCCGCTTTGATGTGCAGGACTGGTTTCGGTGTCGGTGGGATCCCATACGAGGAAAGGATCATGATTTTCGTGATCCAACCGATGTGATAGTCTTTTCGTTCCACCGTAATTTTTATTTTGGGTGATTTTTCCGAGGCAAATTCGGCGTGCCGTACTGCCACAGTCTTCCAATTTTCGGGTTTCCATCGATTGATTGGTTTGTTCAAAACACGGGCACAAAGCCAAACACTGTGCTTATTAAAGTCAACAAATAATAGAGAGGCTACTATAAACAAGAGCTGTAAGTTCATATGGCACTTGCAAGCATATGTAGTAAGTTGTAGTAACTTCTGGAAGTACCCTAACTCGAGAAGAGTGGACCGACAGACCGAAAAGTGATCGGTATATGTCACTTGAGCGACGCTGCAAGTGCCGTAAAAAATAAAATAATCGTTATCGTCAAATGAAGAACTTTAAACAACTTATATAGCCAAAATACTAGGACTTTATCATTATTATTACCCTTGTGTTAGTGTCCTTTATATATTTCAACTACTCCTGGGACAAAACAGTTCCGAATCGTTCAGTGTGACAACGCGGATCCAGTCTCGGACCTCGCTCGGCACCAAGTCTCACTAAGGGGGGGGGGGTCAGTCTTGAAGGGAGGTGGGAGAAGAGTAAATAGGGTGGGTATCTCATTAAACTTTTACTGAAATTTAGACAAAGTTTGTCCCTCCTTTCCTTATAAAGTTTGAAAGTTGAGTGGCTTCGAATAAAACAGTAAAATATCCCTATCCCTATGCAGATAAAATGGACTACACGTTTCTGGATTCATTGCCGTTTTACTTGTATCCGGCGAGAAAATGAAGAGCAGACGCAGATTTATCATTTCTTCTAGTAACATTCCATTGTACTTAGCCTACTTGTTCTGGAAATTCGCTTTTTTTATTTTTGTCTTACTCAAAGGATACAGCATTTCTTAGTATCAGTGTTTAAAAGAGTACAGCCTTTTCTTGACGTTGCGAGAAGCTTAAGAAATGAGAATATGTTTTATGTCAGTCGTCATTAGAAATACTTGGCGCGCAAAGTCATCTTCGTGCGATTTGGGAATAAGTGTGGAGCGCTCAGCTGGAATTTACCAACAGACATCAGATCCTAATGTTCACGATAATATTCTTTTCCAGGGTTGGTGACCTTGTCTACATCTGCTGTCAGATTGCCTCAGGCATGAGGTTCCTCGAGTCACTCAACTTTGTACATCGGGATCTCGCAACAAGGTAAGATCCCGAAAAGAATGTTTTTTAATCAAAGGAGCGGTGGGCTTACACATGGTACTTTCCCCCTCCGTGTTACTTCGTCTCCAATGATCTATATAGAACCACTCTAAACTCTTCTACTTCTTTCTAACGAAATGTCTGTCCCCGCACACCTTTCTGGACTGCAAACAGTAGCATCCATTACGAAGGAAAAAGAACGGCAAACAACCATGTTGTCTTTTCAACTTAGATTTTGTATTTGTTCCTAACCAGTTAAAGCACAAAGCCGTCTTTGTTTGAATGTCGGCATGTGCCAAGCTAATCCTCAAATAATACTAAAAAAAATGGGAGATGAAGGTTCACTCTACAACTCAAATAAAAGCTCAGCGGAATTAAAGTCTTTGACTGTCCTGTTTGCCAAAGATTTCGATGTCGGGATGTTGGCTGGGTTGTTATCATTTCACTGCCCCGATATAGTAGGAGCTGGTAAATGTGTGTGAATGCTAGCCTGTGCTTAAAAGTCTGCGCGTGACGAAAAGTTCTCCGTCGTTCTCAGGCCGTAACCCTCACGCCTTCTTTCCAAACAGACTAAGTTGGAAGCATTTCAATGTCCATTCTTTGTTCAACCCCCCAATGCGTAGGGCAGCATGAGTACGCAAATGCAACCTTTCTTCGAGACAAAAGATCTGTCAGCATCGTCTTAGTCAATGCCGTCTTTAAATTTTTGCTGAATTATCCAAAATCATTTCCCTATTACACAGTTTCCCTGATGACTCCCCATGTTCTAAACACGTTCTCCATAAGGGCTCCGAAAATCCGTCGAAAGAACATACAATTGCTTAGTCTTGCTCTCTGAACCTGGCCTTCTGTACATTTTGGACCTACTGGATTTCTGTTTCCTTTCACGCCTGTCTTTTCTTTCTAGTTTTGTACTTCTTTTCTTCGAGAACCTTCTAGGGTTTTAAGTTGGGTATTTCAGAACTTGTCGAGGGCGTGAAATTTCGTAAATGACCACCGTCAAAACAGGCTACTCTTTCCTTTAGGAGTCGAAAACTTCGTTGTCCTCTGCCAGTATTGTTTCGTGTTGTTTCGTCGAAAACGTTTCATGCGATAATGCAAGCTGTATCGTAAATTGAACAATAAATCATAAGCGTAAACTTTATCAAAAACAGAATTGTCGAGCGTATGCTTCCTCTCAATCCCTGTTTTGGCTATGATTGACATGTTTTAATTATTTCGAGAAACTTAAAAGGGCGTGAAACCACTTTAATTAAAATGTATCAGTAGAACCGTGCTTATCTCCTTTTGATAGTTTGGCGGAACAGATACCTCACGCTGTGCCGGCAAAGCCGCAAAAGTGGTCTCATTCTGCCGGACCGAAACTTCATGTTTATGACCAGAACATATTTGTACAATATGGCCGCGACACCTCACTGGTCTTGCTTGCTGGACGGGAGTTTAATAGGCCGTTGTTCGCAAGAGTTGCCGGCAAAAGGGCCGTGTAACCGCAGCTATATTATGATGATGGTTACTTTAGAAAACATTTAGCGAAATCCGAAAAAATAAATCTCGCCTAAAGCCTATTTACTAATATTCTAAGATCTTTCCGTTCCCGGCTGATTTCCGATTCCAGGTTGAAGATTCAGGTTGGTTACTTTTGGATTGTTGGAAACAGAGGAAAATATAATCGAAGAGCTTTATCCAAACTATATTCAGTTTTCTGCGATCATTCAGTTTTATACCTTTCTGGTTTCTATCCTCTATCCTCTGAAAGATATCTCTTCTTAGCGTGTCCAGTATTTTCGGTTTTGTAAATTCCTTCTTTTCCTCCCTCCTTGGTACCGTAATAGGAAGATTATGTCTAAATATGGGATGAATGATGTTTTCGCGAAAGTTGCCGTATTGAGCAGAAAGCTTTCTGATATCAATGCAAGCCAACTGCCACCGTTTCGCGGTCTTGAATGTGTTTATTTTTCGTAGTTCGTGTTTTTCTTTTTTCTTTCTTTGTTTTTGAATATACTCCGCTATTTACCTTTGTTGTTATTAGTGGGTAAGAAAATAAATAAATAAATAAATTTGCGCGGGTCTCAAATCGTAATTCTTGTCTTGGTTGTATTTTTTCAGAGTTTATTCTATCCTTCTATTGTTCAGTTTTAGGATTCCTCAGTCGAGCAAGGTTCAAATAAATTAAATCTAGTGTTGTTTAAACAAAAAGTATAGCATAATGTAGGAAGACACGGTAGGATATGGGTATCTGTCTATTAGTCGTACTCAGTCCAACATTTGTGATATCTCGTGGCTCCTGGATTGTCGGTCTCTTAAATTGTTGCTTCCTTAATGCTCACATAAAATCATTGGGAGTTGACGTCAAACTGAGTCTCAATTTTGCATACCCTTCAGTCAACCCTATAGAGCACACCACAAGGAGGACATGAAAAAGGTCGGGCGGTTGTGAATGTAGGCGTCCTTACTACCTATTCACTTTGTGTGGTACGTCATGTTAGTGTTGTATTGTTGTATTAGTGTTGTAGGTCTTGAAAGAAAGCACTGTAGCCTACTCTGTCTTTAGTCAACTTCTGCACTGGAACTTATCACGAAATCATGCGGATTTAAGTGTGCGAAAGTTGTGATCTAACTTGAAAGAGAGGGGTTTCAGTATAAATTTACTCATTCCCCTCACTTGCCCCTCCTGCCTTCCGCTGGTTTTCTGTGATGTTGTAATCAGAAGTAACTTGCCCCTCCCCAGGAGCCTGCGTTTTCTTTTTTCTTTTTCTTTTACCCTGAGCTTCTTTTTCAGTAGGCTGACTCCCATTTCATTGTAAATATCCATGAACAGCGTCTGCATTTCACAGGGGTAGTAAAAGCGGCGGGGGAAGCCAAGCGTGCTAGTTCAGCCAACCGTTTGACAGCGAAAACATCGCTTCCATTTACGCGTTTCCAGAAACCACAACATTTTTTACCACGTACAATTTACGCTCTCGTGATACATTCATTACTCCACGACTCACCGACTGTTGCACAGGCCACGTACGGACTGCGGCAAGGTTCACCTACCGTCTCGCAAAAGTAATTGTCCGTTTCCTCGCTTCGAATGTCTTAGATCCTTAGCAACTTTGATATATACAATATAATGAATATCAAATGGAAACTGGTAGTATGGCTAACGCTTGTCAACGGAAACGGTTAAAGGTTATGATTTCCAAGCTTTTAATTTTCGAGTTTTTATTTATATTTTTGGTTACTCTTTGCCTTTTTATAGCACTTGAAGCTCGAGTGCCGTTTAATGATCGTGTGGCGACCGTAATGTATGTCATTCTGTCGGTCTGTCCGGTTTTGCTACGCGCAATTCCGCGTAAGCTAGTACGGTGAAACTTGGCATGGATATGAAGGACCCGGCAAATGCTCGACACAACCTTCTTTTCTCGCATCCGATCATCAGTGTAGCTGTGGAGAGAGGGGGGAATCTGTGATCTTGTAACCTGCGTAAGTTGCGTACGGATGATCTCATTCGAGTAATACTTGGTGGGAGAGAGGAGTAGATGTCCGAGATGTTGAGGCTGTGTGTCCGAACCGCATCCGACATCGGTTCGGGGAGTTGGAGTGGAGGGAAATTTTTTAACTTGTTTAGGGACTAAACGGATGGAAGGATTGGTATGAGGCATTGCTGGTAAAAAGGCCAGGGGCCTAGATGTGTTATTTGAGGAGCAGCTGAAGGGGTCGGCCTCAGAGGGGGACTTAAGGAGGGGGTAAAGGTGGTTTTTCGGGAATCATATGGCACGGATAACTACTGAAAAAATGGTTCCATCTTAATGAAACTTGGCAGTTGGCAATAATTCATGATCCGGATGTTCTGGTTAAAGGTCTGGACTTGATCCGCCGACTATGGGGGGAGAGGTACCGTAAAATCTCGTGGCTCTCCTAGAGTGGAGGGATCGGGATGGAACTTGGTAGGCAGGAGAGTCACAAGACCTAGGTGTACACCAAACATAGCCGGTTCGGATCCGGGCACTTTGGTGGGGTCATCTTGCGCAAGCTGAACATACTTGCCATAAGTATCATGCTGACCGAAACCAATCGAAGTGGTTCGAAAAACAAGAATGGAACAATGCCGATTCAAAGACCTTCCGAAGTGTTTGTGACGGTATCCTCACTAAGATCAATGTGCCCTTCCACCTACTACGTCAATCCTCAGGTTTTCCGGTAGCCGAGGTCAGAATTCAGTCAAATATTTGCGAGATTGGCCCGTCAGCAAGACTGGTCAAATAATCCGGAACTCGGAACCGCTTGTGCAAGAGCCGAAGTTTTGGCATAGAGTGTGGGTTCAGTGTGATAAGCCGAAGAAAGGCTGGGAAGATAACGTTTGGAAATGGGGAAAGCGCAAGTTTGCAAAATTTTTAGCCAATCATCGCAGTGCTGTTCGTCGCCGTTATGCTATATTAGTGAACGATGATCCTACCTATCTGGATAGGAACTTGACACTTGGTGCGAGCACATGTCTCAGGTATTTCAGTTGTATGGCCAGATTCTGTGCGACCCTTAGCTGAAATACATGCTACCTACCCTGCAAGTGCCGCCTCAGCTTACCGGTCTTCTTTTTGTTTCGCTGTAAATCGCGGGATTAAACTGCATCAGTTAGTAGCCTAATGAATTATGCCCTGTTCGCCTGGAAAAGTGCCGACGAAATCATCGTTTGCCACGGTTCGGCAAAGGAGCAGTTGAGCATTCGTCCGTCCTTGCTGCAAGCCCTGCGCTGTCAGATTCGAGTTTAGTTTCAAGTCAAGTTTTAATCTTAGCGTACGATGTTTTGAACACTCGATAACTGCACTAAAGCTATCTCATTTTCAGTTCATATAACTGATTGGGATATGATATACGCTTAAAGTACTGTAATCATGCATGACGAAGTTTTTTCGGTTCTAAATCGCGGTTTAATAACAACGCGGTTCTTTTCGGCGCTTCCCGCGCATAACTCAAATCTTCCGTAAGAAGCGGTCCTACCCTCATTGATTAACATTTTTCGCCATCGCCAATAAGTTTTCATAGACACGCTGTGGTGAGTTATGGTAGTGACTGGATAAAGCCGAAAGAAGGGCGTGAAAAGAGATCTGGTCGGTCTCCCGCCGTGCCGCGCAATGCCGCGATTTTGTTGTTTCAGTTGCGATAGTAACCGGTTCACTCAGCTGAAGTACTTCGGTGATCCAACTACCAAGAAAGTCAAGAACGCAACAAGTGAGCAGATATACAAGTCTACCCTTCCAAAAATTCTAAAAGTCGACCTTCATCAAATTTCCCGTAAACCTTGCGATGACAACCAAGACCAATCCTACCGATGATGGTTTTATTGACCTAAACTCCATGAGAACCAATGGACTGAACGAGACCAATGTTTTCGATCGGATCCCAAAGGGGAATATTTGTCGTTATTTTTGATACAGATAATCAGGTCTTGCAGATGTCCAGTCTTTGTCGAACACGTGCACATTTGATATCATTCTAACAGACCACTGAACAACAGCCACTAAGTCATACTTTCCAGCTAAAAGCATACCAAACAATCAGGCTCATTCGGAAAAATTGTTTTTTTGACTAGATTCCGACAGGACTATTCATCAGAGGCGAGGATAAACAATATTTCCTGATTCACCCTATGTTTTTCGGGTACGCCTACCTCCTCGAACCAAATTTTATCGACATTAGAATTTCATTTTACTTCATCTAAATTTCCGGTTTTGGTCGGACTAATTGTCCGTTGAAAAATTAAAGCTCATATTTAGATTCATCATATATTGTTAGCCCCTTATCGATGCTCCGATCGACTTAAACTTCGTCTTTTATCACTTGTATCGAATTCCCGGTTTCTGCCGGATCCTGGATGAACTAATTATCCAGCGAGAAAACTCAGGTTCACACATGGATTCAGCTTGTATTCTTGCTCCTATAAGGATGTTCCGATCGACTTCAGAATAAACTTTACTCCAACCAAATTTCCGGCTTACTTGTCCGGCAGAAATATGAAGTTCAAATATAGGTTCAGGGTGTAGGTTCTTACCTCTATATCGACGCTGTAATCGACCAACGTTTAACATTAAATCAACTTCAAATAAGATTTTTTGTCTTACCAATTTTCCGGTTTTCGTCGGATTACGGACAAACTACTTGTCCGGCGAAAAAGGAAAACTCAGAAACGGATTCAGCATGTTTCTGTAGCCCTGTATTGAACTTTTATTCAACTTCAGATAGAGCATTTACTTTTACGAAATTTACTGTTTTTCCGAATTCCGGGCGAACTATTTGTCCGGTGAAAAATAAAGTTCAGTTCTGGATTCAGCAACTCCTAAATCGACTCTCGCACCAGCTTGAAAAAATATTTTCTTCGTTGCTTAATTCAAAACACCCTTCCCCGCCCAACTTTCCCGGACAACTTTCACCAAGTCATAGGTATGCCTCCACTTACGTTTTTGGATCCCCAAAACACAAAAATTGACGAACTGCATGACGGGAACATTTCAGGCGTAACCTGCAGCAGTTTTAATCGAATCGGATTTTCCTATTTATCGGCTAAATAGTTGAGAAAGTATTATTACTATCAATCGTTGTTTCTTCTAGGAACTGCATTATCGGTGCTAACAACGAAGTAAAAATTTGTGATTTTGGAACTGACTCGGATGTCTACGAAGAAGACTACTACCGACCTGAAGGACAAGTTCACGGATTGCCTATTCGGTGGATGGCCTGGGAGCCACTGATTCAGGTTAGTGTTGGTCTACCATATTCATCTTTCATACTTGACCGAACCAAGGGTCCCCAGATCATTTTGTTTTCGTTCCCTACACTCTTCGCATCTCTGACGCTCCTGAACGTTTTATCCTCCGCCATCCTGTGCCGTTTCATGTGAATTTTTTCTCCATGGAAATCTCCAGCATTTATGCTGAAGTCTTTATACGAATCCCACTGTCTTTTGGCTGACTTGGAAATCCATTAGGGTGAAGGAATATATATTTTTCTTTGTCTTTTAAGTCCAATAAAACTGACAGATGGGACTGTTATGACTGTTTGGTTTGCGTTGTTTATACGTGTTTCTTGTGGCGTTTGGGATTCTTGTCATACGGGACTGGACAGAGATTTGCCAACTATTAGAGACAGAGAAAGTTGTTGTTCGGATAGAGTTGGTGATGTATTATCAGCTGGTAACAAAACTTTAACTCGTGGAATCTAACATGTTCAGAGAAGAGAGTGAAACGTTTTTTCTCGGAAAATGCCTGAGCTTTTGTAGCGCTGACAGAACTAGATGAACCAGCTGTGAATTTCCAGCAGTGAACTCCGGTTAAGAGGACATTCTCGCCATTTCTAGGCTGTACGTATCTCTACAGTTCCTGGAGCTGAAGATAAATTAACTAGAAGTTTCGTAAAGTATACTCTTGAAAAGAGAATTAAAAAGATGGACAACCCTGACGAGGTTGTCGAGTGACGAGGCAGTCGAGTGATGACGATTAAACTCATGTTGGGGACTCGGTGCGAAGATCAGTATGTCCCTGGTCTCTCTCTTGACACAGGAATTGTGTAATCTCTCCTACTGAACTGTTAAGCGCGTGAAGTAGAAATGCCTGTGTAATCATAGCTTAGGCATTTCTGGACGGTGCGTGAAAGTGATTTGAAGACAAAATTGCGAGGTTTACTGCATGTTTCTCTGTCCTGTTGTCAGAAAAATTGATTTAGCCAACAAACAAAAAGACCGGGTCGGTGCCATTTCTGAACTCAGCTGTATGCAGTAGAGGAAAATAAATTTTAGTTGACTGCATGGGATACAAAAGTAAGCGTTTGTTAGTGAGATATTCTCTAGCTGCTTCTCTATTCCTGGATTTCCAGAATATTTGCCGAATACCTTTTCTAGCAAAGAAAAAACAAGCGAACCTAAACTGAGAAATCTTTCCCAGCAGCGAAACGTTCTCGGCCAACACTGATTTTGGTTATCCTATTGGATGATAGGAAATACTAAAAGTTCAGTAATGGTTTCCATGCGTGTATACTTGTCACACCTTCAGCTAGCAGCTGCAAATTTGAAGAGTACAGCGAGCTTCAGGTTCGATTAGTAGTCTCGTCGGTCTGGGAATGAATTTCGATGGTCCGCTGTTGGAAAAAATCTCGATGTTTTGACGGTTAGACGACAACTTTCACGAAGTCAGAGGTATGCCTCCACTTGCGTTTTAGGATCCCAAAAACACAAAAATTGACGAACTACAGAAATTGACGAACTACAGAAATTGACGAACTGCAGATGCCTGACCAATGTACTACAGGACCAATGTAATCTGACCTTTTTTATAGGGAAAATACACTACAAAGAGTGACGTCTGGTCATTCGCCGTCACCATGTGGGAGGTTCTCACCTTAGCGAGAAATCGTCCGTTTTCCGAACTCGAAGATTCCATCGTGCTACGAAATCTGCACATGGTTTCAAGAGGAGAGACGATTATGCAACTGTCGAAGCCGAATCAGTGCCCAAGAGAGATGTATGAACTTATGTCTGAGTGCTGGAAAAGGAGTTCTAGTGAGCGACCCACGTTTAGGGAGATTCACCTTTTCCTCCAGAGAAAACATCTCAGTTTATCACAGTGACGAAGATCTCGATTGTCATGTACGTATCTTGTCTATTTTTTTTTGTCTGTGTCGCCTTGTCAAAATTTATGTGACTATTAATTACCCCCCCCCCCCCCCCTGTTTGAGAAGGGGACCAACAAAAAGTAAATAACGTTAATAATATTGTACAAATCACAGGGGTTGTTTATATTGATTCTCTAGCTAAACGTGAACAAGGATCTTATTAATGTGAAACCTAAGACTGCTCGATCCGAGCAGCCTAGTATATATAACCTCGCAAAAGGGGTACGCGCTTCCCTCGACTATTCAACTGCCAACATTTTCGGAAAAGGGGAGAACGGTGTTGAGCTGTATGGAAACATATCACCTCTCAGATATGGCTGAAAAAAAATGGTGCACGACAGTTTTGACTGGAAACCGGTTAAATGGAAGCAGGGTATTTTTTATAGTACTCGGCAAGTTATCAGTCTTTCTTTCCGGGTCGTATACACTGTAAAAAGTATCTCCTACGTCGGACTTTAGTAATTGTGAATAACCGAATTCGGAGATTTTTAATCCGAGTCCGGACAGCTAAAATCCGAAGGAGGATTAAAACACTAGAATGCCAAATATTGCAGATTAGGTTATCTGAAAGAGGACAGTTTGTTTTATAATGTACCCCTTTTGCATTGTGTCCGGTTATGTACCGGCATTGTGTCTGGTTATGTAGAGATTGCCTTAGCAAATTCTCTCCCGTATCTATTGCGTATGCGAATGAGTAAACACGACCATTATGCTGTAAAATTCATGCGCTCCGTTTTCTCATTCCACTAATTCCCAGATGCTAATCTGCTAATTACGCAAGTCTCCAGTCTTTTCCTGTTATCTTCGACTTCCTTTGTCTTGTTTTGTTCGTCTTGTATCAACAGGATCGTTAAATAGAGCTTATTTGTTTGAGAACCATGATCACGTCCAAAAGGCGACATCTGATCAATATTTACACATGTTTAGATTGACCTTGTTTATTTATACGGTGAGACGAACAGGAGCAGGTTTCCAGGAAGATTTGATGACTCGCCTTGACGGATTTAATAGACTGTCCGGCTGAAAGTTACAGTAAACTTTATGAACTGGCGGCAAGTGCAGGCGTGTTTTGCTATGACAAAACTTGCATCACCTTCTATCTAGTGGTGATCAGTAACGGTTATTATCTCCTTCGTTCAGTTCGACCAAGACACTCACTAATAGAACCTCCGTCTTTGGTCCATGCACCGACTATGGATATCCCAGACAGAACTGAGCAGAGCTAAAGTGAGCTTTTAAGTTGACGACCGTCTTCTTTCCTCTTATCAGCTGCGCATTTAAGAAGAAAAGGGCGTAGCTGCCGTGTGACTTCACAATGGTATATACGCAACAGTCTGTTTGCTCTCGACGTTTCTTCTCCGGGGCTCTACTGCGATGAGCTATTTCGAGGGAACGAATTGTGATGTTCCGCGTAGTTCCAACCGGCCGCTCACTTGCATCGGGAATTGTCCATATTTTATTCGATTCGCATGGTTGTAGTACAGAGATCGGGAGACGGAGGTTCTACTTCTTATTAGTTCTTGCTTCGACCAACCAGTCGCCGCTGTGTATAGCAGTTCTCGTGGATCTTCTTTAATAGCCTTTTTAGTGGAGTGTTCCTTGGAACAATCCACTGTTGCGAGCGCTGTAGCAGCTTTCCGCCTTCGGTTTCCGGTTTTCACCGTATTTTGTGGAGCTCATAACTCGTGAACCAGTGCAAGTATCAAGTTCAAACTTGGTACACTTGTGAGTATTGGGGTCTAGTTGTGCCTTTTCGGGGTCCCACCCCCACCCCAACCCGGTTCAGGGGCAAATGGGCCCAGATTGCCCAGTGGATAAAGTTCATAACTTGACCAGAACTGGATATAGGACGATGAAATTCCTTGGACGTGTAGATCATAGGTCTGGGAAATTGCTTTTAAAGTTGTACCTCCCCCACCCACCCCGTTCATGGGCAACTGGGCCCAGATTGCCCAGGAGTAAAGTTCGTTACCCTTGCCAGGAATCAACAGGTATCAAGTTAAAACTTGGTAGGATTGTGAGCATTGTGGTTTCTTTTTACTTTCTGCGGTTCCCAAACCCCACCCCACCTGGTTTAGGGGCAATTGGGTCCAGATTGCCCGTTTTTTTATGTTTTTAATTAGACAGTAAGTAGGGATGAGGCGATGAAATTCCTTTGTGCTTTTGGATCATAGGGACCGGGGAGAGTTCAACCACCCCCATCCTCCCCATTCATGGGCAAGTGGGCCCAAAATTGCCCATGAAATTTTTTTTTGACCCGTGACTGGAATCAAACTCTAAGCAGGTATACTTGAGGAAAAATGGTGTAAAAACGGATTTTGATGGGTCCCGACCCCCCCCCCCCCTGCCGTTCATGGGCAGCTGGGCCCAGATTTCCCATGAGTTAAGTTCGTGTATGACAGGTCTCAAGTCCAACTCTTGTATATTTGGGGAGATATGTCTATGGATGAGGATTTGGTGTAAATCAACAAATAAGACGGCGCGACGTACTTTAATCTTTAATGAACAGTTGGAAACTGGATCCATGATATGCCGTTCTTAATGAATTGTGACAAAGGGGGCATTAGTCTGCTACGAATTGGTTTATTGCACTTGTTATTACCTTGCTAAAGGAAAAGGTTTAAAGGGTGGGACTGGCAGGCAGACCATTCAGTGTTCGAACAAATGTTATTCGTGCAAGATCTTCAACATTTCTTTGGGTTTATACTGGCGGTTTATTTACATTTAAAGCTTTTAAAAGGGGTGATTACAACGTTGTTTCAATACTTGTTTGGTTATTGGGGAAGAGAAATATCTTGGTTCTAAAGCTGTTTGTATATGAATGTGATAAACATTTTACTTTTACACTCCACGTCTGAGCGCTTGTGCTCTTGTTTTTCTATACGCATTCTGGTCTTATTGCTTTTTTGGGATCCCAAAACGTAAGTGGAGGGATACCGATGACATCGCAAAAGTGCCCGTCTGTCCGTCCGTCCGTCTGTCAGCGCGATAACTCCCGAAGATAATGAGAAATGTTTATGAAATTTGGTGTGAGGATTCTTTGGGTCAAGGGAAAGGTCGAATTCGTAGATGGGCTCTATAGCCCTATGTTTGGATAGGGGAGGGGGTTCAAATTAAGGGGCAAACATTAAACAGCTAATGAGATAGTCGATTAAGAGGTAAGAAGACATGCTGAACATGAGGATGAAAACTATTTTCTCGCCGGACAAGTAGTTCGCCCGGAATCCGGCCATAATTGGAAAGTTTGTTAAAAGAAAAAGTTTTTTTGAAGTTGATTAGATGTTCGGGTTAGGGGTAAGAAAACATGCTGAACACTAATGTGAAAATTATTTTCTACCCGCGCAAGTAGTTCGCCTGGAATCAGGACAAAACCGGAAAATAAGTTAAAGCTTTATATCAAGTTTTGTTTGAAGTTGATTAGATGTTTGAGTTACGAGTAAGAAGACATGCTGAACACTAATGTGAAAATCATTTTCTACCCTGACAAGTAGTTCACCCGGAATCCGGCCAAAATCGGAAAATTTGTTAAAAGCAAAAGTTTCATTTGAAGTTGATTAGATGTCCGGTTTAGGGGTAAGAAGATGTTAAATCCGTATATGACAATTATTTTTTACCCGGACATACAGTTAACCCGGAATTCGGCTGTAACCGGAAAATTTGTTATACGTTAAAGTTTTATTTGAAACTGAAAATATTTTCGGATAAAGAGATACGCTGAATTCCGCTTTTGAGCTTTATTTTTTTGCCGAACAAGCAGTTCCCCAGGAATTCGGCCGAAACCGGAAATTTGGCAGAATCAAGGCAGGAAATTCCGATCAGTTTCGTCAAATAGGTATGACTTACAGGGTTATGCACACATGCCGAATCCATGTCTTAACTTGGTTTTCTCGGGCGATTAGTTATTTGGCCTTTATCTGTTTCTAAATTTTAATAGTAAAAATGTTCAAGGAGTCTGGCGAAGACTGGATCTGGTGAAGACAATTAAGACCCAATTGTTTAGATCAAATTTTTAATTTTTGGGATCCCATCGAAACCTTTCGTCTTGTTATTAGTCAGTCCTCCCAGATACTGGTCGAAATGTTCACTGCTCAGAGAAATGATGCAATGTTTGGCTTTAATTTCAAGCAGTTTCGTCTGTTCATCCCTGTTCCTATGACCATACTTCCTCTTAACATGTTTAGTAGGAACGAGCTGCCTCGGACCCTCGCAGCTTTCTTAATACTCCCCCGCGCAAATTTCCGATTTAGGCCCAGTAAATCCTCCATTTTTTGTCTAACCTGTCTCGTTGGCCCTTTCATTTCCCAAGTTTAAACGCGGTGTTAAAACTAATTTCCGGGGATACGCCGGACTCATTACGGAGCGGCGGGAAGCCTCTGGGGAAATTACGTGGCTATGTAAATGGCTGGAGCGCTTTCGCTCAGTTGCCCAGGGCCTGAAAAGAGAATCGGTTTGTCTCTGTCGAAAGGTGTGAACGCGCAATTTGGGGCTGCCATGACGATCGAGAAGATTGAAATGATCTGTTGTAAGGGTTTCGCGATCTTTGAGTGTTTTGGTCGGATCAAGGCTAATAAAAACAAGTTTCGGTTTAGATAGTTTAAAAACAATCACCGCAAACAAGTACCTCGTACAATGCCCAATGGTTCAGAAACAACGTTCAGTCTCAAGGAAATAAACCGCTAAACTTGCCTCGGGCGAGATTGTAAGGCTTTCTGTCCCTCGGTTAGCAGAGTACCACCTTTACAGCGAATGTCGCGGGGTTAAAATTCCGAACGAGGTTTACGCTCGTCTTTCAGTTCCTTAACTTGCATAAACAAGGATAATTCCGCCCGCCTACTTGTTCGTAAAATGCCTCTAATCGTGAGTATCTGTTTCAGGTAGTGCACCGCAAATTGACATATCTAAGGGTCTACTCTTGAACTTCGGGGGACTTGACTTCGCAGCTATGGATCATCGGGACTCTCAAGGCGTATACCCGAGGTTGAGGTGTGCTTTACTTAGTCACTGAACAATTAATTTTCACCCTGTGATCGACGCATCGCCCCGGCGAAGAAGTTGGTATAAGCCACCGCCTCTACGCTCATTTGAACTTGCACTAAAAGATAGCATGATGCTCTATGAAGTCTCAAACCCTTCGTTATCGTGCGACTCCGAGGCAGTGGGAATAATTGAGCCTTTGGCGTCTGGACGACGCGGAGGGACACATTTAAGACGACACGAGGAACTATTGCATCCTTTTCCAGCGTACTGTTACAGCGACAAGTGCATGTTTAATGACAAGGGCATTTTTAGGAAGAAAATAGTGTCCCAAATGCAATGCAGACTCTGATCCTTGACCGTGATTCAGCCATGACTCGTTACGAGCCATGATGTGTTATTTTGGTACCGGACGAGCGAGCAAGCTCGTTTTATATTCGAATTTAAATCGCCTGCATTTTGCGTAACGCGGACAAGTGCTGAATTTTCGTTGCCCCCAATTGCCATTGCAGTTTTCGGTTCATTAGGTTGTTTTATACCGGTGTTGTCATAGCTTAATCATTGTGGGCCAGAAGGTATTGTGCATACCTAAATTTGTATTCTGTCTCATTGGAACTAGTGGTTTTGATGGCCGTAAGGCTTTACTTTCGAAACGACACGGATCCCAAGGCTTATGTAAATTGATTCCAGGATGCTCAGCCTTAGAATCTCTCCTCGCCCCAAGTCTCCTTTGCCTAAGATCCAAATACTCTATATGACCAACTCCAAAACACGCCAGTGATCCTCAGGAAGAAGGAGTAAACGTCTCCGGAACGACTCAAACTCAACAACTCAAATCCTTTGTCAAACAATCACGGCGATCTTTGGGAGCAGCTGTGGCACCGTTTCTGGCTCTTCCGCTAGGTACCCGGCGGTTTTGCATCGGCAAGGAGAGTCAGTCATCAAGAGTATTTCCTCGGCGAAAAGCGAAATAGCGACAATCGTCTTACTGATACTCTTGCAGAAATTCTCAGCGTATTAGCGCTGCAGTCCTATTATCTTGGCTTTTTTTCTATACCCTTATTAATTTGCCTTCAGATTTGTAGGAAACACTGTGATATTTTTACTCGTATCAGCGAAATATATTTATTTGTTAAAAAGATTATTGTTCTTTATGTATCTACACTGATGTGAACCGCTTTTAAATTAAAATATTTCAGCTACTCTCCCTGAACGTTTGTGGCTATAAATTTCTATAGACCTGTGAGTTTGGTTGGCCGTTCATAAACGATCCAACACTCTGTGAAACCCGTCTATTCTTTTTTTTTACAGATCCCTCACATAACACTTCTCCAACGTACAGTTTGCTTTGCTCTTATCGTTTAGTAGTGTTTGTGGCCAACGGCACCTGCAAGAAAAACATAAAAAGCTGCACTTAACAACATTTGTTACACCCCTCACGTTTTTGTTTCCTAATGGCTCATTAAACAAGACCAAAGTTTGCGATGGGATCCCAAAAGAATATTTGTCGATCTTTTTAATACAGACAGTCAGATCTTGCAGATGTTCATTCTTAGCCGAACCCGTACACATTTGATATCAATTTAACAGACCTCTGAACAGCAGCCTCAAAGTCATACTTTCCATCTAAAAGCAAATCTAACCATCAGGCTCATTCGAAAAAATCCTGTTTTGACTAGACTCTGACAGGATTACCCATCCGAGGCGAGAATAAACAGTATTTCCTGATTCACCCTCTCTGTGTCGGGTACACCTACCTCCTCAAACAAATTTTTACCGACATCGGAATTTTATTTTGTGTCTTCGCCGGTTTTGGCCGGACTCCAATCAGACTACTTGTCCGGTGACAATGAAGCTCATATTTGGATTCAACATGTGTTGTTAGCCCCTTCTTGATCCTCCGATCGACTTATAATTTTTTCTTACTTCTATCAAATTTCCGGTTTCTGCCGGGTGGATCGAAGCGAGAAAATTCCAGTTCCCGGATGGGTTCAGCTTGTATTCTTGCTCCTGTAAGAATGTTCCGATCGACTTCAGAATAAACTTTATTCCGACCAAAATTCCCGTTTCGGTCAAATTCGGTCAGTCTACTTGTCCGGCGGGAACATATAGTTCAAATATGGATTCAGGATGTTTTCTTTCTTTTAAATTGACCCTGTAATCGACCAACGTTTAACCTCTAATCAACTTCGGATAAGACTTTCACTCTTACCAATTTTCCGGTTTTGGCCCGATTCTGGACAAACTATTTGTCCGGCGAAAAAGGAAAATTCAAAAACAGATTCTGCATGTCTCTGTACCCCTGTATCGAACTTTTATTCAACTTCAGATTGAAACGAAATTTCCGGTTTTTCCCGGGTTTCGGGTGAACTATTTGTCCGGCGAGAAAAATGAAGTTTATTCCTGGATTCAGCGTGCATCCTTACCCCTAAATCGACCCCACCAAAGTAAATTGGAAATAGTCACTTCCCCGATTCGACCACCGTGAGGGGAGTGGAGGGAAGGGAAATCCGGAATCTTGAGGAATGTTAAACTTTGGAACGGGTGATCGGATCTCAACGAAACTTGATATTTGGAAAAAGCTCGCGTCTCGGAATTTGGAAGCTTCCAAATGAAAGTAATCAAGTCCAGTCCGAATCCGATGAATGTGGGGGGGGGGGGACTCAAAATCTTGTGACACGCTTAGAGTGGAGCGGTTGGGATAAAACTTGGTGGGAAGAACAAGCACAAGGACTAGACACATAAATGATAAAACCGGATCGGACTTGGGCACTATGGGGGGAATTAGAGAGGGGGTCCGGAATTCCGGTGATCGCGAGTTAAGGTACTTCCAGATGTGCTAGGACGATGGAATTTGGCTTGAATATTAGAGACTTGACATGATTGGTTTAGAAATAGTTAGTTCCCCGACCCCACAGTCTTGGGGGGTGGGGGTGGATGGAAGGCGAATCCGGAATCTTGAGGTATGTATAACTTTTCAACGGGTGATCGGATCTTAATGAAACTTGGTATTTGGAAAGACCTCGTGTCTCAAATGTCCCATTTAAAAGTCCGGGCCTGATCCGATGAATGTTGGGGGGGTGGGGGTGGAGGGTAGAACCGTAAATCTTGTGACACGAAGGGAGTGGAGCGCTCGGGATTGAACTTGGTTGGAAGAACATGCACAATACCTAGATACATCAGTGACAGAACCGGGCCGGGTTCGGTCACTGTGATCGGAGTTGGTGTGTGTGGGGGGGGGGGGGTCGAAATTCGGGTGATCGCGAATTAAGGTACTTCCAGATATGCTAGGACGATGAAACTTGGCTTGGACATTAGAGACTTGAATAGGTTAGCTTAGAAATTGTCACTTCAAGGATCTGACCATCCCTTAAAGTACTAATCCTAACCGCAAAGTACAAAAAATGCTTTTAAGCAAAATATACATTTTAATCATCCCCATGAGCCAATGGTCGTTTTGCCTCAAGGGTTTTGCTTAGAAATGAATTTCTAGCACCCTTAAAGTGCGCATCTTAACCAAAATGTCTAAAAAATACTTTGACCAAACGACATATATTTATGATCCCCAAGGGCCCATGATTATTTTTGCCTTAAGGGTTTTGCTTACAAGTGAATTCCTTGAAATAAAAACAATAATTTGAGCAAAATATATATTTTCATAATCCCGGTCATTTGTGCTTCAAGAGTAGCCTATTCATTACAAATGAATCTCTACCGCCCTTAAATTGCGAATCATCACAGCCAAATGCAAAAATAAAATAGCTTTTACGAACGATACATTCTCGTGATTTCCAAGGACCCATGATCATTCTTATCTCAAGGCTTTTGCTTATAAATGGTCACAACAAACCCAAGAATTGACGAATTCCTGCTTTCATCCTCAGACCCAGCTTTGCAAGTGCCATACGAGCTTACAGCTCTTGTTTTTTTATTCTATGTATTCCGTAGTCCGTACATTACTTTTCTTTATTACGGGTCTCTAGAATATGAGGGGTATTTGGAAAAACCTCGTGTCTCGGATGTCCCATTTCAAGTCCGGACCGAATCCGATGAATGTGGGGGGTGGAGTTGGAGGGGGAACCGGAAATCTTGTGTCACGCACGATGAGAGTGGAGTGATTGCGATAAACTTGGTGGGAAGAACAATCACAAGCCACATAGGTACATCACTAACAGAACTGGAACGGAATCGCGCACAGGGGGGCTCCGCAATTCCGGTGGTCCGAAGTTAAGTTACTTCCAGCTGGGCTAGGGCAATGAGATTTGGCAGGCATATCAGGGACCCAACCAGATTCACCTGGAAATGGTCAGTTTCCTGATCCGACCATCGTGTGGGGGGGGGAGGAGGGAAGGGAAGGGGAATCCCGAGGAACGTATAACTTTCGAACGGATGATCGGATCTTAATACAAAACCAAAGGTTTCGATGGGATTCCAAAAAGGTAACATTTCTTTTCTTGGACTTCTTGATCCAGACAATTGAATCTTGTACGTTTCCGAGACTCGTCAGACCCCTTTGTCATTTTGCTATTTATCCATAATCAACCGCTTGAATATACACGGGAAAAATTGTTACCGTTTGGAGTTTTTATGCCGAAATGGAGTTTATATACCGATCACTTTTCAGTCTGTCGGTCGGTCAGTCCGGTGATCGCGATTTATGGTACGTCCAGATGTGCTAGGACGATGAAACTTGGCAGGCATATTCGGGACCCGACCAAACTAACTTGGAAGCCACTTCCTCGATCTGACCACCGTGGGGGGAGTGGAAGGAGGAGGAATCCGGAATATTGACGTTTTTATAACTTTTGAACGGGAAATCGCATCTGAATGAAACCTGATATTTGGAAACACCTCGTGTCTCAGATGCCACACTTCAAGTCCGGAATGGAGCCGGTGACTTTGGGGCGAGTTGGAGGGGCGACCGGAAATCGTGCGCCATGTTCAGAGTAGTCGGATCGGGATGAAGGTTGGTGGGAAGAACACGCACAAGCCCTAGATACATAGTTGACACGACCGGATCCGAGAACTGTGGGGGGGGGGGGGGGGGTAGTTGGAGGGAAGGTTCCGGAATTCCGGTGATCCCGAGTTAAGATGCTTACACATTCCCGTACGGAAAATCTCCACGTCGAATGCCATTTTACACCTCAAATCGAGGACGAAACGGAATTTTTGGTAGCGAAATGCGGGCGAAAGTATATTGAAAGTATATCGAAAGTATATTGATGGCGAATTATACTTCGACCCACATTTTTGCTGCGAAAAAGATGGCGAAAGAGAGGTGATTCTACCTCCGTCCCCTATTTAGCGAAGGGCGAGGATGTGTTCAACTTCAGCTTTGTTTTCGCTGCGAAGATGGTAGCGAAATATCAGGGAGATTTCATTCCCGCCTCGTTTTTGGTGAAGTGCGAGGGCGACCTTGTAGTTTCAACGCGAAGTTGCCATCAGGTGATAGTGAAAGACTTATCCTACAAAACTTCGACTTCTGTTTCCACTGGCAAGGAAATTGACAAGATGCAGAGGCAGTTGCATTTGGCGAGCAATGAGAAAGAATATTTGACGATGCAAAACGGATAAGTCAGTTATATTTTATTAGAGATATTTTTCGGCCCTTCTTGGCAAGTGTCACCCTCAGGATCAAGCTGCTCAAGCTGGAAAATAAATATTCATTTTCCAGCTCATTTTTCAGAATTTTCCATTTTCCAGGAAGTTCATTTTCTGGCTTGAACGGCTCGAGCCTGAAGCTTGAAGCTTGCCAAGAAGGGCCGAAACATAGCTCTAGTAATATGTAGCTGACTTATCCGTTTTGCACCGTCAAATATGATTCGCAGTCAGCTCGGGCTGAAGGAGTATCTATAATGAGAGAGAAACTACACTGTCAGATGTTTCATACCAGATTGCGCATAACACTTTCAAGAATAACACCTTTCACTTAGAAATAAAGTGTTATGACCAACTAAGTTTACACTATTTATTGCCTAGATCTCCAACAACACCTTCAATTGGTAAAAATACTAACGGGAACGAAAGAAACAAAACATATAACATCCCAAAGTGTTATCTGTCGAAACCGCGCATCCTGCTGTTGTCGTTCTGTAACTTCTTTCAGTGTAGTATTTTTATCTATAGAAGGTGTTGTTGGAGATCTGGGCACGAAATAAGCTTAATTGGTCATAACACTTTTTTTCTAATTGAAAAGGGGTTATTCTTGAAAGTGTTATGCGCAATCTGTTATGAAACTTCTGACAGTGTACTTTGGAGCTTTACGTTTGCCAGAAACCTAGGAGCAAAGAGCAATCCAGTCCGATTTTATGTATCACTATATTAATCAAATCCAATCTACGCAGTATCTGGTACCTTATTCCTTGAATCTTGATTGCTTGTCAGGAAAGACAGGAAAACGAACGATTAGTTGTAAGAGCCACGGAAATGCTTTAAATGCCCTGCCGGAAATGCCCTGCCGTCTATAGTTCTGAAAATATTGCTAGACTGTGAAGCTCGAAAAATTTCAGAAGCAGCTTCCGAGTTTGAACCTTGTTCGACGGTGCAAAAACATCAACCGACAAATTTCGAGAGTTACAGTCCTAAATCGATAATTTGGGGAAACATAGTTTTGTCTTATACATTGTGTTGCGAGAGCGACACTTTGGTTTTGTCCTGTTTTTTTTTTTTTTTTTTCCTAGCACTCCGATTTCATTTTATTCCTGGTAACTGGTAAGGGTATAACCTGTGCGGTTTTTACGGAAAGTGTGGACCTTAGGCCGGATTGATGAATATGACATCACATTTTGGAAAGCTCCGTATAACTCTTGCCTGGGGCCAAAAAGGATGGTTTTTGCTTGTCCTCGAGCCAGAGCCTACGGTGTGCGAAGTGAAGTGGATTTATATAGCCCATGTCAGAGAGGACTATCTGAAGTTGTGCAGCCAACCTATCGTTTCATCAAATCATGTTTCTGCTTTTCGAGTGGAAAGCTCCGTTCTAGCACGCAAGCAGGCAGGCACCAGTTTCAAATTGAAGATGGACTAAAATCAATAAGTGTTAAATATATGCGGCAGTTATCCGACCTCACAGCCAACATATCTTCTTGGAGTGATAAATCGAAAATCTACAGAAACAAAAAAGTGGCTTTTTCCTACGGGTCCGAAAGTGCTGCCATCTATTGTTTCTACCCATTTCTGTTCACGATTTCAGCTGAGTTTATCATTCGTTTTTTATCACTTATGATTGCGGTAGAGAAATGGTATCAGATATGCCTCTTAAACTTTAAAAGTTCTCTGATTGCTAAAGAAATGAGAGCTTATCCTCTGCTCCTTTCTAAGCGGCGACGTTAGAAAGTTGGCCTACGGCAAAGAAGTCAACTTTTGAACTAAGACAGGTAGAATTTTTTTTTTGACTGCAATCGATAGCCGTTGACAAGCTGATCAAAGTGTATCTCATGAAGGAATTTTTGGTACAAAAATTCCTTCATGAGATACACCAGTTTGAAAGTTTCAAGGGGTTGACAACTTCAGTAGTAAGGTACACACTGAAACCAAAAATAGGCGATACCAGTTGTGAGACATGTAGGGGACTTGTAAGCAACAGTCGACTGGTAGCTCATAATCATCTTCGGCGATGAGGGTTTGCAGCTTTTGCTAGTTGGTGTACCTGTTATTTGTTTCCAGTGGATTCGATGGTAAGAGCAATTTGGTTCCCAGTTGTAAGATAGGCAAGGGACTTGTAAGTAATAATCACCTGTTATCATCTTCAGCGATGAGGCGTTTGCAACTTTTGCTAGCTGGTGTAGCCTACCCACTATTTGTTTCCGGTGAACTTGATGTCTATCATGGGAGAGGGACTTGTAAGTACGAATCGGTTCACGAGTGGCTAGAAATTTGTGCAAATTAGTGCACATTGTATTCGATTTCTATAAATCTAACGGTAAGAAAGTTTGTATCGATGGTCTACCGCTGTAAACTAGGATCAACTATTTACGCAACGGGTACAAACGATAATGTAAAACAATGAGGTAGTTTCGTAATAATTAATAGTGTCATCTATTGTATTTTAATCCTGAAAAGTTACGGATAGCTTTAAAATACCAACTAGGTTATATAAGATATTGTCCCAAGTTTACATCCGTCACGATGTCTGCGATTGAAAACGATAAAGTTCAACTGACTGCAAAGTCAGTTTAGTCCCTTCTTGCGATATTCTTTTGTTGTTGTTTTTACAACGCTGAGGAATAACCTTTGATCATGTGATTACTGATTGTGTTCTTCTTAGAACATACCGTTTTATAAGCTCTGATAAGTTAATAACTTCAGCATTTAACCGACAGAGAAGAAACAAAACACTTTAGTCGGCGAAGCCGGACAAAGCTTGCCGCAACAATTCACGTTGCCCAGGCAACGTAGGTCTAGTTTAGTATAATTTTGGGTCAATCTCCAAGACGGTTTCGGCCCTACCTGGATGTCCGCTTTCTGGGTGTGACTCAGGTCTATAATAGATAGATCATAGGATGCGAATTTTTGTTTCTCAAGGTCGATTGTTGGATGTCCGCTTTCTGGGTGTGACTCAGGTCTATAATAGATAGATCATAGGATGCGAATTTTTGTTTCTCAAGGTCGATTGTTACCAACATTATTTGGTTTCGACCCCGTGATGCCTACTGAGAAAACGGGGTCATTTTTGTATCGAATTTACGAGGTAGATTTGCTAGTTGCTACCAAATGAGACGAGAGAGAAACGAGGTAGTTTGTTTGTGTTTCAAATATACGAGGTCGTTTTGTTTTGACCAAAATTTGAGATTAAAAACGAGAGCGAAAACGGCCTAAATTGTGTTTCAAATGGACGAGGCCGTTTCGACCTAGATTCGAGGTGTAGATTTTCCGTACAGGATGTGCTATGACGATGAAACTTTGCAGGCGTATCAGGGTTTCTACAATTTTAACTTAAGAACAGTCGTTTCTTCGATTTGACCATCGTGGGGGGAGTGGAGGGAGGGCGAATCCGGAATGTTGAGGTATATATGTCCAACTTTTGAACGGGTGATCGGATCTTAATGAAAACTTGATATTGGAAAGAACTCATGTCTCAGATGTCCCATTTCAAGTCCGGACCTGATCCGATGGATATTGGGGTGGGAGGGGGGGGGGGGGGGTAAGGGGAGAACCGGAAATCTTGTGGCTTGATTAGAGTGGAGCGATCGGGATAAAAATTGGTTGGGAGAACAAGCAAGATACATCAGTGACAGAACCGGACCAGGTTCGGGCACTGTGGGGGGAGTTGGGGGGGGGGGGGGGGATCCGGAATGCCGGTGATTGCGAATGAAGGTATTTCCGGATGTGCTAGAACGCTGAAACTTGGCTTGGACATTACAGACTTGACAAGATTGGCTTAGAAATTGTCACTTCTCAGACCCGGCCATCCCTTAAAGTACTAATCTTTAATTTTCATGATTCCCATGAGCCCATGATCATTTTTGCCTCAAGGGTTTTGCTCAGAAATGAGTTTTTAGCACCCTTAAAGTGCATAGGCCTATCTTAACCGAAATGCAAAAAAAAAATGCTTTTGACCAAACGACACATTTTCATGATTCCCAACCCAATGGCCCATGATAATTTTTGCCTCGGTGGTTTTGCTTAAAAGTGATTTCCTTAAAGTACAAACAATAATTTTGAGCAAAATGTACATTTTCATGGTCCGGATGAGCTTATCATCATTTGTGCTTCAAGAGTTTTCATTACAGATGAATCTCGCAGAATCACAGCCAAATGCAAAAATGAAATAGTTTTTTCGAAAAATACATTCTCGTATTTCCAAGGACCCATGATCATTCTTATCTCAAAGGTTTTGCTCACAAATGATCACAAGAAACCGACGAATTGACGAATTTCTACTTTTATCCTCTGCAGCCCCAGCCTTGCAAGTGCCATATGAGCTTCCAGCTCCTATTTTACAACTTACGGCCAAACAATTAATCAAATGAGAAAACCAAGTTCAGATGTGGCCTCAGCAAATATGTTTACTCCAATATCTCATCTCTAAAGGACTTCAGAAAGGTCTATTAGAATTTTTTGGTTTACCAAATTCCTCGTATTTTAGCAGCATTTCCGGCGAACTGCATGCAGAGCAAAAGGGCCAGTGTCACTGAGAGCCGAACCTTTCAGTCCAACATTTCCAGGCTTTTGCAAATTTTGCCAGCTTATCCGTCAAGGAAACAAAGTTGAAAATGGATTCAGCATGTCTCCTTACCCCGATACCGAATCTCTAATCGACTTCAGTAACAACTTTGAGCTTCGATCAAATTTCCAGTTTTGGCCGAATTCCCGGTGAATCTTTTGTCCGACAAGAAAACTGAGTTCAGATATGGATTCAGTGGGCCTCCTTATCCTTTAACGAATATCTCATTAGCTTGTAAAACATTTTTTTTACCCTTAACTCTCCCTCCTCTGCCTCTACATATAGGGCTAAAAGACCCATCTACGAATTTGGACTGTACTTTACCACTGAATCCTCATACGAAGTTTGAACAAAATATATCGACCCCCCGACAACTCAAGACCCAAAGAACACGCAAGCTAAGTTTGAATAGTCTTCGATTAAACCCTAGAAACTTTGCGCGTAATACACGCGACCGGATTCACCATGCCTCCTGCGTTAGATTGACGAAGAGATTGGTCACACACGGGCAGAGCTTTCACCTGTGTGAATAAAGGGGTAGGGTAGGGACTACCACCGCTTTTTCCAAAAATTGGTCAACAAATTTTATTAAAGTGTTCACCAGACAGTTGTCGGATGCATTCTGCCTTTTCGACCCAGTAAATGCCGGTCGGGACTTGGAGAACAAAACTGATCGCATACACATTTTGTTTATCATTAGTAGCCGAGTCGTTAGTAGCCGAGTTAGTTCGAAAGTTGCAACAGCATGTCTCCTCACCCTATATCGACTATATCATTGGGTTTTAAAACTTCAAGCTAAATTTCTGGGTTCATTGCGAAATACTTGTCCGGCGTGAAAATAAGTTTCAAATTCGGATTCCGCATGTTTCCTTAGCCCTAGATCGACTATCTCATTAGCTTTTAAACAATATTTTCCCCTTAATCTGAAATTCCTCCCCCACCCCTAAACGTACAGCTTTGGGTCTCATCTACGAAATTGGCCTGTCCCTTGACCAAAAGAATCCTCATACCAGGTTCCACCAAAATATCTCATTCCCTTACAGAACTGTCGACGGAGGGACAGACGGACAACTTTTACGAAGTCATAGGTATCCCTCCACTTTTGTTCTGAGATCCCAGAAACAATATTTGGAAAGACCTCGTGTCTCAGATGTCCCAGTTCAAGTCCTGACCGGATCCGATGATGTGGGAGGGTTCGCAAGGGAGAACCGGAAATCTTGTGACACGCTTAGCGATCGGGATGAAACTTGCTGGAAAGAACTTTGAGCACATGTCCTAGGTACATCAGTGCAGAACAGGACCGGATTTGGGCACTGCGGGGTTAAGGTTAAGGTACTTCCGGATGTACTAGACATTGGCTTAGAAATTGTCAATTCCCAGTTCCAACCGTCATCTTAACCGCAAAGCACAAACGAAAATCAGCAAAATATATATTCTCGTGATCCCCATGAGCCCATGACCATTTTGCCTCAAGAGTTTTGCTAAAAAATGAATTTCTAGCACCCTTAAAGCGTGCATCTTAACCGAAAAATTAAAAAAAAATAGTTTTGACAAAACGATCTACGTTCTTGATGCCCAAGGGCCCATGATAATTTTTGTCTGAAGGGTTTTCCTTACAAGTGGATTCCTTAAAGTACAAAAAATACTTCTGAGCAAAATATACATTTCCATGATCCCGAAGAGCCATCGTCTTTTTTGCCTCGAGGCTTTTGCACCCTTCAAGTGCGTATCATCACAGCCAAGTGCAAAAATAAAATGCTTTTTACCAAACAATACATTTTCGTGATTTTCAAGGGCCCATGACCATTCTTATCTCAAGGGTTTTGTTTACAAATTATTACAACAAACCAACAAATCCTTGCAATTGCCATATGAGCTTCTAGATTTTGTTCAGGATAATTTCGATCGCACAGGGTAACACAGTGCAAAACCACAGGTGCGTTAAGCATATCCCTGGGGATCAGTTACTTGCCTGAGGCTTTGGGGTCCTGAGGGCTGGAAGAAGGACGAGAGAGAAAAAAAATCAGGAAATTTCGTAAGGAAACCGTGGTATAGGAACTCTTCATTGTGGTCCGTTGCTCTCTCTTGCCATTCCGTCGTCATGGACGTGCAGCTCACGACGAGAAAACGAGCAAGCTGGTTAGTTTATTGAGTCTGACATAAGACTTTTTTCCATATTTTCTGCCAACTTAGATTACCTAGAGGTTATTGTTGTTTCTAAACTCTTGAATACCCAGTAATAAAAACTTAAAGAAGCCCCAGGTTCTGAGTGTAGTCTCAGTTAACAATCTCTGTATCATCTAAAAGGTCGGTTAGTAATTTTACTAGCATCTACTCCCATGCCTTTAGCTGAAATTATACCCAGTCCACTTCGAATACATTTCCTTACGCCTCATGGTTTGCGTTAATAGCATTCTCCAGTGCTTCACTTCAGAACTGTAATTCTTACAGTTGAGTGGGTGTTCTGTCATGTGAAGATATTTCTCTTCGATATACATTGTCGTTTTTTGTCGAATTAAACTCGCATCACCGGCTCTCTCGGTTCTCCGGCTCAAGTGAGGAGCTTTGATACAGTTCCACTAGAAAATCAGAAAATCCCCTAATCTGATAGATGGTATTTCCCTTTATTTCCATGAATAATTTATCGAACAAGGATCAGTGGAACGAATTCAGTCAAAAAATCCCGGAAAGTCGTCGTATATATTTTCTTTGGATTTGCAGAAACATCTTGCGCGCAAGTACGAGATTGTTTAAGCCGTTTCCGATTTGTATAATGATTCATTGCGTGCATACCAGTTTAGTCTGCATGTGAATTTCGAGAAAGTTATTAGCCTACTAGGTTTGTCACAAGACTGTTGCAGACTTACAGTCGCCAAATTTTTCGGATACGTGATAGACTCGCAGCTCTGTCTACCCGTTGGTCTGTAACAAAATCAAGTTTTGTACTTTTCGTGGCTGCTCCTCCATCCCTCAGTTACGTATATTTTAAAATATTTTTACACACTTTTAACTGTTCACGTCACTTAATTTCTAAAAATAAATCCATATTTAATTAAACTATTCTTCCCCATAACAGTTGGAAATTAATTATCGCATTTTAGCTTTTCAAGATCCTTTTTTAATAAGAATTTTCTTTAAGAAACTAGATCCAAACCCTTTAAATTATAGACGCTTAAAATTGTTTCCGTCAATTTTCTCAAAATATCACAAATAGCCTATTTTAAGAAAAACAAGTAAATTTATCAGCTTTAATGTTGATTATTTCTTAGCTATATTTTCACTATCTGATACCCAACATACAATTTCCAGATCCGCAATTCAGACATATCTTCACACATAAATCATCACCCTAACTTTACCGGGCATAAAAACTGAACACAATATGATAAAACCAGGTTCGTATCCAGGAATTCATTTCGGGGGGAGGGGGGGGGGGTTGCCTGCGGTGTTGACTATAAAGTACAAAAAAGACACAGATCAGAGAATAAAGCCTATAAAAACGATTTTTTTTTTTATGTTTCGGGAAGGATATTCCCCCTCCCCCTTGATACGACCCTGGATAAAACATAACATGGTTTTCGTTGCTGATACAAATTTCCATCTTCATTTAAGGCTTAGAAAAAAAATACAAAAGAAATGCTACCGTTTCGGTGTTTTTGAAAACTTAAGGCCAAACAACTAATCAGATGAGAAAACAAAGTTCAAATATGGATTCAGCATGCATGTTTACTCCTGTATCTCATATCTAAACGACTTCAGAAATGTCTTTTACTTCGACCAAATTGCTCGTTTTAGCAGTACTCTCGACGAATTGCACGCAGAGCAAAAGAGCTGGTGATGCTGAGAGGCGAACATGTCGATTCAAATTTCTGGTTTTGGGAAATTTTGCCAGCTTAGCCTTCAAGGAAATAGAGTTCAAAACTGGAATCAGCATGTCTCCTACCCCGATACCGAATCTCTAATCGACTTAAGTAACAACTTTGACTTAAACCAAATTTCCGATTTGGGCCGGATTCCGGATGGTCCATTTGTCCGGCAAAAAAACAAATGTCATATATGGCTATCAGCTTGAAACATATATTTTTGTTTACCCTTAATTTGAAACCCCTCCCCACCTCTAAATGAAGGGCTATAGGACCCATCGACGAACTTGATCTGTTCTTTGATCCAGTTGATCCTCGTTTCAAGTTTGAACAAAGTATCTCAACCTTTCGTGCTCACAGACCGACAAACTTTTTGAAGTCATAGGTATCCCGTCAAAACTGCTACACCAAATATGCTAAATTAGATTAAGAGATTAAGATAAGATTTTCAGCAGATAGCTTATGAATATTCTTTCAGCCCAAGCTGACTGCAAATCATATTTGATAGTACAAAACGGATACGTCAGCTGAATTTTATTAGATCTATATTTTGACCCTTCTTGGCAAGGGTCCTCTTCAGGCTCAAAGCTGCTCAAGTTGGAAATACGAAGTTGTGGGAAAACCATTACATTTGAGAGTGCAAAACGGATAAGTCAGCTGAATTTTTTCCTACAAGCTAGTATTTCCAGCTTGAGAGATTTGAGCATGAAGAAGACCCTTGCCAAGAAGGGCCGAAATATATCTCTAATAAAATTCAGGTAATGTAACCGTTTTGCACTATCAAAAAGAAAAGCTCCGTTCTAGCACGCAAGCAGGCAGGCACCAGTTTCAAATTGAAGATGGACTAAAATCAATAAGTGTTAAATATATGCGGCAGTTATCCGGCCCCACAGCCAACATCACTCCTTCTTGGAGTGATAAATAGAAAAATCTACAGAAACAAAAAAGTGGCTTTTTCATACGGGTCCGAAAGTGCTGCCATCTATTATTTCTAAAAAAAGAAAGCTTATACAAGACAACCGAAACACAACAAATAGGCTACAGATGAACCAAGTGCGCAAGCATTCAGATCAAATTCTATCCCACCAATCCCACGAAGTGTCGTCCCACGACTGCCAAAAGTGCCAAAGCAAGACTACCAAGAGTACAAACGAATTTCGTCACGAAAGCGCGCTAATTTTTGGGCCTCCGACTGGCTCCGACAAAGGGAAGGGTAGCGACTGGTGTCGCCGCTTGTCTTATCCGAAAATTATTCTACAGATTGTATCGAATTGTTCACTAGACAGTTGTCGAAGGCATTCTACCTTTTTTACCCAGTAAATGCACTGTCAGAAGTTTCATATCAGATTGCGCATAACACTTTCAAGAATAACACCTTTTCACTTAGAAAAAAAGTGTTATGACCATTTAAGTTTATACTATTTCGTGCCCAGATCTCCAACAACACCTTCAATAGGTCCAACAACACCTTCAATAGGTAAAAATACTACACTGTCAGAAGTTACATAACGACAACAGCAGGATGCGCGGTTTCAACAGATAACACTTTGGGATGTTATATGTTATGTTTCTTTCATTCCCGTTAGTATTTTTACCAATTGAAGGTGTTGTTGGAGATCTAGGCACGAAATAGTGTAAACTTAATTGGTCATAACACTTTATTTCTAAGTGAAAAGGTGTTATTCTTGAAAGTGTTATGCGCAATCTGTTTCGAAACTTCTGACAGTGTGTCGGTTGGGAAACTGATCGCATAGACTATTTGTTTATCCTTAGTAAGCTTTGTCCGTCTGTTAGCACGATAACTCTCAAGGAGTTTTGAGATATTTTGTTCAAATTGGGTATTAGGATCCACTGGATTAAAGTACAGATCAGTTTTGTATCGTCAATTTCAGATTAAGGGTACACAAATATGTTTTTCTATCTAATGAGATAGTCGTTTAAGGTGCAAAGAGGAACACTGAATCCATATCTCAGCTTTGTTTTCTTGACTGATAGATGGTTCGCCCGGAATCCTCCCGAACGGGGAAATTTGCTTGAAGCTCAAAGTTGTTTCTAAAGTCGCTTAGAGAAGAAATTCCTTATCGGGGCAGTGGGACATGCTGGACCCAGTGCTAAACTTTATTTCCTTGACGGATAATGCTGGCAAAATTTGCTCAAGCAAGCCATTTTTGATCCAAAGGTTCGCCTCAATGTCACAGCCCTTTTGCTCTGCACGTAGTTTGCCCGGAATACTGCTAAAACGAGGAATTTGGTAAAAAAAAAAAGACATTTCTAAAATCGACTAGAGATGAGATGAAGGGGTAAACATACACGCTGAATCCACATCTGAACATGGATTCCTCATCTGATTAGTTGTTTGGCCGTAAGTTGTCAAGAAACACCAAAACGGTAGCATTTGTTGTATGTATGCGATTGGTTGGTTATGGATAAACAGACAAATTTTGAAGGGGTCTGGCGAAGAACTTAAATCTCTGCGATTCGATCGTTTGGATCAAGACGTCCTGCAACCTTTGTAGGTGTGCCTACAACGTTGTCCAAGTTACCCATCGAAATCGTTCGTCTTGTTCTGAAACATTTTTTTTTTTTTTTTTTTTTTAATCCCACCTCCACTCCTCTCAGTGACACAACTTTCTTTATTATTACAACTCAAATATCTTATCTTTATACGTCACCTACACTTTAAACTAAATTCAAATAATTTCTTATTTCGTACTTTAATTAATTATCAATCTTTTAATTTTATCTGAGCAGTTAAACCTAAAAAACACAAAAAAATCAATCTATAACATTCACAATAAAATAGTGGTTCAGCCGGTATCACAGGGTGCCCTTCCAGCATAGGGAACCCCTTCCACCGTGACCAACATTACCAAAAATAAAATAAAATAAAAATCCTTTTGCCTCTCTTCACCACTTTACTAAAACCTCATTCCAACCTCCCAAACCACCCAATAGAAGACCTAAAAATAACATACTCTATCTCAACAAAAATTCGATGAGATCCCAAAAACTTAATATTTGATCCAGACAATTTGGTCTTGTAGATATCCGGTCTTCGCCAGACTCCTTGAAAAAATTTTACTGCTAAGATTTAGAAACTGAAGAAGGTCAACAATTTGACGAAACTGATCAAATCTTTCTGCCTTACTTCTGCCAAATCTACGGTCTCGACCGGATTCCGTTCGACTACATGTTTGGCAAAAATTAAAGCGCAAAAACGAATTCAAAGTATCACCTTACCCCTATATCGAACATCTAATCAACTTCAGATAAAACTTTCACTTGAAAAAAAATTTCCGGTTTCAGCCGGATTCCGCGCGAACTATATGTCCGGGTAGAAAATGACGGTAAAAAGCGGATTCAGTATATCTTCTTACCCTCGGATCAAACATCTAATCAAGTTCAGATAAAACTTTAACTTTATACAAATTTTCCGGTTTCGGAAGGATTCCGGGCGAACTACTTGTCCGACAAGAAAATTATTTTCATATAAATGTTCAGCATTTCTTCTTACCCTATACTGAACATCTAATCAAATTTATATAACACTTTTACTTTTAACAAACTTTCCTGTTTTGGCCGGATTCAGGGCGAGCTACATGTCCGGCGAGAAAATGGTTTTCAAATTAATGTTCAGCATGTGTTCTTACCCCTAAATCAACTTTCTCATTAGCTGTTTAAAAAAAAACTGTTCGCCCTTAATTTAAAACCCCTCCCCACCCCTAAATTTTGAGCTACAGAGCCCCAAAGAGTCCTCACACCAAGTTTCATCAGAATATCTCGTTTCCTTCGAGAGTTATCGGCTTACAGACGGACAGACAGACAAACAGACAGACAGACGGACAACTTTTGAGATGTCATAGGTATCCCTCCACTTACGTTTTGGGATTCCAAAAAGAGACAGTTGGCAGCAATGACAGCATGGAAATGTAAATAAAATATTAGAATCCATTTGCTACTTTTGGTAATATGGGAGGGAGGGGACTCACTTTGAGGGATTAGTCAAGAAATTTACGTGTAGCAATAACTTCCATGGAATCGAACTCTCTCTGGGACGCATTTCATGATAGATAGTGACTGCTTATCTCGACCGGATCAGTGATCCTTCAAATCTCGTCAAATTAAGTTTACACAATCCTGACGTCCCTCCCTCGTCTATTATCGCTCCGTTGCAACTATTTAACGCGGAGAACCATCGAACCATTTCTTAATTGCGAATTCTGACGCCAAGCAGCACATCAATCACTTGACCTCTAATACCCCGGCCAACTCATCCAGAAACCGATGCGGTCGAGTTCGGTTGTTTGGTATACGTAGTCCAATTAAAAAGACGGCTCTTGATTAGAAACGGCAGTTCTGAGGTGAAGAGTTCTACATGTTATGTTCAATTTGGGATTTGAGACAACATTTCTTAGTGTCTGTAAAGTATAGATAGTTAGACAAAGTTTAGTTTACAGATCAACTTTCGTGGTTACACGGCCAAATTGGCGATTATTGTCGACAAAATTTTTTACAATTTATATGTCAATAAGCTACACTTAAAGTTCAGTCATGCTTCGTTAAAAGGTTTTACTTTTTGTAGGCTTTCTCTCACGTGCTTTGTAGGTACATGATAGGAACTGGGTACCCTAGAACTTGCCATTTGTTCTGGTCGATTTCTGATATTTTGGCAGGGGAAGTCAGCATTTGGGAATGGAGACGGTCAGATACTGTGGGATCGACTAAAACCAGGAAGGGAAGGGAACGCGAGAAAAACAGGAAGGCATACTAAAACCAGGAAGGGCATACTAAAACGAGGAAGACTGTCGCCAGAATTCAAAACTGGAAAGCCGCACCGTTCCCTTCCTCTGTTTAGTATTCTCTGAGGGGTCGGCAACTTTCCAAATTCAAAGTTCACCATCCCTTCCTCGTTTTAATATCCTGTAGTATCCGTCGTTTTAATATCCGTCTGAACTAGAAATGAAAAGGTGAATTACAATTTTGATAGTTGCTGACCCCTCACTTAACTTAATGCCTACCCATGCCAGGATACTAAAACGAGGAAGGGATGATGAACTTTGAGTTTGAAAAGTTGCCGACCCCTCGAATAATACTAAACAGTGGAAGGGAACGGTGCAGCGTTCCATTTTTTCGCAGCCTTGAACTCCTTCCTCGTTTTAGTATGCCCTTCCTCGTTTTAGCATGCCCTTCCTGGTTTTAGTATGCCGTCCTGCTTTTCTCGCGTTCCCTTCCCTTCCTGGTTATAGTCGATCCCAGATACTGTGGCTGAACCGAAGTCGGCGCTTAGCTCCTTTCTGCGCTCCTGCAGTGTTTGTCTCTTTGTTAATGCGAGAATGAAAAATGCTAAACAGGCGCTATGTATTCCAGGGTGGGTCTAATGAGAGGGGTGTAAACTTTTAGTAGGTGGTATTGGCGTATTTTCATTTTTGAAAAGAGTTTTAGATTTTGTAAACCCGCATTGGCACGTTTCAGCACGGCCTGTCAGTGTACTTCACATTCTGTAACTCGGGTTATGGTAACACTTAGTGATTTTATTTTCTTTGCCTTCATTGTTTCTTGTATATCTTCTTTGAAAGCAGGAAGAAGTATGCAAAAAAGCAGGTTTCGATTTAGAAATAAGTACTTAAGACCGACGTTTCCGTAAAGTGAACTTTCATATCAATATTCTGTTCCTCATCCTCCACCTCTTGGATGATTAGAACGTCTGTATAGTATTTATAGCAGAAAACTTTGTTTACAGTAGGTTCCATACTGTACATCTGTGTAGTATGTGTTATGGCTCGGTGTATGGTTCGGCACATTGACTCGGCACTGCTTTCTGCGTGATCGGCTTGGCACCATAAGCCTCTAAAAACAAATTGCCGGTAACAGTCTTACGCATATGATATTTGGGTAGCCTATTGCCAACAAGCTGACTCCCATAGACGATCTGAAAAGTTTCCGTGTATTTTTGGTTAGAGGTTTAAGAGTTTTGCAATTGAAAAATCCTTAGCGTTCTATAGACGTTGCAAGTTTGGAGAAAAACAATTTTCTTGTTAAAATAAAGTACCAAAAAGTTTCGATAAAATTTAGATATATAAATAAAATAGATGATTTTTTTTTTTATTACAGGTTTTTTCCTTCCCCGAAGTTGAACCAGAGGATTGACAGCCTGACGAGGACCCTTGCCAAGAAGGGCCGAAATATCGCCGATGAAGAATGTGATGGTTTTTATACGTTTTGTTAATCATCTTTCTTCAGTTCCGTTTGTATGATAATGTTTATCACGTGTCAGCCTCACCTGAACCAAGCGCCAGCACCCGCGCAAGTTAAGTCATTGATAGCTCGGTTCAGGCGAGGCTATATAACCCATTCATTTGCTGAATCGTATCAGTTCTGTACAAGACTTCCAACAATAAACATCATTTCTTTTCTCGCTACATTATTTCCCGTCTCCCGTGACAAAAGTTGTCACATTTGGTTTGCAGCGGAGGGATCAACCAAATTCTCCAGGAGGTGTAAGGCAAAGTGCCACACAACAGCAGCACGTGTTAGGCAAAGTGTCTAACACCGTAATCTACAGCCTGGTTCCAGTGACGGTGGATCTGGAATAAACCGAAAGTCGCGTTTATTCCCGCAAGCGATCCCGGTGAAAAGCTCCGGTTTTTAATGACAAGATCTAATTCGCAACACCGAGAACACGTAAAATTAGCAGACAGCTTACTCGACGGTGCAGTTTCCATCCCGGCTAGAAAGTCTGAGCCGATCGCTAGTCAAAAGTTGACAGTTCCAGATAAGGCGGGAAGTCAAAATTGCAGTGGCGAAGGGAAGCTTAAGGCGGCTTCACACAGCACGAAGAGCGACGCAGAACCAGAGCGGGTTTTTGGTAAGACTAAAAACTCGTCGCTGGAGGTTGATTCAAGCCAATCGAGTCAAATATCAGGGTCCGGAACATCACGCACCATGGATGCAGACCAATTTAGTCAGCTTCTGGCTACCATGACTAACATGTTGTCACGGCTTACACCATCAGCAACACCAGTAGTGGCGGCAGCACAGCAGAATGGAGCGCAAGGCGTTTCTGTTCCATCGCCTAAGCTGACGAAACTCGGCGAGCACGACGACATCGACTCATATCTCAGCATGTTCGAGTCAACGGTAACCACGTGCCAAATTCCCCGAGATCAGTGGGCAACTCATCTATATCCTGTGTTGTCTGGGCCAGCGCTGGAAGCCATGTCCAGTTTAAGCAGCGACACTTTTGGAAACTACGATGCTGTCAAAGCGGTAATACTTGAGAAGGATTCCGTTACGAAGGAAACGTACCGCCTCAAGTTCCGGAAAGGCAGAAGAGAGAATCAGGAGTCCTACATGGAGTTCGGGCGAAAACTGTCGACGAATTTCAGTCGATGGTTGGATCTGAACGCACTTCGATCCAGAGTGAAGTCGATAGGTGCGGATCCGGCTAACAACATTCCAGGGAGGAGAATGGTGCCACTGGAGGACGTAGAGGAAATTTTTGAGCTGTTACAGTTGGAACAGTTCATGGAATCGGTTCCATTTTCTCTGCAGGTTGCCCTAAGAGAGAGGGAGTTCACGACGCTGAAAGAGGCTGTATCATTCGCGGAGGCCAGTTCATTAGCGAGAAAGTTCTCCAAGGAATCGAGCGAGCTGGCAAGAGGAGGTGGCGTATGGAATCCGAGTTCCGGAAGAGAGGATCGAGGGAGTGATCTACCCCTTAGAAAAGATGCATCCCGGAAATCGAGAAGAGAGCTTGATGATGGGAAAGGTGGATCTAGCGAAAGTCGCAGGTCAGACCGAAAGTCCTGCTATGGCTGTGGCAGCCCGGACCACATGATGAGGGATTGTCCGAAGAAGCGGCATCCGGTTGGGAAGAAGCCAGGTCAGGGCTGAGAGGATCGAGATGGAGGAAACGGCGAACGAGCAGGCAGTGCTGATCCAGGGCTACGTCGACGACGAAGAGACGGAGATGCTGCTGGATAGCGGAGCGGACATCACGGTGATGCACGCGGATTTAGTGCCAGAGGAGCTCTGGTGCTGGGACGACCTTCGTAAGCTGAGGTGCGTTCACGGAGACACACATAACTACCCATCAGCGGTGGTGGATGTTACCTTGAGGCAAAAAGATGGAGAAACCATGGAAGCCCCGGTCAAGGTAGTTGTCTCGAAAAGCATACCAAAGAAGTTCCTGATTGGCCGAAATTTCCCACAGTTTGGAAAACTGGCGGCGCAACAGGTCGATATTTTTGTGACCACCCGCTCGAAGGCCAAGCAGAAGGGAAAGTCAGAAAACGAACTAGAACAACAAGAGTTCAGGTTCGATGATTCTTTGTTTTCAAATGGAGGGAAAATGAGGAAAACTCGCGGACAGAGACGGCGAGAGAAGAAGAATAGTAGCCCAAGACCTGGAGAACAGACTGACAACCTGGTGGAGGCTACAATTTCCAAGTCGTTTGCTGAAATGCAGCAGCAGGACGAATCCCTAAAGGAGCTATGGGAAGCTGCTAGAACGGAGCCGGAAGGATGCAGCAGCGTCGTCGTGAAAGATGGCATCCTCTACCGAGTAGTGAAAGAGGTAGAAAAAGACTCAGAAACTTGGCAGCTGATAGTTCCGGCAGCACAAAGGCAAGATGTGCTGCGGTTGGCGCACGATTCACCAATGGGGGGACATATGGGCCGCCAGAGGACTACGGACAGAATTTTGAGGAGATTTTTTTGGCCGAAAGTCTACGCTGATGTCGCAACTCATTGTCGAAATTGCCACGATTGCCAAATGACCGCCAGGAAAAGGAATCATGAGAAGGTACCCCTGAAACCGCTCCCTGTCATCCACACACCGTTCGATCGGTTGGCAATGGACTTGATTGGCCCACTGGAGCGAAGCAAAAGCGGATACAAGTGGATTTTGGTCATCGGCGACTACAGTACAAGATATCCAGAAGCCATCCCACTAAGGTCCACGAATTCCGGAAAGATTGCAGAGGAGCTGATCAAGGTGTTCTCCAGACTGGGAATACCTTCCGAAATCCTCACGGACAACGGCAGTAATCTGATTTCTAAAGCGTTGAGTCAGCTTTACCTTGCCTTAGGAGAAAAACCCATTAAGACCAGTGTCTACCACCCCGAATGCGACGGCCTTGTGGAGCGACTGAACGGAACACTGGTATCGATGCTCCGAAAATTCGTCAGGGACGAACCTAAGAAGTGGGACCAGTATCTACCTTACCTTCTCTTCGCGTACCGCGAAACCAAACAAGCGTCGACGGGTTTTTCACCGTTTGAACTGATGTATGGACATCACCCCAGAGGGCCGCTGGACGTATTGAAGGATGATTGGGAAGCCAAGGAAGCAAAAGCATCGGAAACAGTTGTCCATTACCTTACCAAAATGCGAGAGCGACTTTCCACTTTTCTGGACCTGGCTCACGAAAAACTGGAGACGAATCAAGAGAAGCAGAGGGCGTGGTACGACGAAAATAAAAGGGAGCGACAGTTCGAGCCTGGAGATGAGGTGCTTGTGTTGCTGCCCACTGGACAAAGCAAGTTGGAAGTTCAATGGCAGGGCCCTAAGAAAATCCTGCGACGAATCAGAGATGTTGACTACGAAGTTGAGTTTCCTCACGGGCGGAAAAAGTCGAAGATTATACATATTAATCTCCTTCGAAAGTATCACCGACCAGATCAGCCTGAACTCCTATTCTGCTCAGAAGAGGCGGACATTGGTTCATTGTGGGACTATGCTACAACTTACAACACCGATGCAAGTGGCCACCCGAACCGAGAGTACATCCAAGGAGCTGTCAACCCCCAGCTCACGTGTGAACAAAAGTCACAGCTTTACAGACTACTCGAAGAATATGGTGAAATTCTTACTGAGAAACCTGGGAAGACGGATCTCGTGATGCATGAGATCGACACAGGAGATACGCCACCTGTCAGGAAGAAGCCGTACAGGATTCCTGAGGCGAAGAGGCAGCTCGTGGAGGCTGAAATTCAGAAGATGCTTCGAGATGGAATCATTCAACCCTCCGACAGCGAGTATGCGGCCCCAATTGTTTTAGTTCCAAAGGCGGACGGAACTGTACGCTTCTGTGCAGACTACAGAGGCCTTAACCAATGTTCTAAGCCAAACAACTATCCGTTACCACGCACAGATGAGATACTGGAAGGGCTAGGTAAAGCCACCTGGATTTCGAAGCTGGACCTCACGAGAGGATACTGGCAGATAAGGATGCACCCAGATAGTATCCGGAAGACCGCTTTCGTAACACCCAATGGGGTCTACGAATTCCTGGTTATGCCGTTCGGGGTACAAGGAGCGCCTGGACGGTTCCAGAAGCTAATGGATAAGGTGTTACGAGGCTTAAGCAAGTTTTGTCGTGCGTACCTAGACGACGTTATCATCTTCACAGCTGGAAGCTTTTCACAGCATCTAGCACATATTGAAACTGTGCTGCAGCGCCTCAGGGAGGCTGGGTTAACTATCAACCCGAAGAAATGCAGTTTTGGGCATAAAGAGGTCGAATTCCTGGGACACAGAGTCGGTGGCGGAATGGTGCAGCCAATGGCTTCCAAAGTGGAAGCCATTACCAATTACCCCCAGCCAATCACCAAGAAGGATGTCAGGGCATTCTTGGGCCTAGCCGGCTACTATGCCAGGTTCATCGACAAGTTTGCAGAAAAAGCGGAGCAACTGAGAAGGCTTACGACGAAGAAGGCACCCGAGACAGTCATCTGGACAAGCCTGGAACAGAATTCCTTCGACCAGCTCAAATCAGCTTTAAGCTCCGCGCCGGTCCTCCGAAATCCAAATTTCGACGAACCGCTGATCGTGCAGACAGACGCCAGCGGCAGAGGATTGGGAGCCGTTCTAGCCCAGCGAATAAATGGAGAAGAGCACCCCGTTGCCTACATCAGCCGGAAACTGACTCCTGCCGAACAGGGGTACTCTACGATCGAGAAAGAGTGCCTCGGCGTAAAATGGGCAATAGAAAAGTTTCAATACTACCTCGCAGGTCGTCATTTTATGGTCGAAACGGACCATAATCCGTTACGGTGGCTACACGTGATGGCAAATAGCAACGAGAAGCTAAATCGATGGCTCTTGTGTCTTCAGGCATACGATTTCACCATCACAAGTAAGCCAGGGTCGGCGAACGCCAATGCTGACGCCCTCTCGCGCATTTAGGACTCAAAAGTTGGGTTCTAAACTTCTACTGTAAAAAGCTGTATATATCCCAACATCTTTCGTAGGATACTCAACGGAAGGTGACGGCAAACATTGCGCTACCAGCCTATCTCTATGGTTATACGTACGGAGAAATCAACCGACTACAAATAGCGGACCGGTGCCTGCAATACTTCGTGGAGTTAGCAGCTTTCGAGAAACCAGATCCCAAGGGGGCGGTTTACAGATGGGACGACAAGGGAATCTTGAAGCGCCACTTCCGCGATCAACTGCCGCAGATATTGGTGCCGTTTGGGAACTTCCGGGAGTGCCTAATCATGGAGTGGCACATACGGCAGGATGGAGACGACGTCCACCGCAGCGATAAAGATATCGCAGATTTGATTATTCCGGAATACTTCTGGCCAGGGCTTTTCACAGACATCAAGGCGTATCGCAAAAGTTGCGATCACTGCGAAGCTCGGCAGCTGTCTCAAGGACGGTCGGTAATCAAGAGAGTCCGCAGTACCAGAGTGGTACCCGCATCATTCCACGAAGTTGAGAAGAAGAGAAGAACTGCAAAATAAGGAGGAAATTAAAGTGGTTGTTTTTTAAGAGGAAGGAAGTGTGATGGTTTTTATACGTTTTGTTAATCATCTTTCTTCAGTTCCGTTTGTATGATAATGCTTATCACGTGTCAGCCTCACCTGAACCAAGCGCCAGCACCCGCGCAAGTTAAGTCATTGACAGCTCGGTTCAGGCGAGGCTATATAACCCATTCATTTGCTGAATCGTATCAGTTCTGTACAAGACTTCCAACAATAAACATCATTTCTTTTCTCGCTACATTATTTCCCGTCTCCATTGACAAAAGTTGTCACAAAGAATCGTAGCTGACGTACCAGTTGTAAACATTGTTTGAATAAATGTTTCAAAGTCAGCTTGCGCTCAAAGAATGCTTATAAAATTTAGGTACTTATTTATGTTGGCAGATAGCTTCGTAGAAACTTACTGTTGTCAAACTAACAACCCCGACCCAGTGCACCGTCTAGAAAAATCTGTAGATAGATGTATTAAGCAACTGCGCATTTCTTGTCACTATGGTATCTAAAGTTTTGTCCATTCCGGTTGACATCCGGCGACTAGTTCAACAAGAAAATGGCTATGCAGAATGTCATTGTAAAACAGCAACGTGTTTCGGCACGAATCAGTTTTACGAAAAGGACTGTGTTAAGTATTGTGTTTCCAAAGCTTGATCTCTATTTCTTGCAGTTATTCAGCATCTCAATGTGGGACATGCACGTTACACCCTTTCTCAACAAGACCAAAGGTTTCCATGGGATCCCAAAAATCTAACATTTGATTCAAACAATTGGGTCATGTCTTTCAGTCATCGTCAGCTTCCTTGAAGATTTTTACTGTTAAAATGAAGTTAAAAAATGGATTCAGCATGTCTCCTTGCCCCGATACTGAATCTCTAATCGATTTCAGAAACAACTTTGAGCTTCAATCAAATTTCCAGTTTCAGCCGAATTCGTCACGAGCCATTTGTCCAGCAAGGAAACTGAGTTCAGATATGGATTCAGCGGACATCCTTACCCCCTCAATGAATATCTTATTAGCTTATGAAGCATACACGTTTTTACCGTAAATTCAAAACCTATATGGGCTATACCCATCTACGAACTTGACCTGTACTTTTCCAATGAATCCTCGTTGAACAACATCCTCGCTTGAACAAATATTTCCTCGTTTGAGCATTTTATATCAAACCCTTCGACCGTCGATTACACTAGATCTCTCCGACGTCCATAGAACAAACAATTGAATTTCGTCATCTACGCGCAGAGCTATGGTGGTTTGAGAAAAAAGGGGTAGGTATATATACATACTATAGCCGAAAATTGGTCAACAAATTTTGAGTTCGGTTTTCGCCGGATTCCCGGTGAACTAGTTATCCGGCGAGAAAATAGCTTTCATATTCAGACTCAGCATGACTCCTTACCCCTAAATCAACTATCTCAGTAGCTTAAAAAAAAAAATTGCCCCTTAATTTGAAATCCCTCCCCCACCCCTGAACGTCCGGCTACAAAGCCCATCTACTAGCTTGACCTTACCCTTGGGCCAAAGAATCCTCACACCGAGTTTCATCAAAATATCTCATTCGCTTCGAGAATGAGATATTTTATATCGTGATAACAGACGGACAGACGGAAAACTTTTGCGATGTCATAGGTATCCCTCCGCTTACGTTTTGGATCCCCAAAGAGGAAGCTATTTTTAAAACCATAGAAGAGTATCTGTTTGTTTCCTTGAAAGAGAAGCCCTATATGTTGAAAGTCATATGAGTTACAATCAACAATACGAAGTTCTTCTTTTCTTCCCAGTGGAAGCACGGAAATCTTACAAAGGCGAGGTGAGGTGTCTTGCAAGTTCAGAGTTGGTTGTTATTTGTTTATTTTTTCTCTACATGGATTAGTAGAGCAGACATCAATCTTTTTAGAAAATCTCCAGTCGACTATTTTTGAGAAAATTTGTGGATTAGTAGCAAAGAATGAAACTGGAAATGCTTTAATAAGAAAGTGTTTTACTTTTACCAATAACTAACGAAGAAAATTACCTTGAGGCGGGTAAATTTGTGGCCAAACATATGGAAAGAGATCGCTATGATTTTAAGAGAATTTGAGAAAGTAGGAATGCTGAGTGAAAAGCGATGAAAAAAAGGCTTGTGGACCAACATTTAAAGCGGACCACAAAACATGGTCTTTCTACCACACACAATGATAATCATACCTACTGCCACTACGAACGTTCAAAACCGCTATAAAACATCGTCAAACAGTGAGCGAATTAAAAAAGAACAACCAAATTTCCTAAGTTTGAAATAATTTGGTTTGGACTAAATCTCAGCCGATTATCCGGGAAGCCGTTATGGCAAATAGGGAGCCAAGGATCAAAATAATAATTTCCATCTAATGCTCCAACTGTTAATTTAAAAAAAAAATTAAAAACCAAGACCAGTGTGGTGCTCCTGAAGACATAACAAAAATACTTGTAATATGTAATATTAGCAATAACTTTGCTAATCAAACGCGGAAATTTTATCATCTGGAAAAGAAGACAATTCTGCGTGGGTTTTTTCTCGAGTCAAAACAGCAACCCAGTATCAAGTTCAAATTTAAATAAACTGGTGGCTTTCGATCAGTAACAGAAGGTAAACAGAATATTTGGATCAGGTCTTTAAAATGAGTAATAGAAGTCGAATTTGAATTTTAATCCATCTTTCAAAAATCTGTTTGATGTCCCGTGTGATTTAAATAGTAATGAGAATATGTGTAGGCTAATCCACACGTACCTTAGGTACCTATATGGATGTAATTAGTAGATTGTGTGTGTGTGCTGTGGACAGGTGGTGGCTGATGGGCTGCAGCATTACTTTTGTATGGGATTTTAATGGGGCTAGTTTTAGTGGAATAATTTGAGACTTTTAGACGAGATGGATTAGACGTGGAGGAATTAGAAAATAAAAATAAATAACTAATTTTGAATTTTGTGGTGTCAGAAGGCAAGGAAGTTTGCAAGGAAAAGGCAGTGACTTCTATAATTGTGAATATGTTTAGTGCGTGTGTGGAAGATGAGGAAAACTACAAGTGTTCTTTTCAAGGTTCAAGATTTTGCTTTACGAGTAGGTGAAGGATATTAAAGTTTAACTGAAAAGCAAACTTATTTTTATGTCATTTAATTGAATGCACTGGATTTTTTTGATTCTGCAAAGGTATTTTTCAGTTTTCCAATATCTGCTCTAACTATGACGTACAGAAAATCTGAGGCCATCCCCACGGCGTAAATTATACTATAATGACGCTGGAAATTTTAATCCCAACACAAACGCGGCTTTTCAGTGGGCAGTGGTGAGATTGGTGAAGATTGCTTAGTGCCTGAACAAAAAAATAATAAATCTTTCTCGTAGGAATACAACAAAAATACAAGTGCATAGAGGTACGACAAATCACAAGGAAATTCCACTATTTGAAAATTGATTATTCGGGAAATTGGGGGAATTGATTATTGCTTCATGCACCTTTGTCACAGGTGCATGAAGTGCGTTATTTGGGCTTCCAGCTTGATTGTAATTTATCTTGGAAGAACCATAGTGATCTTGTTGCAGCTAAAGTTGCTAGAGGTCTGGGAATATTGCGTCGATTAAAGCATGCTTTACATTATCAGTTCTTTTATTACTGTGCCATACTATTGTTGCGCCTTATATTTCTTATGGTTGTGTCCTTTGGTCTAGTAGTTTCTACGCAAATTTTAAAAGAGTACAGATTCTACAAAATAAAACAGTACGTCTTCTTGGTAATTATGTAGAAAATGTGAATGATACCGCGTCATGCTTTAAGAAATTACGAGTGTTGAACATTGGTCAGATCCGCGATTATCAAGCTGCTGTTTTTGCGGATAGATGCTGGAATGATGTATGTCCTGCAGTTTTTACTGAATTTTTTCGCGCAAATCGTTCACTCCACAGGTATGCGACTAGAGAGGCGGATAATTTTGTTGTTGAGTACCGAGACACCACACGTGCAGCTTTCGGAATTAGGTATCTAGCTCCGACTATCTGGAATGATATCCCAGTTGTCATTCGGGAGGCTGAACACATTGGGTCATTTAAAGTAAAACTTAAAAAACATTTATTGGGAGAAGGGAGTTAATTTTTTTTTTTTCTTAGATTTCTTTTTTTTTTCTTTTTAAATTTCGGTATGAAAGGTTAATTGAGAGAGAGTGTTCTTGTGCTTTTTTTTTTATGAAATTTGATATAGGTTGAGAATCAGAGGATTGCAGTCGTCCATCATCAGGCTTCTTGAGCCTTCCCAGGGTGGTTGCGTGTTTTTATAGTTTATTTTGTATTTAGTAGTAAATAAAGGAATAGCGGAACAACGAAGTAACGCATTTTCAGCGGGTCTTCAAGCCAATTTAAGTGAAGGAGTGATGGATAACTAGATTGTCCTGTTCCAGTCCTTTTCAGTTGAACTTTAAAGGAGAAAAAATGGGTGTTGAAATTGGATTCTAAATGGGTGGAAAGTAAATAGATGAAAAAGGTGTGTCGAGAGCGCGGACTTGAAATTTATTAAGTTACTAATTTCTGAAGCCACCATCGAAAAAATTTCCTTTAGCGGAAGGACATTTTTTTGGAAAAAAAGACCATCTCACTATCGTGGTAATAAATGGCAGCAGCATAGGGCGCGTTGCACAAGAGGTGTTCGTCTTTAGAATTCCTCTATCGTCTTGGCTACGTTTTTAATTGCTTTTCGTTTGCTGCTTAGTTCTACCTCTTTTGTCCACTTTTCTCTTTTTCTTTGCTTAGGATGTCGTGAGGATGGCTGCGTGGTATCCATAACAGTAGCATAGACTCGGGTTTTAGTGCATGTTATCTGAACAAGAAAATATTTTATTTTGCGGACATCTTTTGAAAAGTTGAGCTTGGAGAAAACACGATTAATCTCCCGAAGTATGAAATTTTACTAAGGTCGAATGGAAAGCGAGTTTGCGTGTGTACCGAATAATCATACAACTCATGGGGGCCTGACCCAATCCCATTGACATTAGTTGCGTTTTTGCTGATACCATGGTATCTGTTGCCACGGTAACTGGATCTGCAATTAGTCGTTTTTGCAGTTATCGTGGTATCCGATCCACGGTGCCCTGCAAAAACGACTATTGCCGAAATTTCACTTTTCGAAGTCATCGCAAAAGAAAAACAGATATCCAGTTACATCACTAAGTGCTAAACTTCTTTCTCACCAATCTGACAAAATTTGATGAAAGTGAGATGACTTTTCAGATACCGCGGCCAGTTACCACGGTCGGACCGTAGTATCTGAATATCTGATACAAAGATAACTGGCCAGATACCACGATAACTGCAAAAACACCTTTTGATCCTGGTATCAGATACCACGATAACTGCAGAAACGACTTTAGACTGTGGTAACAGATACCATGGTATCAGCAAAAACGCAAGTATCGTTGCTCTTTCCACCCGTAGCATTCAAAGTACCACCAGTTTCCCGCCATCTCGTCTATTCCCAGTGTTTTTCTTTCATTTTCTCTTTTAGGAAAGAATAACAGATCGTAACTCAATTCCCAGCGCCTTACTCCGTGTTAAAGTGTCCTAATATACTCTGTCCACATCCCCCACTGCTAAGTGCATTATTCTGAAGTGGCTTCAAGTCACCTAATGAAAGTTGGACCTTAATGTAATGGAATGGAGCAAGAATAACAGAGGACCCTAGATCGATACTGAGTATCTTTGGATGCCTTCAGGCCCGAATTGAATGTATAGGACCCCAGGAAAAGGGAATTCGTTGAATATGCTGTGCAGATTTTTGTACTGTGAGTTTTGTAGGCATTTCCTGTTTTTAAATTCGTGTTTCCTTAAAAGATTACTATTTATGGTCATTCCTTGAAATCGTATATTTCAACATATATAGCCTACTTTGCCGACCCTTCAGGAACAAACTCGCTGCGGTAGCATCTGAGTTTTGTTTTCGAGAAATATATTTAGTAAAATTCTACTTTATTTATTACCAAAACATGTTTAAAAATACAAAAAAAACACGTTCACTCTTAAGAAACCTCAAGACCTATGCAAAGTGACTTTGTTCACCTTTCATTTACAACCTCCTCTCGCCACATCGTGACCGACTTCAGACCTTCAGCACCTCTTGGCCACTGGTAAAACTTAAGAGGTTCCAAAAGTCAGACGTCTTACCACCCAACCAGTCTATTATATTTAATAACAGCAAAAAGCTAAAGATCCACATACTAAATTACCATAACAGGAATTTCAAACTAAACTTGATTTGGTACAACAGAGTATTAAACAATGTTCTGCCACGCCGGATTGTAATTCTAATCGAGTGTCGTTGGGAAGGTTTAATATTATATACTTCGCTTGATCCACTTTGTATTCAGATGAACAAAAAAATGTGCCTTGACATTTATGTCAAGATCGACTATACATTACCACCCAACACTCTGAAACAGGCTGAGGATTAACAATTAAATACATGCGGGCCACGTGATTATGCTCAAAACAAACACACCGAAAAGAAGAAAATAATATTGGCCTAAAGCTATTCGTTCATAAAGTTCAGGAGTTTGTTGCAGGAGTTCAAGTACCTCGGTAGCTGGATTGATTCTGATGGAGAGAGATCGACCGAGATCAAAGTAGAATTGGGCGAGCAACAGGTTAGAGCCTATATGAAGGAGCAGCAAATACTGACTGCCACGGAAGCTGCGTCTTTTCAGTAGCAACGTGCTTTCAGTAGTCCTTTACGCTAGCGAATCTCGGAAAATCAACACCCAGCTTGAAAAAAGGTTCCTCGGACTTGAAAATATGAGCCTTAGAAGAATCTTAAATGCAAAAAAATCACCAAGACAAAATTACGCAGAAAACAGGCCAGCCCCTTTCGTTGAGATGCTGAAAAGAAGGCGGTGGACATGCCTGGAATACACATAGTAGAGTTTTATTCATGAAAGGTATCTTTCACAGCGCATGAATTTTTTTCATTGTGTTTTATGAGGGAAACCGAAGAGGAAGCTTGTTTGAGGATGTTTTGAACATGGGCATCCCACTTCATTTCCAAGTAATTTAATAAATGTAACAGAGATTTCGGGAGGAATGGGGTTTGTGAAAGTGGGCGATGATTTTGAAAAATTAATTGTCATAACTGACGATCTTGGGGAGTTAACTTTCATCTTGGACAAAGACGGTTGCTGTGTGGCATCATAAAGTTAAAGTAAAGCTGTAGTTGAACTTTTCAAATTTCGTTGACATACCTCCAGTGCAGACAGGTCGTCCACATACTTCCAATGATCTGGGTGGTCAGTCCGGAGACTATTAATCAATATTAAAAATAAAATTGGACCCATTATGGTTCCCTGGGGTACACCACACGACGATGTTAAAAAGGAAGCAAACATTTTGACTAAAAAAAGGGCTCACTTGAAACTCAGTTAGCAGTTTATTTATAAGGATATTGTGGTCAATTAGGTCGAAATCCTTCTGGAGATCTTTTAATAAAAGATTCAACCACGAATCAGGGTTTTCCAGATTTTTAAGAATAGTGTCAAGACACTAACAAAGCAATGTGAAGTAGACGTCAACCCTACCTCTTGCAACCTGTGGTTGGAAGCTAGACGGAAAGAGAAAGGAGGCCATCCCAAAAACACATTAGTTGCGTTTTTGATCGAAGTTTGAAGTTGGCTTCAAACTCAAAGATCTCTGTTTAGATTAAAAATTAAGTGTCTTTTTCTGTGTGTATATATGTGGTTTGTTTATTTTCTTTATTTTCGTCATTTACTCCGCCTTTTCAAAATGGCGGGTCATAAATAAATTACTTACTTACTTACTTACTTACTTACCGTTTTGGGTCACCGGTCATAGTTTGTTTGTCCTTCAAACTCGGACCCTCGAACTTCGTGAGCTAGCAAGTTCGAAGTTTGCTTGAATCGTCGAAGAAACGTCGACCGTGTAAGGATCGCCGGAGTCGTAAAAACACCAATTAAGCAAACGGTGAACTTCGACGGCGTTTGAAAACGGAAATGAAGCAAGCGGTTACGGTGAACAAAACTTCGATAAAAACGCAACTATTGATATGAACAGGTGACCGAGATTTGAGGACGGCTGGACCCTCGCTAGTCCCTGAATGGGAGGAAGTCACCGCTGCGGCGTCGATGCAGGACGAATGGAGAAGCTTTGTCGAAGCCCTATCTGCCACCGATGGGTAAGGTAAGAGGTATTTGTATCCGTAAAGAACTTTTCCCAGTTCCTCAATCCCTAAACACCAGCTAAAAAAGGCTCATTCTAACTCCAGTGCTTCTTCCTTAGAGACCGACAGTCCGAGACACAAGTACGCGGTTCTGCTGATTCTCATTCGGTTTGACACACATGGAGCAGAAGTAAAGTGTTGCCATTGCCTTGCGTGGAGACTAGAGGGCTAATTGAATAGCAGGTTTGGCAAGGGTTTGTGTTATGACACTTTGTTCTTCACAGATCTTCAAGTATTTATACCGTTTTTCCCATTTTAGCGAACGAAAACAACAACATTACCTCTGTTCAGCCTTATCGACACCGAGTCTGCTCCACATTTTCCATTATTTACCGTCCTACGTTCTATCATGGTTTCCAGAAACCTATTTAAGCTTCCCGTGGCTCTTTCGTGACTTTTCGAAAGCTAATATCCGAAAGAAAATGTCGTGCAAACATTGACCCTTCATATCGGCAATCAATATATTTGGAATACTTTATTTTCCTCGATTAGTTCAAGTCAGATTCCACCGAGAAAGGATCGGAGGAAATGGAACCACCTTGATTGAATCAAACAGGGTTTTCTTAAACCGGGGCAAGTACAGAAGAACAGCTTTAGCAAAACTTAACGCTTTTTTTTGCGACCCGGCTGTGTTTTTCTCGATTGGTTTGTTCGGCATTTTTGGGTAAACGGGATCTATCCAGAATAAAAATAGATTATTTCCGTTACTCTAAGTTTCTTCTGTATCTGCCTCGGTCCCATAGTAATTCTAAGGGTCATTAAATCTTACGGAACTACCGATATTTTGTCACGGGTGCAAGGATTCACGGCTGCCAGAAATCTAGTCTACGTCTTTTGCCGCATCACCGACGAACCGAGATATGAACCGAGATGGAGGTATGTTAACTAGTATAACTTTTTCGAACAGAATATTTTTATAGGTAGGACTTATTCTTCTTTTCTTGTAATTTTTTGCTAATGTGGTAGGGAATTTTATTTTAGTAAAGTAGCAACTCAAGCCTACTGTAGACCTACTAAAATGACTGCTGTTGGGACCCAAGCACTTACCAGTACGGGCTTTTATTTTTTGCGATTCAGATGCCATCTAGCGGGCGTGAAGGCCTACCATAGCTTTATAAAATGACTACCTTAGGAGCGTGTTCCATCCTACTCACCGTAGTTACCACGCATGACGTCACAAATTCTGCCTTTTTGTCGTCAAGGCTGGAACGATTTTTCTATTTTCCAGTGAAATATCACACCACGGGTGAATCCGACCAATCACGTGACAGAGATTCGTGGTTACTACGCTTACCACGCTCCGAGCGTGGTAAGCAAATAGTTACTATTGGTTACTATTTCGACAAGGCTGGAACGGTCAGCGTAGTAACTTTTCGTGAGGCTGGAACGGGTTTAGAAACTAATAGTTACTATTGGTACGAGGGTGGAACACGCTCTAGGTGTCGTGGAAGTAAAATAAACAATAAACAAAACCACGTGAACAAGAAAATTCTAGAATAAAGACAGTGATCAAATGCTGAATAAGTAGCTTTTGGAAAGCAAGGGATAGTAGGATGTTGTTTCAGTGAACAAGCTGTATTTTCAGTGGAAATCTGATAGTGACAAGGTATGACCAGGGGCGTCGCAAGGGGGAGGTGCGAGGGATGCAGCAGCCCCCCCCCACCTTTTTGAAATTCGGTAAAATTTTGGGGGCCGGAGGCCCAAAATTTTACTAAAACTGTTCGGTATTTATTCGATAGCAGAACTGTTCGGTATATTTACGGGGATTCCGTATTTATACAGAATCCTAAATAGGCTATCTGTACAAATCTCTTCTGTATAATGATCCGGATTCGGTATAATTGCCAACGGTAGTTATCACCACTGAAATCATTTGGTAATTTTTCGATGCTGGAACTGTTCGGTATATTTACTGAGATTCCGTAGTTACACAGAATCCTGAATAAGCTATTGGTTCAAAATTATTCGTTATCATGATTGGGATTCGGTAATTTGTTCAGTATAATTTCCAGGATGAGGAAGTTAACCACGAATCCTGACTTTGTTCCAGTTTCGACGAAAGTATACCGAATGTGAATATTGTTCGTTAGTCTTTCGATACCAGAACAATTCTGTATAATAACCGGGATACGGTAGTTATACTGAATCCCGAACATGCTATCGGTCTAAGGTTATTCGGTATAATACTGGGATTCGGTAATTTATTCGTTATAATTGCCAGGATTCGGAAGTTACCACGAACCTCGAAACTCAGAAGAGGTCGGGTGAAGCACTGGTCGCAGACAAAAGGGTGATCTATGATATCATCGATAGTCCTTACTTTTATTTTGGATCCCCAAAAGAATATATAATCATAAATATTTCGAAAATTCCGCCTGCTGCACTTTTCGCAATATTCTCTATTTTGTGGAAGGGCGCATCATTTGACGGGGGTTTTAAGCCAGTTTTAGAATTGGGATTTCGAAACATTAAAAGCTAGAATTTGGATGGAAATTAAATTTGGCAGGAAAAAGTAAAAATAAATTTAGCCTGCGGCTCTTACTTTATGTGATTATGAGTAGTATATTGACTAGACTACAGTTGCTGCTGCTGCCGGAACGTCGCTCCATCCGATTTCTGGAACGTCTTAGAGTCTTGGTATTTAATTAACGGTAAATGATAGAATTTTTAAGAGAAGCAGTTATACCCTACAGAAAAAAAAATGGATTTCGAAAAGTTTCGCCAGCGGCGCTCGATTTAATTTTCTATTAGATATAATAGATAGAAGCTGTTACTGCAGTCATGCCCAGCAATATATTCTCCATGTAGGCTTCGCCAAAATGCCGCCTAATAGTTGGCTTATCATCTTTCATGCTGCCCTTTATTTTTACTCCTCCTACGGGATCGTTTCTGTTCCATAATTTAAAGCTCGAATTCTTAGTTCTAGGATTCGGTAAAACTTTCGAAAGATTCGGTTAAATTTTGGCTCTGCACCCCCCCCCCCCCCCCATCGAAAATGCACTTGCGTTGCGACGCCACTGGGTATGACACACGGCAGGGCTGGTTTTCTAAGAGAGTAAGATGTTCTGTCGTTTTTTCAATGCAGAATAATTAGCTATTGGAAAGCAAGGAATAGTTGGATGTTCTTTCAGCTGACAAGTTGTATTTTCAGTGGAAATCTGATTGTGACAACGTATGACCTAAGTCATGGGCTGGTTGTCGTTAAAGTGAGTAAGATGTCGGTCATTTTTTCAACATTTATTTTATTTTATTTTTCTATAATTTTCAAGTGTTTTTCGTGTGTTTTTTTTACTAAAAGTATTGTTTTTTATTTATTTTTTGGAAGTCAGCTTCTACTTTTCAGTATTTGAGGAAAAGGGCTCGATGAATTCAGTATTTGAGGAAAAGCTCGATGAATTCAGTATTCAAGGAAAAGTGCTCGATGAACATCTGCTGAGGCTGTTACGGCTTCGTATCAGCCTCTCTGGAGAATGATACGAGGTCGTAACAGCCTCCACATCAGTAATTGTTATAAATTAACTTCCTGTGGGACATAGTAAGATATGCATTGCATACCAGTTCGAGAAAAGTTATTGATAGTTGTAGGCCTACTGTGAGTTTCGTAAGTTATTCTCCTGTTGTCTTTATTCTTTTCTTTTTTTTCTTTTATCCTTACTCCACTCTCTTTTGTTGTAAAAAATTTTGTGGGTTACAGATATACTTACTTGATTACTTACTAAATTTTGGTCGGGATGGAGGACATGCGACAACCAAAACATGGTTTTGATAGGAAGGTAAACAAAAGATGGCCTATGCATCGAAGATAATAGCAAGACCAAAGATATAAACTTTCTCGAATCGTTTTTTTGGTGAGCCGGTTGAGATTGAGCTTTATGGGTGGTAAGTCGTCTTGCAAAGACCTGCCACTTTTAGGTCCAGGACAATTCGACAGCTGTGAGAGTTAGGGTCGGGTCTCGGAAATTTTCTGGCAAGCGAGAAATCAAACGGGTCCAAGTCTTGCCATGGTAGTTGATTCTCGTAAAGAGTTCGAAGTTGGTTGGGGTTTTTAAGAGCGGGGAGGGGTCGACACATTTCTTTGCTGAAGAAAGACGCTTCTTTTGCATTTTGCGGTTAAAACGCTTTCGATGCTTCATAGCCTGCTTGAGGAACTTCCCAAGGCGACGAAGGTCACCAAAATTGGTCTTCCCCATAACCTCAACCAAATCCTCTTCCTCCATCCTATCATGCCCATACATCTCTTTGTGTTGTTGTTACACTAGCTTGTATTTTCTCTCAGTGTATAATTATGGTCCTTGGCTGAAGTAAAGTTATAATCAGCAACATAGCGACAAGCTTCTAGCTTACCGTTTTTTTTAGAAATATTAAATAAATAAATAAATTAAACAATAGTAAATGACTAGTTTGAAAGGTGAGCCTGTCACAAGTGTCCGGATTTTCTCCTTCCTCAACTCCAGGATGGTAGGGTGGTCCTAGCGCATCTAAGTAAGTAAGTAAGTAATTTATTTATGACCCGCCATTTTGAAAAGGCGGAGTAAATGAAGAAAATAAAGAAAATAAACAAAACACATAAACACACAGAAAAGACACTTAATTTTTAATCTTCGATCAGGAAGCAGTGGACGACGTCATGCGCTGGTTGGGCCCTGTTGTCCATGATTTTTGAAAGCGATGAGGAAACATCCAAAAGGGTAACACTTGCATCTTGAATTTTGAATTTCTCCCAATGTATGATTATGACATAATTTCGGCAAGTAGAGAAGGTGCTTTGCATATTTAAAATAACATGATCTCATCTTTTTAATCTCCTTCTTTCGCAGAACATGAGTGACGCCAGAACGAAATAGTATAGAAAGAGCGCAGAAGATGCTGTACAAATTTCCCAAAGCTTTACGATTATAGCGCCCCCGGTTCGGGACGATGCGCCCAGCGCTACGGATCGACTTATAAACTTCTTGAACAACCGAAGAGCAAAATTTTGACAACGAAGATTTGAATGTTCTGCCGAACCACCGTAGAGAGTCTGTTGATCTGACGATGAACGGTCCAAGAGATATAGAAGCTTTAGATGCATTCGAACCATTTGACGAAGGGTTGAAATGCAGGTACTCACATTTTGACAGGTTAACTTCAAGGCCAATTTTGAGAAGTTCTGACGACAGCTTACTTACACTTTTTGTGAGTGTGGATCGGCTACGGCTTACTAAGAGCAAGTCTTCCGCGTAGGCTATCTAGCTGAAGGCATAGTCTTGATAGAAGTAAGCAGGATGCAAAGAATCGAGACAAGAAGATATGGCTGATTTGAAGATGTAGGGAGATGAGACTCCCCCTTGGTGAACACCAGTTCGGACAGGAATAATCTCTGACAAGCTACCTTGCAATTTGAACCTTACTGAAGAATGACCATACCAAAATTTTAACATATAGACAACAGACAGATTCACGCCAGAAGTAATGAGAGAAAATAGGGCTTGAGAATGCGTTATATTGTCAAAAGCACCAGCTATATCTATAGAACATATATGTATAGAAGACTTGTCGCGGGTAGCCAGTTTCATCATTTTTGTCAATATGTGATGGGCGTGCGCACAACTGGCGCTCGAACGGAATCCAAACTGCATTGAACCAAAGCTACATTTTTCAACTATTTCTGGAAGAAGGACGTATTCCAGGATTTTGCTTATGGTAGAAGAAACTGTAATGCAAAGGTCCGCGTCTTTCCCTCGCTTAATCACCGATGTTATAGTACCCAAGAGGAAACTATTCGGAACCAAACCGCGGCGTAAAGAAATTTGAAATAGTAGCTGAAGGTGTTGTGTTAAAGCTGGACACTCAAATCAGAATCTGTAGAACCAGTTCTTCTTAACTTTCGGAAAGCAATTTCGATGGTAGAACAAGTAACGGGAAGAACTGAAGTTGAAATATTTTCCTAGGTAGGTATTTAAGAAGTAAATTTTCATCTGGAAGCCCCTTAACTCGTGATCAACGGAATTCCAGGACCATAGACATGCTTCAAATGTCAAAGAGAGTACTTTCTAATAAGCTTTTAAAAGTAAATTCATACTAACGGCCACCATCAGGATGTCTGCTATTTTCTAAGTAGTCGCCCATCGTTGGCTAAGGGTCTCTGTTTCATTTTGTGGCGTTTCTTCCCAGCCATTTCTTGTTTAGATAGAGAAGGAATTACAAAAGAGCAAAGACGTGACGGCGGTTATCCATATGGCCAAAAGACTTTTTGGGATCCCAAAACGTAAGTTGAGGGATACCTATGACATCACAAAAGTTGTCCGTCTGTCCGTCCGTCCGTCCGTCCGTCCGTCTGTAAGCACTCTCGAAGGGATTGAGATATTTTGATGAAACTTGGTGTGAGGATTCGTTGGGTCGGCGGACCAGTCGAGTTCGTAAATGGGCTTTGTAGCCCTACATTTAGGGGTGGGGGAGGGGGTTCAATTAAGGGGCAAACAAAATATTTTGAAACAGCTAATGTGATAGTTGATTATGGGGTAAGAAGACATGCTGAACACGATGGTGAAAACCATCGGACAAGCAGTTCGCCCGGAATCCGGCCAAAACCGGAAAGTTTGTTAAAAGTAAAAGTTTTATTTGAAGTTGATCAGATGTTCGATTTAGAGGTAGGAAGACATGCTGAAGACGATGGTGAAAACCATTTTCTCGACGGACAAGTAGTTCGCCCGGAATCCGGCCCAAGCCGGAAAGTTTGTTAAAATTAAAAGTTTTATTTGGAGTTGATCAGATCCGATTTAGGGCAAGAAGACATGCTGAACTTTTATGTGAAAACAATTTTCTACCCGGACATGTAGTTCGCCCGGAATCCGGCCAAAACCGGAAAATTGTTAGAAGTTAAAGTTTTATTTCTAGCTGATTAGATAACCGATTTAGGGGTAAGAAGAGACGCTGAATCCGTGTGTGACAATCATATTTTACCCGGACATATAGTTCGACCGGAATCTGGCTGGAGTCGGAAAATTTGTTATAAGTTAAATTTTTATTTGAAGTTGATTAGATGTTCATTATTGGGGAAAGAAGATACCCTGAGTTCGTTTTTGAGCTTTCTTTTTTCGCCGGACAAGTAGTTTTAGAGTTCGGCCGAAACCGGGAAATTGGCAGAAGTGGCAGGAACTTTTCGTCAAAACAGATATGACTAAGGGTAAACACACATGCTGAATCAATATCTGAACTTAGTTTTCTCAGATGATTAGCTATATGGCCTTAATCTGTTTCTGAATTTTAATTGTAAGAATGTTCAAGGATTCTGGCGATGACTGGATCTGGCTAAGACAAGACCCAGTTGTCTGGATCAGATATTGAATTTTTGGGATCCCATCGAAAACTTTGGTCTTGTTCCTTTTGCTGGATCTACCGGAAATATGCATACAATGGCAAAACATATTATCCGCTTTCTTCCTGCGGTGGTAGCCTATTTATGAGACCCAGAACTTCTTCAAACAATTCTAGTGAAATGTTGAAAATTGGTTCGTCTTTTGACCTAGGTGCTTGAATATCTGATCTGACCTCTCGTTCCTCGGGATCGGGACTTGTCGCCGATATTCTCTTTTTAGCTTGGTCTTAGCGTCGTTTGTACTAACCTAAGGCGTTTTTCCGTGCTCCCACAAACAGTTTTTGGGTCGACTGTGGCTCGAAAACAGTAATTCCGCGGTCTTTCGTGCGGCCCACAAGTGTGTTTCCGCGACCAACAAGATTTTCGTGGCTCGCTTTGTGGCTCAAATTCGACAAGCAACTGGCGAGGTGATTGTCGATTTTGTGGCTCGATTCTGGCGGGAAATTCAAATTAAGCAGCAAAATAGTGTCTAAACAATAAAGCTAACTACTTTTTCAAGCATGTAGACTTAAAACTGAGGATGCTTTTTCTTCAGAATGGTAAGGAAATAAGCCTGGAGTTCTATTTACTGATATTTTACATGAATTTTCTTTTTATTTTTAGATATTTGAAATTTCCACCAAAAAAAAAGACAAAACGGCGTTTCCGCGAGTTTTAACTACTGGCTCGACCGTGTGGCACGCAATCGTGTTTCCGCGACAAACACTCAGAAGTGTATGGCCGACAACTGTGTCGCGCAAAAACACCTCTAGTAATCTCAAAACGTCCAGCTCTCCACCACATGGATCCTAGTTTGTCCTTTTTATTTTCCTTTCTTAGAGGTCCACATCGAAGTTCCTGCGGCTCCCGGGAAGGAAGGAGGAAATCCGCATCCCCTGGTCTTTATAAATGGATTCATTAGAGGCAAACTTGGGACAGTGTTTCCATACTGACATTCTATCAGGACTCTATTCAAGTTGGTGCAAAGATAATCAATGGGATTCCAGGATTCGATTATTGACGAATCAGGGATAAGCCCAAGTTTCTCAAGCGGATTTGCATAAATCAAATTCTCACAGGAGGGACTCGCGTGTTTTCTGGAAATCACTTAGAAGTAAAGCAATTAAAGGTCCTCTCGAAAACGGGACCCCGGAATCATTGCCACGGGACCCTTCTGGCAAACGAAAACAGGAACCCAGGAAAACGAAAACGGGACCCATCTGGCTAACCGAAAAGAGGGCCCCGTAAAAACGAAAAAGAGACCTACCTCCATAATGCGGACAGCAAAAAGGGGACACATATTTTGGAAAAAGGGACCCTTAACTTTATAGAAAAAAGGAGAAGAGAGCAAAGAAAAGTTGTTCCTTTTGATGCTCCGAATCCTGTGTGGGGGGGAGGGGGGGGGGGCAAGTTAGAGTCAACAGTACATCTGCCATATGCGGAGTTGCTGGATCTCACCAAACTTGGTGGAAGTTAGATACAGGGTCCAACACGAGCCTTTTGAGGGTTGACACACAACACGACCCCCTCTGTGGGGAAGGTAAGTCACATTTTTGTCAACAACACATCTACCAGAAAGAGTTGTTGTACTCTCTTCTACTATTTTTACTAGAAAGTTAAGGGTCAATTTTTTTTAAATTATGTGTCCACTGTCCGTATTATGGAGGTAGGTCCCGTTTTCGTTTGCAAGGGTTCTATTTTCGGTTAGCCAGAGGGGTCCCATTTTCGTTTTCAAGGGGTCCTGTTTTCGTTAGCCAGAAGGGTCTCATGGCAAGGTGTCCGGGGTCCTGGGGTTCCGTTTTCGAAAGGACCCAATTAAACTGCAATTTGACCATCCATCTGACAACCGTGAAAGAGGCCGAGAGACGCGTGTTAGGTGGGCTTAAAGCCTGTTTCGACCGTAAGCGTCAGTACACTATGGACAGTGTGAAACTGGTCCAACAGACCCAGAGCAAGAATAAAAAGACAACCTTGCATTCCTTTCATTCTCCAGAACCAGCGACAGAGCATCCTTTCATATATGACGGTCGACAGAAAGAACAGCTGAGTACCTCTATGTCGCTCGTCTTGGCGTTTGTTGGTACATACTTAACATACTATTTATTGATGACTAACTCTACATACTATGAAGCCTAGTACCGCCGTGTACCGTACCGTGTTCCTAGACGAACAGCCGGAAGCGTCACCACAGCTGTTCCCAATGAACGCCGTTTAATGGCTGATGCAGTATTTGATCCATCGTTCGGGCGAAGTTTCTCATTCTTACCGAGGTTCACTGGCGTGTTTTGGACCTAGTCATAAGGTGTATTTCAGAGTAGCAAACTACCTGATCAAGTTATAAAGGCTCAATAAAAAACATTAGCCTACTGCTTGTCAGAACTAAGCACGGGTTCTACAAGAGAATGGCTATACCTCTAGAGGACGAAATAGTTTACAGGAAGTAACGCCACTCAAATAATCTTCAGACTGTGATAGCGTTCGAATAGGATTTGATTTGGGACCGATCTCGTCTAACCGTCCGCTAAACCCATCAGGTTATTAGTTCAGTTGTACAGTTTGGTTTCAGTCGCCTCGGCATTGACTTGGGTGTCATGATAATGAATGTGAACGTCGCAGCTTTAGCGTTATTTATTTTGTAGGTTTGAATGTCACTGTTTTTGCGAAGTGCGGTTAAGGTACATCCAGGAGTGAAATAGGGTGACAGAAAATTTCGAAAAAGATGAAAATCCTCATGGAAGTTCTTCTTCTCGATCGACTAATCGGACGGATAAAAGTCTCGTTGCCTTTTTATATTCAATATTATCCAATTCGTTTTTTTTCACTATCTGCTGAATGAAATTTCCACTTAGAATTCAACTGAGTGCGTGCTCCGTATCCTGAGATAAGGCCTCAGGGAACCCCTTATTGAATTTCCCTTTCTATTTCAAGGAAGGAAACTACGGCGTAAAACTTTTATCACGGCTATGATAGCCCACAAGATGAAATAAGCCAACGGCATTTCATCCTTAATGAAAGAACAAAATGTGCCTGAAGCAGAAATTCTCAGTTCTTGGGATAAAGACTGAAAGAAATTCGGCTGAAACTGGAGTTACGAAAGCATTAATTTCAACCAATAATCAGCCTTATAAGTTCCAACGAATATGGGTTCAAAGCTCTTTTAAAATAGAAACCTATGTGACGTAACAAAACAAGTTTAGTGACGTTTCTGACTCCAGCAGTCTCATAACTGCTGAATAAACTAAAAAGTAAACTGCCCGTGTCGAAATGCTCTAGATTTCAAGTTTTAATGCCATTCGTGAAAAGTTCCGAAGGTTGGATCACGCTAGAGCCTCCATCCCCTTTTCTCATCTCTTTTGGCAAGTTCACTCTATTTTTTTTTTGCAGCTCAACTGCGGGACGAATTTGAGGTGGTCGTTAAATCTATCCGTCTGTCAAAAACAGTGACATGACTCTTGCAATTTGTTTCGTTCTACCCATCCCATTTTCTGCACCGGTGCATATTCGCTGGGATTTGTGTAAAATCAATGGTGACTCTTGTTTGCGGACAGAGAAGTGAGACGGAGAAATCAACAACCTGAATCGACTAAATCAGTCGCTGAATCTGACGTGACGATAAGTCGAACTGTGAGCCGACATCAGACGAAGGCTGCTATTGCCGTTCTTGATATGTATAGTCAAATTGCAGATGCTTATATTTCAGCAAAATTTCGTAGAAAACATTTATTCAACACCACACATGGATTGTCATTATGGGCTCCTCAATAAAAATAAACTTTAATTACCTGTGTCATAATAAGCTGCGTTTGCAGCGTCCTTCTCACATTAGCATGATGTTTGACCTTTAGACATTTATGAAGTGAACAAGAGCTGAAAGCTCGTATGGCACTTGTAAGAGCAGTTAGCATGTTTGTCAGATACGGTTTGCAGTTATCAAGGCTGGATCTCTCTCCCGGCAAGCCTTTCATCAGAAGACGGGTTTGATCTCCTAAATCTGAAATGGTTATTCCACTCATTGACAACTGTTTCAGAATACAAGTTTTGTCGTACTCAGGTTCCGATTCCCGTACAACTTAATCGATGGTAGAAGCAAATACTCTAGCCTTGATAATTCTGTGCCCAAACTGGATCCGATCAAAGTAGTTGGAAGGGTTTCCACGAGATTTCTGACGGCCCTTTCGAGCTCCGCACATCGTTATCGGAATTGGTCCGGACTTATAACGGAAGGTCTGAGGCGTATAATAGCTCTTGCCATTTTTCAAGCTTTAGTCACATCTGATAACCCATTCGAAAGCTATTCGTGCCACTAGATTCCGGATTCCATATCCCCCCATCCCCCAGGATGATCAAATCGGGGAAGTGACTATTTCCAAGTCAACGTGGTCCGGTCCCGTTTCCTCGTCATAGACAATCTGGATAATCTGATCGCCGGCATTCCGGGAAAACCCCTCCAGCTCCACCCACAATGCCCCGGTCAGGTCCTGTTCTATCAGCAATGTATCTAGGGTTTATGCTTACTAAGCTGTCCCCACCAAGTTCCATCCCGATCCATCGGCTCTAAATGTTTCGCGAGATTTGCGGTGCCCCAATCCAGCTCCCCCCGCCAGTTATCGGGTCCGGTCTAGGCTTGAAACTGAACTTGTTCTCGAGTCTTGGTCACCCATTCCAAAGTTATGAATGTCACTAGATTCGGGATTCCACATCCCTCCACTTCCTCCACGGTGAACGGGTTGGGGTAGGGACTATTTCAAAGTCAGTTTGGTCGGGTCTCTAATATGTGTGCCAAGTTTCGCCGGTTTAGCACACCTGGAAGTACCTTAACTCGCGATCACCAAAATTCCGGGAAACCCTCTCCAGTTTACGTTTAAGCGTTTCCCGAGATTCCCGTGCCCCCTCCAGCTCCCCCCCCCCCCCAGTTATCAGATCCGGACCGGACTTGAAACTGAACAGAGACGTTTGTTCTTTCAACTTGTCAAGTTTCATGCACGTACAATAGCCCGTTCTAAAGTTATGCATGTCACTAGATTCCGGATTCCCCGTCCCTCCACTCCCCCCAACGATGTTCGGATCGGGGAAGGGACTATTTGGAAGCTAATCCGATCCCTAACATGTCTGCTAAGTTTCATGGTCATAGAACATCTAGAAGTACTCGTGAGCACCGGAATTCCGGGACCCCCCCCCCCCCCCCCCCCAGCTCCGCCACTGTAACACGATCAGGTCCTGTTTTGTCAATAATTCATATAGGGTTAATGCTTGTTCTTCCCTCCAAGTTCCATTTGCGAGAATTTTACGTTTTTCGTAAGATTTACTTAGCGTTTCACGAGATTTCTGGTGCGCCCCTCCAGCCCCCCCCCTCAGTTCTCGGATCCAGTCTGGATTTGAAACTGAATATCTGAGACACTTGTTCTTTCCACTTGTCAAGTTTCATGTATGTCCGATTACCCGTTCCAAAGTTATGTTGCTTATAGTTTTTGGATTCCCCATCCCCCCACTCCCTCCACGATGACCGGATAGTAAGTAAGCAAGTAAGTAAGTAATTTATTTATGACCCGTCATTTTGAAAAGGCGGAGTAAATGAAGAAAATAAAGAAAATAAACAAAACACATAAACACACAGAAAAGACACTTAATTTTTAATCTTCGGTCAGGAAGCAGTGGACGACGTCGTGCGCTGGTTGGGCCCTGTTGTCCATGATTTTTGAAAGCGATGAGGAAACATCCAAAAGGGTAACACTTGCATCTTGAATTTTGAATTTCTCAGTCAAAGTATGGTTATGACATAATTTCGGCAAGTAGAGAAGGTGCTTTGCATATTTAAAATAACATGATCTCTTCCTTCTTTATTTGGAATTTTATTTAAGGTGAATATTTCATTATTATTATCAATGAATGAGTGTTGGGTTGAGTGGGGGGGGGGGTTAAAGAAAAAGAAATGAGAAGGTTAAGACAAGAAAAATTGCACTCCCGCACAGGACACGGTTGTACCCTTCTTGGGATCGTTATATTTGTTGTTTCGTTTAAAGAATGTTTAAAACAAATGAACTGAAAAATTTATAATGGGAAATTTGTATTGACTATTGAAGTAACTTTCGCGTCATGGATTTGTCGCGGAAAGAGGTGGCGGAATGTAGCTGGTAGTGTAATTTTTTTGATGTGAGCTATAACTGAGGTGCTTACATTTGTCACTTAACTTGGACTGTATTTTCGCAAGAGGCAAGACAAGAAGCAGACTAAGAACGACTGACCCCTCATCCTTTTCTCGGAATAACCCATCGTTGCAGGTTTTACCTGGATGGCATCACTGATAAGCGCATGAGTTATTAGAGGATCTTAATTGCAGTTCCGTCAATTTTTTCATTACTCAATGTCATAGTTTCTGCACTCTGACCTCCCTGTATGTTTGCCTTAACGATCATTAGTTTGAAACGGTCAGGTAAGTATGACCAGACCTGTACATTCGAATTTCGATATTTTTCGTCCTGGAATATGGTGAAAAATGATCAAGCCGTATAAGCGCTCGGTGGTGGGGAAGGGTCCAGAGAAGTAGGGATGGAACACACATCCGATTTGAGATTAGTTAGAAGGTCGGTACCTGGTTAAAGGAAACGCTGTCGGCCATACATGTCGGCCACGAAATTCCAAGGTGCCTTTGAATCAGATGGGTAACCGGAAGAAACTGAAGATCGATCCCAATTCCCCAAGTATACCGACTCTAATCAAGTCAATTGTGTGTCTTTTCTTTTTGCAATCTCCTTCCGTTTCATATATCTTGTCAAAAACATTTTAATATTTGTATTTCACCATTTCAGTTCAGTGTTGTTGATACTGACAGAAAGCCAATCAGATGGAAGAGACTCCAAATCGAGAAATCATTTTTCTAGCCGAATGGCGCTTTGTCTTGAATCTCGCGGAAAACGAAAAATCTAGTAGCCAACTAAAAACATTTCTTTCTCAGAACAAGCCTGGTTCCATGAGTTCCGTTTCTGTGTTTTCTTCACTTTTGACGGGAATCACGAGCGTCCAAAATCTCTCCTCGCCATGATCCGAACCCGCCAGAAAATGTGTTCTTGTAGCTGTAGTTTCAGTCAGAAATCCAAATTCTTATCCACTTCTGACATTCCGAGTGCTCTCCAGATGGCCGCCATACAAAGCAGGTGTTCGATGTCTCTGGCCCGACCTGTAGTGACGTCTTTTAGTCCTGAGCGATATAACCAACTGCCTTGAATGATTAAAAGTCCCTTGTCGAAGAACCAGAATTTACACTCAGAAATCAAGCTTAAAGTTTAACTGAAAAGCCAACTTATTTTTATACGTTTGATTTGAATACACTGAATTATTTTGACTCATATAAGGGATTTTGTTTTTTACGTCGCGTAGTCTAGTAGTGACGTTTGGAATCTCCGCTGTTTGCACGACAAATAACTTTACGGCGAGTCGCGGAAAATTTGAATGTCTGCAAAAGCGTGTGTTTCAATGGCTAACAAAGCGAAAATTTTTAAAAGTTCGATTCCAGATTGCAAAATGACATCCAAAGATAGCCCTCTGTTCCGTGCTACCTCGAATAGGTTTCCTTTGCGGAAGGACACCGTCAACAGAGAATTTGGCCATCATTCCACCTAGTTGGTTAGCAAGTTCGAGCCTTCAATTGTTCATGTTCTTCCTTCATGGCGAATGCCAAGTTCTTCCTGGTCACTTTCACTTCCCATGTTACTTTCATCTTCCTGGCTTGAAGAATGCAAATCCGCCATGGCTTGTTATTACGGCAATTGGCTGCCGCTGTAGTTGCTAAAGATTTCAAACATAAAGCTACGTCCGTATAGAGGTAGAACAGTTACGGAAAAGAAATTACGTCAGCTAAAATTCAAGAATTGTGGATAACAATGTAACGCGTTTTTGTCGGTTCTTCTAGCCTATTTAAGTAAAAATATGATGGGTAATCAGACTGTCGTATCTTAGCCCTATTCTGTTGACCTTTAAAGTCTTTGATTCATGTGGGCCGAGTAGGTGGGAGACACCATTATTATTCGATGGGTCGGATTTTTACGAACACAGTGTTACATTTGTTTTTCCCCAGATCCTCACGGTAGCCAACGTTATCCACAAATTACTTGAACACAGTTCACTCCTGAACGCCAATCCGCCATTGCTAATTAACTATTCATCGATCTCCTGACGCTTGTTAAAAGACCTTCGAGAAGATCGAGTGGCGTGTAAGAGGATTAAAACAACTAAGTATATCACCCTGTGGACGTTTAGATATGTCGGAAGAAGAAGTTATCGGCCAGTTTGACATTTTTATGGCACTTGAGCTTACTCAAGTGCCATATAGCGATCGTAATGTCTGTCTGTCTGTCGGTCTGTCCGCAATTTGCTAGTTTGGGCACTTCCACATGACCTAGGACGATAGAACTTGGCACGCATATCAGGGACCCAACCGGATTAACTTGGAAACAATCACTTCCCCGATACGACCATCTATGGGGGAGTGGCAAGCTGGGGAATCCGGAAATTAGAAACAGTCATAACTTTAGAACGAATAATCGGACGTGCATTAAACTTGACAGGTATCAAGAACAAGTGTCTTGGATTTTCATTTTCGAATTCGGATCGGATCCGATTACTGGGGGGGGGGGGGGCTGGAGGGGGAAACCCGAAATCTCTTGAAAAGTTTTTTCAGTTTTTTTTCAAACCCCTACCCCTTTCTTCACACTAGTATAACTCTGCGCGTGGATGAGTCATTATTTCTTCACACTAGTTTAGCTCTGCTCGTGGATGAGTCATTCTTTGCTTGAATTCGTTGGGATAGAGCTAGAGCAATCGAAGGTCGAAGGGGTTTGTATAATATGTTGTTGAACCTTAGTGGGGGTTGATATAGATTAAGGACTTCCACACAAGCTAGGACGATGAAACTTCGCAGGCATATCAGGGACCCGACCAGATTAACTTACAAATAATTACTTCCCCAACCCGACTTTCCCCGGATCCGGGAGTCCGGGAACTAGGCAGGAACAACGGTAGCAAAAGGGGAGCAGGCAAAAAGAGCGATGCCCAAATGCGGTATCGATCCGCGAACCTCTGTGGCAAAGGTCCAGTTTTCTACCACTGCGCTACGACTTGATATATTTAGAAGCGAATGCGGGAACAGATACGGTTTAAAGATTAAAGTCAGACTTAAGTGGTCTGACCCTATGCTAAATGCTAACAAGAGCAAAATCACTAGAGCTATTTTGCCTGATGCTAACTAAACTTCAACTAAACAAATCTCGTGAAACACTTCCACATAAGCTAGGACAATGAAACTTGGCAGGCATATCAGGGAACCGACCAGGTTAACTTGGAAATAATCACTTCCCCGATCCAGCCATCGTGGGGGGAGTGGAGGAATGGGGAATCCGGAAACTAGAATCGTACATAACTCTGGAACGGGTAATCGGATATGCATGAAACTTGAACAAGTGTGAAGAACAAGTGTCTCAGATTTTCAATTTCAAATCTGGCCCGAATCCGATAACTGGAGGTGGGGGTAGAGGGGGGACCGGAAACCTTTTGAAACGCTTAGGGTCGAGGGATCGGGATGGAACTTGAAGGGAAGAACGAGCATTAACCCTAGATATTTTATTGACAAAATAGGACCGGATTATGTCGCAGTGGAGGGTGTCGGAGGGGTTTCTTGGATTTCCGCGGTGATCGCGAGTTAGGATACTTCCAGATGTACTATGACCATGAAATTTGGCAGACATATTAGGTACTCTCCTAGGTTCCTTCCCCGATACGGTGATGTTGGGGGGAGTGGAGAGATGGGGAATCCAGCTCTAGTGACATGCATAACTTTAGAACGGGTGCTCCGACGTGAATGAAACTTGACAAGTGTCTCAGATGATAAATTTCAAGTTTGGAACGAATCCAATAACTGGGGGGGGGGGGGCTGGAAGGGGTGCAAGAAATCTCGTGGAAACAAGACCTGATTTTTAAGATCGGTAGCCTAGCAGTGAAGTTGAATTTTGTTTAGTTGTAAACGATCAAAATAATTTTACTGAAACGGCGAGTCTAAAATCCCAATCGCAAACGATTGGAAACATCTGTTTCCGATCGTAATTTTTACAACTGTTTACGATCGTTTTCAGTGATTTTCGATCGTTTTCAGTTGTTTTCAACCGGAAACAGTTGGTTTGGTTTTCAAGTTCTAAAACAAGACCTGATTTTAAACAACGGTAGCCTAGTAGGGAAGTTGAATTTGTTTAGTTGTAAATGATCAAAATAATTTAACTGAAACGGCGAATCTAAAATCCCAATCGTAATTTTTACAACTGTGTACGATTACTTTTTTCAAGTATCATTGAACAACTTTTTACGATCGCTTTCAGTTGTTTTCGATCGTTTTCAATTGTTTTCGATCGTTTTCAGTTGTTTTAAAACGGCAACAGTTGGTTTGTTTTTCAAGTCCTGAAACAAGACCTGATTTTTAGCAACGGTAGTAGGGAAGTTGAATTTTCTTGAGCTGTAAACATCAAAAGAGTTTAACTGGAAAGGTGAATCTGAAATCCCAATTGTAAACGATTGGAAACAACTGGTTCCAATCGTAATTTTACAGCTGTTTACGATTGTTTTTTCAAGTGTCATTTAACAACTGTTTTCGATCGTTTTCAGTCAGAAACAGTTGGTTTGGTTTTCAAGTTCTAAAACAAGACCTGATTACACCGAATAGTGAAGTTGAATTTTGTTTAGTTGTAAAAGATCAAAATTATTTAACTGAAATGGCGAACCTAAAATCCCAATCGTAAACGATTGGAAACAACTGTTTCCGATCTTATTTCTTACAACTTTTCACGATCGTTTTCAGTGATTTTCGATCGTTTTCAGTTGTTATCAATCGGAAACAGTTGGTTTGGTTTTCAAGTTCTAAAACAAGACCTGATTTTTAACAACGGTAGCCTAGTAGGGAAGTTGAACAAAGTTGAAACAATTGAAAACGATCGGAAACAATTGAAAACGATCGTAAACAGTTGAAAAAATTACGATCGGAAACAGTTAATTCCAATCTTTTACGATTGGGATTTTAGATTCGCCGTTTCAGTTAAATTAGTTTGATTGTTTTCGATCGTTTTCAGTTGTTTTCAGTAGGAAACAGTTGGTTTGGTTTTCAAGTCCTGAAACAAGGGGAAATACCTGATTTTTAGCAACTGTAGTAGGGAAGTTGAATTTTGTTGGGTTGGAAAGGATCAAAATAGTTTAACTGAAACAGTTAATCTATAATCCCAATCGTAAACAATTGGAAACAACTGTTTCCAATCGTCAGTCTTACAACTGTTTACGATTGTTTTTTCAGGTGTCATTGAACAACTGTTTACGATCTTTTTCAGTTGTGCTCAGTCGGAAACAGTTTGTTTTGTTTTCAAGACCTGATATTTAACAACGGTAGTAGGGAAGTTGAATTTTGTTGAGTTGTGAACGATCAAAATAGTTTAACTAAAACGGTAAATCTGAAATATAAATTTACAACTGTTTACGATTTTTTTTTCAAGTGTCATTAAACAATTGTTTACGATCGTTTTCAGTTGTTTTTTATCGGAAATTAAGTCGTGAAAAACTGTAAACAATTGGAAACAGTTGTTTCCGATCGTAATTTTACCATCGTATTTTTCGTATCCATTCAAAACGATCGTTTTCAATTGTTTCCAATCGTTTCCAGTTTTTTTCAATAGGAAACAGCTGGTTTGGTTTTCGAGTCCTGAAACAAGGGGAAAGACCTGACTTTTAGCAACGGTAGTAGGGAAGTTGAATTTTGTTGAGTTGTAAAGGATCAAAGTAGTTTAACTGAAACAGTGAATCTATAATTCCAATCGTAAACAACTGGAAACAACTGTGTCCAGTCGTGAGTCTTACAACTGTTTACGATTGTTTTTTTTCAAGTCTCATTGAACAACTGTTTACGATCGCTTTCAGTGGTGTTCAGTCGGAAACAGTTGGTTTGGTTTTCAAGACCTGATCTTTAACAACGGTAAAAGGGAAGTTGAATTTTGTTGAGTTGTGAACGATCAAAATAGTTTAAATAAAACGGTAAATCTGAAATATAAATCTACAACTGTTTACGATTTTTTTTCAGGTGTCATTAAACAACTGTTTACGATCGTTTTCAGTTGTTTTCGATCGGAAAGTATCGTTTTTTTCGTATCCATTCAAAACGATCGTTTTCAATTGTTTCCAATCGTTGTCAGTATTGTTTTCGATCGGACACAGTTGGTTTTGTTTTCAAGTCGTGAAATACAGACCTGAGTTTTAACAACGGTAACAGGGAAGTTGCTTTGATATTGCAAAACGGATACGTCAGCTGAATTTTATTGGATCTATATTTCGGCCCTTCTTGGCAAGGGTCCTGTTCAGGCTCAAAACCACATCAAACCACGAATCAAAAGTGATTCGCAGTCAGCTTGGGGCTGAAAGAATATTTCGGGAAGTTGATTTATTTTAGTTGTAAACGATCAAAATAGTTTAACTGAAACGCTGAATCTGAAATCCCGATCGTAAACGATTGGAAACAAACTGTTTCCAATCGTAATTTTACAACTGTTTTACGATTTTTTTCCAAAAGTGATAAAAGACGTGGAAATGCTTGGAGTGCGTGGAAATGCGTGGAGCTGTCATCCGTGATTTTGCGATTTTCACTTTTCTTTGAAGCGCAAAATATTTCTAAAACAGCTTTGGCAGTCGTAGCCCCTTCTATACTGCTAAAGCGCCGTATGGTGATTTTTTTTACAGTACTGCCGTTTAATCGATAATTTTCAAGACAAAATATTTGCCTGTATATACCACATTGCAAACATTGCTGCTTAAAATCGTTGACTGAACTGAATCACAGAAAATTAAATGCTAGTTCAATTTGGAGAGAAGTCGAAGTCTTTCCAATTATCGACAAGCTACATTTTAGGGGTGGGGTTGGAGGGTGTGTTAAAAAGCATCTGCAGTCGTAAAGCATCGTAAAAATACGATCAGAAACAACTGTTTTCGATCGTAAAATTACAAATGGAAACAGTCGTTTTCAATCTTAAAATAAAGATTGGAAACAATCGGTTTCAATCGTAGAATTACGATCGTAAACAACTGTTTTCAATAGGAAACAACTAATTATGTCGGCAGTATTGACCAAGCAGGAAAACAAACCAGACATTCCGATTAAACGTGCCAGCTTACCTCACTATGAACGCTCTAACCGCTAGATCACGCTAAGAAGTAGATAAGAACTACCAAGATTAGATAAGATCAATATTATAACTACAAAAATAGATCACGGTACGAACCACAGCCTCATCCGGCTTTTTCATTGAGTTCTTGTCAGTTATTGTGTGTGACATATTGTACTTTTTATTTATTTCTGTTGTTTCATCGCTCCACTATCATAAAACTGCACAGTGGGTCAGAAATAAATGTTAGTATTATTTCTGGATTTTGCCGGATTCCGGCTGAATACCGGTACAGCAGAAAAAAACAAGTGAAGTATCTCTTACCTCTATTTCGAAACCAACCGATTTCAGACAAAATTTACACTTGAACAAGCCTTCCAGTTTGGCAAGATTCGAGGAAAACTACTTGTTTGGTTCAAAATAAACTTTACACGTAGAGTCAGCATCATTTCTATCCCTATATCGAACCTCTAGTCCGCGACTGACAAATTTCTACCGTATTCTGACCAAACTACTTATCCGGAGAGAAATTAAATGTCAAAAAGGAATTCAGCACGCTACTTACCATTATTTCAAAACTCTAATCAACTTCAAAGACTTTTAATTTTGACAAATTTCGCGGTTTCGGCCAGATTCCGAGTGAACTACTTGTCCGGCACGAAGATAGGTTTCAGATGCAGATTCAAACATCTTCTTTCCCCTAAATCTCGTTATTTTTTTCAGAAAAATAATTTTCGCCTTTGGAACCTCAATCCCCATTCAAACCTTGCGATATCCGGTATCCATCCACGAACTTGACCGGTACTTCGACCCAAAGAATTCTCGCACGAGGATTAAATAAACCATCTCAGTCCTCTTTAGAATTATCGTGCTAACAGACAAACAGACGGACGGACAAGCTTTGCGAAGTCATAGGTATCCTGTCACTGACACCTCTTGAATTCTTTTTTGAACACAATGACAAGAAAGAGGCCAGGGACCATGTTTAACGACTATTCCTTTTCTCTCATTAATAAGACTGAAGGTTTCGATGGGACCCGAAAGGTGAATTTTTGTCGGACTTTCTGATACAAATGTGGTAGATACATCTGCAGGTATAAGTATATAAGTGTATCCTATATATATATTAAAATGGTGACTGTAGCACGTAAATTGCATTTTCCAAATGGGAAGTGGACAAGGCTAGATTCCTTCACACGTCATTATTATATTGTCGTTAAATGTACTAATGTATATCGGTAGATCTATCTTTAGATAATTCCTGAGCGCATTTTGCCAATTTTATCCCAGTGATTGTCGTACTGCAGTCGGCTGCTACTTTAACAACTTTCCTGACCTATCGGATGAGGATTAGCAGATCTAAACCTCATAATATCTATGCGGCGATATCGTAATCCCACGAGGTGAATCGAATCAGTTTTCCAAAAAACAGTTCATGTCAGAAAATAAAGTCGACCAGATCTGGTAGTTTTTGGGAATTTTCTAAAGAATTACTTCTCTGATTTGAAAATTGTATTAGATATTAATTCAACATGTATTTTAACCTCAGCTCGAATCTCAATCGACCTCAGAATGTGACTTACGGAAGCTAAATTTCCGGCATTGGCCAGATTGCTGTGAACTGTCCGGCGACACAGTTAAGATTTGGATTCAGCATACCTCACATCGTTGAATCATCTCATTAGCTTGCAAAAAAAAATCCCTCAATTGGGACCCCCCCCCCTCGCAGCCCTAGTTATATAGCTATTGAGTCGATCTACGAACTTGACCTGTATTTCGACCGTAAGGATCCTCATAGTTTGAAAAATTTAAGTTTGAACAGAATATCTCAATCCCTTCGACAGTCCTGCTACCAGACAGACGGACGGACAAATAGATAAACTTTGTGAAGTCATAGGCATATAACATTTGAGATCCCAAAAACATAGGTGGTGAAGGCGTGATAGGCTACTCTCACCCACGAAACGTGCCTAATTAATCTCCTAGGCAATCTTTACAAAGGAGTCCCAATTGGTCCCTGGAAGACATCGCAGTGACGTCTTCATCTTTTAGCAAAACAAAATAAAAAACAAAAAGGATGAACAGTAGGTTATCCTTGTCCGACAATGATACACTTTCTGTATTTAATAGATATTACATCGGAGGTGTAAACCCTAAATTTGATACTTATGAATACTTCGATGAGCCACATGATGCGGCCATATATTTATCCGGAAAAAAGGAAACTACTTTTCGTGTATTTGATCCTCTGCGATAAGGTCAGACAGGAGTATTTCAAGGACAACTCATCAAAATCAGTTTAGCGAACCTTTATAGCCAACAGGGAGATCCTACTACCAACATCTGGAGCCGATAGCAAGTCAGGAAGTCAAAACAAGTCAAATAGTATAAAGTTTCCCTAAGGTAACCAGTAACAGGTATGACAATTGATGATAGTACGCCCTTCATGAAATTCCGTTCACATTAGTAATTTTTCTGCCGCTAGATGTGTTGGCATAAAGTAAACAATGACACATTGCTTCTTGGTTACCTTTAACCAGATTTATTTGGCTATTTTAAATTCATCTTAGGCCTAGCGACGTTTCAAACTCTTTAAAATGACTCTGCATCTAAGTGTGGTCTACCCAACTCTGGTCTGTCAAAATTCATCAAGTTTTTTAATTCAGGCTTCCGACTTCAGTGCTGACTGCTCGTGGACTCTTTGACGGGGCTAATGCGCGACTCAGTTGAACCGAAAGCCTAATCGCTGACCCCCCCCCCCGGATAACTTGTACCAAGATCTAACGTGTGGTTTGTATTGTTTTTCTAGCGTATCTGTGGGCAATTTTTAATTTTTTGAGGGGCATGTTCATTTTTATCAGACTTATTTTCGGTGGTCTCCTTATTTTCATGGAAGAAAACTGAAAAAAATTACTAATGACCGTAAAGGTCGTTTTTCTTTTGAACAACTAGTGAATATTTTATCCTACACAGATAAATCATATGAACGGTTCTGCGATCCTTCGCGAATACTCTAACATCTATACCTAGTATTTAGATTTACGGTGACACCCATGGACAAAAACAAATGTCAGCAATAATGATAAATTGCCAGTAGATTATACGGAAGGGGTAGAATGAGGACCGGAATTGATTGACGTAAGAGATATGATCGTAGAAATGAATGAGGAGAAGATTTTCTGGGAGGCTTAACGCTTGACTGTTATAAATGAGTACCCTTTAAAAATACGTTGCAAAATTCCACAGATTCTCCATGAAAGACTAGGGCCTGGGCTGTATGAAAAGCACTATAGACTATATCGATATAAAAATTTGCAAAAAAAAGTGTAACGCCTTTGATAATGGGATAATAAAGAAGCAGAAAACAATTAACACGAGCATAGTTGCAAATTAGTTTGAACCAACGTTTAAGAGCAGCAAATCAAAATATTGGTGCGTCCAGGAGATCTTTCGTTAAATGCAGGATTGGTGCATTTTTTGACCACATAAGTAGGATAGTTAAAAGTATATAGTGTTATTTATTGGGAAAGAGAAAGCAAACAATTCGTGATTAAAGTTGAGACAATCAAAAGTTCTCCGTCTTTTTTGTTCATGGCCCAAGGGGTTCAGTAGGAATTACTCTATCTATCTATCTTAATTTACCAAAAATCGAATGCCTGCATCGAGCTTTAGTCGTCAAAGAACATATAGAGCTGTATGATTTATCATCTAAAATATATATTCTTACCACATTTTCATCGAAAATAGGCTACTTTTAACGCTAGAAATTCTATTTGATGTATTTTCAAAATGAAGAAGATCATAAATGCTACTTCAGCCCAAGTTCAGTCCCAAACATTTACAAAAGACATTAGACACATAGGCAACACATTAATCAATACTCTTTACGAGAAATGACCTGAAACAAACCTCTGCAATAAAACTGTCTAAGCACTGACTTGACGAATGGGCAGGGAAACTGGACTATTTAAGAGCTGTACCTAAAATATCAAGAAATATCTCCGGATAAAATTCAAAGCTTTAAATCACAACCTGAACCTTGTATCGGACTTTCAGCATTTGTTCTTAATGGAAGCGAACTCAAATCTCCGAAATGAGTGTGATACATGAAAGTTTTTTGTTAGACAGACGAAAAGAAGTATTATCAGGGGTCAGTATAAAAGGATCGGTAGAATCAAAATTCTGACATTCCATGTTTCATGTCAAGAAGAATTAGAAGGAGAAGAACAAGGATGTATCAGACTTTTTGTATGGCAAAAGCCTTCTTGGATATTTCAGACAGAATAATCCTGACCCCCAACCAAAAATCTTTAGTGCGCATAGCCTTTGCTTCTTTGGGTTAATTTTGACTGTCGCAGTGAAGTAATATTTTTCTCAGAAGCACAATGTCTTCAACAAATTCTTCGAACTGAAATTGTGAACTGATTTTTATTTTATTAGTATTTTCTTGTTTTCTTCAAGTTTATTAATTTTACTAGGAGCTGAAAGTAAAGACAGGTCAGCCGCTGAGGTGGAGATCAATATTTCAGCTAGAACTCCCTGGAGCTTCCTAATTCTCGTGAATATTTGCGATTGAACTTCTCCAGGGAAACACATATTCCCTGGAATCCCTACGAACTTCTAAATTGCAAATCGGAATTTAAACTTCTAACCTCTCATGGATAATACAGGGAGGGAACGGCAAATTTAGCAGAAGCGCTTTCGGAAGATAGGTTGGCCGGAAAGTCTACAGAATACCAGTTGATAATGGTAAATATGTGATTAGGAGAGGAAGGGATAGGAGAGGTATTTCAGGGGTAGAACTAGACTAAATCCTTCCATACTTTCATGAATTTGAATTAGCTCCGTAAAGAGCGTGTTCCACCCTCGTACCAATAGTAACTATTAGTTACTAAATCCGTTCCAACCTCACGAAAAGTTACTACGCTGACCGTTCCAGCCTTCTCGAAATAGTAACTAATAGTAACTATTTTCCTACCACGCTCGGGAGCGTGGTAAGCGTAGTAACCACGAATCTCTGTCACGTGATTGGTCGGATTCACCCGTGGCATGATATTCCGCTGGAAAATAGAAAAATCGTTCCAGCCTTGATGACAAAAAGGCAGAATTTGTGACGTCATGCGTGGTAACTACGGTAAGTAGGATGGAACACGCTCAAAGTATCAGCATGGCGACAAAAAATCGGTAGTGAGTATCAAGGTTCTGACGAATGATCCGTGTCATGAACTGCCCGTGAACCGTCATAAGATTCCAGGATTTAACCCTTTTAGATCAGACATCCGGCTGAAGCAACATCAGTGACAGGAGGAGCCACCATCGCGCCATCCGTTTACAAGAGCGGGTGCCACCTTCTTCAAAAGGCTCTCGATTCCTGTTTTGTTTGTATTTTTGTGTTATGTTTGGATTTCAGCTTTGAAACTAGTTTTTGATGACATCAGATCGGCAAAACCCTATTTCCCCTCTATGACAGAGTAGATTATATCCAGTCAGAATGAAAGAAGTCCTTGACTTTTTCTTTCCGCAACTGGAAAGGTCGGGAAATGGAATCGTAAGGAAACTGGCAGCAGGGGGACAGTGTAGATCCCCACGTCTTGGTAATGGCTAGATGTTTACTGCACGGATGTCGTCTTGTTCTGGAAAGGGAAACTTTGGCCTCTACCAACTCACAAACAGTTTGGGGACTGCAGGCTAGTGAAAGAACATGTTGGCAGTTTAGACGACGAAATACCATTGGTCCACGACAGACTCAATTGTCAGGCTCTTTCTAAAATTTCCTTCTTAAGCGGGATAAAAAAATCCAAGAAAGCTTGAGAATGGAATGAATATTTGGTTGTCGAAAATGTGCACAATGGCAAGTCAAGCGTGTTTCTTCTCCAAACCAGCTTAGTTCGTTCTACAGTGTTCTTATGGCACTTGCAGCCTCTGGCTCAAGCGGCATATACCGATTACAATTCCGTCTGTCGGTCTGTCGGTCGGTCCGAGTTTTTTGTAACACTTTTTCGAGTTAGGGTATCAGGGACCCGACCAAACTAACCTGGAAATAATCAGTTTACCGATCCGACCATATGCGGGGGAGTGCGGGGCGCTGGAAACTTGAAAATTTAGGGCATTTTGTCACACTTTTACGAGTTAGGGTACTTCTAGATGAGCTAGGACAATGAAACTTGGCAGGAATACCAGGGACCCGACCAAACGAACCTGGAAATAATCAGTTTCCCGATCCGACCATATGCGGGGGAGTGGGGGCGCTGGAAACTTGAAAATTTAGGGCATTTTGTCACACTTTTTCGAGTCAGGGTACTTCCAGATGAGCTAGGACAATGAAACTTGGCAGGAATATCAGAGACCCGACCAAACAAACTCAGAAATAATCAGTTTTCTGATCTGACCTTTTTTTTTGGGGGGGGGGGGGGAGGGCAGGGGAATCCGGGAAATGGAGAAGTGTGTAACATTCGAACGGGTGATCGGATTGTAATGAAACTTCATAACTGAATAGAATATATACCTGTAATGTCCCGTTTAAAGTCTTGACCGGATTCGGTAGCCATGGGGAATTAGGGGGGTGGGAGGGGGGGGGAGGACGGAAATTTCAAGAAACGGTTAGAATGGAGGGATCGGAGTGAAACTTGCTGGGAAGAACATGCATCTGCTCTAGATAAGTCCTTTAGACCATTGTACTGGATCCGGACACTTATGGGGGGGGGGATGGGGTTTCCCGGAATTCCGGTGATGGCGGTTTTTGGGATTTTCACGATGAAACTTGGCAGGCATATCAGGGACCCAATCAAACTGACTTCAAAATAAAAATTTTGTCGATCTGATAATGGTGGGGGGAGGGGAGGAAGGGGAATCCGAAATTTTCCGTCATGCGTAATTTTGGAATGGGTGATCGGATTCGAGTAAAATTTAAGAATTGAACAGATGACATTTCTCCGATGATCTTTTTCATATCCGGACCGGATCCGGCAACTATTGGGGGGGGGGAATACGTGACCCGTCTAGAATGGGGGGATCGGGATGGAACTTTGTGGGAAGAACAAACATATGCTCTATGTAAGTCATTTACTGAATCGGATTGGCTACGGGCACCGTGGGGGAGCTGGGGGGAGGGGGGGGTGGACCGGAAATCTCGAGAAACGGTTAGAATGATGGTATCGGAGTGAAACTTGCTGGGAAGAACAAACATCTGGTCCATGTAAATCTTTTACATAATTTGACTGGATCCGGACACTTGAGGGGGGGGGGGAGGAGGGGGTTTCCCGGAATTCCGTTTTTTGGGGGATTTTCACGACAAAACTTGGAAGGCATGTCAGGGACCCGGTCAAACTGACTTGGAATAAAAAAAATCCTCGATATGATAATCTTGGGGGGGGGGGAGTTGAGGGAGGGGAATCCGGAATATTGAGTCATTCGTAACTTTGGAACGGGTGATCAGATTAGAGTGAAATTTAATAATTAAACAGAGGACATTTTTCTCTGGTGATCTTTTTTCATTTCCGGACCGAACCCGGCAATTATTGGGGGGAGGGCGGAAAATACTTGACCCGTTAGACTGGTGTGATCTGGATCGAACTTCGTGGGAATGAAAAACAGATGCTCTGGATTAATCATTTACAGAACCGGATTGGCTGCGGGGTATTGTGGGTGGAGTTGGAGGAGGGGGGGGGGGTCTGGGATTCCGGTGATCGCGCGTTAAGGTACTTCCAGATGTGCTAGGACGATGAAACTTCGTTGGAATATTGGAGACTTAACAACATTTGCTTTGAAATTGCTACTTCCCAAATCCCATTATTCCTTAAAGTACCAATCTTGACCGCAAAGTAAAAAAAATACTTTTAAGCAATATATGCATTTTCATGATGCCCATCAGCCCATTAGCATTTTTGCCTCAAGGGTTTTGCTTACAAATGAAGTTCCAGCTCTCTTAGAGTGCGCATCTCAACCGCAAAGTCGAAACTTACTTTGATCAATTAAATCATCTTAATCCATGCAAGTGCCATATGAGCTTACAGCTCTTGTTATTTAGAAGAGTTAATTTGGTTCGGTTTCTTTAGTTTATTGTCTATTCCATGAAACACTTTTTATGCCGTATTGGCCAAAAAGCGGGTGATTGACTGATTAAAAATCTAATCAACGGCGTAAGTTACTATTAATTATAATCTCGATTTCTGCGTCAATCGCTGTGTCTCGCACTGTGTATGGGAGAGAACAGAAATCAACTTTTTTGTCTGCGGCAGAATACAAAGCACTGTGTACCGTGAAAATTAGGGTAAGAAGAAGAGAAAACCTTCAAGATTTAATAACAAGATTCGTTTTGGCATCTGACTCTTGCGAATCTAGCTGTTACTCGTGCATTTTACAGTATGGATTTATCCCTTTCTATAGACATATTATATCTTAATACCCTTTTTAGGCCTTACGTTCTTCACAGCTTTTCAGTGAATAACAAATAGTTTTCTTAGCGTATTGCAGCAAAACTACAAGAATGGGGAGTTTAAGGTTTTTTTTTCTCGTGGTGCTAAATCACAAATTGATCCTTTCATCATTTAAAGTCACTAAAAGTTGCCGTTCCCTGAAATTTCCGGTATCGTAATTGAGTTACAAGAAGGGAGATTGGATTCTGCCCTCAGGCCTAGTCGAAAATAATACATCAGAAAAAACGAGATTAGTAGTGTCGAAGTTTTCTTTTCATTCCTATCACACTTAAAACAACTCTACTCCTAATGTTGCTGGTTTCAACTCGGGAACACCTTACCTTCTGGAGCTTGTGTTACGCCTTCCGCAAAATTACCTGAAACTCTACCAACTCCCTCGCCGAGGTCCGATCTAAGGCCAAAACGACATATCCGGGGTACTGGATGGCAGGCCCGATCAGTCTTCATCGTCCGCTAGGATTTTCATTATTTCCAAGTATCGCCTATGCACGGACAATCCGTCAGTGTCGTCCACAGCTGCTCACTTTCTTTCTCTGGATTATCAGCGTAATCAGTCAAGATAAATCCTTTCAGATTAGTAATTTCCCGGTGTATCCCCGGCCAATTTTTTCGAATCCCCAAGCCGCCGTCACGACACTGAATGAAGAAATCCAATAAAGTATGCTCCCGGTGTAGTAATACCAGTTACAGCGAAAAAGAAAGTAGTGCCAGAGAAGTGCTTCTGATAGATAAGAATTTGAACAACTACTTGAACTATTTTGAGGGACAGCCAGCTGCAAGCCTGGAAGAACTAAGGAAACCTATGCTGGGGGATAGCGCCTCCACCTGAAAATGTAAGAGGAAACTGCCTAGAGACAAAAAAGCAGCTGCCACATCCAAGACAAAAATTCGGACTTATCTTGGCATGTCAAGAACACTTTTCTTTTCTGACATGGAACAGGCAACATTGCACTCTCTTCCTGCCAGCCCAATGGCGCGTTTTGGGAACAGGCATCCGAAAGCAAGACAAGCTGGCCAAGAAACGAGTCAGCAACCAAGAGCTTTCTTCTATGGTATGACTGAATTTATTTCGCGACTTAGCCTTACGGCATTTCAAAACTAACAAACGAACATCTAAAGTAAACTGCATATCACCATTCAGTACAGTTAATCCAAACAGTAGCCTAATAAGAAAAATAATCTTGACGGTATTACAGTCTGATGGTATCAATACCACCTTCAGTGACGTATCAGCAAAGCAGATGAACGGAGTTGCACAAAGTTGATGATTCCTTTGTTTGGACTTCAAAGAGAAGCTGCCGCCTATTCTAGAACACTTTACTTGAGAAAGTAGCAGGATTTTCTGCACTGGAATCAGGTCTAAGGCGACTTAAAAATCGGTCCCTAATCAATCGCTCGTAGCCATTTGAGTGTCGAAAACTTAGACTAGAGTCGGTTAAGTAAGGAATAAGCTGATTACCGTGGTGGTGGTGGCGGGACTGTCAGTCCGACCGACACCACCACCACTACAGTAATCAGATGATAACTTAATGCTAATGTGAGAATATCAGTTTAGTTGGAACAGAGGGGATGGGAAGGTGGACATTGGTGGTAGTAACCGCCACCACCACTACAGTAATCAGATTATTCCTTATCGATAATGTGAGAACATCAGTATAGTTGTCACCGAGGGGATGGGAAGGTGTGGATTAAAGGACTGGGGCCCCCACCCCATCAATAATAGAGCGACTTACAGGGTCCCTAACCCAAGCGGTCTCAACTTACAGGGTCCCTAACAAAAGCGGTCTCAACTAACAAGGTCCCTAACCCAAGCGGCAGGGACGAAGCCCTAGGTCGCGCGTATACCTTTGGTCTCAACGTCACGTGGGGTAGGGCCCGCTCCCCAAGGGAAATAATAATCTGTGTGCTATTAGTAGGGGTCTAATGGCATAGTGAGAAAGATGATAAAAGAGGGAACAGAGAATGGGAACCTAATGTTTGTAATTACAGTGATTAAAGTTTTATTGTTGAATTAACAAACATGTTATAACAAGTTATGTAGCACGTGTATTAGCAATCATACTGTATGCTTGGAATCTATATGGCCGGAATTTGAAGTCGCGACGAACCTGTAGACCCTCGTAATACCTTACAGAGTTTTGATTCCTATCTTGCGGAATATGATCAGCAAAATCAACTTCACAAGCTTCTCACATCTCTTATCCTGTCGAATCAACATCTTGATTGCCATTAAATCTTACCCCGGTCGTCCATCCCGATACCGGGATCGTTTTGGAATTCAGCCGGCTTCGGAATCTGTCGACTATGGCAATGTCCGTCGTTCTGACCAAAATCGTAACTGGTACTTTCAATAACTTTACCAACCGTCGCTTGCCCACTCATAAAATTACATTTTCTGGAGAACTTAAGCCGTAGATTTGCGTTTCCGTCAATGAGAAATCCAAGCACTAGAGCATTATTCCGAAACACTTCTTATGCACATGGACCTTCAATAGTTTACAAATTGTTATGACTTGTGTTGTCAGTGCCTACTTTTACGTTTTCCACACCATTTGGAGTAGCTGCTTGAGCTTCTACTGTTCTTTCGGCGTGTGGCGTCATATCTCCAAGGGGACTATTGGATGATAAGACTTTCACCTCCAGCATGGATGTAGATCCAACACCATCAAAATAGCTCGTCATGGTTGCTTGGTCTTTTGCTTCTTCATTTCAGAGTCGTTCAAGACAAGCTTAAAGGAGTAAACTGAGATGTCAGTTGCTAACATAACCATCACCAATAGACAGGGACCGTTTCTAACTACAACATTCCAACACCAGTCAACATTACTGGAGACTAACAAACAAATGAATAAGTTTTTAGGACAATAATCCTTCACTTTCATGGGTCAGAAAGTGTACAAACAAGGAACCTTTTCTCGTTGAAAAGTTTGTTGGACGAAAATACACAATCTAAAGACAAAGATGAAGTGAATGAATAGTACCAAATATTTAGTATTAATATATTTTGAGCTTGCCCATGTGGGTGCTTCCAGGCCGCATCCACGGTACTACCGAGTCCTGGTTTGAACTCTCGACCTGGACTGGGTTGATTTTAGACGTTGCAACTGTTAGAACGCTTCCAATTCAACTCCTTTCTCGACGATTTCTTTTGTGGAGTGAAGACAGAAATAATTCCAGACGAATGGTTATCATGTTTCTTACGCGTTGCAGGACCCGCTACTGTGACCAGCGTGATGGTACAAAAATGACGCTTATTAAATCAAATCCTATACTTAGTAGTCCAGTTGGATAGTAGTCGGCTGATAATAATATAATATGTTGCGATAATATAATAATACTTTAAACGGATACGTCAGCTGACCTTTGGGCGATATATTGCTATATTTAAATTACACATTATTCATTCTACTTCAGTAGTATTTCCATCCATTCTCGTTCTCCAAATTCTTCATTTCAGAAGTGTATCCTGTCTCCAGGGCGTCGCAAGTGCGTCGTCGGGGGAGGGGGGGGGGGGGAGATCCAAAATTTATCGAAATTCTCAAAAAATTTACCATATCCTAGAAATTGAGAATTCAAGTTTTAAATTATGGAACAGAAAGGATTAGGTAGGAAGACTAACATTAAAGGGCAGCATGAAAGACGATAAGCCAACTATTAGGTGGCGTTTTGGCGATGCATACTTGGAGAATATATTGCTGGGCACGGTTGCAGTAACGGCTTCTATCTATTATAGCCAAGACAAAATTAAATCGAGCGCCGCAGAAAATTTTTTTCTGAGCGGCAGGAAACAATGCGTCGAGCTAAGAAATAAGCAGACTTCAGTGATGTCTAAATTTCTCTCCATCACCTGCGGAGCACCTCAGGGCTCCAAACCTGGGCCCTTGGCTTTTCTCATAGCTGTGAACAAGCTGGTTAGCAAACTGAAGCAGAGGCTGAAATTTGCAGATGATCTGACGCTACCCACCTTTCGACTGATCTCGTCTAACTCGAAAGAGCTAAAGCATACCCTTGAGGAGCTGTTGCGCCAAGCCAGTGAGGATAAACTTCTGATCAGCACTGAAAAGAGTGTCGTCCTCCGTGTCAACTTCACAAAGCACGATCCGGAACCAATTGAATCTGAGGCTGACCTTAAAGCAGTTGAATCCACCCAAATTCTTGGGATCGTAATCGATAACAAACTTGGCTGGGAATCCCAAACCTCTAAACTGGTCCAAAACATACATTCGTCCTGCCCTTGAATATGGATGCCAGGTTTGGCACGCCGGACTAACAAAAGCCAAGGACTTGAAAATTTAGCGCACTAAAAACCGTGCATGTCGTATCATCCTCGGGCACAAGTACATATCATTTGAGGCGAGTCTGGCGTCACTAGGTTTAGCTACCATATCAAACAGACGGCTTGAACTTCTCATGGCTTTTGGGAGGTCCTTTCTGTCGTCGGAGCTTTTTCGCAACATTCTGCCAGATTTCCAGCCAGCAGCCGAAAATAAACGCCCCACTCGAGGATCAAATTCGAGGAAGCAAAAGTTTAAGCTCCCTCCTGCTAATTGCAGTGTTCGGTATGACCGTTAATTCGTACCGTAGTGAATTGACAGTGACAGTTGACAGTGAACAGTGAAGTGAAGTGACAGTTGACAATTGACAGTGAATTGATTTAAATTGTGACCTCAAGTGTTTTTCTATTTTTGATGTGCCAGTGCTATTCGTTTTTGTATAATTATGGCACACGTTTATCTGTCCAATTTAGTCTGTCGAGATCAGTCTATTGACTTCCACAGTCCACTATAGTCTGTCCACTTTAGTCTATTCACTTCAGTTTGTCCACTTCCACTGCCCAATTCAGTCTCTCAACTACAACTGTCCACTTTAGTCTGTCCACTTCAGTCTGTCCACTTTCAATGTCCACTTTGGTCTGTCCACTTCCACAGTCCACATTAGTCTGTCCCCTTTAGTCTGTCCACTTTAATATGTCCACGATACACTGACCAATTTAATCCGTCACTTCAGCATGTCTACTTTAGTCTGTCCACTTCAGTCTGTCCATTTTAGTCGGTCCACTTCAGTCTGTCCACTTCCACTGTCCACTTTGGACTTTCTAATATAGTCTGTCAGTTAAGCCTGTCCACTTTAGTCTGTCAACTTCAGTCTGTTCACTTCAGTCTGTCCACTTCAGTCTCTCCACGTCAGTATGTCCACTTCAACTGTCCACTTTTGTCTGTCCACTTCAGCCTGTGCACTTCAGAGTATCCATTTTAGTCCGTCCACTTCAGTGAGTTCACTTCGTTTTGTTCACTATAGCCTGTACACTTAAGTCTGTTCGCTTCCAGAGTCCTAGTCTGTTCACTTCGATCTTTCCACATCCCCTGTCGACTTCCACAGTCCATTAGTCTGTCCACTTTAGTCTGTCCATTTCAGCCTGTCCACTTCAGTCTGCCCACTTCAGTCTTTCCACTTCAGTCTGTCCACTTTAATCTGTTCACCTTAGTCTGTCCACATCCAGTGTCCACATCCAATGTCCATTGTAGTTTGCCAACTATAGTCTGTCCACTATAGTCTGTTCACTTTAGTCTATCCACTTCAGCTTGTCCACTTCCACTGCCCACTTCTGTCTCTCCACTTCCACTGTCCACTTTAGTCTGTCCACTTCCGTCTGTCACTTCAGTCTGTCCACTTTAGTCAGTCCACTTTCGTTTGTCCACTTTAGACTTTCCACTTTAGTCTGCCACCTCAGTCTAGTCTTCCACTTTAATATGTCCACTTCAGTCTGTCCTCTTCAGTCTGTCCACTTGAATCAGTCCACTTTCGTTTGTCAACTTTAAGCTTTCCAATTTAGTCTGCCACCTCACTCTAGTCTTCCACTTTGGTATGTCAAATTTCCCTGCCCACTTCAGTCTGTCCACGTCCAATTTCGACTTCCAAAATCCATTATATTCTGTCCACTTTAGTCTGTCCACTTTAGTCTGTCCAGTTCAGCCTGTTCACTTCAGGGTATCCATTTTAGTCTGTCCACTTCAGTCACTCCACTTCATCTATCCATATCCACTATAGACTTTTTTTCTGTTCACTTCAGCCTGTCCACTTTGGTCCGTCCACTTCAGTCTGTCCACTTTAGTCTGTCCACTTCAACTTTCCACTTTAGTCTGTCCACTTCATTCGATTCACTTCATTCTGATCACTATAGCCTGTACACTTCAGTCTGTCCAGTTCAGTCTCTCGACTTCAACAGTACACTGCAGTCTGTCCACTGCAGTCTATCCACTTTATTCTGTCCACTTAAGTCAGTCCACTTTAGTCTTGTCACTTCAGCCTGTCCACTTTGGTCTGTCCACTTCAGTCTCTTCACTTCAGTCTGTCCACTTCAGTCAGTCCACTTCAGTCTGTCCACTTTAGTCTGTCCAATTCAGTCTGCCCAGTTCAGTCTGTCGACTTCCACAGTGCACTGCAGTCTGTCCACTTCACTCTGTCCACTTCCACAGTCCATTAGTCTGTCCACTTTAGTCTGTATATTTCAGCCTGTCCATTTCAATCTGTCCAATTCAGTCTTTCCACTTCAGTCTGTCCACTTTAGTCTGTCCACTTCAATCTGTCCACATCAAATGTCCATTGAAGTTTATCAACTATAGTCTGTCCACTTCAGTCTGTTGACCTCCACAGTCCACTATAGTCTGTCCACTTTAGTCAGTCCACTTTCGTTTGTCCACTTTAGACTTCAACTTTAGTCTGCCACCTCACTGTAGTCTTCCACTTTCGTATGTCCACTTCAGTCTGTCGACTTCCACTGTCCACTTTACTGTGTCCACTCAACTGTCCACTTTTGTCTGTTCACTTCAGCCTGTGCACTTCAGAGTATCCATTTTAGTCCGTCCACTTCACTGAGTTCACTTCGTTCTGTTCACTATAGCCTGTACACTTAAGTCTGTTCGCTTCCAGAGTCCTAGTCTGTTAACTTTGATCTTTCCACATCCACTGTCAACTTCCACAGTCCATTGGTTTGTCCACTTTAGTCTGTCCATTTCAGCCTGTCCACTTCAGTCTGCCCACTGCAGTCTTTCCACTTCAGTCTGTCCACTTTAGTCTGTACACTTTAGTCTGTCCACATCCAGTGTCCACATCCAATGTCCATTGTAGTTTGTCAACTTTAGTCTGTCCACTATAGTCTGTTCATTTTAGTCTATCCACTTCAGCTTGTCCACTTCCACTGCCCACTTCAGTCTCTCCACTTCCACTGTCCACTTTAGTCTGTCCACTTCCGTCTGTTCACTGCAGTCTGTCACTTCAGTCTGTCCACTTTAGTCAGTCCACTTTCGTTTGTCCACTTTAGACTTTCCACTTTAGTCTGCCACCTCAGTCTAGTCTTCCACTTTAATATGTCCACTTCAGTTTCTCCACTTCAGTCTGTCCACTTGAATCAGTCCACTTTCGTTTGTCAACTTTAGACTTTCCAATTTAGTCTGCCACCTCACTCTAGTCTTCCACTTTAGTATGTCAACTTTCGACTTTCTACTGTAGACTGTCACTCCAGCCTGTTCACTTTCGCCTGTCCACGTCCAATTTCGATTTCCACAGTCCATTATATTCTGTCCACTTTAGTCTGTCCACTTCAGCCCTTTCACTTCAGGGTATCCATTTTAGTCTGTCCACTTCATTCTTTCCACTATACCCCATACACTTCAGTCTGTTAACTTCCACAGTCCTAGTCTGTTCGCTTTAATCTATCCATATCCTCTATAGACTTCTTTTCTGTTAACTTCAGCCTGTCCACTTTGGTCCGTCCACTTCAGTCTGTCCACTTTAGTCTGTTCACTTCAGTCTGTCACTTCAAATTTCCACTTTAGTCTGTCCACTTCAGCCTGTGCACTTCGGGATATCCATTTTAGTCTGTCCACTTCATTCGTTTCACTTCATTCTGTTCACTATAGCCTGTACACTTCAGTCTGTCCAGTTCAGTCTCTCGACTTCAACAGTAAACTGCAGTCTGTCCACTGCAGTCTATCCACTTAAGTCAGTCCACTTTAGTCTGTCACTTCAGCCTGTCCACTTTGGTCTGTCCACTTCAGTCTGTCCACTTCAGTCTGTCCACTTCAGTCTGCCCAGTTCAGTCTGTCGACTTCCACAGTACACTGCAGTCTGTCCACTTCAGTCTGTCCACTTCAGTCTATCCACTTCAGTCTGTCCACTTCCACAGTCCATTAGTCTGTCCACTTCAGTCTGCTGACCCCTCCAAAGTCCACTATAGTCTGTTCACTTTAGTCTGTCCACTTCAGTCTTTTCACTTCAGTCTCTCTTCTTCAGTCTGTCCAGTTTAGTCAGTCCACTTTCGTTTGTCCACTTTAGACTTCAACTTTAGTCTGCCACCTTACTCTAGTCTTCCACTTTAGTACGTCCGCTTCAGAATGTCCACTTCAGTTAGTCCACTTTATCCAGTCCACTTTCGTTTGTCCACTCTAGACTTTCCACTTTAGTCTGTCACTCCAGCCTGTTCACTTTCGCCTGTCCACTTCAGTCTGTCCACGTCCAATTTCGACTTCCACAGTCTAATATATTCTGTCCACTTCAGGGTATCCATTTTAGTCAGTCCACTTCATTCTGTCCACTATAGCCCGCACACTTCAGTCTGTTATCTTCCACAGTCCTAGTCTTTTCAATTTAATCTGTCCACATCCACCATGGACTTTTTTTCTGTTCACTTCAGCCTGTCCACTTTAGTCCGTCTACTTTAGTCTGTCCACTTCAGTCTGTTCACTTCAGTCTGTCCACTTCAACTTTCCACTTTAGTCTGTCCACTTCAGCCTGTGCACTTCAGGGTATCCATTTTAGTCTGTCCACTTTCTTCGATTCACTTCATTCTGTAAACTATAGCCTGTACACTTCAGTCTGGCCAGTTCTGTCTGTCGACTTCCATAGTACACTGCAGTCTGCCCACTTCAGTCTGTCCACTTCAGTCTATCCACTTCGGTCTGTCCACTTCAGTCTGTCCATTTTATTCTGTCCACTTAAGTCAGTCCACTTTAGACTGTCACTTCAGCCTGTCCACTTTGGTCTGTCCACTTCAGTCTGTCCACTTCAGTCTGTCCACTTCAGTCTGTCCACTACAGTCTGTCCACTTCAGTCTGTCCACTTCAGTCTACCCACTTCATTCTGTCCACTTCCACAGCTCATTAGTCTGCCCACTTTAGTCTGTACATTTCAGCCTGTCCACTTCAGTCTGTCCACTTTAGTCTGTCCACTTCAGTCTGTCCACATCAAATGTCCATTGAAGTTTGTCAACTATAGTATGTCCACTTCAGTCTGTTGACCTCCACAGTCCACTATAGTCTGTCCACTTTAGTCTGTCCACTTCAGTCTGTCCACTTCAGTCTGTCCACTTTAGTCAGTCCACTTTCGTTTGCCACTTTAGACTTCAACTTTAGTCTGCCACCTCACTCTAGTCTTCCACTTTATTATTTCCACTTCAGTTCGTCCACTTCAATCTGTCCTATTCAGTCTGTCCACTTTTGTTTGTCCACTTTAGACTTTCCACTTTAATCTGTCACTCCAGCCTGTTCACTTTTGTCTGTCCACTTCAATTTGTCCCTTTCCAGTTTCGACTTCCACAGTCCAGTATAGTCAGTCCACTTTAATCTGTCCACTTCAGCCTGTACACTTCAGTCTGTCCAGTTCAGTCGGTCGACTTCCACAGTACACTGCAGTCTGTCCACTTCAGTCTGTCCACTTAGTCTATCCACTTCAGTCTGTCCACTTCAGTCTGTTTAAGTCAGTCCACTTTAGTCTGTCACTTCAGCCTGTCCACTTTGGTCTGTCCACTTCAGTCAGGACACTTCGGTCTGTCCACTTCAGTCTGCCCAGTTCAGTCTGTCGACTTCCACAGTACACTGCAGTCTGTCCACTTCAGTCTATCCACTTCAGTCTGTCCACTTCCACAGTCCATTAATCTGTCCACTTTAATCTGTACATTTCAGCCTGTCTACTTCAGTCTGTACATTTCAGCCTGTCTACTTCAGTCTGTCCACTTCAGTCTGTCCACTTCAGTCTGTCCACTTCAGTCTGTCCACACTGAATGTCCATTAAAGTTTGTCAACTGAACCACCAAATCTGAAGACTCCTGACGAAAGGAAGAAGTTTATGGAAGAAGCTTGCGGTGAAATTTTCGATCGCCAAACTGTACAAATGACGTCTGGAAAATCCGAGTGGCGACTCAAGGTTGCGAAGAGACAAACGGCGGATCGCATAGCTGCAGGAATCAGGGCTGGGAACCCTAGTTCTGAGATGAGAGTGAAGCAGCCAATAAAAACGGGAATAGTGAAAGGAGTACCTCCCGAGTTGGATGACGGTGATGAGCTGAAGTCACAACATACTGGTTGCGACAAGGTTTCTCGCTGTGGAAAATCTCGCACCTTCAAGCTGTTCTTCGCCGATCAGCCTTCTTTGGACGCAGCAATCAAACGTGGAATCATTACAGGATACGAACGCCTCAGAGTAGAACCATTCGTCCATCTCCCACGCCGTTGCTATAATTGTCATGCCACAGGCCACATTGCGGCTTCCTGTTTAGCGCTAGAACGCTGCTCACGATGTGTCGACGAAGATCATGGAGCTACCCAAGAATAACCGTGCTCGGAGCCGATGCACTGCATCAACTGTAACGAACCGGATCATACCTGCTACCATATTATACGCATATACGCATATTATACTACCATATACGCATCAGAAGTTTGGGGGTTTCAAAAGGCAGGTAAGTTGGAGCAGATACAGTTAAATTATTTTAAAAGATCGTTAGGACTGGGTAGTAGGACTAATAGTTTAGTTGTTAGGGGTGACCTAGGTTTAGGAAGTTTAAGAGGTAGGAGTTTAGTGAGTATGGTCAGTTTTTGGGAGAAGATAATTCGTCTCCCACGTGTTAGAATGTTGAAAGCGACGTATCTGGAGTCCCTTAGGGACACAAGTAAGGAGTCATGGGCGTCTCAGGTTAAGAAAATTTTGCTACTATAAAGAAAGTGGGTAGATTCCTCAAGCTGTCAATGATGCACAGAGAACATTTTTTGTAGTTCTAGTAGTGGCTAGAAATAAGTTCGTCAATTTTGTTTGTTTTTTTCTGATTGTATTGCCATGGCCCTTGGGCTTTTAGTGTAATAAATATCATACCATATCATATCATATCATATTCAATGTTCTTTCAACAAAGTTGTAGCAGCTGCCAATAAGAAGACCGATGCCGTTAGGAATGGACAATAATGTACTAGAAAAAGTAAAGGTCGTCTCTTGGAACATGAATGGAAATGTTGATATGAAGCTTCCAGTAATAGAGGAGTTTGCTAAGACCCATCATATGTGCTGTCTACAGGAGCATTTTCTCACCGAGAATGGAAGAAACTTTCTACAGCTGAGAGTGAGACTGGATTGCGACGCTGATTGAGTCTACCATAATCTCGGAAACCTTTAAGGTAAATCGCAATTTTCTAGCAGTTCAAGTTGGAGGGACTGTCATTATCAATGTATATTTGCCAACAAATTACGCGGACGAGGAGTCGGAGCGGAGCTTTTCTCTTGCTTCCTCGAAACTTGCTAAGTGCATTACTAGAGCCCAGCAGAAGAATCTATTTTGTATCGTCCTTGGGGACTTCAACTGCAATTTGACAGACCCTCAATCGCCAAGGTCTGCTATGCTCCTTGATATCCTCCCTGAAAGATATTCAGTCGCAAAAAAGGATTTTACCTACACTTACATACATAATAGCGGTTCCGTCTCAGACCTGGATCACATCATCGTACCCTTCCCTGTTCCAGCACTGTGTGTCAAGGTTTTGTCAGACGGGTTGACTTCAGACCATTCACCTTTGAGTGCAGAACTTCCGGTTTCTGCAAAGGTCGCGAAGGAAAAAGCAACTTCGAATGGACGGTACACCTTGAAAGATTGGAAGAGGATAGACACGGTAATGTACCAGGCAGCCTCTGATGAAAAAGTTCCGTTTGATCTGCTCCAAAAGAACCTGAGCAAGCCTTCTTCAGAAGCACGCATAAGACTGAATACGTATTGCTCTGAAACTGCTCATGCCATGCACGTTGGCGAGAAGTCTGCTGTTCCCACTCGGCGCATACGAAAAGGCACTGAAGAATCTGGCTGGTCAAAAACAAATCACTAAGAGATGCGTGTCAAGATGCCAAATTCTGGTTGAGGATATGGAATGAGGGGGGAAGACCTCGTAAAGGGTGGCTTAACGCCATCAGGCTATCCACCAAAAAGAAGTTTGCTCGGGAGCTGACGGTACATCGAGCTAATATCAGGGCAGACTACTGTGCGAAAATTGTTGATTATCCTAATCTACTCTGGAAAACTTTTAAGCCAGTCTCCAAAAACACGGATGAATCAAATTTACTATCCCTAGTTCTGAGTGGATACAGTACTTCGGAAGCCAATTTGATTCACCTGACCCTCTCTTAGAACATGCATCTTGACCTCGACCCGGCGAAAGGAGATTACATTGTCACTCGGGATGCAACAAGACAAGCTATCCAAAAGCTTAAAAAGAAGAAGTCGGCAGGATCTGAGGGAATCTGCGCTCTTCATCTTTTCAATGGGAGTACGAGTCTCCTTGATTGACGGAACTATCCCTTTCAAGGGATAGTTCCGATCTCATTCTGCGTTGGTATGTTGACCCGTTTGTGCAAAAAGGGAAAACCTGCAACTCAGTGCTAATCATACCGCCCTTTTCCCCGACTTTATGCAAAGTCATGGAGCTTCTTGTTATCAAAGAAGTTACAGAAAAATGCTACATGCCAGATTACCAATTCGGTTTTCGTTCTGGCTTGGGATGCGCCCGTGCGCTCTTTGCATTGGTGTCTATTCTCCAGGGAAGCTGACCGGACGAAAACTTCATTAGCGTTGGCGGGTCATGACGTCGACAGAGCCTTTGATTCTGTCGTCCATCCAAAAGCACTGTTAGAGCTTCGGACTCGTGGCATGCAATCTGGTGTCATCAGAGTAATGAAAGACATGTATGCCAATCTTGAAGCAAAGTTGAAAGTCGTCCAACCACTTCCTGTTGCTGTGATTACTCATCCTTTTCATCCAAAATCAGCCCCTGGTACCTCTAGCTTCTGATGTATTTCTGTTCACTATGGACCAAGGGGGTGATTGGGGTGATAAAGTAAAAATTTTATTTCAGACTATTTGTTTACTTTTAAGGTGAAGAACCTGTCAGATCAGGATAATTGTTGGGTTTGTAATGGAATAATATCATGGCTTTAAGACTGTGGATTTCAATTTACGTTCCGTTTATTACTTTTTTTGTTAGAAGGATGAATGAACCACTTGTCATTGGGAACAATGAACCAGTGGTTCACCGTACCCCGTTATGGACCGTGAAGCGCCAATCGTTTTGTTTACTTACTGCATACTTACTGATTTGATTACTTACTGCTTTACTTACTACTATTCATTATCTGAATCTATTTGAACGGTTGTACAGTATTATATCATATCAATACCTGTTGATCATATGATGCGAAATTCGGCACTCCTGCAAATGTTATGAAAGAGGCATCCTAGAAGTTGAAGGAGCAAAAGTACGAGAAACAGCTCGTTCGTATAGCCCTCTTTCCATACATTTGGAAGCACAAGGAAAAAAGAGGTCAGCGCCTGACCATGGAAAAGGCCACGGGATCTTCAACAAAGGCAAGAGCGCTTGCTCTGCAAGTAACTAATGTCAAAGTGCATCCCAAAGTTCTTCGATAGATGCCAAGCCGCTTGGACAGACCATCTCAGCAGAACGTAGGACTCTGTTTAACAGTCATGGCTGGCTGCAATCAGTGCACTTGGGACTCGTACCCCCCCCCCCCCCCCCCCCTCTCTGTTGGTGTTTCCGCGAGTAAAATTTAAGTCGGCCATGCTCACTGGGCCCCACCTGGTTCGATCGGCGCAGCACATTCAAGGACGTTGAGGGTCAAGGCATGGGCATGAGCTTGCGGGATGGTGAGATAGAAGAAGGGAACCATGGGCTTGTTGTTCCTCAGAAGAGTCACGCGTGGCACACTATGCTGCTGAGTGGGATGTCCAATGTACATTAACAGTTTTCCGGAAGCATTTGGATAACGAGGAATTTGTTTCTACCGATGAGACGCGATTCATTTTGAAGTTCCAATTGGTGTTTCGCCTCCCAAAGCCAGTCCCTGTTGGTGGGAAATCCCACCAAGCAGGGAGGTTTTTTTTTGGAATTAGCCTTGGGAGGTTTCCACTTGGATAAGATATAGTTGGTATTTTATAAACTTTCTACTTTTTATCTTCATATTATACCCGAAAATTGCACAGTAAAAGAAGATCAATCACACTGGTTCATCGGGCCCCGAGGGTGGTTCATGGTACCCCGGGGGTGGGGTAGGATGAACCAGCTGACCAAGTTTTTTAGAACCATTGGTGTGCTGTCCTCGAACAACTTATATGCCAATGAAAAATACTTGGAGATGAGCCGATAAATAAGCTACATTCTGAAGTGAAAAAGATGCTGAAAGCTCCTTTGGTTCGCCTGGACAAAAATCAAAACACAAACGTGGTTCATGGTACCACGCTCTCCCCCAAGGCTTCTCTCCAGTGTGTTCTAATGTGTTCAGCTTTGTCGCTTAGCTGAGAGTACCTTTTGTCAGCAAAAACACAAGCATAAGGCTTCTCTCCAGTATGTGATCTCATGTGAGTCACCTTGTCGCGAGATCGAGTAAAACTTTTATCACAAAAATCACAAGAATACGGCTTCTCTCGACTGCGCTCGTTGATCCTGAGGCCGCCTTCTCCAACATCTGGATCTTTCACATACCCGCTACAGTCCTGGAAGCTTGTCGACGGATTAAAGCTTTCCTTGCATTCTGTGACGGATGCTTCTAGCTGCGGCCAAGCTCTTTGCCCAATACCAACTGAAAGAAAAAGGACTGTGTTCGGAAGAATACTAATACAGGTTAATTGCCGAACGGAAGTTCTTTAGCTCTGGAGGGTGCCGTTGTCATTCACTTGCTGTAGTAAACGTAAATTACCAGAGAGTTTAAGTACTTCCTCAAGGACCCGTCGAGCGTATCTTACTGATTAGCCCCACAGGTCGCCATATCGTCAAGTACACCATACAATTATGCTTTTAAAAAGTCAAGTATCCATTACTTAAACGAAAACCAAAATTGCGACAATTTAAATATTTTTAAAAAGCCAGAGTCTACTTTTCATGAATCATCCAGGGCTTCTTCTGTTTCAAGCAATCTTCAAGACCAAGTTGTTCCCACAAGTTCGGTTTTCCAACTTGAGCGGTTTTGAGCCTGAAGAGGACCCTTGCCAAGAAGGGCCGAAATATAGCTCTAACAAATTTCAGATGACGTATCCGTTTTGCACTATCAAACACAATCTTGAAGACCATTGAATTCTAGCGAAAACAAGAAAGTTGTTTTTTTCCTGATGAGTAACCTTTTCCTAAAAAATCCTGAGGCGTATGTTACGCAGCGGAAACAACGAAACAAGGCTAGTGTGAAAATCAGTGAGTTGCCATTAGGGGAGTTAGGGTAAACCATATTAAATTCAGGTCTCTGGGTTAAAGAATGGACAGAGGGATTATGTAAGTAAGTAGTAAGTTGCACTAACATTATAAGTATCTATTCATCATTCCCAACAAAACAGTTAAGGTGGTAGCTTTGCGAACAAGGTATGCTCAGAGTTTCGTCCCCTCGTTTGTTCGTTTATATAACTCGGAGTGCTTTTGAACGTTAATTTTTATGTTATTTGTATTTTATTAATCGTAGTCTAGCATGTTATTGACCATATTTATCATAAGACGTCGGTGTAAATGACACAGAATTGTATATAGTTGGATTGTTCTGTTATGACGTTATGTTCTGACGTAAAAACAACCCATCGGCTTGTCCGTTATCTGTTTTTTAGATTATACTGAACTGAATTGAAAAACCGGACACTTGCCCACCTTGCCAACCAGCGAAGTTCAAAAATCTTCTGGGGGTTCCACCGCGACCATCGTCCGCGGGTCCATTAGTTCAGGCCTAAGACAACACAGAGTGGAACCATGAACCCAGGGCAACTGTGCAGTACAACACAAGAACCTCCAAGCCTACGCCACTGATGGAAATCGATTTAAGTCGGTCAGAGACTCAACCAAATCGGTTTCAGCCCAAAGCAACATCACCCTAGCCCTCATCGACGCACGGATTTTACAGAACCGGAGATCCCCGGCAGAGATACCATGGGACCTCAAAAGCTAACTGCAAAATAAACCAACCTCTGGGGACAAATGCACAGAACACGGCAAGAAGCTTAACTAGCCCATTCTTTTCGGCCACCAGCATTCCTGACGCTACCAAAACAGCTACATCTGATCGCCGCCAATCGAGGACCTTTCAGAGCCTAGTCACACTGGGCTCATTTCCTGGCTTTTTGTTGCAAAACTAGAAAAAAGAAAAAGAACTAGATACATCTAATTCTGAATGTCGTCATTTTAACTTCAGGAGATCAATTAGAGCAAAACAGCGTGTATAATAATGTTACAGTAACCCTAATTGACCCCTAATGCAGTCTGTTCATTATCCCCAAGCTGCCACAAAGCCCATCAAATCTCACGTCCCCTTGGAATTTTCAGTCGTTTGTCAAATAGGCTGCGTTTTGAGCCCAGTGTGACTAGGCTCTCACACAAATCGATCGAGGGGGTCGCCAAATACGATTGGAGACGGTAGTCTAAATAATCCATGTCGGTGAATATCGAAGTCCACAGTCAGCCAAAACCAGCAGTGTTCAGAGGCACAGAAAGTCCTATAGGACGTAGAGATCCAAGATACGCGTCCCGATCAGATTTAGAAGGCATAAAGTAACAGACTTTCTAGACGCTGGTCAGCGATAGTTGAACGCATGGTGGTCTGGACCAACTTCATCTTGCTAAAATATTTATGTGTCACTAAAGTCCCAAACGCACCAGTTGGCAAGAACAAGCAACGTCATCCGAACGACCCCTCAACTGATTCAACTCCTGTGTCAACCAAACAACAACGTATATTACCGTGATGTTTCTGGCTCTTCACTGAGCTGGGCACACGCCGATTCTTCATAGAAACGAACAGTTAGTCATCAAGATACTTTCTTTCCCTCATCAAGAAAATTGTCAGCAAACAGGGAAAAACACAACGGAATTCAGGCGACATCTCAGATAAATAAACTAATTTCGCCGAAAGGACTGAAGCAGGACCAATACAAAGGCTAAACCGAACGCTTCTTAAGTCTCTTCTCCAGTGTGCTTTCTCATGTGACTTGCTTTGTCTTTGGATTCAAAAAACCTTTTGTCACAAAAATGACAAGAATAAGGCTTTTCTACAGTGTGCTTTTTCATGTGATCCAAGTTCTGGCTTGACTGAGAAAAACTTTTGTCACAAAAATCACAAGAATAAGGCTTGCCTTCCGTGTGCCTTTTCATGTGTTTCAATTTGTAGCCTGGCTGAGAGAACCTTTTGTCACAAAAATCGCAAGTATAAGGCTTGTCTCCCGTGTGTAATCTCATGTGAGTCACCTTGTCGCGAGCTCGAGTAAAACATTCGTCACAAAAATCACAAGAATAAGGCTTCTCCCCAGTGTGCGTTCTAATGTGCTCTACTTTGTGGCTTAACCGAGAGTACCTTTTGTCACAAAAATCGCAAGTATAAGGCTTCCCTCCAGTATGTGATCTCATGTGAGCTCGTGTAAAACTTTTATCACAAAAATCACAAGAATACGGCTTCTCTTGATTACGCTCGTGGATCCTGAGGCCGCCTTCTTCAACATTTGGATCTTTCACATTAGCGCCACAGTCTTGGAATCCTAACGTGGAGTCAACACTTTCCGTGCATTCTTTGATGGATGCTTCTAGCTGTTCTAGTGATATACGGCCTGTCGGTGTTCTTTCCGGAAACGCGGTTTCGTACTCCGCTCTAAGATTTTCTTGAATTATTTTTGCTTTCTCGGTTGTACTAGAGACAGCAAGAGCTTCTGTCCACTGCTCCCCTTCGATCCACTTCCCGAACTTTAACAAACCGTTTTCAGTGATTGGTCGGAATTTCGCCGCATTGGCTCCGTCCCTTCGTAAATTCGTTGATTTAACGCGTTTATTTGGTCTCATTCGTTACCAAATTCGGTCATTCACCGAACTATTCTCAACTCCGTGTCTGTCCTATCGCATTTGGTCAGTCCATTTCATAATTTGGTGATTAATCAGATTCATTTGGTTCTGATTTGTTACCGAATTCGGTCGGTTTCACCTGAGAACCAGATTTTTGTTTGGTCCGTATATATTACCAGTTTTGCCAAATTCGGTCGTTTTAGGTTACAACTCTGCCTGTAAACTCCGGTGCCTGCCGAAGGACAGCCAGTCCCAAGCCTGGATAAAGCGAGGAGGGATAGGCTGTGGGTTTGCACCCCACACCTGGGACCCAGAGGGGAAACTCTCTAGGGAAAAAAAGAACGCACTGACTGAAACATCCAAAAAGAAAAACACCGGACTGATCTCGATAACGACCCCTGCATTCCCTTCCCGGACACGATTTTTGGACGCGAAAACGCCACTGAGGATAGGGTTTTGGAATGTGCGCACAATGGCCCAACTGTCAAAAGCAGAACAGGTCGAAACAGAAATGGCCAAGTACAGGCTAGATGCACTAACCCTGTCCGAAGTGAGGTGGCTTGGCTGTGGGAAAGAAACTCTGCCAAGGAGGCTCTACCATCATCTTCAGCTGCTCTGAGAAAAAACGTGAGCAAGAAGTGGCGATAGTCCTTTCGAAAGCAGCAGCCAGAACACTGGTATCATGGAAGCCTGTTAGCCCCAGAATAGTCACCGCAAGACTAAACGGACATCACGTCAAAATGACCATAGTTGCTTGCTATGCCCCAACAAACGATGCATCAGATGAGACGAAAAGCCAGTTCTTTGAAGAACTAAGTGCAGTCGTCAAGGATGTCCCACGCCAAATATACTTTGCATCGCAGGAGACCTAAATGCGAAAGTAGGAAGCGACTTTGCTTACTGTCTCCAGGTCTTGGGCCCCCATGGCCTAGGAGAGCGGAACGAGAACGGCGAAATGCTTATCGATTTTGCTCTAACCAGCGAATTGTTGATAGGAGGGACCATATTTGCCCACAAGAATGTGCATAAGTATTCTTGGACATCCCCAGACGGACGCACACGAAATCAAATCGACCATTTTCTGATCAGCAGAAGGTGGCGTACATCCCTACAAGATGGTCGTGCTTTCAGGGGAGCAGACGTTTTCTCGGATCACAACCTAATGATAGCGAAGGTGGTAGTCAAGTTAAAAGCCCCAACTCGGAAACGACCAAATGCTAAACCACCTTACGATTGCGAGAAACTACAGAACACTGAAACACGACGAATCTTCACAATGGCCGTTTCTAATAGATTTGAGGCACTCCAGAACCTGGATGACACCGGCGACCAAGAGACCCTGTGGGAGGTCATCAAGGAAACGTATAAAGAAGCTGCCGAAGAGACCCTCGGCTATAAGAAAAGACCGAAAGACCAATGGATCTCAGACGAGACATGGAGGCTCATTAGCGACAGACAACAAATAAGGCAGCAATTGATGGCATCGAATCAGGCGAAGGTCTTATTTCTTGAGCACGAGTACAAGAAACAGGACAAACTCGTGAAGAAAAGCGCACTCAAGAGCTGTCTACAAAACCACGAACGAGATCATCGGAAAGCGGCTTTGCGTGGACGGACCTGTAAGAGATCCGAGCGGCCGTCTAATCACTGACCCCGAAAAGATCGGCGAAGTTTGGGCCACCCACTTTGAAAGCCTGCTTAATCGACCGGCACCAATGGAACAACCGGATATCTCAGATGAGCCTTTCATAAGGCTAGCAGTAAGCTCTGACCCACCCTCTTCAGCCAAAATCACTGGTGCCCTAAAGAAGCTAAAAACGGCAAGTCGCCCGGAGAAGACCGTATCGCACCTGAGATGCTGAAGTGGTCTGTAACCGCCTGCCTAACAGTTTGGATGACACTCTTTAACTTGATATGGGAAACCGAAAAGGTCCCCCGTCAGTGGACAAGGAGTAATCTAATCAAAATCTTTAAGAAGGGCGATTCCACTAAGTGTGAAAACTGGCGAGGGATCAGTCTGCTCTCCATTCCTGGCAAGCTCCTGGCCACCATCCTGCTGAACCGCATACAGCCAGCAGTCGACAAACACCTCCGCGAAGAACAGCATGGCTTCCGCCCAAACCGTTCATGTGCGGATCTCATATTCGTGCTAAGAATGTTGTTAGAAGAGTGCAATGAATGGAGGAAAAAGCTCTATCTGGTCTTCATAGACTTCGAAAAAGCCTTTGACTCCATCGACCGTGCTACACTCTGGAGAGTGCTCCGGTACTATGCCATACCGGACAAACTCGTAAGCCTGATAGCAGCATTTTACGAAGACACGGGATGTTGTGTCCGTACCCGAGACGGCAACACCAAATACTTCCGAATTATGACGGGCGTGAAGCAAGGGTGCGTTCTCTCTCCGCTGCTGTTCGTCCTGATCATCGACTACGTTCTAAGAAGATGTGAAGGATACGGCATTGACATCGGGGATGGCAGAAAAGTAGGAGACATAGACTTTGCCGATGACATCAGCCTAATGGAGACCTGCAAACAGAAGCTCCAGGACTTCCTCACAAGGACCAGTGAAACAGCTGAACTGTTCGGATTGAAAATAAACATCCCCAAAACGAAGAGTATGGCGAGCAGCGGATCTCCGCTAGATATACGCTGTAGGGACCAGCAAGTCGAACAGGTTGTTGAATTCCGATATCTCGGCAGTACAGTTGAAAATACTGGAGCTTGTACAAGGGAGGTTCAGCTAAGAGTTGGCCAGGCCAGCGGTGTCTTCAGTCGGCTAAAGAAGATATGGAGGAGCAAGAAGTACTCCCTTAGACTCAAGCTGAGACTTTTCAACAGTAACGTCCTCTCCGTCCTTCTGTACGGGTCCGAGACGTGGCACCTCAGCCAACAGCAAGAGAAGCGTCTTCTAGCCTTTGAAAACACATGCCTTAGGCGGATCTTAAACATACACTGGACAGAAAGGGTCACAAACCTGGCGATTCGCCAGATGACAGTGCAACCCCTTATTCCTGAAGTCATCACGAACCGCCGCTGGAGGTATCTGGGCCATACAATCAGGATGGGAAGCACCAGACTCCCCAACGCTATCCTCCAGTGGCATCCGGAGGGATCCAGACGAAGAGGGCGACCGAAGAACACTCTTCGCCGTACCTACCAGTCGGATCTTCACAATATCAACGCGTCTATCCAGCCCGAATGGGAAGATGTATGGGCAGCGGCACTTATGAGAGACGACTGGTGACTCTTCTTGGATGCCCTAAGCGCCTCTGGAGGTGCAGGAGGAACTAAGGTCTAAGGTTAGGTGGTTCTAACAATAATTTTAGTCCATTACAAAATCCAGTTGTGTAGCGCTCCCGATCTGTTCCTTATTTTTTTTTAGTTAGGTGAGGCTTCACCTTCCAGATTTTTCTTCCGGATTCCAGACAGCCGTTTTCGTCGAGACGGATCTGGAACGTAAAGCCAGGCCAAAACCGTCTGGAAGTCCGGGGTGTTGGACACCCCAGATTCCCGATGTCTGGAAGGTGCCATAGAGCAGTAGTTCCCAACCTTTTCCGTACCGCGTACCCCTAATCATGGTTCGAAAGGGTTGCGTACCCCCTTTTCGCAAATATTTTCGTTAGCTTAATTAGCAACCTGAATGAGAATAGTACTTGCAATGTCTTCGATTCTTCTTGAAACAGTATTGTTTGACACAGGAACGGATTTTATGGCAGTATGTTAGCTGTTCTGTAATCAACATTATCTGATTTGGTTTGTTTCATTACAGGTTTGTTTCCTTCCCCGAAGTTGAACCAGAGGATTGACAGCCTGACGAGGACCCTTGCCAAAGGGCCGAAATATCGCTGATGAAGAATCGTAGCTGACGTACCCGTTGTAAACATTGTTTGAATAAATGTTTCAAAGTCAGCTTGGGCTCAAAGAATATTTATTCATTGACTTTCACTAGGGCTTGTAATCACGCACGGGTTGGGAACACCACTCCCCCCAAAGTGGTCTTCCGGACGGTTAAAAAGAAATGAGTCTGCGCGAAGCTCCTCGATTTTTCGCAGAAACATTTTTTTTTAAACAGTCGGTAAAACTGACCAGCCAATCAGTAACAATACCTTGCCCCCCGAAAAAAAACATTTTGGCTAGCGATGCCTCTGCTGGTAGTATTAGGCTTTCAGCAAAAAAATGAGCGAGGCGAGATATTGAAACTACAGACTAAACCGATTTTGGTACCTTCGCGTACCCCTTGCAAGGGTCTCGCGTACCCCTTTGGGTACGCGTACCACCGGTTAGGAACCACTGCCATAGAGGCAACCCGTTCGAGAGACACTACAAATATGCAAATGGGGGAAGAAAAGGGAAAGTGATTGACAGTTGTGACTGGGATGCAAGAGATATTTGAAATGTAAAGGGGACATCTAGGAAATTTTGAAGAACAGCAAGCTTAGCTGTCATCATTATCATGAAAATCTGGAAGGGTTGGCTTGACTATGCGGAAGCCCCAGACGTCTGGGAATCTGGAAGGTGAAGTCTGGCTTGGTAGTACGAATACATTATTTGGTTCCCCCCAGTTACTCAGTTCGGTAATTTAAGTGGCATTTATTTAGCTCTTGTTCTTTACCATTTAACGGTAGCTCCAGCTGGTTGCCATTCATTACTTAACTTTTACGTCTAACGATTGCAGTACTTCAGGAAAAAGCACGTCTCTAAAACTAGCCTACTTTTGTAGGCTAATTTTTTAACCACATTAAAGGCTAGAATTTGCATGGAAAGTAGTTAAATGCTGCCAGAAAAAAGGCGGATTCAAAAAAATTTCCTGCGGCGCTTTAATTTGTCCAGGCTACAGCCATTAGCGGCCTTTTTGCTTTGCAGCAACGGCGGTTTTTGTCGGCACATTTTCAAGTCCTGTTGGCAAACCGGACGTCCACAAAAGGTAAAAGGCTAGTGACGGCATATCCCTGAAAAACAGGAGTGGATGGGCGTGAATACGCGCCAAATTTTCTCTTTAGCTTGATTTTTTACATACTATGCAACTTTTTACATTGTAGCTTCTTGAAGGCAACTCGCTGCGTTTTTAGAACTTTTTTTTATAAATTCGGCCAAAATCAGGTAGCGATTCGGTCAATTTTACCAGGTTTGCCCCCCCCCCCCCCCCAATGAAGAAAGGCTTGGGACGCTCCTGCATTATGTATACTGTTATAGTCTGCAAGAGATACTAAACTTACAGATAGTAGCAACCATACACTTCATGAATGGTTTTCTTCTACATTCTCCCCCCCCCCCCTCCTCCTTCAAGCAAACTTTTCTATATAAGTAATCTGTTTGACGGTGCAAAACGGATAAGTCAGACTTATCCGTTTTGCACCGTCAAATATGATTCGTAGTCAGCCTGGGCTGAAGGAACATCTAAGTAATCTGTCTGGATCATTAGGGAAAATGAACTTCCCTATCTTGAACATGAGAAAAGCCAAAATCTGCTTACTATTATCTGTCATATTCCATGGAACTTCATTGAAATTTGCATGGCTGCAGCTCAATGTGCTGGAACTGCAAACCTCCTCACATCCACATAATGGTGTTTCTGTCTTTGGTTGAAACAAGGGTCTCTGCACCTCAGCACGGATTTCGTTGCCCACAAATTCCAGTTTGGGTCCCAGGGGGTCATCTGAAAAGAGGAGGTCAATGTGATGTATGTAAATTCATGAATGAGAAAAGTAAATGAACTTGTCTAGAAAAATTTATTAATACTGTGAGGATACAGTTACAATCAAAATAAGATATAATAGCTTTTTAAAATCTCTGTATATTTAATTCTATTTTATTTTTTTATTTTATTCTGTGGGGTAGGCCAGACACTCCAGCCGAAACTCAGGCCACAAATGGCCCATTGTCTCAATCCCCCAATTCACAATTGATGGCGATACATCACTCTATACTACAATTGATGAAAACATCACTCTACCAAAACAATTGATAAAAACATCACTCATTCTACCGCCTTTTCTCGCGTTAATACCTTAGAACCTGTCTAGCCTCCCTGTCAACTGAAGGTACCTGGACAGTTCCTTTAATCTGGCTTTCCTCACTACCTCTTGGAAATCGACATTCGGAGAGTGGAAAGCTTCCAGACGTTGCCTTGTCCATGCTGGGCACTCTTGGACAAAGTGGATATTTGTCTCTTCATCTACTCCGCACTTGGTACAGATTGGGGACTCAATTTTTCCTGTGTTTGAATTATGTTTTCCAAGGTTTCCAATTCCAGTAACAACCTGGATGATTCCCCGAATTTCATCTTTTTTCATGGCGATTAGCCTTCTTGTCAGCGCCTCGTTGCGCGTGGGTATTAAACTTCGCGTGGCTCGACAATCCATGCGGTTTTTCCACGTTTGGTCTACCTGTTTTTTCATCCATTCCCGGATTTCTGTTTTCCACCTACTTTCCGAGATGGGAATGAAGGGCTCAGGTCCATAGGTAACTCTTTTGGTAGCTTCCTTTGCTAGTGCATCGGCTTCCTCGTTCCCTGGGATACCAGAGTGTCCCGGGACCCACATCAATGTGATTTGATTTCCATTATTTGCAACTGCATTAATCTTATTAAAGCATTCCATCTCCAAAGGCTGTTTGCTTTTCGGGGTTTCAAGTGCTTTCAAGCAAGCTTGATTATCCGAAAATACAAAAATCTTTTCATTAACAGCTCCTTTATCCAGAAGACTATCAATAACTTGCAGAATAGCGAACATCTCAGCCTGGTAAACTGACGAGAACTCCCCCAGGTGAGTGAACAGCCTCTCTGGCTCTACATTTGTTTCGAACAGTATAGATGCTGCTCCCGTCATCTCATTGAATCGCGAGCCGTCAGTGTAGCATCGGATCACCTCTGGATTAGTTAAACTTTCCAGAAATCGTAAGGTCTCGGACCTTGTCTCAATTCTCACTTCAAAGCTCTTTCCACTTTTCATCGTAGTAATAGTTTGATCTTTAGGCATATTCAGCACTGGCAGCTCATTCATCCATTTATTGCAAATATCCAAATGGCTTCTCTTACTGATCTGATTTCTCTGGCACCATGTGCCTTGGATCTCAAGTCGGACTCTCGTCCTTAGTGCTTCCCCTCTAAACCAAATCTCAAGGGGAGTTAATCCGAGCATGATCTCTGGTGATGCTGTGGCGGTCCCTGGGAAACCTCCACTAATCATCAAGCATGCTAATCTTTGTACCCTAACCAGGGGCATCATATGCGAATCAATATTTGTGCTTCCCACCCATATTATGCAAGCATAAGAAATCATGGGCCGGATTATAGCACTGTAAATAAACATCATACGTTGTGGTGCAAGTCCCCAGGTCTTGCCCACCATCCTTTGGCATTGCAAGAGCGTGATTGTTGCTCTGCGTGCTCTTTCAATGCAGTGTGTTTTCCAACATAGTTTACTATTGAGGGTGATCCCCAAATATCTGACTTGGTTAGTCATTTCTATTTCTTTATCGTAGATCTTCAGCGGAAATGGGATTACCCAATTTCGTTTCTTTGCAAAGACAACAGCTTCTGTCTTCCTCGGGCTCAATCGTAGTTTTTGTCTGACGCTCCACTGTTCTACTACATTGAGGATTGCCTGGCCAAGCTCGAATAGCGTGAACAGATTTCGGCCTCTGAGGAGCGACGCTCCGTCATCTGCAAACGCTTGCGAATAGCCGGGTTGTTTTTCCAGCTCTTTCAACAGACTATTCATTACTAGATTCCACATCCAGGGGGAGCTAACTCCTCCTTGCGGACATCCTTTACAAATTAGTCGCTTGAGCTTTGCTCCTTTTAGATTTACGCAGACTTCTCTGTTTCTAATCATATCGGAGTTCCATCTTTGGACCGCGATTTCGACTTCTCCCTCCTCCATCGCTTCTTCTATAGATTCAAAAGTAGCCCCATCAAAGGCTCCTTCGATATCAAGGAAAATGCCAAGAGCAAATTCCTTATTTTCTAGTGCCTGTTCAATCCGCCATACGAGTTGGTGAATCGCGGCCTCTGTGGATCCTCCAGCTAGAAATCCGAACTGTCTGTTAGACAGTTTTTCGCTTAGTTCAGGTATGCTCATGAGATACCATTGTATTACTTTTTCCATCAATTTTAACTGAAACGATGTCAGTGTAATTAGTCTGAATGACCGCGCATTGGAGTCATTCTCTTTCCCTGGCTAAGGGATGAAAACACCCCTTGCCTCTTGCCATGCTTTTGGTACATGACCCAAAGCTAAGCTCCTTCTTGCAAGCTTCATGTAATGTAGTTTGATCTGACCCCAGCCCTTTTGAAGCATAATTGGATAAACTCCATCTGCTCCTGGAGATTTAAAGGGTTTAAATTCATTCACAGCCTTATTGATCCACTCTTCCTTTAAAATCCTTTCTCCCACTTCCTCACCTAGATCATTCTCACCGTAACGCGCAGGCGGAACAGGAGTCTGATCCTCAACACCAACGTGGATCTCCAGCATGTGATCTAATGTTTCTTCAGGGCTATTAGTAAAAGTCCCGTCTTCTTTTTCGATACATCCAAGGCTTACAGTTTTGTCCTACTTCAGTATCTTCAGGATGTTAGCAGTTCCAGAGTCACTCTGTATAGAATCACAGAAATTTCTCCATGACTGCCTCTTCTTTTGCCTTATAGCCTTTTGAATCTCTTAAAGGCTTCTTGGTATCTTGTCCAATCTTCTCGGCAATCAGAAAACTTTGCTTTCCTAAGTAATCGGCGTAACTCTTTCCTCACATCTTGGAGTTCAGAATCCCACCAATCTTTTGGATTAGCATTCATATCTTTCGATTCAGTTGGTGTCGACGCACTGAAGGACTTCTTCAAACAAGTCGTCAACCACTCAGCATAACTATCCAATTCTTTCGTATTTGAGATCTCATGGTCCCTCATGCTGGAACCACTGAGCTCAACCCTCAGCTGCTTCAAATACGCTCTCCAATCAGTCTTTTTTATATCCTTGACAGTATAATTTTGCTTAGGGGTTATTCCAACACTAAAACGAACAAAACAATGATCTGAAAGTGAAGGAATATCACTAACATGCCACCCCAGAATAGAATCTGCTATGGCTTCGTTAACAATTGTTAGGTCGAGTACCTCCCTTCTATTAGCCACTACAAAAGTAGGCTTCTCCCCTTTATTACTCCACCTCAAATCTTCACTCATCATATATTCAAAAAGTTTTAATCCTCTTTGATTTGTGTTTGTGCTACCCCATAGGCGGTGGTGAGCGTTCGCGTCGCATCCAACCACTAGGGGTAGCCTTTCAATCTTACAATAATTAACGATTTGTTTTAGCTCATGTGGTGGCGGCTCCTCCTCATGTGCCATGTAAACCGAAGCGAAAACAATTTCCTTTATCCCAGTTGGACCGGGGCAAGAAACTCTAATTGCTACAACATCCCTTGAACAGAACTGTTTTAGCGTCAATGCATTTAAATTTTTGCTACTATAAATATATGATCTTGACATGTTACCTTTACAATCATCCACATGCAGATCCACTCCTCTTATTGCTCCTCCAATTTTGCCGAATGTGTCCACGGCTCTTGAACCATCACAATGTACCATGCCTTGTCCTGCACAACTCTCCCAAGATTGTAGGATGCTGCTTGACAGTGGTGTAAATTAATTTGCCAAGCTTCTAAAGAACAAGTCTCTGTCATCGTTTGGCAATCTGAAAAACTTGTACACATCTTTTGAAACACAAATAAAAATGAAAACAAAAAAGCAAAAGATGCGTCTTCTTGGAGGAATTCAGAAACTCCTTATTTCCCATCATCTGGGAATGCGGCTGTTGAATACAGCGGCTTCAGTAAAATGGTTGAATGGCCGCAGTGAGGTCGGAAATCCAGCCTCTCAATTTCTGTTGCCACATCGTGTTCCACATCAACCTTTATGACCATGCCCTCTGGGGTAACTTGGGTCGACGCAATTCGGAGTTTGCCCCTTGTCAGACCAGCATTGCATCTGATCAACAACTCAAGGATCTTTTGGGGTTCTCGTTTTCGCCTCTCTAAAATGGAGAATCTCTTATAGGGTGGTACATCGCCGGGTGCAAGGGCGTAGTAACCAACCCCATTCTTACCTGATAGTTTCTGGACTACCTCTTTTGCCCAGGACACGGTGCTATCACTGCACGATATCTTCACACTATCACCCACCAGCTTTGTGTAAAAGATAGTGGGTATAGTATCCTCCAAGCCTTCGTACCCAATTATCGCGTCATCAATCCCATCCATAATAATGTCGAGATCTTCTGCGCTTAAAGCGTTTTCATTACGTGAACGAATTTTGAGGGGTATACCCTGGGCAGCCCTTGCGTAGCTTCGGTTTTTATTGCCCTTAACATTTAGGGCCATCTTTTTGCGTTTCGAGGGTTGCCCCTCCTCTGCGGAACGGCTCGAATCCCTCTTCGCCCCCCCCTTCTTTGGGGCTATTCGAGTCTTTCTTTGTCTTGGGGGCTGGTACCCCTTCTGGTGTTGAATTATTTGACGCGGCTTTGCGGTTCCGCTTCTTTCCCTTATACGCGGGAGTCACAGCACCAACGCCGCTTCCCCCGGGTATGTCATTTGCTGAAAGGCCTGCGGCCCAGCTCTTATTGTTGCCCCCTTTTTTGGCGACTTTCCCCTCAAGAAGCATCACTGCTTGTTTTGCAGGATCCTTCTGAAGGGTTTGTTCGGCGTTGTTAACTGCCGTTTTGCTAGATGCCAGCTCATCTGTGTCAATAAATTGACTCTCCAACGATGGAGTTTCATTGCCTTGGATCTGTAAGACCTTGTAGGCATTTTTGTCATTTCCAGCTGATGGAGCCTCACTGCTTGGTGTTGGAGCAACCTCGCAAGCAACTGTTTCCATCACTGATGACGATGTTGACGGAGAATAGGGGTCTTCAGCGAGCAAAGACTCAGCGAGGGCCAACTCTGCAACCGTCACATCTTGGGGATTTGGGGATAATAAATCCGTGTTGAGTTTTTCATCAATCTCATTTTCAAATTCCATTCTTTCTTTCTTCAACTCAAGAGGTCCATATTTTTCCGTAACTTTCATTGGGGCCAAATATGATAGGGCTTACCTCTGGGAGTGAAACAAGTCGTGGCCTCGGGAGTGCCCCCCGCCCTACCCTACAAGCTCCCCCCTGGTCGCCAACCAGAATTATAAGGTAGGACAAGATTTTACACGTGCTGATAGGGCAGCCTCCTGGGCGGCAACACCAGGTTCGGGCCCCTCAACTAACACGCGGCCTCGACACGGTAACGAGTTTTATCTCCGGTACCCTCTTCCTGCCCACGACCAGAGACCCCACCACCACCCAGCCCAAACTCCAGAAACATCCAAATCACGGACAACATCCAGCCGCAGACAGCTTCCCAAGCTGCCAGCCTGGCCTCCAGCCCCTGCTGGAGGGGGGTAAGTTTAGGTTAGCGGGCTGAGAGCGGCATTCATGGGCTTGAACACCATTATGCAGGGCAACCCTGGGTCATTGGATACATCACGTTCCTTTCCAGGGGGGCTAAAGCTAAGTGCAAACCATGCTACAAAATGCAAGCAAAATGAAGCAAAGAAAACACAACAAAGCAAAAGCCAAAAGTACCAAGCATAACTCCCAACCCCCCAGGGGCACGACGAGGACGTCACTTACCACCGCCCCGGTTAATTCTAACAACCTTTTCCGCTCTTTCTTCAGACAGGAAAATCTCTTTGTCTCTCCATCTTAGTAATTAAATGGGCAGAGATAGAAAGCAATAAATCTAAGAAAGAGGACAAGCTAGACTGGGATGAAGTCTTTTAACCTAGCAGACAGGGAAATACAATGAAAAATACAAAAAGAGTACTAGATGCAATTGTGGCTTTACTTTCCTCTGTATCCTGACTATCTTATGACCACCCTGTAAAGTACCCTTCCTCCAATGAGACAGTAGAAACGAGTTCGGGCATGCTCCCTGCAAGCGACCGGAAAACTGAGTAAAAAGAGACAGCTTCCAGTTAGCAAACCAGTTCAAGTTGGGGCCTAGCCCCAGTTCAACCAACTTTAAAGTGCAGTGCTGTATCCGGATTGAATTTAAGTAATAAATAACCTGCTTAGTTATTGACCTACGAACTGAGTATCACCTTCGAAAAGACTCAGTGTATTCGCATCACAAACCAGTCGCCAACATTATCATGCTCGCCCCCTACAGATAACCATGCCACACGCTACTATCTTAACTGACCCATATACAGACACAGCAGATGCTATTTTTTTAATATCATAATACCAAGGACTGGACATCCATGGCTAGCTACACCAGTAAACTTTCTGTTCTTAACACTTGAGCGTTAAGTTCAGATCTTCTTTTATTATCTATTTGCAGATTTATTCAATGCAAAAAACTAACACTCAGTTTCACTAAAAATTACAAGACAAAATGGCACCAGCCATGTATCAAAATTACCTCAGGCCGTATGATGTCAGGATTCTCAGGAACTTCTATGCAGCAACATTAGCATGCAACTCACAATTTAAGCATGTTTGTCTAAATAATCAATTAGTGTTTTTCTAATCAAGAATTTGGATAGTAAGCAGCAAGTTAGAGAGGTAATACTGAAGTCAGAGCAGAGTCCCGGGTGTTGGACACCCCAGATTCAGGATGTCTGGAAGGTGCCATAATGCATAAAGGCTGATCGAGGCAACCCATTCGAGAGACACAACAAATATACAAATGTAGGAAGAAAAGGGAAAGTGATTGACAGTAGTGATTGGGATGCAAGAGATATTTGAAATGTAAAGGGGACATCTATCTAGGAAATGTTGAAGAATAGCAAAATTAGCTGTCATCATTATCATGAAAATCTGGAAGGGCTGGCTTGAATATGCTGAAGCCCCAGACGTCTGGGAATCTGGAAGGTGAAGCCTGGCTTTTACCAAAGTCCTAACTGCGAACCATCCTCTAACAAAAGTGGACCTGTCAACAGCCTGTCAATGCTTACCTGATCCATGTGTGTCTAGTTCTTGCTTTACATAAGCAGTAGGACAGTGTTCTTTGTGATAAAGGAGATTATTCTCAACTTCAAAGCTTCTAAGCAGTACATGCACTTTATAACCATATCGTGTGGTGGCAGTCATTCAAATATTTTGGCGCTACTCAGTGCCCTTCTCTACAAGGCAGGGTTGCCGCTTTTCCTGAAGAAGAACCTGTGAGCTAGATAGCCAAGCGGTCACTTTCCACCGGTCTTTGTCTGCGTATGGACATTCGCTTGTTTGAGATTAGCAGAAAAAGTCATCACCCTTTTCATTGGGTTACAACTTAAAGTAATGGATAATTAGATTGTCATCGACTAGCCATTTTCGGCTAAACTTTCAAGCAACATCTGTGGGTCTTGCTGTGTCGAGACCTGACCAAGCGACTCATCGCGTTGGTAAAAGGAGAGGGAACTCTGGAACCATCTAGAGGACCAGAGGATTACAGGATGTTACCAATCTGGGGACGTGATGTGATCGGATCGACTTTTGAACTTTTACTTCCCGAATCGTACCGTGCAGAACGAAGAAACTTGAAACACATAAGGCGTATTCTCACCGTTCCCCGAGGACTCCACTTGAGGAGTCCCCGCGTTTTTGTTTGTCCCGGGGACTCACTCCCCGTATTCTCGCGAGTCCCCACGGACGGGGAATGCTCCGATTATCATCACCATCATCAAAAAGGACTCCCTTTCAAATTCGGAGGGGAATCAATTTTTGCTGTTGTAGGTACTACGTAAAATTAGTTAAAAAGAATCAGAATAAACAAAACCAAAAATAAAGTGGATCTAGACTAATTTCTTCAGCTGCATATTCAGTTTTCGAAGAAAATCCATTTTAGAAGCATTCCCCGTATTCTCGCTGTTTCTGTATGCGGAGTCCGCGCGGAGTGACTCCCTCTATTCTCGCCGTTCCCTTCGATTCCCCGAGGAGTCCTCGGGGAACGGCGAGAATATGCCTATAGTCAGAGCCTCGTTTTTGTTGCAATAGCGCTGCCGCATCGCTGCTGCAGCACTTCTTTGCTTTTGCACAATATGCGTTTTTGGATTCACTTTCTTCTTGGTTGAAGCGGCAGCGCTGCAGCATCTTGCAGGGAAGCACGGACTTGAGGCGTATTCTCGCCGTTCCCCGAGGACTCCTCGGGGAATCGAAGGGAACGGCGAGAATAGAGGGAGTCACTCCACGCGGACTCCGCGTAAAGAAACAGCGAGAATACGGGGAATGCTTCTAAAATGGATTTTGTTCGAAAAATGAATGTGCAGCTGAAAAAATTAGTCTAGATCCACTTTATTTTTGGTTTTCTTTATTCCGATTCTCTTTAATTAATTTTACATAGTACCTACAACAGCAAACATTGATTACCCACCGAATTTGAAAGGGAGTCCTTTTTGATGATGGTGATGATAATCTGAGCATTCCCCGTCCGTGGGGCCTCGCGAAAATACGGGGAGTGAGTCCCCGGGACAAACAAAAACGCGGGGACTCCTCAAGTGGAGTCCTCGGGGAACGGCGAGAATACGCCTTTGGTCGGTTCTCGAGAAGCGCTGCCGCCTTCCTCGGAAGCGCTGCAGTGCATTAACGGGTGTAGAAAGAATCAGTCCGGAACCGGCCGAGAAGTGGACCTACAGCATGCAACAAAAACGAGGCTCAGATAAGCGAGGCTTCACGTTCCAGATTTTCCTTCCGGATCCCAGACAGCCGTTTTCGTCGAGACGGATCTGGAAGGTGAAGCCAGGCCAAAAACGTCTGGAAGTCCGGGGTGTTGGACACTCCAGATTCCGGACGTCTGGAAGATGCCATAGAGGCGACCCGTTCGAGAGACGCTACAAATATGCAAATGGGGGAAGAAAAGGGAAAAATAATTGACAGTTGTGACTGGGATGCAATAGATATTTGAAATATAAAGGGGACATCTAGGAATTGTTGAAGAACAGAAAATTGAGCTGTCATCATTATCATGAAAATCTGGAAGGGTTGGCTTGACTATGCGGAAGCCCCGGACGTCTGGGAATCTGGAAGGTGAAGCCCGGCTTTAACAGTACGTTCGATTACGAGCTCTTAGCTAACTTCCAACCTTCTCGAAATAGTAACCAATACTAATAGTAACTATTTGCTTGCCATGCTCGGGAGCGTAGTAAAGCCAGGCTTCACCACCCAGATACCCAGACGTCCGGGGCTTCCGCATAGTCAAGCCAACCCTTCCAGATTTTCATGATAATGATGACAGCTCAATAACTTGTGGGAAGAACAAGCACAAGTCCTAGATACGTCATTGACATAACCGGACCGGATCCGGGCACTGTGGGGACGTTGGGGGGAGTCCGTATTTCTAGTGATCCCGCGAGGTCGGTACTCCCTGATGTGCTAGGATGATGAAACTTAGCAGGCGCGTCAGGGACCCAGACAGATTGACTTGAGAATAGTCATTTACCTAATCTGACAATCGTGGGAAAAGTGGAGGATGGCGAATCCATCTAGAGGCGTGGACGAATTTTGAATGGGTGATTGGATTTGAACGAAACTTAATATTTAGAAAAACTTCGAGTTTCAGACGTCCTATTTAAAATCCGGACCGGATCTGGCGACATTGGGGGAGTTTGGGGGGGACCGGAAATCTTGGGTAACGCTTAGAGTAAGGGGATCGGGATGAAACTTCATGGGAAACAACAAGCAGAAGTCCTAGATACGTCATTGACTTAGCCGGGCAAGATCCGGGCACTGTGGGGGAGTTGGTGGGGGGGGGGTCTGGATTCCTAGTGATCCCGTGAGTTCGGTACTTCCGGATGTGCTAGGACGATGAAACTTGGCAGGTGTGTCAAGGATCCGAACAGATTGACTTAAGAATAGTGGTTTCCCCGATCCTCCCGATGAAAAATTATCTCAAAATAGGAGTACGTAGTAGTACGAAAAAGTAGCATGCAGTATCACTGATGCTACTACATGCTTCTCGGTCAAGACTACCGTGTTACTGCATGCTGCTACATGCTTCTCGGCCAAGACTACCGTGTTACAGCATGCTACTACTTAAGCTTATCCGACGCTAAATGTAAATGTGTAAAAGCATATCTACTACTACATACTACTACATAATACATACTACTTGTTGAAGCGTTTGCATAGGGTAGCACCAGAGTAGCACTGATAGTCTTTCATACTCTTGATAAAGTCGCTGCGGAGTTGCTACATAGCACTATGTTTTTCGGAGCTATAATAGTATGAGTGAAATTCCGTGGTATTGCATATGATCATAAAACTATATACACCTACATACTCCTTTATATGACTACCTCAGTTTGAATCGATTTCGCGTGGAAGTAGTCTGAGTCGATCGTTCCGTGGTACCGATAAGAGTTACATGTAGTAGTATGGGTGATACTTCGTGATATTACGAATATTCCATAGAATTGAAATCAGAAATTGTAACCTACCTGGAGTTGCTAGAAATTTATCACTGTATTCCACTGTTTAGCAAGTGTCGTTTTTCTGTAAAGTGCGAAATATTTCATAAACCGTTTCGCAGTTAAACTGTATTATCTAATACTGAAGCATTACCACGCAAATTTTGAGAGTGCTTGCCCTTAACCGATAAGTTTTTAAGAAATCAGTCAAGTTTCTGTATCACGAATATTGTGCTATAATAGTTGTCCAAATTCCAAAGCCGGATGTGCGACCTCACATTGGGTGGAACAGAAGATGAAGGTAATAATAAGGTAAGTCAGATAGAACCGGTGCAGGCAAGTGTGATTTTAAAACAATATACCCGGTTCCAGGAGTAATGCGACACTAGTTATGCTACCGAGCTTACGACAGTTCCAGGCAGCGTTTCCACTTTGACGGATTTGTCCGTCAAAAACGGATATCTTGGGCCTTTGACGGTTGAGACTTTCTTTTGTCGGATTTCTGAAGATCTTGCAAAAAATTGGAATTTGTACTTGATTTTCCTGAATTTTCTTTACCATTGTTGAATGATTTCGTGAACATTTTACCATCAATTACTACTCCTAACAGACGCTGTGATCACAAATGTTTCTAAAAATTTCGCCTGTGGTGCCATTTATGGTAGTAGCCTATATTCTCCACTTAGTGGAAAATGAGCTTTTTAGGCTTGGAATTTGTTTTGACTTATTCGGTATAACAACTGGGATTCGGTAATTTATTCGGTAGAATTGCCAGGATTCGCTAGTTACCACGAACCTCGGTACTCGGAGAGGTCGAGTGAAGCACTGGTTGGAGACAAAAGGACTGATCTGTGATTTCATTGATAGTCCTTACTTTTATTCTGGATTCCAAAAAGACGCTCCAATCAACAATGTTTCGAAAATTCTGCCTGCGGCGCTTTTCTGATATTCTCTATTTATGGAAGGGCGCGTCATTTAACTGGGCTTGAAGCCAGCTTTAGGATTGGGGTTTGAGAAACATTAAAAGCTAGAACCTGCATGGAAATAGTTTAATTTGGCATGGAAAAAATAACAAAAAATCTCGCCTGCGGCGCTAACTTTATTTTTATCATGGGTAGTGCTGAATAGCCTACAGTAGCTGCTGCTGCCGGGACGTCGTTCTATCCGGTTTCTGGAAATTCCTAGGATCTTAGTGATCCACAGTAAAAGATAGGACTTGTATGAGAAGCGGTTAAAATGTAACCAAAAGAAACACAAATTTTATTTAGAAAACTTTCGCCCGCGGCGCTCTATTTAATTTTTCTTGCTATATATCGTGTCCGCCAATACATTGTCCAAGCGGGTTTTGCAAAACCGACGCCTGTAGTAGCTGGCTAATCATCTTTCATGCTGCCCTTTAGCGTAACTCTTTGTCTGTAAACCTTTCTGTTAAGTAATTTTAATAATTTATAAGCTCGAATTATCAGTTTCTAGGATTTGGTAAATTTTTTGAAAGATCCGGTAAAAACCTTTGGCTCTGCCCCCCCCCCCCCCACACACACACACAAGAAAATGAACTATTACGCCCTGGTTGCAAGACCTATTATCTCAAAATACATTTTATCTAATCTTAAAAGAGTTACAAGGATCGGTTGTAAAAAAAATTATGAAATTTGTTAGAAGAAAAGATCACCCTTGGTTCTGCGTTTCTTGTCTATTGTTTCTAACCGGTAAATTCTTGCAATTTGCCGGGCTTTAGCTTCGATCGGTTCACAACTTCAGCGTTTAGTCGTTAGCGACGAAGCGCTAGCGAACAAAGGTTGCTTCTAGTTTTTCAATCACGGGTTCCTGGCATCTTTATTTACCATATATTGATTTCAGTATATCTCTTCATATAGAAAAGCAACTTCATTTTATACTTATAAATAAATTCAAGAATCATCGATAAAAAAATTAAATTAAATTCTTATTTGTCTGATGTTGACATGTTTTGGTTGTGGTCTATATAAGTTGCCGGCCATCGGTAACCCTCGCTTGCGCATTGGGTATTTTTTTGTGGGATTTCGGGTTGATCTTGCCGAGTGTCGCTGGGTTTGTGGGGCGGGTTCCCGTCTGGTGGTGAGTCATGGAATTATTAACATTTATTTATATAATTAGTTATGTGCAAAATGTGTTTGTTATATATTGTACCGGGTTTTTGTCAATCGATCTTGCGTCCCCGGCTTGACCCTCTATTTATTTTGATTTTTATAAAGAAGTGTAAATTAAACCTTGAACCTTTTGTTTACTCAGCTGCTTCCTGATGGCAAGAATTTCACAACTGTATTTATTCCATGCTAAGTGACCCTATCTACACAGCAACTATTCTTCATGAAACAACTTCCATGTATTACTGCTTGAGTCTTTTTTTTTTTACGGTTTTTTGAGGGAAAATTTGACGGATTTCTCGTTCGCAATATCGGATTTTTACGGATTTTTTTACTACAAGAACGGAAAACCTGCCGTCACGAAGTGGAAACACTGGTTGCAGGACTGTCTCCTCCTATTCACACGGAACTGACCTGACCCGTTCTGGAATTATGATTACTGATTAGTATTATTGCCCTGCCGGCAAAAATCCGCCCGGTAACCGGTGAATTGTTTTACTAACGACTACTATATTTAGCAGCTTTAAGTAGTTGCATGGAATCGTATGCAGGGCTATGGAGTATAGGCATAGCGATACCATGGAATCGTGTATAGACGGAGCGATAGCATGGAGTCGTATGGAGTACAGACGCCGCGAGTTCGGAACAGATTTCCCACGCACCACGTAGTAGCATGAAATACTACACAGCAGTATCCGAATACTATGAAGTAGTATAATAGCATAGAAGTCTACGAAAAAGTTGCATTACTACTACATACAATTCACGGGGATAGTAATATCATACTACTACAGGCCCAAGAAATTTTTCATCGGGCCACCATCGTGGGGGGAGTGGAGGATGGCAAAAAAAATAAGATCTTACCATCAAAACTCAACTTCAATTCCTTGTTTATTTTTTTCCAATTTTAAATTTTAATTTTCATTTTAATTGCTTAATTTCCATTTTATTTTTTTAATTTTCATTTCAATTTTCAATTCCAATTTTTCGATTTTAATTTTCTATTGAACAGATATAACCATCCATACCAGATACAATGAGTCTTGAAAGTGACAAGAGGCTACTGGTGAACTAAGCGCTAATCAAAGGATGTGGTTGTCTGTTCTTACAGATACTGGTTTTCCAGCTATGAAGAAAGCTAATTTTGAAGTTTAATATTCTAATGTACTATTCGTCACGTAAGAAAGAACAAATAAGGACTAGAACCTCCGTCTCCCTATTTCTGTAATACGACCATGCAGAGTCGAATGTATCCCTGTACTCCGCCCGATGCAGACTGGCGGAGGGTAGGAGCTACGCGGGGCATCACATTTCGTTCCCTCTGCAAACAGATATACCGTAGTAAAGCCCTGAAGCAGAAATTTCGAAAGTAAGCGCCGATTGATTGTCTGGATGCGCTGCAGAGCGTGTCGCCTGCACTAATTCCTATGTATGCGGAACGGTGAAGAGGGAAGTAGACGGGCAGCAACTGAAGGCTTAGCAAATGCCTCTAGCCTAGCCCAGATTTGTCGGGATATCCATAGTACATGGGAACAAAGACGGTTCTATTGGCTTCTTTGTTCTTGCTATTAGTAAACCAGGTCTGACGAAGGCTCAGATTTCGGATCGGCAAAATAACGGACGATGTTGTTGTCGACTTAGAGACGTGTGTAAAGCACAAAATGATGCACGAGGCAGCCTTACATCAGAGCCTCGTTTTTGTTGCAATAGCGCTGCCGCATCACTGCCGCAGCACTTCTTCGCTTTTGCACAATATGCGTTTTTGGATTCACTTTCTTCTTGGTTGAAGCGGCAGCGCTGCAGCATCTTGCAGGGAAGCACGGACTTGGTCGATGAGCAAGTCCGTGATTCTCGAGAAGCGCTGCTGTCTTCCTCGGAAGCGCTGCAGTGCAAAAACGGACGTAGAAAGAATCAGTCCGGAATCGGCCGAGAAGTGGACCTGCAGCATGCAACAAAAACGAGGCTCAGGACATCACTAGGAAGAAGCTGCGTGGCTTCGGGAACTTTCTCGCCAAGGAAGAACTTTTCATTGTGCAGTACGTGAATAAACTAAACGAGTTGCAAGGACTTCGCTTCGGAAAGAAGCCATGAGCCATGAATGAATGAATGAATGAATGACTTGCAGCTCAGTTTGTTCCTGAATGAAGTGACTTGAACTGGAAGGGTTGTAGAGGGTCACAGCGCGTACCGGGTGGTCCCCGAAGCCGCGCCGAAAATAACTCAGCGAGCCAACAACGAAAACATCTCGGCACCGATCCAGTATGGACTTCTAAATCACACATCTGGAACCCATGACCTTTGTATTGTCAAAGTTTCATTCCAATCCCTACATTCCTTTGGTCCCTTGTACAGGGGCGTCACTAGCCTTTTACCTTTGGGGGAAGGGGGACGTCCGGTTTGTGCCGACGGACTAGCACCGCTCAAGTAATGTTGTAAAGCCTGCGAGTCCTAGAACCAAGCCGACTAAGGTCTAGGCATAAATTGGTCTGGACATTTAAAAGCTTTCAAGGTGGCAGACAAATAAGCACAATCATATACGATAGTTTGCGGCAGATCCGATTCGTTGGTTGACCAATGTTATCGTGTATGTCGTTTTGATAACGGTACCCTTTCATAAGGCATATCTAGTTACCTTTTTACTTACTTGATAAGTACATATATGCATAGCTGATAAGTCAACTCGACATGATATGATTTGTATTTATATGGAAGCTAACATCATAATACAAAATATAAAAAACAAAACAAATTTGGGAGCATATAGGTGGGCGGGGGAGGAGGTCGGGAATTAACTTGATTTTCAGTTGACGTCACTAGCTCTAGAATAACCAGTTGCTCTCCTCCACATTACCATAGGTAACAAAATAATAACTAAGGTCATTTGGGGTGTGGTGGCTGATTTTATCAGCATCCGGTCTGATCGGCCCGTTTTCGACCCTTAAACAAGAACGGGCTATGGCTAAAAAGCCTAGAATGTGCAGGTGGACCAGCTTAGCCTGTGGAGGTCGAAGGTCTAGAATTTCTAAAGCTAGACTACCCGACTCAGATCTACAATGAAGGTTTACTCAAATCAGAAGTTTATGGGTAGTATCCTAATTACTGAGAAATCGCATTAGGTTGTCGATTACCTCAAAAGGGGACACACACTAACATGGTTAAATTCAACAAAGTTGTGTGTTTATGTTTAAACCGAGTTAAAGTATATATTAAAAATAAGAGAAATTCACTTTACGTTTTAATGTTTGCTCCATAACTACAAATTAAACACTAAGATGAAAGTGTTCTTGGAAGAGGTTTATGTCACGAAGTATTTTTTGAGAAAGCTATTTAATGAAAATAACAAAGAAATTAGGGATTTTCTCCACTGTGTGCTCTCGTATGTAATACATTTACTGCAAGAACGAGAAAACTTCCCAGTCACAAATCACAAAATGGTTTTCTCCAGTGCGCTTTTTCATGTGCCGCCTTAGCCGAATGGGTTAGCTAGCACGCCGAACTCACGAGCGAAGGGTCGCTGGTTAGAGTCTCGGTGGTGCCGACCGTCTTGTTTAGTGCTTAGGGCCAGGGTTAGCGCGTTTCTTTGTAAGAAAAGCGAAAAGTCCATCCAGCTTACAATGGGTACCGAGAGATATAGGGAAAAGCTCGGGAACCGTCGAATGATTTCCCCCAACCGTGCATCGCACCCCCGGCCGACGGCAGAGTATTAGGAGATCGGCACCTGCGCTACTCGAACCTTCAGTGGTTTGCATGCGATAGTTTTTTTTTTCTGACACCTATAGCTGATCTATCCTTTTTTCACCAAAAATCACCTGACTAAGGTTCATGCCCCCGTGTGTGTTCTCATGTGAGTCACCTTTTGGCTTGACAGAGAAAAACTTTCCTCACACAACTCACAGGAAAATGGCTTTTCTTCAGTGTGCTTTCTCATGTGATTCAATCGGTTGCTTGACCGAGAGAACACTTTCTCACAAACATCACAAGAATAAGGTTTCTCTCCTGTGTGCGTTCTCATGTGAATCACTTTGGATCTCAATTGGGAAAAACTTTTTTTTGCAAAAATCACAAGAATACGGTGTGGTGTGCGTTTTCATATGATTCAATCTGTTGCTTGCCTGAGAAAACCTCTTCTCACAAAAATCACACGAATAAGACTTCTCTCCGGTATGCGTTTTCATGTGATTCAATCTGTTGCTTGACTGAGAAAACCTCTTCTCACAAAAATCGCAAGAATAAGGCTTCTCTCCGGTGTGCGTTTTCATGTGACTCACTTTGTAGCTTAACTGAGAAAACCTCTTCTCACAAAAATCGCAAGAATAAGGCTTCTCTCCGGTGTGCTTTCTCATGTGCTTCGTCTTTTCGCCTGACCGTGAGAACACTTTCTCACAAACGTCACAGGAATAAGGCTTCTCTCCAGTGTGCGTTCTCGTGTGCTGCGTTTTATCGTTTGACCGTGAGAACACTTTCTCACAAACATCACAGGGATAAGGCTTCTCCCCTGTGTGCGTTTTCATGTGATTCACTTTGTAGCTTAACTGAGAAAACCTCTTCTCACAAAACTCACAAGAATAAGGCTTCTCTCCAGTGTGCGTTTTAATATTAATTGCTTTGCGGGTTGAAGTAGAAGATCTTTTGTCACAAAAATCACAAGAATAACGCTTCTCTCCGCCTTGTTCAATATTTGGATCTTCCACATAAACGCCACAGTCCTGGAATACTATCGTGGAATCAGTACTTTCGTTGCATTCTGTGATGGATGCTTGGAGCTGTGGCCAAGCTCCTTGCCCGATGCCAACTGAAAGAAAGAAGATTGTTCTGAAAAATGATGTGACATGTGGAGGTCTAAATAGGGATATTCTGAAATAACATTTCATTGACACCAAAAACAATTTATTGAGATCATTAGCATTCCACTGAGGCAAAGTAACATTTCATTTCGAAAACTATCACTTCATTACCGATCAAATCGCTTTGCGATGTTTTCTTATTTTTCGTTGCAATAGTTGCGTTTTTTATATCAATTCTTCTCGCGATTCGCGATTTCGCGTTTAATGGCCACTGAGATGCGTGAGAATACAGTTATAATCCATCCATTAAGATTCATTAACTTTTTAACACACTCTTTTAATTCCAACAAACATCTCTTTGTCTCTCGGTCTTACTAATTTAATGGGTATAGTTAGGAAGCTATAACATATAAGAGAGAGGACAAAGTAAACTGGGATGAAGTCTTGTAACACTACAGATAGGGATATACAAGGGGATATACAAAGAGAATACTAGATTCAAGTGTGGGCTTCCTATCCCCTGTATCCTGACTAACTTATGACCACCCTAGAAAAGTACCCTTCCTCCAATGGGACAGTAGAAACGAGTTCGGGCATGCTCCCTACAGCAACTGGAAAGCTGAGTAAAAAGAGGCAGCTTCCAAGTTATAATCCATAACTTGGATTATAATCCATATTAATGTGGTTATTTATGAAATTTTAATGTTATCAGATAATTAATACTGACCTGTCGAGTTGATTGATAGTGCTTTAAGTGTCTTTATTTGTATTGACATAACAAAAGCTATTTTTATGTATTTAAAGATATTACGGATTAAATCATCATTTCATTTCAAGTTAGCAAGTCAGTTCAAGTTGGGGCATAGCCCCAGTTCAACCAACTTTAAAGTGCAGTGTTGTATCCTGATTCAATGTAAGTAATAAATAACCTGTTTAGTTATTGACCTACGAACTGAGTATCGCCTTCGAATGGCCTCGGTGTATTCGCACCTAACCACGCCACGCACTACTACCTTAACGGTGTATTTGCACCCAAAACCAGTCGCCAATATTATCATGCTCGCCCGCTACACTTAACCACGCCACACCGTAACTACCGTAACTACCCCTACACACTATACACGACACACGTAATTCATTTTCATAGATGAAGACATTTCTCCTTTTTGGGATCCCGAAACGTAAGTGGAGGGATACCTATAGACATCGCAAAAGTTGTCCGTCTGTTCGTCCGTCTGATCGACTGTTAGCAAGATAACTCTCGAAGGGGTGGAGATATTTTGTTCAAGTTTGGCACGATGACTCTTTGGGTCGAACTATAGGTTAAGTTTGAAGCTCTATATTTAGGGGTGGGGGAGGGGTTCCAAATTTAGGGACAAAAAAAAATATTTTTTAAAAGCTATTGAGATAGTTGATCTCGGGGTAAGGAGACAAGCTGAATCCGAATATGTAAGTTATTTTCTTGTCGGACAAGAAGTTCACCCGAAATTCGGCAAAAACCGGACACAGAAGGGTTTGATATATAATGTTCAGCGAGGGGGTTGATTCGTGGTGTGCCAAAGAGGGAACTGCTAGGGTACGCGAGGGGCTACTCACTGGAAGAAGGGTGAACTGGGTAAGTGAGGGGTTGCTCACTGAAAAAAGGTGTACTTGGTAAGGGAGTTGTTACTCACTGGAAAAAAGATGTACTGGATAAGTGAGGGGTTACTCAGTGGGTGTACTAAAGTTGTTTGGGGAGGGGGTGCGGTGAGCCGGTCTCAGGTACTCGTGAACCAATCCCAGGTGCACGCGAGGGGTTAGGAATTGGGTGTACCCGTTAAAGGAGTACTCTAGGGGTTAGACATTTCGGTGAGCCAATCCCAGGTGCTAAGTGTGTGTGAGCCAGTTATAGGTGCTCGATGAACCAATCCCAGGTGCACGCGAGGGGTTACTCACTTGGAAAACAAAACAAAAAATCAGGGGTTAGGAACTGGGTCTTGAGAGGGATTCTTCGGGTGAATTATCGACTTCTGAACTTTATTTCCTTGACGTATAAGCTGGCAAAATTTGCAAGGTTCGGGTCTCAGCGTCACCAGATCTTTTGCTCTGCATGCAGTTCGCCGGGAATGCTGCTAAAATACGAGGAATTTGGTAGAAAAACAACAACACAATTCTAAAATACCTTTTTGAGGTCGATTAGATATGAGATACTGGAGTAAACATGCTTGTTGAATCCGTATCTGAACTTGGTTTCCTCATTTGATCAGTTGTTTGCCCGTAAGCAAAAAACTTCAAAACGGTAACATTTTTTATTGTAGGCTACATATATAAGCGGTTGATTATGGATATTGCTTGTCCAAGGCGTACTGCGTAGGTCTTCTCTCAACCGTCGAAGCGAGCAGTCGCAATTTCCGGTTGAGTTTGAGCAATAATTAAGTGATCGTTCCAACCGTCCATAGCGACCGTTGGACTGTACCTGTTACCTGTGGAAGAAGTTTAAAGGTTTAAATTTAACCAGAGTGGCCGTTAATCTCAAAGTATTCTGTCTGGCGAAGACCCAGTTTGCTTTATTAAGATGGGAGGAAGGAGGAAAAGTAGTAGCAAAGACGAACATATTAGCAGGGATAGTCTTTACGTGAAACTTCTAACTCTTACCAGTGCAGTCGCTGAACAAGGAAAGGAGATTCAGCGCTTACAAGAAAAGGTGACCATTCTTGAAGCACTATTGGTGTCTACTGAAGCTTCGCAGGATACCAGTACACCAGCTGTATCGGCTGAAACTACTGACGATGTTCATATTGTAATCGATGATGCAGCACCAGAACCTACGAAGGAGCGATCAACCAATGAAATTTCGTCAGAAAGATCTGGAATGTGCAGCAGGCCAGAAGGGATCTTGCCGGAACGGGAGGAAATGCAGATTTTTGCATCTGTGCAAGACTGTAATGAGTGGTCAAAGATGTTATCGGAGTACCTGTACCTTTGACCACCCTGATCTGTGCCGCCGACACAGTGCAGGTAATTGCAAAAGTGGCTCATCCTGCAAGTACCTTCACCTTCCTGCACCATTAAAACTTGATAAAAGAACAACTCTTGAATCTGCGAGTTTACCAAGGATGACTCAGCCAGTCTATGGTCCGAATACGTATCCTTTTTACTTCAACACGCCCACACTTGCATCAAACCCCTTCGTCACCTACCCTTCACAAATGGACTCCAACCTCAACCGCGGTTACTTCGCCATGCCACATGCGCCAATGGCTCATGGTCTATCGTTGTCAGACCAAGGACAATTCGATAAGGAAAACTATGTCCAGGGAAACAATGGAGGTATCCAGTTCAGGCCTCCACCACTTATCAACCATCCGAGTCCACATCAAGCACTACCTCGGACCTTTTCAACCTCAGGTTGAATGGACAGGTTTTCCCGCCGACAATACATTACGCCCACCCGCTCAGCAGATTTCGCAGCCTGCCAATTACCATCCATGGATGCAGATTCCAGGTCAGATGACGTACGCAGCTGTAGCTCGACCTCAGACATGTCAGACATTGCCCGAAACGAGCGAGTACCAGAGCAACCTGCCATACGAACAAATTCGGACGAGTTTGTAGCTAATGTGCTTCACAATTGTTCAGACAATCCTGGACACCTCTTTCCTAAGTATACACTAATCAACGCTCAGTCACTAGGAAATAAGGTTGAAGAACTAGAAGTACTTGTCCACCAGAGGAAGATTGATATCGCTGCTGTTACCGAAACTTGGATTCGCTCAGCTGACATGGCGGTAATTCATGGTTACAGTACGTATATTTTACCACAATGTGATGCAGACGGGAATTCTGTCCAGCACGGAGGAGGCGTAGGTCTAGTCTGCAAGTCTGACATTAGACACCGCATCCTGCAACCGCCTATACCTAGAAGTAAGAGAGCTGGAAGTTATCTGGATTTGGGTTCGCCCTAAAATACTTCCAGCTGTCTTCGGCTGTATTATTTACGGTGTGGTATACTATCCACCAAACGGACCGTTCAAGAGGGACTTAGTAAGATACTTACAGGATTGCATAGACTGGTTCCGGAGCAAGTACCCATATTGCGCCCTGCTTGTTGGTGGGGATTTCAACAGCATCAGTCCGAAGTGGGTCTCTGAGACACTATTACTGAAGCAGGTAGTCAGATGCAGTACAAGAAAAGCAAATATTTTGGACATGATTTTCACAAACTGCGATGAATTTTTCCAAGACCCTTTCACGATTCATCCACTGGGTCGCAGTGATCATCTCATTGTCCTCCTTGAACCAAACAGATACAAGCCTCCCAAACATTACGAAACCTTCAAATACAGACCAATAACTACCGATGCTATCGGTCGCTACAAATGATGGCTGGAAAACCTAAACTGAAACTATATGATAAAGCTTGATGATGCCAACGCAATGACTGACCTTTTTCTTCAGTTGCTGTGGGAGGGATATGATGTTTTTTTTCCTGAAAAACTGAAAACTGTAAATATTCGCGGTAAACCGTGGGTACCTGATGAGATAAGACGCCTTATCAAACAGAGGGATCGTCTCTTTGCGAACGGGAATAAAGAAGAGGCAAAGAAAATAGGCAAGATAGTAGTCAGGAAGCGCCGGGATGCACGTAAACAACATGGTATCAGCATTACTGAGAAACTTTTCCGAAGCGATCCCAAGAACTTTTACCGCAGCATCCAAAAATTGATGGGAAGAAACATTAAGCAAAAGAAGCTTCTCCGTGATGATGGTAACCGTTCTCTCCTGAAGAGATCAACTCATTCTTTGCCGATATTTGCCGGAAACACGGGCCTCTCACCGAGCTTCCACCTCGTGAAGAAGAGGTACTTCAAATCCCAACGATTTCTCCAGAGCAGGTGAAAGATGAGCTAAGTAAGATTGATCTCAATAAGGCCAGCACACAAAATGAAGTCCCAGCGAAGATTATCGTCCCCTGTGCAAAAGCATTGGCTGCTCCGCTTGTTGCTATATTCAACCAGTCTTTGATAGAAGGAATTTACCCGTCAGCTTTGAAATCACCCCCATTCCAAAAACGTCGAACCCTACTGGCCTCACGGATTTGAGACCAATTTCTAAAACAATGATTTTTTCAAAGGTCTTTGAAGCTTTCTTATTTCGCTGGCTGTACAGTGACATAGAAGACTCTCTAGACATTCGACAATTTGGCTTTAGGCCTGGCCACAGCACAATCCATTATCTCGCACTCCTGCTTGACGACGTCCTTAAGCATCTTGAAAAGGCAGACTCTTACGCAGACCTCCTGATCGCCGACCTCATTAAAGCGTTTGACTACCTCGATCACGGAAAAGTTGTAATTGCTGCTATAGACATGGGTGCACGTAAATTCCTTGTTCGAATGATCGCTAGTTTTCTGACTGACAGATCACACTGTGTACAGCTGAACAATGAAGCCATTTCACCGCCATTTAGGATAACTTGTGGGGCACCGCAAGGGACTCGTCTCGGGACCTTGGCGTTTTTGATGGTAGTCAACAAACTCATGATGAACAAAGGAAACCATTTAAAGTTTGCTGATGACCTCACACTTTCTCTTCTGCGTGAGATTCGAGGAAATGAAGATCGGATGCTCCATGACATGATCGCCAATCTCCATCAGCAATGCTCGGATGTCAAATTAGAAGTCAGCAATTCCAAAAGTCACGTCATGAGGATTAACTTCACTAAACAAGTATTACAAACAGTCGAGTCGGAATCGTCGATGAAAACTGAAAATTCTGTAAAAATTCTTGGCATCATTCTGGATGATAACCTCCAATGGAAAAGTGAAGTGGGAAAAATAGTGAAAAATAGCTGTGCGACCCTTCGTTTATTTTCATACCTGAAGCGGTTCGGGTTCCACGCCATGAACTAGTGACACTTTATAAAAATTATGTAAGGCCCATTTCAGAGTACGGCTGCCAAATTTGGCATCCTGGCTTAAGTAAAGCTCAGGCGAAATCGAACGACTGCAGAAGAGAGCCTGCAGAATAATACTTGGTCACAATTACACATCTTACAACGAAAGCCTTCAAATCCTCAATATCGAAAAACTGTCTGAAAGAAGACATAATCTTCTCATGCGTTTTGGCCACCAAATTTTGAATTCTCAGCACAACAGGACCATCCTTCTGGACTTCGTTACACCCTCTCATGGACACAACACGCGAAGCAAGGACGACCCAAAACCCAAGCTTGTTCCCACACCTACAAAATCTTCAGAAAGATACCTAAATGCATTCGTTCCGTATTTTACTAAACATTTTAACTGTTCATGATTCATGTTCGTTTTTTATTTATTGTTTGTTAGTTTGGGTTTTATTTGTATTGTTAGCGAGTGTTTATTTTTCCAATTCCCGCCCGTGTTAGCCTAGTGCTATTAGGGTTGAAAATAAAATTGACTGATTGATTGAAAAAAAAACAAGTTAAATCGTCCAGCGAAGACTTGGAAATGTACAAGATTCGATTGTCTGACGACGTGGCTATACGACGTGGCTACAGGGTAAATATGCTGAGTCCATATATGAATATTTGACAGCGCAAAATGGATATCTGAATATATCTGAACTTGGTGAAATTAAGCTGGCGCATCCGTTTTGCACTGTCAAATACGAACTTGGTCTTCTCCGATTATTACCATTGGCCTTAATCTGTTTCTAATTTTAAAATTAAAAATGTTTACGAAGTCTATTCAGGACCGAATATCTACAAGATCGAATTGTATGGAGCAAATAAAATCTTGCTATCCCATCGAAACGTTTGGTCTTGTTTTCCTAGATATCCAAAACACAACCACTGTTGGCAGGAGTTAACAATGCCCTAAAGCCAGGCTTCAACTTCCATATTCCCATGTCTGGGGCTCACACATAAGTTGCGTTTTTGACTGAAGTTTTGTTCGCCGTTCGCTTGGCCGGTTGCTTAATTTCCGTTCGCCGTTTGCATAATTTGTGTTTTTACGAGTCCGGCGACCCTTGCCTGGTTGAATTTCCTTCGACGATTCAAGTAAACTTGGAACTAGCTAGCTCACCAAGTTCGACGGTCAGAGTTCGAAGTTCGAAGGAGGAAGGAACTATGAGCGGCGACCAATAAACGGTAATTAAACAAAGACCTTTGAGGTTGAAGGTAACTTGAAACTTCGATCAAAAACGAAACTATAGTCAAGCCAACCCTTCCAGATTTGCATGATAACGATGACAGGTAGATTTGCTGTTCTTCAACATGTCCTACATGTACCCTTTACATTTCAATTATCTATTGCATCTGAATCACAGCTGTCAATCACTTTTCCTTTTCTTGTTGCATTTGCATATTTGCTGTTTCTTTCCAAACAGTTGCCTCTATGGTACCTTCAGAGAGAGGCGTCAGTGGCCAAAATGTTTGGGGAGGGGGGTGGGGGGGCAAGGTTTTTACCGAGTGGCTGGTCATTTTTACCGACTGTTTTTGCAGAAGAACGATTGTTTTGACCAAATATCGACTGATTTTTAAGAAAAAAACCGACTGTTTTTAAGAAAAAATCGACTGTTTTTACGAAAAACCGACTGTTTCCAAGAAAAAAATCGACTGATTTTATGAAAAATCGCGGCACTTCGAGCCGACTCGGTTTGTTTTACCGACTGACAGACAACATCCGGGGGGGGGGGGTTCCCTCCCCCCCTCCCATACGTGACGCCCCTGCCTTCAGACATTGGGAACCTCGAGTGCCCAGTACCCTGGATTTCCAGACGTTGTTGGCCTGGCTAGACTTTCCAGGCCCATCTCGACGAAAATAGCTGTTTTGGAATCAGGATAAATGAAAACAGGTTGCATTCACGTTGTACGTATGACAGGTCCCTTAAATTACTGTAACAAGTAACGTTTTGGGATGTAGTGTCTTCAGTGAATTCAGTATTTTTGTTCCCTATCATCTCCATTATGTATACTGTTACAGTCTGCAAGAGATAATAAACTTACAGAGGGTAACAACCATACACTTCATGAATAGTTTTCTTCTCTATCCCCCCCCCCTCCTTCAAGGAGTAACCTGTATGGATCATTAGGGAAAATGAAGATTCCTATGAGAAAAGCCAAAATCTGCTTACTATTGTCTGTCATATTCCCTGGAACTTCTTTGAAATTTGCATGGCTGCAAGTCAATGTGCTGGATCTGCCAACCTCCTCACATCCAAATAATGGTGTTTCTGTCTTTGGTTGAAACAAGGGTCTCTGCACCTCAGTACGAATTTCATTGCCCACAAATTCCAGTTTGGGTCCCAGGGGGTCATCTATAAGAGGAGGTCAGTGTGATGACTTTGCCTGGGGGTTCAACGAAACGGTTGAGATACAACTATCTAATTAGCTCTCAAAAATATTTAACAGCTTCCAAAATCTATCTAATACACCACTGCTAAATAAACCAGCTTGAAGTTTTTGCCCACCGCCCAAGAACAGCCAATACCAACATATGGGGCATTAAGCGGTAAGGGCAGCAGTGCTTGATATGCCCAGGAAAAAAATGGAGAAAGGCTCACCAAATCACTGGCCCTGCAAATGAGAATCATCCTTACGCTGGGTTGACACAATTCCAGTTTCAGGGGCGTTGAGGTACATTCGGGCATTGGGCGGTAAGAGAAGCAGTGCTTGAAACGCCCAAGCAAAAAATGGAGAAACGCACACCAAATCGCCATCCCATTAAAATTCAAAAAAATGTTGGAAGAACTAACTGTGTTTGGTTGGGTGGTATGGGCTGCTGTGCTTGAATCAACCAAGCGAAAAACAAGAAATGTCCACCAAATCGTTGCCAACACTAAAATGTATCAAACCATTCCAGAAATTCAAAAAATATCCGATGGGCTGATTGGTGATCAATGATTATTATAGATTTCCTTCTGAGTAATACAAATATCCAGGCCTAGGCTAGAGCCTACAGCGACACCAAAATATATCTGATCTGTTTCTACTGGTAAGGCTTGCCTCATCCAAAACAAAAAACTAAAAAACCAAAACAAACTAAAAAAGAACACTAATAATAGCTGGTTCAACTCCAAATTGTTCCATAAGCTGGGTTAAAAAAATGCGAGTTCTAATGAGAATAATTGTTGCTTTGACGATTCAGGGCGTTTGGCGTTTCAATAAAAAAAACACAGGACAAAATGGCACCAGAAATGCATCAAAATTACATTAGGCCTGATAAGGCCATATGATGTCATGATTCTCAGACATTTCTATGCAGCAAGCATGCAGCTCACAATTTAAACATGTTTGTCTGCATGATAAATTTGAAAGTGTTTTTCTAATCAAGAATTTGGATAGTAAGCTGCTAGTTAGAGAGGTAGCAATGAATTAACCAAAGCTGAAGTTCAGGAGTACTGGAGTATCATATTCCAATAACCAACTGTTCAGGACTTGAAAGTTATTCATTTAGTAGCTACTTTACCGAAGTCCTAGTTTAACTGCAGACCATCCTCTAACAAAAGAAGACCTGTCAATGCTTACCTGCTTCATGTGTGTCTAGTTCTTGCTTTACACAAGGATTAGAACAATTTTCTTGGTGATAAAGGAGATTCTTATCAACTGTCAAACCTTCTAAGCAGTACATGCAGTTCATTGTTGTTTGTGTTGTTTAATGGAGCTTCGAGGATTTCTTCTCTATGCTCCAGAATCCTTTTTCTTTAATTTGTCTCCAACCTGGAAATTACCAATTCTTTGTTAATTCACCTTGACCCCCACCATCACACAAACATGCTTTGTCACAATAACTAATCTACTACACAGAAACTATCAATAAATCTAATACCCTGTCACACTTTAAAATTTCTTCAAATATCAATCATCATTATTAATAGTCAAAAAGCTTTCAAAAAGTGTATAAAACCAAAAACACTAAAAACTAAAATAAACCATTGCTCTTCCTACTTAAGGGAGGACGTCCTACCGTCGTTAGGCAGTGGCATAATTTACTTTCAAAATAAATCAAGTTCAACCTACTATACACTTTAATCATAAATATAACAAAATTAAAAATTAAAAACAAATTAAAAATAAAATTCTTTGTTCGACAACGGTATTACAACTTGTTTTCAACCACAAACATATATGAGAACATGTCGTAATACAACCCAACAAACAACCTTAAAGGACCGCTCTTGGTTTTTCTGCCTTTTATAATATACCTATCTCTCTTATGGGGTTATAAGCTTCTAAAATCCCCACCTTTCTCCATTGGTCCGTTTTGTGCCTGCGAATTTTTATGGCTTTTTCATCCGTGCCAAGTTCTGCCCATTACGCAACGCAACGTTTGCCAGAATCCGCGACGTCCGCTGACAACTCTTTCACACACAAGGGTATGAGAATCTTCTGTTTTTTACTTATTTTATTTGCTTAATTTTCCTAACTTTTAGCCACGGTGCGTTCTGTTTTCAAACGTTTTGCGCCCAGCAGCCGCGTCAGAGAGCAGGAAGGATGGATAGAAGCAGCGGCGAAACTAGCCTATCTTCGTGGGGGGGGGGCAAGCCCAGATTTTACTGACAAGACCTAACAATTTACCGACAAAAGGCGCACATTCGCACATTCCCCGCGAACGCATCTTACAACCTTTGTTATAATAAATTGTAACATATCAAATGAGATGTTTTTCTAATGAAAGTTAATGAATTTGCCATTCGCTTCATGGCACCAATGGTTATCAAATGGAACCAGGAACATGCTATGCAGTCAATTTTCTTGCAAACCCGAAAAAAGTGACAGACATTGCAACAGACTACATCACTGTTTGAAGATTTACGCTTGAAAACTAAGCGGCATTTTGGGGTTCCAAAACGTTCGCACCTACGAGTTCCTAAGGTTTGTCTGTCCGTCTGTTACGATGATAACTCTCAAATGGGTTGGAATATTTTGTTGAAATCTGGTGTGAGGATGCATCGAATCAAAGTAGGGGCAATCCAGTTTCGCGAATGGCTGATGGGAGCAGATGCCCTAAATTTGCTGTTTCTGTGTCCGAACGAAATCTGACAACTGTGAGTGGAATGTAGGCGGCACAGCAACTTTGTGATTCTCTTCAAAAACCAAACGGGTTCATGGGCTTGCCCAAGATGTCCAATTTATCCGCGTCCGAGAACAGATTTGCAAGGAGGTTTCGGAAATATTGTAATACCAATAGGGGCGGAACTGACAGAGTGATTGGGATAAAACTTGAAAGGTAAAAATTCATGGGACCTAGACATTTAGTTTGAGGCCTAAACAGACTCTGACGTCCATGGTAGGCCCGGTAGGCCCACTGGAAATTTTTCGGAAATGCTCCGATTCGAGTGATGCTTGATGGATGGTAGACGCAGATGCCAAATATGCCATTAATGTGTCCAAACTTCTTCTTGCCATGGTGGTAGTGCTGTGGGGATTACAGGTGGGTCCTCGACATTTTCTTAAACGCTTAGGGACCAAATGCGTTGAGCGACTGAGATAAACTTGGCGATACTTCTGGACCTATCACTGACTGGAATTTGAAACTCGTAAGTCACTGAATAAAGTGGACTATTTCCCAGATTGACTGTACCGTCTACAGCCAGATCAATCCAAAAGGGCAGCTTTTGGAACAGAGTGGGAACAGAGAAATCATCCACGAACAAACCAAGCAAAACAGGTTTGCCGGTGTGGTTGGTTTTCCATCAAGGAACAAAGAAGTGTTTTTTTAGTGCTTTTAGCCAAAACATTTTCGTCTTTACCGACGAGAATATTCCAGTCATCACATCAAAAAGTCTTCGCACTGACGAACAGTTCAAACTTACTGAAATTAACGACACGATTTTCATCCACTCAAGATGTAAACAGAAAGAAAAAGAGATTTCCAATTTTACCGACAAGACGGTCACGGTAGCGTATCGAAAAATAAAAACAACCGATATTGGGATCTCGATCCGATCATCGGTTTGACTTCCTGACAAGGCTTTTGTCTGTATCATCTCCTCACCGACAAAAAGGTCGTGTTTTTAGGAAAAGAAGCTTCCTAATTACCGACAGAGCTTCTGTGCGGTATCAGAAACAGAATGAGGAAAGTGTTTTATCAGAGCTCTTGCCCTTACTAAAACGGAATCCGTGCACCATCTCAGCACCAACAAACGCTACCGATTTCCCAACATGAAGTTTCCTGGCTTACCGACAAAAGTCGGTATCAGAAACGGAATGTTAAAGCGCACCATAACAAAAACCGCTGCCTATTTCCCAACTGGAAGTGTTCTGTTTACCGACAGAGTTGTTGTCGGTATAAGAAACGGAATGCTAAAGCGCGCCGTACCAACAACCGCTGCCTATTTCTCAACTGGAAGTGTTCTGTTTTACCGACAGAGCTCTTGTTGGTATCAGATACGGAATGCTAAAGCATGCTGTACCAACAAACGCTGCCTATTTCCCAACGGGAAGCTTCCTGTTTTACGGAAAGAGCTTTTATCGGTATAAGAAACGGAATGACAAACACTGCCGATTTACTGCCAGGACCCCCCCCTAGTTTCGCCACTGGATATAAGGGACAAGCGCTAACGAGACAAATGCTTTTTCTGATCCGTTTCACAGTGAAAAGATTGTTTCTAGTAACAGCTGTGCTTTAACCATGGCAGCAATGATTTGTATTCCTCTTCTTCTTCTTCAGGATTAAGGTGGCCTCTTTCCTTTTATAGGATCCTTGTCACCGCTTTCTTGGGGTTCTATTCACTTCATTATTTTATCCATTTGCTTTTCATCTGCAAATTACACACTCACTTTTCCAACATATTATTCTCAATCATCTAAAAACAAATCTCTTTTTCATTGGTTGCGTTTGAGGAACTTAGCAATTGTTAACAATGGTTAATTTTACTTTTAGCCAGAGCTAACTGCAGCTTTAACGATCATTAACTTTTTCCCAAGTCTACAGTTGTTAACTATTTTGTAATGATGCTCACCCAGTGCTCACCGACCATCATTACAAAATAGTTAACAATCATTAAGTTCTGGAACGGAAATTGTAGGAGGGAGGAGCTTAAATTTCCAAATCAGAAACCTGAAAAGTAAAAAGTTACCAACTGTTAACAATCGCTAAGTTCTGGAACGCAACCATCATCATAATCAATTATATTTACGGCGTTGTGGAAGGCATTTAAATGTTTCGGCGCTTCTCTACAAGGCAGCGTTGCCGCATTTCCTGAGGAACCAGTGAGTTAGATAGCCAAGCGGTCACTTTCCAGCGGTTTCTATCTGTTTTTGGGATCCCAAAACGTAAGTGGAGGGATACCTATGACATCGCAAAAGTTGTCCGTCTGTAAGCACGACAACTCTCGAAGGGAATGAGATATTTTGATGAAACTTGGTGTGAGGATTCGTTGGGTCGGCGGACCAGTCGAGTTCGTAAATGGGCTTTGTAGCCCTACATTTAGGGGTGGGGGAGGGGGTTCAAATTAAGGGCAAACAAAATATTTTGAAACAGCTAATGTGATAGTCGATTATGGGGTAAGAAGACATGCTGAACATGATGGTGAAAACCATTTTGTAATCGGACAAGTAGTTCGCCCGGAATCCGGCCAAAACCGGAAAGTTTGTTAAAAGTAAAAGTTTTATTTGAAGTTGATTAGATGTTCGATTTAGAGGTAGGAAAACATGCTGAAGACGATGGTGAAAACCATTTTCTCGACGGACAAGTAGTTTGCCCGGAATCCAGCCCAAACCGGAAAGTTTGTTGAAATTAAAAGCTTTATTTGGGGTTGATCAGATGTCCGATTTAGGGCAAGAAGACATGCTGAACTTTCATGCGAAAACAATTTTCTACCCGGACATGTAGTTCGCCCGGAATCCGGCCAAAACCGGAAAATTGTTAGAAGTTAAAGTTTCATTTCTAGCTGATTAGATAACCGATTTAGGGGTTAGAAGAGACGCTGAATCCGTGTGTGACAATCATATTTTACCCGGACATATAGTTCGACCGGAATCCGGCTGGAGTAGGAAAATTTGTTATAAGTTAAATTTTTATTTGAAGTTGATTAGATGTTCATTATTGGGGAAAGAAGATACCCTGAGTTCGTTTTTGAGCTTTCTTTTTTCGCCGGACAAGTAGTTCTAGAGTTCGGCCGAAACCGGGAAATTGGCAGAAGTGTCAGGAACTTTTCGTCAAAACAGATATGACTTATACGGGTAAACACACATGCTGAATCCATATCTGAACTTGGTTTTCTCAGATGATTAGCTATTTGGCCTTAATCTGTTTCTGAATTTTAATTGTAAGAATGTTCAAGGAATCTGGCGATGACTAGATCTGGCTAAGACAAGACTCAGTTGTCTGGATCAGATATTGAATTTTTGAGATCCCATCGCAAACTTTGGTCTTGTTTATCGATGTCTACGCATGGATAATCGCTATTAAATTTCAAATTAAACTTAAATTATATTATATATTAAATTTCTCAGAGTTATTTCGAGGAGAAAGCCTTTTCTGGTTCTTTGATTATTATTATTATTGATTATAATTGATTGAGACATCATTGGCTCCTAGATTCTAGAATCTTGGGCGTTCCATTCCTGATAAGGACTAAACATTGTGCTAAAGAATGTGCACGGGAATAGGAAAGACTGTTGCGATTCCGGCTAGGAAACAATAATATGTGAAAATAAGGGTTTAGCGACCAAAAAGACAACCGGAATAAAGATAAAGAATTAACGGGTATAGTCAATGTCACGGCTCCATTAACAAGCCTGAAGCATTAGCTCCGCTTCTCCCTCACTTGAAGAATCTGTTTCAAAATAGTTATCAAGCCGTTATTTTGCAGCAAAAACTAACATTATTTTCTGTTCACCCTTCCCCATCTCTAACGTTCCGGGTGGTAGTTAATTTGTGACGTCACACGTAGTTACTCCAAAGTAACTACGAAGAGGAGCTGGAAGGAACCTATATCATACGCGCTGAGCTATACTAGTGTGTAAAAAGGGGAAGGACTGCTATAGCCGAAAATTGGTCGACAAATTTTGTGTCCGGCTTTTGCAGGATTCCAGGTGAACTACTTGTCCGGTGAGAAAATAACTTTCATATTACAGCGTGTCTCCTTACCCCCAAAATCAACTATCTCAATAGCTTTCCGAAAATATTTGTTTGCCCCTTAATTTGAAACCTCTCCCCCATCCTCAAATATAGGGCTACAGAGCCCATCTTCGAACTTGACCTGTACTCTGACCCAAAGATCCTCCCACCAAGTTTCATCAACATATCTCAATCCCCTCGACAGTTACCGTGCGGAGAGACGGACAACTTTTGCGATGTCATAGGTATCCGTCCACTTAAGTTTTGGGATCCCAAAAAGAGGGGTTCTGAAGTCCATAAGTTCTACCCTCAGAACTCACAAGACAACTGGCAGGTAAACACAACCGTAAAAGACAGAAACTGATCGTCCGAGCAGTGTAACCAATGATTGGTTTAACAAATTATTTAACCCTTAGAGGTCAAGTAATGTTGTAAAGCCATGCGAGTCCTAGAACCAAGCCGACTAAGGTCTAGGCATAATTTGGTCTGGGCATTTAAAAGCTTTCAGGGTGACAGACAAATAAGCACAGTCATATACGATAGTTTGCGGCTGATCACATTCATTGGTTGACGAATATTTTGGTTTCTGTTGTTTTGATAACGGTATCCTTTCACAAGGATTGGGATCCCAAAACGGAAGTGGAGGGATACCTATGATATCGCAAAAGTTGTCCGTATGTCCGTCTGTAAGCGCGATAACTCTCGAAGGGAATGAGATATTTTCATGAACCTTGGTTTGAGGATCCTTTGGGTCAAGGGAAAGATCGAGTTCGTAGATGTGCTCTCTAGCCCTAAATTTAGGGGTGGGGGAGGGGGTTCAAATTAAGGGGCAAACAAAATATTTTTAAACAGCTAATGGGACAGTCGATTAAGGTGTAAGAAGACATGCTGGATACGATTATGAAAACCATTTTCTCGCCGGACAAGTGGTTCGTCCGGAATTTTGTCAAAACCGGAAAGTTTGTTAAAAGTAAAAGTCTATTTGAAGCTGATTAGATGTTCGATTTAGGGATAAGAAGATACGCTGAACACAGATGTAAAATCATTTTCTACCCGGAGAAGTAGTTCGCCCGGAATCCGTCCAAAACCGGAAAATTTGTTAAAAGCAAAAGTTGTATTTGTAGTTGATAAGATGTCCGATTTCGGGGTAAGATAAGAGATGCTGAATCCGTATCTGACAATCAATTTATACCCGGACAAATAGTTCACCTGGAATCCGGTTGAAACCGGAAAATTTGTTATAAGTTAAATTTTTATTTGAAGTTGATTACATGTTGGATATAGGGGTAATGTGATACGCTGAATTCGTTTTTGAGCTTTATTTTTTCGTCGGACAAGTCGTTCCAAAATTCCGCCGAAACCGGAAAATTGGCAGAAGTAAGGCAGGAAGTTTCGATCTGTTTCGTCAAAGTAGATCTGACTTATAGGGGTAAACAAATATGCTGAATCCATATCTGAACTTTGTTTTCTCAGATGATTAGTTATTTGGCCTTAATCTGTTTCTAAATTTTAATAGTAAAAATGTTAAAGAAGTCTGGCAAAGACTGGATCTGGCTAAGACAAGACACAATTGTCTGGATCAAATATTGAACTTTTGGGGTTCCGTCGAAACCTCTCATCTTTGTTACTTAATTGATAAGTACATATATGAGTAGCTGGCATGTCAACTCGACATGATATGATTTGTATTTACATGGAAACAAACTCCATATAAATACAAAAAAACAACAACTGGGGCATATAGGTGGGCGGGAGAGGAGCTGTCGGGAATTAATTTAATTTTTAGTTGATATCACTAGCTTTAGAATCATCAGTTGCTCCTCCACACTACTATAGGTAACACAATAATAACTAAGGTTATGTCGGGTGTGGTAGCTGATTATCGGCCCCTTTTCAACCCTTAAACAAGACCGGGCTATGGCTAAAAAGCCTAGAATGTGCAGGTGGATCAGATTAGCCTGTGAAGGTCTAAACTTTCTAAAGCTAGACAACCCGACTCAGATTTGTAATAAAGGTTTACTCAAATCAGAGGTTATGGGTATTTTCCTAGTTACTGGGAAATCCGATTAGTACAGAAAGGTTTTTCGGTAGATGACATTTTAAAACATGTAGGATGGGCTTCAGCCCACACGTATTCGGTATTTTATAACAAGCCCATAGTAGACGGTCGTGTTTCTGTTAGTAATCAAGTTCTTGAGTAAAACACTTAATCGGATTTATTATTTGTTGTCCCAGTATACACAGTGACCAGATGTCCGTTGCAACTTGCTTTCAACTCTCATTACATGAACTCGAACCCCAGCGCTCCTAGAGGCAGAATTGGGGGATTAAACGAGATATACCTAAGGTGAAGTTTAATCCTGATGCTGCCGATACTGGAGCGCTGGGTTGAGTGAGAGTTCATGTCCCTCCCTCCCTCCCATGTGGTTTTCAGTTGTTGTTGTTCAGGTTGGATCGTACATCTAGTTCTTTCAGTACTGGTTTGGAAAAACACCGCACCTTCGAGTCACTGCCCGTCGGCATCTCATTACATGAACTCTCACTCAACCCAGCGCTCCAGTATCTGCAATATCAGGATTAAACTTCACCTTGGTAAGTCTCGTTTAATCCACCAATTAAACCTTATAATGTGAAAGTGTTTCTGAAAGAGCTTTGTGTCACAAAATATTTTTTTTACAAAGATTTTTGATGAAATAACCAAACAATAAGGGATTTTCTCCACTGTGTGTTCTCGTATGTAATACATGTATTGCAAGAACGAGAAAACTTCCGACTCACACTAATCACAAAAATGGTTTTCTCCAGTGCACCTTTTCATGTCTCGCCTTAACCGAATGGGTTAGCACGCCAAACTCACAAGCGAAGGGTCGCTAGTTCGAGTCTTGGTGGTGCCGACCGCCTTGTTTATTGTTTAGGCCCAGGGTTAGCGGCGTTTCCTTGTAAGAAAAGCGAAAAGTCCACCCAACTTCAAATGGGTACTGGAGAAATATAAGGAAAAGCACGGGAAGCGTCGAACGATTTGCCCCAACCATGCATCGCACTCCCGGCCAACGGCAGAGTATTAGGAGATCGGCATCTGTGCTACCCGAACCTTCACCGGTCTGCATGCGAAAGTTTTTTTTCTGCTACCTAGCTAATGTAAGAAAATCTTTTTTTTTTTTTTTTTTTACCAAAAATCCCGTTACTAAGGTTTATCCCCCGTGTGTATTCTCATGTGAGTCACCTTTTGGCTTGACTGAGGAATACTTTCCTCACAAAACTCACAAGAATAAGATTTGCGTTTTTGCAGATACCATGGTATCTGATACCACGGTCTGAAGTCGTTTTTGCAGTTATCGTGGTATCTGATATTCAAATACCACGGTCCGACACGGTCCGACTTTCATTAATTTTTGTCAATTGGTGGGAAAGAAGTTTGGCACTTAGTGATGTGACTGAACATCAGTTTTTCTTTCGGGGTGACTTCGAAAAGCGCAGTTTCGGCAACTTGCAGAGCAACCGTGTATCAGATACCACGGTAACTGCAAAAACGGCTAATTGCAGATCCAATTACCGTGGTAACAGATACCATTGTATCTGCAAAAACGCAACTAAGGCTTTTCTTCAGTGTGCTTTCTCATATGATTCAATCTGTTGCTTGACCGAGAAAAACTCTTCTCACAAAAATCACATGAATACGGCTTCTCCCCGGTGTGCTTTCTCATGTGCTGCGTCTTTTCGCTTGACCGAGAGAACACTTTCTCACAAACGTCACAGGAATAAGGCTTCTCTCCAGTGTGCGTTCTCATGTGCTGCGTTTTATCGTTTGACCGTGAAAACACTTTCTCACAAACATCACAGGAATAAGGCTTCTCTCCTGTGTGCGTTCTCATGTGAGTCACCCTGTCGTGGGCGCGAGAAAACCTTCTCTCACACACCTCACAAGCATAAGGCTTCTCTCTGGTGTTCTTGTCTCCGGTGTGCGTTTTCATGTGACTCACTTTGTGGCATAACTGAGAAAACCTCTTCTCACAAAACTCACAAGAATAAGGCTTTTCTCCAGTGTGCATTCTCATGTGAATCTCTTTGAATCTTGATTCGTAAAAACTTTTCTCACAAAAGTCACAAGAATAAGGCTTCTCACCGGTGTGCGTTTTCACGTGATTCAATTTGTTGCTTATCTGAGAAAAAGTTTTGTCACAAAAGTCACACGAATAAGGCTTCTCTCCTGTGTGCTTTCTAATATGGACTGCTAAGTGGCCTGAAGTAGTAAATCTTGTGTCACAAAAATCACAAGAATAAGGCTTCTCTCTCGTGTGCGTTTTCACGTGATTTAATTTGTTGCTTAACCGAGAAAAAGTTTTCTCACAAAAGTCACAAGTATAAGGCTTCTCTCCAGTGTGCGTTCTAACGTGAACTGATAAGTGGGTTGAAGTCAAAAATCTTTTATTACAAACGTCACAAGAATAAGGCTTCTCTCCGGTGTGCGTTTTCACGTGATTCAATTTGTTGGTTAACTGAGAAAAAGTTTTCTCACAAAAGTCGCAAGAATAAGGCTTCTCTCCAGTGTGCGTTCTAGCGTGAACGGCTAAGTGGCTTGAAGTAAAAAATCTTTTGTCACAAAAAACACAAGGATAAGGCTTCTCTCGATTACGCTCTTGGATTTTGATGTCGCCTTGTTCAACATTTGGATCTTTCACGTAAGAATCATAGTCCTGGAGCCTTGTCGTGGAATCAGTACTTTCGTTGCATTCTGCGATGGATGCTACGAGCTGTGGCCAAGCTCCTTGCCCGATGCCAACTGAAAGAAAGAAGATTTTGTTCCGAAAAATGCTATGGCATGTGGTAGAGGTCCAAAGTGCAAGATTTGCCAAAAACATTTCATTGACACCAAATAACTATTTTTTTTTTATCATAAACCCACTAGACAACAAAAAAGTGGAAAATGAAGGGAAAAAGAAAATACAGATAACGTATCAACGAACTATAAGGAGCAAGCATCTTGACTTCGATGTATGCGACCGTCTACACGCTCGCCGCTCAATTTCTAGTAGGCTTCCAACTGGATCAATAACATTGAAATAACGCATAATACCTGTGTTACTATGACGGGCAGGTAGGTACAGAAAATATTTACAAAATTTAAAATATGTCTTCCTTAAGCGCGACAGGTCATTTGGAGACAGTAGGTTAGTCACCCCGGATAAACATGTAATGTGGGAAGCTACACAAGCAGAAAACATTCTTCCCAGGTCTCTTCTTCCAAATTTACCGCGATTAGGTATAACAAATGCGTAAGCAATTCGGATGGAATCAGCCATTTGTTCACATAATAATGTTCTAGTTGATCGAAGCTTATTCGAAAACCGAGCACCCAGGTACGTAAAAGCCTCAACGGGGCTAAGAACTGTTGAGCCCAAAGTGATTTCTACAGGACAATCACAATTAAATGCCATAAACTCACATTTCGAAACGTTAACTTTTAGACAAATATCGGAGAGACCATTTGGCAGCTTATCCAGATTACGCTGAAGTCCACTTCGGGTGCGACTTATCAACAGAACATCGTCAGCATACGCTAGATATGTAATTTAAACTCCATATAAATATGAAATTGGCACCAAACTATTTAGTAAATGAGATATGGCCGACTTGACAATACAAGGTGAAAGAACACTGCCCTGGCGCACACCACTTTTTACAGGGATTGAACAACTCAGTTTATAGAGTCCCATTTTGCAAAAACTACAGCATTTTGATACCAATACAGCAGAGTGGCACAAATGCTGCCGTTCACACCAGCTTTAAGCAGCGACGAGACGGCCTGATGGTGGTTCACTGAGTCGAATGCCTTAGAAATATCGACTGTACACAAGAAGATGGAATCACGTTTAGCATTAGCCTCCACTAAGATTTTCTTTAAGTATAACTGAAAAGCAAACTTATTTTTGTATCAATTAGTTGAATACACTGAGTTATTTGGATTCTGCTAAGAGATTTTCTTATTTTCCACCATCTGCTCTAGTAGTAAGGTGCAGAATATTTACGGCTGTCCCCACAGCGCAAATTCTACTATGATGCGGAATATTTAAATCTGAACGCATACACGGCTTTTCAGTGGGCGCTGATAAGCTTGGTGAAGACAGCTTAGTGCCTGAACAAAAAATAATCATAAATCTTTTTCGTCAAGCATACGACACAGGTAGTACCACAAATCTGACAGGGAAATTACACTAATTGAAAACTGATTATTCGTAAATAGCGGAGCAACGAAGTAACGCATTTTCATCGGGTCTTCAAGCCTCTTTAAAGGACACCTGAATGAAGAGTACCAAGTATCATCCCTATCTGTATGACTTCCGTTATCATTGCCTGCAGAAAACCCAATCCAAATACGAAATAGTGTTTTCAAGCTATGATTTTTGCTCCATTTTCCATCTGTCCTTATTTCAGTACCGAACAATTTTAGAAATGAACAGATGTCTCCAATCAACCCTTCTTCTGGAATATTTTTTAATCAGTTAAGCCCAACGAAAATCTAGAAGAAATTCCGATACGATCCAGCCAGCGCTGTACAAGACTTGAATGAATTGCGCTTTTGTCTTGGAGTCTGCATGTGCAAACCTCCAGAAACGAACATCCCTGTTTTTAAAACGTCACGCTCAGGAGAAGAATGCTCTCCGTGGCCATGTCTGTAAATGCATTCTCCATGGTGTGTTCAAGTATGGCTTCATTGTTCAGGTGTCCTTTAAGTGAATAAGTGAGGGGTAATGTCCGTCTCTCAACTTTCGAAGGGGAAGAGATATTTTCTTCAAACCTGGCATAAGGATCCATTGGGACAAAGTACATGTCAAGTTCGTAGACGAGCCCCGTAGCCCCATATTTAGGGGTTGGGGAGACAAGGCTGTCCCATCTCTGCCCTTTTCAGTTAAACTTTTAAACACGGTGCGCATGAAGGCAACCTAATCCTTTTGAAAATCCAATTTGACTAGCGCCGCAATTCTCCACAGTCACATTAGGCAGAACAGAGTATTCAAATACCTTACTTATATTGCATGCGACAGTAACAGGCCGGTAACATTCGCATTGATCAGTCGACTTGCCTCTTTTTAAAACGGAAGTAATATGGCCAGCTAGGACGCCACTCGGTACTATTCTATTACACAAAATCATTTGGAACATCAATTGGAGATGGGCGACAAGTTCGTTAGGAGCCCGAGTTAGATGTTCAGTACACAACCCATCCCCGTCCGGAGAGATCGAATGTTTTAACTTCGAAAAACCAAGATATACATTGGTAAGAGTAATAGGTGGAACGTGCCACTGTAAGAACTGGCGTGGGAGTAGCGACTTTCTAGTCAAGTTCTAGTCAATGGTAGGTTTTTATCACAGAAAGTGTTCTTGTAAGACCCTTCCCAATCTTTCATAGAGATTGGAGGGAGGCTGTCCGTACGTTGATCCTTCGGCTCGCGTGACCTGCCGCCAAGATTGTATGGAACCATTGAATTTCAGTATCCCTTTTAATCGAAATTTACGGAGCTCTTTCTTGTACTCGCACTTTGTTTTGCACTTAAGGTCGAAGACAGTTCCTCTGCTAGGTCGCCCGCAGGCTATCCGTATTTTCAGCCAAAACTTGGCGTGTTGTTTAGCCTTCAATAGTTCAGGGGATGATGACCAGCCCAACTTTTCGGAACCAGAGCGCACACGTATCCGAGGAACGGAGAGAGTTTCTCTTCTATTCAGGCAGTGCACGATCTGTGCGTAATATATGTTCAGATCTAACAAGGCAGGGGCGGAGGAGTTCAGGAGGATTTAATGAGATGAATTAGCATTTCAAAGGCAAAAAGTAACATTTCATTTCGAAAACATCTCTTCATTACCGCTCAAATCGCTTTGCAATGTTTACTAATTTGTGTTGCAAAAGCAACAGTTTGGTTTTGTCTCCTTTTTTTTTCTAGTAACCCGATTTCACCTTATTATTAGAAAATGGTAAGGATCTAACCTCTGCGGTTGTTACGGAAAGTGTGGACAGTAGGCGGGATTGACGAACATGGACTTACATTTTGGAAAGCCCGGCAGAGCTCTTGCCTGGGGCCAAAAAGGATGTTTTTTGGTTGTCCTCGAGCCAGCGCCTATGGTATGTGAGGTGAAGCCGAGCTGTATAGCCTATGTAGAAAGGACTATCTGATGTTATGCAGGTAAGCTTTCGTTTCATCAAACCATGTTTCTGCTTTCGAGTGGAAAGCTTAGTTCTAGCAGGCAAGCAGGCAGACACCAGTATCAAACTGAAGGTGGACTAAAATCTAGAAATTTTAAATATGTGCGGCAGTTCCCCGGCCCTACAGCCAATATGTATTCTTTGAGTGATAAATAGAAAACTTTACAGAAACAACTGCTGCCATATATTGTTTCTACCCATTCCTGTTCGTGATTTCAGGTTAGTTTGCTCTTGGGGTTGAGGTAGAGAAATAGTATCAGAAGTGCCTTTTAAACTTTAGAAGTGCTCTCATTGCTAACAGCTCTTTTCGAAGTGGTGGTATTGAAAGTTGGCCTACGGCAAAAAAGTCAACTTTTGAACTAATACAGCTAATTTTTTTTCAACGGCATTCGCTAGACCTGAAGAGCTGATCAAAGTTTGTGTTATCCGTTTTTGCTACAAAAAATCCTTCATGAGATATAGCAGTTTGAAAATTTCGAGGGGTTGGCAACTTCAGAAGTAAGGTAAACACGGAAACCAAAAATGGGCCGATCCCAATTGTAAGACATGTAGGGGACTTATAAGCAGCAATTGGCTGTCCGACCATAATCATCCTCCCTTTTTCAGTTGGTTTACCTATTAATCCTATTATTTTTTTCCGCTGTATTTGATGGTAAGAACAATTTAGTACCATGTCTATCACGGGGAGAGGACTTGTAAGTAAGAATCGGGTACTAGAAGGGTTCATGAGGGACTAGAAATTTTGCAAATTAGTGCACACTTTATTTGATCTCCATGGATCTCAGGGTTGGTCTATCACTGTAACTTTGAATTAAGTGTTTACGCAACCGACACAAATCATAATGTAAAACAATGACGTAGCTTCGCAATTGTTAGTAGAGTGGCATCTATGGTATTTTGATCCTGAAAAGTTAGGGATAGCTTTACAATACCAACTAGGTTATATAATATAATGTTCCAAGTTTTCATTCGTTACGATGTCTACGATTGAAAAGGATAAAGATCAACTGTCTGCAAAGTAAATCGGGTTTTATTACCTCCCTCCGACATTCTTTATTTTTTCAGCGTGGAGGGATAGCCTTCGAACATGTTAAGGTTTCGAGGGGTTAACAACTTCAGTGGGTAGGGTACACACTCAAACAAAGAAATGTAAGCGGACCACAATTGTGAGACATGTCAGGGACTTGCAAGTAACAATCGACTGCTAAAACTTAATCATCTTCGGCGATGAGGATTTTCAACGTTTTTCTAGTTTGTGTACCTATTTTGTTTCCGGTGTTTTTGATGATAAGAACAATTTGTCTATCACGGCGAAACGGAGAGAGTAAGAATGAGTTCATGAGGTGCTAGAATGGCCTATGGTCATGGCCTACCGCTGTAACTTGGAATTAAAGCACAACTCTTACTAGAAATGATCTTTTGCCTATGAATGGAATCAGAAAAAAAGTTTTCCAAAAATAATATTACTTTCCACCAGAAATTAGCGATTTTCTTGTTAGCGCTTGTCGACACTATCCAGCCTTCCTGCTCTCCGACGCGGCGGGTGGGAGCAAAACCTTTGAAGACTGAACGCGCCGTCGTTCAAAAGTTGGAAAACAAGGCAAATAAAAGAAGTAACAAAAAGGGCCAAACTCGGCATGGCCGAAAAATCGCTAAAATTCGTAGGCACAAAAGGAAACAATGGAAAGAGGTGGGGAGTTTAAAAGCTTATAATTCGAGAAGGGAGCTAGGTATATTATAAAAGACAGAATAAGCAAGAGGGATCCTTTAAGTGTTTACGCAACGACAAACGATAATGTTAAACAATGAGATGGTTTCGAAATGATTAGTAGACTGGCATCTATGGTATTTTGATCCTGAAAAGTTAAGGATAGCTTCAAAATACCAACTAGGTTATATAAGATAATGACCCAGTTTTTCACCAGTCACGATGTTTACGAATGAAAAGGATAAAGTTCAACTTGCTGCAAAGTCAATTAAGTCCCTACTTCCGATCGTCTTTTTTTTAACGCTCAGGGATAGCCTTGTGATTGCTGATTGTGTGATCAATTCAAAACACAAATCTTGCCGCCGGCGATGACGGTCTGTCTGCCGAGCATGTTAATTATACTAACCGGCAGCGCCTGTGCCCTTTACTTTCAGATATACTTTACCTGCGCATTCGCTCACGGTTGTCTTTCGCCAAACCTGATGAAGGTTACGATCATACCTCTGTTAAAGAACAAGTGCGGGGACCTCACAAGTATCGATAATTACCTCCCCATTGCTATAATAGTAAGTAAGTAATTTATTTTTGACCCGCCATTTTCAGAAAGCGGAGCAAATGTAGAAAATAAATAAAACACATAAACAGTTTTTTCGAAGCTGCTCGAGCATTTGCTGTTGAAACATTCTATTGATTTTTTAAAGACATCTTTTAATCAGTTTGGTTTTAAACAGAATCATGGTACCGATTTTTGTATTTTTTCGTTTAAGCAAACTGTGTGTTATTATCTGGGTCTTGGAAGTCCTGTTTTCCCTTGTTTTTTTTTTATATACGAAAAGCTTTTGACCGTGTTAACCACGAATTGTTGTTGGAAAAGTTACGAACGAGGGGTATGCCAAAGCTGCTGGTTGATTTCCTTTCAAATTGGTATGTTCAACAGGAGTTTCGAAGTGGGGTCAAAACTGTACGCTCCTTTTCATGCTGCTAACGGAATTAAACAAGGGGGAATTATTTCACCTCTTTTATTTAATGTTTTTATATATGACTTTTGTAAACAATTAATGGAGAGCCGTGTAGGCTGTAAGATCTCTGGGGTGTTTTTGAACTCGATCGCTTGCGCTGACGACATGGCTCTAATGGCGCCGTCGGCGAACGCATTAAATCTCCTGTTGAAGATTTGCGCAAATTATGCAGCGACGCATGACATTATTTTCAATTCTGCGACGTGCAATTACATGATTTTTATCCCGAAACATTTTAAATCCCTGATATTTCCGACTATTCGACTTGGTGATTTTGTTTTAAAGGTTAACAGAATAGGGCTAAGATACGACAGTTCGATTACCCGCCATATTTTTACTTAATTAGGCTAGAAGAACCGACAAAAACGCGTTACTTCGTTACTTTGTTATCCACGATTCTTGAATTTTAGCTGCCGTAATTTCCCTTCCGTAACTGTTGTACCTCTATACGGACGTAGCTCTATGTTTGAAATGTTTAGCAACTACAGCGGCAGCCATTTGCCGTAGTAACAAGTGCTTATCAGATTCATCTGATGCATCTTCAAGAAAGTGCGATTTATGTGATTGTTGCAGCAAAACTCAGAGCTTTCTTCAGTTCTACACCAATTACACCCTTTATTGAGTGGCTGTATTATGTCAGAGTTGTTTTTGATTCCTCTGGTATTTTGCAACTGCATTATGATGGGTTAGTTTTCATAAGGTGGCAGGATTTTGTGGGATCCAAAAACAGCACTTATCACATATGCTTTCAAAAAATTTCTACGAGGGGCCTTAGTAGTAGTTTAAACTGGTGGAAAGACGCATCACTTATGTTGGGCCTTAGGTTTAGCATTTTGGCCACACTTGAATGCAAGAAAGTTGAAGGTCGCTGAAAAATGCAAGTTTAAAAAAAAATAGTTGCCCGAGGCACTCGGGTTACATTTGTCTTGAGCGCAGTAGTATCAAGCTGCTGCTGCTTGGGTGTCACTTCACTGAGGAGCACTGAGCAGACCTTGATCTACTTGCTGAAATTTTGGTTGGCGCCGTCCTCTTAGCCGCTGCGCATTTGAGAAAAACAAGGGTATTGTAAACCCAACAGTCAGTCTGTTTACTCTCGACTTTTCTTCTCCGGGGCTCTACTGCGATGAGCCATTTGTAAAAGTAACGAATTGTGGTGCTCCGCACAGCTCTTTCTTGCAACTCGTTCGCTGTACCTCTCCAGATTCGCTTTGAAAGCTGATGCCAGTCTGTTTTCTTGATAAAGATTACAATTAAACCAGTTTCACATCTGTATGGATTGTATTATGAGCAAATAATATAATGCAGCCCTACACATTTGTCTTCTACAAGAAATTCTTAATATTGATTTTGATACCTACCATAGTAAAACACTGTACCAAAAGACAGATTAATTTAATAAGCAGAAGAAAAAAAAAACTGAATTGAACAGTATAATTAATAAGTTAATGACGGAATAATTGTGATTTCCTGGTTCTATGTTTGGTTGAGATTGCATGTCAATCACATGTGCTTTTAATACCTACCACAGTAAATCACTGCACCGAAAAACATATTAATTTAATAAGTAAAAGAAAAGAACCTGAACTAAATATTAATTAATATGTTAATCACCAAATAATTATGCTATCCCCATTCTGTGTTTTGTTGAGACCACATATGCTTTCAAGAAAGGCATGTATGTGATCATGATAATCCTTAAGGACCGTTCATGCTTACGCTTAAGGCGCAGAATTTCTGAATAATACGTGCTATCCACGAATATGTGTGGTAAACTTTCTTCCCACCGAGGCTTGCTGTGGTAAAAATTAATAGGAACGGGTTCTATTATGTGTGTTGAAAATTATACATGACCGATCACAGAAATGCATTTCCATCACGTGACTACTGAAGAAGAAAGGAGAAACGTTTAAGGAGAGATATTTGTAATATAAATGGAGCTGAATGAGCTCCTTGAATGACAGTCAGTCATATTAAATATGTTACTAATTGTGTTTACGAGCTTTTACCTTATCTGGAATAATAAGAGCAATCCTGGTAGGCTCAAAACTATATTGAGAAATATGCACTAGTCCAAATCCAGCAGACACGTACCAACAGATATTATACTGGATTGTTATAAAACCGGTAGAGGCTTATCGAAAATTCCACATGAAAGCCATCAGAGGTTATGTTCTCTTCGGCAAACTCTTGGGATTCATTGTCAGGCTTAAGGCTCTGTTTTGAAAATCTGCGCATACGTGTTCCAAACGTTGGCGAGCGGCGTACAACTTGATTTTCAAGATGAACGGCTGCAGAGGATAACGCTTACAAGGCGAAGTATTTTTATTCGTGTTACAACATACGCGTGAATGGTCCTTGACTGGGTGGAAAGGCCTTTCCGAATACTTTTCCAAGCCTGTTTCATAAAGTCATTTTAATTTTACTGCAAACAGTGACTTCACAGCCACGTACCTATCACAAAAATATGCAGATACAAGGCTCTGTTAATCTGTGGATGATTCTATTGACCTATCTTAAGTGTGTTTGAAAGAAAATTTGCCAAAGGACTCTGTACAAACCTATACATCGCAAGGTAGTCCATCCTCAGGTACCCACATGACCTCGACAAAAGAGCAGTGTTGACCTTGTCTCTCGACAAGAAAATAGGAATGGCAGTCCTTGCTAGACTGATTTTGGCATCGCTCTCAGAAACATCACTTGTTTTAAAGTGGAGGCAACAGAGAACATGACCAGTTGAAAGCTCGAACTTGCTAATCAACTTGGTGGAATGCTGGCCAAATTCTCTGTTGACTGTGTCCTTCCACAAAGGAAACTTATTCGAGGTAGCACGGAACAGAGGGCTATCTTCGGATGTGGTTCTGCAATCTAGAATCGAGCATTTCAAAATCTTTGCTTAGCCATTGAAACACACGCTTTTGCAGGCATTCAAATTTTCCGCGACTCGCCGTACGGTTATTTGTCGTGCAACCAATGGAGATTCCAGACGTCACTACTAGAGTACGCGACGTAAAAAACAAAAATCCCTTACGTAAGTCTAAATAATTCAGTGTATTCAAATCAAACGTATAAAAATAAGTTGGCTTTTCAGTTAAACTTTAAAGAGAGTGCACAAAGTGAAGTACTTAGGTTATTTTCTAGACGATGGCCTGTATGACGATTCAGCAATTTCGAGTCAGTATCGGGTTCTTTGCGCGCGTGCGAACCACTTAATTCGTAATTTTAAATTTTGTACCGTGTCGGCGAGGATTCTTTTATTTAAGACGTATTGCACGCAACTATACTGTCTCCCACTTTTTGATAACTATCTTGAGACGAGGATGCGTAAGCTAAAAGTTTGTTTTAACAATGCATTCCGTCATCTCATTTCATACAATCGACGTTACTTTGCTAGTCAAATGTTTTTAGAAAATGAAACTGAATCTTCTGATGTTATGAGAAGGAAAGCGATAGTTAGTTTTGTTGCAAGGTTAGAAGTTCCAGAAAATCCACTTTTAAAGGCAATTGATGAGAATGCAGAATGCCGTTCCTGCCATTTCAACCGACTTTTCCGTCGACTGTGCTATTGCCCCGAGCCACCGAATGGATAAAATGACTGTATATATTTTGTAAAGAATAGTCCTGTGTTAATGAAATTTTATAATGTGATGTGTCATATCACGAATTAAATAAATTGATTTATAGATTGATTGATTGATACCATTTTGAAAGCAGCGATGTGTTAAAGTTTAACCGAAAACGGCAGGGATATGACAATCTAGTTACCCATCGCTTATTCGCATAAATTGGCTTGAAGACCCGCTGAAAACCCGTTACTTCATTGTTCCGCTTGTTGTGGGGACGGCCGTAGATATTCTGAACGTCATAACTAGAGCAGATAGTGGAAAAAAAAAATCCTTTGAAGAATCCAAATAATTCAGTATATTCAATTAAATGACACATAAATAAGTTGGCTTTTCAGTTAAACTTTAACAACTTCAGCATTTAACCGACAGGGAAGAAATAAAACCATAGTGTTGCTCTCGTAAAACTTTAGTCGGCGAAGCCGGACAAAGGGTGCTGCAACACTTCACGTTGGCCAGGCAACGTAGATCTAGTGCTTGCTGCAATGAAATTTCGTCTCGGACGTCAATGAAACGCTAACTTTATTGAGTGTTTCAACAGCGGACATTCGTATCGATACACGCGCGCATAATAGAGCATTGTCGTATCAGAAAATCATTTTCAACCCAACGCCAAATCGGATGTAAACAAAAATAAAATTGCTCTTTGATTCGGCTTCCAGCTAGTTCCGGCCTATAGCTCACAGATTTTAGAATTGTATTAAGAATGACTGTTTATTGTTATCTGAAGTCTAATAGATCTTCAGAGAGTCTAACCTTTCTTGCTCACTGCCTGCCCATCTGCACATCAATTGTCAACGTCGGGATTGTAAAATTATTTATAATTATAATATAATTAAATTAATTATATATATTAAAGTTATAACATTAAAATTATTGTATAAAATTACGCTCTCTAACTTAAAGTATTTTAGAATATTTGAATACTTTAAAAGTAGGCTGTGCTTTCAACAAATAACCCACGGTTTTGGCTGTTTTAAGCCTTTTCCGAGACCCGTTGACTTGTAGCGAAAACAGGGAAACAATTTACATAACCGGTTTTTCTGATGGTTAAAACTTCTCGCCTTACCACCATCGACAAGATGGTAAAACTTCTCGTCGAAAGCATGATACACCATCAACGGTAGCAACACATCGGCAAGTGAAAAAAATCAGCGTGGTCTTGTTAGAGGTGTTAGTAATGTACCGTAAAAATTGGGACCTCCGGGTTTAGAAATATATGGTGTGATTATGGAAGCAGGTTGAATTAGTACTATGGGTAAGACAGGTCCTTTAAAATTGCTTGTAACCAGTCATGTTTTGGGATGTAGTATCCTCTGTTAAATGAAGTCTTTTCGTTCCCTATCATCTCCATTATGTATACTATTATAGTCTGCAAAAGAAAATAAACATACAGATGGTAAGAAGTATCCACTTCATGAAGGATTTCTTCTCAATTCTCCCTCTCTCCCCTCCTTCAACAAAACTTCTATACAAGTAATCTGTCTGAATCATCAGGGAAAAGAAGGTCCCTGTCTTGAACCTGAGAAAATCCATAAGCTGCTTACCATTGTCTGTCATATTTCCTAGATCTTCTGTGAAATTGGCATGGCCGCTACTGAATGAGCTGGAACCACAAACCTCTTCATATCGATATAATGGTGTTTCTATCTTTGGGTGAAACAAGGGTCTCTTCCCCTCAGTACAAATTTCATCGCCCACAATTTCCAGTTTGGGTCCGAGGGGGTCATCTGAAAAGAGGAGGTCAGCGTGACAACTTTGACAGGCAATTAAAGCTTAAACTTCCTGTTCTTAGCACTTTACATCATAGTCAGAACTTCTCTTATAATCCAATTGCAGGTTAATCTAATGCAAATAAGTTCACTTAAACTTATTTGAGTAAACTTATTTCACTTAGGTTCACTTAAAATCACAAGAGAAAATGAATGGCATCTGCCGTGCATCAACATTACCTCCAGTGGTATGACATTGGTTCTCAAAATTTTCTAGGTGCCAAAATTAATGCATAGTCCTTGATTTTTTTAACATGTGTTTAACAACTAACACTGAGTTTCAATAAATATCACAAGACAAAATGGCAGTGTCCATCAGTCTATACCACTGTTGGAGACTGCTACATTGGAGGTTTCTTCTGATCTGGCTGTCAAGTAATCTTCTGAAGCTGAATTGTCCTAGTATCTCTATAACCAGCTATCTGTGGGCTTGCTGCCAAACTGGCTAATCTAGTGTTCTCTTCAGAAGGACGTTTCCCTCAACCTTGCAGTCATATGATCTGCTAAAAGTGCCAAACTACTATCTGGAGAGGTTTGGCAGACCTAGCAGATCATATCACTAAAACTGATGCCTATTCAGGAGAACACTAGGTTATGTAGATAAAGGCAGATAATGATAAAGTGTAGATAAAGGATTACTTGACAGCCAGATCAGAGGATACCTGCCAGGTAGGAGACTACAATAGTGGCAGGATCAGAAGAAACATCCACAATAGGAGACTGCAACAGTGGTATAGACTGATGTCCATGTGTTGCAATTACTTTAGGCTGTGCGACATCATGACTCTCAGAATTTTATATATGCCAAAATACTGCCAAAATTAAGGGACATTCTGGTGATCTCTAGGATTCGCTTTCCCAAAAGCAAAGCGAGAATCCGCAGAACGCAAGAACAAACGGAAAATTGCTGTGCCTCATTTGCACCTTTACAGTTTTCTCGCTGACTTCCCGATTCACTTTCCACTCACGATACAATGGCGAGTGGACCAGTCTACCACAAATTCCTGATTTCTGGATACCCTATGCCATACGTTGGGTGTATATAGCATTTCGCATAGCCTATGCCTGACGCTGGATACCCTATCCCAAACACTGGATACCTGTTGGTAACCTAACCCTGACCTACCTCAGTATAAAGGAGTTTGGGTTGGTTGATTTTTAAGCTTCACTCAAATCATCAATATTTACAGTATGTAGTACCTGGCATAGTGTATCCAGTGTTAGGCATAGGGTATGCCAAACGCTAGACATATCCAGCGTTTGGCATAGGGTATCCAAAAATCAGGGGTTTGTGATTGATGGGAGTGGAGAGTGTATCGAATAATATAATACTGATAAATAATTTAGCCGAAGTCGCAAGAACAGGCGAGCTTTTCAGACCGCCAGAATTGCCATTTATGCACACAACTCACAACTTCAACACCTCTGTCAAAATGATTATATGAAAACTGATGCAAACCATTTTGACAAAATTGTTTTTCTAATCAAGAATTTGAGTAGTAAGCAGCAACTTCATAGCCTATTCATATTCCAATGACAAAACGCTCAGAGCTTGAAAATTACTCGCTTGGTAGCTATCTTAGATCCTAACCACCTTCTTCAAAAAGAGAACCTGTCCACTGCTTGCCTAATCTGCTAATGCTTACCTGCTTCAAATTCCTGCTTTATATAAGCATTAGAACAATGCTCTTGGTGATAAAGGAAATTCTTCTCTTCTGTCAAGCCTTCTAGGCAGGACACGCACTTCATCCCCTTGTCCATAGCAATGAATTTAATTTGCAGCGCAGTGGAAGTCATTTGAATGCTTTGGTGTTTCTCTGCAGTGTTGCCGCTTGAACCGCCAAAAGGAGAATTCCCGTCAAAAGGATACTCTTTGACACATTGATCTCTCTTTAGGCGTATTCTCGCCGTTCCCCGAGGACTCCTCGGGGAATCGAAAGGAACGGCGAGAATAGAGGGAGTCACTCCACGCGGACTCCGCGTACAGAAACAGCGAGAATACGGGGAATGCTTCTAAAATGGATTTTGTTCGGAAAATGAATCTGCAGCTGAAAAAATTAGTCTAGATCCACTTTATTTTTGGTTTTGTTTATTCTGATTCTTTTTAATTAATTTTACATAGCACCTACAACAGCAAAAATTGATTCCCCTCCGAATTTGAAAGGTAGTCCTTTTTGATGATGGTGATGATAATCGGAGCATTCCCCGTCCGTGGGGACTCGCGAGAATACGGGGAGTGAGTCCCCGGGACAAACAAAAACGCGGGGACTCCTCAAGTGGAGTCCTCGGGGAACGGCAAGAATACGCCTTTTGTGCATTCCGATCTGCAATCAGCTGCAATGCACAAAACGCGAATAATTGATAATTATTCTGAATTCATAAGAATATTTTCAGACCATTTCCTAGTTGTTAGATCACAGTTTCTTAACAAAATTTAACCGGAGTTGAGCTTCATGTAAGGTTTCCAACATGTTTCCAACTGTTTTCGTGTTACTAAATCAAAGTAAAGGACATGTTTTCCGGGAGCGGTAAGTGTCATCTGTATAAAATTGTCTCATTTCCAGAGAAAGTGTCTTGGCGTCATCAAAGACAAAACGTGTCACACCTGGCAACACGATTTGCTGCCTTCTGGAAAAGAACCTATGAGCTAGAAAGCCAAGCGGACCCTTTCCGTCATTATTTTCGATGTCCACGTATGGACAACCGCTTGTTTGGGATTAGTAGAGAAAGAAGCTAATACTTTTTCATCGGGTTTCCAAGATTATAAGTGACGGATAATTAAATTGTCATCTCCCAGCCATTTTCGGTTAAGCTTTTTTTCTCTTTTTTTTCCCGCAGCATCTTTTCTAATTTAACTTATTTTTATGTTATTTATTTAAAACAACGAAAATTCTGTTACGTACTTTTTGTGGCTACTCCTCCATCCCTCAGTGACGTTAATTTTAACCTATTTTTACCCACTTTTAAACTATTTACGTCACCTAACTTTTAATAAAGCCCATATTACATTTATTGTCCTTCCCCCTGATAACTATATAAAATATAAACTTATTATAAATTTATCATTCCAACCTCAATCATCTTCTTCTCAAATCTCTATCATTCAAGTTCATACTAAAAAAAAGCTTTTAGGACAACATTTGCGGGTCCTGCCTTGTCGAGACCTAGCCAAGCGACTCACCACGTAGGTAAAAAAGGAGGATCTCTGTTCTAGAGGACCTGTAGATCACAAGATTTGGCAAAGAAACTGGGGACGTGGCCTGACCAGATCAATTTTATAACTTTTATTTCCCCGATCGTACCGTTCGGAACCAAGAAACATGAATCCAAGAATGATGAAACTCATGGTCTGATCAGGGTCTGATAAAAGCACAGTCGATTACGGGCTCTTACCGAAAAATACGGTCTCCCGTATGTATAGTTTGCCACTTAAACTGAAAAGTCTTCGACCTTCACCCCACCACCAATCAAAAACATTACTGGTCGGTTTTGAATTTGTCCAAAACACATCCCTTTTCACTTCCGTCAACTATACATCGGTTTCACATGCTAGAAGTAACAAACTCTCTCGACGCTGGTCAGCCATAGCTGAACGCCAGGTGGTCTTCACCGACTTCATCTTGCTAAAGGTCGAGTCTCGGTGATGCTGACCGTTTGGTTCAGGGCCAGGGTTAGCGGCATTTCCTCGTAAGATAAAGCTGCGTTTACACGGAGGGTATTTACCCGTACTCCGCGGGTATTTTTCTCCGCAACAGCAACAAATCCCCGGGTATTTTGGACTTTAATTTCGCGAACTTTTACCCGGGTATTTGTTTGTCGAAGGGTATTCTTCGACGTCAGCATCAACAAAATCGGATTTTGGAGCAATAATTTGATTATGTCCATAGAAGAAGTGATCCAAATGGACAAATGTTGGTGTCCGTTGTAAAGAGATATCCTGAACTTTGCAGCCTTGGAATCTTTTGCCACATGACAGTACTCTCGCTTGAAAAATACCCGGGTACCGTGTGAACACATTCTCCTCTCCGGGGAAAAATACCCGCCGTGTAAATGATCCTTAAGGGAAAAGTCCACCCAGCTTCAAATGGGTACCTGGAGAAATATAGGGAAAAGAAAGGGAAGTGCCAATTGATTTGTCCCCAACCATGCATCGCACTCAAGGCCGACAGCACCCGCGCTACCCAAATCTTAAAAGGTTTGCATTCGAAAGTTTTTTTTCTGCTACCTTGCTGCTCTAAGAAAAAATGTTTTCACCAAAAATTACATGACTAAGGTTTATCCCCCGTGTGTATTCTCATGTGAGTCACCTTTTGGTTTGACTGAGAAAAACTTTCTTCACAAAAATCGCAAGACTAAGGCTTCTCGCCGGTGTGCGTTTTCATATGATTCAATCTGTTGCTTGACCGGGTGAAACTCTTCTCACAAAAATCACATGAATAAGGCTTCTCTCCGGTGTGCTTTCTCATGTGCTGCGTCTTATCGCTTGACCGAGAGAACACTTTCTCACAAACATCACAGGAATAAGGCTTCTCTCCGGAGTGCGTTTTCATGTGCTTCAATCTGTTGCTTGACTGAGAAAACGTTTTCTCACAAAAATCACAAGAATAAGGCTTCTCCCCCGTGTGCTTTCTCATGTGCTGAGTCTTGTCGTTTGACCGAGAAAACGTTTTCCCACAAATATCACAAGAATAAGGTTTCTCTCCTGTGTGCGTTCTCATGTGAATCTCTTTGGATCTTGATTGGGAAAAAACTTCTTTGCAAAAATCACACGAATAAGGTGTGGTGTGCGTTTTCATGTGATTTAATCTGTTGCTTGCCTGAGAAAACCTCTTCTCACAAAAATCACAAGAATAAGGCTTCTCTCCAGTGTGCGTTTTCATGTGAATCAATCTGTTGCTTGACTGAGAAAATCTCTTCTCACAAAAATCGCAAGAATAAGGCTTCTCTCCGGTGTGCTTTCTCATGTGCTGCGTCTTTTCGTTTGACCGAGAGAAAACTTTCTCACAAACATCACAGGAATAAGGCTTCTCTCCTGTGTGCGTTCTCATGTGAGTTACCTTGTCGTGGGAGCGAGAAAACCTTCTCTCACACAACTCACAAACATAAGGCTTCTCTCCGGTGTGCGTTTTCATGTGACTCACTTTGTAACTTAACTGAGAAAACCTCTTCTCACAAAACTCACAAGAATATGGCTTTTCTCCAGTGTGCTTTCTCATGTGAATCACTTTGGACCTTGATTCATAAAAACTTTCCTCACAAAAGTCACAAGAATAAGGCTTCTCTCCAGTGTGCGTTCTAATATGAATTGCTTTGCGGAACGAAGTAGAAAATCTTTTGTCACAAAGATCACAAGAATAAAGCTTCTCTCGATGACGCTCGTAGATTTTGAGGCCACCTTGTTCAACATTTGGATCTTTCACAGAAGCACCACAATCCTGGAACCCTGTCGTGGAATCAACACTTTCCTTGCATTCTGTGATGGATGCTTCGCGCGGGGGCCAAGCTCCTTGCCCAATACCAACTGAAAGAAAGAAGATTGGCATGTGGTGGAGGTCCAAAGTTAGACATTCGCAAATAACACTTCATTGACACCAAATAACAATTTATGTGGATCGATTAGCATTTCATTGATACAAAGTAACATTTCACTGCGAAAACATCTCTTCATTACCAAACTGAAAAAAAAATCGGCTTCAAATTACCCCACCGCTAGTAAATTCGTCTGGCCGATATTTATCATCATTCGTACCTTATTTTGTTTCTTCGTTATATTATTTCCCATTTTAATCCTTGTTGTGTGAAATGTATTATACTATGTAGGCCCATTCATTATTATGGACGGTATATTGGGAGGGCAGAGGGTCGGTCCGGTCCTTATTCATGTCCGATGTGTGGCAGCATGGATGAGAATTTAAAACATTTATTGTGTGAATGCGAAAGTTTGAGTGAACTTAGGTTAGAAATTTTTGGAGTGAATAGAAGGGGAACGGATGAAGAATGGATGTGTGGTGTAAGAGGGAATAACTGTTTCGGAAATATAAAACAGCTGGTGAGGTTCCTCAGGATAGCCTTAGCCCATAGGGATAGGTGACTATAGGAGTTTAATATTTTTTGTGTATAGTGTTGTTTTTTTGTTCTATACGTATTTACCATGGCCGTTGGCTCTTAGCGCAAATAAAACCTTATCTTATCTTATCTTATAATGTATATATTGCACGTCACTGCTTTGACATGTGTTACGTCATGACGATCCTCTGCTAGCCATATTATGTTGTGCTATTCTGGAAATAAAGAATATATTAGTTGCGTTTTTGCTGATACCATGGTATCTGTTACCACGTTCTAAAGTCGTTTTTGCAGTTATCGTGGTATCTGATACCACGGTCAAAAGGCGTTTTTGCAGTGATCGTGGTATCTGGCCAGTTATCGTGGTATCAGATATTCAGATACTACGGTCCGACCGTGGTAACTGGTCGTGGTATCTGAAGAGTCATCTCACTTTCATCAAATTTTGTCAGATTGGTGAGAAAGAAGTTTAGCATTTAGTGATGTAACTGGATATCTGTTTTTCTTTTTGGATGGCTTCGAAAAGTGCAATTTCTGCAATAGTCGTTTTTGCAGAGCACCGTGTATCGGATACCACGATAACTGCAAAAATGACTAATTGCAGATCCAGTTACCGTGGTAACAGATACCATGGTATAAGCGAAAACGCAACTATTATTGTAATTATTATATTATTCCCTATGCAATATACCTTTTATCGGGCAGCGTCTGGCAGTGCCAGTATTTGCCACCAAATTTTACCACCAAATCAAGAAGTTTACAAGTCAACCCGTAGCGCCTATGGGCGCATCGTCCCCAACCGGGGGCGCTATAATCGTAAAGCTTTGGGAAATTTTACAACACCTTCTGCGCTCCTTCTATACTAGTTCAGGTTCAGGTTTATATATTTACGTAAAAATTTATAAAATAAATTACACTTCTTTCCCGGCAGAGAGACATCCCGAATGCTCGGGAACAACATACAATGAAAAAAACAGTTTAACTTAAATAAATAACGAGTAATCATCCGCAATACCAAACAAAATAAATAACAAAATACCACATTCACCAGACCAGACTTGCACCTCCAACTTTTCAATCCTGTGGACCTTTGCAAGGGAATGCAACCTTCCGGACCATTCAAGAGGGGAAACCACTCTTTATAATAAATAAATTTAATAATTCATAATCATTATTTCTTTAAATTTCTTCTTTATTAATCCTACAGGAGAACCAACCTGGATCTTATATTTATTATAACTGATTATCATACTATTTTCGTTCTATGTTCGTTCGGGCGTCACTCATGTTCTGCGAAAGAAGGAGATTAAAAAGATGAGATCATGTTATTTTCAATATGAAAAGCACCTGCTCCACTTGTCGAAATTATGTCATAACCATACATTGACAGAGAAATTCAACATTCAAGATGTAAGTGTTACCCTTTTGGATGTTTCCTCATCGCATTCAAAAATCATGGACAACAAGGCCCAACCAGCGCACGACGTCGTACCACTGCTTCCTAACCGAAGATTAAAAATTAAGTGTCTTTTCTGTGTGTTTGCGTGTTTATGTGTTTTGTTTATTTTCTTCATTTACTCCGCCTTTTCAAAACGGCGGGTCATAAATAAATTACTTACTTACTTACTTATTTGGATTTTGAAGTTTCCAAATCTTGCGATCAAATCTACTGTTCCTGAAGACACACCATAGACACTGCCTTATGCACGAAAAACTTTTCTAATGGTATCATCAATGTACAGTAGTGTTGGGGCCTGGGGGCGAAATTAAAATTTTTCAACATATCGATATTAACTTTCATTACTGGATTTATCCGTACAGATATTTCGGTGCCATGTTTCCCTAAACTAGCCTATACACTGGAAAAAGTTTCTCCGAGTAAGGATTAAAGTTAACTGCAGTATTTGCTACTGGGATTAATCTTATCTCTAATGAGATTAATCGAACATAAGGTTATCTTTTTAGAGACAAGATTAATCCCAGTAGCAAATACTGCAAGATTTGTTTTACAATGTAGGCTACTTCTTACTTACAAAAAAAAATAAGAACGAAAATGGTCGTAAAGAAGCATCTAGCATCACCTCAAACTCCGAAAAAGTAAAAATCTGAATTACGAAGAACATATCGCTCCGATTTTGGATGTAAAATTGTATCTTACGTTAAATTATTTACAATAATTAGAAATATACAATTATCGTTTTCGATATTTACGTTTCGATATTCGGTCTATTATATCGATTTATCGGTATCGAATAGCGTCTTACACTAATGTACCGATGGGGGGACGATCCATGATGTACCATGGAAGGACGTGAATGATGTACCGATGGGGGTAAGCGGCTAAGTCTGGGCGAAGATTGAAAAATTGTCACTTTGAATGTGTTTATGTTGTGTTTTAGTTCGCTTTTGAATATTACTCACTCATAAATTACTCGCTTCATTATTGGTTCAATGGTACGTTTAAAATGGCGGAGCCTGAATTTTCCATATTGACTATTTTACATTTTCAGCGTCTTCTCTTCCCGTTTGCGACTGTAAAACGCCAGGCTTCGCCTTCCAGATTCCCAGATATTATGTGGGGCTCCCGCATAGGCAAGCCAACTCCTTAAAATTTTCATGATATGCTAAATTTGCTGTTCGTCAACATGATAGCTAAATTTGCTGTTCGTCAACATTTCCTAGTTGTACCCTTTACATTTCAAATATATCTTGCATCCCAATCACAACTGCCGACCCCTCTCCTTTTTCTTCGCAAATTTTCATATTTGTTGCGTCTCTCCAATCAGCTGCCACCATGGCACCTTCCAGACATCCGGAATCTGGGGCGTCCGACACCCCGGACTTGAAGCCAGGCTTCACCTTCCAGATCCAGTCCAGAAACCTTTCCAGATTTCCATGATAATGATATCAGGTCAAAGCCAGGCTCAACCTTCCAGATTACCAGACGTCCGGGGCTTCCTCATAGTCAAGCCAACCCTTCCAGATTTTCATGATAATGATGACTGCACTGTCAGAAGTTTCATAACAGATTGCGCATAACACTTTAAAGAATAACACCTTTTCACTTAGAAAAAAAGTATTATGACCAATTAAGTTTATACTATTTCGTGCCCAGATCTCGAACAACACCTTCAATAGGTAAAAATACTACACTGTCAGAAGTTACATACGACAACAGCAGGATGCGCGGTTTCAACAGATAACACTTTAGGATGTTATATGTTATGTTTCTTTCGTTCCCGTTAGTATTTTTACCAATTGAAGGTGTTGTTGGAGATCTAGGCACGAAATAGTGTAAACTTAATTGGTCATAACACTTTATTTCTAAGTGAAAAGGTGTTATTCTTGTAAGTGTTATGTTGTTATATGCAGTGTGAATCTGTTATGAAACTTTTGACAGTGTGCTAAATTTGCTGTTCTTCAACATTTCCTGGATGTCCCCTTTATACTTCAAATATCTATTGCATCCCAGTCACAACTGTCAATCAAGGTGAGGCTTCACCTTCCGGATTTTGCTTCCGGATACCAGACAGCCGTTTTCGTCGAGATGGATCTGGAAGGTGAAGCCAGGCCAAAAACGTCTGGAAGTCCGGGGTGTTTGACACCCCAGATTCCGGATGTCTGGAAGTTGCCATAGAGGCAACCCGTTCGAGAGACACACCAAATATGCAAATGAAGGAAGAAAAGGGAAAGTGATTGACAGTTGTAATTGGGATGCAAGAGATATTTGAAATGTAAAGCGGGAATGTTGACGAACAGCAAATTTACCTGTCATCATTATCATGAAAATCTGGAAGGGTTGGCTTGACTATGCGGAAGCCCCGGACGTATGGGAATCTGGAAGGTGAAGCCTGGCTTTCACTTTCCCTTTCCTTCCCACATTTGCATATTTACTACGTCTCTCGAACGAGTTGCCTCTATAGCCCCTTCCTGACATCCGGAATCTGGAGTGTCCAACACCTCGGACTTCCAGACGTGTTTGGCCCGGCTTCACCTTCCAGATACGTCTCGACGAAAACGGCTGTCTGGAATCCGGAAGAAAAATCTGGAAGGTGAAGGAAACGGAAGTAGATTGCATTCAAATTATAAGTAAGACGGGGCCCTTAAAATTACTGTAATCAGTAATTTTTAGGAATGTAGTTTTCCCTAGGCCTATTATCTCCATCCATAGTCTCCAAGGGAGAATAAACATACAGATGGTATCAACCAGACCATTCATGAACGGTTTTCTTTTCCATTTTCTCCCCCCCCCCTCCAAGTAAACTTTTCTATATAGAATTATATATAAAATTTCTATATATATAAACTTTCCTATGTATTATGTCTGGACCATTAGGGAAAGTGAAGTCCCTGCCTTGAACCTGAGAAAAGCCATAATCTGCTTACCATTGTCTGTCATATTTCCCGGATCTCCAGTAAACTTTGCAGGGCCACAACTTAATATGCTGGAACTGCAAGCCTCCTCACATCCAAATAATGGTGTTTCTGTCTTTGGTTGAATCAAGGCTCTCTGCATCTCAGTACAAATTTCAACACCCACAAATTCCATTCTGGGTCCCAGAGGCTCATCTGAAACGAAGAAAGCAGTGTGACTGCTTTGCCAGGCGGTTAAAGTTTAACGGAAAATGCTGAGATACGACAGTCTAATTAGTTTTCACAAATATTTAAGAGCTTCCAAAAATATTTAAAATAAACCACTGCATTCAGGACTAAATCATCCATTTAATAAGGACAGCAGTAAAATGTCCTAACTAATTAATATTGGAATTTGCACAGAAAAATTTGTTAATACCAAGGACTGAATATCCATGGCTGGATACACCAGTAAACTTCCTTTTGTTAGCACTGGAGCATCATATTCACACCTTCTCTTATAATCCATTTGCAGCTTAATCCAAAGCAAGAAAATAATACTCGGTTTCAACAAAAATTAAAAACAAAATGACGACGGCTGAATTTACCTTAGCACCTGTGTTACCTGTCTAGATTGCCTTATGGCGCAAGCCCATAGCCCTTTTCTCTGCAACCGTCCTCCTAGTTATTTCCTCCTTTTATCATCTACTCTTCTAAACAGCCTATCTCTTTGGTTTTCATCACCATCATGAATTTCTCTGGATTGAGACATAGGTCATTTGGTCTTTATCCCCCAGCTCTAGTTAACTACTGTGCTAATCCAAATTCAGTCTTTGATGCATTTCATCCAAAGTGTTTTGGCCACGGTGGAACATGTGTTGTAAAAGAAGATCGTCCGTACATTCTCGTTATTTGTTCTTGGTACAGTCAAGAATAAATAAGGGAAGAATTGAGAAGACTAGAATCATGGGACGTTGTTTTCTGTCCGATCCTCAAGTACCGGGGGTGGAGCCTATTCGGCGCGTGTCCAGACCACAGAGTAAATATTGGCGCTATTTCTTCTGATCGCCATGCTTCGCGTCAAGGAAGTGCGCCAAATTCAAATTAAACAGAAAGAGGCCGACATTTTGCCCTTCTTCTTTCAACAAATCGCTGCTACCACTAGTTTAAAAGACGAGACAAGGGGCTAAAGTACAGTGAGATGAGTCGTGCAATTCTACATTCAAGGATGACGAAAATAAAGGCAGAAAAGGACCGATTTGGACTGAACACTATAAGTTTAAAGAAGGAAGGGACACGCTTCCAAACATTCATGCAATCTCTATGGCAGATTCTTAGTGATGAAAAAAAAGACTGTCAATAGGATAGATAGTGAAACATTTAGCCAACTACCCGAGATAATGATATACATTTTGACCAAAAATAATAAATGGTTATCTCAAATGTAGACGTTTTGAATGGTACCGTGCAATTATCATTTTCAGTAATAAATTAAAATTTTAAATTAGGAAATACTTCAAGCCAACGTTTTTCGCAACTAACCGAGAAATGTTAGGAACTGAATTTTGTGTACAGAGTACAACTTAAAAACAAAACATAACAACTCTTTGAGTACAATTCGCCAGCTATGCCCAAATTCCAACTTGAATGATGTAAAATCATGATAATAAAAAAAAAAACATTACGAAACGGCATAGACAATGACAAATGTGGGCAGATGTAAAGTGCAACTATCCGAGATAATGATATACCTTTTTGACCAAGAATAATAAGTTGTTATCACAAACTGATACGTCTTGAAAGATATCCTACACTCAGCAATCGTTGATTAAAATTAGGACTTTATACTGTTTTTCAGAACTACACGAGAAAATGATATGAACTAAATTTCGTGTAGAGTACAACTTAAAAACAAAACATAGTAACTCATTGAGTACATTTCGACAGTTAAATAATGTCCAAGCTTAATACCTTTTCTAGAAGCGATTCTTTACAGTCCTGAGAAGACCAAAATAAAATTACTAATGTTCACACCAGTCCTATTGAATCTGAACTAAATGCATGCATGTTAGATCTATGCTTCAGCGTTCAAGTTGCTTAATTGTTCCCCTGAGTCATCAAATGCCGCATTCCCTTGGGCTTCACCGTCTTTGTGAAGGGTGGTGACAACATAAGATTCATAATGCAAATCTGACCCGAGATTGAAAAGGAGTTTCTATTTATATAATCCTCAGAATCTGCACTATTTGAACTTCCCGCCTTTTCTGACTGCTTCATCACTTTTGCTCTGGAGGTAACATTTAATACTGCAAGAGGCAACACGCGAAGCTCCACCCCCAATAAATAATATCGGACGAAAAGAGATCTAGGATGCTGACATCGGGATTATGTGAGTTCTCAATTCTTCCCTTATTTATTCTTGGTACAGTGTACGCTCAGGGTAGCGTGGATAGGCGGCCGGTATCTCAGGGTGGTAGTAGACTAGGTTTTACGTTAACATATAAATAGTTTTATTTACAAACTTACTCTGTATAATGTAAATCCCAATCCGGGTATCTAGTAATAATGGAGAAATGATAGAAATATATAAGGAGAAAAGAAGAATATTTAGAAGGATCAGAAAGTATAACAAGAAAGGTTTCGATGGGATCCCAAAAATTTAACATCCGATACAGACAATTGCGTTTTGTCTTTGCCAGATCCAGTCTTAGCCAGACTCCTTGAATATTTTACTTTTAAATTTAGAGACAGATTAAGGCCAAATAGCTAATCATCTGAGAAAACCAAGTTCAGATATGGATTCAGCATGTGTGTTTACGACATATCTATTTTGACGAGGGGGGGGGGCTAACCAGGAAACCAAATGGGGGTCTGGCAGTGCGTTCGATAAAATCAGTAAGGCCAGTTAAGGGCGCCAATAACTGAGTTGATATCCAGCTTGGATATCGGCCGTTTGGGAGCTACAGAACCCATCTACGAACTCGACCTGTCCCTTGAACCAAGAATCCTTACACCAAGTTTCATCCAAATATCTCGTTCCCTTCGGGAGTTATCGTGCTCACAGGCAGACGGGCACTTGCCCGGCGAAAAAATAAATCTAAGAAACGAATTCAGCGTATCTCCTCACCCCTGTATCCAACATCTAATTCAATTCAAATGAAGATTTAATTTATAACAAATTTTCCGATTTTCGCCGGAAACCGGACGAACTACGTGTCCGGCTACAAAATGATTATGATATACGGATTCAGCATCTCTTCATACCCCTAAATCGGACGTCTAAACAACTGCAAATTCAACAGATGCTTTTAACAAATTTTCCGGTTTGGGCCGGATTCCGGGCGAACTACGTGTCCGCGTCGAAAATGGTTTTCACATAAGCGTTTAGCATGCCTTCTTACCCCTAAATCGAACATCTAATCAACTTCAAATAAAACTTTTACTTTTGACAAACTTTCCGGTTTTGGCCGGATTACGGGCGAACTACTTGTGCGGCGAGAAAATGGTTTTCATATTCGTGTTCAGAATGTCTTTTTACCCCTTGATCTCATTAGCTGTTTAAATATATTTTGCTTTTTCCTTAATTTGAACCCCCACCCCTAAATGTAGAGCTACAGAGCCACAGAGCCCCAAACGATCCTCTCACCAAGTTTCATCAAAATATCTCATTCCTTTCGAGAATTATCGTGCTCACAGACAGACAGACAGACAGACAATTTTTGCTATGTCATAGGTATCCCTTCACTTTCGTTTTGGGATCCCACCCAAAAAGAGGAAAGTAGAAGAAAAGGAAAGGGAGGAAATGAATAGAGCTTGAGTAGATTGTGATATGAAGACATTTTGGAAGATGGTTAGTGGGCCAGTATATAATTCTGATCATATTAAGACCCCAGAGCCAGATAGTTGGGTAGAATATTTCATGGAGGGTAGAACGGAGAATCCAAGTGTAGCAGAGTGGATTGATACTAAGTTTAGGGATACTGACGAAGAAGCAGTTTTCCCACCTGGGGAGTATGAAGAGGGTTTAGTAGGAAAGATAAATAGAGGAGAGGTGGTAGAAGTAATAAAGAAGCTGGAGGGCAAATCAGCTGCTGGTGCGGATGGAATTCGATCAAATTTTTACCGTAGTTTTCTAGGTCTAGTAACTACCATTATTGCTATCAGTTTCAAATTTAAAAGTGCTAACCGGAGAATGGCCGGAAGCTTGGAGGACATCGATTATTCGCCCAGTATTAAAGAAAGGATACTCAAGAGAGCACAACAGCTATAGGCCTATAGGGTACGCAAAGATTGTAGCAAATCGGGGCAAGTACAGAAGAACAGCTCTAGCAAAACTTTGCGTTTCTTTTTGCGACCCGGCTGTGCTTTTCTCGGTTGGTCTGTTTGATACTTTTGATAAACGGGATCTATCCAGAATAAGGATAGATTATTTCCGATACTGCAAGTTTCTTCTGTATCTGCCCCGGTCTCGTAGTAATTCTAAGATCATTAAATCTTACGGAGCTACTGACATTTTGTCACGGCTGCAAGAATTGCATAATGATTTCCGTCAGAATTCTGGTATACGTCCGTTGCCGCATAACCGACTGATTAGACTTTTTTTTATTGATAGTTGGAGGCCTATTGTATGTTTCGTATGTTATTTCTCCTGCTGTCTTTGGTTCTTTTGTTTCTTTAAGTTGATAGCCGATATGTATAACATTGTGGGTGAATGTGGGCGGTGAAGGTGGTAGGGAAAGGAGTATCGGATTGTTTTGGAGTATCAAAGGGTGTTAAGCAAGGTTAAGCAAGCCCTAACACCTAAACTTTTTTGTCTGTATGTTAATGACATAGTTGAGTATATCCAACATAGATGGGCACCAACGGTTAGACTAAGCCTATCTACATTGTCACTGTTGCTATTTGCTGACGATGCGGTACTGGTAGCGCCTACCCCCGAGGACCTCCAAACATTATTAAAGATTCTTTCAGATTATCTACAAAAGAAAAAGTTGACTTCGAATGTAAAAAAGACAGAAATTGTGATTTTCTCAGAAAGGAAAAAAAATGAGGGGTGGAAATTCCTCTAGAGATAAAGAAATCAAAGACATCTAAGTTTAAATACCACGGAGCGATTTTTTCTGAAAAGGGTAGCTGGACAAGCATTTAGGCTACTTGAAATGAAAAAAAGAGAGAGGATGGTCACCGCAGCGATACTAAGGAATCCGGTTCTAAGAAGTCTCAAATAAATGAAAATTCAAAGGAATATTTTAAAACTAAAATCCTTCCAACAGTACATTATAGTTGCGTTTTTTTGGATTCACTTCTGTTTCGTCAAAGTTTGTAGTTTGGCTCTTGTTTTGTCTTACTTGCGTTTTATTGAGTTCTTGTTTCCGAAAAGTCAAACTACACCAAACTACGTCTGCGAGGTAGTTTGTAGTTTGAGCTCCGTAGTTTCAGGTTTGAAACTAGAGCAAGTGGAATGGACAAATAAAACGGCTTTTAAGCGAAACTACGCCGAAACTACATCGAATAAAACGCAACTTATGTTGCAGAACTTTGGGGGTTTGACGCTGCCGCACAGCTTGAGTCGATTCAACTGCTCCACTTCAAGAGACTGATAGGACTTCATCCAACGACTCATACCCAGGCAGTCACAGCTTGGCCTATTCACAATGAAAAAATCTAGGCTGTTGCAAATACTATGGTTTTGGTACCAGAGGATAGGCTGCTAAGAGTAACATATGAAGAACTGCTAGAGATAGGAGGACCAAAGTCTTGGCCGTTCCAGGTTAAAGCCATGCTAGACTGTGCTGGATGAAAAAATCTAGGCTGTTGCAAATACTATGGTTTTGGTACCAGAGGATAGGCTGCTAAGAGTAACATATGAAGAACTGCTAGAGATAGGAGGACCAAAGTCTTGGCCGTTCCAGGTTAAAGCCATGCTAGACTGTGATGGATTGTCATTTGCTCGGAACGGGAGATCCGGCCCAGAGGACCACCCCCACTTACTAAACAGTTCGAACTTGCTATAAGCGACCAGGATCTACAAAGTTGGCATGGGACAATTCAAACGTCTGAGACTCTAAATTACTACAAATTACTGAAGTGTACTTTTCATTTGGAATTTTATTTTAAGTTAGGTATACCAGCACAGACTCTGAAACTTCGGTTCCAGCCCGAACAACTCATTACCACTTGGTTTTAGAAACAAGGTGTTTGAAAGGAGGAAAAATTGGGATGGGGTTAACCAGTGGTAATTACAGATATCTGATTTGTCTTATTGGAGAGAACACTGTTGCCCACCTCCTAGGGTAGTGCCAGGAGTCTCCTCCACCCGTTCAGTTTGGGGGAGGGTTGCTCTTCCCTGCACTTCCCTGGTATATTGCCATTGACCAAAGACAACGTTATTAAAATGGTGGAAGAATATGTGAGGGGGAATTTAAATAGGAGATTATTTATTAATTAATTAATAATTTTATTACCCATCATAATGTATAAATACACAAAAAATGGAGTAGGAAAAATAAGGAAAAACTACACAATATACAACACTACGTAATCAACAACACATTATCAACTGTTTCAGGAGTCTATACATATCGCTTGTCGGATCAAGGTCTTCCCTATACCGCAGTAAACGTTTCTGCACAGCAATTACGGGCTGGGCTACTCCGTACTTCCTTGATATGCTGCTGTTACTTGACCAAGGCGGAAGTCTCAACAGATATTTTGCAAACTTATAGAAACACTTGCATAATGCTTTAATATCTGACTCAGTGAAAATACACCAAAACGGTGCTAATGCAAGGAAGTGGGGAATAACGAACGCATTATACACTTTACCTAGAATGCTTCTACAAAACTTATAATTTAATGCAATAAGAAGGCCATAAGCTTTACGAGTTTTTTCAGCGAAAAATCGTTTTAATAACAGACGAGTAGCACGAACACTGGTTCCAATAGGCAGCCCCAGATATGTCAGAGAATCCTTGGGCTTTAGCAACTCACCACCAATATCAATTTCGATCGGCTCTTTGGAACGAGGATTAAAAATCATTATTTCAGTTTTACTTTTGTTGAAAGACAAACCAACTTCTCCATACTCAGCATCAAGAATGCGGAAATTTGATTCGATTCCTTTTACTGTACGGCTTATATTCAAAATGTCGTCGGCGTAATTAGCCATCGATACATCTATTCCATCTAATATACAAGTTGTGAGCGCTTTCTCTTGAGGTATTAATACACTATTATTAAAAAGTGGTGGGGAAGTCACTGCTCCCTGTCGGATTCCTTTCTTAATAGGGATGGGTGGGGTGAGATTTTCTAGTCCCTGACATTGTACCTTTACTCTTGCACTCAGCTTATTATACATATTTCGTAGCACTCTAATCACAGACGAACTTACTCCCCTACAGTAAGCACATTCTAGGATATGGGCGTGAATACCAGAGTCGAACGCTCTAGTCACGTCATGACCAGCCAACACCAGAGTTTCATCATTTTCATGGGCATGGGTTATTAATTTTGCAATCAGGCAGTGCGCATGCTCACGCCCTACCCCTTTTTTGAAACCAAACTGATTCGTTGGTGTATAACACTTTATATTAATATCATTGATCACCAATAACTCGAGGATCTTACATAGAACAGGCGACACAGTTATTGGCCGATATGAACTGCAAATATTGGTGGGTTTTCCTTTCTTAATAACCGGGGTAATAATACCAACACAAAATAAATCTGGAACTAAACCCGAAGAAAAAATCATCTGATATAACAAGGTTAGATGCTCAAGAAGAAGAGACGAACCGGCCTGTAGGTGATTTCCGCAAACTTGATCAATACCCCTTGATTTCTTTTTCTTCACTTTTAAAATACAAGCAGCCAGCATTGACCTTGACACCACATAACCCAATTTGTTTGCAGAATTCGCAAGGCACTGATCAAGAATATTCTCATGTTTCTCTTCAGTAGGCGGATCAGGTGGGCCAAACTCGCAACTAAAATAATCATACCAATCATCCATCGATATTACATCACTTTGACAAGGTTGGTTTTTGTCTCTCTTCTTGAGCGTACGCCAAACCAAATTGGGATTAGTGACGGCACGTTCCGATAATTTACTAATGTGATTAGCCTGGTGTTTTTTTAGAGTATTCCGGAAAACTCTTTTTGTGTATAAACGGACCTGATTCAAAGCACCGGAACGAGGCTTTCCACAATCATTCCACAAAGCCAACCAAAATTTAGATTTCCCACAAGCCTCTACCAAATCCGTATTTTCGGACCAACCCGCCCTTTCCGTACCAACTCGCACCCGACGCGAAGGAACACTTTGCTTTTCAGCTACGCGTAAAGCGTGCACAATCTCCGCATAGTAAATGTTAAGTAACATAGTAAATGTTAAGTAACATTTGTTTTTCTTGATCATTAATACATGAAACTTCGCTCAGCAGCTGGTACGGAACTTTAATCTTCTGTAAAATGTTATCACTAACACACTGGAAAGCTTGAAGGTTAATTTTACTCCAATCGGTAACAACACGCCAATTATTAGTACTTGCTCGATTGGGCGCATTCGGAAGAGTGACGGGTAAAACAAGAGAATTTATTATCGGCAAATGATCCGAACTCTGGAAATCGGCAATTACCGTTGTCTTCGAAGGCCGTTTGACACTGTCAGAACAGAGTATGAAATCGAGTGCCGACGTATGCCCCGAATTGTGAATGTAAGTAAAGTCTAGATCGTTCTCAATTGCTATGAGCTGCGGGCACATACTAGTGAGAATCATAGCTCGTCCGCTAGACTGATCAAAAATGTTACAGTTCAGATCACCTGCCAACACAACTTCTAGATTTAGGGATTCACAATCTGCTACTAAACTTGAAATCTCTCGACAAGCCTTGTCAAAAAGTACTTCGGATCTATCATTACGGTAATCAGTCGGGAGATAAACAGACGCAATAACCATATTTTTTATTTTAACTGCAACAAAATAATCACTATCTCTGAACAGACAGGGATCCAAATAATCCTTAACATAAACGGCTATACCACCACTAGGCCGGCCAGCACCAGAAGATCGCGCCCCACGTGAATAAGTAACCAATGACGAATCAAATCTGAGAAGATTTTCACCGACAGTCGTGATAAAGTGTTCTTGTAGACAGAGCACATCAGCAGAATGGCAGAGCGTCCTGATTAGGGGGATCTTCGTTGTGAAACTACCATTAATGTTCCAAGATATCACATGAAGCTCGGAACTCATTTAGAGGCCGCAAGTAGTTTCTGGGCTACCGGGCACTTATAGCTGTAGCACGGGTGGTCCACAGAGCCACAAAGTGCACAGCAGCAGCTATTCTGACAAGGTGAATCTTTGCTACTGACATGGTCCATCTTTCCACAGTGGGAGCAACGAGCAACCCCTTTGCAATTGGAGGCAGTATGACCGTACTCCTGACATTTGTAGCACCGTGGCGGGAGGGGGTGGTATTCTTCTACTGGGATTCGCTCATAATCGATGGTAATACGAGAGGCGATTGCGTTTAGAAGGTCCTGCTTGCTCGAAAACAGGAGTCTGAAGGATCTGCTTTTACCAATACGATGAGCCTTGACGCAATTCCCCACTAGGCCTTTCATATCTTCATCACCGATATTTTCCGGAACGTATCTCGCGATACCGTAGAACACGGGAGCTGTCACTCGAGGTTTCAGCGACTCGTCTTTACTTTTAATTGTGTCAGCTAGCGCAGCAGCAGAGCTCCTATCTGGGAGAAGGAGGCGCCACGAATCCTTTCCTGGTCTTAGCTCAGTTATACTTGTGCTTGAAGTGCCACACAGATTATCTAAGAAGTGCTTGCGCTCTCTCGGATCGGACAGTCCTTTCGGCGGGTTTTGCAGGACCACTGCGTACGTAGGTTTGGACTGCGTTGACATTTTTGCGCTGTATACATTTGGCATTTGGGCGGTAGCGCGATCGGTACTGATAAAGTTGTCTAACTTTACGCAAAGTTCATTAACCTTACGTGTTAGACCAGCGCTTACTTCACCAGGGATAATCGGAACTTCGTCAGGTTCAAATATAACGAAACGTGGCAAGTCGACCTTTTTCTCGTCACACTTTTCAAGCACCTTCAGGATATCCAAACAGTGATCCGTCCGCTTTGGACGTTCAGCCGGGCGAGTAGAGACACTAGCAAGCCCCCACAACAATTTCTTGGCTTCAAATATCATATCGTCACTGAAGAAGTCAGCGGCCGTCTTTGCAATATCAGCCGAAACATTTCCAACAGATTTTGCTCTCGACAAAAAGTTCATTACCGCATTCCAGACGAGTCTATCGCTTGTCATCTTGCAAAGGAATGTGTAGCATGATCATTATTTTTCAATGCATTAATATATTTGTATAATAATAATAATAATTTATTTCTTACCCACAAATTCCAGAGGAAAAACAAGTGGAGTACAATAAAGAAAAAGAATGGAAGAAAATACTAAAATAACTATACATACAAAAACACTAGCACATAAACAGGGGGGTAAGGGGTGGCTGGGCACATAAGGGGTGGCTTTCAGGTGGCTGGGCATTACTGTCACTAATTCTCTACCGTCTCTACGACAACAAACTGTCCTTGATGTAAAGAAAAAAATACAATTTGGTTACTCGAAAATTGTCGCTATCCGTGGGCGATATAATAATCGAGCTCTTGGTCGGCTGTATTCAACTTTTTGCGACCATTCTATATTTTACGTTTCTGGACTTTATCCTCTGCTTAAGAAGAAAGACCTTCTTTCTCTCCGAAAAAGTTATTTTCGCTACTGTAAATTCCTTCTTTACCTCCCCCCCTTGGCATCGGATGTAAAGAAAAAAATACAATTGGTTGCTCGAAAATTGTCGCTAACCGTGGGCGGTATAATAGAGGAGCTCTTGGTCGGCTGTATTCAACTTTTTGCGACCATTCTATGTTTTACGTAGTGTATAAATCTGTGTACGGCCGATCCGAGCCTAAATAAACGCTGTTCTATTCTATTCTATTCTATACTAAAACAGTTGATACAACTGATGTACCGTAGTTTAGAATTTAGCCATATCCAACTGACGTGGACTTAAAGTTTAGCAGGATGTGATTTAGTTCTGAATCTTCACTTGTGTGATTAAATTCTAGAAAATTATCTCAAAATAAGTTGCATGAAAAAGTAGCATGACAGTAGTGGTAGCTACCATTCAGTAGCATCAGCCAACTGATGCTACTACATGGTACTATAGCAAGATTGGATGCAACTGGAGCAAGGCGGGATGCTACTGAATAGGGGAGACTAGCCATGACTGAGACCAAAACCATTTGGTTTGCTAGAACTCCAAAAGTTGTGAGCCAATTTTACTGTTGGGTATGGCAAATGGAAGTCTAATCTATACTCTGCTTATCAGATTTTTTCCGATACTGTGTTGTTGTTAGTTGGAGAGTAGAAGGGTTAGTTTGAGAGAAGAATGAGAAATAGGAAAGTCCTCCATTTTGTCCCTATCATCAACTTGCCATCTACCATTGGGACATAATGATGGGTTCACTGGGACACCAGCCATAATGATTTAAACATGCACAAAAAAAATAAGGAACTTAGGGCTCAGAAAGGAGATACAAATAAACAAAGACATGAGATCTAAATTTGCAGAGTCTTCATTTGAGGTCTTCAGCCAAGACCAAGTGCTTCACCCCTCATTCTGTTCCACCCGAGCTCCTGGGATCTCCCAATTTAAGCACAACAATTATGTTATTTTCCGTAGATTCCTCATGTGTTCAAACAGACTTGCATGATTTCCTCGTTTTTCATGTAGTGAATTTCTAATTTCTGTGGAAAACAGCTGCTGATTGATGCAACAAAAATGTTTTACTTTCTGTGCTAGACAGATGACCAAAACAAAGCCATTCAAAATTTTCTTGCTTCTCAGAAGACCTCCCATGTGAAGAGACTTGTCACTGCTTTTTTTGTTCAATATGAACTGGTCATCATCATCCATCATCATCAGTGAAACTGAGAAATTTTACTTCCTTCTTTTTCATCATCATGGTTTTGTACTTTGTCTTCTTCTGTTTTGTTGTCTTATTTCAGATTTACACACACCGTACACCTCCCCCCCCCCCCATGGCGATAGCACCACCCTAGCCTAGTTATTCAGTGGTCATTCGCAAGTTAGAGAGAATATTGAACTCATACCAAAGCTAAAGTAAAAGGAGAATCATATTCCAATGACCAAACGCTCAGGATTTGAAAGTTACTCCATTAGTAGCTACCTTACTGAGGTCATAACCATCCTAAGAAAAAAGGTGAAGTGTCCAATCTGCTAATACTTACCTTCTTCATATGTGTCTAGTTCTTGTTTTACATACGCAGTCGAACAGTTCTCTCGGTGATAAAGGAGATTCTTTTCGTCTGTCAAGCCTTCTAAGCAGTGCATGCACTTCATAACCAAGTCCATTCCAGCGAATTTAATTTACGGCGTTGTGGGGATCATTTGAATGTTTCCGTACTGCGCTCAGTGTTGCCAGATCGGGAACTGTGAAGCAAAAAGTAACCCGCAGCCTTGAAAAAACAAGCCAAAAAGCCAGACAATTTTTTGCCCAAAATCTAACTTTACCTTTAAAGGACACCTGAATGAAGAGTACCAAGTATCATCCCTATCAGTATGACTTCCGTTAACATTGCCCGCAGAAAACCCAATCAAAATACGAAATAGTGTTTCCAAGCTATGATTTTTGCTCCATTTTGCATCTGTCCTTATTTCAGTACCGAATAATTTTAGAAATGAAAAAATGTCTCCAATCAACCTTTTTTCTGGAATATGTTTTAACCAGTTAAGCCCAAACGTATATCTAGAAGAAATTCCAATACGATTCGGCCAGCGATGTACAAGATTTGAATGAATTGCGCTTTTTGTCTTGGAGAAACAACAAACATCACTATTTTGAAAACGTCACGCTCAGGAGAAGAATGCTGTCCGTGGCCATGTCTGTAAATGTATTCTCCATGGTGTGTTCAAGTAAGGTTTCATTGTTCAGGTGTCCTTTAAGGCGTATTCTCGCCGTTCCCCGAGAACTCCACTTGAGGAGTCCCCGCGTTTTTGTTTGTCCCGGGGACTCACTCCCCGTATTCTCGCGAGTCCCCACGGACGGGGAATGCTCCGATTATCGTCACCATCATCAAAAAGGACTCCCTTTCAAATTCGGAGGGGAATCAATTTTTGCTGTTGTAGTTGCTATGTAAAATTAATTAAAAAGAATCGGAATAAACAAACCCAAAATTAAAGTGGATCTAGACTAATTTTTTCAGCTGCATATTCATTTTTCAAACAAAATTCATTTTAGAAGCATTCCCCGTATTCTCGCTGTTTCTGTATGCGGAGTCCGCGTGGAGTGACTCCCTCTCTTCTCGCCGTTCCCTTCGATTCCCCGAGGAGTCCTCGGGGAACGGCGAGAATACGCCTTTAAAGGTGTCCAAGTTTTGACGGCCGTTTTATAAAAATACTCACCACTATTCAGGTCCCTTGATCCTACAGGCATTATCCACCTTCCAATTCGTTCCCTGGCTTGAGGAAGTTCAGTTCCAGTGTAGAGATTATTTTGAGGCTGCATTTAGTAGAATTGCGAGAAACCGCTACCCCATGTGGAACTCTAGAGACTTTACAGAAATTCCCGCTCGCTATCTGCAGAAAATGCTCAACCGTGCTTCTTTCCTATGCAACAGTACGGGGAAAATTAATGACGAGGACGCCCACCAGCTCGATTTCTCCTGTGTTAGTTCGATCCCTGTCCGTGTGTGCGCTGCAGTTTCTGTCTCCCATAATTTCACTGAGCCAGACCTCCCTCTGATTACTATAATGATACTCTGTGACCCAAGGCGTTTTAATGTCAACATTTCGATTCATTCTGAGGTTCTTTTTCGCGCAATAGAGTTATTGTCAGAACAAATTCTTAAAATTGTGCCCCAGTCCTTATGTATTGGTTGGACGGAATGATGCATTACTTAAACTAAGAAAAGCTTTTCTCAAAAAAATCACAAGAATAAGGCTTATCTCCAGTGTGCTTTCTCACGGAACCTCTTTGGAACTCGATTGAGAAAAACTTTTCTTGCTAAAATTACAAGAGTAAGGCTTCTCCCCTTTGTGCGTTTCGTGTGATTCGATTTGTTGCTTAACTGAGAAAAGCTTTTCTCAAAAAAATCACAAGAGCAAGGCTTCTCTCCGGTGTGCATTGTTTTGACTCAATTTGTGGCTTAAAGCAGATCTCTTACTAGAAATGATCTTTTCACGATGAAACGGACCAGAAAAAACATTTTTCGAAAATACTATTACTTTGCATCTTAATTTAGCGATTTTCTTGTCAGCGCTTGTCGATTCTATCCAGCCTTTCTGCTCTCTAACGCGGCGGCTGGTCGCAAAATATTTGAAAACTGAACGCGCCGTGGTTAAAAAGAAGGAAAACTAAGCAAATAAAAGAAGTCAAAAACAGAAGATTCTCATATCTTTGTGTGTGAAAGAGTTGCCAGCGGACGCTCAAGATTCTGGCAAACTTTGCGTTGTGTAACCGACAAAACTTTCTCGGCCGTAAAGCGCTAACATTTCGTAGGTAAAAAACGAAACAATGGAGAAAGGTGGGGATTTTAGAAGCTTATAATTTCATAAGGGAGCTAGGCATATTAGTTGCGTTTTTGCAGATACAACTGTATCTGGTACCACGGTCAAAAGGCGTTTTAAAGTTATCGTGGTATCCGGTCAGTTATCGTGGTATCTGATATTCGGATACTACGGTCCGACCGTAGTAACTGATCGTGGTATCTGAAAAGTCATCTCACTTTCGTCAAATTTTGTCAGATTGGTGAGAAAGAAGTTTAGCACTTAGTGATGTAACTGGATAACAGTTTTTCTTTTGGGATAACTTCGAAAAAAGCAATTTCGGCAATAGTCGTTTTTGCAGAGCAACCGTGTATCAGATACCACAGTAACTGCAAAACCAACTAATTGCAGGCTCAGTAACCGTGGTAACAGATACCATGATTCCATGATATCTGCAAAAACGCAACTATTTTAAAAGGCAGAATAAGCAAGAGGGGTCCTTTAAATGAGACAGACTTTACTCACAAAGCTCACAAGAACAAATCTTCTCTCGAGTTTACTCGGCATGCTAGTCAACCAGTGAATACTGAGAACGCTTTCTTTCATGAGAAAGAGACGTTTTCCTAGTATTACACTTGCTTAGATCACATCCAAGTTATGAAAATACATTAACGGTAATTCATTAGGGTGTAAATCACCGTTTCCGATTGCGCTCTTTTACGCAGTACATTAGAAAACGTGAAATGAGGATAAGTTATTTCTTTCTCCCAAAATCGCCGCGTCGAACGTGTTCTGTTCATCAGTGAAATATGACTCCATCAGACGAACTCTGGTCTTGATTCTCTCGTTAATGGGAGATTTCGTGTGCTATAACTTTTCACCGTTCCGAGGAAACTTTTCTCATAAAAATCACAAGGATTAAGTTCCTTTCCGGTGTGAGTTTTCATGTCTGAATTTGTGACCTGACTGAGAAAACCTCTTCTCACAAAATTCACAACAATAAGGCTTCTCTCCCTTGTCTCCCTAAATCTTTTTGGTGAATGGCCGAGCGAACTTTTTCTCGCAAAAACCAACAAGAATAAGGTTTATTCTCAATAAGGTTTATTCTCCTGTGTGTATTCTCATGTTAGCCACCTTTAGTTCTCCGGTGTGCGTTTTCATGTGACTCAATTTGTGACTTGACCGAGAAAAACTTTTCAAAAAAAAACCCACAAGAATAAGGTCTCTCTCCCGTGTGCTTTCTCAGGTGATTCACTCTGGAACTTGACTGAGAAAAAATCTTCTCACAAAAATCACAAGAATACGGCTTCTCTCCCGTGTGCGTTCTCATGTGACTCACTTTGTGGCTTAACCGAGAAAAGCTTTTCTCACAAAAATCAGGCTTCTCTCGAGTTTGCATCTCCAAGTGCTGGTCACCTGGTGATAACTGCGCACACTTTTTTTTCTTCAAGTCACGAGAAAAAGACGATTTCCTCGTATTACACTTGCTTAAGGCAGACTTTTCTGGCTGTGCTCTGTTGCGTTTTCGTTTATCTTCTGGCTTGTGCTCCACTCCCTCGACAATGCCCACAAGAGCAATAAAAATTTCAAAATGAACCCTGAAGGAATCTGAACGAAAAACCTCTCTACAGAATTCACAAGTAAAACGTTTTACTTGCTCACCCGAGTTCAGTGTATTTCCACTATTCCAGCTCGCTCGACAACTCGTGCAGCAGATGGTCCCAGAGGAGCATGGCATCAGTTCCTTGAGAGAGCAGCAATTGTTTCCACAATCCAAGCATCTTACGGGCCTCTGCTCAGAGTGAACCCATGCCAGGTGATAGTTCAGGCTCCAGAGATAGGAAAAAACTTCAGTGCCCAAGGCACTGGTACATCTTCTCAGGGTTGTGAGTCTCTATATGAGCGAGAAACGCGGAAGGCGTCAGAAAAGCACATCCACATTCATCACACTCGTAGGTTCTGAGGTCATCTTCTTCAACCTTCGGATGTTTCAGATTACTGCTACAGTCCTGAAAACTTGTTAAGGAATCACTCCTTGCATTCCATGATTGGCGTATCCACGTCGTGTTCTGCCTCTGGCCAAGCCCCTTGAACAACATCCACTGAAAGAAAGAAGGTTGTGTCCTGACAAATGACATGATAAGGTACTTAGCCCACCTTAATCATGATGCTACTACGAATAAGGGAGAGATAGGGTAGAGGTATGCTTCTCTGTACATTCATCAACTATACAGGGTGCTATTTTTAAGCCCTTGGAGCAGTAAACTTCCACTTTCCTTTAAAAAAAATCTGGTCAAGGTTGCTAAAAATCAGGAGATTATCGCTAGACATATAGCAAATATTGGGAAAAATCGTTGAAAATTTGGCTGATACAATTTTATGACTTTCACTGAAAACCAGTAGACTTCAATTCAATTCAATTTCGATTCGATTTATTTCAATTTATTTTCAAACCATTAGCGGACTAGCCAAATTTTCGTTTTTTCGTCAACAAAAATAACTGTATCAAGATAAAGTGACTTACTTTCTCTTAGTTAAACCTCTTAGTCTCCTAGCTTATACACCGTATAAGGCGGTCTAAGGACGCTGTAGCTGAGAATAGACAAGATACTACCAGTTAAACCGAAACGACACAGTAACCAACATTAGGTACACGACTCCATCACCTCCCTTAAAACTCAACTATCCGACAGCGAACCCGAGGGCGGATAGCCGACATTCTTTGTTTAGCAACGAAGGTGGTAGGTCACCCTAGTTCGTGAGCTCGGGAAAACAAGTCAAGGACGAAAGGATATTTTTACAACAGGAATGGTAACGTTTTACTTTAGTTTTATTTCTTTATTTTTCGAGGTTGTGATGTAATGGAAAAATTATTGGCCCGCATTGCTGTGTAGAAAGACATGTTTGGTAATTTCATAATGAGAGAATGTTTCGCAGACCCAGGGATCGTGATGTAATTGTGGGTTGTTCCGATAAGATTATCTAAAATCTGTCTAGCATATTATTGCTGGTGGCTTCAGAGTATTTCAATGAAAGTTCTTCTCTTTTTTGGCAGAGAAGGCGGATGTGAAATACAGAGCGGCTTCTTTTTTAGAATCAAGTGCTTCGCTCTGGTTAAAAGTGGAGCTGAGCAAGATTTAGTTCGGCGTTTTACAGGCAGAGCGGTTTTTGTCTTCAGAGTGGTTACAGCTCTGGTTTACAGAATAATGGAAACTGGAAATTTAAATATGCAGAGTTGGCTGTGCAAATCGACTCTGGCGCTCTTCGTTGGCAGAGCGGACTACAAGGCTGACGTTTCGCTCTGGTATATCTTTTGAGCTCTGGTTTATGTCTGATAAACTGTCTGATATTCTGTTATTTCTGATATTCTGGATGTTATTAGAGGACTAAATTGCTGCCAGTAAAGGAAAATAGAGAGACCCTGGTGCTTTGATAATATTTTTTTTTTGTAATGAGTGGGTGCAGAGGCTAACACTCAAAATGCCCACGACTCAAAATGCCCACCAAAAATGCCAACAACCCAAAATGCCCACGGCTCAAAATACCCACGACTCGAAATGCCCACGACTCAAAATGCCCACGACTCAAAATGCCCACGATTGGGCATGTTCAAGTCCAGTCAGTCAAGTCCCATTTCAAGTCTGGACCGAATTCGATGAATGCGGGGGGGGGGGGGGGGGGAGTCGGAGGGGGAACCGGAGATCATGTGACACACTTAGAGTGGAGTGATCGGAATGAAACTTGGTGGAAAGAGCAAGCACAAGCCCCAGATACATCATTGACAGAACCGGACCGGATTCGTGCACTGTGGGGGGAGTTGGAGGGGGTTTGCAGGATTCCGGTGACACTGAGTTAAGTTACTTCCAGGTGGGCTAGGGCAATGAAACTTGGCAGGCAAGTCAGGGATCCGACCAGATTAACCTTGAAATAGTCAAGTTCCCGATCCGACCACCGTGGGGGAAGTGGAGGGAGGGGAAATCCGGAATCTTGAGGAGTGGATAACTTTAGAACGGGTGATCCGATCTTAACGAAACTTGATATCTGGAAGACCTCATGTCTCGGATGACCTATTTAAAGTCCGGACCGGACCCAATGAATTTGGGGGGGGGGGGGAGGAGTCGGAGGGGGTAACCAGGGATCTTGTGACACGCTTAGAGTGGAGCGATTGGGATGAAACTTGGTGGGAAGGACAAGCAGAAGACCTAGATACGTCAGTGATAGAACCGGATTGGATTTGGCACTACTGGGTCCTTGTCAGGCTGTCAATCCTCTGGTTCAACTTCGGGGAAGGAAACAAACCTGTAATCAGTGACAATTCAATCTGGTAAGGCCCTTAATGACAAGTTTCACCGTCCTAGCCTATCTACAAGCACTTCGTTTTCGCGTGCCACGGCTCCGCGACAGCACTCTGCGACATGTTGTCCGACTCCGCGACAACATCTGGGACTTATCATATATGCCAACTATCCAGTTTCATCAGGATCAGATAACTCGTACAAGAGAAATACATGGATTCACCACCGTCCACCCACACACGAATGATCGGCTACGAGAAAAGAACTGCAAACAAACTGAAAACAACCTCTTTGAATACTGCCAAAACTCGAAAGGTCAAAAGCTCGATGTCTATCCTACTGAAACAGAGCTTTAGAGAGACAAGAATATCCATCTTTTGAGCGCTGAGCTTATCAGCCACTACAAAATGAATGTTGAAGACCAGTTGAAGAGGAACATTGCAAAACAATCGAGAAATACTCTCGGCTGGGACTCATAGTTTGCAACCTACCAGCTATGATGGTTGTGTCGCAGGTTGTGATCACATTGTCATAAGTTCAAGCAAATCACCGGTCCAGCCTGTCTCGCAGGACATCTAAATAGCGGTTCTGGAGCATCTGCAGCAGGGGCAACAATAGTGAAGGTCAGCCTGTAGAAGTAACCAAACCCTTCATCCGAGACGATGGACCGGTAACCAAATGTTATGCATCGTCCCATTTTCGAGGACGACACGATCTGCTGCTGTGGATGGGCATGTTCTAAAGGCAGAACGTCTTCGAAGACTTCAAAGGTTGCACCACAACGAGCTGCTAATATGCCAACCATTCACACTATAATCAACCTCGGCTGTTTATAAATAGTTGGCCACACTGGTCTGTGCCACAAAGGTCTTGTATCAGCAAAGCTTTTTGCCTTCCCTGCAAAACCGTACTATCTAATTGCACGTGAACGACTTGGCCAATAGCAGACTATGAAGTCGTCGACGAATTTTTAAAGAGTAATTAATTTCCTTTTAAGGAGATATTTGATCCCCAAGATCTTTCTTGAGCTGTCCAGCCAAGTAAATAGAGCAACTGGCTGTCTTAAACCTCCGCCGGAAACACGATCACCGAGCAGCCAGCCTGCTTCGTCGGATAACAGGATCAGTTGACCGTGCAATGAAGAACCTTTCACCAAGGACGAGATCAAGAATGAACACGAACAGAGCTACCGAAGGCTGTCGGTATCTGCCATGCTAGAAAAGGCATTGACTGGTCCTCTCGGCTTACAATCATAAGGGGCACAGGAGCCACTGCGCAACAACTACCGCGAAACAAAAGCCACTGCAAGCTTTTATCAGTCCCATGCAGCAAATTATTTTGACGTCCCCGTGCCGAGACGACCACCATTGAACATATATTCACCATTGTCAGACACTTGGCGAAAAAAGCCCACGAATTCATTCTAGATACTTAAATGGCGTCGATTTCAGATCTGCGTTTGACTCAGTCGTTTGCAAATCTTTGTGGCTGATCCCTAAAACTGCATGACTTGCAGACCAGCAAAGCTAATGAGCCTCTTCCGGGAACTGTATAACGACTCTGAGAGCTCACTCACGGTCAACAGAAGAAAATTACATCCCTCCAAGATCAACAGTAGCGTTTGGCAAGGATGCGCAGTACTTCCTGAGCTGTTCAACTGTGGGATTGACCACGTCCCCATCAACCGCTCGCAAAATACTTACCGGCAGAGTGCTCCCGGATGTTGACTTCGCCGACGATATCGCAGTGCCGCTGTTGCCCCTTGCCACCGCCACTTCACCGAGCAATGAAGAATCTTTTCACCAAGGGCGAAATCATGAAGTACAGGAGCAGAGCCAAACCCCCGCCGGAAACACGATCACCGAGGAGCCAGCCTGCTTCGTCGGTTCAGAGGATCAACTCAGCACCCTTTTGTAATGTCTGTCCTCCGATCTAGCTATCTAGCTGATCTTCAACTGTTCTTGGACGCTGACGCCACCAACAGTTCATCGTGCAATGAAGAACCTTTCACCGAGGACGAGATGAAGAAGGACACGAATAGATCTACCAAAGGCTGTCGGCTAGAAAGCTGTCATGCTAGAAAAAAGGTATTGACTGGTCCTCCTGGCTTACAATCATAAGGGGCACAAGAGCCACTGCGCAACAACTACCATGAAACAAAAGCCACTGCTACAGATACGGTGGAATAGCACTGTTATCAGTCCCCAGCAAATTTTTTTGCCATAATACTGTAGTAGAATCCTCCAGCATCCTCCATGCTCGAAGACGTCCCCATGCCGAGACGATCACAATTGAACATACCTTCACCATTATCAGATAGTTGGCGAAAAAGGCCCGCGAATTCATTCATAAATATTGACTGTAACAGAAGCCTCCAGTATCCTCCATGCTCGAAGACTCCCCATGCCGAGACGATCGACCATTGATCAAATCTTCACCATTCTCAGACAGTTGGCGAAAAAGGCCTATGAATTCATTCAAAATTACTTCAATGGCGTCGATTCCAAATCTGCGCTCGACTCAGTCGATTGACAATCTTTGTGGCTGATCCCAAAAACTGCATGCCTTCCAGACCAGCAAAGCTAATGAGCATCTTCCGGGTAGTGTATAGCGACTCCGAGAGCTCACTCACGATCAACAGAAGAAAATTACATCCCTCCAAGATCAACAGTATAATAGCGTCAGACAAGGATGCGAAGCACCTCCTGACCTCCTGACAACTGTGAGATTGACCACGTGACCACGTCCTCATCAACCGCTCGCAAAAACTCTTACGGCAGAGCGTCTCGGATGTTGACTTCGCCGACGATATCGGAGTGCAGTTGTTGCCCCTTGCCAAACGCCACCTCACCGAGGAACAAAGAACCTTTAACCAAGGACGAGATCATGAATGACAGGAGCGGAGCTGCTGAAGACTGCTATCCCTGCCCTAACTTCAGCATCTGCTAAGATCCTACCAAGCCACCTAGGCCCCCTCAGTGAACCCGAGGACACTCAAAGAAGCTGTTCAAACGGTCTGTCAGCACCACGGCCAGGAAAAGCATCTACACCAACATAGTTGTCTACCCCCTTAATGAACTGTCCGAAGCAACAGTCTCTGCCCTCCTTCTCGAAGCGTTAAAGAAGGCACTGGACATAGAGTGGACAACTAAAGACTGGAAATATGAGTTTTAGCATCCCATCCTGCTCAGAACCTACTATCTACTAGTTCACATCTAAGCTCCCTCTGGTGCTTAATTAGCGTAAGTTCAGCAGAGCTTGGCCGGAAATAAGGCATAGAATAATTTTCCCGGTTTACGACCGCAACAAATAAAATTGCCGTCAGTCCCCAAAAAATTATCTACCATGCTACTGCTGCAGCAAGTCTCCAGCATGGTCCATGCTCGAATATATCCATGCCTAGACGTTCGGTCACTGCACAGATCTTAATAGTTTGACTATTGTTGGAAAAACCTTGCGACTTCAGGCAAAACAATTAGACGGACCACGTTGCCTTCAAGTCTGCATTTGTGGCTGATCCCGAAAACTGCCTACCTTCCTGCGAATCTCTCGAGACTATTTCGTCTCTTGTGTCAGAGAGCTTACTAATGGCCAACAGAAGAAATTCAGTCCCTTCAAGATTAACAGTAGTGTTAGACAAGTATAGGCAGCAGCTGCTGGCCAGCAGAAGGCCTTCCGATTTTTACTTCTCCGACGACATCGCAATGATTAGCGGAACCATGGTAGAACTGAAAGTAGCCCTGGCCATCCTCGAGTCTGAAGCAGCCAGAGTTGGCTTAAAAATCAAATCCGGTAAGACAAAATAGCGGCAATCAGTCGGGATAGCACCCCCCCCCCCCCTACCACCATCGCTCGGATTAACAGACAAGAGGTCTAAAGCGGTCTATCAATTCACATCCTTGAGGTCATCATCTGCTCTATTGGACCTCTTGATATCCAAATCGCCTCCAGATCAGCGACAGCCAATGCGTTCTTTTGCCCTTCAACGAAAGCAAAATGATTCTGATACAATGTCACCCTCACCAGTACCATGCTCCAATCATCGGAAAAACTTGCTTTTAATTCATACTTTAGCTCGTTTTTCAAATAAAAATGTGGATGTTTCGGCTTTTCTGGGTCATTTTTTTTTTTAAATTTGGGATTTTTAGTGAAAATAGACTTTTTCGGGTCCTTTTCCAAAAAAAAACTGGATTTTCCGAGGTAGACCACCCAATTTCAATTGGTTCTTGGCTGTTTTCCGAAGTAGACCACCCAATTGCAACTGGGTTCTGGCAATTTTGCGAGGTCGACCAGCCAATTGCAATTGTGTTCTGGAAATTTTGCGAGGTAGACCACCCTTTTCAATTGGGCTTTGGGGCTCAAAAAGGACCACCCCCACGGGGGTTGACGTCTCCCTTTTTTGTCTCTGTGTCCTCCTGATAATTTCACTAATTCCCGAAGCCCCGCCGAATCAAAGTTCGGTGACGGCAAAGATAGTTTTCGGCGGCGCGCCACTTATTCATCGGCGTTTGCTTAATTTTTAGGATCTTTTAAGTTATTTTCCCATTTACTTGACTTCAATCGCCTTTTAGTGCATTCTTTGGTACCACATAAGTAATGCTTAGCACTCCACCAATAGTGCGAAGTATTATACTTTTACATAGCACTTCATAGTATCGCACGAAAGCTTGGCTCGCCTGTCCGCGGCACCAGCGACCTCTCCTAAGGCGTTTTTCCGTGCTCTCAAAAACAGTTTGTGGGTCGACTGTGGCTCGAAAAAGAGTGGTTCCGCAATTTCGTCCGGCCCACAAGTGTGTTTCAGCGACCAACAAGATTTTCTTGGCTCCGTGGCACAAATTCGACAAACAACTGGCGAGCTGATTGTCGATTTTGTGGCTCGATTCTGGCGGGAAACTCAGATTAAGCAGCAAATTAGTGTTAAACAATAAAATTAACTACTTTTTCAGGCATAGCACTGAGGATATTTTTCGTACAAAACAAAAATTTGAATATAGCTCTTTGTACAGAATGGTAAGGACGTAAGCCTTGAGTTCTATTATTGAGCTTTCACATGAATCTTATTTTTATTTTCAGACATTTGAAATTACCGCCAAAAATATCTAATCGACAAAAATCGACAAAACGCCGTTTCCGTGAGTTTCAACTTGTGGCTCGACTGTGTGGCACAGAATCGTGTTTCCGCGTTAAACACTCAGAAATGTGTGGCCCCCAATTGTGTCGCGGAAAAATGCCTCTAGACTGTCATAATCCGAAAGACAACTAATGTTCCACAAATCTAATATATAACTTTTTGTATACAAACATTTATTCGCTTCACTTCTACTTTATTTCACTTCTAGATAGCGGCATTTTACAGAAAATGTCTTTGCGCCTTCCAGGGTGTATTTACACACTTCGTGAATCGGAGCGCACTTAATTCGAGGCATACTTTACTCACGTAGTAAAGATCTTTACCAATAAAGACGCATTTGAAACATTACGTCCATTTCGCTCGAGATCTTTTCAAGTCCAAATACGCGCGTCAAATACATACGGACGCATCTAAAAAATTACGTCAGTATTGGTCGAGATCTTTTCAAGCTCAAATACGTGCGTAAAATACACTTAGATTTACGCAGTGTGTGAATGCCGCCCTGATTCGAAACACGTGCGAAAAACAACAAGAGCGTGTTCATCCTACTTACCGAGTTACTACGGATGGAATCACCAATTTTGGCTTCTTGGCGTCAAGGATGGAACGCATTTTTCTACTTCTGTCAAAAGAACTCTCCACGTGGTAATCCAGCCAATCACGTTACAGAGATCTGTAGTTACCATGCTTACTACGCTCCCGAGCATGGTAAGCAAATAGTTACTATTTCGAGAAGTAGTAACTAAATCGTAACTAATAGTTACTATCGTTATAAGGGTGGAACACGCTCCAAGTTCCACAACTATCATTTCAATTTGATCATCTCTGATTTGAGATTCGTGTATACATTAGGGTATCAACACTCTTAAGTTTGCACTGAACAGTAGTAAAAGTTTCAATGAACAAAGTCAAGGTCACGAATACACTGTAAAAAGTTTCTCCAAGAAAGGATTAAAGTCAACTGCAGTATTTGATAAAGGGACTAAGCTTATCTCTACTGGGATAAGATTAATCCTAATTTATCTCAGTGGAGGCAAAATTAATCCCAGTAGCAAATACTGCAAGATTTTTTTTACAGTGTAGGTAAGCTACGGACGTAAAATAAGTATCACAACCATAATCACAATTTGAGATCTCCGATCCGAGAGTTTTTGAACCATCAGGGTGTCAACAGCACTGGGCATAAGGCTTCCAGTGAACAGGGTCAAGTTCAAGTTCACAAGATAGGTCCGGACACTGCGCTATCACCCACCATTTATATTGCGCTGAAGAGTATTCGGATTCGAGTTCAGGATTCATTCTTTTGGCCGAATTCGAATCCGGATTCGAATCTTCTGCTTGTCAGGCTGGATTCGGACTCGGATTCAGACTGGATTCGGATTCGAAACCCTGAATCTTACGAATCCGCTCAAATTTCTGATCTTTTCCCAATTTACACACTATACTTAAGGTATTGTGCTGACCCATCCTATAACAAGCACACATGAAAACCTAGAAATATGGTTTACATATCGTCTCATTTGCTTGGTGCTTTTTTGTCACCTCTGTTTTTCAAGCTGTAACCTACGTAAACGATTTGATTTTTGCTAAAGTCGGACTCAATTCTGGATTCGAATCTTCAGCATGAAATCGTGGATTCGGATTCGTATCTAGACCAGAATTCGGATCTGAATCCTTTCATGATCGGATTCGCTCATGTCTGCGAAGAAGGCACAGAGGCAACACAAGCATTTTGTTCGTAAAAAAAAGGATTCGGCCCGTTTTGGCGAGGTCAATCTCAATTTAGAAAAAACGAACGTGCGATCGCAAGTCCAATCCCACATTCATTTTTTTCTGAACTGTGGCACCCTTGCGACCCTTGCAAAAAAAGGCAAAAACTAGACTGACGAGGTTTCGGTTGATAAGGCAGTAAAGGCCCATTCACAGCGGGTTTTAGCTAATACTCGGTAACAGCCAGCTCCGGAAATCGCTCTGAGACCAGAATTTGCTGGGTTTCTGCCGTTCGCAATTGATACTGGTGCCAGTTTCGGATACCAGCTAGTCTCGCACCCAAGTTGAAATCAGTTCAACTTCGGAGGGTACTAGCCAAGGGAATATTCTGATTGGCTAGTTTCGAACCAAGCCCAATAGATAAAATCACATCCACTCTTGCTGTCTTGAAAACTGAAAGTGAATTTAGGTCATTGATATTCGGTCTGACGTCGTTTAGCATTAGCCAATCGGAAAATTCCTGAATATTCCCCTAAATAATGTGATTGGCTAGTACCCTGAAAAGCTGAACTAATTTCAACTTGGGTGAGAGACTAGCTGGTGCCAGGTGGTACCCGATACTGGCACTAATATCAATTGCGAACGGCTGAAACCCAGCTAATTCTCGGTCTCAGAGTGATTTCCGGAAATGGCTGGTGCCGAGTATTAGCTGAAACCCGTTGTGAATGGGCCTTAACAATGGAACGAGAGAGCCATGTAAGAACAAATCCGGACTTTCTTGGCAAGGGTTCCATTCAGGATAAAATTAGAAAGACGAACCTGCGGTCACAAGCCCAGTCCTTGATTTGCTTTTCTGAACCAGGGCTAAAAAGGACCCTTGCCAAAAAAGGCGATTACTAGACTGATGAGGTGTCGGTTGATAAGGCAGCAACAACGGAACGAGCCACCCTACTTACCGTAGTTACTACGCATGACGTCACGAATTCTGGCTTTTTGCCGTCAAAGCTGGAACGATTTTTCTATTTTCCAGCAGGATATCATGCCACAGGCGAACCCGACCAATCACGTTACAGAGATACGGAGTTACTACGCAGAGCATGGTAGGCAAATAGTAACTATTAGTTACTATTTCGAGAAGGTTGGAACGGTCAGCGTCGTCACTTTTCGTAAGGATGGAACGGAAATAGTAACTAATAGTAACTATTAATAGAAGGGTGGAACACGCTCCACACGCCCTTTCTTGGCAAGGGTTCCATTCAGATAAAGCTAGAAAGACGAACCTGCGGTCATAAGTCTAGTCACAAACAGTGACTTATTACTAGTTATCGTTACTATTCTTGTTATTATTTCCGTTCCACAGACCGCCGTAATAAGTAAATTGGCTCCCCCACTTTTTATTTTCGTTCCACGACTGTTACGATCGTTACAACTTACTTTTAACAAAACAAACTTTTAACAAAAAACAAGTGAATTCTACGTGATTTATTTTCTTATATGTAATAACTGTATATATTCAAGTATTTTAACACACGAAATGTAACGGTCGACGTATTTAGTGCCATGTCGGCACTACGAGTTGGATCAATAAAATATCTATCTATTAGAACGTGCCCGAAAGCTCCGAAACGAACGAAAACGCTGAATTATTTCAGGATTTTATGCAGCACTTTGCTTTCGGACTTAAATTTTCGCTCAGTTAATGCAGCACTGATTCAGCATAAAGTTCATCGAAAAATTCAGCAAAGATTTTAAATTTTATGCTGAATTTTCAAGAAGAAACTGGGGAGCACAGCAATTCTCCTAGTATCTTCCTAGAATCTTTTTCTTTCTAGAACAAATTGCCCACACAAATTTTCGTAATAATTCGACCTAGGTCGAATTCCCGTCTGAGCGGCGACAAACTTTGCGGAGCATACTTTGCGAAAAACTTTACGAAGTCTGATTCGTCCTTTATATAGCTAATTCTTTTTTTCTTCTTCTTCTTCCCAACTTAAATTTCGGTATTCTAGAAGTGTCAGAGAAGAAATAAAGGTAACAGCTTTTGGACAAAAATAAATAAATATGCAGCATTTACAGCACTAAAAAGCATTCGGACACGTTCTTATGATGGTCGTGAGCATCATAAGTGATAATAACTATCGGCTCTGCAGGAACTCCCGTGAGAGTAATGCCGTATGTCCGCGTTGTTACTATTCTCGTTCCAGAGAGCGTTTTAACTATCTCATTACGGCGCTCGCCCCTCCTCTTATCATCATAACTTGACAAGTCACTTGAACGCTACCACACTTTCGTTTTTCGAAACTAAGCAAATAGAAGATCATTGCCAAAAAACGCAAAAATTAGACTGACGAGGTACCGGTTGATGAGGCAGCAATTGATGAACGAAGGATGAAAAAAGAACAGATCTCCCTCCTCAAATGAAGCTCAGTGTTAAATTCAAGAAAAAAAAACTTTACTATACGTTCAAATTTCCGGTTTTGGCCGGAATCCGGCTAATAAGAGGACTCCTCTCCCCCCCCCCCCGAAAAAATAATTAATTAAATTTAAATTCAACATTACTAATAATACACAGATGGCACTTTACACAAGGGACTTGTACCGTGGCCAATAAACCAGAAACAGTTTTTTCAAATATAATTTAGAAGTCTAGGACTCCATCTCTCAGTTCACTACTATTAAAATGTTGAATATTACTCCTATCCCTGCTGCAGGAAAAAAAAAGAAAACTTTGATCATACCAAATTTACGGTTTTTGCCGGAAGCCGGGGAAAACCGTAGGATACTGGATTTTCGTCATCCCCCCCCCCAATTTTTTTTTTTTTTTAATAAATCTGGTTTTCACCAGAATCCAGCGAAAACCGTATTGCATATTAAAGTCAAAATTTCTTTTGTTACCCAAGCTGGTCGCAAAGAGTTTCCTCTACTGTTATGGTTTCCAGTTTACTAGGCCAGCCAAGGGTCCATCAACAGAGGAAAATTCTGAAGGTGTATCCTTCTTGTTCAGATGATGGACCTTAGCTATCACACTGAGTCGAAAAAATTCACTCAGGCATGTATGCAACCTCATCAATCGGTACCTCTTCAACCTGCCCCACGTCAGTCTGCATCACAGCTACCTTCGCTTTCTTTACCCGTTTATAAGTCTTTCCACTTTTTTTCTGCAGAATTTGTTGACACTTGTTAGATATGTGGCGATTCATCAGGCTCAGCTGTTTTTTTATTTCATCATTGTCGTTAAGCTTAGATCTTAGAAAGTCCTCAAATCGATCTCTGACGGCTCTATATTCTCGGTCGGGAAGGGGGGGCTTTTTTTCTGCCCCTGCCACACTTCTGCACCTCTCGCCGGTCACACTGTGTGTTCGCAAGGCCTCCCCCCACACAGCAACTGCCAGGTCTCTGACGAACAAACTGAATGACTGGTGGTTCCCTCTGACAAACACCCTGTTGTGCGCCTCTTCAGTTATGAAGACGCTGTGTCCGATGTGAACCTGCAACGGGAAGAATGTCAAAGATTAGCAAAAATATTATTTTTGTCACATTATACACACTATACTGTATGTGTATACTGTATTATACACATTATGAAATTATACTGTCACCCGTTACGGGCAGTGCTCACTTAGGGTGTAGTTAGTTTACAGTGTATAATTTGCTTTTTGTTAATAAAAAAACTGAAACTGAAAAGAAAAATTAAACTGAAAAAACAAGATTAGCAAAAAATATTATTAAACAGCGACCGAACCTGTGAATGAACATCTGGGAAGTGTTATACTCTCCCCATCGGTCAAGATCTATCAGAATCAAATCACTGGTTCCAGAGTTCATTAATAAGATGAGATCATGTTATTTTAAACATGCAAAGCACCTGCTCCACTTGTCGAAATTGTGTCATAACCATACATTGCCGCAGAAGTTCAAAATTGAAGATGCAAGTGTTCCCTTTTTGGATGTTTCCTCGTCGCTTTCAAAAACCATGGACAACGTGGCCCAACCAGCGCATGACCTTATCCACTTCTTCCTGGCCGACAATTGAAAATTAAGAGTCTTTTTTGGGTGTTTATGCGTTTTATTTATTTTCTTCATCTACTCCGCTTTTTGAAAATGGCGGGTGATAAATAAATTACTTACTTACTTACTTAGTTTTGCATGTCAAAAATTCACGGGACCCTCCCTCCGCACTCTTCCCACAGTTCCGGGATCCAACCTTGTTTTACAAATGATGAACCTGGGGCTTAAGCTTTTGCTTCTCATCAAGTCCCGTCCCTGTCACTACAGCTTAAGCGTACCGCGCGAGATTTCCGGTTTGCAAATAAATGCTGACATGTGTCTTAAAAGACCTGTCTTATCTATAAAACTAATGCAACCTACTTCCATAATCACTCCATATATTTCTAAACCCGGAGATCCCAATGGAGTAGGGTACATTCTAACCCCTCTAACAAAACCACGCTGATTTTCTCACTTGCAGCGATTTGCTACCTTCGATGTCTATCACGTTGTCAACGGTTGTCTGCGAGAAGTTTTCCATCAGAAACAACAGTTATGTAAATGTAACACAAATATTCTTTGAGCCCAAGCTGACTTTGAAACATTTATTCAAACAATGTTTACAACGGGTACGTCAGCTACGATTCTTCATCAGCGATATTTCGGCTCTTTTTGGCAAGGGTCCTCGTCAGGCTGTCAATCCTCTGGTTCAACTTCGGGGAAGCAAACAAACCTGTAATAAATAACTGAAGCTTCTACCGACGATAAATATCTTATTAAAGTAAGTTCTCTTCAAATACCACTATAATCAAAAAACTAGTCCTGAGATTTAATTTTTGACACGGACGCTGTTTTTGCTGGACGATTGGGGCGATGACAGGAAAGGGTTTTTTCTGCATTTTGGTCAACTTCGTTTTTTTTATTAATAACGGACTGAAAACTTAAATATTATTTTATTAATAACCTCGTTCTACGTTTCTATTATCGAGTACTCGTCTGTATCTATTACTTTGAGTAATGACTGCACGGAAAAACTAGTGCTGAGATTTAATTTTTGACACGGCTGCTGTTTTTGCTGCACGATTGGGGCGACGGCAAGAAACATTTTTTCTGCATTTTGATCAACTTCGGTTTTGTTGTTAATAAGGGACTGAGGCTTAAATTTTTTCCCTTAATAACCCCGTTCCACGTTTCCGGTAGGGAGTACTCGCCTGTATCTCGGTTAATGCCTGCTCGGTTTTTCTTTATCTCAGCGGCTTCTCGAATGGTTTGATGGAGTCCGGTGCACGTTGCAAGAATTTCAGCTTTTTCAAAATATACTGAATGGGATGGGTTTTCGAAAATATGTTCTGCAAGTGCAGATTTGAAAGTATAGTTATGACGGTGTCCGTTGGAGAGGGCGTGGTCAATTTCTTGCTCATGCTCATGACCCTTGCCAAAAAGGGCCGAAATATCGCTGATGAAGAATCGTAGCTGACGTACCCGTTGTAAACATTGTTTGAATAAATGACCATCACAGTGTATTAAAAAGAGAAGAAAAAACGAAGAAAGAAAGGGAAAAAACGAACGTTACAACAATTTTATAAAAAAGCTTCGGTAGCCCTCCAAACCCACAACCTGTAACTATTTTTTTATTAAACTGAATAGTATAATATGTAAACAATTGTAATTTAGTTGCCGAAATCTTGTGTAATTTTTATTGTATTTATTTGTCACTGAATGGATCAGATGGTTTAGGCAAGGATCTGTTTCCCTCAGTTCTTAGCTATTATTGGCTAATGCTGTTTCCCTCAGTTCTGAGGGAAATAAATAAATAAATGAAGAAAACGCAAGCAACGAAGAAAACACACAGTAAATTTACTGTGAGTAAAGCACTTGCTGAGCTAAGTTAAGGCTGCGCTTAAGCGCTTTCGCCTTTCCAGAATTACAGGTACAGGTCGTGCTGCTCTATACTTGGACGACAAACTATTACCACTTCTCTAACGTGGAACTTTCAGCAGATCATTTACGTATTTGCAGAAAGATTTACGAATATCATGTGTAACCGAGCAAGAGAACAGCTTATTACGTTACACGTTATTGCTACCAAAGCAATAACGTGCAGAACTAGGAACGAATTAAACATTTTAACAAGAGTAAATCTCTTAAATTTCAATTTCACGGAGACAAGGATTCCGCATGCTTTATGAGCTCTATCACCAACAAATGTTTTCAGAAGCGAATGGGTGGAACAGAGACTAGTTTCCAAAGGTAAAAGTAAATAATCCGTCTTGAAGTTAAAGGACACCTGAACAATGAAACCATACTTGAACACACCATAGAGAATGCATTTACAGACATGGAGACGGAGAGCATTCTTCTCCTGAGCGTGACGTTTTTAAAATAGGGATGTTCGTTTCTGGAGGTTTGCACATGCAGACTCCAAGACAAAAAGCACAATTCATTCAAATCTTGTACAGCGCTGGCCGGGTCGTATTAGAATTTCTTCTAGATATGTGTTTAGGCTTAACTGGTTAACAAATATTCCAGAAGAAGGGTTGATTGGAGACATTTGTTCATTTCTAAGATTGTTCGGTACTGAAATAAGGACAGATGCAAAATGGAGCAAAAATCATAGCTTGGAAACACTATTTCGTATTTGGATTGGGTTTTCTGCAGGCAATGTTAACGGAAGTCATACAGATAGGGATGATACTTGGTACTCTTTATTCAGGTGTCCTTTAAAGAATCCTATTTCATGCTTTGAGGGCGGGTTTCAAGATTACCGCACCTTTATTGGTGCGTATTTGATCAAAATTTTACTGTCCCAAAATGAAATGCTAATTAAACATTAGAAGGATTAAGAAGTCAAGAATTCGAAATGAGTAATATCAATCAAAGTTACTACTTACTCTGCCATCCGCAGCTTTGGAAAAGAGGCCAACTTCCGCGGTCTTCTCTGGCTCTGGTGTTGACACTGAAACAAAGTTTTTTAAAGTTCAATGGGCACATCAAACTACCCCAATCCCACTCTGTAACAACCTAGGAACAATGCTTACCCCCTAGCTCAGCAGCTTTTTCAGCAGTTTCCTCTCTGTGATATTTCAAAGCGTAATTTTTTGGGCCAGTACATGCTCAATTTACTAGCTTGGACAAAGATAAAAGTGATGTTTCTTAAAACACTTAGTAGATCTTTATTTCATGCATAAATCAGCTTGTCTAATTCAGATTTGAGTAGGCTATTTGTTTTTGAATGATTTTTGTAGCTACGTTATTTTTTATAAACTTATTGCATATTCTGGTACATTTTATAAAGCAAGTTAATTATGCTTCACAACACTATTCCACTAAGAAAAACTTTTAGTACGCACTTAAAGCATGGAACTTCTGATGAAACACTAGAACAATCAGTTAAACTGCATCTGCGGCTTGACTTATTGGTGATATCTCAAATACATCCTTTTCTATCAAGCATCGCTGGGAGTTTTTTAATTTCCTGCCACGATATCCCAGCTCCTAAGATTTGGATCGCCGAAATGCCAGAGAGGTAAAGACAAGGGATAACAAGAAAACGGCCGATTTTCGTAGCGCCTTCTAAAGGAAGTCGGAAATGTTTCTTTGTGGAGCATTTAATACAAAATAAAGCATCAGAAGTGCCCATTGTGCTTTAAAGAGCTGAACGCTAAGTTGGCACTCGCAACTCCTGCAAATCGTCGTGTATTTCAGTTAAAGCATAGTTCAAAGTGGTGAAATAAGCTGCATAAAGACTCGTCGTCGTTTATTGACTAGCTCAAGCAACCTCAGCAGGCAAAATTCGGTTAGAGGTGAATAAGACAAAATAGAATAGGTTCTATTTTTCTGAGCCACGCCCATCGCGTCCTGCTCGCAGTTTAGACTGACTGACAACCTACTTCCACAGTTGCATTAATTGATTCTTAAGCCCCCGGGACACAAATCTGATATGGTACATTCCAAGCCCCTTCCAGATCTTTGCTCTTCTCGCGATTAACTCTTTTCAATACGCATTATGCGGCTTTCACACTGAGAACGCAAGACGCTTGCGTAGAGTCAGCATTGCGTCTGTCTTGCGTCGGACCTTTCACACCGTGAAGGCTTGTGCGTTGCGTTTTCAGAAAATGGCTAGTTCTGATGAAGACTTAAAATGATACCTGGACTGAACATGGAGCCTATAGGCAAATTCAGGCAGTTTGTAGAATGTTTATACGTAATTTTTTATTATTACTATTTGCTACTTGAAGGAGACAGAGTCCAATTAAATGTAATGTGATACAAAGTAAGGTCAACTTACCAGTCATAGCTGCGTTTTTGCATGCCTTACAGCACGCCTGTGAGTGGCAGCTGTGCTTATTAGGTGTTTTGGCAAACCTTTCCCTGTAGCCTGTCTGCCTATAAGGCGTTTTTGCTCCTCAGTCCAACGGCCGAAGAACGAAATCCACAGGCTACGGCCAAAGGCCTTCTTGATGTCGTTGTCCTTAGCCTTAGCCTGTGGTTCCTTTCAAAAACGGAGCATGCAAAAACGCCTTATAAGCACACAGGCCAACTGCTACGGCTACAGTCCACAGGAATGCAAAAATGCAGCTATGCTTTTGCTAAACTCCTTCTTGATGATTTCACAAATTGATAGCCATGTATTATTAATGAAAGTCTAGTTGTGATAGTCAGGGACCCTTTTATCATATAGTCCAGGTCTTCTTGAACTAGTTTTACTAGTTTCTCTTCAAAAACTTCAATTTCAGTAAAAAACAAATTGAAAAATCTGATGGGTACGCGTCGGACCCAACGTAAAAATAGAGCTCAGTTCTATTCTTGCGTTGCGTCAATTTTTTAAGCGCAAGCTTTGCGTTGCGTCGTCGCGAGCGCAACGCAAGGCTTGCGTAGCTCAGTGTGAAAGGCAAACGCGTCAATGTGAAAGCAGCTTTATGCTCTCGACGAGCGTTCGCGTACCATGCCACTGATGCATAAAACCGGTTATCTGAATCTTGTGAAACTTGTGCGAAAAGTCAATGGGCATGGGAAAAGGCTTAAACCAGCCCACGCCGTGGATAGTTTGTTTAAAGAAGAGCCTGGTTCTACAATATTTAGTTTTCTTGATTGAGCTTAAAGAGGATCTTAAAAAAATTTACTTGAGGGCTTGTACGAAGTCTCCTCCTGGCCTGTCCGTTATAAGTGTACGACAAGAATAGAATAGAACAGAATGGAATATGTTTACAGAAATACCCGAAGGCCAAAAATATAGTGTCAACACTTGTTTGTGTAAACATACTACCAACAATAATAATAAGTATTAAATAACAGATCGCGGTGCACTGTCAGAATTTTCATAACAGATTGCGCATAACACTTCCAAGAATAACACCTTTTCACTTAGAAAAAAAAGTGTTATGACCAATTAAGTTTACACTATTTCGTGCCTAGATCTCCAACAACACCTTCAATTAGTAAAAATACTAACGGGAACGAAAGAAACATAACATATAACATCCCAAAGTGTTATCTGTTGAAACCGCGCATCCTGCTGTTGTCGTTATGTAACTTCTGACAGTGTAGTATTTTTACCTATTGAAGGTGTTGTTGGAGATCTGGGCACGAAATAGTATAAACTTAATTGGCCATAACAGTTTTTTTCTAAGTGAAAAGGTGTTATTCTTGAAAGTGTTATGCACAATCTGTTATGAAACTTCTGACAGTGTGGCGCAAACCGATCCGGGGGAATTACCCAAACATTCTTACATCACAAAATTGTCTACTTTTTAGTATCCTGTTCATCCACTCTTTCCCAAACACTCTTTCACGAAATACCTGGGAACCTTAAGTCCTTCAGCTCTCTACACTCACACATTAAGTGGCTAAAATCACCATTCGGAATTCCAGACACTGGGCAGAAGAAAGGACGACCAGTCACTCCACGACATTCACCAATATAATTTCTCTTCTCTCCAAACGATGAACAATGACCCCGAAAACTTCTGACTTGTGCACCACAAAGCGGTCAGGAAACTCCCTACTAGGTCGAGCTCCTGGCCTGGGCCTGGCCTCCCTACTGTGAGTGTCGACCAGATCCGACACTCGTTCGAAAGTTTTTCATGCGATAAGATTCTGGATTGCTCCTCCCTAAGCAAATCTTACAATGACCCGATTACGGAACAAATATTCTTTCAGCCCATGCTGACTGCGAATCGTGTTTGCCGGTGCAAAACAGATCCGTCAGCTGAATTTCAAAAGCCCTATATTTCGGCCCTTCTTGGCAAGGGTCCTCTTCAGGCTCAAAGTCGCTTAAGTTGGAATAAATAAATAAATATAAATAAATGTATTCTTTATTTCCATAATAGCACAACATAATATGGCTAGCAGAGGATCGTCATGACGTAACACATGTCAAAGCAGTGACGTACAATATATACAGTATATGATAATAATGAATAAGCCTACATAGTATAATACATGTCACACAACGAGAATTAAAATGGGAGATAATAAAATAAAGTATCAAGAGTTAAAATGAGAAATAAAATAAGGTACGAATGAAAATAAATATCGGTCAGACGAATTTACTAGGGGTGGGGTAATTTGAAGCCGATTTTTGTTTTCAGTTTTTAGTCTGGTGATGGGCCGATTGGGGTTGGACGATTGGTAATCAGGTAGAATGGATCTGTGATTATCTGAAGATAGACATTTCAGTCCAAAATCCATGGTTAGCTTGTGTCTACGGTACGCCAAAGTGGGAAGACTAAGTTTTGTGAGGATATCTTCATATGTGGAATAATCTTGCCCAAGGATAATCTTGCAAGCCCGCTTCTGTATCCCCTCTAGTTTCTCCGTCTGACTTTTGGTAATGCCAGGATGCCAAACGGGACACGAGTATTCCGTTGCAGGGCGTACACACGTGCAATATAAGGATCGCATGAGTTTCGTTGGCATTCCAAATCTCCGGAGCATCGCAAGGGATTTCAGAAGTAGAGAAGATTTGTGTAGGATCGTGTCAACATGAGAATCCCATTTTAAATTCTTGTCAATTGTGATTCCAAGGAGTTTTACCTTTTCTCGGTAAGCCAAGCCGACATTTTGTTGATGTGGTAATTCTCTCTTTAAAAAAAAAAAGAAAACCTTATATCACGCTCTTCGGGAGGCTGACCGAAAGCTTTACCTCCGACAACTCATTTGTTAAAGTTTCGAAAATGTCAGTCAAACTTTGTTCAGACGAATTAGAAGGTACATTCCGCAACGATAAACTTGAAAGATCATCCGCAAATTTATAACGGTTAGGATACTCACATAAAACTTTGTTAAAAACAATTATATCAGCGGACCTAATTTTGTTCCCTGTGGTGTACCAAATAAAATTTCTAAAAATTCAGACACATCATCTTTACTAAGCACAACACATTGTGTCCGTCCCGTAAGGAAGCTTGCTATTATACGGATTAAAAACGTACGCGCACCCATTGATCTCGCTTCGACTATAGCTACTCCATGATCAATACTGTTAAACGCCTTAGTAATATCACTTAAAAGTACATCAGCAAATGAATTTTCAGTGTCCAGGTGTCTAAGTATATCATCAAGTAATTTTACCATGTAATGGGTTGTACTGCACCCAGGCCGGAAACCATACTGCCTTGGGTCCAGGTTTGACTCTATATCTTCATACAACATTTCAAAAGTGTAACTTTCTAGAACCTTAGACAATACAGGGGTTTTCAAAATCGGTCGCAGATCCTTCGCTGAATTCACATTTTTGCTCTTAGGAATAGGTGTGACATAAGCTTTCTTAAAACATGTGGGGAAAATTCCCTCAATAAAACACTGGTTAAAACAAGCGGCTAAAATCACACTCAACTCATCCGCGCATTCAATATAAAAGTTGAGTTTTTGCAGATACCGTAGTATCTGATACCACGGTCTAAAGTCGTTTTTGGAGATACCATGGTATCTGATACCACGGTCTAAAGTCAATTTTGCAGTTACCGTGGTATCTGGCCAGTTATCGTGGTATCAGATATTCAGATAATACGGTCCGACCGTGGTAACTGGTCGTGGTATCTGAAAAGTCTTCTCACTTTCATCAAATTTTGTCAGATTGGTGAGAAAAAAGTTTAGCACTTAGTGGTGTAACTGGATATCTGTTTTTCTTTTGGGATGACTTCGAAAAGTGCAATTTCGGCAATAGTCGTTTTTGCAGAGCACCGTGTATCAGATACCACGATAACTGCAAAAACGACTTATTGCAGATCCAGTTACCGTGGTAACAGATACCATGGTATCAGCAAAAACGCAACTAAAGATTTGTAGGAATTTCGCCGGGACAGCAACTTTTTCGAGGATCCAGTTTACGAAGTTTTTCAATCACGCTCGAAGGTTCAATTGCCGGAATGTCCTTCAGCTCACCAAGTTCAGGCAAGTTCGACAATGGTGGGTGGAGCCGACAGATAAATACAAAATGCTCATTTATCTGAGGGGCAGTAAGAGGGTTTCCTTCGTCATTATAAACACATAGAGGTTTTACTTCACGGCCAATCATCTGTTGCACTATGAAATTTGCTAGGTTGCTGAAATTTTTAACGAACCAGAAGGGCTTGCCACACTGTCAGAAGTTTCATAAAAGATTGCGCATAACACTTTCAGGAATAACACCTTTTTACTTAGAAAAAAAGTGTTATGACCAATTAAGTTTATACTATTTCGTGCCCAGATCTCCAACAACACCTTTAATAGGTAAAAATACTACACTGTCAGAAGTTACATAACGACAACAGCAGGATGCACGGTTTCAGCAGATAACACTTTGGGATGTTATATATTATGTTTCTTTCGTTCCCATTAGTATTTTTACCAATTGAAGGTGTTGTTGGAGATATAGGCACGAAACTTACTTGGTCATAATACTTTATTTCTAAGTGAAAAGGTTTTGTTCTTGAAAGTGTTATGCGCAATCTGATATGAAACTTCTGACAGTGCAAGAAGGGCCGAAACATAGCTTTAAGAAAATTCAGCTGACTTATCCGTTTTGCACTGTCAAATATGATCACGAAAGTAAGTCAATCTGGTCGTCTCCATTCAAACAAGGCAAAAATAAACTCACCAATTAACTGCTTGTCATCTATGAGGCTAAAGAGTCGTTCCTGGAATTTTTTATTTAACGCATCCAGCACCTCGTTTTCCTTTTCCAGCTCGGCAACTTTCTGTTCGAGCCGCAGACACTTTCTTTGCAGTTCTTTTTCTGCTCTACTCCCTTCTGCTCCTCTCCTGCCATCACTCCCTGCTGCTCCGCCCCTGTCACCTGACTCTCTTGCTCCCCTCTTGTTATTCCGCTCTGCCCCGTTACTCACTGTCAGTTCTTTAATCAAGTTGCACCTGTTGTTTTCCGCCTCATTCAAGCTTTGACCCTGGAATGAACAAATACTTGCAATGGGGGCTAATAGAAACTTGTAGGTCAACAGCATATAAATGTATTACCTGCAAATTACCTGCAAATTTGCAATTGCAGGCGAAGAGGATTTCTCCTAATATACGCCTTCATGGGTGCTCTCTTGTTCAGGTTTCCAGTTGAATCTCCACTGTTTGCCTGACCACTCCTTGTCCAAATGTTGTTTGAAACTATCTGTTCACTGTCAGAAGTTCCATAACAGATTGTGCATAACACTTTCAAGAATAACACCTTTTCACTTAGAAATAAAGTATTATGGCCAATTAAGTTTACACTATTTCGTGCCTAGATCTCCAACAACACCTTCAATAGGTAAAAATACTACACTGTCAGAAGTTACATAACGACAACAAACTTAATTGGTCATAACACTATTTTTCTAAGTGAAAAGGTGTTATTCTTGAAAGTGTTATGCGCAATCTGTTATGAAACTTCTGACAGTGTTGTTTGGCAGGTAACAGTGGAATCTGCTAGTGCGTTCCAGAAGTTGACTGATCTACTTGTGAAGAAGGTCTGTGCATACCGCTTCAGTACAGGCCTCTTCGTCAGCTTTTTTGGGTGGCCCCTGGCGGTTCTTCCTGTGTTTGGCAAGAAAATGCTGGGTGGGATGTTGTTGCTCAAATTTTTTTACACAGCAATCATATCACCACGATTTCTCCTGTAGGTCATTGTGGGGATGTTCAGGGCTTGTGTGTCGTTCTGGGTATGGGGTGATTGCATCCCTTTGACAGATTTTCGTGTCACGTCGCTGGACACCTTCGATAAGGCGTTTGTCCATCTCGTATTGCGGGTATGCAGATTAGAGAGTATTAGAGCTACTAGCTATTGAATATAATTTTAATTTCAAAATAAATATGGCACAACATTTCATGCGCGAGCAAATTAATTGGCACTTGTCACTAACCTACAACTAAAGCATATATACAATTGTCATAAAATATATGGAATTCTCTCCTTCTGTCGTGATGTTACAGATTCTCACATACGAGTCATGACAGACTCCACAACGGACAAGGTCTATGTGAACAACATGGGAGGAACTCAAGCCCGTAGCCCCCTCAATTTCGCGGTTAGAAAGACGTGCACTCCCACGCAATAGTTGCGTTTTTGCAGATACCATGGTATCTGATACCACGGTAACTGGATCTGCAATTAGTCGTTTTTGCAGTTACCGTGGTATTTGATATAGGCTACGGTTGCTCTGCAAAAACGACAATTGCCGAAATTGCCCTATTCGAATTGATCCGAAAAGAAAAACTGATATTCAGTCACATCACTAAGTGCCAAACTTCTTTCCCACCAATTTGACAAAAAATGATGAAAGTGAGATGACTTTTTGGGATCCCAAAACATAAGTGGAGGGATACCTATGACATCGTAAAAGTTTTCCGTCTGTCCGTCTGCTAGCACGATAACTCTTGAAGGGAATGAGATATTTTGATGAAATTTGGTGGGAGAATCGTTTAGGTAAAGGGAAAGGTCGAGTTCTTAGATGGGCTCTGGAGCCCTACATTTAGGGGTGGAGGAGGGGTTCAAATTAAGGGACAAACAAAATATTTTTAAAGAGCTAATGTGATAGTCGATTATGGGGTAAGAAGATATGCTGAACATGATGGTGAAAACCATTCTCTCGCCGGACAAGTATTTCGTCCCGAATCCGGCAAAAACCGGAAAATTGGTTAAAAGTAATAAGTTACATTGAAGTTAATTAAATGTTCAATTTAGGGGCAAGAAGACATGCTGAACACTTATGTGAAAAACGTTTTCTACCCGGACAACTAGTTCGTCCGGAATCCGGTCAAAACCGGAAAATTTGTGTCAGCAAAAGTTTTATTTGAAGTTGATTAGATGACAGATTTAGGGGCAAGATATATGTATATGACATATATATCTATGTCATATATATGACAATCATTTTTTACCCGGACATATAATTCGTCAGAAATCCAGTTGTAACCGGTTTTTTTTTTAGAAGTTAAAGTTTTATTTGAAGTTGATTAGATGTTCTTTATAGAGATAAGGATATACGATGTATCCGTTTCTGAATTTTCTTTTTTTCCTGGACAATTAGTTAGCTCGGAATTCGGCCGAAAGCGAAAATTTGGAGGAAGTAAAGCAGGAAGCTTCGGTCAGTGTCTTTAAAATAGATATGGCTTATAGACGTATATCAGAACTTGCTTTTCTCTGATGATTAGTCTGGCGAAGACTGGACCCGGCGAAGACCTAATTGTCTGGATCAAATATTAGATTTTTGGGATCCCATCGAAACCTTTGATCTTGTTAAACTTGGTTCCCGAGCTGTAGATCAAGAGTTCGGATGATAAAAGGCTTCTTCCACGCATCGAGAAACATCTCCTTGAGGGTAGTTGGTGAGTGGAGGGTTTGGAAGACGAGAGAGGACAAATTGACAAATTAATTAATTAATTTTTAGTTTATTTTAGTGAAGGTTTGATTAGAATATGGTAGTAAATGTGTACTGGTTGCGTTTTTCAAGCACGTATGGGCTTTGTGTGTAACCAGTCGTCAAGCCGGAATGGTTTTTTTTTAGTAAAGTTGTTGAATCCTGACTCCAAATAAGACCTGAACCTGGAAGCTCCCAAGTTCTGTAGACAAGTGGATTGTAGCCTTGTCTCATTGTAATAAGCTATTACCTTTGGTACATCCATCTGCTTTGGTGGGGTCTTCTTTGGTGTTGAGGGTGTTGGTTCTTCTCCGACAAAATGTGGTACAACCACCCATTTCGGGCTTACAGATATCAAAAGTTCTTCAACTCCTTCTTCTGTAAGAAAAGCACCATAAAGTTATGGAATTCGGCAAGAAAAGATATTGTAACATTAGTTGCGTTTTTGCAGATACCATGGTATCTGATACCACGGTCTAAAGTCGTTTTCCCAGTTACCGTGGTATCTGATACCATGGTCAAACGGCGTTTTACAGTTATCGTGGTTTCTGGCCAGTTATCGTGGTATCTGATATTCAGGTACCACGATCCGACCTTAGTAACTGATCGCGGTATCTGAAAAGTCATCTTACTTTCATCAAATTTTGTCAAATTGGTGGGAAAGAAGTTTGGGACTTAGTGATGTAACTGAATATCAGGTTTTCTTTAGGGATGACTTCGAAAAGTACAATTTCGGCAACAGTCGTTTTTGCAGAGCAGCCGTGTATCAGATACCACGGTAACTGCAAAAACGACTATTTGCAGATCCAACTACCGTGGTATCGGATACTATGGTATCTGCAAAACGCAACTCTTGTAAGGGTCTGAACTAGCAAAACTTGTACGGAGTGAAGGACCGACAGGCAGTATGAACGCTATTTGGCAATTTGCTTACGCTGTGTGGAGCCACATTTTTGGCTGTGTGGAGCCGAAAACTGTTCCTGCTAGTGCAGTTGCTGATGATAAAACAGAACAACAACGTGGAACCTTTAGAAGGTAAAGCTCAACAGAAAGACAACGTGAAACATATCACCTAAAAAGATTTGCTCAAGAATTTTATCGGCGGGCCCGATGGAAGGAGCTGAACAGCAACCTGGAGCCTTTAAAAGATAAAGCTGAATAGAAAGACAATGAGAAATATATCACCGAAAAACATTTGGCTCAAGAATTTTATCGGCGGGCCCGATGGAAGGAGCTGGCGCTCCTGTTAGTGGATCCCATGTGTGCAAAGTTAATCTCGAATGGAAGGAGCGCAGCTCCTGTTAGCGGATTCCAGGTGTGCAAAGTAAATCCCGAATGGAATTTTGCCAGTCCTGCACTGTCGAAATAGCCGAAAACTGTTCCTGCTAGTGCAGTTGCTGATGATAAACAGAACAACAACCTGGGGCCTTAGAAGATAAAGCTCAATAGAAAGACAGTGTGAAACATATCACCTAAAACGATTTGGCTCAAGAATTTTATCGGCGGGCCCGATGGAAGGAGCTGGCGCTCCTGTTAGTCGATCCCATGTGTGCAAAGTTAACCTCGAATGGAAGGAGCGCAGCTCCTGTTCGCAGATTCCAGGTGTGCAAAGTAAATCCCGAATGGAATTTTGCCAGTCCTGCACTGTCGAAACAGCCAAAAACTGTTCCTGCTAGTGCAGTTGCTGATGACAAAACAGAACAACAATCTGGAGCCTTTAGAAGCTAAAGCCCAATAGAAAGACAATGTGAAACATATCACCTAAAAAGATTTGGCTCAAGAATTTTTATCGGCGGGCACGATGTTTTGTCGCTCCTGTTAGTGGATTCCACGTGTGAAAAGTAAATCCCGAATGTAATTTTTCCCAGTCCTGTTAGTGCACTTGCTGATGACAAAACAGAAGAACAACCTTCGGCGGGGCTTCGGGGTTTCACCCATCTAGGTGATTTTGTAAAAAACAAAATCACACATTGTTCTAAAGCTAACATTCAGAATGTGCGCTGGTTGCTCGACAACCAAAAATTCATCCAAGCGCGGGGAATTTGGATATAAAAAAAAGCCTGCATTTCCAGGATTAAGACGCTAAGCTAGTTAAAGTCACAGCTGAAGAAAATAGGAAAATAATAATTACGATGGCTTGACATCACTTTCAACTCTACACTTTCAAAAACTTGCTTTTCAATTGTTAAAGACGTACGTACATCTATAGGTACCGCTTATGGACGCATCGTCCCGAACCGTGGGCGCTACAATCGGAAAGCTTTAGGAAATTTATACAGCTCTTTTTGTGCGTCCATCCAATTTATTTCGCTCTAGTGTCGCACATTTTCTACGGAAGGAGTTGCAGAAGATGCTATTATTTTTAGTATGCGAAACACCCAGGCCTGGGAGTGACCTAAGGCTAAAATATATATAGGATATAGGATTTTTCACATCAAAATATAGGACAATATAGGATAAAAAAAACAGCTTATTTGGATGAAAAAATCTCATGACCCCATCTTCTGCAAAATAACAAAGGACGATTCTGGTGAAACAAAAAACATGGTATCCAAGACGAGAGACTTTGATGGGTACGTTTTATCCATGAAAAGAGATCAAATACAAAACTAAAGAACTACGAACACACTACTAATTGAACAGAGATCAAATACAAAATTAAAGAACTACGAACACACTACTGATTCATGAAAAATTCAGAAAAGGACCAGAAAACCACACAACCGCGTCAAACTGAGTGTCAACAGCGCCTTCACTGTGTCACTGTCATGCAGCCTCAATGAATACCTTCATTCTCTTCTGACCATAGTGGTCAGAACTCAGAATCATAAGGTAGCAACACTACTTTCCAAAACTTTTTGCACCTCTGTCCCGTGCACTTCTCTTTGCTGATCACATAGTAAAAATATTTGAGACAGGTTTTTCTTGTTCATCTTTTCTTTGTTATTAAAAACGGTCAATTTTCTCAGCATTTGCTTGGAAGTCCCGGGCAAGTTTATTTAAATTGCACCAGTCGCATTTATTTGAATGAGGTGAGCGTAACCAGGTGCGTCACAAGTGCATTTTCGTGTGTGTGTGTGGGGGGGGGGGGGGGTGAGCTATACGTTTAACTGACAAAATGACAACTCGAGCTTTAAATTATCAACCACAAAAAATATGAAGTACAAACACTAAAAGGCAGCCCGAACGATGATTAGAGAGCTACTAGGCATCTTTGACAGTGCAAAACGGATACGTCAGCTAATCTTACTAGACCTATATTGACTACATTTACAAGTTCATTTTCCAGCTTGAGCCTGAAAGGATCTTTGCCACGAAAGGCCGGAATATAGCTCTAAAAAATTCAGCTAAAGCCAGCTTGGGCTGAAGGAATATCTATACTAGGCCTCGCTTTTGCGAATACCACTTGGACTATATTGGAGTATATCGCCCGACACGATCCAGCAGCAGCTTCCAACCACTATAACAAAGTCAAGTGAAACTGAAAGCCGCCGGCGAAATTTTCAAGTTCGCATTACCTTTTCCAGCAAAATTCAACTGCTTCCTATTCTGGCTCTTAATGTGGATCATATCCCAAAAATCCCATGATTTTCCAGAAACTTTATCACCCGAGGAAGCGACGCCCCGGCAGCATTTCCTAGATATTGTTGGCTACCCAAGAACATGTTAAAATGAGCGCAGCACGCGATGTTTTTTTAATCCACCCATTGCCCATGCAGATTCTACCTTTAAATGTTTTCCAAAGCCCAAGCCTAAAACAAGCTAAAACAACACGTAAATGACGCGCCCTTCCATAAAATAGAGAATACTACGAAAGGCGTTGGCTGCTACTACGCCTGAGATCTTGAAGTCTGCTACAGGAATTTAAAAAAAACCTAACAGCGGATGCAAAATGTAGTGAAGTAGTGTAGTGAAAAATCAGCAAAGTCAGCAATGACACGAATGATTTGAAGAAGTACTTTCGCGAAATAGTAGCCTATTAAACAAGACCAAAGGTTCCGATGGGATCCCAACAATTGAATAAATATTTGATGAAGACAGTTGTGATCTTTGTGCCGACCGGTTATGTATAAAACTCAAGTTCAGATATACCTCTATAAGCCTTCCTGCTTTACTTCTGCCTAATTTCCGGCGTCGGCCGAATTCCGAACAAACTACCATACTTGTCCAGGAAAAAAAAGAAAGTTCAGAAACGAATTTAGTGTACCTCCTTATCCGTATAAAGAACATCTAATCAACTTCCAAGTAAAACTGTAACTCCGGGTAGAAAATTCTTTTCACAAAAGTGTGGAAACTAATTCATTAACATGTCTTCTTACCCCTAAATCGAACATCTAATCAACTTCAAATAAAACTTTTACTTTTAACAAACTTTCCGGTTTTGGCCGAATTACGGGCGAACTACTTGCCCGGCGAGAAAATGGTTTTCACCATCGTGAAAACACCATCTTCCGACCCCCAAATCAAACATATAACCAACTTCAAATAAAACTTTTACTTTTAACAGACTTTCCGGTTTCGGCCGGATTCCGGGCTAACTACTTGTCCGGCGAAAAAATGGTTTTGACCATCGTGTTCAGCATGTCTTCTTACCTCTAAATCGAACATGTAATCAACTTCAAATAAAACTTTTAATTTTAACAAACTTCCCGGTTTTGGCCGGATTCCGGGCGAACTACTTGTCCGATGACAAAATGGTTTCGCCCATCGTGTTCAGCATGTCTTCTTACCCCATAATCAAACATCTAATCAACTTCAAATGAAACTTTTACTTTTAACAAACTTTCCGGTTTTGGCCGGATTCCGAGCGAACTACTTGTCCGATGACAAAATGGTTTTCACCATCGTGTTCAGCATGTCTTCTTATCCCAGAACTACTATCACATTATCTGTTTAAAAATATTTCACTTGCCCCTTAATTTAAACCCCCTCCCCCACCCCTAAAGGTAGGGCTACAGAGCCCATCTACATACCTGACCATACTCTTGACCCAAAGAATCCTCACACAAAGTTTCATCAAAATATCTCATTCGAGAGTTATAGCGCGCACAGACGGACAACTTTTGCGATGTCATAGGTATCCCTCCACTTACGTTTTGAGATCCCAAAAAGTACTACTTTCACAGAAAGTATTCAAAAAGTACTATTTGATCAAAAAGTACTAAAAGTAGTCTTTTCGTACTACCCCTGGCAACCCTGCGCAGACGCCAACTTATAAATTTCTTGCCACGCAGCGTTGCCACAACTGATGGAAACAAAAATTCACAAGGGAAATATACAGACGAATAGAAAAATATTTTTGCAGAAATATTACTTTACTTCGACCTTTGCCCAGTTTTGGCCTGGTTTTGGCAGAACTAACTTCGAAATTTACGAAAATAAACAGCAAAAGCTGAAATATAGTAGAATATAGGGTTTTTGACTCAATATAGTATATTATAGGACAAGTTTTAAAATATAGGATATATAGGATATATAGGTCTCACTCCCACCCCTGGAAACACCTGCTTTATTTGCCAAAGTTATACCAAAAACCACATGCTAACGGAGCGTTTCGAAGTTAAAGATGCAAGCGTCACATTTTTGGAAATTTCGTAGGCTCTGTCAAAAATCATGGACAGCAGGGCCCAGCCAGCACATGACACTCTACATTCTTCTCTGGACGATGAATGAAAAATTGTATATTGTATTTGTTGTGTTTTTATTTAATTCTTTTTATTTTATTTTACATGCTAAGCTTTTCAAATGGCGGGTCAGAAATAAATTATTACCTACTATGCAAGCAAAAAATCTGCCATTTTTTGTTTATTCTCCGGTAGTTGCCTTACCTTTGTACTTGCTTTGTAGTTGGTATACATTCCAACCATTCAGGTCTGTCACAAGATTAGAAACTAGGAAATGGGGTCTGAAGGATTTTTTTAAACCGAAAAGGGACCTATAGGGACCTAAGATAACTGCTACTAAACCTTAAATGCATAGAGGTAGGATTCTATTTGCCCTCTACTTGCTAGGATCAGAGGACTTACGGTTTGAAGTATTAAGATAAAAGTTCATGTAGCGAAATGTGGGTCTTAGTTGGGTCGTTAAGCAAACAGAGGAAAAATCAATTTTTAGAATTTCCGCTCAATTTTTAATAGTTTTCTTGTGATTAAGCCAATGAACACGAAATTTATCAGCCTGTGTTCGGAGGCGAATGAGGAATCGCGAAAAGTATGTTTGTATGTTTCTGAGACCCATCAAAATATCCAAGAAAGCAGATTTGGAGTTAAACATCTGGTTGAATCAGCCAACATAAATCTAAAACGGTATTTCTTTATGCATTTAATCTGTATATTCTTCTTCGTTGGCGTAGCCAAGGATTGACCTTCCCCACCCTGAAATTTTTACATATTCCCTTTAATTTCCTTGAACCATCGCCTTTAGCCAGAGAATATACAAACAAATTGACAGCAAAATGACAGTTCTTGAAAATAAATTCGAAATTTGGCCGTTTCGCGCCATGACATAAACTTTTAAGTTTATTTGCTTGCCTGAAGTAGGTGCCTACGAGAAGGGGCGTCGCGACTAGGGGGGAGGGACGCCCCCCCCCTCCCCCGAATGTTGGGCACGTCGGTAAAAATAGCCGGCCGCGATTTTTCGTAAAAACAATCGATCTTTTTTTTGAATAATAGTTGATTTCAACTTAAAAATAGTAGTTTTTCTTAAAAATTAGCCGATTTTTCTTCAACACAGTCGTTTTTTTGCAATAATGGTCTTTTTTATCTGCAAAGACAGTCGGTAAAAATGACCAGCCGGTCGGTAAATACCTTACCCCCCCCCCCCCGCCAAACATTTTGGCTAGTGACGCCTCTGCCTACGAGACAGAAAGGAAAAGTTCACTTCTTAATTGCAAAGTTTCGAAAATCTTCACCATTTTACACAAAAACAAAATAGCATTTCTTTTGGATATATCAGAATAATACACATTTTAATGTTTGACCGAATAAGGCTGAGACCTGACAGTGTATTCACTTAATTAAATAGGCTTGCTATCCACAGATAATTAATTTCATCTAACTAAATTATTCTTTCGGATTGCGGTACCTCTATGTGCTTGTCCCATGCTTGAAATATATAGCAACTAAAAGGTGAGCCACTGCAGGAAAATAAACTAAAAATGACAGATTCCTTGCAAGACATTTCTTAACATCATTTTGATACTTTCTTCGGCCATGACTATTTCGAGCTTAGCGTCTTAAGGATGTAAAAAATAAGCTGCCTTTTCAGTTGGACTTTGACGATTTGAAAAATTCTGCAGCTTCTTGGCAGAGGATACCGGGAAAAGTCTAAACTGCAAGGGACTGTCCGTGTTTTGACTGTAGTCTAACTAAACAAAATAGCCTATTAGACAACTTTCGGTGCAACTCGGAACTATAATTGCGGTTTTGATCTGAATTCTCAGTTCTCCGTTCTCGCTACTGAATTCTCGATTCTCGTAAAAATTATCATTTTTGCTCCTCTCGCTTCTCCATTCTCGATTTTGACAAAAACACTAATTTGGCAGCTCGTCTGCAACGTTTATGCATGCTGAACACCAGCACTCTGTTGACCAATCAGGGAGGAGAACGGAGAGAGAAGAATCGAGAATCCACTATCGGCGCAACTTCTCGATTCTGCAGTATCGCGAGGCTTTCCCCGTTCTCGATTCTGACTAAAACGCAAGGAAAGGAGAATTCGTTTATTTGAATAGTCCAAAAACGCGAAACAAGAGAATTGCGAGGATCGCGAGGAGAATTCGGATCAAAAAGGCTATAATTCCCCCTCCCTAAAATTCACGGCTAGCTAGCCGTGCACCTATCGGCTGTTTGGCTTGGTCAGACTATTGCCAAAAGGCTATAATTCCCCCTCCCTAAAATTCACGGCTAGCTAGCCGTGCACCATTCGGCTATCGGTAGCATAACATTTCAGATCCACTTCAGCAGATGTTCAAAAAATATAAGCTGGATAGCTCTACGTAGGTCCGGGTCGTGATAGTTATTTTCAACGTGCACTATCTTTACTGGTTTCCTTTGTTTGATTGCAGTCACCCTAAATGGAGAGAATTAAATTGAAAAAAAAAAACAAGATGAATCAAACTGTGCCACTTGCCTTAAACCTGAAAAATGGTATAACTTGCTGACCACTGTAATACATAGATGGCACTTTACAAAAGGGACTTGTACCGTGCCCAATAAACCAGAAACAGTTTTTTTTTTTCGAATGTAATTTAGAAGTTCAGGACTCCATTGTCGGAACCACGTCGACATACCAGGACCCACAAGGCGGGGTCTCATGGTGAAAACCAAATAACACCAAATGATAATTTTAGTAGGGAAGACGCCCTTGAGTGGAAACATTTTATATGGCCTGCCTTGTAAGCAGAGGGTCCTGGGTTCAAATCCCGGCTGAGGAACATTTCTGTCTTTCAGTTCACTACTTATAGAACTGCTTACCACTGTCTGACATATTTCCTGGAACTTCTATGAAATTTATATCGCCGCGACTCAGTGAGCTGGAATTGCGATCCTCCTCATATTCACGTGTATTTGGTTGAAACAAGGGGCTTTGCACCTCAGTACAAATTGCATCGCCCGCAAATTCCAGTTTGGATTCCAGGGGGCTATCTAAAAAGAAGAGGTCAGTGTGACGGCTTTGCCAGGCGGTTATCGCTTAACCCGAAAGGGCGTAAAATACGACAGTCTAGTTATCCATCACCTAGGTCGTATTCTCGCCGTTCCCCGAGGATTCCACTTGAGGAGTCCCCGCGTTTTTGTTTGTCCCGGGGACTAACTCGCCGTATTCTCGCGAGTCCCCACGGACGGGGAATGCTTTGATTATCATCACATCATCAAAAAGGATTCACTTTCATTCGGAGGGGAATCAATTTTTGCTGGTGTTGGGGCAATATGAAATAAATTAAAACAATCACAATCACAAATCCGAGGACTCCTCGGGGAATCAAAGGGAACGGCGAGAATAGAGGGAGTCACTCCACGCGGACTCCGCGTACAGAAACAGCGAGAACACGGAGAATGCTTCCAAAATGGATTTTGTTCTAAAAAAAATATGCAGTTGACGTAATTAGTCTGGATCCACTTAATTTTTTATTTTGTTTCTTATAATTGTTTTTAATTAATTTTACATTGCACCAACACCAGCAAAATTGATTCCCCGCCGAATCTGAAAGGGAGTCCTCTTTGACGATGGTGATGAAAATCGGAGCATTCCCCGTCCGTGGGGACGAGAATGCGGGGAGTGAGTCCCCGTGACAAACAAAAAAGCGGGGACTCCTCAAGTGGAGTCCTCGGGGAACGGTGGATCCAGACTAATTTCGTCAACTGTATAATTTTTTTTGAACAAAATCTATTCTGGAAGCATTCCCCGTGTTCTCGCTATTTCTGTACGCGGAATTCGCGTGGAGTGACTCCCTCTATTCTCGCAGTTCCCTTCGATTCCCCGAGGAGTCCTCGGGAAAAGGCGAGAATACGCCTCTATTCTCTTAAATAGGCTTGATGAAAATGCATTACTTCCTTACTTTGCTGCTTCTGAATATAATCGGTTTTATAGAATGAAAATACTGTTACGGACTTGTTGTACCTCTGCATCATTGTACCTCTATGCTCTAAATATTTTACTTTTAGACCTCAGAAACCCTCATCTCTCGACCTGTTCTCTCAGCTTTCCTCTGTCTGCTACTGAAATCCACGCTTTTGTTGACATTAAAATTTGCCACGGCAGGACAAGTTTTGACTTGTCCTGCAAGCAGCACACCTTCTGAACGTCTTCACTGGAGCCGGAGATGATATAATAAAAACCCGTTAGAAGAGTCAAAATAATTCAATGTAAGCTATTCAAAATTCAGGATAGAAACTTAAGTTAGCCTTTCAGTTAAACTTAAAAGTGAAGCTTCTACATCATTGTACCTCTATGCTCTAAATATTTTACTTTTAGACCTCAGACACCCTCATCTCTCGCTTTGATCATCTCTCAGCTGTCCTCCGTCTGCTATTGAAATCCACGCTTTTGTTGACATTCAAATTTGCCACGGCAGGACAAGTTTTGACTTGTCCTGCAAGCAGCACACCTGAGCCTCGTTTTTGTTGCAATAGCGCTGCCGTATACTACAGCACTTCTTTGCTTTTGCACAATATGCGTTTTTGGATTCACTTTCTTCTTGGTTGAAGCGGCAGCGCTGCAGCATCTTGCAGGGAAGCACGGACTTGGTCGGTGAGCAAGTCCGTGATTCTCGAGAAGCGCTGCCGTCTTCCTTGGAAGCGCTGCAGTGCAAAAACGGATGTAGAAAGAATCAGTCCGGAATCGGCCGAGAAGTGGACCTGCAGCGTGCAACAAAAACGAGGCTCTGGCAGCACACCTTCACTGGAGCCCGAGATGATATAATAGAAATCCCTTAGAAAAGTCGAAATAATTCAATCAATCAAGTTTATTATCCAAATAGCTTACAGCTAGAAATGGAATACAATATTTGCAAAACACACAGACACGAAACAAATTAACTAATACACTTACAAGATATGACCAGAAATAAATGATGGGATGAAACTACGTAAAAATTGGGCAGAAAAATTAGCAGGATATGGAACAAGACCAAAGTTTTCGATGGGATCCCAAAAATTCAATATCTGATCCAGACAACTGGGTCTTGTCTTAGCCAGATCCAGTCATCGCCAGAATCCTTGAACATTCTTACAATTAAAATTCAGAAACAGATTAAGGCCAAATAGCTAATCATCTGAGAAAACCAAGTTCAGATATGGATTCAGCATGTGTGTTTACCCGTATAAGTCATATCTGTTTTGACGAAAAGTTCGTGCCACTTCTGCCAATTTCCCGGTTTCGGCCGAACTTTAGAACTACTTGTCCGGCGAAAAAAGAAAGCTCAAAAACGAACTCAGGGTATCTTCTTTCCCCAATGATGAACATCTAATCAACTTCAAATAAAAACTTAACTTATAACAAATTTTCCGACTCCAGTCGGATTCCGGTCGAACTATATGTCCGGGTAAAATATGATTGTCACACACGGATTCACCCCTAAATTGGTTGTCTAATCAGCTAGAAATAAAACTTTAACTTCTAACAATTTTCCGGTTTTGGCCGGATTCCGGGCGAACTACATGTCCGGGTAGAAAATTGTTTTCAAATAAAAGTTCAGCATGTCTTCTTGCCCTAAATCGGACATCTGATCAACTCCAAATAAAACTTTTAATTTTAACAAACTTTCCGGTTCGGGCCGGATTCCGGGCGAACTACTTGTCCGTCGAGAAAACGGTTTTCACCATCGTCTTCAGCATGTCTTCCTACCTCTTAATCGAACATCTAATCAACTTCAAATAAAACTTTTACTTTTAACAAACTTTCCGGTTTTGGCCGGATTCCGCGCAAACTACTTGTCCGATTACAAAATGGGTTTCACCATCGTGTTCAGCATGTCTTCTTATCCCATAATCGACTATCACATTAGCTGTTTCAAAATATTTTGTTTGCCCCTTAATTTGAACCCCCTCCCCTACCCCTAAATGTAGGGCTACAAAGCCCATTTACGAACTCGACTGGTCCGCCGACCCAACGAATCCTCACACCAATTTTCATCAAAATATCTCATTCCCTTCGAGAGTTATCGTGCTTACAGACGGACGGACGGACGGACAGACGGACAACTTTTGCGATGTCATAGGTATCCCTCCACTTACGTTTTGGGATCCCAAAAAACAGATTGCCAGTATTCCTCTCGGACCGACGCACAGAAGACGGGAGGGGAGGGGGGAATAAATGGGCCATCTGGGGACAACACTTTATCTTTGCTCCAAATTTTTTGAAAGAGTATTTCTGCGGTCAGTTAATTTCGGAACATCCAGTTTAATGAGAGCCTAGTAAATGTTTGCTAATGTAATTCAATATGATTGATGTTATGTAATTCAATGTAAGCTATTCAAAATTCAGGATAGAAACTTAAGTTGGCCTTTCAGTTAAACTTTAAAGTGAGGCTTCACTTTCTACGTTTTACTTCAGAACTCGTGACAACCATTTTGTCAAGGTAGAGAAAAGGTGATACCAGCCCATATGCAGGGATTTGGAAGCACCCACACTCCGAAATCTCAAAGCACAACTCTTACTAGAGTTGATCTTTTCACTATGAAACGGATCAGAAAAATGTCTCTCGAAAATACCATTACTTTCCTTCTGATTTTCTCGTTAGCTCTTTTCGATTCTATCCAGCCTACCTGTTCTCAGACACGGCGGCTGAGGGCAAAACATTTGAAAACTGAACGCGCCGTGGTTAAAAAGTAGAGAAACTAAGCAAATAAAAGAAGTAAAAAACAGAAGATTCTCATATCCTTGTGTGTTAAAGGACACCTGAACAATGAAACCATACTTGAACACACCATGGAGAATGCATTTACAGATATGTCCACGGAGAGCATTCTTCTCCTGAGCGTGACGTTTTCAAAATAGGGATGTTCGTTTTTGGAGGTTTGCACATGCAGACTCCAAGACAAAAGGCGCAATTCATTCAAATCTTGTACAGCGCTGGCCGGATCGTATTGGAATTTCTTCTAGATATATGTTTGGGCTTAACTGGTTCAAGAATATTATCCAGAAGAAGGGTTGATTGGAGACATTTGTTTACAAATGGAGCAAAAATCATAGCTTGGAAACACTATTTCGTATTTGGATTGGGTTTTCTGCAGACAATGTTAACGGAAGTCATTAGATAGGGATGATACTTGGTACTCTTCACTCAGGTGTCTCCGAATCTGAAAGGGAGTCCTTTTTGATGATGGTGATGATAATCGGAGCGCTCCCCGTCCGCGGGGACTCGCGAGAATACGGGGAGGGAGTCTCCGGGACAAACAAAAACGCGGGGACTCTTAAAATGGAGTGTTTTGGAAATGGTGTTTAAGTCTCTGTTTTACAACTTAGTCTAAGACTGCATTGTTCTAAGAATGGTGCCTGAACCTCTGGAAGCCTCAGGCAGTCTGTACCACTGTTGCAGTTTTCCCACCTTGGAGGTTTCTCCTGATCTGGCCACTGTTGTAGTGTCCTACCTGCGAGGTTTCTTTTGATCTAGCTGCCAAGAAATCTCCTTAATCCGAGTTTGTTCCAGTATCTAAATACAGGGGCGTTGCTATAGGGGGACCCCCCCAGAAGAAAGAAAAAACTAAACTGAGCGCTCGCAGAGCGCCCCACCACGGAAAATAAGCTAAACTGAGCGCCCGACCACAGAAATTGAGCTTAACTGGGCGCTCGCAGGGCACCCAAAAAAAAAAATTCACCTAAACTGGGCGCTCCCCAAGGAAAGCCAAATGAGGGGCTGGCAGTACTTTAGTAAGGCTTTCTTATAAGTAGTGAACTGAAAGACAAAAATGCTCCTCTGCCGGGATTTGAACCCAGGACCCTCTGCTTACAAGGCAGGCGCTCTTACCATCTGAGCTACCAAGGGGCTTGTGAACAGAGTTCGCAAACCACTACAATAGTCTGCTAGCCGGCCATAGGAAAAGTGATTCCGCCCGAAGGCAAACTCATCTAACCAGTTCACGTCCCCACGTCTGTAAAGTGCCATCTATGTATTATTACTATTAAGGCTAGTTCAGTGTTACCGAGAAACATCCTGCTTGGACATCAGCAGTTCTAGGTTCTCGAGCGTTTGAGACTTGGAGGAACTTCATTATTCAGTGGCATGTTTCGAGCTTGCCAGACTGATATAAAGAGGCGGGCTATTTCTAGTCCTTCAGATACGAAGAGAATTATTAATCATATTTTGTCAGAATGAGAAGTATGATTGTCAGATTTGTGCTTCCAAGATCCGGAAAAGACAGTTGTCAAATCGTGAATTTCCCGTGCAAAGTTTTAATCCAAGTTCTACCACAAGCTGTTGTGTATCCTGAATCTCTCGATTCAAGTAAAAATCAGGCTGATTTCGCTTGTGGCGTGTATGTTAAGAACTGTAGTTTCAATCAATCAAGATTCTTCAGAACAAGTCTACTCTGTTTCAAGTTTTTTTTTTTTTTTGTGATCAATACTTCTTTTTCGGAAAGGGTCGAACTGAAGCACATTACGAAGCTCCAGCTAAATATCTCACATTTTTCTGTATTTGTTGTGAACAAAGGCAGATGGGCAGATCCGTGCTAAGCGGTCCTTAGCCTACTTTCATTTGGGATCCGGAAAGACATTCTGATCATACAGGATTAATATAATTTTAATTATTATTTACATATTTATTTTTGTTTAATTGTGACTGTGCCTTGGCCTTGCTTTCGGTTAGCTGTATGATTATTTAGCGGATGTATGTGATTGGGTATGATTCGTCATGTTTAAGTTAATTTGGTTTTATTTACTTACGCTCTGCTCTCCGCAGCGGAAAGTGATAATTACAGATTTTTTTTTTGCAAATAAAGATAACCTTGAACCTGGATTCCACAAAACTTGACTGTGGCGCCTTTCGTACTAGACTCTGTTTACTAAAAGGTCGCGTCATTTCATTCGGTTTTTAGGATTGGAATTTCGGGGCTTGTGTCACATTAAAAGCTAGACTTAGTTGGGGAGATCGTGTTTTGCCCAAAAAAAGTCATTGCCTACTTCAAAAAGCCTACTACATTTTTATTCTTTCTGATATAAAGTCATTGAAATCTGCTGCGGTTTGGGATGTTGCTGAAACGAATTCCTATTATTACGAACGTTCATCATTTCACCTTAAGTGTCTTTAAATTCGTTAAGTTTCCTGCTGAGTTTCTTGGCTATGTTTCTAACTGATATGACTCTTGAGCCATGCCGGACGTAAGCCACTTGTATATTTTGAGGTAGTCACCTCCCACGCCAAAGCCCTTTGAACCACCCCTGAGATGGAGATACACTTCAGAACTTACAGGTATCACAAGTGTAATTAATTTGTTAATGCGACAAAAAGCGGACATGGACAGCAGGGCCCCCCCCCCCCCTCGAATTTTGGCTAGCGACGCCCCTGTCTATATAACCTGGTGTCTGTGGGGTTTCTGCCAATCTGGCTGCTCTAGTGTTCTCCGGACCAAGAGGTTTGCCTCATTTTTGCAGTTATAAGATCTCCCACGCCTGCCAAACCTTCCAAAATATGTAGAGGCTTGGCAGTTCTAGGCAGGGTGTTACTATGGGGGAAGGGGGGACCCCCACCCCAAAGGTCTTGAGAAAGTACTTTCGTCGGGAGCAGAGCACAAAACACAGAAGAAAAAAAACAAAAAAACTGTATGCTTTTGTCGGGCGTCGGTCGACTCGTCGGCGCATCTGGTTTATTTTCATATGCAAGAAATCATCGGGCCTCGGGTGTTTTCGTCAGCACATCGGGTTATTTTTATACAGGAGAAATTGAATGTTGTATGCTTTAGTCGGGCGTCGGGCGACTCGCCGGTACGTCGTATTCTGCGAACATTAGTCGGGCGCACCCGGGAAGTTAAAAAAAACTGAACTCACAGACCCATGTCAGTGCATACTAGAAAACCGGGAGTGAATATTTTTAACTCACGGAACCCAATTTCCGTGGGCTAGGGCTCTGGTAGTGCCAAAAAATGAAATTACAAACTCACGGAGACGTGTCAATATTGACTTCGAGTCCGGTCAGTCCGGTAGTATATATTATCAGCTCACGGAACCCAAATTCCATGGGCTAGGGTTCCGGTAGTGCGTGATTATACTTATTAATATTTCTCATGAGTTGATAAAATTTGCTACCGGACTCTGAAGTCCATACTGACACGTCTCCGTGAGTTCGTTTTTTTTTTCTGCACTACCGGAACCCTAGCCCGTATCCATCTGTGTCCGTGAGCTGGTCATTTTCAACCAAATAGTTGCTGCTACCGGTACCTCAGCTCTCAACATATTGATTCCAATAGTAGATTTTTCTCCATGTTATTTTCAGTGAAAATCACAGCACCCTAGCTCTCATCCAAACTATTCCGTGAGTTCTATATTCCGTGTAGACACTACCGGAGCACAAGCTCTATTTAAATAGTTTCCGGTATCACCTACCGGCTCCCTAGCTTCTAAGTACATAATTCCGTGAGACTACCGGACGCTGACATGATGAAGTTTCCGTGAGCTTTTTCCATTTACTACCGGAACGGGAGCACATACAAGTTTCCGTTAGTCAATAACGTCACATCCCGGAATTGTAGCTATTATGGTTTGGTTTCCGTGAGAACTACCGGTTCCGCAGCCCGTAGGACATTAAGTACGGCCCCGGTTCCCTAGACGGTGCCATTCTTTATTTGGAAGAATGGTGTTTCATTTAATTGGCATTTTAGGCTTGAAATTCTTTGGGGGTTTGAAACACATTAAAAGCTAGAACTTATATGGTAGGAACAGATCAAAGAACCACTCCTTTGGTGATTTTCGTTGTCATCTCCCAAAATATTTATAAATCTGTTTAGTTTGGTGGCGCAGAGGGCTAATGCTGCGCGTCTTTACCAATATAAAAAATGTAGAGCCACTGGGTCCAACATTGCATCAGTGCCTTTCGGCCGTTCTTTTGGGTAGGGCAGATTACTACTGTAATCGCCTCTATTGGTATCCTTGCCAAGCCAAGCCAAGATCAAATTTCTCCGGAAAAAGGCAGATTATAAAAATTTCCCCTGCGCTGCTTAGTTAAACTTGTTCAGTCTTAGTAAATTAAACAGTTAGTTAAAACAAAATTCTGAGAGGCATCAGTGCCTTTCGGCCGTTCTTTTGGGTAGGGCAGATTGACACTGTAATCGCCACTACTCGTAGATTTCCTTGCCAAGCCAAGCCAAGATCAAATTTTCTCTGGGAAAAGGCAGATTATAAAAATTTCCCCTGCACTGCTTAGTTAAACTTGTTCAGTCTTATTAGTAAGTTAAACAGTTAGTTAAAAAAAAAAATCTGAGACCCATTCCTACTGTTTTCTATTTGGAAGAATGCTGTTTCACTTAGTGAACATTTTCAAGACTGAAGTTCTTTGAGGTTTAATCACATTATGCTAGAACTTGTATGCAGGGACATCACATATGAGGGGGAGGGGGGGACACGCCCCAATGTTGTCGTCCAGTCGGAGTCGATGCAAAGCACCGTTATTTTTCGTAGAGTCAGTCGACTTTTTTTCTTAGAAACAGTTGATTTTTCGTAAAAAATAGTTGATTTTTCGTGAAAGTAGTCGATTTTTCGTAAAAATGGTTGATTTTTCTTAAAACCAGTCGTTCTTTCTTAAAATCAGTCGATTTGTCATCAAAACAGTTGTTAAAAAAAATTTATTGGCAAAAATATTCAGTAAAAATGACCAGCCAGTCGATAAATACCTGACCCCCCCCCCCCCCACCAAAAAAAAAACAAAAAACATTTTGGCTAGTAACTCCTCAGCTTGTATGTTTGTAGATAGCTACATTTTCCCAGAAAAAATGCAGATTTTTTCAAAAATTTTGCCTGTCACACTTGGTTTAACTTATTCTGGGTACAGTCTTTGGAAGTTTCACTTTTTAAAAACAGTTGAAATGAAAATATATGAATTTACATTAAAGGAATAATCTCAGCTGATGCATTCCAGATGGTGTTACACTGGTTCTATTCTGTGCTGCCGTGGAATGTACGACATCACGGCGAAGCGGCAACAGCATGTTTTGTCAGCAAATTTTTTAGTCCATCAGCACAAACTGGATGTCCCCCCCCCCCTTTTAAACGTAAAAGGCTAGTGATGCTATGGATGTAAAATTTCAATACCTCCATTTTATCTTGCGAAAATTGCGAATATTCGCGGAAAAATTGGAAAAATTAAAAAAAAAAGCTGAAAAATAAGATGCTGAGCCTGAGTATGGTGTCTGTACAAATTTTCATCTGTGCCAGACCAAAACCGAGGAACTCAGTCAAGATTATGCTCTCACCCCATCCCATATAACTTTATCGGCTTTGCCGGCCCCCAGTGATCAAAATATATTTTCACGAAGTATTTTCGAAATAAAAGAACCTGAACCTGAAATCAGAAGCATCTCTCTGCAAGTGAGCAGATCAACTCTTTGGCAGTGGTTTGCTCACTAACACTCAGATCACTTTCCCTGTACAAAGGGTTCAGAACATTCTGAACACTGGCGGCTAGATGAATTGGCTTTACCCAGAATTCCTTTCTGCTAATCAGAATCCGTTTGGCCGCCACTTCTTCAGTTTTCAGTCAACGAGGGATTTCTGTTTACATATAATTTCTGTGGAAGACATTGTTCAATGTGCAAACGAAGGAGTTTCGAGTCCCGGTGTCCCCTCCCCTTCCTCCCCCTTAAGAATAATGAATAGACCTAGTAAGAAGTCCTTATTCGAGACTGGTCCCATTGTTTCGCTTGTGAGAAGTTCATGACTTTTTCACGTGTTTATTGATTATTATGGTGGGTTTTCATAAGAAATGAAAATAACTGACGTCAAACAAGTTCACATGAATGACTGACTCACTTATAGACCTCCAGCAACCGACCCCTGACAGAGCAGAATAATTATACCGCACATGAGTTTTTTTAAAGTGAGAAACCAATCTTAATATGCCAAACATCCTTTCTGCTATGCTTAATCTACAGAGGAGTTAAAGGTAGGTTCCTCCTGATGTTCGTCAAGTTCAATCAGTACAAGAATCTAATTTGCAAGACAAACAAGGATTTCCGTCTTCCGGATATGAAACCACGGCCCCTCTCCTGCTGATCCTGTTTTGTCTTAACCTAGTAATCAAATAAAATATAATCACCAGTTATAAATAAAAAAACTCTCATGCGTATCCTTCGTATCTAAATCACACTCTAATTGCCTTCCAATGCAATACAACCCTTGACTAACCTGACTCATCCCCAGTTATCGATCAAAGCTGCAAAGAATCGCCTTCCTACGAACCTGTTGGGCATGAGTGCGTGCCGCGTTTGGACATGATTGCGTAGTGAGGGGGCACAAACCCCCGAAAATTGCAGCGAAAATTGCATTTTTCTTGTGAAAATTGCAAAAATTTACCATATTTTTCAATATTTCCTTATTTTTCAATTTTGCGAAATATTTCAATTTTTCGGAATATTCGCAATTTTCGAGAGGCCTCCGAATGTTTCAATTTTGCGAATATTCGATTGAATTTTTCAATTGAAAAATTCGCTTTTTACATCAATAAGTGATACCACTAGTTCTAGGAGATCATAAGAATGATGAGATGATTGCAAAATTGAGGGAAACCTCTAGCTCCGTAGAACACCAGAGCAGCAAGATTGGCAGAAGCCCTGCTGATAGCAGCTAGGTTATGTACAGGGGCATCACAACAGGGGGGGGGGAGGAGCCCCTCCCCAATGTTGTTGGCCAGTCAGTTAAAAATACCCACCGCGATTTTTCGTCAAAACAGTTGATTTTTTCATTAAAACAGTCTATTTTTCTGAAAATCCATTGATTTTTCTGAAAAACAGTCAATTTTTTGTCAAAACAATATTTTTTTTCTGAAAATCTGTCAATTTTTCTGAAACTGTCGCTTTTTTTCTTGAATACAGTTGTTTTTTCTGCAAAAACAGTCAGTAAAAATTACCAGCCAGTCGGTAAATTCCTTGGCCCCCCCCCCCAGAATGTTTTGGCTAGTAACGCCTCTGATGTAGGTACTGGGAGTATTGGGACCAACTGGGACAAACCTGACCTTCAGGAGATTACTTGAGATGGAGATAGTGGCAACCACCCAGGTAAGTAACTCAATTTAAAGGCCAGACCAGGACCAGGAGATACCTCAAAGTCCAAGGTCCTTTAAAAAAAATAGGACCTTTCTAATTAAAGGAGTTATATCATAAGCATTCTAGCACTTGCAACGTCTAGAACCCCCACCCAAGACCTGAGATGAAACCATGACTCGATCCGATCGCTGGGTCATCTAGCTGCGCGGGTCGGAAGCGCCCGACATGGGGAGGCTGAGATCATAGTTTGGCTACGGATCTAACAAAGCGTTTTTATTGTAGCAGGCATTTGGAAAAATTTGTAGAAAAATCAAAATAATTATTTGTATTATCGATTTCTTTACCTTAAGTATTTTGTTTTCTGTTTTTTAAGTCCACAGAATTTAGGATGTAAACTAGATCACAATAAACAAACGCGGTACACTATACTAAATTTGTTATGGTGACTAAGCTAAATAATATTCAGCTTCCTATACCAAAAAATGTCAAACTGGCCAATGATTTCTTCTTCCAACATATCTAAACGTCCACAGAATGATAGACTTAGTTGTTTTAATCCTCTTTCACGCCACTTGATCTTCTTGAAGGTTCTAGTCTTTTAATCTAGTCTCTAATTGTTTTTTAATTAGTTTTTAATTTTTTAATTGTTTTCTAATTTGTTTTTTATGCCACTGGCATGTCTGATGCTTCTGAGAAACTCCAGGTTTATTCATATTTGCTATTAAAATTGTACCTTACCTTAATCTTTGAACCAGCATCAGCAGATCAATCTGCTGATAGCAATAGCAATGCCGATCTGCATAGCAATGGCGGATTGGGCGTTCATGAGTGAATTGTGTTCAAGTAGGCTAATTTATGGATAACATTGGCTACCGTGAGGATTTTGGGGAAAACAAAGGTAACAGTGTGTTCATAAAAATCCGAACCATCTAATAATGATGGAGTCTCCCATCTTTTCGGCCCACATGAATCAAAGACTTTAATCTGTTAATAGTTATGCTTACCTGCTTCATATGTTTCTGGTTCTTGCTTTATATAAGCAGTAGAACAGTGCACATGGTGATACAGCAGATTCTTCTCAACTGTCAAGCCTTCCAAGCAGTACATGCACTTCACAGCCATGTCCATGGAAGCAATGAATTCCGTTCTTCCTTCAACAGTTTAATTGCACTTTACGGCGTGTATTAAGTTACTTGAATATTTTGGCGCTTCTCTGCAAGGCAGCGTTGCCGCCTGTCCTGAGAAGAACAGTCTGTGACCTAGAAGTATTCAAGTACTTATTTATGGACTAAAAATGATACAGCACTGGACAGGCACTCGACAACGTGGTCTGTTGGCCTAGAAGGAAAAGAATCTTGTGTAGGCCTAGCTAAACTACAACTAAGATTACAGGAAATGAAACACAACCCCAGGCAAAAGACACAAAAGGAGGAAAACAGAAAAAAAGAAAAAGAAAAAAAAAGAAATTTATTGAGAGAAACTGAGTATGTGTGTACGGGTATTTTTTTAGAAGGTGTTGAAATCTGTTGGTTGGTGAAGATGTGTGAGTATACCTGGGGTATACTGTTCCATAGTTTAATGCTTTTGTGTATGGCGGAATTCTGGTAGGCAGTTGTCAGTCAAAAAAAATTGATGGAGAGTAGAACGTATAGAGAAGGATTTTGATGGACAGTACGGCAAGGCACGAATAATTTTGGAGAGAAGCGGGTAGTTTATCCAGTGAAGTGGAGTGGGCCAGGCGAAGAGTCTTGAGCGGTGAAAGCGGCCACTTTTCATCAGTCTTTTTCGATGTTTTTTAGGGGGCAGCAGCTGAACAGTAAAGTCGACTTTGCTCGAAAATACAGGTTTAAAGAGTTACTCTGCGTTTAACGAGTCTACTCTATTTCGCGGTTCTTCTCACGTCATGAATGTTGAAAAACGGCGTATTCAATGTTTACTCTGGCAGTAGGCAATCTCAATCCTGCGTAAGAGACAACCAGTGCGTCCTCATGCCGTGTCCGTGACTCGTACTCATGGTTCTACAATGTCAGAAGTTTTAACAGATATACCACTTGGGATGTTAGGTGTCATGTCTTCCAAACGTTACACATAAAAACATTATGAACACAAGAAAAGCCGAATCACCACGGAGAAAACATCTGCTTGATTTTTTTGTTTATCTTCATGATATCCGAAAAGTCATCAGAAGGTTTTTTTTTGCTCTTCCTGGCAATGCTGGTTATGCAAATGATTTAATGCGCAACGACTGAAAAACATAACAGCAAACATCCTAAGTATTGTCTGATGTAACCGCGAATCTTGTGTTATCTGTTATGAGACTTCCTAAATTGTAGACATAGTTTTTTCTGGATCCTTCCAAAGCGCGACTCGGAAGTATCCTAAGTCGCGATCACCAGACTGACCGACCGACCGATGGCCGGCAAACTGATAAAGACAAATTCTTTTAAGTGTACTTTATTAGGGTTTACATCGCTGTTTCCGCTTGCGCTCTTTTAAGCAGTACACGCTCGAAAAACGGGAATGAGTAGACATGAACAAACATCGTTTGTTTTGTCCTAAAATCACAGCATCCAACATATGTTCTGTTCATCAATGGAAGATGATTCCATCAGATGGACTTTGGCCCTGATACTCAATTCAGAACGATCCAGATTTTCTCGTTAATGTTGAGCCTTCATGTGCTGCAACTTTCCACCATTCTCAGAAAACTTTTTCTCACAAAAATCACAAGAATAAAGCTTATCTCCAGTGAGCATTTTCATGCGACTCAATTTGTGGCTTGACGTAAGTTTTTGCAGTTTTTTTGCGTTTTTGCAGATACCATGGTATCTGTTACCACGGTAACTGGATTTGCAATCAGTCGTTTTTGCAGTTACCGTTGTATCTGATATACGGTTGCTCTGCAAAAACGACAATTGCCGAAATTGTGCTTTCCGAAGTTATCCCAAAAGAACAAAAACCAAAGGTTTCGATGCGATCCCCAAAAATTTTAATGTTTATCAGACTTCTTGATCCAGACAATCGAATCTTGTACATTTCCAAGTCTTCGCTAGACCCCTTTAACATTTTTGCTATTTGTCCATAATCAACCGCTTGAATATGTAGCCTACAACAAAAATGTTACCATTTTGAAGTTTTTTGCTTAAGGAAACCAAGTTCAGATACGGGTTCAAGAAGCATGTTTACTCCAATATCTCATATCTAATCGACCTCACAAAGGTACTTTACAATTGTGTTGTAATTACGTTACAATTGTGCTCGTATTTTAGCAGCATTCCCGGCGAAGTAGTTGTGTTCAGTAGTTGTTCTGCATTAATGCAGTTTTTATTTTTTGCCACCCCGTAGGACAAGGTTACTTCTTGGGGTGGTTGTTCAGCGGAAGTGTGTTCTTTATTGATTCAATAAATTTCTCACCGCGTGGAGGGAACTCTGACGCCATCTAGAAGGTTACAGGATTCGGCAAATACGTCCTTCATAAAATCTGATGACGAATTGCCGCCAGGCGTGCTAGAGGAACATTAACAATCACACGTGAGATCTGGGGATAAGTTATCTGACGGGTGAATAAGTGATTAGGCTTTCGCTTCATATCGAGTCGCGCATTAGCCCCAAGGAAAAGTCAGCCAGCACTCAGCACTGAAGTCGGAAGCCAGAAACGACAAACTTGATGACGCTTGACAGAACAAATTTGGGTAAACCAGAAAGAGGGGAAGAGGTATTTTGAACAGTTTTAAACATGGTTAGGCCTAAGAGGAATTGAAAATAGCAAAACAAACCTGGATAAACGTACACCAAGAAGTAACGTGTCATTGTTTTCTTTATGATTATGATATAATCTCGGTGACCTGACTGGATACTCCCCGGATACCGTGCGGAACGAAGAAACTTGAAACTCGTGGCCTGATAATAGTGCCTGATAATAGCACATTCGGTTACTGGCTTTGGCCGAAAAATAAGGGTTTAAAGTTCAACTGAAAAGATAACTAATGTTTACTTGCGATAGGCTCAGGGCCGCCACAAGTTTAGAGGCTTGAAAGTAGGGACCTAAGGTCGCTTCTACTAAACATGAAATACATAGCAGTAGGATACTATTTGTACTTTACTTACTAGGATCAGGGGTCAGGGATACTAAAAAACAGATTCAAATAGAAATGGAAGTAGCAAAATATGCTTAGATTTGGGCCGTTAAACAGACGGAAAATGCAATTAATTCCTTTCTATTTCACTTCTTTCTTCTGAGTAAACCTGTGAAGAAGATTAGTCACCCACAGGGGTGTCGCAAGGGGTGGCTGAGCGGGGTGCAGCCCCCCTCTCCAACTTTTTGAGATTCGGTAAAATTGTCAGGTATTTTTTCGATACCATGGCTGAACTATTCGGTATATTAACGGAGATTCTGTAGTTATACAAAATTCCAAATAGGCTATCGGTACAAATCTATTCAGTAGCATGATCGCGATTCGGTATAATTTCCAGAATTCGGCAATTATCACGAATTCGGTGAGCAAATTTACTGAGAATATTTGGCAATTTTTGGATGCCAGAACTATTCGTTATTTTTAGATTTAGTAGTTAGACGGAATACCGATTATCGGAATCAAAATTATTCGGTATCATGCATGGGATTCGGTATAATTTTCAGTATTCGGTAGTTACCACGAATCCCGACTTTTGTTTCGACGAAATTATACCGGATACGAATATTACTCGGTATATAGTCTTTCGATACCAAAACAATCCTGTACAATACTCGGTAGTTATAAAAAGAATCCCGAACAGGCTATCGGTCTGAACTTATTCGGTATAATAACTGTGATTCGGTAATTTATTTGGTACACTTGCCAGGATTCGAGAGTTACCACGAACCTCAAGAGAGGTCGAGTGATGCACTGGTCGCATACAAAAGGACTGATCTAAGTAAGTAAGTAAGTAATTTATTTATGACCCGCAATTTTGAAAAGGCGGAGTAAATGAAGAAAATAAAGAAAAGAAACAAAACACATAAACACACAGAAAAGACACTTAATTTTCAGTCTTCGGTTCTAGGATTTGATCTATCTATGATTTCCTCGATAGTCCTTACTTTTATTTTGGATACCAAAAAGAATGTCTAAGGCGCTTTTCGTAATATTCTTTATTTTGCGTCATTTTACCGGGGTTTTAAGCCAGTTTTAGAATTGGGACTTGGGAAACACTAAAAGACAGAATATGCATGGAAATAGTCAAATTTGTCAGAAAAAAGCTAACTTCACTGGTAGTTTTAACTAGGCTACAGTAGCTCCTGCTGCCGGAACGTCGCTCCATCCTGTTTCTGGAAGTTCTTAGAATCTCGGTATTTTAGCTTACAGGAAAAATATAGATTTCGAAAGTTTAAGATTAGAGTTTAGAATTAGGGACCAATAGGGACCTAAGCCTGGTTTAGGGACTTTGTGGCAGCCCTGTAGGCTATTTGAATACACTGAATTTTTTTGACTAATCCAAAGGGATTTATTTTGACTCATCTAAGGAATTTGTGTTTGAACAAAGGCATGTATTTCCAATGTTTTTCTCGATAAATTCTAACTACTTCCTGAAGAATTTTTATTTGTTTTCTCTCAATCTAATTCAGCTCAACACTTTTAATCCCGCAAGAAGCCATGAGAAGATTATTAGGATCCTTCGAGAAAGAGGAGTTCCAATGGAGTATGTGAAGCTCCTAGGATTTTGGGATCCCAAAACGTAAGTGGCGGGATACCTATGACATCGCAAAAGTTGTCCGTCTGTCCGTCCGTCCATCCGGCGCAGTATAACTCTCGAAGGGAATGAGATATTTTGATGGAACTTGGTGTGAGGATTCTTTGTGTCAAGAGTAAAGTCGAGTTCGTAGATAGGCTCTGTAGCCCTACATTTAGGGATGGGGGTTTAAATTAATGGGCAAATGAAATATCTCTCAACAGATAATGTGATAGAAGACACACAGAAGTGGAAGTGATAAGAAGAGATGCTGAACACGATGGTGAAAACCATTTTGTCATCGGACAAGTAGTTCGCCCGGAATCCGGCCAAAACCGAAAAGTTTGTTAAAAGTAAAGGTTTTATTTGGAGTTGATTAGATGTTCGATTTAGGGGTAAGAAGACATGCTGAACACTTGTGTGAAAACAATTTTCCATCAGGACAAGTAGTTCGCCCGGAATCCGGCCAAAACCGGAAAATTGTTAAAAAGTTTCATTAGATATCCGATTTAGGGGTAAGAAGAGATGCTGAATCCGTGTATGACAATCATTTTTTACCCGGACATATAGTTCGACCGGAATCCGGCTGGAGCCTGAAAATTTGTTATAAGTTAAATTTTTATTTGAAGTTGATTAGATGTTCAATGTTGGGGAAAGAAGATACGCTGAGTTCGTTTTTGAGCTTTCTTTTTTCACCGGACAAGTAGTTCCAGAATTCGGCCAAAAACCGGGAAATTGGCAGAAGTGACAGGAAGTTTTCGTCAAAACAGAGATGACTAATATGGGTAAACACACATGCTGAATCCATATGCGAACTTGGTTTTCTCAGATGATTAGCCATTTGGCCTTAATCTGTTTCTGAATTTTAACAGTAAAAATGTTCAAGGAGTCTGGCGAAGAAAAGGCCCAATTGTCTGGATCAAATACTGAATTTTTGGGATCCCATCGAAACCTTTAGTCTTGTTGGTTCCGAAACCAAGAGTCTTGTGTTAGACGGGATAGCAAATTAAGCTCTACTTTTACCCTTACTAATGGTCTGAGGCAGGGTGGTATTTTGTCGCCATTTTTTTACGCAGTGTATGTTGATGGTTTGTCTGCCCGTCTCAACGAAACCCGGATTGGTTGCTTTGTAGCTGGTAAGAGCTACAGCCATTTCTGGTTTGCTGACGATCTTGTCCTCCTGTCTCCGACTGCATTTGGTCTAAACAAGCTGCTTTGTGTTTGTGATCTATTTAGAGCAGAGTGTGATATAATTTTTAATACCCGTAAAACATTTGCTATGGCATTTATCCCACCCCGGTGTAAAGTGTTACCAAGTGACGTGTTGCTTAGTGGTAGGGTAATTGCTTATGTTGATGAATTTCGTTGTTTAGGTTTTTGGGATCCCAAAACATAAGTGGAAGTATAGCTATGACATCGCAAAAATGTCCGTCTGTCTGTGAGCACGATAACTCTCGAAGGGAATGAGATATCTTGATGAAACTTGGTGTGAGGATTCACTGGGCCAAGGGTAAGGTCAAGTTCGTAGATGGGCTATGTAGCTCTACATTTAGGGGTGGGGGAGGGAGTTCAAATTAAGGGACAAACAAAATATTTTTAAACAGCTAATGTGATAGTCGATTATGGGTCAAGAAGGCATGCTGAGCACGACAGTGAAAACCATTTTCTCGCCGAACAAGTAGTTCGTCCGGAATCCGGCAAAAACCGGAAAGTTGGTTGAAAGTAAAGGTTTTATTTGAAGTTGATTAAATGATCGATTGAGGGGTAAGAAGGCATGCTGAACTCGATGGTGAAAATCATTTTCCCGCCGAACAAGTAGTTCGTCTGGAATCGAGCGAAACCCGGAAAGTTGGTTAAAAGTAAAAGTTTCATTTGAAGTTGATTAAATGTTAGATTTAGGGGTAAAAAGACATGCTGAACACGATGGTGAAAACAATTTTCTCGCCGGACAACTAGTTCGCCCGGAATCCAGCCAAAACCGGAAAATTTGTTAAAAGCAAAAGTTCGATTAGATGACAGGTTAAGGGGTAAGAAGAGAGGCTGAGCCTGTATATGACAATCATTTTTTTTACCGGACATACAATTAGTCCGGAATCCGTTTGTAACAGGATTTTTTTTTTTGAGTCAAACTTTTATTCAAAGTTAATTAGATGTTCTTTATAAGGAGATACGCTGGATTTGTTTCTGCATTTTCTTTCTTTGCTGGACTAGTAGTTCGTCGGAATTCGGGCGAAACCGGAAACTTGGCAGAAGTAAAGCAGGAAGTCTCGGTCAGTATCGTCAAAATAGATATGGCTTATAGGTAGGTATATCTGAACTTGGTTTTCTCTGATGACTAGCCCGGCGAAGACTGGATCTGGCGAAGACAAGACCCGATTACCTGAATCAAATATTAGATTTTTGGGATCCCATCGACACCTTTGGTCTTGTTACATTAGAAAGGATCTAAATGATGATTCTCATATTACTGCTTTAGCTAAAAGCTACTCGAAAAGAGCTAATGCCCTTGTTTGGTGCAGCAGACGAGCCTGTGAAGGTCCGCCTTTTCAAGACTTTATGTTACCAATTTTCGCCCTTGGCCTAGTTTCCTCTGCCCATGCTCGGTCTTTGGTAGCGTTCCAGTGAAGTTATTACAAGTTACGATGATAAGAGGAGGGGCAAGCACCGTATTGTCGTAGTTATCACGCTCTCTGGAACGAAAATAATAACTACGCGAACATACGTCATCACTCTTACGGGAGTTCCTGCAGAACCGATAGTTATTATCACTTATGATGCTCGCGACCATCATAAGTAAACTGTAACGATCGCAACAGTCGTGGAACGAAAATAATAAGTGGGAGGAGCCATTTTACTTATTACGGCGGGCTCGGGAACGGCAATAATAACAAGAATAGTAACGATCGTAACTAATAATAAGTCGCTGGAACGCTACCTTTATCAGCTTTGCAAATTGTCTTCAAAGCGTGTTTTCGGAAATTTTTCCGTTTGGCTAGGCGATGCAGTGTCAGTGGTGCAATGGTTGAAAAAAGAGTTGCTACCCTGCTGCCCTACCCATTTGCCCTACCTCCTGAATATCTTTTGCATAGGGTAGATTTCTTTTGTATTTTTGTTCAGTGTTTGTTTCAGTGTATGTTTGTTTGTTGCTGATATGGTCTAATGGAATGAAATAATAAATAAAATAAAACAGTAATAAAAATTATAACCCTAACAAAAAAAGACCACAAAGAATCTTCTGCGAAGGCCAAAATCCAACACGTTCACTCACGGTTAATGAACTAGAATGGCGCCGCAAAGGCCTGACCTTTATTGATGAAAATTACCAGGCAAATAGCATATACACTCCCTCTAGTCATGCTAACTTACGACCATATAGCTTTAATAACTTTGACAATATTCGACGAAGACTATATCGGTGTCGAAATTTCAAGAGAGCATACAAAGCTTGTTGTTGTAGTTGATTAACGTCGCCTCTAGTCTTCAAGGACTTCGCGACGTCACAATTTCACTAGACAGACTCTTCTGAGGTGGCTGTTTACAGGGATGTATCAACACCAATTTTCCCCACAAAGTTGCACACGCTTTTCAATACTTCTATTTGTTCATCATTTTACATTTTATAACCCACGGTTTTGACTGTTTTAAGCCTTTTCCGAGACCCGTTAACTTATAGCGTAAACAGGGAAACAATTTACATAACCGTTTTTTCTGATGGAAAAACTTCTCGCAGACAGCCGTCGACAGCGTGATATACATCGAAGGTAGCAAAACACGGAATGCGAGAAAATCAGCATGGGTTTGTTAGAGGGGTTAGAAGGTACCGTACGAAATTGGGGTCTCCGGGTTTAGAAATATATGGAGTGATCATGGAAGTAGGTTGCGCCCTTTACGTTAACCCACTGTTATGAACTCTTTATACAACGCTACTCTGTACATAGCCCCCGAGCGGTGTGGACCATGCTTAACGGTACAAAGTAACGTGGAAGCAAACTAGTGTCTACCTCATTAGTCAGTTACAGAAAACATGATTTGTATTTACACTTGAGAAAGAAAGGACCAAAAGATGTGTATACAGCACTTAACTTTTCATGCTCTCCGGCAACGACCTTCCACACGTCCAACTGAAAACGAAATGGATTAAATTTCTCCCGATTCTCTACCTCAAACTTGAATGACTGAAATTAGTCATCACTAGGAACCTGAATGTTACCTGACGGATTAAACCGAAAAAAAAAACAAGGTGTAGCCAACTCCCTGGTGACCACCCCGAATTCTTAGCCTCCTATTTCAAATTCAAAAGTTTCGACCAATGTGCGCTACATGAATGGCATCTAGCAGTGATTTTCTGAATTGATTAGTTCAAAGCCTTAAGACGACGGGTCCAATGTACGGTTCGCCCCCCTCTCCACTACGTGGAAAGTGACTGCAGTTCTAACCATGTCATCAAAATGGCTTAAAAGCAGATCAGACGATATTTAAGGCGTTATCCCATGAGAATTCAGATTGACGATTCACAATCCGGATTCTCCAAAATGCGTTTTCTCCGACAATCTAGATTAGAAAAATCGTTTTCTATGACAATCCGAATTCATTCTTGAATCGTTGATTCGGGAATCTTGCAACGGAGCAAGATCGTCGGATTGTCGTTTTGTAATTTGAGACAGTGGATTCGTCGTTTTATCTGATGAATCAACTATCTAGGATTATAATACGGGATTGTCGCGGAAAAATGCCTTAAAGGACCCCTCTTACTATTTACTCTTCAACTTACAGTATTTTAAAATATTTGAATACTTTAAAACTATGCTGTGCTTTCAACAAATAGCCCACGGTTTTGGCTGTTTTAAGCCTTTTCCGAGACACGTTGATTTGTAGCGAAAAAAGGAAAACAATTTACATAACCGTTTTTTCTGATGAAAAAACTTATCGCAGACAACTCTCGGCAGTGTGATACACATCGAAGGTAGCAATACACGACAAGTGAGAAAATCAGCGGGGTTTTGTTAGAGGGGTTAGAATGTACCGTACGAAACTGGGGCGGCGTGGTTATGGAAGTAGGCGAAATGGAAGTTAACGAAACGGCGTGGTTATGGAAGTAGGTTGCATTAGTATTACAAGTAAGACAGGTCTTTTAAAGACAGCAGCTCTTTTTCTAGCCTGCATGAGAAGCAACTGTCAAAGAATAAGCCACGTCGCTTGCTCTGTGCACAAACTCCCAAGAAAACCCCTACGGGAGATTACAAATATCACGTGGAAACTCTGGCAGCAGGCAATCTCCATACTGCGAACGAAACCAAAGACAATAATAGTGGGAAAGACCTGTGACTTCGCTAAAATCGGGTCTCTGAAAATCGATCGGAACGCTGCCTAGCGTTTGGACCTTGTCCAATTTCAAGCGGTAGATGATTAATCGGGATCAAAGCAAGAGGGCGTGAGTAGGCAATGTCTGTCAATGTCAGTGTCGGCAAAGCTTTTTAGTCTTTTCCTACTTGTTTTTTATTCCCATTAAACAGGAAATCTGAATGGAGAGAGGATGCTCATCATAAACGAAACGAAAAAAAAAATCAACAAAACGTGCTTCGATGATGATTCTGCGGAGAGCGATGGAAGAAAGTGTCAACAGAGCGATTTTTTAACGAAAGAACATCCGCTAAACGGCGCTAACTGTTGTGACTCATAGGGCTTACGGGAGTTCCCGGTCTTTCCCACTTTTACTGTCTTTGAACGAAACAACCAGTTGCGTTTTAGGTTCGGGATTCTCAACCCGTGTTCTGTGGCTTCAAGCGTTTTTAGTTCCCGTATCCCAGTAGTCCCAGTATCAAATCCTGTGCCGTGTTAGGACTCGAGTTCAACACGCTAATTGCTGAAAAGTGCGTCCTTCATGACATGTCAGTGACTCGTGATGAAGCTTTTACAGTGTCAGAAGTTACAGCAGTTTCAACAGATAAGATTTGAGATGTTATTTAACCAAATTAAAGAAAATAAAGACTAAAATCCAGACTAATTCTGTTAACTGCATATTTTCTTTTCGAACAAAATCCATTTCGGAGGCATTCTCTGTGTTCTCGCTGATTCCCGTATGCGGAGTTGGCGTGGAGTGACTCCCTCTATTCTCGCAGTTCCCCTCGATTCCCCGAGGAGTCCTCGGGGAACGGTGAGAAAACGCCTTAAGTTTGTATTTATAAACTGAATGAACCCAAGCGTATTTGAATTCAAGGCGTATTTTACTCCCGTATTTGGGCTTGAAAAAATATCTAGCAATACGAACGCATTTGAAAAACTACGCCCGTATTGCATAAGATCTGTTCAAGCCCAAATACCTGCGTAAAATACGCCTGGATTTACGCGGTTTGTAAATACACCTTAAAGCCCGCGCAGATTCGAAATGTGTCCGAAAAATAACAAGTTCCACATCTATCGTCTCGATTTGACAATCTCCGATTTGAGATTTGACACATTAGGGTACCAACATCACTCCAATATTTCTAAACACGGAGACCCCAATTTCGTACGTCACATTCTAACCCCTTTAACAAAACCACGCTGATTTTCTCACTTGCCGTGCTTTGCTACCTTCGATATGTATCACGCTGTCGACGGTTGTCGTCGAAAAGTTTTTCCATCAGAAAAAAACGGTTATGTAAATTGCTTCCCTGTTTTTGCTATAAGTCAATGGGTCTCGGAAAAGGCTTAAAACAGCCAAAACCGTAGGTTATTTGTTTGAAAGCACAGCCTTGTTTAATTTGAATATTTTAAAATACTGTGAGTTGAAGAGTAAATAGTAGGAGGGGTCCTTTAAGACTGCAGTTAACAGTAGTAAAAGTTTTCGTTAGCAGGGTAGGTAAGGACATAAAATAAGTATCACAACAATAATCACAATTTGAGATCTCCGGTTTGACAATTCTGAACCATTAGAGTGTCAACACCATTTTATATTGTACTGAACAAAAGGCTTCCAATGAACATGAGTTGCGTTTTTCCAGATACCATGGTATCTGATACCACGGTCAAAGATCGTTTTCGCCGTTACCCTGGTATCTGATACCACGGTCTAAGGTCCTTTTCGCAGTTACCGTGGTATCTGATATTCGGATACCACGGCTGATATTCGGATACCGGAAAATATTGCTTAGTGCCTGAACAGACAAAAATCGTAAAACTGCGAAAACGACTCTAGACCGCGGTATCAGATACCACGGTAACTGCAAGGACGACTAATTGCGAATCCAGTTACCGGGATAACAGATAACATGGTATCTGCGAAAACACAACTATAGTTAAGTTTGAGCTCACAAGATATGTACAGACATTACGGTATCACCAACCTTTTATTGCGCTGAACAGTCGTAAGGTTTCAAGTGATACGGGTCATGGTCCCAGGATAAGTACGGACACTAGAGTATCGATAACCTTTAAAGTTTAACTGAAAAGCCAACTTATTTTTGTGTCATAATTGAATACCCTGAATTATTTAGATTCTGCAAAGGGATTCCTTTTATTTTCCACTATCTGCTCTAGTTATGACGTTCGGAATATCTGCAGCCGTCCCCACAACATTAATTCTACTATGAAGCGGGAAATTTTAATCTCAACACAAACGCGGCTTTCAGTGGGCAGTGGTGAGATTGGTGAATATTGCTTAGTGCCTGAACAAAAAAAAATCGTAAAACTTTCTCGTAAGGCATACAACAAAAATACAAGCCACAAATCACACGGAAAATCTACTATTAGAAAATCGATTATTCGTGAATAGCGGAACAACGAAGAGCGTGTTCCATCCTACTTAAGGTAGTTACTACGCATGACGTCACAAATACTGCTTTTTTGTCGTCAAGGCTGGAAGTATTTTTCTATTTTCCAGCAGAATTTCATGCCACGGGCGAATCCGACCAATCACGTGACAGAGAACCGTAGTTACTACGCTTACTACGCTCCCGAGCGTGGTAAGCAAATAGTTACTATTTCGAGAAGGCTGGAACGGTCAGCGTAGTAACTTTTCGTGAGGTTGGAACAGATTTGGTAACTAATTGTTACTACTGGTACGAGGATGGAACACGCTCGAAGTAACGCATTTCCAGCGGGTCTTCAAGCGTGACGGGTAACTAGATTGTCATATCCCAGCCTTTTCCGTTAAACTTTAAGACTGCGCTCGACGGTGGTGTGATGAAGGAATGAACAATGAACAACCAATGTACAATGCCATGAAATACGGACATTAGGGTATCACCAACCTTTAAGTTGCGCTATTTCCAGATAACAAGGTCAAAGTCTCAAAATAAGTACGGTCACAAAATAATTACTGACAACAAAACAAATGTTCCTTTGTTCCTGTAAGATCTCGTCCCCCCCCCCCCGAGAAGTAGCTGAAAAGGTTTCCAAATATACCCCAATCTACTGTAACACTATGCGCTACAGTAGAAGCTTTGTGCCGAGCTTCGTAAAGCAGTACAATGATCTTTAGCATTTATCTGCCTTGTTATTTTATATTTTCTTTTAAATTATCTGTTGACACCTTATTTTATCTCTATTTATGACTAAAAAACATCGTATTTGGGCTCTGCCCACGAGACATATCTTTTGCTTTATTATTAAACAAATTTAACTGATATTGAATTGAAATATCCCAACTATAATTACAATCTGATATCTCCAATTTGAGATACATGGAATTATTAGATATCAAGAACCTTCTAGATCAATATCGAAGTCGCAAAATTAGAACGCGGACAAAGGCTGCAGAAAAAAAGGCACATAGACAGCACAAGCATTTTGTTCGCAAAAAAAAAAGGATTCGGCCCTTTTTGGTTAGGTCAATGTCCAGTTCGAAAAATGAAATTGCTATCGAAAGTCCAGTCCCAGATTCGTTTTTTCTGAACTTGGCCTAAAGAGGACCATTGCCAAAAAAGGCAATAGCTCGACTGATTAGGTGGCGGTCGATAAGGCAGCAACAAAGACAGACCTGCAGTCACAAGTCCCGTTTTTCTGAACTGGGCCTAAAGAGGACCCTTGCCAAAAAAAGGCAAAACTAGACTGACGAGCTACCAGTTGATGAAGCAGCAATTTAGGACCGAGAAATTAAAAAAGCACACAGCACCCTCCCCTCCAATGAAGCTCAATATGAAATTCGAGAACAAACTTCACTCCTTCAAATTTCCGGTTTTGGCCGGAATCCGGCTAATGAGCGGACTCTGATCCTTCACCCCAAAAATAACAAATTCAACGCTACTCCTTATCCCTACTATGAAATGCGTGATCGACTTTAGGAAGAAACAAAAACTTTGATCCTACCAAATATATGTTTTTTTGCCGGAATTCGGTGAAAACCGAACTGGATCTGTTATTCATCCCCCAGAAATTGAATAAATATGGTTTTCGCCGGAATCCAGCGAAAACCGCACTGCATATTAAAGTCAAAGTTTTTTTGTTGCCCAAGCTGGTCGTAAAGAGTTTCCTCTATTGTCATGATTTCCAGTTTACTAGGTCAGCCAAGGGTCCATCAACAGATGAAAATTCTGAGGGTCTATATCCTCCTTGACCATGGCCATCATACTGAGTCGACAAAATGCACTCAGACATGCATGTAAGCTCATCAATCGGTACCTCTTCAACCTGCCCCACGTCAGGCTGCATCACAGCTGTACCTTTGCTTTTTCGTATCTTTTTAAAAGTCTTTCCAATTTTTGTTTGCCGAATTTGTTGACACTTGTCAGATATGTGGCGATTCATCCGGCCCAGCTGCTTTTTTATTTCATCATCGTCCTCAAGCTTAGATCTTAGAAAGTCCTCGAATCGATCTCTGACGGCTCTATATTCTCGGTAAGGAAGCGGGGGCTTCTTTTCTGCCCCTGCCCCACTCCTGCACCTCTCACCGGTCACACTGTGTGTTCGCAGGGCCTCCCCCCACACAGCAACTGCCAGGTTCCTCACGAACAAACTGAATGACTGGTGGTTCCCTCGGACGAACACCCTGTTATGCGCCTCTTTAGTTATGAAGACGCTGTGTCCGATGTGAACCTGCAACAAGAAGAATGTCCAAGATTAAAAATATAGTTAAACAGCGATCGAACCTGTGAACGAACATCTGGGACGCGTGCTCTTTCCATCGGTCAAGTTCTATCAGAGCAAAATCACTGGTTCCAGAGTCGTGCATGTCAACAAAAGCCACGGGACCCTCCCTCCACTTCCCACAGTTCCTGGATCCAATCCTGTTTTACAAATGACTTATAGGGCTTATACTTTTTCTTCTCACTAAGTTCCGTCCCTATCATTACATTTTAAGCCGCTTTCACATTGACGCGTCGTGGCGATGCGTTGCGTATGCGTCTATCTTGCGTTGCGTACAGATTTCTCAGCGTGTCTCATCATCAGCATGTTTATTTTTAGTTTTTCTTCAAAAACTTCCATTTTCCACTGACAAATCTGATGCGTTGCGTCGACGCAAGCACGACGCAGGGGTTGCGTAGCTTAATATGAAAGGCGCTTCAGTGTGAAAGCGGCTTTTGCGAATGCTTATATGTCTTTTAACAAGAACACATTTATTGACCATCATAGTGCATTAAACAGAGAAGAAAAGAACAAAGAAAGAAAGGGAAGAAAGAACGTTACAGCAATAATGCAGAAAACGCAAGTAACGAAGAAAACACACAGACCACCTTACAGTGAGTGAAGGATGTGCTGAGCTAAGTTAAGACTTGGCTAAAAGCACTTTCACTTTCACCTTTCCAGAAATACAGTAGGCCCACAGGTCTTGCTGCCCCATACTTGGAAGACAAACTACAAACAAACTTGTCTAAGCTGGAACCTTCAGCAGATAATTTACGTATTTGTAGAAAGATTTACGAATATCATGTATAACCGAGCAAGAAAACAGCTTATTCGTTCATATCCCGGGTCATCAGGATCTGGAACAAACTGCCGTTTCCAGTCGAAAAGATGAAATCACTGGAAGCGTTCTCCAATAGCCTAAACATAAACACACCATATCTCGAGACTTTCAACGTAGGACGACTTTAAATGGCAATCGCGCCGCAGTCGATCCGCTCTTCGCCCTGCCATTTCATTTTTCTTTTAACAAGTTGTCAGTTATGTAGAATTTTGTATTGAGAGGCGTGACGAATAAATTATTATTATTATTCCGTTACACGTTATTGCTACCAAAGCAATAACGTGCAGAACTACGAACGAATTAAACATTCTAACAAGAATAGATCTCCTAAATTTCAGCTTCATGGGAGATATGGATTCCGTATGCTTTACGAGTTTTGTCACGAATTTTTTTTTCTTCAGTGGAACAAAGACTAGTTTCCAATGGTAAAAGTAAATAATCCGTCTTGAAGTTAAAGAATTCTAACCCGTGCTTTGAGGGTGGGTTTCAAGACTACCACCCCTCACTTCTTTAATTTGATATGATAATTGATATATTACTGATGATAATTGATTTGATGAATTGTAGTGCCTCGGCAATGTTTGTTGGTGAAGGTCTCCCATCTTTCTTTGAAGTCCATAGATCAGCTTGTTTTTCGCTCCAGAATAGAATTTTGGAGTCCCAGAACCTTCTGTTGGCTGTTCTCTCTGGGCCGCACATGCGGCTATCTCTTCCCATTTGGCTGAAATGGGGGGAGTTGGTATATTGTGGGTTCGACCCAACTTAGTGTGTAAAGTGTAAGTTTGTAAAGTGTTCTTTTGTTCTGTATAATGGCCCTAGTTGGCCGGTGTTGTAAAGATGGACGAGTGGAGGCGAGGTTTAATGAAGATAAGGCTCCTTGGGTGTGGGCTGAAGACATTCTGACACCGTAGGTGCCCACTAGCCCCAGGACCAGTCAGGTAACCGGACATAAGAGACAAGGGAAAGTCTCAGGGAATTCTGTAGCTCAGCCGCAGTCAATCCAGAAATCCCTAATCAAGCTGGTTCACACATCCTAGCGAAGCTGGAATTCACATATCCAGTCAAGCCCGAGGCCTACTAGCCGATGGACCATAACGTCTATAATTAATTTACTCGTATTACGTGAACAAGAGTTTGACACATAATATATAACACTAATGGGTCCCTATCTAAATATATAAACAACTCTTACCATAAATTATAATATCGAGAGGTCCTGCTTGGACCAGGAATCAAAGAGAACTGTTTTGGCTACAGACTCATTCCGCAGCCAAAATACTTAGAATGAAATGGATCAAAGGCTGACCTCCGATTAGCCAGCAGCTAACTGGAGCTAACGGATAAGACCGACTGACCTATTGTCACGATGCCGCGAAATTAATGATGGTGATGAAAACCGAAGAGATATATAGAAAAGTAGGTGATGGAGGGAGGGAATAACTAGGAGGAGTATTGCAGAGCAAAGTGATATGGGATGTCTCCATAACACCGGTATTAGATCCAAATAAATAAATAATAAATAAATAATTGTATATGATATTTGTAATATAATATTTGATCAAAGTTTTGCTATCCCGAAATGAATTTGCTAGTTAATCATTGGAAGGATTAAGAAGTCTAGAATTCGAAATGGGTAATATCAATCAAAGTTACTACTTACTCTGCCATCCACAGCTTTGGAAAAGAGGCCAACTTCCGCGGGCTTCTCTGGCTCTGGTGTTGACACTGAAAGATTTTTTTTTTATCAGCTGAACGCTAATTTGGCACTTGCAACTCCTGCAAATCGCCCTGTATTTCAGCTAAAGCATAGTTCAAAAGTGGTGAAATAAGCTGCTTAAAGACTCGTCGTCGTTTATTGACTAGCTCAAGCAACCTCAGCAGGCAAAATTCGGTAAAGCTACGTTTACACGGAGGGTAAACACGGAGGGTTTTCCCCGCAAACAACAACAAATCCCCGGGTATTTCGGACTTCAATTTCGCGAACTTTTTACCCGGGGATTTTTTGTCGAAGGGTATTTTACGACGTCAGCAACAACAAAATACACTTTTAAAACATGCGGACTTCTTTTTGGGTTTGCAAATGAAAATAAGGGCTGCTTATGCTATCTTCGATATGTCCGTCTATCTTTGACCATGATAAGTACTTAACAGAGTGAGTGAAAAGATTTTGAGGAAAGCGCGTCCGCGGAATCTTGAAGGAATGAGTGGAATTCGGAGATGGGCTAGAAAATCAACATTTATTTAGAGGCGAAAGTATTATGAAAGTACTTGGTATTATTATTATTATTAAAACCGGATTTTCGAGCAGTAATTTTTATTATGTCCATATAAGAAGTGATCCAAATGGACACATGTTGGTGTCAATTGTAGAAAGATATCCAAGCTTTATAACCTTGGAATCTACTGCACATGACAGTACTCTCCCTTGAAAAATACCCGTGTACCGTGTGAACACTTTACCCTCTCATCTCCGGGGAAAAATACCCGCCGTGTAAATGATCCTTAAGAGGTTAATAAGACAAATTCTATTTTTCTGAACCACGCCCATCACGTCCTGCTGACTGATAAACTACTTCAATCTACTTCTTATTGGGCTTTCGCAAGAAATACCATTTCTCTGCCATAACCGAAGCCAAAATTCATTGCTGGTAACTGAGAGGAACCCTTAAAGGACCCCTCGCACTATTTATTACTCAACTTACAGTATTTCTAAATATTCCAGTTCTTTAAAACCAGGCTGTGCTTTCAAAAAACAACAACACAGTTTTGGCTGTTTTAAGCCTTTTCCAAGACCCGTTGACTTACAGCGAAAATAGGGAAAAAATTTACATAACCGTCGCAGACAACCGTTGACAGCGTGATACACATCGAAGGTAGCAAAACACGGCAAGTGAGAAAATCAGGGTGGCTTTTTTACAGGGGTTAGAATGTACAGTACGAAATTTGGTCTCCGGATTTAGAAATATATGGAGTGATTATGTAGGTTGCGTTAGTATTATAGGTAAGACCCGTCCTTTAACCATTTTGGGAAAGCACATGAAGACTTAGAAATGTGGTTACTGCTCGAGACGGTTTGGGTGTGGTTAGTCAGTGTAGAGTACTTAGACCCCTCTGACACAAATTTTATATGATATATTCCAAGCCCGCTACCGATACCTCCCAGATCTTTGCTCTTGTCGTGATTCACTCTTTTCAATACGCATTATGCTCTCGGCGAGTGATCGCGGATCATGCCATTGATGCATAAAACCGGTTATCTGAATCTTGTCAAGTTACTGCTAGACGTCAATGAGCATTGGAAAAGGCTTAAAACAGCCCAAGCTGTGGATAATTTGTTTCAAGAAGAGCCTGTTTTTTTTACAAATTTTTCTTAACTGAGCCTAAAGAGGACTCTTGAACAAATTTATATGTAGGGCTTGTACGAAGTCTCCTCCTGATTTCTCCATTATGTAGCCTATGACAAGAACAGAATGGAAGATATCTACGCAAAAGCCCGAAGGCCAAAAATATAGTGTCAACACTGGCTTGTGTAAAAATACTACCAACAATAATAATGACTATTAAATAAACAATCCCGGTGGCGCAAACCGATCCGCAGGAATTTCCCAAACGTTCTTATATCATAAGATTTTCTACTTTTTAGTATCCTAATCATCCACTCTTTCCCAAATACTTTTTCACCGAATACCTGGAATCTTAAATCATTCAGCTCTCTACACTCACACATAAAGTGGCTCAAATCATCATTCGCAATTCCAGACACTGGGCAGAAGAAAAGGACGACCAGTCTTTCTACGACGTTTACCAATATAACTTATCTTCTCTCCAAACGGTAAACAATGAACCCGACAACTTCTGACTTCTGCACAACAAGTCGATCAGGAAACTCCCTACTAGGACCAGTTCCTGGCCTGGCCCTGTCCTGGTCCCCTAGGCCTGGTCCAGTTCTTACCTGAGACGCAACATTTGGGACACGGTTTTCTTCCCAACTCTGAAGTGTCGACCAGATCCCACAACCTGTTCGAAAGTTTATGATGCGACAAGATTCTGGACTTGTTCCAGAATCTTGGACTGCTCCTCCCGAAGAAAATCTTACAATTTCATTAGAGCTATATTTCGGCCCTTCTTGGCAATGGTCCTCTTCAGGCTCAAAGCCACTCAAGTTGGACAAACGAGCTTGTGGAGAAACCAGAAGGGCCGAAATCGCTCTAAGAAAATTCAGCTGACGTATCCGTTTTGCACTGTCAAATACGATCACGGAAGTCAATCTGGTCGTGTCCATGCAAACAAGGCAAAAGTTAACTCACCGATTAACTGCTTGTCATCTATGAGGCTAAAGATTCGTTCCTGGAATTTTTTGTTTAACGCATCCAGCACCTCGTTTTTCTTTTCCAGCTCGACAACTTTCTGTTCAAGACACAAACACTTTCTTCGTAGCTCTGCTTTCACTGCTTCACTCCTGTCACCACTTCCTGCTGGTCCGCCCCTGTCACCAGTCTCTCTTTCTCTGCTCTTGTTATCCCGCGCTTCTCCGCTACGCACCGTCCTTTCCAGCACGGCAACTTTCTTTTCGAGCCACAAACACTTTCTTCGTAGCTGTTCTTTCTCTGCTTCACTCCTGTCACCACTCCCTGCTGGTCCGCCGCTGTCACCAGGCTCTCTTTCTCTGCTCTTGTTATCCCGCTCTTCTCCGCTAGGCACCGCCCTTTCCAGCTCGGCAACTTTGTTCTCTAGCCACAAACACTTTCTTCGTAGCTGTTCTTTCTCTGCTTCACTCCTGTCACCACTCCCTGCTGGTCCGCCGCTGTCACCAGGCTCTCTTTCTCTGCTCTTGTTATCCCGCTCTTCTCCGCTAGGCACCGCCCTTTCCAGCTCGGCAACTTTGTTCTCTAGCCACAAACACTTTCTTCGTAGCTGTTCTTTCTCTGCTGCACTCCTGTCATCACTCCTTGCTCCTCCGCTCCTCTCACCACTCCCTGCTGTTCCAACCCTGTCACCAGGCTCTCTTGCTCCACTCCCGTTGTACCGTTCTTCTCCGTTACGCACCGTCAGTTCTTTAATCAAGTTGCGTCCGTTGCTTTCCGCCTCATTCAAACTTAGACCCTGGAATGAACAAGTACTTAGCCCGTATGCTACCTCAATTTTCAATCAATCAAATTTACTTCCAAAAGCTAAAAGCTGGAGGAGGAATAAAATATTTACGAAATAAACAAAAACCACAAGAAATTGACGAATACACAGACAACGACCAGGAATTGGAATGAAACTGTTTAAAAATTGGGTTGAAGGATTGGCAGGATAAGGGGAAAACTGATTGCCAGAGTTCCTCTCGGACCGAAGCACGGACGACGGGGGGAATACGCAGCTCATTTCTTGAAAGAGTATTTCTTCGGTCAGTTAATTGGGAACGTCCAGTTTAATGAGAGCCTCTTCATATGATTTTTTTTTTTTTTTTTTTAAACCGGCGTAGCATCTTTCCAAACGTTATGATTTTTTACTTTTTGGGCTACGACTCCTCCTCCACTCGGTGACGTTAATATTTCCTTAAACTCTTTAACAGCACCTACTCTTTCTAAGCAATCATACATACTTTAAACTTAAAAAAATAAATAGATTAACTTCACCATTTCAACTATTTAATTTATTTATAAGTTGTGAACTGATAGACAAAAATGCTCCGCAGCCGGGATTTGAACCCAGGACCCTCTGCTTACAAGGCAGTCACTCTACCACTGACCTACCGAGGGCTTGTGAACAGAGTTCGCAACCACTACAATACTCTGGTAGAAGTCGGCCATAGGAACAGTGATCCCGCCGAAGGCAAATTCATCTAACCAGTTCACATCCCCATGTCACGGAAATTAATAATATAGATGGCGCTTTACACAAGGGACTTGTACCGTGACCAATACCATAAACAATTTTTCGCATATAATTTATATTTGAAAAATTTTTATATTCGAAAAACTGTTTATGGTATTGTCCCTTGTCCTTGTGTAAAGTGCCATCTATATTATTTAATTTGTTTAACTTAAATTACCAACCTTAACACTTATTTATTCTTATTTTAATACAATTATAAGCCTTTTGTCTACGAATCATCGCCTCTACACATTTTTTATACATTATTAGAAGTTTTATTCTAAATGAGGACGGATATAAGTTGCGGTTTCAAAAGACTTGCACCCCCGCTCAATGGGCGGATTCGATCCGGATCCACACACGATTAGCGGTGTTTGTTTCGTCGTTCGTCGGTACGACAAATGTCGTTTTAAATTTTTCATATTAGCGTTTTCTTTGGCAGGTTGTATAAACGTCGTATTATGAACCGAACTAGATACAAAAACTTAAGAAGTCTAACTATCTTATTATTTGCAACAGCAGCCACAACAAAGAACAACTGACTTCAGTAGAACAGACGCACTGTTTTTAAACTTCGTTCCCAAGCTGTAGGAGGAGAGTTCGGACGATACATTGCTTCTTATAAATATGTTTTTTTTTGCAAATTGTCGAACTCCACCTAATTACCTAATCGAGACGTTGAAACTGACATCCGACCTCAGTCCGCCATTTCGGGAACGACGAATGAAACGGCAGTTCAACCGAACAATGAAAACGTTTTAGTTTCAGCAGTTGAACGCCGGACAGGAAAGGCGAAGAAATTAATTCGAAGAAATCAAATTCAAATTTGGCAGCTACTAAAGTCTAAATATTAATATAAATAATAAAAAAATTAAGTAATGAAAAAATACAAATGCCAAGACACTAAGATTTGAACCTGGAAGCTCCCAAGTTTTGTAGACAAGTGAATTGAAGCCTTCGTCCGATTGCAATAAGCTATTACCTTCGGTGCGTCCACCTGCTTTGATGGAGTCTTCTTTGGTGTGGAGGGTGTTGGTTCTTCCCCGACATGTGGTACAACCAGCCGTTTAGAACATGCAGACATCGGAAACCCGTCAACTCCCGGCTCTGTAAAAAAAAAGCAGAATAAAGTTATGAAATTTGGCAAGAAAGCATACTGGTCTGCTAGTGCACTTGCTGATGACAAAGACAGAAAAACAACCTGGAGCCTTTGCAAGATGAACCTCAATCGAAAGAGAATTTGAAACATATGTACAACCATCATGCATAAAATCAAATGTCCTTTTTCTTGTCGAAAACATAATCTCCTTTCTTCTTTTTTCCTTCCTTTTTTTTGGGAGGGGGGGGGGCGCTTTGTTGATGGAAGATAGTTCATTAGGGGATTTTTCTTCTCAGTCTGCTATGTCTTCATTATTCCTTTTCTTCTTCTTCTTTTGTACTCTCCTTCTTTTTTTTTGATTTATTTGGTTTATATCAACCCATGTTTCCCTTCAACAAAAAGAAATCAACCAATCAGGACTCATCTGTAGTGATGTAGGTCAGGGTTAGTGTGCCAACAGCTATCCAATGTTTGGCATAGGGTATCCAGCATTAGGCATAGGCTGTGACAAACGTTAGATATACCCAACGTTTGGCATAGGGTATCCAAATATCAGGGATTTGTCGTTGACCCTTATACCCACTCGGTTCAGGGGCAATCGGGCCCAGATCGCCCAAGAGTAAAGTTCGTGACAAGAATGTACAGGTATCAAGTCGAAATTAGATAGGTTTGTAGGCATTTGGGTCTCCTTTTGCTTTTCTAGGGTCCACACCATACTCCCACTTGGTTCGGGGGCAACTGTGCCCAGATTGCCCAGTTTTCAATATTTTTAACTTAATTACTGGAGATAGGACGATCCTTGTGCTTCTTTTTTTTAACCCGTAACTATAATCAATTCTAAGCTGGTGTGCTTGCGCATATACAAGTCTAGATATGCATTTTGATGGGTCCCGACTACCCCACCTTTCCGTTCATTGGCAACTGCGCTCGGACTTTCGATGAGAAAAGTTCGCGACAGGTCTCAAATTGAACACTACTTTTGAACAATACGTAGGCCTATAGATGTGGATTTTGCCGTAAGAGCAACAAATAAGACCACTCGACGTACTTTACTTAATGAAAAGTTGGAAACTGGACGGTTTTGCCATAAGATTGATGATACGCCGTTCTTGCTGGCAAGACGTTCAGTATTGAAATCGAAACCGTTCTTGCAAGGTGATCTTAGGATTTATACATGCGGTTTTTTTACCTTAAAAGCTTTAAAAATGCCTTAAATACTTCATCCACATTTCATTAAGCGGGGTATATCAAATAAGCTTAGTTCAATTACTTGTTAGGTTACTGAGGATGTAAAATACCTTGGTTTTAACTTTGTTCGTATATAAGATGTGACAAACATTTTCCTGTCACACTCCACGTTTGAGTGCTTGCGCACCTGTCCTGAACTGAGCCTAAAGAGGACCCTTACCAAAAAAGGCAAAAGTAGACTGACGAGGTACCGGTTGACAAGGCAGCAACAAGGCAACGAGAGAGCCATAAAAATTACAAATTTAAAAGCTAGAAAATATTTTACTTTCACACTCCACGTTCGAGCGCTTGCGCACTTGTTCTGAACTAACCCTAAAGAGGACGCTTGCCAAAAAAGTCAAAAGTTATACTGACAAGGTTTTTTTTTTTTTTTTTACTTAAATATAGGTTCAACGTTACACCACGGTAACTGGCCAGGTACCACGATATATGCACAAACGCCATTTGACCGTTGTAATCCGATACCACGATAACTGCAAAAACGACTTTAGACCGTGCTATCAGATATCATGGTATCTACGAAAACGCAACTACTGCAATTTAATAGTTGCTGCTCTTTACTTCTTTTCTACGGACAGTGTTACCACTGATCAGTCGGTACCTCTTCAACCTGCCCGACGTCAGTCTGCATCACAGCTACCTTTGCTTTTTCGTATCCGTTTGAAAGTCTTTCCAGTTTTTGTTTGCCGAATTTGTTGACACTTGTCAGATATGTGGCGATTCATCCGACCCAGCTGCTTTTTTATTTCATCATCGTCCTCAAGCTTAGATCTTAGAAAGTCCTCGAATCGATCTCTGACGGCTCTATATTCTCGGTCAGGAAGTGGCGGCTTCTTTTCTGCTCCTGCCATACTCCTGCACCTCCCGCCGGTCACACTGTGTGTTCGCAGGGCCTCCCCCCACACAGCAACCGCCAGGTCCCTCACGAACAAACTGAATGACTGCTGGTTCCCTCGGACGAACACCCTTTTATGCGCCTCTTTAGTTATGAAGACGCTGTGTCCGATGTGGACCTGCAACAGGAAAAATGTCCAAGATTAGCAAAAGTAACCATCTAACTGCGACCGGACCCGCGAGCAAACATCTGGGACGTGCGCTCTTGCCATCAGTCAAGTCCATCAGAATCAGATCACTGGTTCCAGAGTTGTGGATATTACGAAATCTACGGGACCCTCCCTCCAACTCTTCCCACAGTTCCGGGATCCGATCTTGTTCTACAAATGACGAATCTAGGGCTAATTCTTTTTCTTCTCACCAAGTTCCGTCCCGATCACTTCATTTTAAGAGTGCCGCGAGATTTCCGGTTTGTCCCTCCCCCCCCCCCCCCCTGTCGTACCTGTCGGATCATTCTCAAAGCTGAAATGGAGTATTTCAGACATGCACTGCGAATTAATAAGTTTCATTCAGAAGTGATCAACCTTTCGAACGTTATGCATGCCGAAAGTTCCAGGATTTCCCATACCACTACTTCCCCCAGATTACTCGGATCCGGGAAGTTCACAATTTCTAAGTCACTTTGGTCGTGTCCTTGATATATCTATCAAGTTTCATCATCCTTACCTCGGGATTCCGGGAATTCCAGGACCCCCTGTTTTAACACGAAAAATGGATGGTTGGATAGCGTGGACCGTTGCGTGTAAGGTGGCGGGTAATTAAGAGTGGTAGTGGTACCCAAGTTTTACGTTAACATATATATATAGTTGTATTTATGACTGACACTGTACAGAATATATCCCAATCCGGGTAAATGCGAGCACTGACGACTAACTGATAAATAACGAATGACTCTTAGCTAAGAAAGGGACGAGCTTATATACTCATACACCTGTCTCCACAGGTGAAGATGAAACTGACGCGGACTTGTATTAAGAAAGATGAAACTGACTGGTTTGAAATTTAGCAAGAATCAAAATGACGTGATTAGAGGTTGGGGAAGATCCGATGTCAATTTAGCTCTGAATCTTCACGGTTCATATTCACTTCCCTACGAACATAAGAGTTAGTAAAACGCTTGACAAAGAGGCCGACACAAAACTCTCTCGAACTCCCCCCAAGGTGACCGGATGCGGTTCAGTTCTGATAATTCGATACCTTGGGCCTATGCTTGTTCGCCTACTAAGTCCCATCTCAATCCCTTCACTTTAAGCGTCTCATCGGACTGCGATGCCCCCCCCCCCCCAACTCATCCATCTCGGACTAGAACATCTGAAACACGTGCTCTGGCCAGTTATTGAATTTCACTAAGATCCGATCACCCGTTTCGAAAGCTATGCTGGCCTAATTTTCCCTCCCTTGACTCACGCTAGATTGGTCGGACCCGGGAGATGACTATTTTCAAGTTAATCTGACGGGTTCCTAAAACGCCTGCCAAGTTCCATCATCTTAGCTTCCCAATGAAAAACTTGTAGCCTGCGTAGTTGTATGGTAGTTGTACGAAAAAGTCGCATTTAATACTATGTAATAGCAAAGAATACTATTATTTAATGTGCCTCAGACTGGTCCAATCTTATGTAGTAGTATCCAGTAGCATCCCGTCTTGCCAATAGTAGCATGCAGTAGTATGCAGTAGCACGGTAGCCTTGAAGCAAAAGCATGTAGTAGCATCAGTTAGTACTGCATGCTACTTTTTCGTACAACTTCGTACTACTATTTTGAGATAAATTTTTCATCGGGTTAACTTATGTGGAACTGACGAACCGAGCAAAGCGACCCAGACCGAGAAACGGACAGACAACTAGCGCTATTTAGCCCACGGTGTCCCGTCAGTACCGCCACACAGCGTCGGCGAACTGAAAGACTTCTAAAATAGGCGAACTGATGGTGATTCAACCGATGGTGAGCGAACCGAGGTTTGGGTGAACTGACGTGTAGAGAACTGTCGGATTTTTGGTTAGGCGGACTGACGTGTAGAGGTAGTGACAGCGACCCAGCCCTAAAGTACCATAAAAACGGATCGCAGGATCGCGTCTCAGCGTAGCTAAAAGAGCTTCAGCAGCACAAAGAAGAGGATTATCAAAGTCATAATGACTGGCAAACAATGAAAAGATTTGTATAAATGCGAATAATTTATCTCAATAAGAACAGATTTATTGCCCATCATAGCGCATAAACGTACAAATAGATTGCGTAATTAAATAGAAACAAGAGCCACGAGCTCATATGGCACTTGTTACGAGTAGGTGGTACAAGAAAGTAGATGAGGACGTCACAAAATACACCGCAATCCAAAAATGCGGTTCGAAACTAGAAATAGGACTTCTAGTTTCACTCAAGTCTGAGCATTTCCGACATCACCTCGAATCATCTAGGGCAAATGACTTTTCTACCTTCCAAATTTCAACCCAATAGATACACTGGTGAGGTCCCTAGACGTTCCACACGATTCCCGGTACCCCTTTCCAACTCCCCCTACCGCGGCCGAATCTGGTTCGGACTCCTAAATGGATTATCTGACGCATTTTCTCTTACCACCTATCTTTCACTCAAATCTGAGCAATTTTTGGGAGCTTCGGTAACTCTCTCTCCCCCACCCCCCGTGGTCGGATCCGGTTCGAATCCTACAATATGCCATCTAGGGCACACGATCTCTCTACATTCCAAGTTTCATTCAAGTCACTCATTTGTTTGACCCTTATGCGAGCCACAGCATTTCCGGGACTCCCCTTCCTACTCCCCCAATGTGGGTGAATACGAATCGGAAATATAAATGTCACATCTCTGACTTCTCCTCTTCCCGTCCATCAAGTTTGACTGGACACGGAGCATAGCATATCTGTAAATTTCCGTTTCCAGCCCCCTCCCCCCCCCCCCCCTAACTTGGCCGGATCCGATCCGGACGCCAATTATCAAATCAAGGTCGCATAAACTCGGTACTGTCCAACTTGCATCCCATTCTTTCCATCCCATTCTAACATTGTGGTTGGAAAATTTGTGTTGCTTGTTTAGATCATCAATTCTTATCACCCATAAAGTTTCACTCAAATCCGACCACCCGTCCGCAACTTACGGAGTGATTTCCGAATTCCTCTTCCCTCAACTCCCCCAAAGATGGTCGGATCCAGGAACACAAGTTTTCCTAGGGTACTGTGTCGGGTCCTTAAATCACTAATATTCCTGCAAAGTTTCATCGCCCTTAGAAGATCTAGAACTATCGTAACTGGCGATCACCGGAATTCCGGGAAACACCCTCCGACTCCCCGATACGATCTGGTTCTGTCAATCACGTATCTAGGGCTAATGCTTGTTCTGCCCACCAAGTTCCATCCCAATCCCTCGACTCTAAGCGTTTCACGACATTTCCGATGCTCCCTCTAATCCCCCCGCAAGTATCGGATCTGACCCGACTTGGCATGGGACATCTGAGACGATAGGTATTCCCGCCTGTCAAGTTTCATTCAATTCCAATCATCCGTTCGAAAGTTATGCATGCTACTAGATTCCGGATTCCCCATCCCTCCAATCCCCCCATGATGGTCGGACCGGGGAAACGACTATTATCAAGTCAGTCTGTTCGGGGCCCTGATACGCCTTCCAAGTTTCATCGTCCTAGCATATCAGGAAGTATCGAACTCTCGGGATCACCAGAATTCTGGAACCCCTCCCAACTCCACCACAGTGCCCGAATCCTGTCCGGTTTTGTCAACGATGTATCTAGGACTTGTGCTTATTCTTCCCACCAAGTTTCATCCCAATCCCTCCACTCCAAGTGTTTCCCAAGATTTCTGGTTCCCCTCTCCAGCTCCCCCCAACATCACCAGATCCAGTACAGATTTGTTCTGGGTCGTCTGAGACTCGGAATCTTTCCAAATATCAAGTTTCATTAAGACCCGACCACCCGTTCAAAAGTTGTAAATCCTTCGAGATCCCGGATTCCCCCTCCTTCCACTCCCCCACGATGCTCGGATCGGGGAAGTCACTATTTCCAACTTAATCTTTTGGGGTTCCTGATCTGCCTGCCAGGTTTCATCGTCCTAGCTTATGTGGAAGTGCCCAAACTAGCAAAACCCGGACCGACCGACAGACCAACGGGCGGACAGAATTGTGATCACTATATGGCACTTGGCCCGAAGGGCAACTACCATAAAAACGAAAGGTGAAAAAGATAATTTCTGGCAACAATAATAATGTAGAAACGCAAGAAATGAAGAAAACAAACAGGCAAAATTTAGTGAGTAAAGCACGTGCTGAGCTAAGTTAAGGCTGCGCTTAAAGCGCTATCACCTTTCCAGAATTACAGGTAGAAGTAGTTCTGCTCTATACTTGGACGACAAACTATTGCCACTAGTATTTACTGAATGTGGAACCTTCAGCATATACTTTACATATTTGTAGAAAGATTTACGAATATCATTTATATCCGAGCAAGGGGACAGCTTCCAAATAGATACCAAAGCAAGAACGTGCAGAACTACAAACGAATTAAACATTTTAACAAGAATAAGTATCTTAAGTTCCAGCTCCATGGAGATAAGGACTCGTATGCTTCACGAGATGTGACAAGAAATGATGTTTCAGAAGCGAACGGGTGGAAGAAACACTAGTTTTAAAAGGTAAAAGTAAAGAATCTGTTTTGAAGTAAAAGAATCCTACCTCATGCTTTGAGGGCGGGTTCCAAAATTATCGACCCTTACTTCTTTAATTGGCACCTATTCGATCAAAGTTTTGCTATCCCAAATGAAATGCTAGTTAAGCATTAGAAGGATTAAAGAACAACTCTTTACTAGAAATGATCTTCTCCCTATGATTAGAATCAGAAACAGTGTTTTTGAAAATACCATTACTTTTCACCTAAAACTAGCGATTCTCTTGTTAGCGCTTGTCGACTATATCCAGCCTTCCTGCTCTCCGACGCGGCGGCTGGGCGCAAAATATTTGAAAATTTAACGTGCCTTGGTTAAAAAGTGGGGAAATCTAAGCAAATAAGAGAAGTAATAAACAGAAGATTATCACATCCTTACAGGTGAAAGAGTGGTCAGCGGACGTTGAAGATTCCGGCAAACTTTTCGTTGGGTGACGGGAAAACTCGGCAAGGCCGAAAAAGCGCTAAAAATTCGTAGTTCCGAAACAAAACAATGGAGAAAGGTGGAGATTTTAGAAGCTTATAATTCCATATGGGAGCTAAGTATATTATAAAAAAAGCAGAATAAGCAAGAGGGGTCTTTTAAGAAGCCTAGAATTCGAAATGAGTAATATCAATCAAAGGTTAGTACTTACTCTGCCATCCGCAGTTTCGGCAAACAGGCCAACTTCCGCGGGCTTCTCAGGCTTTGGTGTTGCCACTGAAAGAACGTCTCTGTTTTTAAAGAGCTGAACACTCATTTGACACTGTCGTAAATTCTCGTGTATTTCAGCTAAAGCCTTGTTTAAGACGCGCGACCAAATTCGTACCGTATCTGCGATATTTACCATACGAACGCAGACTGAGAAGCCTTGATCTTCCTTCGTTGCAATTCCGGAGGGATAGAACTGATCTGATTAATACGTTTCGTATAATTAAAGGTACTGATAATACTGATTCTTCAGAATCTTTCCAGCTTAGTCATTATTCAGCTACCAGGCAGAATTCCTTGAAGGTTTACCAGCCTCGTGTCCAAAAAAAAGTGAGTCAGTGTAGTTTTGTTAACAGGGCTTCCAAGCTTTGGAACAATTTACCAGAGGAAGTGGTCACTATGGAAAACTTGCCAGCTTTTAAGACCGCTATAGTTGGGACCAAGTTTTATAAAAACTATGTTAAAGAGTTATCAAATCTGGATGTTCTTTGTTTTGTGTTGTATTAGTATTTATCTATTTTTTGCCACTTCAAGTGTGTTTATGTTTCTTGTATTATGCGACAAGCCGTAGACTCCTTTATTGAATAAAATAAATAAATAAAATAAAATAAATTAGTGAAGCAGGCTGCACAAAGATTTTCGGCCTCATCCATTATTGACTAGCTCAAACAAACCAAGCAGGCAATGATCCGGTTAGAGGTGAATAAGAACAAAAAGAATCGATTCCATTTTTCTGAACTCTGTATAGACTGATTTGTTTAGCTCTAATTAAGCTTACTACACCAATCTGAACAAAGCTTAAAGGACCTGTCATGCCTATTATATCATTGCAACCTTGATCCTTATTCATTGCATTCATTGATTGTTAAAGGACACCTGAACAATGAAACCATACTTGAACACACCATGGAGAATCCATTTACAGACATCATTAGTCCTCAGTGCTTTTTTGTCACCTCTGATTTTTAAACTGTAACCTATGTACAAGATGTGACTCTGTTAAGGTCGGATTCAATTCCGGTTCGAAGCCACAGCAGGAAATGGTAGGAGGTAGTAGAGAAATAGTAAGTAGGAGGAAATAGTAATGGTAGAAGCAGGCTTCTACCAGACTATTGTAGTGGTTTGCGAATTCTGTTCCCAAGCCCCTCGGTAGCTCAGCGGTAGAGTGACTGCCTTGTAAGCAGAGGGTCCTGGGTTCAAATCCCGGCTGAGGAGCATTTTGTCTATCAGTTCACTACTTATAAATGTTTCCATCTCAAGGGCGTCTTCCCCATTAAAATTATATATTTGGTTTTATTTGGTTTTCACCATGAGACCCCGTCTTGTGGGTCCTGGTTTGTCTACGTGGCTCCGACAGTGGAGTCCTAGACTTCCAAATTATATTCGAAAAACTGTTTATGGTATTGGTCACGGTACAAGTCCCTTGTCTAAAGCGCCATCTATATTATAATTTACGTGACATGGGGATGTGAACTGGTTAGATGAATTTGCCTTCGGGCGGGATCACTGTTCCTATGGCCGGCTTCTACCAGCCTATTGTAGTGGTTTGCGAATTCTGTTCACAAGCCCCTCGGTAGCTCAGCGGTCGAGTGACTGCCTTGTAAGCAGAGGGTCCTGGGTTCAAATCCCGGCTGAGGAGCATTTTTGTCTATCAGTTCACTACTTATAAATGTTTCCATCTCAAGGGCGTCTTCCCCATTAAAATTACATATTTGGTTTTATTTGGTTTTCACCATGAGACCCCGTCTTGTGGGTCCTGGTTTGTCTACGTGGCTCCGACAATGGAGTCCTAGACTTCCAAATTATATTCGAAAAACTGTTTATGGTATTGGTCACGGTACAAGTCCCTTGTCTAAAGCGCCATCTATATTATAATTTACGTGACATGGGGATGTGAACTGGTTAGATGAATTTGCCTTCGGGCGGGATCACTGTTCCTATGGCCGGCTTCTACCAGACTATTGTAGTGGTTTGCGAATTCTGTTCACAAGCCCCTCGGTAGCTCAGCGGTAGAGTGACTGCCGTGTAAGCAGAGGGTCCTGGGTTCAAATCCCGGCTGAGGAGCATTTTTGTCTATCAGTTCACTACTTATAAAAGTATTCTTTGCTATTACTTAGTATTACATGCAACTTTTTTGTACAACTACCATACATACGCGGGCCACAAATTTTTCATCGGGGCGATCAGGAAACTCCTTCTCTCTGGTTGCCTGATCCGGTCCTGGCCTAAAAATGCAACATTTGGGACATGGTTTTCTTGCCAATTGTTAAGTGTCGACCAGATCTGACAACTCGTTTGAGAATTATTCATGCAACAAGATTCTGGATTACTCCTCCCTAAACACTAATCTTACAATGTCCCGATCACGGAAGTAAGTGCAATCTGGTCGTGTCCATTCAAACAAGGCAAAAATCAACTCACCGATTAACTGCTTGTCATCTATGAGGCCAAAGAGTCGTTCCTGACATTTTTTGTTGAACGCATCCAGCACCTCGTGTTCCTTTTCCAGCTCGGCAACTTCCTTTTCGCGCGAAAGACACTTCCTTTGCGGTTCTGCTTTCTCTACTCCGCTCCTGTCACCAAGCTGTCTTGCTCCGCTCTTGTTATTCCGCTTTGCTCCTCTACGCACCGTCAGTTCTTTAATCAATTTGCTATTCTCCGCCTGATTCAAACTTGAACCCTGGAAAGAACAATTACTTAGCCCGTAGCCACCTGAGTTTCGCGGTTACAAAAGCCATGCACTCCCACGCAATGGCTGACTCGATCCGGATCTACAACCCGATGAAAAATTTGTACCCTGCGTAGTTGTATGGTAGTTGTACGAAAAAGTTGCATGTAATAGCAAAGAATACTATCATTTAATGTGCCTCAGACTGGTCCAATCTTATGCAGTAGTAGTATCAAGTAGCATCCTGTCTTGCCATAGTAGCATCCAGTCTTGCTAATAGTAGCATGCAGTAGTATGCAGTATCGCGGTAGCCTTGAAGTAGAAGCATGGAGAAGCTACTTTTTCGTACAACTTCGTACTGCTATTCTGAAATAAATTTTTCATCGGGAAACGATCAGCGGTGTCCGTTTTCGTCGGTACGACAGATTCATTTTAAATTTTTCTTAAGGCGTATTCTCGCCGTTCCCCGAGGACTCCCTTTCTGATTCGGAGGGGAATCAACTTTTGCTGGTGTTGGTGCAATTTAAAATTAATTAAAACAATCATAATAGACAAAACCAAAAATAAGTGGATCCAGACTTTCGTCAACTGCTTATCATTTTTTGGAACAAAATCAATTTTGGAGCCATTGAGCCATTCCATGTTCTCGCTGTTTCTGTGCGCGGAGTCCGCGTGGAGTGACTCCCTCTATTCTCGCCGTTCCCTTCGATTCCCCGAGGAGTCCTCGGGGAACGGCGAGAATACGCCTATATTAGCGTTTTCTTTGGCAGGTTGTATATCACGAACCGAACTACATACAAAACTTAAAGTTTAACCAAAAACGGCTGGGACAGGACAGTCTAGTTACCCATCAGTTATTCACTTAAATGGCTTGAAGACCCGCTGAAAATGCGTTACCTCGTTGACCGCTATTCACGAATAATCGATTTCAAATAGTGGAATTTCCGTGTGCATTGTCGTACCTCTATGCGCTTGTATTTTTGTGCAGGCACTAAGCAGTCTTCACCAAGTTCACCACTGCCCACTGAAAAGTCGCGTTTGTGTTGAGATAAAAATTTCCATCGTCATAAGGCGTATTCTCGCCGTTCCCCGAGGACTCCACTTGAGGAGTCCCCGCGTTTTGTTTGTCCCGGGTACTCACTCCCCGTATCTCGCGATTCCCCACGGACGGGGAATGCTCCGATTATCATCAACATCATCAAAAAGGACTCCCTTTCAGATTCGGCGGGGAATCAATTTTTGCTGGTGTTGGTGCAATATAAAATTAATTTAAAACAATCAGAATAAACAAAACCAAAAATAAAGTGGATCCAGACTAATTTCGTCAATTGCATATTTTTGTTTTTGAACAAAATCCATTTTGTAAGCATTCCGCGTGTTCTCGCTGTTTCTGTACGCGGAGTCCGGGTGAAGTGATTCCCTCTATTCTCGCCGTTCCCTTCGATTCCTCGAGGAGTCCTCGGGGAACGGCAAGAATACGCCGATAGTCGAATTTTCGTTGTGGGGACGACCGCAGATATTCTGAACGTCATAACTGATGAAAATAAAAAATCCCATAGCAGAATCCAAATGATTCAGTGTATTCAGTTAAATGAAACAAAAATAAGTTGGCTTTTCAGTTAAACTTTAAGAAGTCGAACTATCTTAATATATGCAACAGCAGCCACAAGAAAAATAAAAACAAAGATAAAAATGCATTCGTTCCACATTTTATAAGTATTGCAAACATCTCCTAGGACCACCTCCGTGGGCCCGTAATTCTAGATAGTCGGCAAAGTATAGAGCGTGTTCCATCCTACTTACCGTAGTTACTACGGATGACGTCACGAATTCTGGCTTTTTTCCGTCAAGGCTGGAACGATTTTTCTATTTTCCAGCAGGATATCATGCCACGGGCGAATCCGACCAATCACGTTGCAGAGATGCGTAGTTACTACGCTTACCACGCTCCAGATCATGGTAAGCAAATAGTAACTATTAGTTACTATTTCGAGAAGGTTGGAACGGTCAGCGTAGTAACATTTCGTGAGGATGGAACGGAAATAGTAACTAGTAGTTACTATTGGTACGAGGGTGGAACACGCTCATAATGTCACCGATTCGTTTATTGCAGTATCTTAGCGAATTCCAGGTTTTATTCGTTCTCTTGACGCTAGCCATACTTTGTATAGGGCTATGTTGCCCCATGTGTAAATAAGAGTATCAAAATTTATGTGTTACATGTTGTGTCTTCTTGTCTTTCTTTCTTTCTTTTCTTGTCTTTTCTTTCATACTCCATTTGTGACTTGTGTCTTAAAAATGGGAAAAAAAATTCATTCATTCATTCATTCACTAATGGCTTTTAATATAACAGACGTACTATTTTTAAACTTGGTTCCCGACCTGTAGATGAAGAGGAGGGTTCGGATAAATGGCTTCTTCCACGCAAATAAGACCTGAACCTGGAAGCTCTGTAGGAAGTTGGAAGTCCTGTAGACAAGTGAATTGTAGCCTTTGTTTCATTGTAATAAGCTATTACCTTTGGTGCATCCATCTGCTTTTGTGGGGTCTTCTTTGGTGTGGAGCGTGTTGGTTCTTCTCCGACATGTGGTACAACCACCCGTTTAGAGCTTACAGACGCCTCGTCAACTCCTTGTTCTGTAAGAAAAGCACCATAGAGATATGGAATTTGACAAGAAGGGGTATAGAACATTGTAAGTTCTGAACTAGCAAAAGTTGGATAGAGTGAAGGACCGACAGGCAGTACGAACGCTATTTGGCACTTTGCTTACGCTGTGTGGAGCCAAATTTCTGCCAGTCCTGCACTGCCGCCACAGCCGATTACCGTTCCTGCTAGTGCAGTTGCTGATGACAAAACAGAACAACAACCTGGACCATTTAGAAGATAAAGCTCAATAGAAAGACAATGTGAAACATATCACCTAAACAGATTGGTAAATGGCGGAGTAAACTCAAGAACAAAGAAAACAAGACCAAAGGTTTCGATGGGATCCCTCAGATATCCCTTTTGCGCTGTCAAATATTCAGATATGGATTCAGCATATGATTTACCCTATAGCCTACGTCGTATCTCCTTCCTTCCTTACTTCTGCTCAACTTCCGGTTTCGGCCGGATTCCGGACAAACTACTTGTCTGACAAAAAACTAAAGTTCCAAAACAAATTCAGCATGTTTCCTTACCCCTTAATCCAACCTCTAATCAACTTCAGATTTAACTTTTACTTTTACCAAATTTTCCGGTTTCAGCCGGATTTCGAGCGATCTATACGTCCGGTCAGAAAATGATTGTCATAAAGGAATTCAGCATGTATTCTTACCCGGCAATCGAACATCTTATCAAATTTAAATTAAACTTTTACTTTTAACAATTTCTCCGTTTTTTTCCCGGATTTCGGCCGAACTATTTGTCCGGGGACAAAATAACTTTCATATTCGGAATCAGCACATCTCCTTGCCCCTAAATCGAACCTCTACAGGGTTCGTGCGCTTGCTCTTCCACGTTTTTCCCTGACTTCCCTGACCTTTTCTGGGGATTTTCCCTGACCTTTTCCAGCAGTTTTCCAACACCTTTTTACCTCAGTGAACAAATTAACTCATTTACTGAAAAAAAAAACTGAACAGAACGTCCATCAGCTTCGTAAAGCCGTTCAAACCGTACGAGAAATTATCGTAAAATATATTAAAAATCGATGCATTAGTATAGACTGAACTTTTTCATTAATTTCCCTGACCTTCTGCGACTTTTCATGATTTTCCCTGGCTTTTCCCTGATTTCCCTGACCAAAAAAAATTCCCTGACTTTTCCCTGATTTCCAGAGCCGCACGGACCCTGCTCTAATCCACTTCTTATTAAACTTTTATTTTTCACAAATTTTCCGGTTTTTGCCGGATTCCGGGTGAACTATTTGTCCGACGAGAAAATAAATTTCATATCCAAATTCAGCATGTCTCCTTACCCCTAAATAAACTATCTAAATACCTTTCAAAAAATATTTTGTTTGCCCCTTAATTTGAAACCCCTCCCCCACACTCAAATATAGGGCTACAGAGCTCATCTTCGAACTTGACCTGTACTTTGACCCAAAGGATCCTCCCACCAGCTTTCATCAAAATATCTCAATCCCTTGGAGAGTTATCGTGCGGACAGACGGACAGACATACGGACAACTTTTGCGATGTCATAGGATCCCAAAAAGCGAAAAGAGAAACATAAACTACGAAAAATAAACACATTCAAGACCGTGAAACGGTGGCAGTTGGCTTGCGTTGATATCAGAAAGCTTTCTGCTCAATACGGCAACTTTCGCGAAAATATAATTCACCCCAAATTTAGACATAATCTTCCTATTACGTTACCAAGGGGGGAGGAGAAGAAGGAATTTACAAAACCAAAATTGTACCACTTGTCCTAAACCTGAAAAAAGGTATAACCTGCTTACCATTGTTTGACATATTTCCTGGAACTTCTATGAAATCTGCATCGCCGCGACTCAGTGCGCTGGAACTGAGATCCTCCTCATTTTCAAATGGTATTTCTGTCTTTGGTTGAAACAAGAGTCTCTGCAAGTCAGTACAAATTTCAACGCCCACAAATTCCAGTTCGTGTCCCCGGGGGTCATCTAAAAAGAAGAGTCAATGTGACGGCTTTGCTAGGCGGTTATCGTTTAACCGAAAGGACTTAAAATACGAAAGTCTAGTTATCCATCACCAATTCTCTTAAATAGGCTTGATGAAAATGCATAACTCGTTACTTCTGAATAATCGATTTTTATCAAATACACAGACTTGTTGTACCTCTGTATCACTGTACTGCTCTAAATATTTTACTTTTCGACCTCAAACACCCTCATCTCTCGCCTTGATCTCTGTGCTTTCCTTTGTCTACTTCTGAAATCCACGTTTTTGTTGACATTCAAATTTGCCGCGGCAGGACAAGTTTCGACTTGTCCTGCAAGCAGCACACGTTCTGGACGTCATCAGTGGACCCAAAGATGATCTAATAAAAAAACCTTAGAAGAGTCAAAATAATTCAAAGTAAGCTATTCAAATTCAGGATAGAAAATTAAGCTACTCCCGGATTGGTGACAACCATTTTGTCAAGGTAGAGGGCAACTGAACCGGAAAGGGCTGGGATAGGACAATCTAGTTACCCGTCATTTATTCACTTAAATTGGCTTGAAGACCCGCTGAAAATGTGTTACTCCGGTGTTCCGCAATTCACGAATACTCGATTTTCAAACTGGAATTTCCGTGTAATATGTGGTACCTCTATGGGAGTGTATTTTTGTTGTATGCCTTTGGAGAAAGATTTATGTTGTTGTTTTTTTGCTCAGGCACTAAGCAATCTTCACTAATCTCACCACTGCCTACTGAAAAGCCGCTGGAGTTGAGATTAAAATTTCCCGCGTCATAGTAGAATTTACGCTGCGGGACGGACGCAGGTATTCTGAATGTCATAACCAGAGCAGATAATGGAAAGAAAAAAAAATCCCTTTGCAGGATCCAAATAACTCAGTGTATTCAACTAAATGACTCAAGAATAAGTTGGCTTTTCAGATAAACCTTAGGTAAAACCAGCCCGTGAAAGTCTGTAATTTGGACGTCTGAATGTGAAGCCTGCCTCTGAACAGCACCAGATGTTTTCAGTAAGCCATATCAATCCTGGCCTTGAATCGGGAAAAATGCTTTCCACATTTATATTAAGATGACTGTGTGTGATTTGTTTTCTGGTCATTTCTGTTTTAAGTGACTGCAATCAAGATGGTTGTTTAGTCTCCAAAAGTAAGAAAAGAATTCGTCATAATTAAGGGCATTTGTAGATCTTTTCACTGACATATCTAGTTGCGTTTGGTATCTGTTACCACGGTAACTGGACCTGCAATTAGTCGTTTTTCAGTTACCGTGGTATCTGATACTGCGAATTGTTGGCAATCGTCCGACTCCGTTTTTCACCTTATTTGAATACTCCGCGCTTTTCCCGTTTATAACGCCATCTAGCAGTGTTGAGTAAAGTAAAGTATCTTCATAGAAGCGCTACCAGTTCAGTTGGTAGACAGCTTTCAACCAGATCAATGGCTTATAATATTTAAAGTGGATTTGTGGTAATTTTAAGGGTTCCTGACTTTCCTGACTTCACGTATACCTGGCTTGTACATTTGTAAATACTCGTTGTTACAATAAACGTTATTTAACGTTGGACCGGAGGAATTGGCGTGCCAGAGAGGTTTTCCCAACATAATTGGTACCAGCGGTGTCGAAACGTCCACCATCTCCAGGAGCCTACCCTGCCGCTCAGCCAAGGCTCAACGCGGAAGACTGCTCAGCCCATGCCTATTTGTGAAGCCCAAAGGCCGACAGCTCAACGAACGTCGCGCAGTGCATAAGCCGTGTTTGTGAACGTTAGTACTTGTGTCCTTTAAGAACTGTGACAATAGTCTGGCAAGTGACTCAAGGATTACATCCCAAAGGACAAGTAAGAACACGCCGCAAATTTGTAAGTCAGAACCCTTAAGATTTTCTACCCATCCATTTCGTGTGCTATTTCCTGTACCACCGTGCTTTTTCTCCGTTGCCATCGACAGTCCCATTCATTTCAAGGTGACCGTGAGATCCTCCATTTGTTCAGCGATTCTTGAAATTTGCATAATTTCCTCACCCTACCTGTCCACTTACCAGCTTGGTAACCGAGTTCACGCCGCACGTTCGTGCCTGCAGCAGGACCCAAAACAAACAGCTATCGGAGTGACGTCATACTAGCAGCATTCCAACTGGGAGTTGTGAATGAGCGCGTAAGCTGCTACGCTTGAGACCGGTTTTGATGTTACTACGCTTGAGACCGGTTTTGATGTTATTGTTTTGATCGGCCAGTGGGTCAAGCACGTGCGGCATATTATTGTCGGTTGCGTAATAAGGGGGCTTTGTTGATGTTTACCAGATCGCAAAGAGCGAAAAGAGAAGGCGCAGAATTTCAGGAATTGGGAATAAAAGATAGAAAAGAAGTAGGAGAAGCTGTTTCACTAAAAACAAGAAGAAAGTCAACAAGGCCGCATCTCGAAAACACTCCTTACCAAAGTCGAGAAAATAAGTTTTCTGAGGAGTCTAACACTTCTGACAGGTCAAGACCCTGCTCACCCGAGTTTACAAGCCCCATAGTCTCTGACTCAGAAATCGTAGACATAACACCGGTTAAGGAGGAGTTAAGAAAATTGGAATTCGCCGACTTCATCTTCCATACTCCAAGTTTTCCTCTTTCTCCCATCGACGGTGCCGAGAAGACTTTCTCCGAGACTGAGATATCCCCTCTTCTATTTCAAATTTCCCCACCTAATCTGACAGATAAGAAGCCCGATACGACCGATCTGTCTTTCGAACTGAATAAAACAGTCATCATGAATCAGCAACAACAGCAGCAACAAAGCACATCAGGACAAGCTGCAATCAGTCAGCAAAACCTTCAGCAGAGTACATCGGCGCCTGTAGCTCTTGTCCCCACCGCTCCTTTAGTTGCGTCCGAACCTCAAGCCGCGATGTTCAACATGATGATGGAAATGATGAAACAACAAGAAACGCTTAGTCGTGAAGAGGCTGAACGAGCAGAGAAATTTCGTCGTGAAGAGGCTGAACGAGCAGAGAAATTTCGTCGGGAAGAGGCAGAGAGAATTGAGCGCATCCGTAAAGAAGAACTACATGCTCGAAGAGAAGAACAACAAAATCTCCAAAAGCAAAGAGAAGCAGAAATGGAGCTACGAGAAAAAGAGCTGGAATTGAGACGAATTGAACTTGAACAGAATGAGAAGCTACGAAAAGAAGAAATAGAAGCTATTGAAAAGCTCAGGAAGGAAGAACTTGAAATTCAGCGCAGAATGCTTAAATCAAATCGCATGGCGCAAATTCCAGCGATGAGAGACGGCGACTGCATCGAAACGTACCTGAGTACCTACGAGATGACTGCCAGATCCCTCGGCTGGGATGATTCCCTATGGGTTCCGCGTCTTCTTCCTCTCCTGACCCCCAGAGCACAAGAAGCCACTCATGTCCTGTCAGATGAAGACCGAAAAGACTACGAAAAAGTCAAAAAGGCCGTCCTGGAAAAATTTCAAGTCAACGAGGAGTTCTACAGACAGAAATTTCGCTCTTACCGGAAGAAATATGAAGATAGCTACCGAGAACTAGCTTCCAGCCTTTCTAAGTTTCGGAATAAGTGGCTCAGAATCCCAAGCGACTACTTAACAGCCACCGATTTAGATACCACGAAAGCCCTGCTGTCCAGCACACTCGAGACAATTGCCCTTGAGCAATTCTACAGCAGCATAGCCAACGATTACTTGAAAATGCACGTGGTCCAGCAAAAGCCAACTACTGTTGAAGAAGCTGCAAAAGCTGCAGATGAGTATCTCCTCACTCGCAAAACGCTGGGAAAAGATGACATCAGCAAGAAGCAACGTCACAGCCGTCCAACTTCTCCAACATATGGGAAACATGCTTCGGATGCTACATCAGCCTCATCTTCCGGCACCAGCCCCAACCGTTCTAGGAGAGAATTATCTGCAGTGGAATGCAACTACTGCCATAAGAAAAGACACATGGTCCGAAACTGTCCCAACAAGTCTGGAGTGAAGAGAGACGCTCCGGACCCGCATCGCTCAGCACAGTACAACAAAGATGGTCGCCCTAAAGGACCGGCAAGTAGTTCAACTACCAGCTTTAGTGGCCTGGCCAGAAGTCCTGAAAAAAATAGCTCGTCACTCAAGAAAAACCGCGAAATCCTGGGCAGGATGAACGGTAAGCCAGTTAAGATGATTCTTGACAGTGGCAGTGACGTGAGCTTAGTCCGAGCTGATCTTGTCGACCCGAAAAATGTGAATCCGGAAGGTAGATGCATGATCGATTGTGTCTTTGGTGACACGCATCAAACTCCGACCACCGTCGTCAATCTCGAGCTCATACGACCTGATAGCTCCATCGTCGCCCGAAAAATGGAGGTAGGTGTTGTCAAAAACCTGCCGGTAGATGTCCTTCTTGGTTACGACTATCCAGATTCTGCCAACCTGGTTAGTTTTGATACATCCAAGACATCTCAGCCAACCTCCCTGGTGGTAACTCGTTCAGCTGCGGCCAAACGACCCACAAGTTTCTCCGATACCTGCGACGATTTTGGTTCAACTGAAACCAGCGAGCCCGACTTCCTGAATTTTGATGACAGCATCTTCAGCATCCCGTCTTGCAGCAAGCCAGCCCGAAAATCAAAGCGAAAATCTGTGCATCGCCTTGAGAAGCAAGACCCGAGTAACATTCGTGACGCATACTTGGCAACACCGAACGATGTTACTGAACATGGGGCCTCTAAGGAGCCACCTGAAGATACGGCTGTCCCGATTTGTCTTTTAGCCCCTGAAACTCTTGGTCTAAAAACAGAAGAATTTGCAGCTTTGCAGAAGAGTGACCCTTCCTTGAAGTCACTTATCAGCCAACTTGAGTCTACACTTGACGAGTCCAAACCTCACCAAGTTTTGGAACGCAACGGCTTATTCTACAGAGCTCAACACGGAAAAAGAAAACTGCTACAACTACTAGTTCCAGAAAGATGTCGCTCAACAGTCTTGCACCTAAGTCACTCATCACCTCTCAGTGGCCACTTAGGAATCAATAAGACTAAAGACCGCGTCGCACGAAGATTCTTCTGGCCACACTTACCTTCAGATGTCGCAGAGTTCTGCCGTTCCTGTTACAACTGTCAGCTCATCTCTAGACGCAGACCCCTGGAAAAAGTCCCCATGCAACAAATGCCTGTACTCACTGAGCCATTTACAAGGATATCGATGGATGTAGTTGGTCCTCTGATCAAATCTTCCTCAGGCAATCGGTTCATCCTTGTCATCGTCGATTTGAGTACCCGATATCCCGAAGCAATCCCGCTTCGGACAACAACCGCAGCCAAGGTCTCTGAAGAACTCATCAAGTATTTCTCCCGCTTTGGCCTCCCGCAAGAAATACTCACCGACCAAGGCCAAAATTTTATGAGTGCTGCTCTGAAGAAAGTTTACAAGGCACTTCAGATCAAGCCGATTCGCACGTCACCATACCACCCACAGACGAATGGTTGTGCTGAATCTGTAAACTCTACACTCATCACCATCATCAAAAAGTTCATCATGAACGAGCCAAAAGCCTGGGACAAATACTTACCGCTAGCTCTGTTTGCCTACCGAGAATCCACCCATCCGGCAACTGGATTCACTCCGTTTGAGCTGCTATACGGTAAAAATCCCAGAGGCATCCTTGATCTGTTGAAAGAATCTTGGGAATCGCAGATTGACACGGAACCGCTCTCCGTTGTCAAATATATCATTGATTTGCGACAAAAACTCAGCTTGTACCGAGATCTATCAAGAGAGAGTCAAGAAGAAGCCAGTAAATCAGCCAAGCTCTGGTATGACCGCAAGACGAAACAGCGAGAACTCCGAGAGGACGACGAAGTTCTGCTACTTCTCCCTCAAGGAAACCACAAACTCGAAGTCTCGTGGAGAGGTCCGTACAGAGTATTGAGAAGAGTTGGCCGAGTCAACTATGAGATCCAACTCGATGGCCCTAGAAAGAAAATCGAGGTTTTCCATATAAACCTCCTCAGGAAATTCTTCCGCCGAACGCCATCCGATCACCGTCAAAATGACTCCCAACATAACGCAACTAGCCTGTTCTGCTTGATGCAACCAGACGAAGATGAAGAAGCTGATGATAATCTTCAAAACTTTCCAGAAGACCCATCAGAAGAGCCAGTTGACTTCGACACCATCACTGACCGGGGCATCGAAGGAGACGACAGAGCCAAAATTAAATCTCTTCTTGAAGAATACAAAGACGTCATCAGCAACAACATCGGAGTCATGAAAGACGTAGAACATGACATCGACACCGGAGATGCCAAGCCAATCAGAATGCAGCCATACCGCATTCCAGAAGCGAAACTTAAAGCGGTCAAATCAGAACTGGACCGTCTTGTCAAGCTGGGTGTCATCCAGCGCTCGCAATAGGATTGGGCTTCTCCTATAGTCATCGTTCCGAAGAAATCCGGAGAAATCCGAATCTGTTCGGACAGCCGACGACTCAACAACATCACGAAACCAGAAATCTATCCTATGCCTAGGATAGATGAACTGGTTCCCATGGTGTCGAAGTACCGCTATATCAGTGTGTTCGATTGCCGCTACGGGTACTGGCAAATCCGTCTGACCAAGAACGGGCGCATAAAAGGAGCATTCACCACCCCATTCGGTACATACGAGTGGCTGGTGATGCCCTTCGGCCTACGAAACGCGCCGTTCACCTACCAGCGGTACATGGACAAAATCCTGGAAGAGTTTCACGACTTTTGCCGAGCGTTCTTCGACGACATCGTCATCTTCAGCGTGACAATCGAGGAACACATCCAACATCTGCGCGCTGTACTCGATCGCCTACGACGACAGAAAGTGACCATCGGACCTGCAAAGGCCAAAGTCGCCTGCTCAAAAGTTGAGTATCTAGGACACATTGTCGGCAACGGACGTATTCAACCATCCGACACCAAAACCGAATCCGTTCAAAACTTCAAACGCCCACAAACGAAGACGCAGCTCCGCGCCTTTTTAGGCCTTACTGGCTATTATCAAAATTTCGTCAAAAACTACGCAGCAGTGGCCCGCCCGTTGACGGAGCTGACGAGGAAAGGAGTTCCAGACAAAATCACCAAGTCTTGGAAACCAGTTCACGAGTCAGCATTTCAACACCTGAAAACATCACTGTGTAGGCCACCGATCCTACGTAGTCCGGACTTTGATAGGCCGTTTGTGCTACAAACGGACGCGAGCGATTTTGCGCTGGGTGCGGTGCTGACCCAGGAGTACTCCGACGGGGAGCACCCAGTGAGTTATGTGTCGAAAAAGCTCCTGCCACGTGAATGCAACTTCTCCACAGTTGAAAAAGAGTGCTACGCCATCAAGTGGGCAATTCAGAAATTAGAGTATTATTTGTACGGAAGACATTTTACTGTGCAAACCGACCACTCGCCATTACAGTGGTTAAATTCTGTGAAATCCACCAACCGACGTTTGGCAAGATGGTCGGCCGAACTGCAACAATATGATTTCGAAATCAAGGCAAGACCAGGAACAGCAAATGCAAATGCTGATGCCATGTCACGTTTTGGACATGATTGATTTCTATCATATTTACGGTGTCCATGTTTTGTAATTGTTTAACCTGTGCATTTTTTTGGTTCTTTCTTGTATTTTTTTTCTTGCCTCAGATGTTTTCTTGAAAAGGGGGAGTTTAATTTTAAGGGGGGAGGGATGTTGGGAATCGTCCGACTCCGTTTTTCACCTTATTTGAATACTCCGCGCTTTTCCCGTTTATAACGCCATCTAGCAGTGTTGAGTAAAGTATCTTCATAGAAGCGCTACCAGTTCAGTTGGTAGACAGCTTTCAACCAGATCAATGGCTTCTAATATTTAAAGTGGATTTGTTGTAATTTTAAGGTAAACCTTTTTCGGATTATTATATTAGTATATAATTAAGATATTAATTATGAATTGAAGTATTCATTCTTAAAGTAAAATCATAAAGTAAAAGATTTATTATTTATAGGGTTCCTGACTTTCCTGACTTCACGTATACCTGGCTTGTACATTTGTAAATACTCGTTGTTACAATAAACGTTATTTAACGTTGGACCGGAGGAATTGGCGTGCCAGAGAGGTTTTCCCAACACGACTGATCTGCAGAAACGTCAAATACAGAAATTGCGCTTTTCAAAGTCATCCCAAAAGAACAAGACCAAAGGTTTCGATGGCATCCCAAAAATCTAATATCTGATACAGACAATTGGGTCTATTGTCTTCGCCAGATCTAGTCTTCGCCAGGCTAATCATCAGAGAAAACCAAGTTCAGACATACCTCTATAAGCAATATCTATTTTGAAGATACTGACCGAAACTTCCTGCTTTACTTCTGCCAAATTTCCGGTTTCGCCCAATTCCGAGCGAACTAATATCCAGCCAAAAAAAGAAGAAAATTCAGAAACGAATCCAGCGGATTTCTTTATCCCTATAAAGAACATCTAATCAACTTTAAATTAAACCAGTTAGTTAAACCAGATTCCGGACTAATTATATGTCCGTGTAAGGAGCGTCTCTTCTTACCCCCCCCCCCTCTTCTTACCCCTAAATCTGTCATCTAATCAACTTAAATCATCTAATCAAATCTTTCGCTTTTAACAAACTTTCTGGTTTTGGCCAGATTCCTGGCGAACTAGTTGTCCGGTGAGAAAATGGTTTTCACCATCCTGTTCAGCATGTCTTCTTACCCTTATATCGAACATTTAATCAACTTCAAATGCAACTTTAACTTTTAACCAACTTTCCGGTTTTTGCCGGATTCCGGACGAACTACTTGTCCGGCAAGAAAATGGTTTTCACCATGGTGTTCAGCATGTCTCCATACCCCTAGATGAACATTTAATCAACTTCAAATGAAACTTTTACTTTTACCCAATTTTCCGTTTTTTGCCGGATTCCGGACGAACTACTTGTCCGACAAGAAAATGGTTTTCACCATCGTACTCAGCATGTCTTCTTACCCCATACTCGAATATCCCATTAGCTGTTTAAAAATATTGTGTTTGTCCCTTCATTTGAAACACTTCCCTCCCCCCCTAAAATGTAGGGCTACAGAGCCCATCTTCGATCTTGACCTGTACTTGGACCCAAAGGATCCTCCCACCAAGTTTCATCAAAATATCTCAATCCCGTCGAGAGTTATCGTGCAGACAGACGGACAACTTTTGCGATGTCATAGTGTAGGAGATCATAAGAATGACCAGATGATTGCAAAACTGAGGCAAATCTCTAGCTCACGAGAACACTAGAGTAGCCAGATTGGCAGAAACCCTACTGATAGCAGGTTACATACACGAGGGGTATCCAACCTCAGAGACAAGATTTATATTTCTAGAGAAGTCTTTCCTTCAGAATAAACCATCTGGCTTAAACAGGAACCAACAAATATGACAAACATACTAGATTAAAGCTAATTGAATGGTTTACATATTTAAATAAATAAATATTGCTTCAATATTTCTACCATTGAAGACCATGAAAGAAACCATTAAACCATTAAAGAAACCATCAAGCTTGCCATTCAAAACCTCGCTGAAAGGATATGGATCGCTTATGCTTCACTCGCTTCTAATATCACACATCTTAGTCGGTTTCATCTTTTTAAACTTTACAACAGTCTAACTGTGCCCCATCTTCTTGCTATGTCCCCCATTTGGCAATTCTTTTCTGCTTCTAATAAGAAAAATGTTCACCAGATCTATTTTAAGTTTTCAAAGTATCTGCTGCATTTGCCCCCTTGGACCAGTTATTCTTTCTTGGAGCATAAATTCCAACTGGTTTTGTCTGCCAAGATTATTGATAAAAGAGTGGAAGATTCAATCTTCCGCTAGAAAACTGGACCACCAGTGGTCTGCCCTTTTCGTGTAATCTGCAGTTATGTTTGTGCTGTGTTTAGTGTAAAGTTTTCCTACGTGCGTTGTCTTTTTTCTTTTTCCTTAGTTTGTACTCCGTCATTAGGGCTACACGCCCTCCATTGTTCTTGACGGGTAAATAAATAGATTGATTGATATTTCTAGTTAAACAAATTTTTCTTTTCAAGCAAGATCACTTCATTCTAACATTAGTTGCAATTTTGCAGATACCGTACCACAGTATCTGCATGGTTACTGGATCTGCAATTAGTCGTTTTCGCAGTTATGATATACGGTTGCTTTGCAAAACTGACAATTGCTGAATTTGCACTTTCAAAGTCATACCAAAAGAAAAACTGATATTCAGTCACTCCACTAAGTGCCAAACTTCTTTCCCACCAATTTCAAAAATCGATGATAGTGAGATGACTTTTTCAGATACCACAACCATTAACCACATTCGGATCGTGGTATCTGAATATCAGGTACAACGATAACTGCAAAAACGCCTTTTAACCGTGGTAGCAGATACCACGATCAGACCACAATAACTGCAAAAACGACTTTAGACCATGGTATCTGATACCATGGTATCTGCAAAACACAACTATTACCTTGACTGACTTACAAAATGATGAAAAAGGTAGAGTTACCAAAGTCAATAGCCAGAAAATCCCTTTTCAAAGCTGCTTTAAACAAAGGTGAGACACAGAATTTGAAAATTTAAGGACAGATGACTGTTGAAACAAGACCAAACTTTTCGATGGGATCCCGAAAATTCAATATCTGATCCAGACAACTGGGTCTTGTCTTAGCCAGATCCAGTCACCGCCAGAATCCTTGAACATTCTTACAATTAAAATTCAGAAACAGATTAAGGCCAAATTGCTAATCATCTGAGAAAACCAATTTCAGATATGGATTCAGCATGTGTGTTTACCCGAATAAGTCATATCTGTTCTGACGAAAAGTTTCTGCCACTTCTGCAAATTTCCCGGTTTCGGCCGAACCCTAGAACTACTTGTCCGGCGAAAAAAGAAGGCTCAAAAACGAACTCAGGGTATCTTCTTTCCCCAATAATGAACATCTAATCAACTTCAAATAAAAATTTAACTTATAACAAATTTTCCGACTCCAGCCGGATTCCGGTCGAACTATATGTCCGGGTAAAATATGATTGTCACACTCGGATTCAGCATCTCTTCTTACCCCTAAATCGGTTATCTAATCAGCTAGAAATAAAACTTTAACTTCTAACAATTTTCCGGTTTTGGCCGGATTCCGGGCGAACTACATGTCCGGGAAGAAAATTGTTTTCACATAAAAGTTCAGCATTTCTTCTTGCCCTAAATCGGACATCTGATCAACTCCAAATAAAACTTTTAATTTTAACAAACTTTCCGGTTTGAGCCGGATTCCGGGCGAACTACTTGTCCGTCGAGAAAATGGTTTTCACCATCGTCTTCAGCATGTCTTCCTACCTCTAAAAGCCTCTACCTCTAAATCGGACGTCTGATCAACTCCAAATAAAACTTTTACTTTTAACAAACTTTCCATTTTAACAAACTCCAAATAAAACTTTTACTTTTAACAAACTTTCCTGTTTTGGTTTTCACCATTGTGTTCAGCATGTCTTCTTACCCCATAATCGACTATCACATTAGCTGTTTCAAAATATTTTTTTCCCCTTAATTTGAACCCCCTCCCCCACCCCTAAATGTAGGGCTACAAAGCCCATTTACGAACTTGACTGGTCCGCCGACCCAACGAAACCTCACACCAAGTTTCATCAAAATATCTCACCCTTCGAGAGTTATTGTGCTTACAGACGGACGGACAGACAACTTTTGCTATGTCATAGGTATCCCTCAACTTACGTTTTGGGATCCCAAAAAGTCATATTTTGCCTCTTGACTGTCAGGACCTGGTCAGGACAGCATGTACATTTCAGTTTAACGTTTTTACGGCAAAAATCAAGATAGAGTAAAAGCGAGGTCAGGAACCCTACTGAAGATATTGGGACCAACTGGGACAAACCTGAGCTTCAGGAGATTACTTGGTAGACAGAAAAGAGCCAACCTCCTAAGTAAGAAACTACAACAGAGGCCAGACCAGGAGAAAGTCCAAGGTCCCCAAAAAACAGGACCTGTAGAATTAATCTGCTACGCTTACCTGTTTCATATGTTTCTGGTTCTCGCTTTACTGTTACATAAGCAGCAGAACAGTGCTTATGGTGATACAGGAGATTCTTCTCAACTGTCAAGCCTTCTAAGCAATACATGCACTTCATAACCATGTACGGCGTGGGTAAGTTACTTGAATATGTTGGCGCTTCTCTGCAAGACAGCGTTGCCGCCTGTACTTATGTAGCGTTTACCGGATAAGAAATCCTGTCGAGTAGAGAGGAATTCCGGTCGACTTGAAAGGATTCCGTTCGTGAAGACAACTAGAAAAAAAGTCTAGCGGGACGAAAATTCTTTTCAAGATGAAAGGAATTCCCGTCGACTTGAAAGGAATTTCATTGACGGCACAGGTAGAAAATACTGAAAAGGTCTAGCTAGCATGTGAGAGCATCAGCCATCACTACTGATCCCATAAATGCTATCAAAGCATTGTATGAATTTATTTTTGTCAGATTTTCTGGCTGGAAGAAACAGTTTTTTCCCTCTGTGTGTAAACATAACCTTGTCACCCAGACCGGATTCTGATCAGGGTTTCCTCTGCTTGTAAACGCTGCATTTACCTGGAAAGCCAAGTAGCAACTTTCCGTCAGTCTTTTCGATGTTTCAGGGGGAAGCAGCTGAACAGTACATTCTACTTTGCCCGAAAAATACGGTTTTATAGAGTTTGAACCGCGTTAACGTGTACGTAAAAAAAGATAAACGCATCGCAACGACGCGTCAATATGAAAGCGGCTTTACTGATGAAAATTACCTGGCAAATAACAGGAACCCTCTTTCCAGTCCTGCTAACTTACGACCGTATGGCTTTAATAACTTGGAAAACCTTCGATGATGACTACCGGTAACAAGTTTCCAGAGAGCATACCAAACTTCTCTTCTCCATGGTCTTTGGCATAACAAATTCAAAACTTACATGAAAAAACTACATGAATGGCATCTAGCAGAGATTTTCTGAACGGTAGCCTTGAAGAAGAAGCATGTAGTAGCATCAGCTAGTACTGCATGCTACTTTTTCGTACAACTTCGTACTACTATTTTGAGAGAAATTTTTCATCGGGAAAGAATGCCCAGAGGCAGCACAAGCATTTTGTTAACAAAAAAAAAAAGGATTCGGCCCTTTTTGGAGAGGTCAATTTCAAGTCAGAAAAACGAAATTGCGATCGAAAGTCCAGTCCCTGATTCGTTTTCCTGAACTTGGCATAAAGTGGACCCTTGCCAAAAAAAGCAATAACTAGACTGACGAGGTGCCAGTTGACAAGGCAGCAACAAAGAAACAAGAGAGCCATACAATGAACAGGTTTGGCCTTTCTTAGCAAGGGTTCCATTCAGAATAAAGCTAGAAAGACAAACCTGCAGTCACAAGTTCCGTTTTTCTGAACTGGGCCTAAAGAGGACCCTTGCCAAAAAAGGCAATAACTAGACTGACGAGGCGCTGGTTGATGAGGCAGGAATCAAGGATCGAGAATTAAAAAGAACATACCCCCTCCCCTCCAATGAAGCTCAATATTAATTCCAGAAAAAAACTTTACTCCTTCATATTTCCCGTTTTGGCCGAAATACGGCTAATGAGCGGACACAGATCCTTCCCTCCAAAAATAACAATTTCAACGTTACTCCTTATCCCTACTATGAAATGCGTGATCGACTTGAAAAAGAAACAAAATCTTTGATCCTATCAAATTTATGTTTTTTGCTGGAATCCGGTCAAATCGTACTGGATTTGTTATTCCCCCCCCCAAAAAAAAAGACTGAATAAATATGGTTTTCGCCGGAATTCAGCGAAAACCGTAATGCATATGTGAGTCAAAGTTTCTTTTGTTGCCCAAGCTGGTCGTAAAGGGTTTTCTTGACTGTTATGGTTTCCAGTTTACTAGGCCAGCCAAGGGTACATCAACAGAGGAAAATTCTGAAGGTATATCCTTCTTGTCCAGATTATGGACCTTATCCATCACACTGAGACGACAAAATTCACTAAGGCATGTCAGTAACCTCATCAACCAGCACCTCTTCAACCTGCCCCACGTCAGTCTACATCACAGCTACCTTTGCCTTTTTTACCCGTTTATAAGTCGTTCCCCTTTTTTTCTCCAGAATTTGTTGACACTTGTTAGATATGTGGCGATTCATCAGGCCCAGCTGCTTTTTATTCGTTATCGTCGTGAAGCTTTGATCTTAGAAAGTCCTCAAATCGATCTCCGACGGCTCTATATTCTCTGCCAAGAAGAGGGGGCTCATCTCTGCCCCTGCCACACTTATGCACGTCTCGCCGGTCATGCGCCTCTTTAGTTATGAAGACGCTGTGTCCGATGTGAACCTGAAACAAGAAAAGTGTCCAAGACTAGCAAAAATACCACCAAACAGCGACCGGATCCGTGGACGAAGATCTAGGACGTGCGCTCTTGCCATCGGTCAAAGTCCATCAGAAATCACTGGTTCCAGAGTTGTGCATGTCACAAAATCTACGGGATCCTCCCCGTATGGAAATAATTCAAGTCGTAAACGATCGTTTTTTTCCAATTGTATTATGGGACATTTTTCCAATCGTAAACAATTGGAAACGATCGTATTTTTACGATTGGAAACAGTTGTTCACGATTGTAAACAGTTGTTTCCAATCGTTTACGATTGTAAATAGTTGTTAACGATCGTATTTTTACGGTCAAAACCAGTTGTTTCCAATCGTATTTTTACGATTGGAAACCGATTTTTTCCAATCGTTATTTTACGATTGAAAACAACTGTTTCCAATTGTATTTTTACGATCTGAAACAATTGTTCCGGATCTTATTTTTACGATCGGAATTTCCGACAGCAGATACTTTTTCAGCACACCCTCCACCCCCACCCCTATGCCCTATAGTGCAGATCGTCGATAACTGGAAGGTCTTCTACTTCTCTCCAGCTTCAAGTGCTTAATTTTCTCTGATTCAGTTCAGTCGACAATATTAACGAGGAACGATATTCTCATTGTTTTATATAGAGGCAAATATTTTTTTTTTCAAAATTATCGATTAAACGGCAGCACTCTAAAAAAATTACCAGAAGACGCTTTTGCAGTACAGAGGGGGCATCTGACTGCGAAAGCTGCTTTTGAATTATTTTGCGCTTCAAAGAAAAGTTAAAATAGCAAAAACACGAATGACAGCTCTTAAACTTAAAGCATTTCCACGTCTTTTAAACTTTTCGAAAAAAATTACGATCGGAAACAGTTGTTTCCAATCGTTTACGATTGGGATTTCAGATTCCCAGTTTCGCTTGAACTATTTTCATTGTATAAAACAAAAAAAAATTAACTTCCCTATTACCGTTGTTAAATCAGGTCTGTATTTCATGATTTGAAAACAAAACCAAGTGTTTCCAATCGAAACAACTGAAAACGATTGGAAGCAATTGAAAACGATTGGAAACAATTGAAAACGATCGTTTTGAATCGGTACGAAAAACGCGATCGTAAAATTACGATCGGAAACAGCTGTTGGCTGATTTAAGTATTTTTCAAACAGGTTTAAAAACGTGTGATTCCTCTTTCCTTCCCTCTCTCACCTTATTTGAATATTCCGCGCCTTTTCCTATTTATCACGCCATATAGCCGTATTGGGTAAAGTTAACAGTAATGAATCTTGACTGGGGCGTCACCAATTCAGTTGGTATACAGCCTTCAACAAGATTATAGCTTTACATACACAAGAGTATCTGTTTAAACTAAAGCTAAACCTTTTCGGGTTATTACAGGAGTTGATAATTAAGATATGTATGAATCGAAGTATATTCCTAAACTACAGATTCATTATTTACACTTATTTCCGTCGAGCATCTATAGATAGTCGTTACAATACACGTCTTTTAACATTTATATGCAGTGGACTGAAAGATAAAAAAGCTTCTTAGCCGGGATTTGAAACCAGGACCTCCACTTACAAGGCGATCGCTCTAACAATTAAGCTACCGAGCGGCTTATGAACATAGTTTGCAAGCCACTACCGGCCACGAGAATAGCATCCCGCCCAAAGGAAATTTTTTCGAAGGAACATTTTTTAGGAAAATTTTTCCCTAAGGAAAACCCGAAGGAAAATTCATCTAGTCAGTTCACATACCCATGTCATCAGTTCACATCGGAGTCTTCTAATTTCAGACTTTTAATTTCAGTTAAAAAATTTACTTCTGGTTTATTCGCCACGGTAAAACTTCTTTGTACAAAGCGCTATCTACGTCATATCTGTTATTTAACGTGGAGAGACCCCCCTGTCCTGTCCTAGGCAACTTCCTCCGTCCTTCTTCCAAGCCGCGCGGGACCCCTTTTTTTTACCACTCGGTTACATAAGCTATAGTTGCGTTTCTGCAGATACCATGGTATCTGATATCACGGCTTAAAGTCGTTATCGTCGTTATCTGTATCAGATTCCACGGTCAAAAGGCGTTTTTGCAGTTATCGTGGTAACTGACCGTGGTATCTCACCTCACCTTCTCACCTTCATCAAATTGGTGAGAAAGAAGTTTAGCCCTTAGTGATGTAACTGGATTTCAGTTTTTCTTTCGGGATGACTTCGAAAAGTGCAATTTCGGCAATAGTCGTTTATGCAGAGCAACCGTGTATCAGATACCACGGTAACTGCAAAAAACGACTGATTGCAGATTCAGTTACCGTGGTTACAGATACCATGGTTTCAACGCAACTTATGATATAGTTGGCCCGTCCTACAACTTCATCTAACGGCCAATCCGAGGTCTCGGAACTACCTGAATTTTGGAAAAATCCATCTTCCCAATATTTACAATACTGATAAAGACAATGTACGGTATTTCCCTTCAATCTCTCATTCTTTTGTCTTTAGTGGTGAGCCTTCATGTGTTGCAACCTGTGACTGTTCCAGGCAAAACCTTTTCTCACAAACGTCACAAGAATAAGGTTTCTCTCCCGTGTGTGTTCTCATATGACTATCCCTATGACCTGACTGAGAAAACTTTTTCTCACAAAAGTCGCACGGATAAGGCTTCTCTCCTGTATGTACTTTCATATGCTGCGCTTTCTGACTACTGTGACAAAACCCTTTCTCACAAAAATCACAAGAAAAAGGCTTTTCTCCCGTGTGCGTTCTCATGTGATTCACCTTTCGAGAAGAAAGAGAGAACTTCTTCTCACAGACGTCACAGGAATATGGTTTATCTCCTGTGTGCATTCTCATATGTTTCCTCTTGAAGCCTGTGGTAGCGAACCGTTTCTCACAAAAATCACAGGAATGTCGTTTCTCTCCCGTGTGAGTTGTCATGTGATTCGCCTTGAGGATGGAAGAAAAGAACTTCTTCTCACAAATATCACAGGAATAAGGTTTATCTCCTGTGTGTATTCTCATATGTTTCCTCTTGAAGCTCTGGCGAGCAAACTGTTTCTCACAAACATCACAGGAATAGGATTTCTCTCCCCTGTGAGTTGTCATGTGAGTCGTTTTGCGGTGTTGTGTCGAAAACTTTTTCTCACAAATATCACAGTGATAGGGCTTCTCTCCTGTGTGAGTTCTCATGTGACTCACCTTGAGATGTTTCCGAGAAAACTTTTTCTCACAGAAATCACAGGAATAAGGTTTACCTCCCGTGTTCATTTTCAGAGCCATCACTTTGTTACCTTCACTGCACTGAGGGCAGTTGTACATCTTCTCAGAGGTGTGAGTCTCTAACTGAGTCAAAAGCAGGGAAGGCGCGAGAAAGGCACATTTACATTCATAACACTCGTAGGTTTTGAGATCACCGTCTTCCACCTTCAGGTCTTTCAGAGAACTGCCACAGTCCTGGAAGCTTGTCATAGGGTCAACACTTTCCTTGCATTTCAAGACTGGTGTCTCCAAGTTATTTTGTAGCTCCGGCCAAACTCGGTGCACAACTTGCACTAAAAGACAAATATTCTCTTGAAAACTGTGATGGCGAGTTCATTCATGAGTTCATCCCGAGGATAAGTAAACAAAGGGTTTGTTCTAAAGTTTAACCGAAACGGGGTTAGGTAGGACAATCTAGTTAACCATCACCGTAAAGTTTAACTGAAAAGCCAACTTATTTGTGTAGGCTATCATTTAATTGAAATCACTGGAATATTTTAGTGATTTTTGGATTTTCCACTATCTGCTCTCGTAGTGACGTTCAGAGAGCGTGTTCCATCCTACTTACCGTAGTTACTACGCATGACGTCACGAATTCTGGCTTTTGCCGTCAAGGCTGGAACGATTTTTCTATTTTCCAGCAGAATATCATGCCACGGCCGAATCCGACCAATCACGTCACAGAGATCCGTAGTCACTACGCTTACTACGCTCCGGAGCGTGCTAAGCAAATAGTTACTATTAGTTACTATTTCGAGAAGGTTGGAACGGCCAGCGTAGTAACTTTTGGTGAGGTTGGAACGGAAATAGTAACTAATAGTTACTATTTGTAAAAGGGTGGCGCCAGAATATCTACGGCCGACCCGACAACGTAAATTCTACTATGACGCGGAAATTTTGAATCTAAACACAACTGCGGCTTTTCAGTGGCCAGTGGTGAGCTTGATGAAGATGTTCAAGTGCCTGAACGCAGAGTTTTCGTAAATCTTTTCGCTAAGCATAAGGCTCAGGTACAAGCGCAGAGAGGTAAGACAAATCCAGCAGGGAAAGTTCACTATTAGAAAGTCAAATATCCGTGAATAGCGTAGCAACGAAGAAACGCAATTTCATTCAAATTCAAATTCACTTTATTTTACCTTAATATTCTTGTCGGTGACAAAAATAACAGCGGCAGTCAAAAAATAATTTAAAACACTTACAAAACACTTAAACGGCTCTTCAAGCCTATCTAAGTGAATAAGTGATCGGTAACCAGATTGTCCTATCTCAGTTCTTTTCAATTAAACTTTAAAGAGGCTTGAAGACCATACGAAAATGCGCTACTTCGTTGCTCCACTATTCCCGAATAATCGATTTTGATATAAGCCTACTGGAATTTCCCTCTCGGATTTGTGGTACTCTATGCGCCTGTACCTATGTTCATGCTTGACGTAAGCGATTTAAGAAAAATAAGTGTTTCAGCACTTATCAAACATACAGCGTGAACATGCAGTGAGCAGTCATCACCTAACCCACCAATAGCCACTGAAAAGCCATGTTTGTATTGAGAGTCAAATGTTCAGCATCTAACTGGAATTTGCGTTGTGACGACGGCCGTAGATCTACTGAACGTCATATTAGAGTAAGTCGTGAACAGTAAAAAAATCCCCTAACACAATCCAAATAATGCAGTGTATTCAGTTGAATGATGCACAAATAAGTTGGCTTTTCCGTTAAATTTCAAATGTATTTCGTTTCATACAATCGACGTTACTCTGCTAGTCAAATGTTCTTAGAAAATCATACCACGTCTTTTGTTGTAATGAGTCATAAAGCGGTAGTTAATTTTGTTGCGAGGGTAAAAGTTTCCGAAACTCCGCTTTGAAGGCTACACATCAGAATGCAGAATGTCTCTCCGGTAATCGCTATGTTATGCATAATAAGCATTGCAAGGAAGAGCCGAAAAACCGCCAAAAAATCACCCACTGACTTTTATGTTTGTCGCAATGATATCGGAAAATCCAGCAGATGCAATTGCCCTTGAACCGGAAAGGTGTGGGGATGACACCTCAAAAATACATATCCAGACCACAAAGCCGAGCCGACAAGTAAACTAATTTGGTAGCCTACTTGATACGCCTACCCCTTTTCAAGTCTCGAACTTAGCCTACTAAGTGGGCAATCTGGCCCCAGTGCCCCTAAACTGGGTTGGTATGTGTGTGTGTGTGTGGGGGGGGGGGGGGCAAAAACATAAATAGACGCCAATACCAACAAGTATACCAAGTTCAGCCCTGGTACCAGTCACCCTTCGCAAGTTACGACCGGGCCCATTCTGGTTGCCCCTGAAAAGAAGGGGGGGGGGGGTCAGGACGCCACAAAACACGAACCAAGACCGTTATGTCCACATTTGACACTTGTCACGGTTCGAGAGCTAGACACATGGGCAACCAGGGACGAGTTGCCCATGAGTGGGGAGGGTTGGGGAGGTGTAACTCCAAAAGTGACTTCCCAACCCTAGGATCTATAGTAACGAGGAAATTCATTGTCATGCTCCATCTGTTTCAACTTGATACCTCCTGGCTCACGAGTTATGGATGACCCAAAAACGGTGAAAAGGGAAAGCGGAAAACCGAAAACGGGTAACAATGGCTGCAAGATTGGAGTGTTCGTAAAGAAAACTCCACTAATAAAACGGGATCTTTTGTCGCAAATATGCCAAGTCTTACCCTGATTTGCTTCGGTTTTGATTTCGCCTACCTGATTTGCTTTGTCAGAGGTCCCTGGGTCCTGGTTCCGTTCCAGAAAATTCATTCGACGACCCAGAGCTGCCGTATTGTCCTTATCTGCCATGGTTGCAATAGCCTCCGCGTCAACGGATTCTGTGTCAGATGGAGAATCTTCCACCGCGAAGGCGTCCTCGACTAGTGTCTCCTTGGACTCGTTGACATCGGTGAAATCAAGCTTGACAGGGGCTGAACAAACTTCAGAAATATCACAAGGATCCAAAGTCTCTCCCCGATTTGCTTTCACTTCAATACAGCTGGCGTCAGACGGAAGATCGACGGTCTTGACATCGCCGATTCTCTCAAAACACTTCGAATCAACCTCCTCTATCTCCATGTCAGGTTGGATGCCAGGGGAAAAGGTTTCACTCAATCCCATCTCACTAAATGAAACTGTCTTGCGATTATCAGCTCGAAGGATGTTTCCTTTACTTTGCAAACGGTCAATTCGGATTGCCTGGGGACCCGCAACTTTCCTTCCAGTCTCAATGACTGCATTCAAATTATCTAATTCAATTCCAGCTCGACTAGAACCTTCTCCTTCTACTGCATTAGTTTGTGATCCTATTTCTATGTTGTCACATTTAGCCTTGTGATGTTTTGTTCCTGCCAGATGTCGGGTCAAGTCCGACTTCCTTGGGGTGGAAAACGGACACTGACTACACTTAAAAAGGCTTATCCGTACTGTGTACTAACAAATGACGATTTAGAGTATTGCTACGACCGAATCCCATTCCGCAAGTGCCACAGATGTGCTTCCTCTCACCAGTATGAATTCGTTTGTGAGCTGTTAGATTGCTTTGCCAGTTTAATCTAGACTCACACAACTCACAAGAATATGGTTTTTCTTTCTTATATGAAGAGCCTGCAATCTGAGCATCTCCTGGAACATTTTGAGCTTCACCACGAAGAACCCCTTTCCATGCCTGGCATGACTCAGCACCGGTAACAATAGCGCCGTTTCTATATGTGTTAGCACAGCACAGCTTAGTCGCCACTTCATGTGAATCAGCTGTGTAATTGGTATCCTCTGCTTTAGTGCTACTAAGTGATGGGTTTACTGTCGATTGGTGCAGCTCTTGCTTAATAGGTGGAAAGTCAACATACTCTACTAGCTCTTGCTGAACTGTGATAGTGAAATCATCCATTTCTCTGGTCCATTATTCAACAGCAGAAAATGTAAGCCTGAAACAAAATAATTATATCTCTTTATTTTTCATTGTGATTCTGTTGAGTAACCGAGTTTAGCTTTTTCTTTGCAGTTTAGTCTTCTTTTCTTATACTGTCAAACTTTGCATTGTGTTAGCCACTTACAGGGAAAATGCAGTTGAAACCAGAGGCATTATTACTAGAAAAACATGAAGACATCATTAGTATGACGGGTGGTTTTTAACCGCTTATCCTATCTTCTAATTTCCTGGTCCCTAAATGTCAGGCCTGCTTTTTCAGCTAACGCAATAAACTGTCAAATCAAAATCTTCAACGCTTTGACAAAAATCAAAACCTGTTAAATCAAGACCTAGAAAAAGCTTGGTATAGAATTAAAAAAATTCTGTTAGGTTATTAGGTACATTTATCTGAAGTGAACCATCAACAAAGAAAACAGTAGGGGAGAGTGGTAGGCTATGTACTGGGTATAGGTACATAGTAGGTTGGTGAGATTATCTGCCGTCTGGTGAGATACAAAAAATCATTTCAGTAGCACATGGCAATTCTTGACATATGACCAGCAATTTCATCCACTTATAAAGGTATGTTGCAATCTTTGTTTTCGAGATATCTGACTTTAAACTTTTTTGTATCTTACCCAAAAAATATTTTGAGATTCTGTTTTGATTCATAATTTCTTCAAGGTATGGCAGAATTAAAAGATTTTTTCACAGTTTAGTAGAACTAGGTCCTGGCTACACATTAGCGCCATCTAACGTTCAAATTTTTGAAAGTTCAAGAAGGTTTTTCAGTTTTTGCCAATAGGGTTGGGGTGGTACATAGTGAATCACCAATGGGTGGTACATACTGGGTCATGACACATAGGATTTAGCTTAGGATTTTACTATATTTTCGCTAAATTTCTTTGTGTAGCGGGGAAATTTTCTCTCATCCATATCTTTAAAGCTGCCATAGCATTCTAAGGTCCGCTGGTTATGATAAACTGCACAGAAATAACTCACAAGACCAAAAATTTGGAATATCTTGAAACATCTCAGCCAGCCTCTACCATCCTTATGATGAACTCCTTGGACTACCGAGGTATAGGTTGTTGCCAAGTTAAAGTGATGGCCATGGTAGGCATCTCGCGGTGGAAGTTGCCTGATAGAGAAGACTTGCTGTTTTATCCGAAAGAAGATTTCGTGAAAGAGCTGGCTAACCCTGAGCCAGCCCCGGCAGAGGTGGTACTAGCCACAGTGTTTGTGGGGGGGGGGGGAGAGGAAGGAATTTACCGACACTCTGGTAATTTTTACCGACTGTTTTTGCAGAAAAACGACTGTTTTGAAGAAAAAAAAGACAGATCCAAAGAATTCACTGATTTTCAGAAAAAAACTACTGTTTTGACGAAAAAATCGACTGATTTTCAGAAAAATCGACTGTTTTGATGAAAAAATCGACTATTTTGGCAAAAATCGTGGCGCTTCGCGCCGACACGGTTATTTTTTAACTTCTGGCTGACAACATTGGGGGGGGGGCGTACCCCCCCCCCCCCCCCCCCCCCGGTTGTGTCGCCACTGGCCAACAGTACGGCTTCTAGAGCCTCAGCGTTCTTCGTTTTTCGTGACTGGTAGAGTGACTAGAATGAGCTGATACAGTGAATTTGAGTTTAATTCAACTTATATTTGAAAGTTCTAATCAAAGTATATATCGAAAGTTTTGTCCAACTATCTGAAGTTAAATAAAAATCAAGTGAGAGTATATCCCATCCTTTTGGAGAATATATTTGACAGAACATAGGGAATAACTAAGTGACCCACTATGTACCTTACCCCCGACCTAGTATGTACCACCCCCCGGTACATAGAAGGTCAAGTGGTACATACAAGATATGGGGGGGGGGGGGGGGTAAAAGGGGCGTTTCTGGTATGAAAATTCTCAAAACATCGGTTTTGATACAGTTTTCAAGGCTCTTTCAAACTGTGTAAGATTCATCCATATTGCCCATTGTCCTAAAAAGTTATTTAACTTTTCCAAATATTGACCCAGTATATACCACTCTTCCCTACAACTACAACAGGCAAGCTTTTTTTATTCATTTCTTAATTTAGCATTATTTCAACAGGACTTTGAACATTTTGAGACTAAATACTCCTTGAGCCAAAGCTGACTTGGAAACATGTATTCAAGTGATGCATGAAATGGATACGTCAGGTATGATGCCTTGGCAGAGATATTTCGGCCCTTCTTGCAAGGGTCCTCATCAAAGAGGCATTTATTCAACACCCTGTAACTGAGGACAGGGGCGTCCCGATACCTTCCTGATCGGGGGGGGGGGGGGGTGCAGCTTCAGAATTTTACCGGAATTTTTCGAGGTTTTACCGAAAATTCTCGTAGTGACAATCTCTGCAGAAAGTCTAGAATACTGTCGTGTTCTGATTTCGATTACGTATTGTAAATAATAGTAAACAAAAAAAAGGCTCGTTAACACTGACAACAAAACAAAAATCTGACATTCAACACACCCTACACATTTATTCGCCGCATTTTAACCATTTTCCATTTATCCTCTACACATCCAATTTCACACTCATCAACTAGATCTGTTTCACATGCTATTAATAGCAGACTTTTAAGACGCTGGTCAGCCATTGTTGAACGCAAGGTGGTGTTAACCAGCTTCATCTTGCTAAAATTCGTTTCCCTTTTGCTGAGGTAACAGGGACTGACTTAGCCAGCTTGAACGCTTTCCACACTAGTGGTAAGACGTCTTTCAGTTGACGAGAGACCTCGAATATATCTTCAAACTTTTTGTTTGTTTCGAGGCTCTACCGGCGACTTTCTACATCACGTCAAAACAAGGCTAATTCGTTTTTTATGGCACTTGCAGCTTCTGGCTCAAGTGCCAAATACCGTCGCAATTCCGTCTGTCGGTCGGTCCGTTTTTTTTTGTCACACTTTTTCGAGTTAGGGTTCTTCCAGATGTGCTAGGACAATGAAACTTAGCAGGCATATCAGGGACCCGACCCAACTAACCTTGAATATTCAGTTACCCAATCCAGTCATCTGCGGGGGAGTGGAGGGCGTGGAAATCTGGGAAATTTAGGGGAGCTGGTCACACTTTTTCGAGCTAGGGTACTTCCAGATGTGCTAGGACGATGAAATTTGGCAGGCATTCCAAGGTCCCGAATAAACTAACTTGGAAATAATCAGTTTTTTGATCCGATCATCTGGGGGGGGGGGGGGGGTGAAGGCCGGGGAGTCTGGAAAATCGAGTAGTGTGTAACCTTTGAACTGGTGATCGGATTGGAATGAAACTTGATAACTTAATTAAGGACATATCTTTGATGTCCTATTTGGAGTCCGGAACAAGCATCTGCCCCAAATAAATCGTTTACACAGTTGGACTGAGTCTGGACCCTTGTGGGGGGGGGGGGTAGAGGGGAGTTTCACTGAATTTCGGTGATGTCAGTTTTATACTGGAGAGATCGGGATGGAACTTCGTGGGAATAACAAACAGATGCTCTGGATAATTCTTTTTCAGAACTGGATTTTCTCCGGCGACTGTGGGGGGAGTTTGAGGGGGGGGGGGGCGGAATTCCGGTGATCACGAGTTAACGCACTTCCAGATGTGCTAGGACGAAGCAACTTGGCTGCAATATTAGACTTTCGAAAAAAAATTGGCTTAGAAATCGCCACTTTCCAAAGCCGACTTCCGTAAAGTGCCAATCTTGACCGCAAAGTAAGAAAAATACTTTTAAGCGAAATTTGCATGTTCATGATCTCCATGAGCTCATTATCATTTTTGCCTCAAGGGATTTGCTTACAAACGAAGCTCCAGCTCCCTTAAAGTGCGCATGTTAACTTCAAGTCGAAAAGTACTTTTTATCAAATGTTTCATCTCAACTATTATAGCGGATCCGCTCTAATAGCGGATTCAACAGCTATGGTGGAGTTGGGAGAGGGTGATCGGAAATCTCCAGAAATGGTTAGAATGGAGGTTTCGGAGTTTAACTTCCTGGCAAGAACAAGCATTTATTCTAGATAAATCGTTCGCACAGTTGGACTGGATCCGGACACTGGGGGGTGGAGGTGGAGGGGGGCCTTCCGGAATTCCGTTGATGGCGTTTTTCAAGACGAAACTTGGCGGGCCGGCAAATCAGGGACCCGTTGAATCTGACAGAGCCCTTGCCTACTACATACAGTTGCAAGTGCCGTATGAGCTTACAGTTCTTGTTAAACTCTTCTTGGTTCACCGGTATCCCCGGAAAGGAGCCGAGAAAGCTATCGGCGATTTTGGATTCACATTCAGCCGAATTCCGGTAGATTCTGTGAGGTAAATTCCGGTAGATTCCCTGAGCCGAATTCTGGTAGATTACATGGGGTAAATTCCGGTAGACTCCCTCAGACAAATCCCGGTTGAGTCCTTGCGAAAGATTTAGCGTAGATTCAATGAGCAAAATCCAGTACTTCCCTGAGCTGAATTCTGGTAGATTTCGTGTGGTGAATTCCGTTAGATTCCCTGAGACAAGTTCCGGTAGATTCCTTGTGAAAGATATCGCACAAATTCTAGTAGATTCCCTGACTGAATTCTGGTAGATTCCGTGGGGTAAATTCAGGTAGAACCCCTCAGACAAATTCTGGTGGATTCCTTGTGAAAGATTTAGCGTAGGCTCCATGAGCAAAATCCGGTAGCTTCCCTGAGCCGAATTCTGGTAGATTTCGTGGGGTGAATTCCGGTAGATTCCATGTGAACGATGTCGCAGAAATTCCGGTAGATTCCCTGTGCCGAATTTCGTGGATTCCGAGGGGTAAATTCCGGTAGATTCCCGGAGACAAGTTCCGGTAGATTCCTTCTGAAAGATTTCGCACAAATTCCGGTAGATTCCCTTAGCCGAATTTCGTAGATTCCGAGAGGTAAATTCCGCTTGATTCCGTGAGACAAGTTCCGGTAGATTCCTCGTGAAAGATTTAGCGTAGATTCCGTGAGCAAAATCCGGTAGATTCCCTAAAAATCATCAAGTTCAGGTGAATTTGACAAATTTTAACTGGCGCGGCTTCGCCGCACCAGTCAAAATTTACCGGAATTTTTTCCCACAGGCTTTCTGGGGGGGGGGGGGGCTGCAACCCACCACACACACCCCTCGGGACGCCCCAGACTGAGGAAAGCGTTACAACATTGGCTGTTATTTTTGACCTGTGGACTGAGGCGGAGCTCTGTCCGACCGACCTATGCTCTTGGCATTGCGCGAAATTATAAATTCTCATTGGAGTGATAGGTGCAGGCGATGGGAAGACGCCTTTTTTTCTTATAAGCCGTCTTTTAGAGCTCAGTCGAACCGACTGGCGAGATGAAAAAAGGGTCAATAGTGGCAAATAGGTAGGTTAACCGACCTATGTAGAAAAACGCAGCTATTAAAAACAGCCGCCATGTCAAAAATCAAATCTCCGCACCAGATTTAACAGTAATATACAGCTGTGACATATGTAGTGACAGCCATGACGTATATAGTGACGTCATGTGGTTGAGGACCCATTATAGGATTTGATTGTTCCTAGGCCATTTTATAAATGTAAACGCGACCGCGGCGGATTGGCTCTACAGATATATATTAAAATATTTAGTCAACGATAGGAATGAACTACAATTTTTCAGTTTTTGAGGTAAAATAGATCAGATGGGGGTAACATCACGCTTCCATCATACTTGGTTGCTCATGTCAAAGCTCACTGTCAAATAGGCCGCATTTTGAGCCCAGGCTCTTTCAAACAGAGCATTCTGGCAGAGATTCCCCTCTGTTCATCAACAGGGATGCATTGGCAGTCAACAGTAGTTTGTTGGTCGAAACAGTAGTTTCGTTTCTGACTGTACAGTAGAGCAGAGGCGTCACTAGCCAAAATGCTTGGGGGGGGGGGGGGATGAGGCATTTACGGAGTGGCTGGTAATTTTTACCAACTGTTTCTGCAGAAAAAACGACTGTTTTCAACAGCAAAAATGACAGTTTTGAAAAAAATCGACTTATTTTCAGAAAAGTCCACTGATTCTCAGAAAAAAAAACTATTTTGATGAAAAATCGACCAATTTTCAGAAAAAACTACTGTTTTCAGGAAAAAAAATCAACTGTTTTGACTAAAAATTGCAGCGCTTCTCGCCGACTCGGTTATTTTTTACCGACAGCATGGAGGGGGAAGCATCCCCCCCTCCCAACCAGTCACGACGTCTCTGCAATAGAGGTACTGTATGCTTATTATGTGAAGGTTTGTTGATGGTGGACTTTTCATGCACTTGCTGTGTCTAAAGCTATTTAGCAGTTAGCCCAAGTAGGTAATTAGGGGCATCTGAAAACACTTGTATAGGTATTTTGGATCTTCATTTTACCATTTAGCCCAAAACTGCACTGTTCACATTAAAGTAACTGTTCACATCTCTACGGTATTTACTGTACATATCTAACTTGCTTGAGAGTCTTAAGATGCAAGTTGCTTAAAAATGCTATTTAAAAAAAAAAAAAAAAATGAAGACCATACCCAGAGCCTAAATCATAGCCTAATCCACAAATCTGAAGAAAGAACACAAAATGAGACAGTTGGGACCTACCTACCAAATTTCTAAATATCACACAGTCACACAGAACTCACAAAGCTGCACTCAGAAAATACTACAACGATTAAAGTGGCAACACTGCTGCAACACTGCAGATTTCAAATCATGGCGTAAAATTTAAATTTGAGCCATCACGTTCACGTGATTTGCTTACTAATTAGTATCTACTGAATCTGAGAAGAAATTACTGCTATGACAGTTAAGTGTGTTGACTGCTTGCAAGAATTTCTGAACGAAGAATCTCTTCTAAAGCACATGGAGTGCTGTAGAGTATGTCATATAAAACAGGAAGACAATGGCTTTGCGTTTGAGATGCAACCATTGCCCCATTGGAGGACACAGGTACAGTTCTTTTTTGTGTTGGGCAATACTCGATATTGAATAATGATATGTTGATAGTCAGACCAAACATCGATATAGAATAATATCAGTGGAGGGAGAATAATAGTGGAGGGAGGGGGGATCCAGAATATTGAGTCATGTGTAACTTTGGAACGGTTGACCGGATTGAAATTTAATAACTATGACCGAATCCAACAACAGTTGGGGGGGGGGGGGGGGAGACCGAAAAATATGTGACCGGTTCTACTGCAGAAATCACGACGGAATTTTGCGGGAATAACAAACAGATGCTCTGGACAAATCTTTTTCAGAACCGGATTGGCTCCGGCGACTGTGGGTGGAATTTGAGGGGGCGGGGGTCCGGAATTTTGGTGATCACGAGTTAACGTACTTCCACATGTGCTAGGACGATGCAACTTGGCTGCAATATTACACATTCAACAAAATTGGCTTAGAAATTGTGAGTTTCCAAAGCCGACTATTCCCTTGAGTACCGTACCAATCTTGACCACAAAGTAAGAAAAGTAATTTTAAGCGAAATATGTATTTTCATGATCCCCATGAGCCCATTATCATTTTTGCCTCAAGGTTTTTGCTTAAAAATGAAACTCTAGCTCCCTTAAAGTGCGCATGTTAACTTCAAAGTCGAAAAGTACTTTTTATCAAATGATTCATCTCAGCTTATAATAGTGGATTCAACAGCTATGGTGGAGTTGGGAGGGGGTGATCGGAAATCTCAAGAAAAGGTTAGAATGGAGGAATCGTAGTTTAACTTGCTGGGAAGAACAAGCATTTACTCTAGATAAATCGTTTGCACAATTGGATGGGATCTGGACACTTGGGGTGGAGGGGGGCCTTCCGGAATTCCGGTGATGGCGTTTTTCAAGACAAAACTTGGCAGGCATAGGCCTATCAGGGACCCGTTCAATAGGACAGAGCCCTTACCTGTTACATACAGTTGCAAGTGCCATATGAGCTCTTGTTGAACTCTTCTTGGTTCACCGGTATCACCGGAAAGGAGTCGAGAAAGCTGTCGGCGCTTTTTGGATTCAACTGAATTCCGGTATATTCTGTGGGGTAAATTCCGGTAGATTCCTTGTGAAAGATATCGCACAAATTCCGGTAGATTCCCTGAGCTGAATTCTGCTAGATTACTTGCAAAAGATTTAGCGATTCCATGAGCAAAATCCGGTACTTCCCTGAGCCGAATTCTGGTAGATTTCTTGGGGTGAATTCCGGTAGATTCCCTGAGACAAGGTCCGGTAGACTCCTTGTGAAAGATTTTGCACACATTCCGATAGCCTGAGCCAAATTTTGTAGATTCCGAGGAGTAAATTCCGGTGGATTTCCTGAGACAAGTTCCGGTAAAGTCCTTGTGAAAGATATCGCACAAATTCCGGCAGATTCCCTGAGCCGAATTCTGGTAGATTCCATGGGGTAAATTCCGGTAGAACCCCTGAGACAAATTCCGGTAGATTCCTTGTGAAAGATTTAGTGTAGATTCCATGAGCAAAATCCGGTAGCTTCCCTGAGCCGAATTCTGGTATATTTCGTGGGGTGAATTCCGGTTAGATTCCCTGAGACAGATTCCGGTAGATTCCTTGTAAAAGATTTCGCACAAATTCTGGTAGATTCCCTGAGCCGAATTTCGTGGATTCGAGGAGTAAATTCCGGTAGATTCCCTGAGACAAGTTTCGGTAGATTGCTGGTGAAAGATTTAGCGCAGATTCCATGAGCAAAATCCGGTAGGTTCCCTGAGCAATAATCCGGTAGGTTCCCTAAAAATCATCAAGTTCAGGTGAATTTGACAAATTTTAATTGGCGCAGCTCGCAGCACCAGTCAAAATTTACCGGAATTTTTTTCCCACTGGATTTCTGGGGGGGGGGGGGGTGCAGCATCCCCCCCCCTCCCTACACCCCCCTCGGGACGCCCCTGAGTAGGGTAGGGCCTGTCTGGAAAGTGTTTGAGTAGCCTACTGCAAAAAATGTTCCTATCGGTCTACAGCAAACTGACAGCAAACAGTTTAGTTTTTTTTAGTTTAATACTATTTACATATATACTCTATACATATATTACATATACAAACCAACCTTTACATACTAAACCACATGAACACACCTTTTGTGGAACCCTCTTAAAATCCTTTATACATGTAGCTGATACTTCTGACTGCAGGAAAGCCCGAATGGGCCTGTGGGGCAGTCACAAAACAAAACAAAAAAAACTTCACTTCACATTAATTTTCACATACTTTCTGTAAAAAGAGAAGAAAACTGAAAGAGGAAAAACAAAAATAAATGAAGGAAGAAAGCAAAGAAGAAAAAAATACAACAACAAACCATAAGTGGGAAACCATGCCTTCGTACCAAAATCAACCAATCAACTAAACAAATAGAGTCTTGTTAACAACCTAAAAAAAAATAAAAATAAAATGGAATGGGAAACTACAGTAGCGGTAGCCTACAGTAGAGGTATGCTTACTTGAACAGTTACTTAATTGTGAACAGTACAGGTTTGGGCTTAATGTTTTCAGAGATCTTTAATTACCTACTTTGGCTAACCCTTAGTTGACTTTAGTCACAGGAAGTGCATGAAAATGGCAAAGCTCAAAGTCAACAAACATTCAAATAAACATACCTCTATTTTTGGCTTGTTTGAGAACTACTCTAACTGTTCTAGGATACTGGTTCTGTCACTTACTTATAAAAAGGTCAAATAGCTACAAAAAATAACAAACTTGGTATCAGCTAATATTCAGGGTTGTCTTGTTTGAAGTAGAAAAAAATGAGTTGAATTTACAGTTTGCTCATCTGAAGAGTCGGTTGATTTGAACCCCATCTTTTCTGTTGAAGGCATGGTGCCAGATTCAAATTGTGAAAGGGATGGCAGTTAACAGACAGCTCACTAAACAGAAAGCAAAATTCTCAAAATAATGTGAACATAGCTGGAATGGATGTGAATTAAATGTTTTTGGCAAGTATTTTGCAGTAACTGTTAACTGGTACGGTTTTTAGATTTTTCTTTGGCAGTTGTTCACTGTGAGAATGTTGGCAGACATTCACATAAGCATACCTCTACTGTAATAGTTTAAACAGCAACCTGCTTTATCTTTAGCCCCGTTTTTTTGTAAAACTCCATATTCCTAACGGCATTCTTCGTTCTTCCTGTAAACCCATTTTTTGTTGAATGAGTTTCAAACTCCATTGAGTTTGTTACACAAAACGCTTATTGCAACAATTTTAAATTGATGGGCTAGTAACTAAGAAAATCAGCATTTGCCTATGGTTTCCAGGAGCTTCATCTAGGGAGGGAGGGGGGGGGGGCAGCTGCCCCCTGGCTTTCCAAAGGGCCCAGAGCTACCCAGGAAAAGTATCCAGACAAAAGTCAGTTTTTCATCAAATTGACCAAGGTCACTCATGAGAATTGAACCCTTTCCTGAGATAATGAGCCATTGTTCGAGGATCCAGTGTCTTCAAGGCGAGTTTGAGCCTTGGTCATTTGTGTGTCTGAACTATGAATATGAAGAGAGACATCATCTTTGTAATATGGTGCAGACTAAAAATTTAGGATTTTTTTATGGGTAGCTGAGAGCCCCCTTGGAAATTCAAATGGTGGCACCACCCAAAGGAGCAAGCAATAAAAGCGAAAGAAGAGGAAGGGGTCAGAAAACACACAGTTCCTTATATCGCGCTTCCAGCAAGATAAGGTGGGTGATACACCTTTAGAGTCTCTCGCTGGTTGTCAGCTGGATTCATAGATCGTTGTTGTTACGTCGGCTCACTGGCACTCCAATGTAGCCAACATCAGGGGCATCGCTAGGGGGGGGGGGAACCTTCCCCCTAAAGGTCTTCAGAAAGTACTGTCGCTGGGCCGAAAGTTTACTAATTTAGTTTACTGGTTTACCAAAAAAATAAATAAAACGAAATTTTACCTTTTGTCGGGCGTCGGTCGACTCGTCGGCACATCGGATTCTTTTTTAACATGCAAGAAAATCAGACTCTGCAAACATTCTCTGGGCCGAATAAATCAGATTCTGGATGCTTTTGTTGGGCCTCGGGTGTTCTCGTTGGCACCTCGGGTTCTTTTTACACGCAAGCTAAATTCGTAGTAGGCCTATTCTCTGTTTGGAAGAACGGTGTTTCATATAATTAGCATTTTAGGATTGCAATTTTTTGAGGATTGAATTACATATAAAGCTAGAACTTGTATGGTAGGTAGCCTATAGAAAAATTTTATTAAAAAAAATTCTCCTGCAACGCTTACTTTAACTTTTTCTGGGTAAGGTCGTTGAAAGCTTAACTTTTTTTGCGAAAGCTGAACAGAAAAGCCGAATATGTGAATTTGAATATACGAATTTACATTAAAGAAATAATCGCACCTGATGCAGTACAATTCGTTATACACCGGCTCCATTCTGTGCTGGCGTGAAATGTACGCCGTTGCTGCGAAGCCCATGTTCGTCGTTTTGTCGGCATATTTTTTAGTCCGCCGGCACAAACTAGACGCCCCCCCCCCCAACAAAAAAAGTTAAAAGGCTAGTGACGCCCCTGGCCGACATTCTTTGTTTGGCAGATGTTGTTATCCCAGATGTTCGGTTGGCAGATGTTTGGTCCCAGATGTTTGGTTGGCAGACGTTGTTATCCCAGTGTAGCTGACATTCAACCTTTTTTGAAGCCATCCAGGGTAGCAGCGTTGATCGTTTTTTCAGAAAGGCTGTTCCAGAGTGGTACGCTTAGCACAGAGAAAAAAAACTTTGCCGCTCGCGTCGCTTACGGCTCGCCGGAACGACGGTTTCCGCCATTTGGTGGCTCGGGGCAGTAGCACAGTCGACGGAGCAGGCGATAGAAATGGCCGGAGCAACATTGTGCATTCTGTTGTGTCGCCTTCAGAAGCGGATTTCCGGAAACTTCTACCCTCGCAACAAAACTAACTACTGCTTTACGTCTCGTCACATCTAAGAATTCGATATACATACATACATACTCTTTAATCCGGAAAAAGAAATTTCATATTGACTAGCCTAATACAAAAATACAAACAAAAACAATAACAGTAATATAACGAATATCACCTGCCCACCTGGGAAACCAAAAAGATCAGAATTAATCTTATCCCAGATGGGTAACGATAACTGCATAAATGGGGTATTCACTCCCTCGATAAGACTATTACCGCAATAATTATGTACAACCCGGAGTCTTATGGATTCCCGGCTCTTGCGAACTACCTCCGCAAAATCAGGCAGTGTAGCATCAGAAAACATTTCCTTAGCGCTACACCAAGATGGCAGAGAATGTAGGAGACGGAACGAATTATTGTAACACACGCGTATTGTAGTAAACGCCTTAACTGTATGTGACGAGATCATGCCAACACCATACAAACAAGTGCAGTAACTCCGGAACAGAAGATTCTTAACCTCAGTTGAGCAATTGCTGAACCGTCTTATTAACATATTGGCTCGGATGCAGTGAGATCTGTACAAGTGTTTGAGGTGACAATCATCACTAAGATCGCTAGAGAATATGAACCCTAGGTACATAAATTTATCCACAAAACTAACTACATTTCCTGACAAAAATACCTGGGGCGGTTTTATTTTCCGCAGACTTTTCGGGCGAAATAACATGCAGAAAGTTTTTGACGTATTATAAATAATATCATGCTGATGGGCAAATTCATCACAAATCGCTAGCAGTTTATTTAAAGGTGACACACTTGTGGCTAGCAGAACTAGATCATCTGAGAAACTTAGGTTATTGAAACAAACTCGTCCAATATGGCAACCAAAGCCTGAACGCTTTGAGACGAAGGTTTAGCTCATCTACATAAAACGTATATAAGTACGCAGACAATACACCTCCTTGACTTACTCCGTTTTGCACCGAAAAAGACTCACTGTAAATATCTCCCCAACGGATCTTGAATTTCTGGGTTGTTAACCAATGAATCAAAAGATTTACATAATGATATGGGACACCTCTTGCCAACAATTTCTTTATTAAAATTTCATGGTTAACTCTGTCGAAAGCTTTTCGGGAGTCAATAAAACACACAAATACATAAGTATTCAAATTCCAGTAATATTCTATGACACACTTAATGATGAAGATCGGGAATTCAACGGAAAGTCGACGTTTATAAGCAAACTGATGCTCCGACGTTTTTAAAAATTCCCTCAACCGAAAAAGTATACAATTTTGCCAGCGCAATCGGTCGGTTATTATCTGAAGACGCAGAATTCCCATTTTTACTTTTACAAATAGGGACTAGTATAACTTCCATTAGTGGCTCCGGCAAACACGAGTGTTTTAATATCGCCGAGAAAAGAGGGGCAAGGACAACCGCTATCACACTCGCACTATACTTGATATGTTGCGATGAGATAAGATCCGATCCCCCAGCTCGTCCTGGTTTTAGTTCACGGATCGCTCGCACCAGTTCACTTTCAGAAAAAGGCTCAAACTCTCTTGACAGAGTGCTCATTCCTTCAGTTGCGTTTTGCATATTTCTTGGTCACTGAATTAAATAGCGATTTTTATTTTTCCTTCCATATATCGCAAATTGGAACATCACCTGTTATACCGTCAAGCACATTTGGAACTTTTGTACGTTCCTTATGGGTACCTACACATGACCAGAAGGATTTAAAGTTTTTCTTCAAAAAATTATCGGCCATCGCTTCTGCTCTGATAATAGTTTCCTCGCGTCTCACCCACTTTAGAACTTCCTTGAACCTTTTCTTCCACAGCAGTCTTGTTTAATCAAGAAAACCACCAGCGGCTCTATCCTCAGCTACCCAAGATCTGAACCAGCAACGTGCATAGTCATAAACTTTTTTCACACACTGATTCCATCCTGGTATACAAATGGACTTCCGATTAGTAGGCTGCTTACTAGATGGTATACAAAGAGTAGAAGCTGCAATTATAATCGCACACATTGACATGTAAACAGCGTGAATCCTGTCCTTATGCTGTTTCTCGTTACACGCATGATTTGTACACGAAAAACACTCATGGGAAAGGTCCAGCGTATTTAGCCGTTTTTCGACTTCACAAGAGTAGTCATGGATCTGCTCACGAGAAGCTTGGTTCCACAGAGACCTTGCACCTTTTGATTGTAGCTGTCTGTCAGTAGTTGACTCTAGGTCCACACGGCTAGCTATAGCCAGGCAAAAAGTTAGCGGAAGGTGGTCAGAGCCAATCAAATCTGTAAGAATACTGATTTTCGATATTTGCTGCATTACGGAGTCGGAGACCATGACGTGATCAAGCCATGAGACACTTTGTGATGAATCACTCAAATACGTAAATGAAGAAGGAGGGAGATGACAAACATCAGCTAACTGAAACATGTTTTCTTCGCAAAACCGTACTAGTTCACTTTTGAAAAGGGATGGCTTTAGGGTATTTGTGTTAAGGTCACCAACTATTATCGTACCATCTACTTGATTCCTGACTTGCACAAAAGACAAAATTTGAGCAAGACATTGAATGAAGGTAGGCAAATTCTTAAAATCACAAACTGGCATATAGACGTTAAAGACAAGGATAAACCGTTCACCGTCTTTTAGCTCAGTAGCTTGCACTCTTTCATTGTCGAAATCCAGCGGCTGGACTAAAACTGGAAGGTTTTTCTTCCACGTAGTTGCAGTCCCCCATGGGGCCTACCACGCAGTAGTCCAGCCGAGTTATCCGTTGGGATTTTTGATGATGAGATAAAGTCAGGGTGGATATGATCAGTAAAGTTTATATCGTGTGGCATTAGCATTAGCTCTTGCAGGAATACAATGTCATTATTTTGGCAGAGGTTTAACACATTCATAGCATTCATGCGTACCGATCGGCAATTATGAGAGGCCAGTTTGACCGAGTTCATTTTGCTGAACCAATGTCATCAGTAGCAGAGCTCGCGTTCTCACTTTCGGGGCGGGGGATGGGGGGGCGTGGCTCATAGTATTTACGAACGTAAACACCCGCAGGCCAGAAATTCGAGTTCGTCACATTCTCGAGGAGCAGAGCAGTAATTTCAACTTTGAAAGATGAATACGATTCATGCTTAGTTGGCAACGACGAGCATGTGACTTTGCACTTCAGTGTTTTTGAGACAAACGCAGTAATTTGTTCATGCTTCGTGTTCGGTGCTGGACGCGTGACAAAGAGTCTAACAGTTTTCGAAGCTCCAACCGATTTAATAAGTTCATTTCCATTCATAGACTTTCCTACAATGCCTTTGCTAATTGACTGGGTTTGAGGTATCTGAGGCATGCCCTGTCTGCGATCACTGTTACCATAGTCATTTCCATCATGTCCATTATCATTTCGTCTCACGCGCCTCCTGCCGGAATTCCTTCCGCTTCTTGCATAAGTCCACGTACCGTCGTCGTTTGTAGGTGGCGGATCAGTCGTATCACTCTGCTGTCCACCTCCCGTCGCAGCCTCAGCTGTGGGTGGCGGTGGGCGGTTTTCATTCCGCTCGGGCGACAGGAGGCGTTGACTTGAACTAGCCAGCCGATCTGTAACCAATGTAGTCAGGTCAGTGATTTGCGATTGCAAAGAGGAATAAGACTCGAGAATGGACGTAAGGTCAAATTGCTTCATATTCAGCGGGGGAATTTTTCTCAAATTGATCGCTGCAAAAATGGGCAAATCATCGGCATTTAACTGTTGATAAAAGAGGTACAGATCTTCCAGGTTAGCACGTTTTGCAGCTAATCCATTTCTTGTCTCGATACAGTTCTTCGACATACTCGAGAGGGATTGAGCGACTTCTGGTGTTCGGTGTGAGAGCAGTGTTGCCTTCTCTTTAGAAACCTCATCCGCTTCGTAGAAGTCGCCGCATAGTTGAAGCAGAACATCACGCGGCATTCCTGAATCAATCTTGTCAGCGAAAAAGCAGAGTAGTTCGTTGATATAAACTTTGCGTGATCCCATCATTCAAATTTAATGACATCAAAAGGAACTTACAGGCATGGGGGGCACAGAACGACCCCCCACATACAGCTAATAGCAGGTTGTTAAATAATTCCTTATTCCTTCTCTCTGGTGAGCTCCGCGTACACAACACAGTACAAGGTGTTTATCGCACAGCAGCTAGACTAGCATTTGACTAGCAGAGTAATGTCATAGTGTGAAACAAAATGATTTGTTAAATCAAACCTTTAGTTTATTTATCGTCGTAAGGAACTCATGTATGAACTCACCATCACATTTTGATATTTTTTTTTCTTTTAGTGGATATTATGCATGGAGTTTGGCCAGAGCTACAAAATAACTTGGAGACACCAGTCTTGAAATGCAAGGAAAGTGTTGATTCCACGACTAGTATCCAGGACTGTGGGAGTTCTCTGAAAGACCCGAAGGTGGAAGACGGTGATTTCAGAACCTACGAGTGTTATGAATGTAAATGGGCGCCTTCCCTACTAGTGGCTCACACTCACACCTCTGAGGAGATGTACAAATGCCCTCAGTGCACTGAAGATAACAAGGTAATGGATGTTAAAGTACACACGGGAGATAAACCGTATTCCTGTGAATTCTGTGAGAAAACGTTTTCTCAAAAACACCTCAAGGCGACTCACACGGGAGAGAAACCCTATTCTTGTGATTTTTGCGATAAACGGTTCGCTCGCTCCAGTGTCAAAAGGAACCACATGAGAACTCACACAGGAGAGAAACCTTATTCCTGTGATTTTTGTGAGAAGAAGTTCTCTCTTTCCAGCCTCAAGGTGAATCACATGAGAACGCACACGGGAGAGAAGCCTTTTTCTTGTGATTTTTGTGAGAAAAACTTTGTCCAGTCTACCCAGAAAGCGCAGCACATGAGGTTACATACCGGAGAAAAGCCTTATTCTTGCGATTTTTGTGAGAAAATGTTTTCTCAGTTAGTTCACAAGGATAATCACATGAGAACGCACACGGGAGAGAAACCTTACTCTTGTCATTCGTGTGGAAAAAGTTTTGCCCGGATTAGTCAGAGGTTGCAACACGTGAAGGCTCACCACTAAAGAGAATTGAGTACCAGGATTCAGAGAAAACAACTTTGTTCATCAGGTATTATGATTTTTTTGTATCTTTATAATAGTTTTTAGCTCCAAAAGAATCCCTCTTTCAACTTTTTTTTTCACGTTTTTATTTCATTCCCCTTAGTGTGAAAATGGGAGAAAGTTCGGGATTTGTGGCAGTAGCGGCATAACATCCTAGGTCTCACAGATGCTCTGTTTCCCTTTATTAGAGAAACTGTGTTTGACCAAGTCTACCACAGATCCCTGGACTTCGGGCAACCTGCGCCAAACAGTGGGCACATCTAGCATTTGGCGTATCCTGTGCCTGACCCCGGATACCCTATGCCAAACACTGGATACCAGTTGGTACCCTAACCCTGACCTACTCCACTACAAATCAGTTCAGATTGATTCATTTCTAAGCTTCGCTCAAATCATCAATATATGATAGGCTATCTGATTAGTTTCTAGCATTTTGGCATAGTGACTATTTTGAACCGCAAAAATCATATTGCTTACAATTGTGTTAAGCAACAAACCCAATGAGCAGCTATAGTAGAAGCCATCTAGAGGTTTGCCTTACAGGGCTGTTGGCGCCGAGGGGTTTGCGCACTGGCCGATTTCGTATACACCACGAGGCACGTGAGGCAGGCATGAGGCACGTGAGGCAGGCATGAGGCAGACACTATGAAAACACAACTTTACATAGAATTGAAGTTATCGGACCAAAAAATCTTAGCAATGTCATTGTCAAAATGTCCCAACATTTTTTGGGAAATGTGAGTCTTTTGACTCGTCTTGAAAGACTCTTCGAGTCTTTTGACTACGTATGCGTTGGACTCCACAGTCATTGTTGAAGCTAGCACGATATCGCGAGCTGTCTCGAGCTTTGGAGGATACTCAGCCAAGCCGCTGTCTAGAAGTCGCTTGGCCTACCCACTAAGACAATTCGTGGTTGCATCGTATTCAAGCTTGCTTATAACTCGAGTAGCATCTTCACTGAGAAACTCTGTTGTTCATATATTCTTTCGAAGTTTGTAATGGTTTTCTTTGACCGTTGGCACTCTTCATTCCACCATGGACATTTCCCCTTTTTTCAGGGTTTTGGTTGCCATATCTTGGGATACTCTTCCTAGCAATATGTACTAACCTTTGTTCCTAAGATTCAATCTTTTCTTCTGAGCTGTTCATTCTATTTATTTCATCTTCTACATTCCGTTTTATCAAATCTGAATTGAAATCATCCCATTTTGCTTTCTTCAGATTAAACCTTTCTTCCTTCCTTTGTTCTTGGGAAGTAACTGTCATTCCTTTCTTGTTTGTGATGATAATCAGTTTATGGTCGCTAATGAGTGTTGTTTCTTTTCATATTTCAACACTTAATGATGCTGCAATATCCAATGATGCAAACGACAAATCAATTGTAGAATATTCTAACCTTTATGGGTCAAATCTTGTTGGTATACCGAATGGAGTTATTAAAACCATATCATTTCTTATTTCTATAACTTCTTCTATTCCTCTTCCCGCTTTATTTACACTACCAGATTTATCGCACATATTGCTCTGGGCGTTAAAATGTCCATTTGTAATAAAACTTTCTTTCTCTAATCTATCTACTATTCTTATCATTACCTCTTTCATCTCTTTACTATTCCCATCTCGGCTATATATGTTAACCACATTTAACGGTCTACATCCTTTTCTAAATATCCTACCTCCTACAATCCTCAACACCCTCTAATCTTATCTCTTCTTCATATATACCATCGTTCACTCCAATCATCACACCTCCCCTGTCTCTATCTATCCTGTCCTTTCTATACACATTATATCCTTTAAAATATGGGTGGTTATATGGCTTCAGCCACGTTTCGTGGATGAAAATTAACTCAACATTTTCCTTATTTTCTTATCTTATCAACATATCCTTCTTCGCAGCCATCATTGATTGCGCGTTCCAACTCAGTATTTTTATCTCTCCCATCTTATTCCTTTTGACATACGGTATACTCTTCAGTTTTTCAGCATCTGGCTTTGCAACTCCTAGTTTTTCGATCCAGTTGCAGAGCACGTCTATTCGTTCGTTTATATTTAGTTTTCTTACGTCCCATTGTTCAGGAGCTATGGAAATTACTAATACGATTGCTCCTACAGCTTTTTCCTATGCCTCGTTCCTCAACTTTTCGATATCTTGAATTGCATGTTGACCCTGTTGGGATAAAGTTTCGGCGGTTGTTCTGTGTGACCCTGTTTTCTCTTGCTCTTTTGCGGCGCTGGCATTGGCAGCCTCTGCGTAGGTCTTGAAGGATTTTCAGTTTTCAAGATCTCTGTATTTTATCTCCTTATTGGGCATGCTCCTTATGTTGAGGAGTGGTCTCCCATGCAGTTGCTATATTTATATGAGCTCTCCCTCGATTGGTCCTCTTATTGTTAAAGAGGGCACTGGATAGATAGATGATCTTTTGCACATCGTAGGCAGACTGGTTTGTTTGCTTTGCAGACCAATTTCGTGTGGCCGTACTTTTACATCTGGCGCATTGTCTTCTGTACTGATATACTCGTCTCCTTCTTCCTTCGATCAGTACTGTGTCTGGTATACAATTACCCTCAAATTCAGTCATGACGGACAAACTGACTTCAAGTATCTTTGTCTCTTTGTTAAACCTCTTCAGTCTCTTAGCCTGAACCACTTTTATTAGTGACTCGATGTCTTGAAGGATGTCTTTGACCTCATATTCTTTGGGGTATACCCTTCACTACCCCTCGTGACATGGCTTTCGTTTCCCTTGCCTCTGCTTCCATTCCGCAAAATGATTGAAGTTCTTTGAATTTCTTCTCGAGTTCTTTCGTTTTGTATATAATTCAATTCTTTCTCCACCATACGGGTCAAACTCGACCCTTTCATCCGGGCTTAACTTTTTCATCTCCTTCATGATTTCCAGGTCTTTTGGAAAAAAGAATCCTGCGTCCTTTGGTGCCATCACCGCAGCGTTCTGGTAATCTTGTATCTCTCTCATATCATGGTTTTCCTTTTTTATCCATTTTCCTTCTTCCTATTTCTCTTTCATTATTGATTTCACTTTTCTTCTTTTAGATTTGACCATTTACATTATTCAGCGTCGGAAACTCTTCTTCAGTCAAACCCTTCTGCAACCGTACAATCTACTCCATTCGCCTAAATCACTTCCCACATCTTCTTCAATCTCTCTAACTAAATTTCCTTCTTCCTCCAGTCCTTTAAATCTATTCCTGACTTCTGTTACTTTTTCTACATTCACTTTTATTTCACTATGTCTCTTCCCTTTCACAATATACCATTCATTCACACTCCTCATCGCTTTCACACTTTTCTCACTCCTCTCGACGTGGCCTTTTACATTCGGAATGAAATCAATACGAAGTTGCTCATAGCCAGGGGGCAGCAGAGACTAAAATTTCCGACATTATCCCCCCTGTGGTTTGGCCCCTTTTTCAGCAAATGTCCAAATTTAAATTGGGTGGTCTTTTGCCAGAATCAAGAGGTCCAAATTTAAATTTGGTGGTCTTTTGCCAGAATTAGAAGGTCCAAATTTAAATTGGGTGGTATTTTAACAGAATCAAAAGGTCCTGATTTAAATCAGGTGGTCTTTTCTGAGAATAAAAGGTCATATGCTTAAATTAGGCAGTATTTTGACCAATATTGCTTATACTGAGCAATATTTTTTACCAAAGTAGCTTAAATAAGTGGTATTTTAGCCAAGATTTAATAACTATTTCACCAAAGAGACACACGTCTTCATGCCAGATGTGGCATTTTTGTGCAGGACTTATATCCGCCTCATTCTTTTCGCCAACATACTTTTAGTTCGCATTTTCGCCAGAAATTCTAAAACTCGGTTTATTTGTACTTCATTTATTAAGATCAATCGAAATCATCACAGTAACATAGGGCCAACTGGCCAATTACTTAGGCACTGAAACTTAAACCTTTCACACTAAGTTTAACTGAGAGCAAATTTTTTTTGTTTAGTGTAAGTGGGTGCCCTGACTGAAAAAATGCACAGCTTCTGCTGTCTAGGTCTATTACTGTCTATGGGCCAAAATGTTTTCAGGTACAGCATCAGTAAAACAGACAAAGAACGACTACACCCAAATAATGCACGAACTCCTCGCAACCGTTTCTGCCATTTCTTATCTCAAATCCCTCAAAGCTTTGCTAGACCAATGTCCCGATTTTACTCTAGGAAATACGCAGTCACATCCGTTGGTATTAAAATCACTGAGCTAATCAGAAAACTTACGCCGGAACGCAGCTTAAGTAGGGTCAGGGACAACGACAATGAAATGACTGGACTTTTTAAGACACAGGACTGGCACCGGTTCGAACCTTAACAGGGAAAACAGTTGCAATATCTGTCAAAAATTAGATCTCAGGCCTCACTCCCAAGTTCTCTGTCCTTTCTGCTAATGTCATCGTCATCGGTAGAACAGAATCTGGCGCTGGTTGAAAATATTCGACATAGGTAAACTCACTTCGAAATTGCCCATCTCATTTCTTCGCAGGCTTGGGCAGAAAGGACAAAGGGCTTGGTAAATAAACGGCCAAACGCTGGTCAAAAGAGAAGCAATGAGTAAACGCTGAGTAAACGCTTGTTAAAAAAGCGGGAAAATGAACTAAGGCCGTTGAAGACAGGTGACAGAAAACGCGACGAGTCACAAAAAGGAGCTACTTCGAATACAAAATCACACGAAAAAGTAAAGCCGAATTTATATTTGAACATGGACGACGGATTTAACTGGCAGCGTAAGCTCAAATGGGCACGACTTTTGAACTGATGAGAACCAGAATCACAGTTTCGTAGGTACTAGTTACAAACGAACAACGCAAAATTCAAGGTTTCTATTAAAGAGAAGAAACTCTTTTGGTTTTTTCATAGATAACATGTTTTCACATTTATTTCGAGTAGGCTACGTACGAGCCCTGGCATTGCTCAAACTACTACTTTTTATTTTTTGAAGGCACCAAGGAGCTTCTTCTCTGCAATGGAAACCTTGAAGGTTGCTGGAAGAACACAGTCCGAGTGTTTCACAGTGTATTGTTCCTCTAGGGCGTACTTCCATGTCATCTCTTCATATGCCTGGCAACGCAGAAGACGGTTTGTACATGGATTTTTTTGTGTAGCAGTAGCTGAAGACTTCAGATAAAATTTGTGTCGGTATGGGCAGTCACATCCCACAATCCCAAAGACCTTCTTGGCACCAGAGACCCATGGTGACATTGCAGTATGGGTCTGAAAGAAACAGAGGATATGGTGCTCACTCAACCTTAAGGCACGGCTTTCCCGTTTTACGCGCGAGAATGTAGCGAATGGCCTGTGCATTGATGTCCACCACGCTTATGTTGTGCTGACTTTGCGGAGACCTTTCTGTCGACCAACATAAATCCACCAATTATCACCCGGACGGATGAATGTCCGCAGTTATTTCGAGAAAAAGTGGAACTGCACACAGCCTGCCCTAGTGGGTTTGTCCGGGACACTTCTTAATGTAGCCCACAACGATCGTGGAAGCGTGCGAGAAATCAGCTAATTTGCGGACAGCATGGTTTCTTAAACTTTTAACACAAGCAAGTCAGGCGTCCAAGCAAGGCTACCTGGGCTTTAGCTTGACTCCTAGGAGCCTAGGTGTACTGCGGCAACAAAACGGAGAACACGCAGGGTCAGAGATACGAAACCCAATACACCCAAGCAAATTGCCAGTATAAAAATAAAAAACAGAGAACAAAAATTACCGCCAAACAAGCCAAAGTAACCGCATACATCGGTACGTATGTGTCGCCGCAATATGTGCATGCCAATATGTGAGCCCATCTTCTTCTTTGCAATGGGTTTTCTGCATGTTTCGACTTTACAGGTCCACTGTCCCTCCGGACTGATACGGGATCTCATGGGAATCACTGGTACAGGAACATCAGCGAGAAATCCAAGACAGCAGGTCTTGCCAGAACAAAAGCAGTTCGGTCCGTCTGAGACTTTCAGTAGGTCAAAAAGGTCACTGAAATCAGAAATTTCATACACATGGTGTATCGCATTTTCTTCGCACAATAATTTGTACGATATTGGCAGGGACTGTTTCACGGTCAGTTCAAGGGGAGCAATACCCTTGCACTCTGGTCCAGCAAACACATCCTGCCTCTCCAGGGGCTAACTTCAGATTCCTTGCTTTTAAGTGGTCTTCGCCGACAGAGACGATGGCACCAACGGTAGGTACAAGGACACCGTCGTGACAAATATTATATATGCAAGTATCACCTACCATCAGACCTTCAAGTTCTTCGTCATTGCTCGAATTCAGATCGACGGCATCGAACCTCGAGTATCCCCTTACACGCTTTAGGCGGTTAGCTGAACATGGTTGGGAGAAGTCTTCCGTGATCTGGCGTAACACTGTGCCCTTGTGCACTTGCTTGTCGTCAACCAGCACATAATTGCCTTAGTGATCGTCCTGGGCATGTGCCACCATCACTTCAAATATCGGAAGTTCACTCTCTAAGTTCCTAGTTCCTCCGTCATTATCCATGCTGGTCTCACTGTTTTCAGGTTCGACTGATTCTGCATTCTCGTCCTTCTCTGGATCTGACAGTGTAAAATAAGAACAGCCTACCATGGCTCCATCCACTCTCATTTAGCCTTCCAATCTAGGGATTCTGTCATACCACTGACACTCCCTAAGAAGAACTAGAGCTTTGTGGTGAGCAAGACTCATGACGAGATCTAGTTTCAGCGAAGATGAGCTATTGTTCCCCGTCCAGTCCCCAACTGATGTATGATCTGCACCTCTTGAGGAATCAGTTCTGCAGCCAGTTCTTTTCCACGCTGTATTTTGAGAAAAGATCAGGCTGATCGTGTCTGAGTGTCTTATGCGATCTTCTAGCTGAGAGCAATCGACATTCCGATCGTGGATTATTGTTCTAACGGTTCTGAATTCGCTTTCAACATAATCAGAGCCTTTCTGTCCGATCAGAAACGGTACTGACACTGACAGTGACTGGAACTTCAGAACTGAGATTTGCAGGTCCTGAACTGTTCTCTGTACGTCGTGTTACAGCTGCGACGGCTCGAAATTGGTACGGTTCTTGACGTAGCAAGCATACATCAGAGGTGGCAGCTGAGATATGGCAAGCATAGATTCGTCCAAGTCCAAGTGGGCTTCTGCGTACTGACACAGCAAGGAATTTGCTATGATTGCGAGGATAAGGAAGTCAGCATAAAAGAGTTCAAAATGCTGCCACTGTGGTCTTGGGATCTTGGCAATATCCCTTATGACAGTCAACAACTTCGAAGCAGCCGGTACATTCTGCTTGTCAGACAGATTAAAAAACTTCTCTGAATCTTCCAATTTTGCCAACAGATTTCAGCAAAGGTGTTAGCGTGGCTGGAGAGAAGCTCGTGACTCCTATTGTCACGCCGACTCCAGAGAGCCGGGTGCGAAAACGTTAGCAAGGTGCCTGGCATCATGATTTGCCGTCATCACCAGAGGTCCGACGGACATTTCCATCTCCGCAGTCGTGTTGAAATCTTTGGACTCTGCCAAGACAAGACCTTCGAGTATCCGTCTTCTAGGTCCATCTCCGTCTGTTCCGATGTTCAAAAAAATCGTGTCTTTCCTTTTTTTCTTAAAAGATTTCACAACCTTGAAAATTGTTTGTAACACCTCAAGCTGTACTTCTGCACTATCCCTCTTGCACATCGGCACTATGAGGATGGGGTTGCCCACATCGACTCCAGTCACTGGTTTGGTTTGGCACAAATACTATACAAGAGCCTCGGTAGCCAGATGGATCTTGCCCTCGCTGAGCAAGGTCACAGTCTGATAACGTAGCAGGTTTGAGAAGACTCTCATTTCCGAGCTCAAGGCAGTTGGTACAGACGCCTGTCACAATCCCTTTCTTTGTATCCCACCGCAGCCTTCTCTCGACTGCAATAGCGTCAAGCTTCATGCTAATATTAGGCGTTGCGAATGCGGAAATCCCATTTAGAACGATTTTAACATTTTTCTTTACAATGTCGATTATGCAACTTTTTTCAGTCACAAGAAGTTTGAGAGCTGAAGAGTCAGTATAAACTTGCCGCTTTGACCGCAGCCATGATGCGCTCGGCATAGTGTTCTACTCTCTGTTTCATCTGGGTATAGCTGAGAAATTTAAAGTTTGTATGGGGTTCTGCACTTTTTGCACGTGACTCGATTTTATGAACCGGACTATCATACTGGAGACCTTCTCAATCCTTACACTGGGTGAATGCACTTATGAAATTTCGGTTGGCACAATTCCTGTGGTAGAGCCTGCCGTAAGCAAAATCAAAGTGCAGGCTCCCCAAAGAGTGTAACTGGAATGGGTAATTTGCTGACATATTTCCTGGTAGCTGGAGAACATATCCTTTGCAGATTAGTTTGGTTGTGCTGGAAGCTTCGACAGCTTGTTCAACAGCTTCAGCAACAACTGCGTTCACTGTTCCTCTGTCACAAACAATCGCTGGCTTTTCAATATGGCTTGTAGAAGTGGTTGGGACTATGCTGGGAGCTTCAGTAGCTACCTCATTCTCATTCACTGTCCCTGTTGCCAATGTCATCGTCTTTCGATTTTCAGAACTTGTAAGGGGGGCTGAGTATTCCTTGTCAGTGACCTAACCCTAAAAAAGAGGAACAGGTTAGATACCCATACTCTACTTCATGCAAAAGAAAAAGAATCCCTGGATCTTTTGGGAGAACACCATTTTTGTTACTCACTGTCAAGGTTGCAATGACAAAATTAAGCTATATGAAGCAACGGCTAGCATGACTTCTTCTCCTTCGTGGTGCATACAGAAAGTCACGAAGTGTAGTTAAAAAAAAATTAAGAAAAAAGAATCATCTATTTTTCAAAAGTTGTTTTCTAATTTTGCCCGATCAAACTAACTGCAGGGCTCTTTGTCCTCACTCCTCACTATCATCAACAAGCAACTTACTTTTCAACGACAGAACAACAAAATTTCAGGATCAATATTAAGATAAAGTGTGAAGTATTCTACCCGCTTAAAGCAGACATTATTACTTCAAAATTCAGAGCCTTGACAGTCAGAAGTCTCTTTGATTATTAAAAATCTGCGAAACCATTGTTGCCAATTAGGTAACACTGTTTTAGTAATGCTCTTGTCTGAAGATGATCTTTATTTATCTGTGCTGTACAGAACATTTAAAAGCAAATATTATTTTCTGATATGGATTGGATTTAGGTTTGGGAAAATGGTGAGAGAAGGGAAAAGAGTAGGTGGTTGCGGGCTCTACCCTCCGATACTTAACAACCAAGGACGGGTTCATGCGGTTTGGATTCGGAATATATTACTTTTCCGAACCCGAAGCGCTGCAACCCGGACTAGGTAAGTTGCTTCCCGAATCTCATCCGCACTGTGATTAGGGCTGAAAAGATAAAAAAGATAACTGATATTTACAAAAGTGTTTATAAGTTTTATGGTAAAATGAAGTAGCTCCACTGTTATATAACTCAATTTTTATATTTTCTGACACTAACATGCCAGGTAGCTGAAGTATTGTTTGGCAGGTCACAGACAAAGGTAAAGGTCTGGGTATTTGCCAAACATTTTTCAGTTATTCTTTGTTTTACCAAAAGTAAAGCTTACTTTGCCATGGCAGACAGGATCGTCAGATGTCTTCTGCTTCTTAAATCTTTCTGAGGGCTGGAAAAAGGCTGTGATAGACTTGCTCTTCTGCCTCGGCTGTATGCTTCTGTATGTTGGCAAAATTCCTTCCGATACCCCCAAAGTCTGTATCACAATGCGGACATTGTTCTAGTCCTTCATCATGCTCCATCTCAGGTTGTCTGAAAAAAAACAGACTTCAGGTACAGGGACCTGGCAAGGGTGGTAATACCACCACTAACCCCAATATAATTTCAGTATGCGGACTGTACAAATCACAACCAGATTCAAAACTTCAGTAAGCTATATTTGATGGCGCAAAATTGATAAGTCAGCTACATATTTGATAGTGCAAAACACATACGTCAGCTGAATTTTATTAGAACTATATTTTGGCCCTTCTTGGCAAGGGTCCTCTTCAGGCTCGAAGCTGCTTAAGTTGGAAAAACAAGCTTGTGGGAAACACTTTTGTTTCAAGTAATTCGTTTCAGACCCTTGCCAAGAAGGGCCAAAATATAGCTCTAATAAAATCCAGCTGATATATCCGTTTTGCACTATCAAATATGATTCGCAGTCAGCTTGGGCTGAAGGAATATTTATAAGTCAGCTACATTTTAATAGAAGTATACTTCAGCCGTTCTTGGCAAGGGTCCTCTTCAAGCTGGAAAAATGAACTTGTGGAAAAATCTTTATTTTGTTGAAAAAAAAATTTCAAAGAGGAATCTTTCATTGTTTTTCCATAAGTTCATTTTCCAGCTTGAGCCTGAAGAGGACCCTTTCCAAGAAGGGCCGAAATATAGCTCTAATAAAATGTAGTCAACTTATCTGTTTTGCACCGTCAAATATAATTCGCAGTCAGCTTGGGCTGAAGGAATATCTTTCAGAAAGCTACTCAACAATATCCTTACAACATCTATTAGTTTTTGTTGAGTTAACCGAAGGAATAAACGATTTATAGTGGGAAATCTTGTAGGTCGGTTAATTGGATGACGTCAAAAAACGCAGCTAATGAATTACCCAAAAAAGCACATGGGCTGTTGCAACACAAATTTAAAAACAATCCAACAATCCGACACCCCGAAAAGTGCCATTTCCGAGGCTACATGTCAGAAACTTGTGTATCTACTGCCCCGTGTTCAGATCCATGTGTCAGGGCATTCTTTCTAACATCATACCTATTTTTAAAACTCCCTGCAACCTCATTATTTCTAACCCCGATCACAATCCTTCCTCTTCTTCCATCCTGCCTATATCCTTGGCCTCTAAATTGATCATACATTCTACCTCCATCATAACCAACTCCTCTACCCATATCATAACCACTTCCTCCGTACTCACCATCATTCATTTCACAATCAACCATATTCATGATACCTACAGGTTTCCTTAACCACGGGGTATACGATGGGCTTCCGATATCAAACAAATCATCCATATTGATATCCGAAATTTGGCGCTAACCTGCCACGGACTGATCCCTTTCGGTTCACACTTGCTTGGAATATTTAAAAAAATGTGCTGTCCTCAGCAGTCAGCACTATTTAGTGCCATTGACCATATTCATGTTAAGCGCTTCCAAGCGAACTAGTTTGTTAATCCCCCTATGCCTCACCGTCAGCACTTGGATCAGACATGGTAAAATAGACATACAGGTTAGCGAGTGGAAAACCTGTCATCTGTGTTCCAGGTAATGGAAGTTTTGCATGTGTTTTAGCAGCAGAAAGTGAAAGTGACCCACTACCCGACTTTTTACAATGTCTATGAGCCTCATAACCAACACTTGTGTAGACATAGTAAAAAGTCTAATCGGATAGGGGAATGGGTCACTCTCACTTTCTGCTGCTGAAACAGATGCAAAACCTCCATTACCTGGGACACGGATGACAGATTTTCCACTAACTAACCTGTGGATCTACTTTACCATGTCTGATCCAAGTGCTTATGGTGAGGCATAGGGGGATTATCAGAAACTAGCCCGCTTGGAAGCGCTGAACAGGAATTGCGAATTGCTTATCAACCTAGTGCTGTGTTATTTTCCACCTTTCAGATAATCGTATAGACAACCAAGTTCAAATTTCCCGGGGAGATAAGAAGCTCCCTCTCTTTTTGTAATTCATCACAAATCTCGTAGCTGAGCGAAAATTTTCAAAAATCCTTAAACGTGTCACCAGAACGGGCGATCAGGCACTAGAGGCAAGCATGAGGAATGTGAGGCAGGCATGAGGCACGTGAGGCAGGCATGAGGCAGGGACCTTGTACACCATGAGGCAGGAATGCGCAACCGCTTGGCTGGCGCGGTCTATTAAAACTAGACGAGACGCTTAAGGGGAGGAATGACTAGTCACACACTGTTACTTGTGGTCCTTGGGCCCACATCTCAAAGGGCCTGGTTTATGTCCCCCACTGCCACAATCAGTCCTGTGGTTCTCTATTGTGAACGAGCCAGCGCTAGAGCTACCTAGTGCCTGGTGGTTCGTCTAGTAAAATAGATTGCTGTGTAAGATTAGATGGCAGCGTCTTCGCCATCACTATCACCAATCAAAGTTTATGCTGGGTTTACTCTACGTTCACACAGACGCGAATATTCGCAGAATAGCCCGATTTTTCGTCGGCCACAAATTTCGCGCCACAAAGCTACAAATTCGCTGCGATATTTCGGAGAATCGCTATAGTTGGATTATTTCAACTACAGCTACAAAATCGCGCCACAAAAATTTTGGAAAGTGGATTTAATTGTTGGAAAAATGATGTTAGCTGTCAAAAGTCAGCCAGTTATACATGGAAAGAACAGTAAGAAACACAAGCAGAGGCGTCTGGTCCGAAAGCCTGGAAGAAAGTTGCTTCAGGGTTGGGGATGGAAGGAAGGTAAGATCACTTCGACACCAACAGCCAGGCTAGAATGGCAAACTACTAAATACTGAAAGCTGACTGCAAACCATGCATCTTGAGAGCGGGCTTATTATATATTTTCTCATTTGCATATATCGAATTATTTTAATTTTGGCGCATCTCAGCTCGGGTATGCATACAGCAGGGATGCTCAAAGGCATGAGCCATGTCATTTGTGAGCTCCTGTAATAAAAATGATTCTGAGCCCAAGACTGACCCTACATAGGCTACCTTGTGTCCTCTGTTCGCCGTTCCCTTTTTGATTTTCAGCTCTGCAGCTAGCCGGTTGAGAAACTTGTAGCCTAAGGATTTGTTTAGAATTCAGATTTTTCTGTTCTAGATGCTTATGTCTGGGCTGGATTAGTTATCCTATCCTAAATCAAAGGGTCAACAGATCAAATAGATTCTATGTCGACATTACACTACACTCACATATTATTTTTCAAACAGGAGGGGTACCCAACATCGAATTTACACGTTGAACCTGGCCTAAAAAGGATGGAATGAAATTTTAGTCCAGTCCCAACTGTCAAGAAGGAAACCCTGATTGACCCAGGACCTGTTTTGGACTGCAGAGAAGTTCCCTTGTAACGTTTTAAGGCCAAGTTCGAGGTCATACAAATTCGAGGCTGGATACCCCTCCTGCAGAAGCAGACCAAACAATGTTGACTTATAGGCTGTATTTAGGTCCAAATCAAACACAGCTAGACCTTGGGTTGTAGTAAGATTATTCATGCTGCTATTTGTGTTTGTTTTTAGTCTAACTGTTAATAAGTTTATTGTCAAAGCATTATTCTTTATACGCTAAATTACTGACTACTGTGAACTGGCATGTCAGGCCTTTGTAGGCTATGCCACATAGCTCAGCAGCAATGTGTTTGCCTACTAAGCATTTTCGTTCTCATAGGCTAACCTGGTTGTGTCCCCGTTGTTTTTGTTGAAAGTTTTCAATGCATTTGTTTGTCACTGATTATACCAGTTAAAGTAAATCAACATTAAATATCAGTTATAATTACTTTAAATTTTAATAAAAGTAAAATTCTTCTGTGCTTGCAAGGTTTTTTGATAATATATCAAATAATAATGTGGTTGTTACTGATTAAAATGTTACTTTCTTTACAGGATATTGAACGGATTAGCTCGCCAAGGAGCAGCTCTGGTTTGCAGACAGTCCAGAAAGGAGAAATCTTACTTCACCCTTTGCAATTTGTGCCAAACACCAGATATTAGACAACAGTCTTGGACAAGCTCAGTATGATCCTTCTTAGAAAATAAGTGATAGGCACTATAGGCAGTAGCCTATTTAGTGACTAACATGACAACAGCAGAATTTTCTGTGGCGTGAGCAGGCCGAATATCATAATTTGCTTATCAAGAAGTTTCCCAAGCTGAAACCATGGAAGAAGAGATTTTAGATGTAAGAAGATCCGTTTGAGGAACATTGAAACTGAACCAAACTGAAATTGTGGTGGCGAAAAAGTGCTGTACCAAACTTACAAATCATTGACAAGTTTTTTGTTCTGTTTAAGCAGAATCTGGTACCCTGGTTATAGATAGTCCATAGTCCAAATGCAACATCATTTTCCAGCTTCAGCGGCTTGAGCCTGAAGAGGACCCTTGCCAAGAAGGGCCGAAATATAGCTCTAATAAAATGTAGCTGACTTATCCGTTTTGCACCATCATATATCTGGTACCCATTTGATCTAAAATTTGGTGAAGAGCCAGAATTGATAGCCACTTGCTTCCAGTTTACAGCAAGCACTGCTGAAATTTGTTGGCAGTTTGGAAATTGTTTCTGAGTTGTTGTTGATGATACAGGGTCATGCTTAAGGTTTTGGCAGTGAAATTACTGAGAAGACATAAGATAATGAACTCGGACTCTGAAGGTACAGACAACTTTAGTAGTGATGGTCTGTTTAAATCAAGTGTATCTGATCAAGAGCAGTTACTGGATTCAGATCACACATGGTTAATAGAGTTTCAACCGCATGGTCTAGTAAGAGGCAACAGGAACAGCTAGTGACAAATATACAAGTATACTAATGAGTATAATAAAAGAAGCTGAAGCGGCTGCAATTAGCTGAAAGAGCTTTTGATTTTTCACTGTTGCTTGCCTTTTACAGCTTTCAGTGTGGGTGCAAGCTCAGTCCTCTTTATTGAACCTATGGATGGACTAAGATGGGTATTGGAGTACAGCTTTTGTAACATCGAGCAAAAGACAGTCATATGTTCGACTACTGCAAGGGAGAGTCGTGGAATTAAGCATTCAAGTTATTATACTGTTTTTGTTCCAAGTTTATGAGTACACCTGACCCTTTGCTTAGTTTCCAAAACCCAGAAGGAGTATAGTTTTTCTAATTTCTACGAACAGTAACTACTAAGCTGATTTCTCTGCATTAGCTCAAATCCTGTGCAATCAAACCTATAGTCATGTTCCACAAATTACAAAAAAGTGCCTTCCGAAAAAAAAATCGTGTACGTTTTTTCAAGAATCATGGGCTTTTCTCTTTTCCGTTTGTGTTTAGAAGGATATTTACAAGTCAGAATCGGAATCAGCGTAGTAGGTTAGCTGGTCGTAGTAGGCCAACAATACAAACAGGAATGCCAAGAGTTCAAGATGACATTTGTATTTGCTAAACTTCATGACTTCTTTGGCCCTCGCCTGATTCAACTATCCATCCCGGACTCAGGTAGAGGGGTCGATAGACCCGCAAGTCATTGTCAGAACCGTCACCCCAGATTGAGAATTTTTTTTTCATATTTTTATTATCCTACTGTCTTGGGTCCCAGACTAATGAGTAAAACCCACATTTTGTTATTTTGAATTATTTGCCACCTTTTGTAGCTGAAACCAATCGCCATGTCGGAACCCTGTCGCGATTTTGTAGCTGCTACAAAACTACAGCGAAAATGTAGTTCCGCACCCGATTCCTCTGTGTGAACGTAGAGTTACACACTGCGAAAAATCCGAGCGTATTTAACGCGCGTATTTGAGCTTGAAACACTTTCTAGCAATACGGACGTATTTAGATACAAAATCCACGGACCGATTTCTCGAATACGTCCGTACTGCTAGCGATCTTTTCAGCCCAAATACGGGCGTAAAATACGCTCGCATTTACGCAGTGTGTAAACGTAGCATTAGCCGAAAGGACCAGTGTTGCCAGATGGTCTTGTTTCCTGCCCCATGGGCTTGTTTCTGTGGGCTGGGGCGGAATATTTTTGTGATTGGCTTCGGGCGGGAAATTGGGTTTATTGTTTTAAATGTGGCTTGTTTTAGGCTTTTTCGTAGAACTCCACGAATGATTAAAAATTAAAACTTTTCGGGTGAAAATTACTGTTACAAACCTATATTATTCTAGGCTATAGGCTTGCTTGGTCCAGTCTTATTCAGGTGTTCTTATATTCTGTCAAAGTTGAGTTTTCAACCAGACTATTAAAGATGGAAAAACTGATCAACTGCATCCAGTCCCAGTTACAATCTGAAAGAAAAAGTTTCAAAGACATTGGCTGCCGCCTGACTGTCCTTACACCGAGCATTCAACACTAGCAAAATTTTTTCGCGAAGTTCTTTTTAAATTGTCGTGAGCCTAGCAGGAGTTTTGCTGGTACCATTACTGACACAAGAAACATCGTTAGACAATTCCTGAAGCTTCAACTTGCCCGATGAACAGTCTGTTTCTACCGCATCAGCACGACCGTTAAGTGAACGGACCTGCACATTGTTTTCAGATAATGTTTTCTGAATTTCAGAAACTCAGTCACTTAAACTTTTAAGTTTATCGGTCAAAGTATCCAGCTCGGCACCATTCTCCTTAACCATTTGTAACATCTCCGTAAAACTGCTGGCCAGACTTTGAATAAATTCCTGGGTCGCAGAGCTACCTTACATCGTGGTACTATTGTGAAGAGGGGATCCACCCTGAACATCGGGGTCACGCCCATTTGGTTTCTTTGTCATGATGACAAAACACTAAAACTCCGACGCTTACCTAAAAAAGAATCAACTGGTTTACCCACAAAGAGAGGATTAAATAGGCACACAAGAGCGATTAAATAGCTAGCTCTCTGTGTTCCGTTTCAGATGAACGTTATTTAGTAAATACATGAGATTGTAACAAATAAATACTTGTTCTATGGCTTGTAGTGAGGTACTATTAAAACCGCCCCAGGTATTTTTGTCAGGAAATGTAGTTAGTTTTGTGGATGAATTTAGGTACCTAGGGTTCATATTCTCTAGCGACCTTAGTGATGATTGTCACCTCAAACACTTGTACAGATCTCACTGCATCCGAGCCAATATGTTAATAAGACGGTTCAGCAATTGCTTTACTGAGGCTAAGAATCTTCTGTTTTGGAGTTACTGCACTTGTTTGTATGGTGTTGGCATGATCTCGTCACATACAGTTAAGGCGTTTACTACAATACGCGTGTGTTACAATAATTCTTTCCGTCTCCTACATTCTCTGCCATCTTGGTGTAGCGCTACGGAAATATTTTCTGATGCTACACTGCCTGATTTTGCGGAGGTAGTTCGCAAGAGCCGGGAATCCATTAGACTCCGGGTTGTACATAATTATTGCGGTAATAGTCTTATCGAGGGAGTGAGTACCCCATTTATGCAGTTATCGTTACCCATCTGGGATAAGATCAATTCTGAACTTTTTGGTTTCCCAGGTGGGTAGGTGATATTCGTTATATTACTGTTATTGTTTTTGTTTGTATTTTTGTATTAGGCTAGTCAATATGGAATTTCTTTTTCCGGATTAAAGAGTATGTATGTATGTATTCCCTGAAGTTTGGTGCTGGAATAGTTTTATTCCAATGTTTTTTGTTTTTTTCAGCAGTAGTAAAGCTAGGCGGACTTCTCCTTTTTGGGATACTGATAAGATCAGTAGGGTTCCTTCCTTTACTGTTGATCTGATGTATTCTGGTGTTTGAGCTTAATATCCGTCTCCTTTTCAAAATGTTCTGCAGTCTACTGATCGTTTTCTTTATTTTTGTCAAGCATGTGTCAAATATAAATTTTCAAATAGAATCAAACAACTATAATGGAACATAAATATACTATCGCTTGTTGTTTTACATCATGAAAAGGCTAATCACTGTCATTTGAGCTGTCTCTGTTCCGCTTGCCTTTCCGCTGCAGTCTCTACTGGATTTACTCTTGGATTTTGATGGGTAGCACTTTCAGGCGTGCTTGAACTGCTACCCGAAAAGTTGGCGGAACCTGAGTTAGCAGCTAGGATCTTTTGAAGTGTTGTTTTTCTCTGAGGTTGGTCAGATGGACTTGGCGTTTCCCGCTCGCTGCCGCTACACATGCCTAAACTTTCGCCCGGAAGATCAGCAACAACAGAGTCTTTGGCAGCAGTCTTTTGTAGGGTTCCGAAATTGGATTTTCTAGGGATGTTTCCAAGGATAGAGGGATCTTGATCTTCAGGTCTGGTACCCTGCTCATCGTCCCAGTCAAGATCCAGCATGCTTCATCTTTGTTTGGGGCTTGACACCTATGGTCTTTCCCTATGATAGAATCAACGTCATCGTAAAATTTGGCCTTTGTCGTTGGAGCTTCCATAGTCGTTCAGTTCACGACATATCAGCATACAACTTGTGCAACTTTTTAAGTTTCCCCACTTATTGGCAGCTTTTTTTGATGTGTTGATACCGAGATTTACACCCTGAATTGTCAACTCACTAGCTATAAGTTTCTCAGTGGAGTCCTGGTTTTTCCTTTAAAAGAGATCTGAATCTCATCCTGCTGTAGTATCTCCAAAAGCAGGCGTGTAGTCTGTGTATTAAGGATCCCATCCGAGCACCTGCACCATACTTCAGGAGATTCCGCAGTTACACGAGCCGAAGATATTGGATTAAGCGCTGCCGCTAGAGCAGTGTGGGAATGGAATTCAGATCAGTACTTTTATTCCGGCTAGAAGCCATAAACAAACACTACAACACCCATCTTTTTTATACATATTAACCCAAACGGGCAGAGACAGGCGAAGCCCACGGGTTAAAATAATGCCACAACTATGCAATTTTGCGATAGTAGCTTAGAGATGTACGATGCGCGTATGCCAACTGGGAAAAGTTCATAACGCGGGAATCGTCGAACATCTCTGTAGCACTACAAAAACGCCGGAGACGATGAAATCGAAAGCTATCATTGTAAGCAATGCATATCTCGCTCAGACTTTGTTTGGGCAATTGTTGATTAGTGACAACCCGAAAATGCACGAACAGTAAGATTGAAATAGAAATAATAATAAAGAACACTTCCACCATCCATACCACACTTATCACATATTCCATTATCCCTAAGACCTATCCTACACAAATGTTTATTAGTTCCTACATGCTTAAAACGAAAACGGAATAGCAATTTACATTCTTTTCTTTTCAGTTTACCATATTTTCTTATCTCAAAAAGTGGTTTTACATTCTGACTGACAAAAACATGCCCAGTCGTATCTCTCACACTCTCAAAACTCCTTTCTGTCGCATCTTCTTGATTACCAACCCTATCTCCCGTTTTGGTGATGTGTTATGTGTGTGAGTTGGTGTTTTGCTGCTAGTTTGGCACGTTTGTCAGCTTCTTCATTTCCTGGTATTCCTGCATGGGCTAGCTCAATTCCTTGGGATTTCTATTTCATAATCATGCTGAATTTGCTTTTGGATCTCGTCTTTTCGATGGTCGGGGTAATTTTTAATGCATGAAAGTGTGCGTTTTGAGTCACTGCATGATGAACTTCTTAGTGCTTTTATGAGTTATCTTTCCTATAATCTGCAATGCAAGTTCAATAGCACTTATTTCAGCTTCTTAACACCATGGCTTTGGTGTAGCCTTTTGACTGCGATTAGTTTCAAAGAATGCATTACTGCTGCAGAACCCACGCCTCCATTGTGCAGCTTTGATCCATCTGTGTAAATCTCTACGTATTGGCTGAATTTCTGGGATTTAATCCTGTAAAATTCACTTATTCTAATCAATCAAGCAATCTATGGTTTTCCACTCCCATGATGGAAATGGTTGGGTCTTTTCATACCTTAGCATTTTTGTTAGAGGTAAGTTCAAGTCTTCACTGCGCATCAGTGATTCTACTCGCTCAGATGCATTCATTTGAATCCTTTTACGAATGGTATTGCGTGTGTGGTGTAGGCCAGGCTTTATTATTTTCTTATTGACTGCATGGTTTTTTTCGGCTGTCCGTAACTTGATCATGTATTTTAACAGTGTGATTTCTCTTCTGCTTTCCAGAGTCTCTAGCCCGGTCTCAGTGAGCAGGAATGGTATGGGTTTAATTCGTAGAGCTCCAAAGGCAATCCTTTTTGCACTGTTCTGGATTATGTCCAACGGTTTAAGGTAAGATGTTGCAGTTCCTGAGTACATAGGTGATCCGTATTCGATTTTAGGGCGAATATTTGTTTTGTAGAATTTAAGAAGTATGCTAGGTGAAGACCCATATTTTCCTCCAGCTGTCATTTTGTTAAGGCTCAATCTTTTGGTGCATGATGTTGTAGTATATGCAAAGTGACCTTTGAAGTTCATTTTATTGTTTACTTTCACTCTGGGGTTTTCTTTGAACTCTTCTGTTAGTAATCATTATGACCTTCGGTTTAGGTGGTTCGAATTTAAGATCAAGTGTTTGGGACCGTGTTTTCTAGCTGAGGCAAAAGCTGCTGAATTGCTTTTTCTGCTGTCTCAAGGTGATCTTGGACTGTCCAGGAGTTGTTGTCGTCTGCAAAGATTGTTGTCTATTCGGATATCATATTCGCTGACATTATAGTAGTCTGGGCCTAATACGCTACCTTGGGGTACTCCACGTTCTACCATGACTTTTCCATGACTGATATGGTTTCCAACCCTAACAGCTGCTTCTCAATCTGACAGGTATCTCAGTGTGAATTTCATAATTCTTCCTTTGATTCTTTTAGAGCATAATCTTTCCAGTATTTGACGGATCACAATGTTATCAAATGCGCCTTTAACGACCAGAAAAACAATAATAATCACTTTTCCATTTTGGAGGGCATAAAATGCATCTCTCAGCAAACTTAAAAAATTCTCATTTGTGCTCCTACTTTTCCTAAATCCACACTGGTTTTCTTCTATTATGTAAGTAAGCCTTTTCTTCACCAGCCTTTCGTACACTTTCCCAAGTACTGAAAGTAATGTTATTAATCTGCGATTTTCCACACTCCGTGGTTTCCCGGGTTTTGGTATTACCCCAATTTCCATAGCTTTGGAAACTCTCCATTTTCCCACATACTATTCATTGTGTTCAAGAGCTCGTCCCTCCATTCAATTTTCTTACAAACGCTGGGTATATATCATCAGTACCAGGAGACGTTTCTGGTAGATTTTTAAGCACAGTATCCAGTTCTTCTCTGGTAAGTTTGCTGTTACATCCCTCATTGTTGCATTCTTCCCCTTGCACTCGGACTTTTGCTTTTGTTTTAGCATAAGACTTCTCTATTTGGTCTTCCCTTCCAGTTGTTGCGGAGAGGTATTCTATTCCGGCCTCTGCTTTCATTTCGTCAGTGGTGATCACCTTGTTGTTATGTGATGGGCGTGTTAGTACTGGAAGTAGTATTTCTATTTGACATGCACTTGATAAATCTATATGATTTTGATGAGGGGTCTCTATAATCAAGTTTTTCAACAAATTCTTCGCAAGAGTTATTCTTTGCCTCTTCAGTAGTTCTTCGGAATTCGTCTTCTCTCCGTTTTGCCTCAGTGTAGAGAGGCAGAGAGTGGTTACGGTTATGCTTTGCTTTAGCTTCTGCCAGCTTTTTCTTTGCCAGTGTGCGTTCTTTATTCCACCATATGGCTTCTTTATTATATGGTTTCTTTTCGCCCGTTTTCTTCTATAAAATTTTTGGCCACTCTGAGCAGTTCCTCCTGAAAGATACTGATTTTTTCTTCGTTACCATGAACTCCACTGAGACTTTCTGTTATGTCAAAGTCTGGAAGCATTTTGTCAAACTTTTCCCAGTTTGCTTTTTGAAGTTAGGTCGATTGGTGTTGTTATTGATGTGTCTTTAACTCTTGCTTGTGTGACCTCGCTAAGAACTGGTGTATGGTCACTTAATAATGTAACATCATCTACCACTCCAACATGGATTTTGGAAGCAATTTTCTTTGATGCAAATATCAGATCGTTGAATAGATCAGGATTTAATATTGGCGGTAGTGCATATGGTGTTACTAACAATAAATCATCAATATCTTCGAGGATATGACATAACATTTTCCCACTATTGTTGACCGTGCCACAGCTGCACCATAGATTTGTATACTCATTAAAGTCTCCAGTAACAATATATTGTTCTTTACTAGAGGTGATTTCTTCAAAAAGTTTCAGTATTTGTGCTGAATTTCCATCTGGGTTATACACCTTAGCTATGACCAGTGGTTTATCACGCTCTATAAATATCCTACAGAATATTGCTTCAACGATATCTGCCTCATCAAGGTTATCCTCAGTTTCCTGTAGGTATATACCATTCTTGCAACTATCATTCCTCCTTTGGTTCCTGTAATTCTGTCGCTTCTGATTGTCTGGTAACCTTTGAATGGCATATTATGCTTACTATGAAACCAGGTCTCCTGTATGCACAATACTTGTATATCTTCTTTGATAAGGTAAGTTTCTTAAAGGTCTTTCTTTACTTTTGTGAGAGAATGTATGTTGAATTACAGTATTTTTAAACTGTTCATTTAGTTTGGCTGGATGCTCTGAACATGAGTGAGCATAGCCACTGGATCGATATTTGAATTGCAGATTTGGCTCATAAGCTTACATAGTGCATTGATACGGACTTTTAGTTCCATTTGTTTAAAGTCAACAGTTTCTGGGGCTGTAGCGATGGCTATAACGATTTTTTCAGTGGTTTTCACTTCATCTTTTCTTCCTTTGGACTGCTATGTTGCTGTATGTTTTGTTGACTGTGTCAGCGTATGTTCTGTATGTTACAGTAGCTCTCCTGTATCCCATATTTTGAGTTTGGGCTATTTTACTAATTTCTTCATTCTGTCGTCTAACAGCACGATCTTGAGGAGTTATTTCCACCACAATTCAAATACCTATCTCTTGCGGTTCTACCTATTTCAGCTGCATTTTGCGAATCACATCTTTTTGATTCATGCTTGCCTTAGCAGCGAAGACATACTGGGTATGGAGCTCTGCACTTGTCTTGTGTGGGGCCGTACTTTTGGCATTTGAAGCATTGCAGAACAGGGCGATTGTACTCTCGTATTTCCCTTTTCCTTCCAAAGAGCCAAACATCTTTTGTTTAACAGTTGCTTTCAAACGTGTCGCAAACAGCAAAGCTGTCTTCCAGCCGTTTCTCTGTTCTGTTGTACTATTTTAATTAACTCCCTTGACCGACACCTGACATTCCAGGTTGTCTCTTATCTCTTCTTCTGTCATGTCTTTGGTGATTCATTTTACCACTCCTTTGTAAGTTGGCTGTCTCATTTCGGATTTTACATCGATTCCAGCCACAGAGCTTAGTTGCAGTAGTTTCTCGCGAACTCTTTCTTGCGAACTGAATTAAACCCGAATGATATCCCTATCTCTACTTACGTCAAACTCAAATCGTTCATTGACACTTTCTTCAGTGTTTTTGTGATTTCCAGGTCATTTGGGAACTTTTTCGATTGTTCTGTAGCTGTTGTAACTATACATTTTTTCGAACTTCTCGATTTCTGGGGTGGGGTACTCCTTTCCTGCACTAGCCTTAGATTGGGCGAGGAATCGTGGGCGCATTGGGCGTTCTTGGGTAACACTATCTGTGGGAGACCTTGTCCTCTTTTTGGGGTTGTTTCCATGGGTCCTGCTACCAAAACCAGTGAGTAGCCATACTTTTGGCAACTTAGGGCTACTGACTAATCCTTCAGCTAACTTAGGATTAACACACTCTGCAATATCTACTTCAGCATTTTCCTCATGACTTGAAACAGGGAGAGGTGGATAATCCTGTTCGTCGTGGTGGATATTGTACCTGTTCTGTGTGGGAATATTTACAACATTATGGACCGAGTGTTGTGAGTGTACTGGGAGTGGGTGGTTCGTGTATGCTTGAGAGTGGATCTGTTTGCTATGAGGTGCTTGTCCTAGGTGGTGACTGATATTTTGCCCTGAATAATGGCTATACCCTGGGCTTGGTGGATATGCTGCGTATATCTGCTGGGCCTGTGCTGCAGTTGTAACTGGAACCATTTGGGGAACCAATCTAACCTGGTATGTGTTTAGTGAATGGCTTTGCCCTCCAGCATTTGGCTGAGTAACGGCTAAGTGCATGGGCATGGTATATAATTGATATCAAGGGGGATACACATTACTATATCCTGTTCCAGAGGCTAATGCCCCTCAAGGTGGAGGTCCCCCAAGGGAGGGGGGATTCTTATTACCATTCATTCCAACTATCTACTGTTCCACAGACTTCCAACTTAAAACAAACACATAAAATATTTGTTATTTCTACTAGCATTTCTGAGGCAACTGAACTAACAGAAAATACTTTTCATTTGCAGCATATTTTAATTCACAAAATACCATCTGCACCACTAGCCTTATTTACATCAACATCCTTGGACAAAACCATAACTAGATCAGGTGTTATCTTATCAAATGGTTCCATAGAACTGAGACCACCACCGACGACCAGTCACTATCTACAGAACTAAGTAAAGATGAATATTTATATTTCCACAGTTCAGCTAAATTCCGGCCACTGGCAGCACTATCCAATGTCCCCACCGCACCATGCTTAGGGCAAAAATTAAGACGGACCTGTTCCAGAAATTCTCTAGCGGACCAAAACGACTGAGGAAGTCTCTCTGCTCTTAAGAATCTCTGCGTACTCACAACATTTGTACGGCAAACGAAGATGAGTACGAGAATTGGTAGACGACAACCAGGGATGATGCAGACCTCTCATCATATACAAACGTAGGCTATACTGTGACTCAGAACAGTACAGAAGCAAAAAGAAAGAGGGACGCGATTGCACCTGGGCTCCCAATAACCTAAGAGTGTTTAGGCACTACATACCAATATATTTGTGTTCTATCTTATGCCTACATTAATACTTTTTTTTTTAGTGTTGTTTGATCTTTTTGGCTACTTTATTAAAAATCAGTTATTTTCCAAAATGTTTCTGTCCAAAGAAATTCTAGAAAAAATATGAAGGAGGCAAAAAAAGAATTACACACAAAAACTAAGCACCTTTCTAACAAAGGATCACTAAACTCGTTCATGTTTCCTTGCTGATTTTCTGTCTTTTTCATCTTCAGATTCAGTTTCGCTTTCTGAATGTTTTCTTCTTCAGGAGCTCACCCAAAATTGACAACCATGTCAGTTTGCTCATGTGCTTTGCGATCTCTCTCCTGCTGATATTTCACCTCGTCTTCTCTCATTTTATCACGAGTCTCTTCCCTTTTCTCTTGGTTGGCAAGGTACTGCTTAATAAAAGCATTCTGTTCATCTCTTTTAGTCTCCCTTTCGTTCTGCCTCGCCTCGGTTTTCTTCATAAGGTCTGATGATTCTTTTCTAAAACTGAGCCTGTTTTTTTTTTTTACCAAGTAGCAGTTTTTTCTTGGTTTTGCTAGTTCCTTACTAATAACATGGGTATCATCGTCACAGATATGTCATTTTGATATGTCAAAATCACTTTTGGCATTCACTGAACCCTCTTTTTTGGTGTCGGAGAGGTCTGGTGTACCAGAACCCGAGGGGTGCCCATTGAGTCCAGCACAATCGTGATTATTTGAGTGGGTGTCACCATCTATATCACCAATCTCATCAAAGTAGGGAGGCTTGTCTTTACTTCCTTTTCCAGTGCTGTTGACATGTGTCTTAAAGGCCCGGAATGTTTTAAGCAGAGCACCATACTTGTCTGAGACTTTTTCTCTTGGCTTTGGGCCTAGATTAAACCCAGCTTGCGTCATCTCCTCTCCAAGTTTGCCCCACATTCCTCTCGAGTTTCCCGATTCATAGGCCTTGTTCATAGCTCTTTCTTGGAGAAGTGCTAGGTTGTATTTACACGCCTTGTCATCATCATTTCTATGACAGCTTGCATTTTTGCACCGAGCTTCCAGGTAGTCTCTGAACAAGGTTTATAGGCATTCAGGACCGTTTCCATACCTGCAATGGATGATGGTTTTGAACTTTGATCTGCATCTGCTTTGAAAGGTAGACTTTGTGATCGTTTTGGCCCCGCATCCGATGATGGCGCTTATGCATCTGATGGGAACTGTAGAACATACTCTCTTGCTACTTCTACGTTAAACAGTATATTATTTCATCAGCATCACCTAGAAACAAAACTCTTAGAATCTCACCCTATCAGGTCCAAGATTGGGATGGGCAGGATTTGCCCCCCCCCCCCTAATCTTGGAAAAAATGGAGATAAGAAAGGAAAATAGGGGAAAAGAAAGAGTTAAACCTAAGCTCAGCTAATATTACTTAGAAACTTTGATGTAAGTGGTAAGAATGTCTTGTCTATTGCCCATTGAAGCCTCACATCCATTGAACTAGGCATAGGCTACTTATTTGCCGTTCAAATGTAGATAACAATAGGATCTCCAAATTTGTCACGCTTATGGCATATTTTCCGTAATTTTATAAAAAAAAAATTAAACTTTCCACATATTTGGTTATTTGTGTACATCTAGTATTGGTGTAGTTTTTCTGGATTTTTCTTTTACAATACATAGGCATTTTTTACATGTAGGGTACGTCAAACTCATGTGAGTTGTACTTAAGTTGACCGGTGAAACAGATGACGCTCTTGTTCAACGCCGATCTTTCCGACAGGACAGCAGCAGGAGAGGTTTAGATTAGATTAGGTTATTGTATTCCTAAATTATATAATAACCCATCATGATAGGTAACCGCCCATGAGAAGACATAAATGCTCTGGCACTGGTCGGTTACCACAAACTACTTCAGCTTAACTTGAACAGTAACCTAATTTCATTTCAACTCTAATTAATCAAAAAATTTTCCCATATAACACACAAAAGAAAGAAAAAATAAAGAAAGAAAGGTAATAAAAAAGAAATAATAACTTATACCTTCATTCTTTGAATCGTGACTCCTCACCCCTCCAACAAAAATTTCTTTACTCTTTTTGTTTAACAATTGCTGGTGCTCAGCCGCCTTGACACTATCTGGGAGTGAATTTCATACCGCCTGGCCCAAATGTTTAATTAAAAAGCCAGTTCGTCTATCACTCTTTTACTCCGTCACCAGATTAGTAGCATTCCTTGTAAAATAATCATGCAAATTATTATTTTGTCTGTAAAAATCTAAAAAAAAGACGGAAACACTTCGTGCAAACACTGGTAAGTAAAACCCGCACCCCGGTAGTCACGAACTTGCCCCATATCCATCACCTTTAACTTCCTAAAACATGCCACTGTGTTATTAGTCTCTTTAACGTAGCCACCTATCAAAGGGACTGCCTTATTCTGCAAAATCTGTACACGCTTAAAATTACTAATAAAATTGCTAGCCCATAACACACAATCGTAAGATATATAGGGGCTAATAATCACATGATAAAGGAGTAATATCACCCGAGCTGGTACGAAGTGGTACAGCCGACGTATGATTCCAAGGCCTGTTACAACTTTTGATGCCACAACATCGCTGTGACGTTTCCAAGACATGTTACAATCTAGGTAAAAACCTAGATACCTCACCAAATCAACCTGTTCAAGAGACTTACTAGATAATAATATTCGATCTACGGGTGTTCCAGTTCGATTAAAGACCATAAAGTTTGTCTTTTTTACATTGACTGCCAACAAACTTTCGGTTGTAGACATTTAAATCATTTAAGAGTCTATTTACTTTATTTATCAAATCATCCACAGAAGCACCACAAAAAGAAATAGCCGTGTCATCTGCGAAAGATGTAAGACACGAATCACGAAGGTAAAATCTCATAGTATCTACATAAACCAAATATAAAAGTGGACCTAAAACAGAACCTTGCGGGATACCACAATTCACAAGATATAGACTGGAAGTTACACTATCAGTTACAATCTTTATTGACCTTCCCTTTAACAAAGATTCAAAACAATTTAAATCAAAACTAAAATCCACTGTTTTTTTAAATCAATAAAAGCAGTGAGAGGTATTTTTCACTTTTAAGACACTGATTCACAAAATTACAGATGCTGCACTGCATGTGTAGTTGAGTGGCCTTTGCGGAAACCAAACTGAGTACCGCTTAAGAGACCATGTTGTGCTAGGTACTGGTACAGCCGTCGATGGACTACTTTTTCAAGTATTTTCGAGAAAAGAGGAAGGGTGGAGATTGGCCTCCCGTTCCCGACATCTGATCTTGAACCACCTTTGTGAAGGGTAGTAACCTTGGCTGTCTTGAGACCTTCAGGAAAGATTCCAGTTTCTAAGGACAGGATGATGATATGAAGTATGCAAGGAACAAGGTTAAGATAGATATATAGATAGTTTATTGCTGTAAGCAGCCCGAGGGACATGGCAAAAATTTAACATACGAAAAAAAAAAAAAAACTAATATATAATTATACACTTTTCCTTTAAACATGTTTTACTTATTCCAAAAACCTACTTCTGTGTTCCATCGCTAGCCTCAGAAATCGCCCCATTTTCTTTATACCAGCAAAACACTCATCCTTAAAAATTCGTTTTACCCACTCTTCGCCAAATACGCGCACACCATACTCTTCTTTTCTCCATTCACTCAGCTAAATACGATCGCAAAGCATGTGAATCACACTCTCATCCACGCACCAGCACATCGGACAGAAGTAAGGACCGAACTTCTGCTTACAATTACCAATATAACGTCTTCTACCCCCAACTAATACCACCGTCTTACCTCTGTTTAGCTCCAGTTTTTTACCTTCTAAGTACTCTCTCAAACAAATCAAGTAAAATCTGCAGATTATTTCTACTATCACTTAACAAAACTATGTCGTCAGCGAACACGAGCATACGCAGCATAGGTATATCTAAAGAAACCGTGGGCGCTCCTTTTTTTAACATAAACTCCACAACATCATTAAGTAATATTGCAAACAGTCTCGGCGACAGAGTACAACCTTATTTTACACCCATATTATAACTTATTACTTTAGATAGTTGTTTCCGTACCCTTACTATGAATCGTGTAAATCTATATATTTCTGCTAACATTGACAAAAATGTTACTGGTAGTCCTACATCTAACAGACTATCTATCAATAAAACTCTCTCTACATTGTCAAACGCCCCTTTCAGGTCTACGAATGCCGCATACAGTCTTCCATTTCTATGCCTAGTATAATTATCAATCACCACTTTTAATGCGAAAATATTATCCATCGGTCCGTAACTTGTCTAAACCCTACCTGTACATGATTTAAAACCTCCTTACAATCTAACCATTTCTTTAACCTGTTATCTAAAACCTTTGATATGCTATTCCCCAGGTGTATCCCCCTATAATTCCCAACCTCCTGCCTATTACCTTTCTTAAACAGGGGTGTCATTATTGATAAACTCCATTGCTTCGGCCACTCACCCTTACTTAATATACCTGAAAATAGGAATGTCATCGTCTGTGATAGATACGTTCTAACCCGTTTCCAAATAATTGTGGGGATCCCGTCGGGTCCCGGTGATGACCCTCCCCTCATCTTCTTCATGGACTCCCACACTTCGTCTTGGCTAACAGGATCCGTCAGGGCGCAATCTTCCTCTCTCAAAGGAAATTCTACTTGTTCCTTCAGTCGCTGCGCTGTTCGCTTTAGGTTATCATCACTTGAATGTTTCTTTTCCAGGTAATCTGTCCACGCCTTTGTTGAAGGGCCAGTCCCCAGCTCCTCGTGTCGAAGTGACCCCCTAATTCCATTCAAAACTTCTTATTTTTCTTAACATAGTCCTCCTCCATCATTTGTATTCGTTTTTCCTCCAATTCACTTTTTTTCTTCTTTATTAACTGCTTATACTCCCGTCGTTGCTCCCTATACTCCTCTAATAATACTTTATCAACATAAATACTATCCTTAATTCTTAGAAGGGCGACTCTAACCTTACTTCTCGTCGCTTCATATTCCTTATCAAAAATGTCCTTACCTTGTCTTCTATACTTTAGTTTATTATTGTCTTCATCCTCTCTGCTTACCTCCCTGACAATCTTACAAATTGCTTCAATTCCATCTTCCTTCTACCATTCACAATAATAAATCTACATTTTTCTATCCGCCCTTCTGTTAATTGCTTCTCTAACCTACTACTCAAAGTTTTATCACTTACATTTTCTGACCTAATTTTTGGGAACACCAACATCTTATCATTTAAATCCAGGTCTAATCCAATATTTGAATTCGCAACTCCCTTAACAGACATTCTGACACCTATTGTTGCTTCTATTGGCACGTGGTCCGAACCAACCATCGACAGCACCCTGAAGTCTGTACACCACGGCCAAAGAGACATATCCACTAAAATATAATCAACTATACTAGGCATCCTCCCCGCAAAACAAGTAAAATCACCGACATCTTTCCCCAGTCTACCATTTAAAATTACCAAATTTTCAATCCCGCAAACATCCAGTATTTTTCCACCCCATTTATTAACCTTCCGAATTCGGTCCTTACTTGTCCTCTCTACCGGTCGTTCCAGTTGATCATCCACACAAACTCCATTTGTACCAACAAATCCAGGGTCGGGGTCCTCATGCGGCAGCGACGGCACAAAAGTCCTTTCCATTTTACTACTCGTATACCCATTGAAGTCTCCTAAAAATACAAACTGATAACTTTTGTGAATTCGCTTATACTGGTAAGTTTCAGTAAACAGAATATCCCACGTATCTTCCTTTTCACTATAACGGCTAGTCTGCGGCGGAATATATACACCACAAACAATCAGGGAAACATTTCCTAATGTCAACTTCACCCATACAATGTTTTCAGATGACGATTTTAACAGAACGCACTTACTAAACATACCACTCTTAACTAACATAGAAACACCCCCACACACTCTATTATTTTTACTTCTCCTCCGCGATACTCCAAAAGAATAATAATCTCTTCCTACAATCAGATCAGGTTTCCAGCTTTCCACAATTCAAACAATATCCCAACTTCCTGCCATAAATAAACTATCAAACTTAACATCAGTATATCCCTGAATGTTCCATTCCACAATTTTTAGACTCAGCTCATGGCCCTCATTACCCTAGTGATCTTCCATCTCTTGTGGACCGAAGTTAAACCGGTAGTAATCGCCAGTATACCTGTCACTTCGTTCCCTGAAAGAACGGTACCCTTCACGCGCAACGTTTCTGTTTCCCACACGAGGATTTTTGGGGGCGTGCCTCTCGTGTTCTACAGGGCTGATTTCGCTACTCTTTCTGGCACGGCCTCCTGACACTGCTTGTTTATTACTTCTGTTAGGGATCTCTACCACCGTATTCCCATCACCATCTGAACTTAACGCATCGACACTCTCGCGACTTACAATTTCTGATTCCACCGCTGAACTAGTCCCTGGCTTACCACTGGGCCGTTCCGAATGCTCAGTAATTTCCTGCTCAGTTTCCATTACACTACCTGGGGCTTCACTTTGACTGTCTCTAACCGCTACAAACCCTTCAACGCCAGCCTCTGGAGATGCTTCTTTTTTAAGTTTTTCATCGCTCCCTCATATACGAAAGGTTCACCGTCTACAAACAGTTTAGCTGTTTAGCAGTTTAGCAGTAAGCTACTTCACTTTTTCTCCACGAGTGTTCACCTTAACGTTCTTTACGATCTGGCCAGTCAGCTTCTTGAAGTCCTTAAAGAAGGTATAATCGACACCTATACGGATTGTTCCGCCTCGCTAAAATGCAAATGTTTTCCCATTCAACTGGAGCATTTATAGAGGTATGCCTGGAGGCACGTTCAATGGCACGGTGCATACTATCTCCCTCTTGCTCTGTGTGGCCCTTTTCCAGATAGACGTGAGTAATTGACGGACATGACGTAAGGTGCTGACCGCCCATAAAGACATCCCAGAAAAAAATTGATTTCGATTCTGTCCTCCGCAAGAGCCAGACTCAAATTAGAACAACATCAAACACTATCGATGCAACCTCGTTTGCTCCTCTTTGTCCATCTGTTTCACACCAGATATTACAAAATCCGTCGTGGCTATTCATATTGTATAGGGTTAACTTATAGCAAGCAAGCTTTCGCTTGTAGAATATAGGACCAGCTTGTCCTTTCGGGGTTTCTAGAACTCGTTGAAGATCAAATTTAATGACGTAGCCTTCTCAAAGCCCTCCTCTTCTTCTTTAATCTTCCGAAAGATTTTTGTTTTTCAAAGTTCGTGCTTTGGTCTTTCTTTCCTGGTGCTCTTCATACTGCTTCGCATCTCTTTCTGATTTGTCTACGAGTTGGTTATACCTCAGACAAAGTCCACACTGTTTTTTTTTAGGCCTGTGAAACCCAAGGTTGAATTCTTGAACTCAAGACGGTAACTTTCTAATGCAAGGGCTACTTTCCTCTCTTTCTGACACTTTTCCTTATACAGATCATACATTCTACGCAATGAAAGATTGGCATCCAGCTAGAGTTTTTTTGTGCTCTTGCGGCAATAGTGACTCTCGACAGCGGGAAAGGACTTGATGTGATCATGGATAAATCCAAGTTGTTCTGGTGTTACCAGTTTGGCATTTTTATTTTTTTTTGTTGGTCAGGTTTCACAATTGGCTTAGCTGGTTCTTGAAACTCTGATTTCACGCAACGTCGTAGAAATTTTTCTGATATTCCAAAAGTCCCAAGAAAAAAATTCTTGCAAACTGGAAAGTAGTTTGTTTTGGACGGTAGGCTGTAAACAAGAGTGTTAGATCTTCTTGAAGAGTCTGACACAGTATGTGTCGTTTTAGGAACTTGCTTAAACAACCCAGCGATGAACTGTCTTTGCTGATCGTGGTTGTCTGCCTCTTTTCCGAGATTCCAAAACGATGTAAACATGCCGTTCAACATCTCGTCCGTAAAGCCTTTCTTACATTTTTCGTAAGTACAGGGATTTTCCTACCTCGCTTTCGCCTTCACAAACTTTCCAGTTGCAGGAGATACGTATTCTTTGCCTGAAACCCGTTAAGCCTTTCTGTGTGCTCTTCTGGATATCGAACCCGTGGCCAAGAGACTTTCGATTGGAGGACTTGATGCCTACAAGATTTGCCTCTGCAAGATCATTCTGTTCAGAACCAGCTGAAACTGCCGCATGGGGCTCAATACCAATATTTACAACTAGCGCTGGTGTCAACTCGCTGTTACTTTCTGAGTCACTAGACGGCAGAAACGAAGGATCACCTTCACTGTTGCATATAAGGTAAGGTAAGGTACAAATTTAATGGCAAATATATATAAACCTGGTGTTTCTCAAAAGCATCAGACATGCCAGGGGCATAAAGAACGACGCTTCACTAATTCTGATGGGTTTGTAGAAATTACTAATACAATTCTAGCCTAAGGCATTGTAAAGAAAAAACAAACGAACAACTATCACACATCAACACTAAAATTTAAGGACAACACGAGAATTGATATATCCTCTGGTTCGTCAGATTCACCCAGATACTGTAATGCTTCCTCTGTCTTGATAGTTTTCCTCTGTCGCATTTTTCTGAAAGGCAGCGGTATGTTTGAATGAAATAGAAACGGTAAGTTCAAAAGTGTACCGGAGCCTAACTTCTTTAGGCGTTTGCGAAAATCAGGCTCTTACAGCCTAGTTGAAGGATTTCATGCAATTAAAGGTTAATAAAAGTAAAAATAAATCAGGCTCGTGCAGCCCAGGTCGTGATTTTTCTCAGAATGAAGGTTGGGTATCCATGGCCAACAATAATTAACATAATCGGTCAGTTTTAACAGCAGGCAAAATAATCAGTAACGTAAAATTGGCCCCTCCCTCACCATTATAATGTCCAAACTACTGAAATGAAAAGAATGGTAGGCCTAGCTTATGACTGTGGTGGTGGAACAACTTCAAGCTCCGATAACTGATGAAAACTTTGTTTTTCGTGGCGTCTCTTGAACTTAAATCTTTTCTTCGAAAAGTGACAACAATCAAAGGGCATATCTTCACATTCGCCCTTTGGTTCTGGTCAGTGTTTTCGGATACGCCCAGGTGCCTATGCTGTAAATCAAAAGTGTGTTGATATACGTCCCTGCAAATGCACCCGCTGGATAGTACCCCACTAGAAGACTCTTTCGAACACAGTAACTCGTTTTCGCAAACAGTGTCAGATACGCCCTTTGGTTTTTGGCACGACGATATTCTATCCAAGATAAAAGGTGTCCTTTACCATAAACAAGTGTTTTTCTAATGTTGTTCTAATTTGATCAAGCAAAGCTGAGACAGTAATATTGAAAATGATAGGCGAGAGAATGCTACATTGCCTTAAACCCCTTTTTAGAACTATATTAAATTCACTGTAACTATTGTTCCACTTTATTCTCAGACAAGAACAACTATACCATTTTCTTAGGATTAATACTATAGGGAGAGGGATGTTATTTTTAAGTAGTGCAGCAATAGCCCCCGAATGAATAACAGAATCGTACGCAGCAGCAAAATCTAATGCCAAAGCATAAACATTCTCCCTAGAACTACAAAAAGAAACAATACGAACAAGGAGGGTGTGGGCTGTATCCATACTTAAATGCTTCAGAAATCCAAATTGATTTAGCCCTTGATTACAAGACTCAAAATATTTTAGGAGAATGATCTCAAAATTTATCTTATTTGACAAGAAACCGTAATTGGCCGAAAACCACCACACTGTTCTAGATTACCTCCTTTCTTTGGGATTGGCAAGGTTGTAGCTACTTTCTTCATTTACACACACACACAAACTTCCATATCTCATTCGGGTCTCCCGCAATTTTGGCTCCAATCTCATCCCGAACAAGTTGTGAAATCTTAATTCGGACCTGAAAAGTGACTTAGTTGACTTCATGTTAATGAAAAAAGGTCCAAATCGGGGGCTTCCTGCAGATCGCCACTGCTGAAAAGCAATAGTCGCATTCTTTTGGCTTTGTGCTAAAACATGATGCGGAAAACATTAGTTTCAAAGGCTTTTTTAGCCCCTGTTTTTAAACTATGTATATTCTCTTGATAAAAATTATTCATAGCAATCTGATCAAAATTCGAACGACGATTTACAGTTATTTGAGATAAAAGCTTATCAGATTCGTCATGGTACCTGGGTATATTTTCTTTGTCCTATTTAAGACTAGACAATTTGACTAGAATGGTGAGTAATTAAAATAGGTAAATCTTGAATAACAATACTAAAAGAAAGATAAAGATATTCACTTATCGGTATATCAGAGCCAACATGAACATGGGATGAAACAATTGTTGAATCTGAAGCTACAATGTAGTCCAGATCCGATACTGAATCTGGGTTACGCACATACGTTCCAGATGAAGATTTCTCTACAAGATGGTATGCCGGGAGTCAGTAAAGTAATGCTGGCGCCCGAATATCAGAGTCATTCAGATCGCAGTTGATCGCCACAAATTAGCCATTGAAAATCTCTCGGAATTTGAATTATAGCTCGAGATAGAAGTGAACACGCAAAATCAAAATCAGAATCTGTGTTGAGATATTCTTATCACCATAAAATACTGACTCTTCGCAAAGATAGATGCCGATAAATTATTCCGAACAAATATTCCCCCCCCCCCCCGGATGGACGTCCTCCAGTAGGAGCAGCCGGTACCAAAAAAAAAAGCAAAACGTGGGCTAAAATTTGAAAGCAATCCGACAGAATGTTACAGTAAATGATGCTCTTGTAAGTACAGAATATCTACATTAAGAAGTAATGATTTCAATACATGAACTTTATCTGTAACACCATTAGTATTAAACGAAATTACTTTCAGTACTTTCATTTTTTAGCTTTCTTTATTCTAGCTGCAATCACTTAACAACGGAAGCTGAAACCGGTATGGTCTGTTGAGCCGCAATGCACACACTTGGAACTATTCGTACACGGATTTGTACACGAATGAGAATGATCCGTATCAAGCCATTTCAGCCACCGTTCCACACTAGAGCAAGCAGTAGCAACGTGGTCCAAAGAACCACATTTAAAGCACATTTTCGGAAGAAGTTGATAATCCTTAATTCGGAAATGCTCATACCCGATGTGAATACCGTGCCTCAAATAATATGATTTCGCAGAAACAGACCGAAATAGTACACGGTACGAACTGGAGCTGCCAATTCGTTCAAACCCTTGTATACCGTGGAGGTTAGCAGCTACCTCGTTCACAGCATACGAGAATTTCGCTACGAATTGCCGAATTTCAAACTGTCAAGTCAAACTGTTCTTCAAAACCTCCGCCGACGATTTCTTAGCGTGTCTGACCCACTTTGATCCTTAGTTAGAATTATTCGGTACCGTAACTCGCACAATTCCCTCCGAACCTATCAAGTTTTTCAACAATTCATGCCGTTTGACAGAATCATCAGCCTCAGCTGAAGGGGAATCAACTACAACACCAACTATATCGCTATCACCTGCGAGACTCGGCGAGTTTACACTCCCAGAGCCAGTTTCATTTCCATTTGTCATCCTGCTAGGAACCTTGCCAATTTTATCACCGAGATCCGCGCAACAATTCGGGAGCTTCCGACACATTGCTTGCAATAAAATCCAGCTTATCCGCATAGTTCATTAGCCTATTGTCCCATGAATTTAATGGCGCGCGTCATATTCGCATGCACCTCCGATTCAGTAGTTGGTATGAAGTCACTTGCTGTCATTACGAACTTCGGTTATACAGAGCGAGGGGATGCATCCTCCGAGCGCAAAATGTCGATACTATCTTCGCACAAATGTTTTTTAGCTGATAGTCCGCGTCGTGACGGGAATTTACTGGTGGGCTTGACAACAGCGACTATTAACGATCTGGCGCTTTCAAGTTCCTCAACTTTGTAGAAATCGAAACAGGTGGCTACACAATCATCGTCACTAATTCCAGTATGTACGCAATGATTTACGAAGCTCAAATGGGGAGAGTATACCATTTGCGTAGTAGCGAAACTTAGAATGTCGGAAAGTTACTGCAACTGACTTATCGCTACATGACTCACAAATATAGAATGAGATACTATCCTTTTCCACTCGTTCCAGTTTCTCACATCTGTTGTGGCATAGACGGCCACAGCCTCCAGCATTAACTGCACACGTCACTGCGTCTCTATTAGCCAAAGATAAACTTTCGCCACATTTTCCACAAGTAGTTTATTACGCCGAGTAGCTTGTCATATTTAAAAGATCCAAGAATAACTGGATTGCTAACGACGGGTGATGCGCGTGCTAAGGAAAATGACTAGACCATTCCACTCCAATATCCTCAAAGCTCTTTCACTCTCTTACAAATCTCCTTCAGTCCAAAATAAGATAGTGCAAATAATTATGTCTGTACCACTTTTCAAGCAGTGCACCCTTCGGAGATCAGACGCTGATCCTGTGATCCCATTTCTTAACCTATCAAACCTTGGACGTTCCAATCCACACACCTGAAACTACGCTCATGGCCCTCACTCCCCTAAGCTACGTCACGTTCGCCATCAGGGGCAAACGCTGTCTGATCAAGGGCGAAATCGCGTTCTTTCCTAAAAAGCTGTCTCGGTTCCGCATTGGCCCTCGCCCTTATTCGACTGTGACCTATAGACCTATAATTAAGACCTCGATTGTCGTCACGATAAGACCTTGGGCCATGGTAATTTCCCCTTTGAAGGGGATCACGGATACTTGATTGCACATAACTAGGGCTTGGGCTGAATGTTTTATCCCTGTTCCGTTTATTCTGCTGGAAACCAACCACTTGCTCCGCTGCCCTTTCCCCAATCACTAGCCTCTGAAATGTCAGATGCTCCCCTTTCAAGCGACTCACTCACAGAAACTCCATCACTGCTCCGCTCTCTCTCCGTAACTTCATCTCTATTCCGTTGCCCTCTATTTGGTTCCTCTGTCACTTTGCCGTTGGCATTATCCAACACAAATACGCGATGACCTATTTATAGCTTCACAACCCTTAGTCTGAAGTCACTGTGTCCTTCCTCTCTGGCTCTCACCAAAACGGGTTTTAGACTTTCAGTTTATTCCGGGTTAGTAATTCGCGTTCAGTATAATCTGGAGCTGCAGCAGAGCTTAAGGATCTAGGCAGTTCTGCAAGCTCCTGTCTTAACCATGTTCAGGGTTGCCACTCGGACAAATAAATGGTACTAATCAGAACCACAAAAAGTACTACTTTAAAGAAAGGTACTACTTTAAAAAAAAAATTTGCGCGTGTATCGCGCAACACGCGCACATCGGTTCTGTATTTATTTCTTTGCTTTATCACATAGCTAAAGGAGTTTTTTTTTTGTCTCCGTTTGGGACCGGTTTCTCTTGTCCACATTTTCTTTGTTGTTGCTAAAAGTTATATCCAAGTATTTGCTTGGAAATGGAAAAGGTAATGTTATTTCTAATTTTGGTCAGTCGTATATTTGAATCAGGCGAGCGTAACATAAATAAAATTTTTGGTACTATCAGATTTACATGTATCCAATTCTTCAAAACAGTGGCACTTAGCCAGTTGTAGAAAGATTTGTTTCTTGCTCTGACGGCTAGGACAATTTTGTAGCTGATAGGACCCTAGATTTTAGGTTAAAGCATTTTTTTATTTCCGGTAGGAAATTATCAACATCAAAGATTTCACTTACTATAGCAGCTGTAAGTAAAAGCACACGCAGATTAAGGTGCCACGAAACAAGATATGCTCCTCGGCTGACCAGGGCTTCCAATTCTTTGCGCTCCTGATCGGCTCTGCAGGGACATCCCATGTTTCTTGATTAGGAACTTCCCGTTTCACGTGCATCATATCGGAAATCGTTTCTGGCAGTAATCTGTTTCGAAGTGGTGTCCCAATCAGCTTTAATCAGCTACTACAGTTACCGGAATTGACGAGAGGCCAACAAAGGATAAAAAGTCACCGAGTGACAACTTACCGCCGGCAGCTGTAGTCATTGCTTATGGTGGTGGTGTATTTCCCGCAGCATTAAATATCATAGTCAATGCTGGAAACCCGAGTTTCTACTTTGGACTATACAACGGCGTCACTAAGTAGAGAATTTGGTTCATTTATTTTTTACCTTTTGGCTGTTATCCAGAATATCGGTCTAACAACCTCGACGGCCATTTGTTTTCGCCTTCGGCTCGGAGAGGTTATTTGCAATGGCCGTCTCGCTGTTATTTTCCGATATCAACCTCGATGTCTGAAGTTAACCTTTAATAATGGAGGATCATTTTGTTTTATTTTTCTGTTCTGATAGTTTGAGGTCAGTTAATGTTGGTTCCTATATACAATTTAACAAGCTTTAACAAGACTCCAGAAAGTGGTGTGACTGGCATGCTCATATAAAGTAAAGACTCCATTCTTCGCGTTAAGTCCCGTCAACTCCGACCATGGCCGAAATGTTGTTCTCAGCCAGTCTGATATTGCATACCGTCCGACCTAATTCGGCGTTCCGAGCGCCAAATCCTTTGACATGCTATCAACAAGCCTTGGATCTTTCTTCTTGCTTTTAAACAGGGCCATTGAGGGACAGTGTCATCCGCCTGCTATTCTGTTAACTTACCTTCCGCCGCAAAAACTGGTGTCTTACCAAAAGCCTCCGACTCCTGTCGATTACCACAACTTTGGATGCGCTCAGTCCTCGTCGGTTAAGGACCATTCAAGCTTACGTTTAAGGCGCAGAATTTCTGAGTTATACTTGCTACCCGCGAATATCTGTGGTAAAACTTTCATCCCGCCAGGCTTGCTGTAGTAAAAATTAATAGGAACGGGTTCTGTTTTGTGTGTTAAAAGTTATACGAGACCAATCACAGTGTGCATTTCCATCACTTGAATGTTAAGGAAGAAAGAGAGAAGGAGGAAAGGAGAGATATTTGTAATATAACTGAAACTGAATGAGCTCTTTGAATGGAAAGTAGTCATACTATACTGTACAGCTACTTGCTTTTGACTTCTACAACCTTTTACCTTATCTGAAATAATTACATGAATCCTGGTAGGATCAAAACTAAATCGAGCAATCTGCATCGGTCAAACAGACGCAGCAACAGATATTATACTGAATTTGCACAAAACCGATCGAGGCTGATCTAAAATTCCACATTTCAGCTAGGTTCTCTTGGGATTCAATGTCAGGCTTCAGGCTCCAGTGTTGTTAATCGGCGCATACGTTGGCGTACAACTTGATTTTCAAGTTGAAAAGAAGAGGAGGGTAAGGCTTACAAGGCGAAGTATTATTTATTCATGTTACAACACAAGCGTGAACGGTCCTTTAGACCCTCTTCAATGACCCGCTTCTTCTGCTCTGCAGAGAAAAACTGTTGTCTTGCCAACAACTTCCTGTTTGTCATGAATCATACTGTTTTCGATGCTAGACCACCAACTCGGATTCGCTTAGTCCCTTTCAATGACCCGCTTCTTCTACTCTGCAGAGAAAACTGTTGTCTTGACAACATCTTCCTGTTTGTCATGAATCATACTGCTTAGTCCCTTTCAATGACCCGCTTCTTCTACTCTGCAGAGAAAACTGTTGTCTTGCCAACATCTTCCTGCTTGTCATGAATCTTACTGTTGTCGATGTTAAACCACAAACTCGGATTCGCTTAGTCCCTTTCAATGACCCGCTCTACTCCGCAGAGCAAAACAGTTGTCTTGCCAACAACTTTCTGTTTGTCATGAATCATACTTCTGTCGATGTTAAACCACAACTTCGGTTAACTTAGTCCCTCTTTAATGACCCTCTTCTTCTACTCTGCAGAGCAAAACTGTTCTCTTGCCAACAACTGCCTGTTTGTCATGAATCATACCTTTGTCGATGTTAAACCACAACCTCGGAATCGCTTAGTCCCTCTTCAATGACCCGCTTCTTCTACTCCGCAGAGCAAAACAGTTGTCTTGCCAACAACTTCCCGTTTGTCACGAATCATACTTTCGTCGATGTTAAACCACAACACAACCTCGGTTAACTTAGTCCCTCTTCAATGACCCTCTTCTTCTACTCTGCAGAGCAAAACTGTTGTCGTGCCAACACTACCTGTTTGTCACGAATCATAGTTTTGTCGAAGTTAAACCACAACCTCGGATTCGCTTAGTCCCTCTTCAATGACCCGCTTCTTCTACTCCGCAGAGCAAAACAGTTGTCTTGCCAACAACTTCCCGTTTGTCATGAATCATACTTTCGTCCATGTTAAACCAAAACACAACCTCGGTTAACTTAGTCCCTCTTCAATGACCCTCTTCTTCTACTCTGCCAGCAAAACTGTTGTCGTGCCAACAACTACCTGTTTGTCACGAATCATAGTTTTGTCGATGTTAAACCACAACCTTGGATTCGCTTAGTCCCTCTTAAATGACCTGCTTCTTCTACTCCGCAGAGCAAAACAGTTGTCTAGTGGAAAGACTATAGTGGAAAGACTAAAGTGGACAGACTATAGTGGAAAGACTAAAGTGGACAGACTAATGTGGAAAGACTATAGTGGAAAGACTAAAGTGGAAAGACTAAAGTGGAAAGACTAGAGTAGACAGACCATAGTGGAAAGACTGTAGTGGAAAGACTAAAGTGTACAGACTAAAGTGGACGGACTAAAGTTGAAAGACTAAAGTGGACAGACTATAGTGGAAAGACTGAAGTGGAAAGACTAAGTGGACAGACTAAAGTGGAAAGACTATAGTGGAAAGAGTAAAGTGGACAGACTATGGTGGAAGGAAAGACTAAAGTGGACAGACTACAGTGGACAGACTAAAGTGGAAAGACTAAAGTGGACAGACAGTAGTGGAAAGACGATAGTGGAAAGACTAAAGTGGACAGACTATAGTGGAAAGACTAAAGTGGACAGACTAATGTGGAAAGACTATAGTGGAAAGACTAAAGTGGAAAGACCAGAGTAGACAGACAATAGTGGAACGACTGTAGTGGAAAGACTAAAGTGTACAGACTATAGTGGAAAGACTAAAGTGTTCAGACTAAAGTGGAAAGACTAAAGTGGACAGACAATAGTGGAAAGACTATAGTGGAAAGACTAAAGTGGACAGACTATAGTAGAAAGACTAAAGTGGACAGACTAATGTGGAAAGACTATAGTGGAAAGACTAAAGTGGAAAGACTAGAGTAGACAGACTATAGTGGAAAGACTGTAGTGGAAAGACTAAGTGGACAGACTAAAGTGGAAAGACTATAGTGGAATGACTAAAGTGGACAGACTATAGTCGAAAGACTGAATTGGAATTACTAAGTGGACAGACTAAAGTGGAAAGACTAAAGTGGACAGACAGTAGTGGAAAGACGATAGTGGAAAGACTAAAGTGGACAGACTATAGTGGAAAGACTAAAGTGGACAGACTAATGTGGAAAGACTATAGTGGAAAGACTAAAGTGGAAAGACCAGAGTAGACAGACTATAGTGGAAAGACTGTAGTGGAAAGACTAAGTGGACAGACTAAAGTGGAAAGACTATAGTGGAATGACTAAAGTGGACAGACTATAGTCGAAAGACTGAATTGGAATGACTAAGTGGACAGACTAAAGTGGAAAGACTATAGTGGAAAGACTAAAGTGGACAGACTATGGTGGAAAGACTGAAGTGGAAAGAGTAAGTGGACAGACTAAAGTGGAAAGACTAAAGTGGACAGACTAATGTGGAAAGACTATAGTGGAAAGACTAAAGTGGAAAGACTAGAGTAGACAGACTATAGTGGAAAGACTGTAGTGGAAAGACTAAGTGGACAGACTAAAGTGGAAAGACTATAGTGGAATGACTAAAGTGGACAGACGATAGTCGAAAGACTGAATTGGAATGACTAAGTGGACAGACTAAAGTGGAAAGACTATAGTGGAAAGACTAAAGTGGACAGACTATGGTGGAAAGACTGAAGTGGAAAGACTAAGTGGACAGACTAATGTGGAAAGACAATAGTGGAAAGACTAAAGTGGACAGACTAATGTGGAAAGACAATAGTGGAAAGACTAAAGTGGAAAGACTAAAGTGGAAAGACTGAAGTGGAAAGACTAAAGTGGACAGACTAATGAGGAAAGACTATAGTGGAAAGACTAAAGTGGACAGACTAATGTGGAAAGACAATAGTGGAAAGACTAAAGTGGAAAGACTAAAGTGGAAAGACTGAAGTGGAAAGACTAAGTGGACAGACTATAGTTCAAAGACTATAGTGGAAAGACTAAAGTGGACAGACTAATGTGGAAAGACTATAGTGGAAAGACTAAAGTGGACAGACTAATGTGGAAAGACTAAAGTGGAAAGACTAAAGTGGAAAGACTGAAGTGGAAAGACTAAGTGGACAGACTAAAGTAGAAAGACTAAAGTGGACAGACTATAGTGGAAAGACTGAAGTGGAAAGACTAAGTGGACAGACTAAAGTGGAAAGACTATAGTGGAATGACTAAAGTGGACAGACTATAGTGGAAAGACTAAAGTGGACCGACTAATGTGGAAAGACTATAGTGGAAAGACTAAAGTGGAAAGACTAGAGTAGACAGACTATAGTGGAAAGACTGTAGTGGAAAGACTAAAGTGTACAGACTAAAGTGGACAGACTAAAGTTGAAAGACTAAAATGGACAGACTATAGTGGAAAGACTGAAGTGGAAAGACTAAGTGGACAGACTATAGTGGAAAGACTATAGTGGAAAGACTAAAGTGGACAGACTAATGAGGAAAGACTATAGTGGAAAGACTAAAGTGGACAGACTAATGTGGAAAGACAATAGTGGAAAGACTAAAGTGGAAAGACTAAAGTGGAAAGACTGAAGTGGAAAGACTAAGTGGACAGACTAAAGTAGAAAGACTAAAGTGGACAGACTATGGTGGAAAGACTGAAGTGGAAAGACTAAGTGGGCAGACTAAAGTGGAAAGACTATAGTGGAAAGACTAAAGTGGACAGACTACAGTGGACAGACTAAAGTGGAAAGACTAAAGTGGACAGACAATAGAGGAAAGACGATAGTGGAAAGACTAAAGTGGACAGACTATAGTGGAAAGACTAAAGTGGACCGACTAATGTGGAAAGACTATAGTGGAAAGACTAAAGTGGAAAGACTAAAGTGGACGGACTAAAATGGAAAGACTATAGTGGAAAGACTAAACTGGACAGACTATAGTGGAAAGACGAAAGTGGACAGACAATAGTGGAAAGACGATAGTGGAAAGACTAAAGTGGACAGACTATAGTGGAAAGACTAAAGTGGACAGACTAATGTGGAAAGACTATAGTGGAAAGACTAAAGTGGAAAGACTAAAGTGGAAAGACTAGAGTAGACAGACTATAGTGGAAAGACTGTAGTGGAAAGACTAAAGTGTACAGACTAAAGTGGACAGACTAAAGTTGAAAGACTAAAATGGACAGACTATAGTGGAAAGACTGAAGTGGAAAGACTAAGTGGACAGACCAAAGTGGAAAGACTATAGTGGAAAGACTAAAGTGGACAGACTAAAGTGGAAAGACTAAAGTGGACAGACAATAGTGGAAAAACGATAGTGGAAAGACTAAAGTGGACAGACTATAGTGGAAAGACTAAAGTGGACAGACTAATTTGCAAAGACTATAGTGGAAAGACTAAAGTGGACAGACTATAGTGGAAAGACTAAAGTGGACAGATTAATGTGGAAAGACTATAGTGGAAAGACTAAAGTGGAAAGACTAGAGTAGACAGACTATAGTGGAAAGACTGTAGTGGAAAGACTAAAGTGTACAGACTAAAGTGGACAGACTAAAGCTGAAAGACTAAAGTGGAAAGACTAGAGTAGACAGATTATAGTGGAAAGACTGTAGTGGAAAGACTAAGTGGACAGACTAAAGTGGAAAGACTATAGTGGAATGACTAAAGTGGACAGACTATAGTGGAAAGACTGAAGTGGAAAGACTAAAGTGGATAGACTATAGTGGAAAGACTAAAGTGGACGGACTAATGTGGAAAGACTATAGTGGAAAGACTAAAGTGGAAAGACTAAAGTGGACAGACTAAAATGGAAAGACTATAGTGGAAAGACTAAACTGGACAGACTATAGTGGAAAGACTGAAGTGGAAAGACTAAGTGGACAGACTAAAGTGGAAAAACTATAGTGGAAAGACTAAAGTGGACAGACTAAAGTGGACAGACTAAAGTGGAAAGACTAAAGTGGACAGACAATAGTGGAAAGACGATAGTGGAAAGACTAAAGTGGACAGACTATAGTGGAAAGACTAAAGTGGACAGACTGAAGTGGACAGACGAAAGTGGAAAGACGAAAGTGGACAGACAATAGTGGAAAGACGATAGTGGAAAGACTAAAGTGGACAGACTATAGTGGAAAGACTAAGTGGACAGACTAATGTGGAAAGACTATAGTGGAAAGACTAAAGTGGAAAGACTAAAGTGGAAAGACTAAAGTGGACAGACTAAAATGGAAAGACTATAGTGGAAAGACTAAACTGGACAGACTATAGTGGAAAGACTGAAGTGGAAAGACTAAGTGGACAGACTAAAGTGGAAAATCTATAGTGGAAAGACTAAAGTGGACAGACTAAAGTGGACAGACTAAAGTGGAAAGACTAAAGTGGACAGACAATAGTGGAAAGACGATAGTGGAAAGACTAAAGTGGACAGACTATAGTGGAAAGACTAAAGTGGACAGACTGAAGTGGACAGACTAAAGTGGAAAGACGAAAGTGGACAGACAATAGTGGAAAGACGATAGTGGAAAGACTAAAGTGGAAAGACTATATTGGAAAGACTAAAGTGGACAGACTAATGTGGAAAGACTATAGTGGAAAGACTAAAGTGGACAGACTAATGTGGAAAGACTATAGTGGAAAGACTAAAGTGGAAAGACTAAAGTGGAAAGACTAGAGTAGACAGACTATAGTGGAAAGACTGTAGTGGAAAGACTAAAGTGTACAGACTAAAGTGGACAGACTAAAGTTGAAAGACTAAAATGGACAGACTATAGTGGAAAGACTGAAGTGGACAGACTATAGTTCAAAGACTATAGTGGAAAGACTAAAGTGGACAGACTAATGTGGAAAGACTATAGTGGAAAGACTAAAGTGGACAGACTAATGTGGAAAGACTATAGTGGAAAGACTAAAGTGGAAAGACTAAAGTGGAAAGACTGAAGTGGAAAGACTAAGTGGACAGACTAAAGTAGAAAGACTAAAGTGGACAGACTATAGTGGAAAGACTGAAGTGGAAAGACTAAGTGGACAGACTAAAGTGGAAAGACTATAGTGGAATGACTAAAGTGGACAGACTATAGTGGAAAGACTAAAGTGGACCGACTAATGTGGAAAGACTATAGTGGAAAGACTAAAGTGGAAAGACTAAAGTGGAAAGACTAGAGTAGACAGACTATAGTGGAAAGACTGTAGTGGAAAGACTAAAGTGTACAGACTAAAGTGGACAGACTATAGTGGAAAGACTAAAGTGGAAAGACTAAAGTGGAAAGACTGAAGTGGAAAGACTAAGTGGACAGACTAAAGTAGAAAGACTAAAGTGGACAGACTATAGTGGAAAGACTGAAGTGGAAAGACTAAAGTAGAAAGACTAAAGTGGACAGACTATAGTGGAAAGACTGAAGTGGAAAGACTAAGTGGACAGACTAAAGTGGAAAGACTATAGTGGAATGACTAAAGTGGACAGACTATAGTGGAAAGACTGAAGTGGAAAGACTAAGTGGACAGACTATAGTGGAAAGACTATAGTGGAAAGACTAAAGTGGACAGACTAATGAGGAAAGACTATAGTGGAAAGACTAAAGTGGACAGACTAATGTGGAAAGACAATAGTGGAAAGACTAAAGTGGAAAGACTAAAGTGGAAAGACTGAAGTGGAAAGACTAAGTGGACAGACTAAAGTAGAAAGACTAAAGTGGACAGACTATGGTGGAAAGACTGAAGTGGAAAGACTAAGTGGACAGACTAAAGTGGAAAGACTATAGTGGAAAGACTAAAGTGGACAGACTACAGTGGACAGACTAAAGTGGAAAGACTAAAGTGGACAGACAATAGAGGAAAGACGATAGTGGAAAGACTAAAGTGGACAGACTATAGTGGAAAGACTAAAGTGGACAGACTAATGTGGAAAGACTATAGTGGAAAGACTAAAGTGGAAAGACTAAAGTGGACGGACTAAAATGGAAAGACTATAGTGGAAAGACTAAACTGGACAGACTATAGTGGAAAGACGAAAGTGGACAGACAATAGTGGAAAGACGATAGTGGAAAGACTAAAGTGGACAGACTATAATGGAAAGACTAAAGTGGACAGACTAATGTGGAAAGACTATAGTGGAAAGACTAAAGTGGAAAGACTAAAGTGGAAAGACTAGAGTAGACAGACTATAGTGGAAAGACTGTAGTGGAAAGACTAAAGTGTACAGACTAAAGTGGACAGACTAAAGTTGAAAGACTAAAATGGACAGACTATAGTGGAAAGACTGAAGTGGAAAGACTAAGTGGACAGACCAAAGTGGAAAGACTATAGTGGAAAGACTAAAGTGGACAGACTAAAGTGGAAAGACTAAAGTGGACAGACAATAGTGGAAAAACGATAGTGGAAAGACTAAAGTGGACAGACTATAGTGGAAAGACTAAAGTGGACAGACTAATTTGCAAAGACTATAGTGGAAAGACTAAAGTGGACAGACTATAGTGGAAAGACTAAAGTGGACAGATTAATGTGGAAAGACTATAGTGGAAAGACTAAAGTGGAAAGACTAAAGTGGAAAGACTAGAGTAGACAGACTATAGTGGAAAGACTGTAGTGGAAAGACTAAAGTGTACAGACTGAAGTGGAAAGACTAAAGTTGAAAGACTAAAATGGACAGACTATAGTGGAAAGACTGAAGTGGACAGACTATAGTTCAAAGACTATAGTGGAAAGACTAAAGTGGACAGACTAATGTGGAAAGACTATAGTGGAAAGACTAAAGTGGACAGACTAATGTGGAAAGACTAAAGTGGAAAGACTAAAGTGGAAAGACTAAAGTGGACAGACTAATGTGGAAAGACTAAAGTGGAAAGACTAAAGTGGAAAGACTAAAGTGGAAAGACTGAAGTGGAAAGACTAAGTGGACAGACTAAAGTAGAAAGACTAAAGTGGACAGACCAAAGTGGAAAGACTATAGTGGAAAGACTAAAGTGGACAGACTAAAGTGGAAAGACTAAAGTGGACAGACAATAGTGGAAAGACGATAGTGGAAAGACTAAAGTGGACAGACTATAGTGGAAAGACTAAAGTGGACAGACTGAAGTGGACAGACTAAAGTGGAAAGACGAAAGTGGACAGACAATAGTGGAAAGACGATAGTGGAAAGACTAAAGTGGAAAGACTATATTGGAAAGACTAAAGTGGACAGACTAATGTGGAAAGACTATAGTGGAAATACTAAAGTGGACAGACTAATGTGGAAAGACTATAGTGGAAAGACTAAAGTGGAAAGACTAAAGTGGAAAGACTAGAGTAGACAGACTATAGTGGAAAGACTGTAGTGGAAAGACTAAAGTGTACAGACTAAAGTGGACAGACTAAAGTTGAAAGACTAAAATGGACAGACTATAGTGGAAAGACTGAAGTGGACAGACTATAGTTCAAAGACTATAGTGGAAAGACTAAAGTGGACAGACTAATGTGGAAAGACTATAGTGGAAAGACTAAAGTGGACAGACTAATGTGGAAAGACTAAAGTGGAAAGACTAAAGTGGAAAGACTAAAGTGGAAAGACTGAAGTGGAAAGACTAAGTGGACAGACTAAAGTAGAAAGACTAAAGTGGACAGACTATAGTGGAAAGACTGAAGTGGAAAGACTAAGTGGACAGACTAATGTGGAAAGACAATAGTGGAAAGACTAAAGTGGAAAGACTAAAGTGGAAAGACTGAAGTGGAAAGACTAAGTGGACAGACTAAAGTAGAAAGACTAAAGTGGACAGACTATGGTGGAAAGACTGAAGTGGAAAGACTAAGTGGACAGACTAAAGTGGAAAGACTATAGTGGAAAGACTAAAGTGGACAGACTACAGTGGACAGACTAAAGTGGAAAGACTAAAGTGGACAGACAATAGAGGAAAGACGATAGTGGAAAGACTAAAGTGGACAGACTATAGTGGAAAGACTAAAGTGGACAGACTAATGTGGAAAGACTATAGTGGAAAGGCTAAAGTGGAAAGACTAAAGTGGAAAGACTAGAGTAGACAGACTATAGTGGAAAGACTGTAGTGGAAAGACTAAAGTGGACGGACTAATGTGGAAAGACTATAGTGGAAAGACTAAAGTGGAAAGACTATAGTGGAAAGACGAAAGTGGACAGACAATAGTGGAAAGACGATAGTGGAAAGACTAAAGTGGACAGACTATAGTGGAAAGACTAAAGTGGACAGACTAATGTGGAAAGACTATAGTGGAAAGGCTAAAGTGGAAAGACTAAAGTGGAAAGACTAGAGTAGACAGACTATAGTGGAAAGACTGTAGTGGAAAGACTAAAGTGGACGGACTAATGTGGAAAGACTATAGTGGAAAGACTAAAGTGGAAAGACTAAAGTGGACAGACTAAAATGGAAAGACTATAGTGGAAAGACTAAACTGGACAGACTATAGTGGAAAGACTGAAGTGGAAAGACTAAGTGGACAGACTAAAGTGGAAAAACTATAGTGGAAAGACTAAAGTGGACAGACTAAAGTGGACAGACTAAAGTGGACAGACTATGGTGGAAAGACTGAAGTGGAAAGACTAAGTGGACAGACTAAAGTGGAAAGACTATAGTGGAAAGACTAAAGTGGACAGACTACAGTGGACAGACTAAAGTGGAAAGACTAAAGTGGACAGACAATAGAGGAAAGACGATAGTGGAAAGACTAAAGTGGACAGACTATAGTGGAAAGACTAAAGTGGACAGACTAATGTGGAAAGACTATAGTGGAAAGGCTAAAGTGGAAAGACTAAAGTGGAAAGACTAGAGTAGACAGACTATAGTGGAAAGACTGTAGTGGAAAGACTAAAGTGGACGGACTAATGTGGAAAGACTATAGTGGAAAGACTAAAGTGGAAAGACTATAGTGGAAAGACGAAAGTGGACAGACAATAGTGGAAAGACGATAGTGGAAAGACTAAAGTGGACAGACTATAGTGGAAAGACTAAAGTGGACAGACTAATGTGGAAAGACTATAGTGGAAAGGCTAAAGTGGAAAGACTAAAGTGGAAAGACTAGAGTAGACAGACTATAGTGGAAAGACTGTAGTGGAAAGACTAAAGTGGACGGACTAATGTGGAAAGATTATAGTGGAAAGACTAAAGTGGAAAGACTAAAGTGGACAGACTAAAATGGAAAGACTATAGTGGAAAGACTAAACTGGACAGACTATAGTGGAAAGACTGAAGTGGAAAGACTAAGTGGACAGACTAAAGTGGAAAAACTATAGTGGAAAGACTAAAGTGGACAGACTAAAGTGGACAGACTAAAGTGGAAAGACTAAAGTGGACAGACAATAGTGGAAAGACGATAGTGGAAAGACTAAAGTGGACAGACTATAGTGGAAAGACTAAAGTGGACAGACTAAAGTGGACAGACGAAAGTGGAAAGACGAAAGTGGACAGACAATAGAGGAAAGACGATAGTGGAAAGACTAAAGTGGACAGACTATAGTGGAAAGACTAAAGTGGACAGACTAATGTGGAAAGACGATAGTGGAAAGACTAAAGTGGAAAGACTAAGTGGAAAGACTAAAGTGGAAAAACTATAGTGGAAAGACTAAAGTGGACAGACTAAAGTGGACAGACTAAAGTGGACAGACTAAAGTGGAAAGACTAAAGTGTCATTTCTACGGAACGGTGTGAAGATCGGGTACGAAAATTTCCGTGTATATGAGTTTAAGCAATTGCCAAAGTGTTGCTTCAAGTGTCGTTCTCCGGAACACTTGGAAAGTGCCTGTACTAGTCGTACTCCCAAGTGCGCTCGTTGTGCTGGGCCGCATACATTCACAAACAGTGATCCTTGTACGGAATCTCCGAAATGTGCAAATTGTGGAGAATCTCATCCATCTTACAGCCTACGATGCCCTGTGATCAAAAAGATCATTGACAAGGTCTATTCTCAGAAATGAATTCGGAAATCAGTATAGTCTCATTCAATGTTAATGGAACGAGAGGCAAGGACTTTTTGATTGATGAACTGTATGCTAATTACGATGTGGTTTGTCTCCAGGAGCATTTACTAACGGCTCTCAGCGACAATTTTTTGAGACGAAGCAATGATCACATGGTCTTTGTGCGTCCAGCTAAAGTTACGCGTGGTCGCCCTTCTGGCGGTTTAGCTTGTGCGTTTAAGAAAAATATCCCTGGTGCGAGTCCTGTGCTTTTCCAATCAGATGATACTTTTCTTGCTGTACGACTTGGTAACATTGTGTTTATTAATGTGTATTTGCCGTATAATGACCGTTCTATTCGTTCACTTCAAAAGTTTTCATGTGCTTGTAATGGTCTTAAAACTTTAACTCAAAAGATTTCTGATCACGGGCTGCATTTTGTCATTGCTGGGGACTTTAATACTGATCTTGCTTCTGATAATGTAAGGAATGACCAGCTTCTTGACTCTCTCCCTGCTTACAAAATTGTTCAGAAGTCCCATGATTATACGTATATTCACCATTCAGGTAGTAAATCAAATATTGATCATGTTGTTTGTTCTGCGACTCTAGTTTGCTCTCCAGTTACGGTTCATTTTGATGAGCAAGATCTTGATCATCTTCCGCTGTCATTTTGTTTACCAAAGCTAGCAATTTCTTCTGGAAGTGCTCCCAAGAATCATGGTTCACGTTCTAAATGGTTTTACAAACTTGATTGGAAAAATGCGAACTTTTCTGTTTATCTTATTACACTGGCTTCATTTTTAAGTACGATTCATGTTCCTTATCAGCTTTTGCAGTGTAGTCAGAATCCCGCTTATGCTAAGTATGAAATTGACCGATATTATCATTCTATTCTTTCCGCTATTAAAGAAGCCGAAAGGATTTCTGTACCAGTTAAGCGTGTCCGAATGAAAACTCAAAAACCTCTTTGGTCTCGTGACCCTCACCTTAAGGCTTGTAAAAACAAAGCTAAATTTTGGTTAAAAATCTGGGCAGAATGTGGTCGGCCGAAGTGCGGTAATGTTTTTCTTATTAAACAGAAAACTAAATTAGAATTTAAGAAGTACCTGAAATGTGTTCGTTATCGTGGGCTTGATTTTCCGTCTTCATCAAAAGAATGGAGCAAAGTAATTAATTCGAGTAAAATTGATGATTCTGATGTAAGTAGTGATGCTATTCCACCAAGTAGTTGGCATACTCATTATTCAAAGATATTCTCTGTGTTAAATTATTGTGTTCATAGTAAGTTTAGTGAAGCACTTCTTAAGATAATCCCTAGTTTTTTGAGTCAGCGTTATGTGCTTCCCATTTCGCTACATGATGTTATGAATGCTTTGAAACATCTCAAGTCGAAATCCATCGATGCTGATGGCATTTCAAAAAAACATCTAGCTCCCGAATGTGCGGAACTTGTATCACATCTTTCGCTTTTGTTTCAAATGTGTTTGGCGTCTTCCGTTGTCCCAGAAAGCTTTCTGTGTGGGAGCGTGACTTCAATTTTAAAAAGAGGGAAATCGCCTACAGATTGCTCTTCTTACCGTCCAATTACCGTCTCCTGCAATATTAGCAAGGTTTTTGAGTATGTACTTTTACCTAGCTTTCTTTCTTCGGGGATAATCAGCTTGGTTTCAGATCTGGTGTGGGTGCCAACTTGCACATCGTGTCCTTTCTTCCATTCTACTTTCTAATTCTTCCAAGGGTAAAGGTGTCTATCTCTGTACTCTTGATCTTTCCAAGGCTTTCGACTCTGTTGTTCATAACCAACTTTTCTTTTCTTTGGCTTCTTCTGGTGTAAACTTTTCAGTTGTTTACCTTCTACGGTTCTGGTACTCTAACTCTTACCTCCGCTTGAAATCTTCTCCAGAAACAACTATTAAAGTACTTCGAGGTGCAAGGCAGGGGGGTGTTTTATCACCAACCCTTTTCAAAATTTGTATTTCTACTGTTCTGGAAAAGATCTCAGGCACTTATTTTACTGGTTCTACTGATGTTTCTTATATAGCTTATGCTGACGACATCCTGTTGGTCAGCCGTACTAAATCAGCTCTTTCTGCGATGGTTTCTCTAGTTTCTCAGTCTTTCCTGGATATTGGCTTATCTCTGAATCTTGACAATAGTGGAAAGACTATAGTGGAAAGTCTAAAGTGGACAGAATATAGTGGAAAGACTAAAGTGGACAGACTAATGTGGAAAGACTATAGTGGAAAGACTAAAGTGGAAAGACTAAAGTGGGAAGACTAGAGTAGACAGACTATAGTGGAAAGACTGTAGTGGAAAGACTAAGTGGACAGACTAAAGTGGAAAGTCTATAGTGGAATGACTAAAGTGGACAGACTATAGTGGAAAGACTGAAGTGGAAAGACTAAGTGGACAGACTAAAGTGGAAAGACTATAGTGGAAAGACTAAAGTGGACAGACTAAAGTGGACAGACTAAAGTGGACAGACTAAAGTGGACAGACTAAAGTGGACAGACTAAAGTGGACAGACTAAAGTGGAAAGACTGAAGTGGAAAGACTAAGTGGACAGACTAAAGTGGAAAGACTATAGTGGAAAGACTAAGTGGACAGACTAAATTGGAAAGACTATAGTGGAACGACTAAAGTGGAAAGACTAAAGTGGAAAGACTAGAGTAGACAGACTATTGTGGAAAGACTGTAGTGGAAAGACTAAAGTGGACAGACTATAGTGGAAAGACTAAAGTGGACAGATTAATGTGGAAAGACTATAGTGGAAAGACTAAAGTGGAAAGACTAAAGTGTAAAGACTAGAGTAGACAGACTATAGTGGAAAGACTGTAGTGGAAAGACTAAAGTGTACAGACTAAAGTGGACAGACTAAAGCTGAAAGACTAAAGTGGAAAGACTAGAGTAGACAGACTATAGTGGAAAGACTGTAGTGGAAAGACTAAGTGGACAGACTAAAGTGGAAAGACTATAGTGGAATGACTAAAGTGGACAGACTATAGTGGAAAGACTGAAGTGGAAAGACTAAAGTGGATAGACTATAGTGGAAAGACTAAAGTGGACGGACTAATGTGGAAAGACTATAGTGGAAAGACTAAAGTGGAAAGACTAAAGTGGACAGACTAAAATGGAAAGACTATAGTGGAAAGACTAAACTGGACAGACTATAGTGGAAAGACTGAAGTGGAAAGACTAAGTGGACAGACTAAAGTGGAAAAACTATAGTGGAAAGACTAAAGTGGACAGACTAAAGTGGACAGACTAAAGTGGAAAGACTAAAGTGGACAGACAATAGTGGAAAGACGATAGTGGAAAGACTAAAGTGGACAGACTATAGTGGAAAGACTAAAGTGGACAGACTAAAGTGGAAAGACGAAAGTGGACAGACAATAGTGGAAAGACGATAGTGGAAAGACTAAAGTGGACAGACTATAGTGGAAAGACTAAGTGGACAGACTAATGTGGAAAGACTATAGTGGAAAGACTAAAGTGGAAAGACTAAAGTGGAAAGACTAAAGTGGACAGACTAAAATGGAAAGACTATAGTGGAAAGACTAAACTGGACAGACTATAGTGGAAAGACTGAAGTGGAAAGACTAAGTGGACAGACTAAAGTGGAAAAACTATAGTGGAAAGACTAAAGTGGACAGACTAAAGTGGACAGACTAAAGTGGAAAGACTAAAGTGGACAGACAATAGTGGAAAGACGATAGTGGAAAGACTAAAGTGGACAGACTATAGTGGAAAGACTAAAGTGGACAGACTAAAGTGGACAGACTAAAGTGGAAAGACGAAAGTGGACAGACAATAGTGGAAAGACTTTAGTGGAAAGACTAAAGTGGACAGACTATATTGGAAAGACTAAAGTGGACAGACTAATGTGGAAAGACTATAGTGGAAAGACTAAAGTGGACAGACTAATGTGGAAAGACTATAGTGGAAAGACTAAAGTGGAAAGACTAAAGTGGAAAGACTAGAGTAGACAGACTATAGTGGAAAGACTGTAGTGGAAAGACTAAAGTGTACAGACTAAAGTGGACAGACTAAAGTTGAAAGACTAAAATGGACAGACTATAGTGGAAAGACTGAAGTGGAAAGACTAAGTGGACAGACTATAGTTCAAAGACTATAGTGGAAAGACTAAAGTGGACAGACTAATGTGGAAAGACTATAGTGGAAAGACTAAAGTGGACAGACTAATGTGGAAAGACTATAGTGGAAAGACTAAAGTGGAAAGACTAAAGTGGAAAGACTGAAGTGGAAAGACTAAGTGGACAGACTAAAGTAGAAAGACTAAAGTGGACAGACTATAGTGGAAAGACTGAAGTGGAAAGACTAAGTGGACAGACTAAAGTGGAAAGACTATAGTGGAATGACTAAAGTGGACAGACTATAGTGGACAGACTAAAATGGAAAGACTATAGTGGAAAGACTAAACTGGACAGACTATAGTGGAAAGACTGAAGTGGAAAGACTAAGTGGACAGACTAAAGTGGAAAAACTATAGTGGAAAGACTATAGTTGAAAGACTAAAATGGACAGACTATAGTGGAAAGACTGAAGTGGAAAGACTAAGTGGACAGACTATAGTGGAAAGACTATAGTGGAAAGACTAAAGTGGACAGACTATAGTGGAAAGACTAAAGTGGACAGACTAATGTGGAAAGACTATAGTGGAAAGACTAAAGTGGACAGATTAATGTGGAAAGACTATAGTGGAAAGACTAAAGTGGAAAGACTAAAGTGGAAAGACTAGAGTAGACAGACTATAGTGGAAAGACTGTAGTGGAAAGACTAAAGTGTACAGACTAAAGTGGACAGACTAAAGCTGAAAGACTAAAGTGGAAAGACTAGAGTAGACAGACTATAGTGGAAAGACTGTAGTGGAAAGACTAAGTGGACAGACTAAAGTGGAAAGACTATAATGGAATGACTAAAGTGGACAGACTATAGTGGAAAGACTGAAGTGGAAAGACTAAAGTGGATAGACTATAGTGGAAAGACTAAAGTGGACGGACTAATGTGGAAAGACTATAGTGGAAAGACTAAAGTGGAAAGACTAAAGTGGACAGACTAAAGTGGGAAGACTAAAGTGGACAGACAATAGTGGAAAGACGATAGTGGAAAGACTAAAGTGGACAGACTATAGTGGAAAGACTAAGTGGACAGACTAATGTGGAAAGACTATAGTGGAAAGACTAAAGTGGAAAGACTAAAGTGGAAAGACTAAAGTGGACAGACTAAAATGGAAAGACTATAGTGGAAAGTCTAAACTGGACAGACTATAGTGGAAAGACTGAAGTGGAAAGACTAAGTGGACAGACTAAAGTGGAAAAACTATAGTGGAAAGACTAAAGTGGACAGACTAAAGTGGACAGACTAAAGTGGAAAGACTAAAGTGGACAGACAATAGTGGAAAGACGATAGTGGAAAGACTAAAGTGGACAGACTATAGTGGAAAGACTAAAGTGGACAGACTAAAGTGGACAGACTAAAGTGGAAAGACGAAAGTGGACAGACAATAGTGGAAAGACGATATTGGAAAGACTAAAGTGGACAGACTATATTGGAAAGACTAAAGTGGACAGACTAATGTGGAAAGACTATAGTGGAAAGACTAAAGTGGACAGACTAATGTGGAAAGACTATAGTGGAAAGACTAAAGTGGAAAGACTGAAGTGGAAAGCCTAGAGTAGACAGACTATAGTGGAAAGACTGTAGTGGAAAGACTCAAGTGTACAGACTAAAGTGGACAGACTAAAGTTGAAAGACTAAAATGGACAGACTATAGTGGAAAGACTGAAGTGGAAAGACTAAGTGGACAGACTATAGTTCAAAGACTATAGTGGAAAGACTAAAGTGGAGAGACTAATGTGGAAAGACTATAGTGGAAAGACTAAAGTGGACAGACTAATGTGGAAAGACTATAGTTGAAAGACTAAAGTGGAAAGACTAAAGTGGAAAGACTGAAGTGGAAAGACTAAGTGGACAGACTAAAGTAGAAAGACTAAAGTGGACAGACTATAGTGGAAAGACTGAAGTGGAAAGACTAAGTGGACAGACTAAAGTGGAAAGATTATAGTGGAAAGACTAAAGTGGACAGACTACAGTGGACAGACTAAAGTGGAAAGACTAAATTGGACAGACAATAGAGGAAAGACGATAGTGGAAAGACTAAAGTGGACAGACTATAGTGGAAAGACTAAAGTGGACAGACTAATGTGGAAAGACTATAGTGGAAAGACTAAAGTGGAAAGACTAAAGTGGACGGACTAAAATGGAAAGACTATAGTGGAAAGACTAAACTGGACAGACTATAGTGGAAAGACGAAAGTGGACAGACAATAGTGGAAAGACGATAGTGGAAAGACTAAATTGGACAGACTATAGTGGAAAGACTAAAGTGGACAGACTAATGTGGAAAGACTATAGTGGAAAGACTAAAGTGGAAAGACTAAAGTGGAAAGACTCGAGTAGACAGACTATAGTGAAAAGACTGTAGTGGAAAGACTAAAGTGGACGGACTAATGTGGAAAGACTATAGTGGAAAGACTAAAGTGGAAAGACTAAAGTGGACAGACTAAAATGGAAAGACTATAGTGGAAAGACTAAACTGGACAGACTATAGTGGAAAGACTGAAGTGGAAAGACTAAGTGGACAGACTAAAGTGGAAAAACTATAGTGGAAAGACTAAAGTGGACAGACTAAAGTGGACAGACTAAAGTGGAAAGACTAAAGTGGACAGACAATAGTGGAAAGACGATAGTGGAAAGACTAGAGTGGACAGACTATAGTGGAAAGACTAAAGTGGACAGACTAAAGTGGACAGACTAAAGTGGAAAGACGAAAGTGGACAGACAATCGTGGAAAGACGATAGTGGAAAGACTAAAGTGGACAGACTATAGTGGAAAGACTAAGTGGACAGACTAATGTGGAAAGACTATAGTGGAAAGACTAAAGTGGAAAGACTAAAGTGGAAAGACTAAAGTGGACAGACTAAAATGGAAAGACTATAGTGGAAAGACTAAACTGGACAGACTATAGTGGAAAGACTGAAGTGGAAAGACTAAGTGGACAGACTAAAGTGGAAAAACTATAGTGGAAAGACTAAAGTGGACAGACTAAAGTGGACAGACTAAAGTGGAAAGACTAAAGTGGACAGACAATAGTGGAAAGACGATAGTGGAAAGACTAAAGTGGACAGACTATAGTGGAAAGACTAAAGTGGACAGACTAAAGTGGACAGACTAAAGTGGAAAGACGAAAGTGGACCGACAATAGTGGAAAGACGATAGTGGAAAGACTAAAGTGGACAGACTATATTGGAAAGACTAAAGTGGACAGACTAATGTGGAAAGACTATAGTGGAAAGACTAAAGTGGACAGACTAATGTGGAAAGACTATAGTGGAAAGACTAAAGTGGAAAGACTAAAGTGGAAAGACTAGAGTAGACAGACTATAGTGGAAAGACTGTAGTGGAAAGACTAAAGTGTACAGACTAAAGTGGACAGACTAAAGTTGAAAGACTAAAATGGACAGACTATAGTGGAAAGACTGAAGTGGAAAGACTAAGTGGACAGACTATAGTTCAAAGACTATAGTGGAAAGACTAAAGTGGACAGACTAATGTGGAAAGACTATAGTGGAAAGACTAAAGTGGACAGACTAATGTGGAAAGACTATAGTGGAAAGACTAAAGTGGAAAGACTAAAGTGGAAAGACTGAAGTGGAAATACTAAGTGGACAGACTAAAGTAGAAAGACTAAAGTGGACAGACTATAGTGGAAAGACTGAAGTGGAAAGACTAAGTGGACAGACTAAAGTGGAAAGACTATAGTGGAATGACTAAAGTGGACAGACTATAGTGGAAAGACTAAAGTGGACCGACTAATGTGGAAAGACTATAGTGGAAAGACTAAAGTGGAAAGACTAAAGTGGAAAGACTAGAGTAGACAGACTATAGTGGAAAGACTGTAGTGGAAAGATAAAGTGTACAGACTAAAGTGGACAGACTAAAGTTGAAAGACTAAAATGGACAGACTATAGTGGAAAGACTGAAGTGGAAAGACTAAGTGGACAGCCTATAGTGGAAAGACTATAGTGGAAAGACTAAAGTGGACAGACTAATGTGGAAAGACTATAGTGGAAAGACTAAAGTGGACAGACTAATGTGGAAAGACAATAGTGGAAAGACTAAAGTGGAAAGACTAAAGTGGAAAGACTGAAGTGGACAGACTATAGTGGACAGACTAAAGTGGAAAGACTAAAGTGGACAGACAATAGAGGAAAGACGATAGTGGAAAGACTAAAGTGGACAGACTATGGTGGAAAGACTGAAGTGGAAAGACTAAGTGGACAGACTAAAGTGGAAAGACTATAGTGGAAAGACTAAAGTGGACAGACTACAGTGGACAGACTAAAGTGGAAAGACTAAAGTGGACAGACAATAGAGGAAAGACGATAGTGGAAAGACTAAAGTGGACAGACTATAGTGGAAAGACTAAAGTAGACAGACTAATGTGGAAAGACTATAGTGGAAAGACTAAAGTGGAAAGACTAAAGTGGACGGACTAAAATGGAAAGACTAAGTGGACAGACTAAAGTAGAAAGACTAAAGTGGACAGACTATAGTGGAAAGACTGAAGTGGAAAGACTAAGTGGACAGACTAAAGTGGAAAGATTATAGTGGAAAGACTAAAGTGGACAGACTACAGTGGACAGACTAAAGTGGAAAGACTAAATTGGACAGACAATAGAGGAAAGACGATAGTGGAAAGACTAAAGTGGAAAGACTGAAGTGGAAAGACTAAGTGGACAGACTAAAGTAGAAAGACTAAAGTGGACAGACTATAGTGGAAAGACTGAAGTGGAAAGACTAAGTGGACAGACTAAAGTGGAAAGATTATAGTGGAAAGACTAAAGTGGACAGACTACAGTGGACAGACTAAAGTGGAAAGACTAAATTGGACAGACAATAGAGGAAAGACGATAGTGGAAAGACTAAAGTGGACAGACTATAGTGGAAAGACTAAAGTGGACAGACTAATGTGGAAAGACTATAGTGGAAAGACTAAAGTGGAAAGACTAAAGTGGACGGACTAAAATGGAAAGACTATAGTGGAAAGACTAAACTGGACAGACTATAGTGGAAAGACGAAAGTGGACAGACAATAGTGGAAAGACGATAGTGGAAAGACTAAATTGGACAGACTATAGTGGAAAGACTAAAGTGGACAGACTAATGTGGAAAGACTATAGTGGAAAGACTAAAGTGGAAAGACTAAAGTGGAAAGACTCGAGTAGACAGACTATAGTGAAAAGACTGTAGTGGAAAGACTAAAGTGGACGGACTAATGTGGAAAGACTATAGTGGAAAGACTAAAGTGGAAAGACTAAAGTGGACAGACTAAAATGGAAAGACTATAGTGGAAAGACTAAACTGGACAGACTATAGTGGAAAGACTGAAGTGGAAAGACTAAGTGGACAGACTAAAGTGGAAAAACTATAGTGGAAAGACTAAAGTGGACAGACTAAAGTGGACAGACTAAAGTGGAAAGACTAAAGTGGACAGACAATAGTGGAAAGACGATAGTGGAAAGACTAGAGTGGACAGACTATAGTGGAAAGACTAAAGTGGACAGACTAAAGTGGACAGACTAAAGTGGAAAGACGAAAGTGGACAGACAATCGTGGAAAGACGATAGTGGAAAGACTAAAGTGGACAGACTATAGTGGAAAGACTAAGTGGACAGACTAATGTGGAAAGACTATAGTGGAAAGACTAAAGTGGAAAGACTAAAGTGGAAAGACTAAAGTGGACAGACTAAAATGGAAAGACTATAGTGGAAAGACTAAACTGGACAGACTATAGTGGAAAGACTGAAGTGGAAAGACTAAGTGGACAGACTAAAGTGGAAAAACTATAGTGGAAAGACTAAAGTGGACAGACTAAAGTGGACAGACTAAAGTGGAAAGACTAAAGTGGACAGACAATAGTGGAAAGACGATAGTGGAAAGACTAAAGTGGACAGACTATAGTGGAAAGACTAAAGTGGACAGACTAAAGTGGACAGACTAAAGTGGAAAGACGAAAGTGGACCGACAATAGTGGAAAGACGATAGTGGAAAGACTAAAGTGGACAGACTATATTGGAAAGACTAAAGTGGACAGACTAATGTGGAAAGACTATAGTGGAAAGACTAAAGTGGACAGACTAATGTGGAAAGACTATAGTGGAAAGACTAAAGTGGAAAGACTAAAGTGGAAAGACTAGAGTAGACAGACTATAGTGGAAAGACTGTAGTGGAAAGACTAAAGTGTACAGACTAAAGTGGACAGACTAAAGTTGAAAGACTAAAATGGACAGACTATAGTGGAAAGACTGAAGTGGAAAGACTAAGTGGACAGACTATAGTTCAAAGACTATAGTGGAAAGACTAAAGTGGACAGACTAATGTGGAAAGACTATAGTGGAAAGACTAAAGTGGACAGACTAATGTGGAAAGACTATAGTGGAAAGACTAAAGTGGAAAGACTAAAGTGGAAAGACTGAAGTGGAAATACTAAGTGGACAGACTAAAGTAGAAAGACTAAAGTGGACAGACTATAGTGGAAAGACTGAAGTGGAAAGACTAAGTGGACAGACTAAAGTGGAAAGACTATAGTGGAATGACTAAAGTGGACAGACTATAGTGGAAAGACTAAAGTGGACCGACTAATGTGGAAAGACTATAGTGGAAAGACTAAAGTGGAAAGACTAAAGTGGAAAGACTAGAGTAGACAGACTATAGTGGAAAGACTGTAGTGGAAAGATAAAGTGTACAGACTAAAGTGGACAGACTAAAGTTGAAAGACTAAAATGGACAGACTATAGTGGAAAGACTGAAGTGGAAAGACTAAGTGGACAGCCTATAGTGGAAAGACTATAGTGGAAAGACTAAAGTGGACAGACTAATGTGGAAAGACTATAGTGGAAAGACTAAAGTGGACAGACTAATGTGGAAAGACAATAGTGGAAAGACTAAAGTGGAAAGACTAAAGTGGAAAGACTGAAGTGGACAGACTACAGTGGACAGACTAAAGTGGAAAGACTAAAGTGGACAGACAATAGAGGAAAGACGATAGTGGAAAGACTAAAGTGGACAGACTATGGTGGAAAGACTGAAGTGGAAAGACTAAGTGGACAGACTAAAGTGGAAAGACTATAGTGGAAAGACTAAAGTGGACAGACTACAGTGGACAGACTAAAGTGGAAAGACTAAAGTGGACAGACAATAGAGGAAAGACGATAGTGGAAAGACTAAAGTGGACAGACTATAGTGGAAAGACTAAAGTGGACAGACTAATGTGGAAAGACTATAGTGGAAAGACTAAAGTGGACGGACTAAAATGGAAAGACTATAGTGGAAAGACTAAACTGGACAGACTATAGTGGAAAGACGAAAGTGGACAGACAATAGTGGAAAGACTATAGTGGAAAGACTAAAGTGGACAGACTATAGTGGAAAGACTAAAGTGGACAGACTAATGTGGAAAGACTATAGTGGAAAGACTAAAGTGGAAAGACTAAAGTGGAAAGACTAGAGTAGACAGACTATAGTGGAAAGACTGTAGTGGAAAGACTAAAGTGTACAGACTAAAGTGGACAGACTAAAGTTGAAAGACTAAAATGGACAGACTATAGTGGAAAGACTGAAGTGGAAAGACTAAGTGGACAGACTAAAGTGGAAAGACTATAGTGGAAAGACTAAAGTGGACAGACTAAAGTGGAAAGACTAAAGTGGACAGACAATAGTGGAAAAACGATAGTGGAAAGACTAAAGTGGACAGACTATAGTGGAAAGACTAAAGTGGACAGACTAATTTGCAAAGACTATAGTGGAAAGACTAAAGTTGAAAGACTAAAGTGGAAGGACCAGAGTAGACAGACTATAGTGGAACGACTGTAGTGGAAAGACTAAAGTGTACAGACTATAGTGGAAAGACTAAAGTGAAAAGACAAAAGTGGACAGACTATAGTGGAAAGACTAAAGTGGGCAGACTAATGTGGACAGACTAAAGTGGAAAGACTAAAATGGACAGACAATAGTGGAAAGACTAAAGTGGACAGACTACAGTGGAAAGACTGAAGTGGAAAGACTAAGTGGACAGACTAAAGTGGAAAGACTATAGTGGAAAGACTAAAGTGGACAGACAATAGTGGAAAGACTATAGTGGAAAGACTAAAGTGGATAGACTATAGTGGAAAGACTAAAGTGGAAAGACTATAGTGGAAAGACTAAGTGGACAGACTAAAGTGGAAAGACTATAGTGGAAAGACTAATGTGGACAGACTAAAGTGGAAAGACTAAAGTGGACAGACTATAGTGGAAAGACTATAGTTGAAAGACTAAAGTGGACAGACTATAGTGGAAAGACTAAAGTGGACAGACTAATGTGGCAAGACTATAGTGGAAAGACTAAAGTGGAAAGACTAAAGTGGAAAGACTAGAGTAGACAGACTATAGTGGAAAGACTGTAGTGGAAAGACTAAAGTGTACAGACTAAAGTGGACAGACTAAAGCTGAAAGACTAAAGTGGAAAGACTAGAGTAGACAGACTATAGTGGAAAGACTGTAGTGGAAAGACTAAGTGGACTGACTATAGTGGAAGGACTAAAGTGGACAGACTAAAGTGGACAGACTAAAGTGGAAAGACGAAAGTGGACAGACAATAGTGGAAAGACGATAGTGGAAAGACTAAAGTGGACAGACTATAGTGGAAAGAAAAAAGTGGACAGACTAATGTGGAAAGACTATAGTGGAAAGACTAAAGTGGAAAGACTAGAGTAGACAGACTATAGTGGAAAGACTGTAGTGGAAAGACTAAAGTGTACAGACTAAAGTGGACAGACTAAAGTTGAAAGACTAAAATGGACAGACTATAGTGGAAAGACTGAAGTGGAAAGACTAAGTGGACAGACTAAAGTGGAAAGACTATAGTGGAAAGACTAAAGTGGACAGACTCAAGTGGAAAGACTAAAGTGGACAGACAATAGTGGAAAAACGATATTGGAAAGACTAAAGTGGACAGACTATAGTGGAAAGACTAAAGTGGACAGACTAATTTGCAAAGACTATAGTGGAAAGACTAAAGTTGAAAGACTAAAGTGGAAGGACCAGAGTAGACAGACTATAGTGGAACGACTGTAGTGGAAAGACTAAAGTGTACAGACTATAGTGGAAAGACTATAGTGGAAAGACTAAAATGGAAAGACAAAAGTGGACAGACTATAGTGGAAAGACTAAAGTGGACAGACTAATATGGACAGACTAAAGTGGAAAGACTAAAATGGACAGACAATAGTGGAAAGACTAAAGTGGACAGACTACAGTGGAAAGACTGAAGTGGAAAGACTAAGTGGACTGACTAAAGTGGAAAGACTATAGTGGAAAGACTAAAGTGGACAGACAATAGTGGAAAGACTATAGTGGAAAGACTAAGGTGGATAGACTATAGTGGAAAGTCTAAAGTGGACGGACTAATGTGGAAAGACTATAGTGGAAAGACTAAAGTGGAAAGACTGAAGTTGAAAGACTAAGTGGACAGACTAAAGTGGAAAGACTATAGTGGAAAGACTAAGTGGACAGACTAAAGTGGAAAGACTATAGTGGAAAGACTAATGTGGACAGATTAAAGTGGAAAGACTAAAGTGGACTGACTATAGTGGAAAGACTATAGTGGAAAGACTAAAGTGGACAGACTATAGTAGAAAGACTAAAGTGGACAGACTAATGTGGAAAGACTATAGTGGAAAGACTAAAGTGGAAAGACTAAAGTGGAAAGACTAGAGTAGACAGACTATAGTGGAAAGACTGTAGTGGAAAGACTAAAGTGTACAGACTAAAGTGGACAGACTAAAGTTGAAAGACTAAAGTGGACAGACTATAGTGGAAAGACTGAAGTGGAAAGACTAAGTGGACAGACTAAAGTGGAAAGACTATAGTGGAAAGACTAAAGTGGAAAGACTATGGTGGAAAGACTGAAGTGGAAAGACTAAGTGGACAGACTAAAGTGGAAAGACTATAGTGGAAAGACTAAAGTGGACAGACTACAGTGGACAGACTAAAGTGGAAAGACTAAAGTGGACGGACAATAGTGGAAAGACGATAGTGGAAAGACTAAAGTGGACAGACTATAGTGGAAAGACTATAGTGGACTGACTAATGTGGAAAGTCTATAGTGGAAAGACTAAAGTGGAAAGACTAAAGTGGAAAGACCAGAGTAGACAGACTATAGTGGAACGACTGTAGTGGAAAGACTAAAGTGTTCAGACTATAGTGGAAAGACTAAAGTGGAAAGACTAAAGTGGTCAGACTAAAGTGGAAAGACTAAAGTGGACAGACAATAGTGGAAAGACTATAGTGGAAAGACTAAAGTGGACAGACTATAGTGGAAAGACTAAAGTGGACAGACTAATGTGGAAAGACTATAGTGGAAAGACTGAAGTGGAAATTCTAAAGTGGGAAGACTAGAGTAGACAGACTATAGTGGAAAGACTGTAGTGGAAAGACTAAGTGGACAGACTAAAGTGGAAAGTCTATAGTGGAATGACTAAAGTGGACAGACTATAGTGGAAAGACTGAAGTGGAAAGACTAAGTGGACAGACTAAAGTGGAAAGACTATAGTGGAAAGACTAAAGTGGACAGACTAAAGTGGACCGACTAAAGTGGAAAGACTAAAGTGGACAGGCTAAAGTGGACGGACTAAAGTGGAAAGACTGAAGTGGAAAGACTAAGTGGACAGACTAAAGTGGAAAGACTATAGTGGAAAGACTAAGTGGACAGACTAAATTGGAAAGACTATAGTGGAAAGACTAAAGTGGAAAGACTAAAGTGGAAAGACTAAAGTGGAAAGACTAGAGTAGACAGACTATAGTGGAAAGACTGTAGTGGAAAGACTAAAGTGGACAGACTAAAGTGGACAAACTAAAGCTGAAAGACTAAAGTGGAAAGACTAGAGTAGACAGACTATAGTGGAAAGACTGTAGTGGAAAGACTAAGTGGACAGACTAAAGTGGAAAGACTATAGTGGAATGACTAAAGTGGACAGACTATAGTGGAAAGACTGAAGTGGAAAGACTAAAGTGGATAGACTATAGTGGAAAGAATAAAGTGGACGGACTAATGTGGAAAGACTATAGTTGAAAGACTAAAGTGGAAAGACTGAAGTGGAAAGACTAAGTGGACAGACTAAAGTGGAAAGACTATAGTGGAAAGACTAAGTGGACAGACTAAAAGTGGAAAGACTGAAGTGGACAGACTAAAGTGGACAGACTAAAGTGGAAAGACTGAAGTGGAAAGACTAAGTGGACAGACTAAAGTGGAAAAACTATGGTGGAAAGACTAAGTGGACAGACTAAATTGGAAAGACTATAGTGGAAAGACTAAAGTGGAAAGACTAAAGTGGAAAGACTAGAGTAGACAGACTATAGTGGAAAGACTGTAGTGGAAAGACTAAAGTGGACAGACTAAAGTGGACAAACTAAAGCTAAAAGACTAAAGTGGAAAGACTAGAGTAGACAGACTATAGTGGAAAGACTGTAGTGGAAAGACTAAGTGGACAGACTAAAGTGGAAAGACTATAGTGGAATGACTAAAGGGGACAGACTATAGTGGAAAGACTGAAGTGGAAAGACTAAAGTGGATAGACTATAGTGGAAAGACTAAAGTGGACGGACTAATGTGGAAAGACTATAGTGGAAAGACTAAAGTGGAAAGACTGAAGTGGAAAGACTAAGTGGACAGACTAAAGTGGAAAGACTATAGTGGAAAGACTAAAGTGGAAAGACTGAAGTGGAAAGACTAAGTGGACAGACTAAAGTGGAAAGACTATAGTGGAAAGACTAAGTGGACAGACTAAAGTGGAAAGACTATAGTGGAAAGACAAAGTGGACAGACTAAATTGGAAAGACTATAGTGGAAAGACTAAAGTGGAAAGACTAAAGTGAAAAGACTAGAGTAGACAGACTACAGTGGAAAGACTATAGTGGAAAGACTATAGTGGAAAGACTAAAGTGTACAGACTATAATGGAAAGACTAAAGTTGACAGACTATAGTGGAAAGACTAAAGTGGAAAGACTAGAGTAGACAGACTATTGTGGAAAGACTGTAGTGGAAAGACTAAAGTGTACAGACTAAAGTGGACAGACTAAAGTTGAAAGACTAAAATGGACAGACTATAGTGGACAGACTAAAGTGGAAAGACTATAGTGGAAAGACTAAAGTGGACAGACAATAATGGAAAGACTATAGTGGAAAGACTAAAGTGGATAGACTATAGTGGAAAGACTAAAGTGGACGGACTAATGTGGAAAGACTATAGTGGAAAGACTAAAGTGGACAGACTATAGTGGACAGACTAAAGTGGAAAGACTATAGTGGAAAGACTAAAGTGGACAGACAATAGTGGAAAGACTATAGTGGAAAGACTAAAGTGGATAGACTATAGTGGAAAGACTAAAGTGGAAAGACTATAGTGGAAAGACTAAAGTGGACAGACTAAAGTGGACAGACTAAAGTGGAAAGACTAAAGTGGACAGACTAAAGTGGACAGACTAAAGTGGACAGACTAAAGTGGAAAGACTGAAGTGGAAAGAATAAGTGGACAGACTAAAGTGGAAAGACTATAGTGGAAAGACTAAGTGGACAGACTAAATTGGAAAGACTATAGTGGAAAGACTAAAGTGGAAAGACTAAAGTGGAAAGACTAGAGTAGACAGACTATAGTGGAAAGACTGTAGTGGAAAGACTAAAGTGGACAGACTAAAGTGGACAAACTAAAGCTGAAAGACTAAAGTGGAAAGACTAGAGTAGACAGACTATAGTGGAAAGACTGTAGGGGAAAGACTAAGTGGACAGACTAAAGTGGAAAGACTATAGTGGAATGACTAAAGTGGACAGACTATAGTGGAAAGACTGAAGTGGAAAGACTAAAGTGGATAGACTATAGTGGAAAGACTAAAGTGGACGGACTAATGTGGAAAGACTATAGTGGAAAGACTAAAGTGGAAAGACTGAAGTGGAAAGACTAAGTGGAAAGACTAAAGTGGTCAGACTAAAGTGGAAAGACTAAAGTGGACAGACAATAGTGGAAAGACTATAGTGGAAAGACTAAAGTGGACAGACTATAGTGGAAAGACTAAAGTGGACAGACTAATGTGGAAAGACTATAGTGGAAAGACTAAAGTGGAAATTCTAAAGTGGGAAGACTAGAGTAGACAGACTATAGTGGAAAGACTGTAGTGGAAAGACTAAGTGGACAGACTAAAGTGGAAAGTCTATAGTGGAATGACTAAAGTGGACAGACTATAGTGGAAAGACTGAAGTGGAAAGACTAAGTGGACAGACTAAAGTGGAAAGACTATAGTGGAAAGACTAAAGTGGACAGACTAAAGTGGACAGACTAAAGTGGAAAGACTAAAGTGGACAGGCTAAAGTGGACGGACTAAAGTGGAAAGACTGAAGTGGAAAGACTAAGTGGACAGACTAAAGTGGAAAGACTATAGTGGAAAGACTAAGTGGACAGACTAAATTGGAAAGACTATAGTGGAAAGACTAAAGTGGAAAGACTAAAGTGGAAAGACTAAAGTGGAAAGACTAGAGTAGACAGACTATAGTGGAAAGACTGTAGTGGAAAGACTAAAGTGGACAGACTAAAGTGGACAAACTAAAGCTGAAAGACTAAAGTGGAAAGACTAGAGTAGACAGACTATAGTGGAAAGACTGTAGTGAAAGACTAAGTGGACAGACTAAAGTGGAAAGACTATAGTGGAATGACTAAAGTGGACAGACTATAGTGGAAAGACTGAAGTGGAAAGACTAAAGTGGATAGACTATAGTGGAAAGAATAAAGTGGACGGACTAATGTGGAAAGACTATAGTGGAAAGACTAAAGTGGAAAGACTGAAGTGGAAAGACTAAGTGGACAGACTAAAGTGGAAAGACTATAGTGGAAAGACTAAGTGGACAGACTAAAGTGGAAAGACTATAGTGGAAAGACAAAGTGGACAGACTAAATTGGAAAGACTATAGTGGAAAGACTAAAGTGGAAAGACTAAAGTGAAAAGACTAGAGTAGACAGACTACAGTGGAAAGACTATAGTGGAAAGACTATAGTGGAAAGACTAAAGTGTACAGACTATAATGGAAAGACTAAAGTTGACAGACTATAGTGGAAAGACTAAAGTGGAAAGACTAGAGTTACAGACTATAGTGGAAAGACTGTAGTGGAAAGACTAAAGTGTACAGACTAAAGTGGACAGACTAAAGTTGAAAGACTAAAATGGACAGACTATAGTGGACAGACTAAAGTGGAAAGACTATAGTGGAAAGACTAAAGTGGACAGACAATAATGGAAAGACTATAGTGGAAAGACTAAAGTGGATAGACTATAGTGGAAAGACTAAAGTGGACGGACTAATGTGGAAAGACTATAGTGGAAAGACTAAAGTGGACAGACTATAGTGGACAGACTAAAGTGGAAAGACTATAGTGGAAAGACTAAAGTGGACAGACAATAGTGGAAAGACTATAGTGGAAAGACTAAAGTGGATAGACTATAGCGGAAAGACTAAAGTGGAAAGACTATAGTGGAAAGACTAAAGTGGACAGACTAAAGTGGACAGACTAAAGTGGAAAGACTAAAGTGGACAGACTAAAGTGGACAGACTAAAGTGGACAGACTAAAGTGGAAAGACTGAAGTGGAAAGACTAAGTGGACAGACTAAAGTGGAAAGACTATAGTGGAAAGACTAAGTGGACAGACTAAATTGGAAAGACTATAGTGGAAAGACTAAAGTGGAAAGACTAAAGTGGAAAGACTAGAGTAGACAGACTATAGTGGAAAGACTGTAGTGGAATGACTAAAGTGGACAGACTAAAGTGGACAAACTAAAGCTGAAAGACTAAAGTGGAAAGACTAGAGTAGACAGACTATAGTGGAAAGACTGTAGGGGAAAGACTAAGTGGACAGACTAAAGTGGAAAAACTATAGTGGAATGACTAAAGTGGACAGACTATAGTGGAAAGACTGAAGTGGAAAGACTAAAGTGGATAGACTATAGTGGAAAGACTAAAGTGGACGGACTAATGTGGAAAGACTATAGTGGAAAGACTAAAGTGGAAAGACTAAAGTGAAAAGACTAGAGTAGACAGACTACAGTGGAAAGACTATCGTGGAAAGACTATAGTGGAAAGACTAAAGTGTACAGACTATAATGGAAAGACTAAAGTTGACAGACTATAGTGGAAAGACTAAAGTGGAAAGACTAGAGTAGACAGACTATAGTGGAAAGACTGTAGTGGAAAGACTAAAGTGTACAGACTAAAGTGGACAGACTAAAGTTGAAAGACTAAAATGGACAGACAATAGTGGACAGACTAAAGTGGAAAGACTATAGTGGAAAGACTAAAGTGGACAGACAATAGTGGAAAGACTATAGTGGAAAGACTAAAGTGGATAGACTATAGTGGAAAGACTAAAGTGGACGGACTAATGTGGAAAGACTATAGTGGAAAGACTAAAGTGGAAAGACTGAAGTGGAAAGACTAAGTGGACAGACTAAAGTGGAAAGACTATAGTGGAAAGAATAAGTGGACAGACTAAAGTGGAAAGACTATAGTAGATAGACTAAGTGACAGACTAAATTGGAAAGACTATAGTGGAAAGACTAAAGTGGAAAGACTAAAGTGGAAAGACTAGAGTAGACAGACTATAGTGGAAAGACTGTAGTGGAAAGACTAAGTGGACAGACTAAAGTGGAAAGACTATAGTGGAATGACTAAAGTGGACAGACTATAGTGGAAAGACTGAAGTGGAAAGACTATAGTGGAAAGACTAAAGTGGACAGACTAAAGTGGACAGACTAAAGTGGAAAGACTAAGTGGACAGACTAAAGTGGAAAGACTATAGTGGAAAGACTAAGTGGACAGACTAAATTGGAAAGACGATAGTGGAAAGACTAAAGTGGACAGACTAAAGTGGACAGACTAAAGTGGAAAGACTAATGTGGACAGACTATAGTGGAAAGACTATAGTGGAAAGACTAAAGTGGACAGACTATAATGGAAAGACTAAAGTTGACAGACTAATGTGGAAAGACTATAGTGGAAAGACTAAAGTGGAAAGACTAAAGTGGAAAGACTAGAGTAGACAGACTATAGTGGAAAGACTGTAGTGGAAAGACTAAAGTGTACAGACTATAGTGGAAAGACTAAAGTGGAAAGACTAAAGTGGACAGACTATAGTGGAAAGACTATAGTGGAAAGACTAAAGTGGACAGACTATAATGGAAAGACTAAAGTTGACAGACTAATGTGGAAAGACTATAGTGGAAAGACCAAAGTGGAAAGACTAAAGTGGAAAGACTAGAGTAGACAGACTATAGTGGAAAGACTGTAGTGGAAAGACTAAAGTGTACAGACTATAGTGGAAAGACTAAAGTGGACAGACTAATGTGGAAAGACTATAGTGGAAAGACTAAAGTGGAAAGACTAAAGTGGAAAGACTAGAGTAGACAGACTATAGTGGAAAGACTGTAGTGGAAAGACTAAAGTGTACAGACTAAAGTGGACAGACTAAAGTTGAAAGACTAAAGTGGAGAGACTATAGTGGAAAGACTATAGTTGAAAGACTAAAGTGGACAGACTATAGTGGAAAGACTAAAGTGGACAGACTAATGTGGAAAGACTATAGTGGAAAGACTAGAGTAGACAGACTATAGTGGAAAGACTGTAGTGGAAAGACTAAGTGGACTGACTATAGTGGAAAGACTAAAGTGGACAGACTAAAGTGGACAGACTAAAGTGGAAAGACGAAAGTGGACAGACAATAGTGGAAAGACGATAGTGGAAAGACTAAAGTGGACAGACTATAGTGGAAAGACTAAAGTGGACAGACTAATGTGGAAAGACTATAGTGGAAAGACTAAAGTGGAAAGACTAGAGTAGACAGACTATAGTGGAAAGACTGTAGTGGAAAGACTAAAGTGTACAGACTAAAGTGGACAGACTAAAGTTGAAAGACTAAAATGGACAGACTATAGTGGAAAGACTGAAGTGGAAAGACTAAGTGGACAGACTAAAGTGGAAAGACTATAGTGGAAAGACTAAAGTGGACAGACTAAAGTGGAAAGACTAAAGTGGACAGACAATATTGGAAAGACGATATTGGAAAGACTAAAGTGGACAGACTATAGTGGAAAGACTAAAGTGGACAGACAAATTTGCAAAGACTATAGTGGAAAGACTAAAGTTGAAAGACTAAAGTGGAAGGACCAGAGTAGACAGACTATAGTGGAACGACTGTAGTGGAAAGACTAAAGTGTACAGACTATAGTGGAAAGACTATAGTGGAAAGACTAAGGTGGAAAGACAAAAGTGGGCAGACTATAGTGGAAAGACTAAAGTGGACAGACTAATGTGGACAGACTAAAGTGGAAAGACTAAAATGGACAGACAATAGTGGAAAGACTAAAGTGGACAGACTACAGTGGAAAGACTGAAGTGGAAAGACTAAGTGGACAGACTAAAGTGGAAAGACTATAGTGGAAAGACTAAAGTGGACAGACAGTAGTGGAAAGACTATAGTGGAAAGACTAAGGTGGATAGACTATAGTGGAAAGTCTAAAGTGGACGGACTAATGTGGAAAGACTATAGTGGAAAGACTAAAGTGGAAAGACTGAAGTTGAAAGACTAAGTGGACAGACTAAAGTGGAAAGACTATAGTGGAAAGACTAAGTGTACAGACTAAAGTGGAAAGACTATAGTGGAAAGACTAATGTGGACAGATTAAAGTGGAAAGACTAAAGTGGACTGACTATAGTGGAAAGACTATAGTGGAAAGACTAAAGTGGACAGACTATAGTAGAAAGACTAAAGTGGACAGACTAATGTGGAAAGACTATGGTGGAAAATCTAAAGTGGAAAGACTAAAGTGGAAAGACTAGAGTAGACAGACTATAGTGGAAAGACTGTAGTGGAAAGACTAAAGTGTACAGACTAAAGTGGACAGACTAAAGTTGAAAGACTAAAGTGGACAGACTATAGTGGAAAGACTGAAGTGGAAAGACTAAGTGGACAGACTAAAGTGGAAAGACTATAGTGGAAAGACTAAAGTGGAAAGACTATGGTGGAAAGACTGAAGTGGAAAGACTAAGTGGACAGACTAAAGTGGAAAGACTATAGTGGAAAGACTAAAGTGGACAGACTACAGTGGACAGACTAAAGTGGAAAGACTAAAGTGGACAGACAATATTGGAAAGACGATAGTGGAAAGACTAAAGTGGACAGACTATAGTGGAAAGACTATAGTGGACTGACTAATGTGGAAAGTCTATAGTGGAAAGACTAAAGTGGTAAGACCAGAGTAGACAGACTATAGTGGAACGACTGTAGTGGAAAGACTAAAGTGTTCAGACTATAGTGGAAAGACTAAAGTGGAAAGACTAAAGTGGTCAGACTAAAGTGGAAAGACTAAAATGGACAGACTATAGTGGAAAGACTAAAGTGGACAGACTAATGTGGAAAGACTATAGTGGAAAGACTAAAGTGGAAAGACTAAAGTGGGAAGACTAGAGTAGACAGACTATAGTGGAAAGACTGTAGTGGAAAGACTAAGTGGACAGACTAAAGTGGAAAGTCTATAGTGGAATGACTAAAGTGGACAGACTATAGTGGAAAGACTGAAGTGGAAAGACTAAGTGGACAGACTAAAGTGGAAAGACTATAGTGGAAAGACTAAAGTGGACAGACTAAAGTGGACAGACTAAAGTGGAAAGACTAAAGTGGACAGACTAAAGTGGACAGACTAAAGTGGACGGACTAAAGTGGAAAGACTGAAGTGGAAAGACTAAGTGGACAGACTAAAGTGGAAAGACTATAGTGGAAAGACTAAGTGGACAGACTAAATTGGAAAGACTATAGTGGAAAGACTAAAGTGGAAAGACTAAAGTGGAAAGACTAGAGTAGACAGACTATAGTGGAAAGACTGTAGTGGAAAGACTAAAGTGGACAGACTAAAGTGGACAAACTAAAGCTGAAAGACTAAAGTGGAAAGACTAGAGTAGACAGACTATAGTGGAAAGACTGTAGTGGAAAGACTAAGTGGACAGACTAAAGTGGAAAGACTATAGTGGAATGACTAAAGTGGACAGACTATAGTGGAAAGACTGAAGTGGAAAGACTAAAGTGGATAGACTATAGTGGAAAGACTAAAGTGGACGGACTAATGTGGAAAGACTATAGTGGAAAGACTAAAGTGGAAAGACTGAAGTGGAAAGACTAAGTGGACAGACTAAAGTGGAAAGACTATAGTGGAAAGACAAAAGTGGAAAGACTGAAGTGGAAAGACTAAGTGGACAGACTAAAGTGGAAAGACTATAGTGGAAAGACAAACTAAAGTGGAAAGACTGAAGTGGAAAGACTAAAGTGGACAGACTAAAGTGGAAAGACTGAAGTGGAAAGACTAAAGTGGATAGACTATAGTGGAAAGACTAAAGTGGACGGACTAATGTGGAAAGACTATAGTGGAAAGACTAAACTGGAAAGACTGAAGTGGAAAGACTAGAGTAGAAAGACTATAGTGGAAAGACTGTAGTGGAAAGACTAAGTGGACAGACTAAAGTGGAAAGACTATAGTGGAATGACTAAAGTGGACAGACTATAGTGGAAAGACTGAAGTGGAAAGACTAAAGTGGATAGACTATAGTGGAAAGACTAAAGTGGACGGACTAATGTGGAAAGACTATAGTGGAAAGACTAAAGTGGAAAGACTGAAGTGGAAAGACTAAGTGGACAGACTAAAGTGGAAAGACTATAGTGGAAAGACTAAAGTGGAAAGACTGAAGTGGAAAGACTAAGTGGACAGACTAAAGTGGAAAGACTATAGTGGAAAGACTAAGTGGACAGACTAAAGTGGAAAGACTATAGTGGAAAGACTAAGTGGACAGACTAAATTGGAAAGACTATAGTGGAAAGACTAAAGTGGAAAGACTAAAGTGAAAAGACTAGAGTAGACAGACTACAGTGGAAAGACTATAGTGGAAAGACTATAGTGGAAAGACTAAAGTGTACAGACTATAATGGAAAGACTAAAGTTGACAGACTATAGTGGAAAGACTAAAGTGGAAAGACTAGAGTAGACAGACTATAGTGGAAAGACTAAGTGGACAGACTAAAATGGACAGACTATAGTGGACAGACTAAAGTGGAAAGACTATAGTGGAAAGACTAAAGTGGACAGACAATAGTGGAAAGACTATAGTGGAAAGACTAAAGTGGATAGACTATAGTGGAAAGACTAAAGTGGACGGACTAATGTGGAAAGACTATAGTGGAAAGACTAAAGTGGACAGACTATAGTGGACAGACTAAAGTGGAAAGACTATAGTGGAAAGACTAAAGTGGACAGACAATAGTGGAAAGACTATAGTGGAAAGACTAAAGTGGATAGACTATAGTGGAAAGACTAAAGTGGAAAGACTATAGTGGAAAGACTAAAGTGTACAGACTAAAGTGGACAGACTAATGTGGAAAGACTAAAGTGGACAGACTAAAGTGGACAGACTAAAGTGGACAGACTAAAGTGGAAAGACTGAAGTGAAAAGACTAAGTGGACAGACTAAAGTGGAAAGACTATATCGGAAAGACTAAGTGGACAGACTAAATTGAGAAGACTATAGTGGAAAGACTAAAGTGGAAAGACTAAAGTGGAAAGACTAGAGTAGACAGACTATAGTGGAAAGACTGTAGTGGAAAGACTAAAGTGGACAGACTAAAGTGGACAAACTAAAGCTGAAAGACTAAAGTGGAAAGACTAGAGTAGACAGACTATAGTGGAAAGACTGTAGGGGAAAGACTAAGTGGACAGACTAAAGTAGAAAGACTATAGTGGAATGACTAAAGTGGACAGACTATAGTGGAAAGACTGAAGTGGAAAGACTAAAGTGGATAGGCTATAGTGGAAAGACTAAAGTGGACGGACTAATGTGGAAAGACTATAGTGGAAAGACTAAAGTGGAAAGACTGAAGTGGAAAGACTAAGTGGACAGACTAAAGTGGAAAGACTATAGTGGAAAGACTAAAGTGGAAAGACTGAAGTGGAAAGACTAAGTGGACAGACTAAAGTGGAAAGACTATAGTGGAAAGACTAAGTGGACAGACTAAAGTGGAAAGACTATACTGGAAAGACTAAGTGGACAGACTAAATTGGAAAGACTATAGTGGAAAGACTAAAGTGGAAAGACTAAAGTGAAAAGACTAGAGTAGACAGACTACAGTGGAAAGACTATAGTGGAAAGACTATAGTGGAAAGACTAAAGTGTACAGACTATAATGGAAAGACTAAAGTTGACAGACTATAGTGGAAAGACTAAAGTGGAAAGACTAGAGTAGACAGACTATAGTGGAAAGACTGTAGTGGAAAGACTAAAGTGTACAGACTAAAGTGGACAGACTAAAGTTGAAAGACTAAAATGGACAGACTATAGTGGACAGACTAAAGTGGAAAGACTATAGTGGAAAGACTAAAGTGGACAGACAATAGTGGAAAGACTATAGTGGAAAGACTAAAGTGGAAAGACTGAAGTGGAAAGACTAAGTGGACAGACTAAAGTGGAAAGACTATAGTGGAAAGACTAAGTGGACAAACTAAAGTGGAAAGACTGAAGTGGACAGACTAAAGTGGACAGACTAAAGTGGAAAGACTGAAGTGGAAAGACTAAAGTGGATAGACTATAGTGGAAAGACTAAAGTGGACGGACTAATGTGGAAAGACTATAGTGGAAAGACTAAAGTGGAAAGACTGAAGTGGAAAGACTAGAGTAGAAAGACTATAGTGGAAAGACTGTAGTGGAAAGACTAAGTGGACAGACTAAAGTGGAAAGACTATAGTGGAATGACTAAAGTGGACAGACTATAGTGGAAAGACTGAAGTGGAAAGACTAAAGTGGATAGACTATAGTGGAAAGACTAAAGTGGACGGACTAATGTGGAAAGACTATAGTGGAAAGACTAAAGTGGAAAGACTGAAGTGGAAAGACTAAGTGGACAGACTAAAGTGGAAAGACTATAGTGGAAAGACTAAAGTGGAAAGACTGAAGTGGAAAGACTAAGTGGACAGACTAAAGTGGAAAGACTATAGTGGAAGGACTAAGTGGACAGACTAAAGTGGAAAGACTATAGTGGAAAGACTAAGTGGACAGACTAAATTGGAAAGACTATAGTGGAAAGACTAAAGTGGAAAGACTAAAGTGAAAAGACTAGAGTAGACAGACTACAGTGGAAAGACTATAGTGGAAAGACTATAGTGGAAAGACTAAAGTGTACAGACTATAATGGAAAGACTAAAGTTGACAGACTATAGTGGAAAGACTAAAGTGGAAAGACTAGAGTAGACAGACTATAGTGGAAAGACTAAGTGGACAGACTAAAATGGACAGACTATAGTGGACAGACTAAAGTGGAAAGACTATAGTGGAAAGACTAAAGTGGACAGACAATAGTGGAAAGACTATAGTGGAAAGACTAAAGTGGATAGACTATAGTGGAAAGACTAAAGTGGACGGACTAATGTGGAAAGACTATAGTGGAAAGACTAAAGTGGACAGACTATAGTGGACAGACTAAAGTGGAAAGACTATAGTGGAAAGACTAAAGTGGACAGACAATAGTGGAAAGACTATAGTGGAAAGACTAAAGTGGATAGACTATAGTGGAAAGACTAAAGTGGAAAGACTATAGTGGAAAGACTAAAGTGTACAGACTAAAGTGGACAGACTAATGTGGAAAGACTAAAGTGGACAGACTAAAGTGGACAGACTAAAGTGGACCGACTAAAGTGGAAAGACTGAAGTGGAAAGACTAAGTGGACAGACTAAAGTGGAAAGACTATAGTGGAAAGACTAAGTGGACAGACTAAATTGGAAAGACTATAGTGGAAAGACTAAAGTGGAAAGACTAAAGTGGAAAGACTAGAGTAGACAGACTATAGTGGAAAGACTGTAGTGGAAAGACTAAAGTGGACAGACTAAAGTGGACAAACTAAAGCTGAAAGACTAAAGTGGAAAGACTAGAGTAGACAGACTATAGTGGAAAGACTGTAGGGGAAAGACTAAGTGGACAGACTAAAGTGGAAAGACTATAGTGGAATGACTAAAGTGGACAGACTATAGTGGAAAGACTGAAGTGGAAAGACTAAAGTGGATAGGCTATAGTGGAAAGACTAAAGTGGACGGACTAATGTGGAAAGACTATAGTGGAAAGACTAAAGTTGAAAGACTGAAGTGGAAAGACTAAGTGGACAGACTAAAGTGGAAAGACTATAGTGGAAAGACTAAAGTGGAAAGACTGAAGTGGAAAGACTAAGTGGACAGACTAAAGTGGAAAGACTATAGTGGAAAGACTGAGTGGACAGACTAAAGTGGAAAGACTATAGTGGAAAGACTAAGTGGACAGACTAAATTGGAAAGACTATAGTGGAAAGACTAAAGTGAAAAGACTAGAGTAGACAGACTACAGTGGAAAGACTATAGTGGAAAGACTATAGTGGAAAGACTAAAGTGTACAGACTATAATGGAAAGACTAAAGTTGACAGACTATAGTGGAAAGACTAAAGTGGAAAGACTAGATTAGACAGACTATAGTGGAAAGACTGTAGTGGAAAGACTAAAGTTTACAGACTAAAGTGGACAGACTAAAGTTGAAAGACTAAAATGGACAGACTATAGTGGACAGACTAAAGTGGAAAGACTATAGTGGAAAGACTAAAGTGGACAGACAATAGTGGAAAGACTATAGTGGAAAGACTAAAGTGGATAGACTATAGTGGAAAGACTAAAGTGGACGGACTAATGTGGAAAGACTGTAGTGGAAAGACTAAAGTGGAAAGACTGAAGTGGAAAGACTAAGTGGACAGACTAAAGTGGAAAGACTATAGTGGAAAGACTAAGTGGACAGACTAAAGTGGAAAGACTATAGTGGAAAGACTAAGTGGACAGACTAAATTGGAAAGACTATAGTAGAAAGACTAAAGTGGAAAGACTAAAGTGGAAAGACTAGAGTAGACAGACTATAGTGGAAAGACTGTAGTGGAAAGACTAAGTGGACAGACTAAAGTGGAAAGACTATAGTGGAATGACTAAAGTGGACAGACTATAGTGGAAAGACTGAAGTGGAAAGACTATAGTGGAAAGACTAAAGTGGACAGACTAAAGTGGACAGACTAAAGTGGAAAGACTAAGTGGACAGACTAAAATGGAAAGACTATAGTGGAAAGACTAAGTGGACAGACTAAATTGGAAAGACGATAGTGGAAAGACTAAAGTGGACAGACTAAAGTGGACAGACTAAAGTGGAATGACTAAAGTGGACAGACTATAGTGGAAAGACTATAGTGGAAAGACTAAAGTGGACAGACTATAATGGAAAGACTAAAGTTGACATACTAATGTGGAAAGACTATAGTGGAAAGACTAAAGTGGAAAGACTAAAGTGGACAGACTATAGTGGAAAGACTATAGTGGAAAGACTAAAGTGGACAGACTATAATGGAAAGACTAAAGTTGACAGACTAATGTGGAAAGACTATAGTGGAAAGACTAAAGTGGAAAGACTAAAGTGGAAAGACTAGAGTAGACAGACTATAGTGGAAAGACTGTAGTGGAAAGACTAAAGTGTACAGACTATAGTGGAAAGACTAAAGTGGACAGACTAATGTGGAAAGACTATAGTGGAAAGACTAAAGTGGAAAGACTAAAGTGGAAAGACTAGAGTAGACAGACTAAAGTGGACAGACAATAGTCGAAAGACGATAGTGGAAAGACTAAAGTGGACAGACTATAGTGGAAAGACTAAAGTGGACAGACTAAAGTGGACAGACTAAAGTGGAAAGACGAAAGTGGACAGACAATAGTGGAAAGACGATAGTGGAAAGACTAAAGTGGAAAGACTATAGTGGAAAGACTAAAGTGGACAGACTAAAGTGGACAGACTAATGTGGAAAGACTATAGTGGAAAGACTAAAGTGAAAGACTAAAGTGGAAAGACTAGAGTAGAAAGACTAGTCTTTCCACTATAGTCTTTCCAATTTAGTCTGACCACTGAGTCTTTCCACTATAGTCTTTCCACTTTAGTCTGTCCACTTAGTGTGGAAACTGTGTGGACTAATGTGGAAAGACTATAGTGGAAAGACTAAAGTGAAAGACTAAAGTGGAAAGACTAGAGTAGAAAGACTAGTCTTTCCACTATAGTCTTTCCAATTTAGTCTGTCCACTGAGTCTTTCCACTATAGTCTTTCCACTTTAGTCTGTCCACTTAGTCTTTCCACTTCAGTCTTTCCACTTTAGTCTGTCCACTTTAGTCTGTCCACTTTAGTCTTTCCACTTTAGTCTGTCCACTTTAGTCTGTCCACTTTAGTCTTTCCACTATAGTCTTTCCACTTTAGTCTGTCCACTTAGTCTTTCCACTTCAGTCTTTCCACTATAGTCTGTCCACTTTAGTCATTCCACTATAGACTTTCCACTTTAGTCTGTCCACTTAGTCTTTCCAGTACAGTCTTTCCACTATAGTCTGTCTACTCTAGTCTTTCCAATTTTAGTCTGTCTGAGTAGACAGACTACAGTGGAAAGACTATAGTGGAAAGACTATAGTGGAAAGACTAAAGTGTACAGACTATAATGGAAAGACTAAAGTTGACAGACTATAGTGGAAAGACTAAAGTGGAAAGACTAGAGTAGACAGACTATAGTGGAAAGACTAAGTGGACAGACTAAAATGGACAGACTATAGTGGACAGACTAAAGTGGAAAGACTATAGTGGAAAGACTAAAGTGGACAGACAATAGTGGAAAGACTATAGTGGAAAGACTAAAGTGGATAGACTATAGTGGAAAGACTAAAGTGGACGGACTAATGTGGAAAGACTATAGTGGAAAGACTAAAGTGGACAGACTATAGTGGACAGACTAAAGTGGAAAGACTATAGTGGAAAGACTAAAGTGGACAGACAATAGTGGAAAGACTATAGTGGAAAGACTAAAGTGGATAGACTATAGTGGAAAGACTAAAGTGGAAAGACTATAGTGGAAAGACTAAAGTGTACAGACTAAAGTGGACAGACTAATGTGGAAAGACTAAAGTGGACAGACTAAAGTGGACAGACTAAAGTGGACCGACTAAAGTGGAAAGACTGAAGTGGAAAGACTAAGTGGACAGACTAAAGTGGAAAGACTATAGTAGAAAGACTAAGTGGACAGACTAAATTGGAAAGACTATAGTGGAAAGACTAAAGTGGAAAGACTAAAGTGGAAAGACTAGAGTAGACAGACTATAGTGGAAAGACTGTAGTGGAAAGACTAAAGTGGACAGACTAAAGTGGACAAACTAAAGCTGAAAGACTAAAGTGGAAAGACTAGAGTAGACAGACTATAGTGGAAAGACTGTAGGGGAAAGACTAAGTGGACAGACTAAAGTGGAAAGACTATAGTGGAATGACTAAAGTGGACAGACTATAGTGGAAAGACTGAAGTGGAAAGACTAAAGTGGATAGGCTATAGTGGAAAGACTAAAGTGGACGGACTAATGTGGAAAGACTATAGTGGAAAGACTAAAGTTGAAAGACTGAAGTGGAAAGACTAAGTGGACAGACTAAAGTGGAAAGACTATAGTGGAAAGACTAAAGTGGAAAGACTGAAGTGGAAAGACTAAGTGGACAGACTAAAGTGGAAAGACTATAGTGGAAAGACTGAGTGGACAGACTAAAGTGGAAAGACTATAGTGGAAAGACTAAGTGGACAGACTAAATTGGAAAGACTATAGTGGAAAGACTAAAGTGAAAAGACTAGAGTAGACAGACTACAGTGGAAAGACTATAGTGGAAAGACTATAGTGGAAAGACTAAAGTGTACAGACTATAATGGAAAGACTAAAGTTGACAGACTATAGTGGAAAGACTAAAGTGGAAAGACTAGATTAGACAGACTATAGTGGAAAGACTGTAGTGGAAAGACTAAAGTTTACAGACTAAAGTGGAAAGACTAAAGTGTACAGACTATAATGGAAAGACTAAAGTTGACAGACTATAGTGGAAAGACTAAAGTGGAAAGACTAGATTAGACAGACTATAGTGGAAAGACTGTAGTGGAAAGACTAAAGTTTACAGACTAAAGTGGACAGACTAAAGTTGAAAGACTAAAATGGACAGACTATAGTGGACAGACTAAAGTGGAAAGACTATAGTGGAAAGACTAAAGTGGACAGACAATAGTGGAAAGACTATAGTGGAAAGACTAAAGTGGATAGACTATAGTGGAAAGACTAAAGTGGACGGACTAATGTGGAAAGACTGTAGTGGAAAGACTAAAGTGGAAAGACTGAAGTGGAAAGACTAAGTGGACAGACTAAAGTGGAAAGACTATAGTGGAAAGACTAAGTGGACAGACTAAAGTGGAAAGACTATAGTGGAAAGACTAAGTGGACAGACTAAATTGGAAAGACTATAGTAGAAAGACTAAAGTGGAAAGACTAAAGTGGAAAGACTAGAGTAGACAGACTATAGTGGAAAGACTGTAGTGGAAAGACTAAGTGGACAGACTAAAGTGGAAAGACTATAGTGGAATGACTAAAGTGGACAGACTATAGTGGAAAGACTGAAGTGGAAAGACTATAGTGGAAAGACTAAAGTGGACAGACTAAAGTGGACAGACTAAAGTGGAAAGACTAAGTGGACAGACTAAAATGGAAAGACTATAGTGGAAAGACTAAGTGGACAGACTAAATTGGAAAGACGATAGTGGAAAGACTAAAGTGGACAGACTAAAGTGGACAGACTAAAGTGGAATGACTAAAGTGGACAGACTATAGTGGAAAGACTATAGTGGAAAGACTAAAGTGGACAGACTATAATGGAAAGACTAAAGTTGACATACTAATGTGGAAAGACTATAGTGGAAAGACTAAAGTGGAAAGACTAAAGTGGACAGACTATAGTGGAAAGACTATAGTGGAAAGACTAAAGTGGACAGACTATAATGGAAAGACTAAAGTTGACAGACTAATGTGGAAAGACTATAGTGGAAAGACTAAAGTGGAAAGACTAAAGTGGAAAGACTAGAGTAGACAGACTATAGTGGAAAGACTGTAGTGGAAAGACTAAAGTGTACAGACTATAGTGGAAAGACTAAAGTGGACAGACTAATGTGGAAAGACTATAGTGGAAAGACTAAAGTGGAAAGACTAAAGTGGAAAGACTAGAGTAGACAGACTAAAGTGGACAGACAATAGTCGAAAGACGATAGTGGAAAGACTAAAGTGGACAGACTATAGTGGAAAGACTAAAGTGGACAGACTAAAGTGGACAGACTAAAGTGGAAAGACGAAAGTGGACAGACAATAGTGGAAAGACGATAGTGGAAAGACTAAAGTGGAAAGACTATAGTGGAAAGACTAAAGTGGACAGACTAAAGTGGACAGACTAATGTGGAAAGACTATAGTGGAAAGACTAAAGTGAAAGACTAAAGTGGAAAGACTAGAGTAGAAAGACTAGTCTTTCCACTATAGTCTTTCCAATTTAGTCTGTCCACTGAGTCTTTCCACTATAGTCTTTCCACTTTAGTCTGTCCACTTAGTGTGGAAACTGTGTGGACTAATGTGGAAAGACTATAGTGGAAAGACTAAAGTGAAAGACTAAAGTGGAAAGACTAGAGTAGAAAGACTAGTCTTTCCACTATAGTCTTTCCAATTTAGTCTGTCCACTGAGTCTTTCCACTATAGTCTTTCCACTTTAGTCTGTCCACTTAGTCTTTCCACTTCAGTCTTTCCACTTTAGTCTGTCCACTTTAGTCTGTCCACTTTAGTCTTTCCACTTTAGTCTGTCCACTTAGTCTTTCCAGTACAGTCTTTCCACTATAGTCTGTCTACTCTAGTCTTCCCACTTTAGTCTTTCCACTTTAGTCTTTCCACTATAGTCTTTCCACATTAGTCTGTCCACTTTAGTCTTTCCACTATAGTCTGTCCACTTTAGTCTTTCAACTATAGTCTTTCCACTATTGTCTGTCCACTTTAGTCTTTCCACTATAGTCTTTCCACTTTAGTCTGTCCACTTAGTCTTTCCACTTCAGTCTTTCCACTATAGTCTGTCCACTTTAGTCATTCCACTATAGACTTTCCACTTTAGTCTGTCCACTTAGTCTTTCCAGTACAGTCTTTCCACTATAGTCTGTCTACTCTAGTCTTCCCACTTTAGTCTTTCCACTTTAGTCTTTCCACTATAGTCTTTCCACATTAGTCTGTCCACTTTAGTCTTTCCACTATAGTCTGTCCACTTTAGTCTTTCAACTATAGTCTTTCCACTATTGTCTGTCCACTTTAGTCTTTCCACTTTAGTCTGTCCACTTTAGTCTTTCCACTATAGTCTTTCCTCTTTAGTCGGTCCACTTAGTCTTTCCACTTCAGTCTTTCCACTATAGTCTGTCCATTTTAGTCTTTCAACTTCAGTCTTTCCACTTTAGTCTTTCCACTATAGTCTTTCCACTTTAGTCTGTCCACTTAGTCTTTCCACTATAGTCCTTCCACATTAGTCTGTCCGCTTTGGTATTTCCACGATAGTCTGTCCACTTTAGTCTTTCCACTTTAGTCATTTCCACTATCGTCTGTCCACTTTAGTCTCTCCACTTTAGTCTTTCCACTTTAGTCTTTCCACTATAGTCTGTCCACTTTAGTCTTTCTACAATAGTCTGTCCACTTTAGTCTTTCCACTTTAGTCTTCCCACTTTAGTCTATCCACTACAGTCTGTACACTTTAGACTTTCTACGACAGTCTTTCCACTATAGTCTGTCTACTCTAGTCTGTCCACTTTAGTCTTTCCAATATAGTCTGTCCACTATTGTCTGTCCACTTTAGTCTTTCCACTTTAGTCTGTCCACTTCAGTCTGTACACTTTAGTCCCTCCACTTTAGTATTTCCACTTTAGTCTTTCCACTATAGTCTGTCCACTTTAGTCTTTCTACTATAGTCTGTCCACTTTAGTCTTTCCACTTTAGTCTTTCCACTTTAGTCTGTCCACCACAGTCTGTACACTTTAGACTTTCCACTACAGTATTTCCACTATAGTCTGTCTACTCTAGTCTGTCCACTTTAGTCTTTCCACTATAGTCTGTCCACTATTGTCTGTCTACTCTAGTCTTTCCACTTTAGTCTTTCCACTATAATCTGTCCACTATTGTCTGTCCACTTTAGTCTTTCCACTTTAGTCTTTCCACTTTAGTCTTTCCACTTTAGTCTGTCCACTTTAGTCTTTCCCTTATAGTCGGTCCACTTTAGTCTTTCCACTTTAGTCTGTCCACTTAGTCTTTCCACTTCAGTCTTTCCACTATAGTCTGTCCACTTTAGTCTTTCCACTATAGTCTTTCCACTTTAGTCTGTCCACTTAGTCTTTCCACTTCTGTCTTTCCACTATAGTCTGTCCACTTTAGTCTTTCCAATTTAGTCTGTCCACTTTAGTCTTCCCACTTTAGTCATTTCCTCTATCGTCTGTCCACTTTAGTCTTTCCACTTTGGTCTTTCCACATTATTCTGTCTACTCTAGTTTTTCCACTTTAGTCTTTCCACTTTAGTCTTTCCACTATAGTCTTTCCATATGAGTCTGTCCACTTTAGTCTTTCCACTATAGTCTGTCCACTTTAGTCTTTCCACTATAGTCTGTCCACTATTGTCAGTCCACTTTAGTCTTTCCACTTTACTCTGTCCACTTTAGTCTGTCCAATTTAGTCTTTCCACTTTAGTCATTTCCACTATCGTCTGTCCACTTTAGTCTTTCCACTTTAGTCTTTCCACTTTAGTCTTTCCACTATAGTCTTTCCACATTAGTCTTTCCACCATAGTCTGTCCACTTTAGTCTTTCCACTTTAGTCATTTCCACTATCGTCTGTCCACTTTATTCTTTCCACTTTAGTCTTTCCACTATAGTCTGTCCACTTTAGTCTTTCCACTATAGTCTGTCCACTTTAGTCTTTCCACTTTAGTCTGTCCACTTTAGTCTTTCCACTATAGTCTTTCCACTTTAGTCTTTCCACCATAGTCTGTCCACTTTAGTCTTTCCACTTTAGTCATTTCCACTATCGTCTGTCCACTTTATTCTTTCCACTTTAGATATTTCCACTATAGTCTGTCCACTTTAGTCTTTCCACTTTAGTCTGTCCACTTTAGTCTTTCCACTATAGTCTTTCTACTTCAGTATCTACACTTTAGTCTTTCTAGTACAGTTTTTCCACTATAGTCTGTCTACTCTAGTCTTTCCACTTTAGTCTTTCCACTTTCGTCTTTCCACAATAGTCTTTCCATATTATTCTGTCCACTTTAGTCTTTCCACTATAGTCTGTCCACTTTAGTCTTTCCACTATAGTCTGTCCACTATTGTCTGTCCACTTTAGTCTTTCCACTATAGTCTGTCTACTCTAGTCTTTCCACTTTAGTCTGTCCACTTTAGTCTTTCCACGATAGTCTGTCCACTTTAGTCTTTCCACTATAGTCTTTCCACTATAGTCTGTCCACTGTTGTCTGTCCACTTTAGTCGTTCCACTTTATTCTGTCCACTTCAATGTGTACACTTTAGTCTGTCCACTGAGTCTTTCCACTTCAGTCTTTGCACCATAGTCTGTCCAAATTTAGTCTTTCCACTTTAGTCTTTCCACTATAGTCTTTCCACTTCAGTCTAAACACTTTAGTCTTTCCACTACAGTCTTTCCACTACAGTCTGTCTACTCTAGTCTTTCCACTTTAGTCTTTCCACTTTAGTCTTTCCACTATAGTCTTTCCACATTAGTCTGTCCACTTTGGTCTTTCCACGATAGTCTGTCTACTTTAGTCTTTCCACTTTAGTCATTTCCACTATCGTCTGTCCAATATCGTCTGTCAACTTTAGTCTTTCCACTTTAGTCTTTCCACTATAGTCTGTCCACTTTAGTCTTTCCACTATAGTCTGTCCACTTTAGTCTTTCCACTTTAGTCTTTCCACTTTAGTCTTTCCACTTTAGTATTTCCACTACAGTCTTTCCACTACAGTCTGTCTACTCTAGTCTGTCCACTTTAGTCTTTCCACTATAGTCTGTCCACTTGTCTGTCCACTTTAGTCTTTCCACTTTAGTCTGTCCACTTCAGTCTGTACACTTTAGTCTTTCCACTATAGTCTTTCCAATATAGTCTGTCTACTCTAGTCTTTCCACTTTAGTCTTTCCACTATAGTCTGTCCACTATTGTCTGTCCACTTTAGTCTTTCCACTTTAGTCTTTCCACTACAGTCTTTCCACTATAGTCTGTCTACTCTAGTCTTTCCACTTTAGTCTTTCCGCTATAGTCTGTCCACTATTGTCTGTCCATTTTAGTCGTTCCACTTTAGTCTTTCCACTTTAGTCTGTACACTTTAGTCTTTCCACTACAGTCTTTCCACTATAGTCTGTCTACTCCAGTCTTTCCACTTTAGTCTTTCCACTATAGTCTGTCCACTATTGTCTGTCCATTTTAGTCTTTCCACTTTAGTCTTTCCACTTTAGTCTGCACACTTTAGTCTTTCCACTACAGTCTTTCCACTATAGTCTGTCTACTCTAGTCTTTCCACTTTAGTCTTTCCACTAAAGTCTTTCCACTATAGTCTGTCTACTCTAGTCTTTCCACTTTAGTCTTTCCACTATAGTCTGTCCACTATTGTCTGTCCACTTTAGTCTTTCCACTATAGTCTTTCCACTTCAATCTGTACACTTTAGTCTTTCCACTATCGTCTGTCCACTTTAGTCTTTGCACTATAGTCTTTCCACTTTAGTCTGTCCACTTAGTCTTTCCACTTCAGTCTTTCCACTATAGTCTGTCCACTTTAGTCTTTCCACTATAGTCTTTACACTTTAGTGTGTCCACTTAGTCTTTCCACTTCAGTCTTTCCACTATAGTCTGTCCACTTTAGTCTTTCCAATTTAGTCTGTCCACTTTAGTCTTCCCACTTTAGTCATTTCCTCTATCCTCTGTACACTTTAGTCTTTCCACTTTAGTCTTTCCACTTTGATCTTTCCACTTTATTCTGTCTAATCTAGTCTTTCCACTTTAGTCTTTCCACTTTAGTCTTTCCTCTTTAGTCTTTCCACTATAGTCTTTCCATATGAGTCTGTCCACTTTAGTCTGTCCACTATTGTCTGTTCACTTTAGTCTTTCTACTTTAGTCTGTCCACTTTAGTCTGTCCAATTTAGTCTTTCCACTTTAGTCATTTCCACTATCGTCTGTCCACTTTCCACTATAGTCTGTCCACTTTAGTCTTTCCACCATAGTCTGTCCGCTTTAGTCTTTCCACTTTAGTCTTTCCACTTTAGTCTGTCCACTTTAGTCTTTCCACCATAGTTGGTCCACTTTAGTCTTTCCACTTTAGTCTTTCCACTATAGTCTTTCCACTTCAATCTGTACACTTTATTCTGTCCACTAGAGTCTGTCCACTTTAGTATTTCCATGTTAGTCTTTCCACTTTAGTCTTTCCAATTCAGTCTTTCCACTATAGTCTGTCCACTTTAGTCTTTCCACTATAGTCTGTCCAATATTGTCAGTCCACTTTAGTCTTTCCACTTTAGTCTGTCCACTTTAGTCTGTCCAATTTAGTCTTTCCACTTTAGTCATTTCCACTATCGTCTGTCCACTTTAGTCTTTCCACTTTAGTCTTTCCACTTTAGTCTTTCCACTATAGTCTTTCCACTTTAGTCTTTCCACCATAGTCTGTCCACTTTAGTCTTTCCACTTTAGTCATTTCCACTATCGTCTGTCCACTTTATTCTTTCCACTTTAGTCTTTCCACTATAGTCTGTCCACTTTAGTCTTTCCACTATAGTCTGTCCACTTTAGTCTTTCCACTTTAGTCTGTCCACTTTAGTCTTTCCACTATAGTCTGTCCACTTTAGTCTTTCCACTTTAGTCTTTCCACTATAGTCTTTCCACTTCAGTATCTAAACTTTAGTCTTTCTACTACAGTTTTTTCACTATAGTCTGTCTACTCTAGCCTTTCCACTTTAGTCTTTCCACTTTAGTCTTTCCACAATAGTCTTTCCATATTATTCTGTTCACTTTAGTCTTTCCACTATAGTCTGTCCTTTTTAGTCTTTCCACTATAGTCTGTCCACTATTGTCTGTCCACTTTAGTCTTTCCACTATAGTCTGTCTACTCTAGTCTTTCCACTTTAGTCTTTCCACTTTATTCTGTCCACTAGAGTCTGTCCACTTTAGTCTTTCCACTATCGTCTGTCCACTTTAGTCTTTCCACTTTAGTCTTTCCACTTTAGTCTGTCCACTTTAGTCTTTCCACGATAGTCTGTTCACTTTAGTCTTTCCACTATAGTCTTTCCACTATAGTCTGTCCACTGTTGTCTGTCCACTTTAGTCGTTCCACTTTATTCGGTCCACTTCAATGTGTACACTTTAGTCTGTCCACTGAGTTTTTCCACTTCAGTCTTTGCACCATAGTCTGTCCACTTTAGTCTTTCCACTTTAGTCTTTCCACTATAGTCTTTCAACTTCAGTCTGTACACTTTAGTCTTTCCACTACAGTCTTTCCACTATAGTCTGTCTACTCTAGTCTTCCCACTTTAGTCTTTCCACTTCAGTCTTTGCACCATTGTCTGTCTACTTTAGTCTTTCCACTTTAGTCTTTCCACTATAGTCTTTCCACTTCAGTCTGTACACTTTAGTCTTTCCACTACAGTCTTTCCACTATAGTCTGTCTACTCTAGTCTTTCCACTTTAGTCTTTCCACTTTAGTCTTTCCACTATAGTTTTTCCACATTAGTCTGTCAACTTTGGTCTTTCCACGATAGTCTGTCGACTTTAGTCTTTCCACTTTAGTCATTTCCACTATCGTCTGTCCAACATCGTCTGTCAACTTTAGTCTTTCCACTTTAGTCTTTCCACTATAGTCTGTCCACTTTAGTCTTTCCACTATAGTCTGTCCACTTTAGTCTTTCCACTTTAGTCTGTCCACTTCAGTCTGTACACTTTAGTCTTTCCACTACAGTCTTTCCACTATAGTCTGACTACTCTAGTCTTTCCACTTTAGTCTTTCCACTATAGTCTGTCCACTATTGTCTGTCCACTTTAGTCATTCCACTTTAGTCTTTCCACTACAGTCTTTCCACTATAGTCTGTCTACTCTAGTCTTTCCACTTTAGTCTTTCCACTATAGTCTGTCCACTATTGTCTGTCCATTTTAGTCTTTCCACTTTAGTCTTTCCACTTTAGTCTGTACACTTTAGTCTTTCCACTACAGTCTTTCCACTATAGTCTGTCTACTCTAGTCTTTCCACTTTAGTCTTTCCACTACAGTCTTTCCACTATAGTCTGTCTACTTTAGTCTTTCCACTTTAGTCTTTCCAATTTAGTCTTTCCACTATTGTCTGTCCACTTTAGTCTTTCCACTATAGTCTTTCCACTTCAATCTGTACACTTTAGTCTTTCCACTACAGTCTTTCCAATATAGTCTGTCCACTTTAGTCTTTCCACTATCGTCTGTCCACTTTAGTCTTTGCACTATAGTCTTTCCACTTTAGTCTGTCCACTTAGTCTTTCCACTTCAGTCTTTCCACTATAGTCTGTCCACTTTAGTCTTTCCACTATAGTCTTTCCACTTTAGTGTGTCCACTTAGTTTTTCCACTTCAGTCTTTCCACTATAGTCTGTCCACTTTAGTCTTTCCAATTTAGTCTGTCCACTTTAGTCTGTCCACTTTAGTCATTTCCACTATCGTCTGTCCACTTTAGTCTTTCCACTTTAGTCTTTCCACTTTGATCTTTCCACTATATTCTGTCTAATCTAGTCTTTCCACTTTAGTCTTTCCACTTTAGTCTTTCCACTATAGTCTTTCCACTTTAATCTTTCTACTTTAGTCTGTCCACTTTAGTCTGTCCAATTTAGTCTTTCCACTTTAGTCATTTCCACTATCGTTTGTCCACTTTAGTCTTTCCACTTTAGTCTTTCCACTATAGTCTGTCCACTTTAGTCTTTCCACCATAGTCTGTCCACTTTAGTCTTTCCACTATAGTCTTTCCACTACAATCTGTACACTTTATTCTGTCCACTAGAGTCTGTCCACTTTAGTATTTCCATGTTAGTCTTTCCACTTTAGTCATTTCCACTATCGTCTGTCCAATATCGTCTGTCAACTTTAGTCTTTCCACTTTAGTCTTTCCACTATAGTCTGTCCACTTTAGTCTTTCCACTATAGTCTGTCCACTTTAGTCTTTCCACTTTAGTCTTTCCACTTTAGTCTTTCCACTTTAGTATTTCCACTACAGTCTTTCCACTATAGTCTGTCTACTCTAGTCTGTCCACTTTAGTCTTTCCACTATAGTCTGTCCACTTGTCTGTCCACTTTAGTCTTTCCACTTTAGTCTGTCCACTTCAGTCTGTACACTTTAGTCTTTCCACTATAGTCTTTCCACTATAGTCTGTCTACTCTAGTCTTTCCACTTTAGTCTTTCCACTATAGTCTGTCCACTATTGTCTGTCCACTTTAGTCTTTCCACTTTAGTCTTTCCACTACAGTCTTTCCACTATAGTCTGTCTACTCTAGTCTTTCCACTTTAGTCTTTCCGCTATAGTCTGTCCACTATTGTCTGTCCATTTTAGTCGTTCCACTTTAGTCTTTCCACTTTAGTCTGTACACTTTAGTCTTTCCACTACAGTCTTTCCACTATAGTCTGTCTACTCCAGTCTTTCCACTTTAGTCTTTCCACTATAGTCTGTCCACTATTGTCTGTCCATTTTAGTCTTTCCACTTTAGTCTTTCCACTTTAGTCTGCACACTTTAGTCTTTCCACTACAGTCTTTCCACTATAGTCTGTCTACTCTAGTCTTTCCACTTTAGTCTTTCCACTAAAGTCTTTCCACTATAGTCTGTCTACTCTAGTCTTTCCACTTTAGTCTTTCCAATATAGTCTGTCCACTATTGTCTGTCCACTTTAGTCTTTCCACTATAGTCTTTCCACTTCAATCTGTACACTTTAGTCTTTCCACTATCGTCTGTCCACTTTAGTCTTTGCACTATAGTCTTTCCACTTTAGTCTGTCCACTTAGTCTTTCCACTTCAGTCTTTCCACTATAGTCTGTCCACTTTAGTCTTTCCACTATAGTCTTTACACTTTAGTGTGTCCACTTAGTCTTTCCACTTCAGTCTTTCCACTATAGTCTGTCCACTTTAGTCTTTCCAATTTAGTCTGTCCACTTTAGTCTTCCCACTTTAGTCATTTCCTCTATCCTCTGTACACTTTAGTCTTTCCACTTTAGTCTTTCCACTTTGATCTTTCCACTTTATTCTGTCTGATCTAGTCTTTCCACTTTAGTCTTTCCACTTTAGTCTTTCCTCTTTAGTCTTTCCACTATAGTCTTTCCATATGAGTCTGTCCACTTTAGTCTGTCCACTATTGTCTGTCCACTTTAGTCTTTCTACTTTAGTCTGTCCACTTTAGTCTGTCCAATTTAGTCTTTCCACTTTAGTCATTTCCACTATCGTCTGTCCACTTTCCACTATAGTCTGTCCACTTTAGTCTTTCCACCATAGTCTGTCCGCTTTAGTCTTTCCACTTTAGTCTTTCCACTTTAGTCTGTCCACTTTAGTCTTTCCACTATAGTTGGTCCACTTTAGTCTTTCCACTTTAGTCTTTCCACTACAGTCTTTCCACTTCAATCTGTACACTTTATTCTGTCCACTAGAGTCTGTCCACTTTAGTATTTCCATGTTAGTCTTTCCACTTTAGTCTTTCCACTTCAGTCTTTCCACTATAGTCTGTCCACTTTAGTCTTTCCACTATAGTCTGTCCACTATTGTCAGTCCACTTTAGTCTTTCCACTTTAGTCTGTCCACTTTAGTCTGTCCAATTTAGTCTTTCCACTTTAGTCATTTCCACTATCGTCTGTCCACTTTAGTCTTTCCACTTTAGTCTTTCCACTTTAGTCTTTCCACTATAGTCTTTCCACTTTAGTCTTTCCACCATAGTCTGTCCACTTTAGTCTTTCCACTTTAGTCATTTCCACTATCGTCTGTCCACTTTATTCTTTCCACTTTAGTCTTTCCACTATAGTCTATCCACTTTAGTCTTTCCACTATAGTCTGTCCACTTTAGTCTTTCCACTTTAGTCTGTCCACTTTAGTCTTTCCACTATAGTCTGTCCACTTTAGTCTTTCCACTTTAGTCTTTCCACTATAGTCTTTCCACTTCAGTATCTACACTTTAGTCTTTCTACTACAGTTTTTTCACTATAGTCTGTCTACTCTAGCCTTTCCACTTTAGTCTTTCCACTTTAGTCTTTCCACAATAGTCTTTCCATATTATTCCGTTCACTTTAGTCTTTCCACTATAGTCTGTCCTTTTTAGTCTTTCCACTATAGTCTGTCCACTATTGTCTGTCCACTTTAGTCTTTCCACTATAGTCTGTCTACTCTAGTCTTTCCACTTTAGTCTTTCCACTTTATTCTGTCCACTAGAGTCTGTCCACTTTAGTCTTTCCACTATCGTCTGTCCACTTTAGTCTTTCCACTTTAGTCTTTCCACTTTAGTCTGTCCACTTTAGTCTTTCCACGATAGTCTGTTCACTTTAGTCTTTCCACTATAGTCTTTCCACTATAGTCTGTCCACTGTTGTCTGTCCACTTTAGTCGTTCCACTTTATTCGGTCCACTTCAATGTGTACACTTTAGTCTGTCCACTGAGTTTTTCCACTTCAGTCTTTGCACCATAGTCTGTCCACTTTAGTCTTTCCACTTTAGTCTTTCCACTATAGTCTTTCAACTTCAGTCTGTACACTTTAGTCTTTCCACTACAGTCTTTCCACTATAGTCTGTCTACTCTAGTCTTCCCACTTTAGTCTTTCCACTTCAGTCTTTGCACCATAGTCTGTCTACTTTAGTCTTTCCACTTTAGTCTTTCCACTATAGTCTTTCCACTTCAGTCTGTACACTTTAGTCTTTCCACTACAGTCTTTCCACTATAGTCTGTCTACTCTAGTCTTTCCACTTTAGTCTTTCCACTTTAGTCTTTCCACTATAGTTTTTCCACATTAGTCTGTCCACTTTGGTCTTTCCACGATAGTCTGTCGACTTTAGTCTTTCCACTTTAGTCATTTCCACTATCGTCTGTCCAATATCGTCTGTCAACTTTAGTCTTTCCACTTTAGTCTTTCCACTATAGTCTGTCCACTTTAGTCTTTCCACTATAGTCGGTCCACTTTAGTCTTTCCACTTTAGTCTTTCCACTATAGTCTTTCCACTTCAATCTGCACACTTTAGTCTTTCCATTACAGTCTTTCCACCATAGTCTGTCCACTTTAGTCTTTCCACTTTAGTCATTTCCACTATCGTCTGTCCACTTTATTCTTTCCACTTTAGTCTTTCCACTATAGTCTATCCACTTTAGTCTTTCCACTATAGTCTGTCCACTTTAGTCTTTCCACTTTAGTCTGTCCACTTTAGTCTTTCCACTATAGTCTGTCCACTTTAGTCTTTCCACTTTAGTCTTTCCACTATAGTCTTTCCACTTCAGTATCTACACTTTAGTCTTTCTACTACAGTTTTTTCACTATAGTCTGTCTACTCTAGCCTTTCCACTTTAGTCTTTCCACTTTAGTCTTTCCACAATAGTCTTTCCATATTATTCCGTTCACTTTAGTCTTTCCACTATAGTCTGTCCTTTTTAGTCTTTCCACTATAGTCTGTCCACTATTGTCTGTCCACTTTAGTCTTTCCACTATAGTCTGTCTACTCTAGTCTTTCCACTTTAGTCTTTCCACTTTATTCTGTCCACTAGAGTCTGTCCACTTTAGTCTTTCCACTATCGTCTGTCCACTTTAGTCTTTCCACTTTAGTCTTTCCACTTTAGTCTGTCCACTTTAGTCTTTCCACGATAGTCTGTTCACTTTAGTCTTTCCACTATAGTCTTTCCACTATAGTCTGTCCACTGTTGTCTGTCCACTTTAGTCGTTCCACTTTATTCGGTCCACTTCAATGTGTACACTTTAGTCTGTCCACTGAGTTTTTCCACTTCAGTCTTTGCACCATAGTCTGTCCACTTTAGTCTTTCCACTTTAGTCTTTCCACTATAGTCTTTCAACTTCAGTCTGTACACTTTAGTCTTTCCACTACAGTCTTTCCACTATAGTCTGTCTACTCTAGTCTTCCCACTTTAGTCTTTCCACTTCAGTCTTTGCACCATAGTCTGTCTACTTTAGTCTTTCCACTTTAGTCTTTCCACTATAGTCTTTCCACTTCAGTCTGTACACTTTAGTCTTTCCACTACAGTCTTTCCACTATAGTCTGTCTACTCTAGTCTTTCCACTTTAGTCTTTCCACTTTAGTCTTTCCACTATAGTTTTTCCACATTAGTCTGTCCACTTTGGTCTTTCCACGATAGTCTGTCGACTTTAGTCTTTCCACTTTAGTCATTTCCACTATCGTCTGTCCAATATCGTCTGTCAACTTTAGTCTTTCCACTTTAGTCTTTCCACTATAGTCTGTCCACTTTAGTCTTTCCACTATAGTCTGTCCACTTTAGTCTTTCCACTTTAGTCTGTCCACTTCAGTCTGTACACTTTAGTCTTTCCACTACAGTCTTTCCACTATAGTCTGACTACTCTAGTCTTTCCACTTTAGTCTTTCCACTATAGTCATTCCACTATTGTCTGTCCACTTTAGTCATTCCACTTTAGTCTTTCCACTACAGTCTTTCCACTATAGTCTGTCTACTCTAGTCTTTCCACTTTAGTCTTTCCACTATAGTCTGTCCACTATTGTCTGTCCATTTTAGTCTTTCCACTTTAGTCTTTCCACTTTAGTCTGTACACTTTAGTCTTTCCACTACAGTCTTTCCACTATAGTCTGTCTACTCTAGTCTTTCCACTTTAGTCTTTCCACTACAGTCTTTCCACTATAGTCTGTCTACTTTAGTCTTTCCACTTTAGTCTTTCCAATTTAGTCTTTCCACTATTGTCTGTCCACTTTAGTCTTTCCACTATAGTCTTTCCACTTCAATCTGTACACTTTAGTCTTTCCACTACAGTCTTTCCAATATAGTCTGTCCACTTTAGTCTTTCCACTATCGTCTGTCCACTTTAGTCTTTGCACTATAGTCTTTCCACTTTAGTCTGTCCACTTAGTCTTTCCACTTCAGTCTTTCCACTATAGTCTGTCCACTTTAGTCTTTCCACTATAGTCTTTCCACTTTAGTGTGTCCACTTAGTTTTTCCACTTCAGTCTTTCCACTATAGTCTGTCCACTTTAGTCTTTCCAATTTAGTCTGTCCACTTTAGTCTTCCCACTTTAGTCATTTCCACTATCGTCTGTCCACTTTAGTCTTTCCACTTTAGTCTTTCCACTTTGATCTTTCCACTATATTCTGTCTAACCTAGTCTTTCCACTTTAGTCTTTCCACTTTAGTCTTTCCACTATAGTCTTTCCACTTTAATCTTTCTACTTTAGTCTGTCCACTTTAGTCTGTCCAATTTAGTCTTTCCACTTTAGTCATTTCCACTATCGTTTGTCCACTTTAGTCTTTCCACTTTAGTCTTTCCACTATAGTCTGTCCACTTTAGTCTTTCCACCATAGTCTGTCCACTTTAGTCTTTCCACTATAGTCTTTCCACTACAATCTGTACACTTTATTCTGTCCACTAGAGTCTGTCCACTTTAGTATTTCCATGTTAGTCTTTCCACTTTAGTCTTTCCACTTCAGTCTTTCCACTATAGTCTGTCCACTTTAGTGTTTCCACTATAGTCTTTCCACTTTAGTCTGTCCACTTAGTCTTTCCACGTCAGTCTTTCCACTATACTCGGTCCACTTTAGTCTTTCCACTTTAGTCTGTCCACTTTAGTCTTCCCACTTTAGTCATTTCCTCTATCGTTTGTCCACTTTAGTCTTTCCACTTTAGTCTGTCCACTTTAGTTTTTCCACTATAGTCTGTCCACTTTAGTCTTTCCACTTTATTCTTTCCACTATAGTCTTTCCACTTTTGTCTGTCCACTTAGTCTTTCCACGTCAGTCTTTCCACTATACTCGGTCCACTTTAGTCTTTCCACTTTAGTCTGACAACTTTAGTCTTCCCACTTTAGTCATTTCCTCTATCGTCTGTCCACTTTAGTCTTTCCACTTTAGTCTTTCGACTTTAGTCTGTCCACTTTAGTTTTTCCACTATAGTCTGTCCACTTTAGTCTTTCCACTTTAGTCTTTCCACTTTAGTCTTTCCACTATAGTCTTTCCACATTAGTCTGTCCACTTTGGTCTTTCCACAATAGTCTGTCCACTTTAGTCTTTCCACTTTAGTCATTTCCACTATCGTCTGTCCACTTTAGTCTCTCCACTTTAGTCTACTTTAGTCTTTCCGCTATAGTCTGTCCACTTTAGTCTTTCCACTATAGTCTGTCCACTTTAGTCTTTCCACTTAGTCTTTCCACTTTAGTCTGTCCACTACAGTCTGTACACTTTAGTCTTTCCACTACAGTCTTCCCACTATAGTCTGTCTACTCTAGTCGGTCCACTTTAGTCTTTCCACTATAGTCCGTCCACTATTGTCTGTCTACTTTAGTCTTTCCACTTTAGTCTGTGCACTTTAGTCTGTACACTTTAGTCTTTCCACTACAGTCTTCCCACTATAGTCTGTCTACTCTAGTCTGTCCACTTTAGTCTTTCCACTATAGTCTGTCCACTTTAGTCTTTCCACTTTAGTCTTTCCACTTTAGTCTGTCCACTTTAGTCTTTCCACGATAATCTGTACACTTTAGTCTTTCCACTATAGTCTTTCCACTATAGTCTGTCCACTTTAGTCTTTCCACTTTATTCTGTCCACTTCAATGTGTACACTTTAGTCTGTCCACTGAGTCTTTCCACTTCAGTCTTTGCACCATAGTCTGTCCACTTTAGTCTTTCCACTTTAGTCTTTCCACTATATTCTTTCCACTTCAGTCTGTACACTTTAGTCTTTCCACTACAGTCTTTCCACTATAGTTTGTCTACTCTAGTCTTTCCAATTTAGTCTTTTTACTATAGTCTTTCCACATTAGTCTGTCCACTTTGGTCTTTCCACGATAGTCTGTCCACTTTAGTCTTTCCACTATAGTCTTTCCACTTTAGTGTGTCCACTTAGTTTTTCCACTTCAGTCTTTCCACTATAGTCTGTCCACTTTAGTCTTTCCAATTTAGTCTGTCCACTTTAGTCTTCCCACTTTAGTCATTTCCACTATCGTCTGTCCACTTTAGTCTTTCCACTTTAGTCTTTCCACTTTGATCTTTCCACTATATTCTGTCTAATCTAGTCTTTCCACTTTAGTCTTTCCACTTTAGTCTTTCCACTATAGTCTTTCCACTTTAATCTTTCTACTTTAGTCTGTCCACTTTAGTCTGTCCAATTTAGTCTTTCCACTTTAGTCATTTCCACTATCGTTTGTCCACTTTAGTCTTTCCACTTTAGTCTTTCCACTATAGTCTGTCCACTTTAGTCTTTCCACCATAGTCTGTCCACTTTAGTCTTTCCACTATAGTCTTTCCACTACAATCTGTACACTTTATTCTGTCCACTAGAGTCCGTCCACTTTAGTATTTCCATGTTAGTCTTTCCACTTTAGTCTTTCCACTTCAGTCTTTCCACTATAGTCTGTCCACTTTAGTGTTTCCACTATAGTCTTTCCACTTTAGTCTGTCCACTTAGTCTTTCCACGTCAGTCTTTCCACTATACTCGGTCCACTTTAGTCTTTCCACTTTAGTCTGTCCACTTTAGTCTTCCCACTTTAGTCATTTCCTCTATCGTTTGTCCACTTTAGTCTTTCCACTTTAGTCTGTCCACTTTAGTTTTTCCACTATAGTCTGTCCACTTTAGTCTTTCCACTTTATTCTTTCCACTATAGTCTTTCCACTTTTGTCTGTCCACTTAGTCTTTCCACGTCAGTCTTTCCACTATACTCGGTCCACTTTAGTCTTTCCACTTTAGTCTGACAACTTTAGTCTTCCCACTTTAGTCATTTCCTCTATCGTCTGTCCACTTTAGTCTTTCCACTTTAGTCTTTCGACTTTAGTCTGTCCACTTTAGTTTTTCCACTATAGTCTGTCCACTTTAGTCTTTCCACTTTAGTCTTTCCACTTTAGTCTTTCCACTATAGTCTTTCCACATTAGTCTGTCCACTTTGGTCTTTCCACAATAGTCTGTCCACTTTAGTCTTTCCACTTTAGTCATTTCCACTATCGTCTGTCCACTTTAGTCTCTCCACTTTAGTCTACTTTAGTCTTTCCACTATAGTCTGTCCACTTTAGTCTTTCCACTATAGTCTGTCCACTTTAGTCTTTCCACTTAGTCTTTCCACTTTAGTCTGTCCACTACAGTCTGTACACTTTAGTCTTTCCACTACAGTCTTCCCACTATAGTCTGTCTACTCTAGTCGGTCCACTTTAGTCTTTCCACTATAGTCCGTCCACTATTGTCTGTCTACTTTAGTCTTTCCACTTTAGTCTGTCCACTTTAGTCTGTACACTTTAGTCTTTCCACTACAGTCTTCCCACTATAGTCTGTCTACTCTAGTCTGTCCACTTTAGTCTTTCCACTATAGTCTGTCCACTTTAGTCTTTCCACTTTAGTCTTTCCACTTTAGTCTGTCCACTTTAGTCTTTCCACGATAGTCTGTACACTTTAGTCTTTCCACTATAGTCTTTCCACTATAGTCTGTCCACTTTAGTCTTTCCACTTTATTCTGTCCACTTCAATGTGTACACTTTAGTCTGTCCACTGAGTCTTTCCACTTCAGTCTTTGCACCATAGTCTGTCCACTTTAGTCTTTCCACTTTAGTCTTTCCACTATATTCTTTCCACTTCAGTCTGTACACTTTAGTCTTTCCACTACAGTCTTTCCACTATAGTTTGTCTACTCTAGTCTTTCCAATTTAGTCTTTCTACTATAGTCTTTCCACATTAGTCTGTCCACTTTGGTCTTTCCACGATAGTCTGCCCACTTTAGTCTTTCCACTTTAGTCATTTCCACTATCGTCTGTCCACTTTAGTCTCTCCACTTTAGTCTTTTCACTTTAGTCTTTTCACTATAGTCTGTCCACTTTAGTCTGTCCACTACAGTCTGTACACTTTAGTCTTTCCACTACAGTCTTTCCACTATAGTCTGTCTACTCTAGTCTGTCCACTTTAGTCTTTCGACTATAGTCTGTCCACTATTGTCTGTCCACTTTAGTCTTTCCACTTTAGTCTGTCCACTTCAGTCTGTACACTTTAGTCTTTCCACTACAGTCTTTCCACTATAGTCTGTCTACTCTAGTCTTTCCACTTTAGTCTTTCCACTATAGTCTGTCCACTATTGTCTGTCCACTTTAGTCTTTCCACTTTAGTCTTTCCACTTTAGTCTGTCCACTTTAGTCTTTCCACTATAGTCGGTCCACTTTAGTCTTTCCACTTTAGTCTTTCCACTATAGTCTTTCCACTTCAATCTGCACACTTTAGTCTTTCCATTACAGTCTTTCCAATATAGTCTGTCCACTTTAGTCTTTCCACTATCGTGTGTCCACTTTAGTCTTTCCACTATGGTCTTTCCACTTTAGTCTGTCCACTTAGTCTTTCCACTTCAGTCTTTCCACTATAGTCTGTCAACTTTATTCTTTCCACTATAGTCAGTCCACTTTAGTCTTTCCACTACGGTCTTTCCACTTCAATCTGTACACTTTATTCTGTCCACTAGAGTCTGTCCACTTTAGTATTTCCATGTTAGTCTTTCCACTTTAGTCTTTCCACTACAGTCTTTCCACTATAGTCTGTCCACTTTAGTCTTTCCACTATAGTCTTTCCACTTTCCACTTTAGTCTGTCCACTTTAGTCTGTACACTTTAGTCTTTCCACTACAGTCTTTCCACTATAGTCTGTCTACTCTAGTCTGTCCACTTTAGTTTTTCCACTATAGTCTGTCCACTTTAGTCTTTCCACTTTAGTCTTTCCACTTTAGTCTGTCCACTTTAGTCTTTCTACGATAGTCTGTACACTTTAGTCTTTCCACTATAGTCTTTCCACTATAGTCTGTCCACTTTAGTCTTTCCACTTTATTCTGTCCACTTCAATGTGTACACTTTAGTCTGTCCACTGAGTCTTTCCACTTCAGTCTTTGCACCATAGTCTGTCCACTTTAGTCTTTCCACTTTAGTCTTTCCACTATACTCTTTCCACTTCAGTCTGTACACTTTAGTCTTTCCACTACGGTCTTTCCACTATAGTTTGTCTACTCTAGTCTTTCCACTTTAGTCTTTCTACCATAGTCTTTCCACATTAGTCTGTCCACTTTGGTCTTTCCACGATAGTCTGCCCACTTTAGTCTTTCCACTTTAGTCATTTCCACTATCGTCTGTCCACTTTAGTCTCTCCAGTTTAGTCTTTTCACTTTAGTCTTTCCACTATAGTCTGTCCACTTTAGTCTTGCCACTATAGTCTGTCTACTTTAGTCTTTCCACTTTTGTCTTTCCACTTTAGTCTGTCCACTACAGTCTGTACACTTTAGTCTTTCCACTACAGTCTCTCCACTATAGTCTGTCTACTCTAGTCTGTCCACTTTAGTCTTTCGACTATAGTCTGTCCACTATTGTCTGTCCACTTTAGTCTTTCCACTTTAGTCAGTCCACTTCAGTCTTTCCACTTTAGTCAGTCCACTTCAGTCTGTACACTTTAGTCTTTCCACTACAGTCTTTCCACTATAGTCTGTCTACTCTAGTCTTTCCACTTTAGTCTTTCCACTATAGTCTGTCCACTATTGTCTGTCCACTTTAGTCTTTCCACTTTAGTCTTTCCACTTTAGTCTTTCCACTTTAGTCTGTCCACTTTAGTCTTTCAACTATAGTCGGTCCACTTTAGTCTTTCCACTTTAGTCTTTCCACTATAGTCTTTCCACTTCAATCTGTACACTTTAGTCTTTCCATTACAGTCTTTCCAATATAGTCTATCCACTTTAGTCTTTCCACTATCGTGTGTCCACTTTAGTCTTTCCACTATGGTCTTTCCACTTTAGTCTGTCCACTTAGTCTTTCCACTTCAGTCTTTCCACTATAGTCTGTCCACTTTATTCTTTCCACTATAGTCAGCCCACTTTAGTCTTTCCACTACAGTCTTTCCACTTCAATCTGTACACTTTATTCTGTCCACTAGAGTCTGTCCACTTTAGTATTTCCATGTTAGTCTTTCCACTTTAGTCTTTCCACTTCAGTCTTTCCACTATAGTCTGTCCACTTTAGTCTTTCCACTATAGTCTTTCCACTTTAGTCTGTCCACTTAGTCTTTCGACTTCAGTCTTTACACTATACTCGGTCCACTTTAGTCTTTCCACTTTAGTCCGTCCACTTTAGTCTTTCCACTTTAGTCTGTCCACTTTAGTCTTTCCACTTTAGTCTGTCCACTTTAGTCTTTCCACTATAGTCGGTCCACTTTAGTCTTTCCACTTTTGTCTTTCCACTATAGTCTTTCCACTTCAATCTGTACACTTTATTCTGTCCACTAGAGTCTGTCCACTTTAGTATTTCCATGTTAGTCTTTCAACTTTAGTCTTTCCACTTCAGTCTTTCTACTATACTCGGTCCACTTTAGTCTTTCCACTTTAGTCTGTCCACTTCTTTCCACTTTAGTCTGTCCACTTTAGTCTTTCCACTATAGTCGGTCCACTTTAGTCTTTCCACTTTAGTCTGTCCACTTTAGTCTTTCCACTATAGTCGGTCCACTTTAGTCTTTCCACTTTTGTCTTTCCACTATAGTCTTTCCACTTCAATCTGTACACTTTATTCTGGCCACTAGAGTCTGTCCACTTTAGTATTTCCATGTTGGTCTTTCAACTTTAGTCTTTCCACTTCAGTCTTTCCACTATAGTCTGTCCACTTTAGTCTTTCCACTATAGTCTTTCCACTTTAGTCTGTCCACTTAGTCTTTTCACTTCAGTCTTTCCACTATACTCGGTCAACTTTAGTCTTCCCACTTTAGTCATTTCTTCTATCGTCTGTCCACTTTAGTCTTTCCACTTTAGTCTTTCCACTTTAGTCTGTCCACTTTAGTCTTTCCACTATAGTCTGTCCACTTTAGTCTTCCCACTTTAGTCATTTCCTATATCGTCTGTCCACTTTAGTCTTTCCACTTTAGTCTTTCCACTTTAGTCTGTCCACTTTAGTTTTTCCACTATAGTCTGTCCACTTTAGTCTTTCCCTTATAGTCGGTCCACTTTAGTCTTTCCACTATAGTCTTTCCACTTCAATCTGTACACTTTAGTCTTTCCACTACAGTCTTTTACTTTAGTCTTTCCACTATCGTCTGTCCACTTTAGTCTGTCCACTTAGTCTTTCCACTTCAGTCTTTCCACTATAGTCTGTCCACTTTAGTCTTTCCACTATAGTCTTTCCACTTGTAAGGTGAGGTTTGGCCGTTTATAGTCGAGTTGCATCGTGTGATGGTTACCTCAACTATAGGGCAACAGGCAATAGAACGACGGGCTCCTGATAAATCAGATACGGGTCGACCGTCGAGTGATGGGAATCGAACCCACGATACCGGAGACCGATACTTCCAAGCCTTACGCCGAGCAAGGGCGAGCTTGATGTATTGCCGCGAGTTGGGGAGCGTGAGCCGTATAAGAGCTTGTAAGGGTAGGCAAACAGAAGAAGATCGATCGGTGAAAAAGGTTGTATTCGTAACGTAACTTACATGATGAATATGGTAAATTAGTAAAGTCCAGTAATATATATCTGTTCTCACTAACAGTATCGCAAATGTTCTGAACCCCGATTCACAAGTGAAATCGGATTAAATAGGCACTCTTCGTCCTGGATGGTGGCATACGTGGGACGTCGCCTCTGGAACTTCGCCGATCACCTTTCTCATCTCTTTTGCTGGGGAACAGGTTTCGGTTCTTCTCGGGTCATGGTTCCTTCCTCCTTGGCACATTGTACTGACTAAGTATTCATATTCTGGCACTGCTTGCTTCTTCGCGCCATATAGGAATTTACTGTCTGCACGACTTCGCAATTTAGCTATTGCGCAGATGCCTTTTTTGCAATGCAATTTCTCTTTGCCAAGTAACGGGATTAAAGTCTTAAGTGTCTAGGCATTTTTATTACAAACTTCCGACGTTCATCTTTTGACGCCCTCGTCAAAATCATGAGGTCCCGTTCCGGTAATTCCTTTCAAGTATTTCACCATTTTTTTTTTTTTTTTTAAACAACCCAAAAAAAAAAAAAAAAACTTTAAATTTCCCTCACCATTACACTATTTTTACCAGTACGAATTGTATATATTTTTTAAATTCTTTTATATTTTTATTATTTGACAAATACGGGAGTATTCTGTCGTTTCGGTTTGAAAGTTCCGTCACCAATAACGCTACTTACGTTATTTTTAATTTCAAACTACTTTAGCATTTCAATGTTTATTATACTTTTGAGTTTTTCTATTTTAACACTTGACAGCTGCTTCAAAACTACTTTCCAGACTGTCGTTTCGATTATAAGATTGCACAAGGATACTATACTATTTTTGAAGAATTTGATAACACTAATTATTAATCTGTTAACACGATAAGCTATAAGTTTTTAAGAAGGTTTACTGCAGTTTCCGCTATATTTTATTTTGTAGAAACTAAGGTTTTAACGATAAGGCGCCTATCGGTAGTTTCGCTGTCGGTTTTGTGGACGTGCAGAACTCTCTCGCTGTCTACGTGGTCAGTGCCTGATGCATTGGGAAAACAGTTCAGACGGAATCTCGCTGTTGGTTCTAAGTTTATAGACCTCGTTTCCCCCTTTGGTCCTTCTTAAAAATGTAGTTCTCTCACGCGAAAATGGAAAAATTTCCAGTTTAGCTCTTAATCTTTGCTTTTTGTTTAATCCGGCTGGTAGAGGATCAAGCTCCGCGCCCGAATCGCTTCGTATTAGGTTCAATGGAACCAGTTTACGACTAACGATTAAACGATGATGCGAATTCAGCTGTTTTCTAACAAATTGGTCCCATGAATCTTTAGCTGAGTCAGGGGCGGTGAGCACTCCAACTAGGTTGCTTGTATGAGCTACCTTTTGCGTGGTTTTTTCCTCATCCGCCTGTAAGGGCTCGTTCGCAAAGGTGTTTTGTACAGTTTTACTCCATTTCGTTTCTGATGATGCCTTAAGGCCTTTTATCTCGGTGCTTGATCTGATACCAACGTGGTTTGTTTCTGGTTTATATTTTCTAATAACTGAGGATTTATTATTTATGTCGATTAGAGAACCATCTTTTTTATTGGGTTTTAGGGTTCGACGCGTCTCTTTACTTACTGAACCAGACTTTTGGAGATACTCGTCCGCATGCTGATCCGTAGTGCTTCGGCTTACTGACCTAAAATAAACAGTGCTTTAGTCCTTGTACATTCACCTGTCCTTAGCGTCTACACTTCCGACATATCGTTCTATCCTTCTCTACCTTAATCAGGGGCGTTTACGTTACAGAAACTGCAGTATGGTACTTCTATTCTTCATTCAAACTCTGGCGCAGTTGATTTGAGAGTTTTAAGTTCTTCTCCGGGCGATTCGTTATGTTTATTTCGTCGCATGCGCCTTTTTCCAAATAAACGTTGCTTACATTTCATCAGTACACATAAACGAATAAAAAACGATATACACATAACTATTACTACAGTTGATCCTATATTGTACAACGAAGTCCAAGAGAAATAGCCAAAATTATCTTGTAGGTAATTAAGTCGTTCTGCCTCGTTGGTAAATAGTGGTATTTCATTCTCTAGCGCTTCTTTCATTTGGCTTAACAGTATTTCGGTATGCTCACTAGACTTTTGAAATGATGCTTCCATACTCTGACTAATATAGGTACCTCTAGGCATATCCTTAGTTAAGTCGTATGACGGCAGGGGCGCTACTTCTGTCTTAATTTTGTTCATAACTGTAGTAATCAGTGGCGTTCTAATAGTACTATCCTTCGTAATTAATCTACAACCCTGGTTAATCGTAATAATTCCTACATCTTTCAAATATACATCATTTCTGTACACGGGGTCGATCTTTTGCGTTGAATTAAAACAAGATAGAACTCCATTAGTTCCTTGAGGTACTGAATAAACCCATTGATCATTTCTAAGGTGTATGAATGTTTCCCTCTTTCTTATTTTAATCCAAGCATCGCAAGACTGCGGGATTTCGTTTGAATCCTTATCTAATAAAAATAAATCAATGACACAACTTCCAATCTTAGAATTATATATTGGAATCGTAAATTGGCAGACTAGATTTCTAAGTTCCATGCACGTGTCTAAATCGTTGCGTCCTAGCAGTGCGTATTTTCTACGATCCTGATCAATCATAAGGTATTCGCTATCTATTTTAATTCTAACCGATGAAGCGCTATTATTTATGTTAACAGGTATTGATCTAATGCTGTAAAGTTGGTACGAAGAATGTTGTTCCACTAAAGGGATCGAAAGTACCGCATAGAGTTGGTCGTTTATGTCCGTTAAGTGTATTCTAAGTTTGTTATAATAATAGTACATATTTGCTACGTCAACTTCCAATGGTAAATGAGTTCCGAAAACTAGATGAGCCTTAATTTCTCCAAGCATAGTCGAAAGGGATACTGGGTCTACCAGATCCGGGGTCAATTGGTTTCCGGTTAAACTAAATAAGGCAATCTCTAATTTTGTCATCTCAGTTCCTATGTTCATAAGACTCATCGTTACTATATCTAGTGATACTAAGCTAATACTAGAATAACTTATAAATCTATCGATGTCCTTTCTTAACGTATCCATGGTGAAAACAGCTCTACTTATTTTCTTGGACAACATATCAATTTTTTCCTGATGGGAACTAGCAATAGATGCCTGTAAGCGTTGTACATGCAAGGTGGTATTTGTTGCCTTTTCGAGGTTTTTAACCGATTGCCTAACTAAATCTAATTCTTCTTCGGTAGTCACACCAAATAATGATCCCAAAATGTCTCCAACTACAGGTATTAGGGATTTCGCGTTTCTTTTTCCTCTTTTCCTTCTATAGAATACTTCAAAGATTCTGATTGCAGTGGTCTTTAATTTGTGAGTCTCGAGTTCAAACAATTCAAAAAGTGTTTCTAGTCGAGCCCGAAACGGGGTCAAAAAATCTTCAGAGTGTTTTTCTTTGTGTATCATTTCAACATCTACTCGAGGTTTTTCAATGATTGGTTTCTTAAGGGGCTTGGGGGTAGTTTTGTCAGGTTTTGCTTCGTCCTTCATTGGGAGTTGAACCCAATCTCCGTACAAGTCAAGTGCGTAGTCGTATCCCATAAATGTGTCGCCATACAAATATTCTCCGTCGTACATTCCTTGTTCTTCGCTTACGTCAGTTATGTTTTCGTACCAAGAACTATAATCAGCTAAAGTTTCATTATTTTTATGTTCGTTTTTGTTGTTAGTAATCGTTTGGTTCAGTAAAAGTTCTCTCTTTTGTCTTGATGCTACAGTGTTATTTACTTCGGTAAACTCTTCTCCATTACTTGTTTGCCCTGTTTGTATTTGGTCTATGGCTGGATTATCAAATTCGCTTTCGTTTGCTAGGGGGGTAACTATTTTTGGGGTCCATCCGTAGGGAGGTACTTTGTGGTGGATATTGGATGCTACGTATGCGGCCTTATGGGTTTTTAAATATTTGAATAATACTTCCTTTAAGTCATCCGTTTGTCGATGCAGACGTTCCAGTTGCTTTATCAGGATGTCGAAGGGCTCCGGGTCTAGTTTCCAAAAAATGTTCCAACTGCGGGTGGATGCCAAAAGGGAGTTCTCCTGCTTAAAAATTACGCCGTTCCGAATGATGTCATTCGATGACGCAAAATTTGAAAGAAGTATGCCGTATAGTAAAAAGGTAATCCACTGCATTGTCTGTAAAGATAAATAGTTGAAAAAATATAGTATAGTTGGGGTACTAGGCTGTTGGTGCTGACTGGTCGGGTGGGTTAGTCTTAATTAGGTCCTGAAATAAGAATTCTAAGAAGCGTATCATTTCGGGGCGTTGTGCAAATGATGCCATGATCCAATCTATGCGAATGAGTAATGGTCTGCAGATGGCGGCCGTACCTGGTAAGTTTTCGGGTCCTGTGCACCAGAATGTGACCGAACTGTCTTTTATAAACGGATAGATATCCACTTTTCCTGGGTCTGGCAGTGTTGGGGGAAGATAAAAAGTGTTTAGGGATTTTTGCATCATCAGCGTTTCCCGACGTTTACACTTTTCGTGTACGATTTGGTAACTTGATACTCCGTTAGTTTCTGTGCATAGGGTGGCGTATTCAGACCATAGCCTCCACGTAAATTGTCTATACGCCTTGTCCCTAGGTGTCAGTAGGAATTCTATATTTCTACCTAGATCAAGATATGACGTGGCAACATATAACTGATATTCGGCTTCGTCTCTTGCCTCAAATAAACGCTTAATAAGTCGAAAATCGGGATTAATTGTATCATACTGTTCGGGCTGCAAGGGTAGGAATCTACCTGTTATTCCTTTGGTTACTCTTTTCTGAAGTTGTTTTGACTGGATTAGAAGCCAACGATATCCCTGTATGATTGAGTTATTGTAGGAAGCGTAACTCTGCTCCGTCAGTCCTAACTGTTGAATAAATTCGTCCATGTCTCGGTGTGCCGAACCATTATTTATATTCATACTGCAAAGGATTAACAACATGTAGTAAGGTCTTTAATTACCTCACAATAAGGTAGGGACGTCACTTTAAGTTATTCCACAGGTTACGGGCAACAATCGGGAATGTTAGCATGCGTTGCCAGAACTCGTTTCTTGTCACAAAATATTCAACCTTTATCTCTCTTTCCAAGAGCTTACTCCATTCCACCTCGTATAGCGAGCGACGGCGGCAAACTTTACACTCGAATGACAGGGATCGTCGTTTAATAAAAGTACTGATGTGTACGGGGGTTGGGGAATGATACGGGTTAAGTGTTAAAAATTCGCACTTCCTTAATACGACTTCGCTGGTGTTGCACCATTTGTGCGTTATAACGTACACTTCGGATTCTGCATCAGAAAGTACAATGCTCCAATATTCCCTCATTCTCCATGTTAAAAAACCTGTTTCCAGTTCTCGACTGGACATACGCTGAATGGTATCTGAATATTCGTGGTTAGATACGTAATCCGAAAATCTTTGTCTGCTCATTTTGTAGGTTCTTGGTTGTGGGAAACAGATGGATTTTTGCACGGCTGTCTCGGTGAATTCGCGTTCAGCAAGGGCTTCGAACTCGTCCCATTCTACTACGATTGGGGAAAAACAAAGGGGGGTTTCATCTTCTTGCTCTGTTGGGCCTTCGAATTCGTCCGAGTCAGCCGTAGGAGGGGTCAAGCAGAGAGGGGTTCGGCCGCCCTCGAACTCGTTTTCGTCGGTTGAGGTTGGGGTGACAGACTCAAAGTTTTGGTTCTCCATATTCATATTCTATCGAAATAACACCATTAGTTTTATTTATGCAACTACTTCTTGGGGGGGGGGGGTCTTCTGGGTCTCCCTAACACACAAAAAAAGGGGGGTGGGGGCTTTTGTAATTTCCTACGGTCGTGATATTTCTGGACACGGTTCTTACTTTTGTTTTATATTTTTCTTTTTCTTTTTATAACAATCAATTACTCAATTCAACACATGCACAAAAGAGAAAAAAAAGAAAAATCGTTGAAGAGGGGGCGGGTCGGGGGACGGTTAACACTTCCAGACGTCTTCCACTTTTTGGACTTCCGTCCCAAGTGGAATTAAGTCCTTGCATTTTTTGCAATACAGGAAGTATTCATCTTCGGGTGACATAGTTACCCGAATCTCGTCCGACCTTATATGCTGGGCCCAGGCGTACAAACTATCTTGCAGGTTAGTTTGCACCTGGACGGCGCGCAGGACCATGATCTGTCTTGTCCTGCCTGCGCCGTCTATCTCCGCCAGGTTGGCCCAGGCGCCGCAAAGGTCGGACGCCGTCCCCGGAGTCCGGTGGTAAATGTTTACCGCCTCCTCTTCCCCGTTCGTGGTTGATGCCACCACGAAATGCTGGTTGAGGAGAGTCTTGGCGGCCATTCTAAAAACGGACGTATTATTAGTTATGAGTTGAGTTATAACCAATCTATAATTATCCAAGGTTTTTGTTTCATTTTAAACTAAGAATGTTTCATAACCACTGACCTATTGGAAAAAATAGAAATTTGTTGGACGTGTATTAATAGCGAATGCCTGTTTTTATTTTTGTTTTCCCGGTTTCGTGTATTGTAATCTACTTGGTTTTATTACTTGTCTACCTGATCGTGTTGTGGTGCCCATGTCTTTATCTGCTGCCGTGGTAGGATTCTGCGTTCTTTCTTCTGTTGGCTGGCTCGTTGTTGCTGCGTCAAATAACTTCATGGCGTTTTCGGCTTGTTGTCTACCCAATATGGCTATGCGACGAGCTTCAGCAGCTGCCGAAGTTTCTGGTGTATCGAGTCTTCGGTTTGTCACTCTTCCTGGTGAGGAGTCGGCTACTCTGCGTCCGATGTATCCGGCATTGTTGTCGTCACCGTCATCTTCAGGTTTCGTCTGTATTTCTCGTGAGGGTGAATAGGCGTCGCTGGTGAACTCCGCTGCCTCTTCCTTGCGCGGTGTTCTGGATGGGCCGTAGTCAATTCTTTCGATGGGTATAGCTGGTTCTTCTTCTTCGTAATCGCTGCTGACGTTCTTCTTTGGGCTTCTTCTTTTTGAGCTGAAGCTGAGGTCCGGAATGGGGTCGGGTAGGAAGTCCAGTAGGGAGTCCCTGAAGTGTCTCCATGGCTGTTGTGTTTTCTTCTTTTCCTTCGATACCGAGATGTAGCCGAAGTCTTCTCGTTGTTTTGGCTGCCTTGTGTCCATATCTTCTCGTAGGGGTCGACGGCGTTCTCCGTCTGATGGACCTGGTGTATCTATTGGTTGGTTCAGCTCCTGCCATAATGATAACGGCCTTTCGATTGGACTTTCTGGTGGAAAATCGCTCGTTGGGTTGATTCGTGGTGGGTAGGGGGTAGAAATTCGGTCGGGGAAGAACATCTGTTTGCCAGGTGGCGTCACTTCGTATTCGCTAAGCTCTCCTAGGGACCTGTAAGTACTGTCTGCGAACCTTACCTTTCTGGGAGTTGTGTTCAGCTCGTTCGCCTGATTACTGTTGTATAGGAAATCAATATATTCGCTCTCTTGGTCTGGTGTGCCCGCTTCCCTGTGGTTAAGTTTAAAGGGTGATAAATGATCAAATGGAGTGCCAATTGGTGCTTCTTCGTCGTCAGAACTCGTGTTACTATCTGTTGGGTCATGTTGCCATATTCGTGTTTCATGTGTTCGTTTTAACCTGTTTGCATGGCTTACCGTTGTTTTTCGTGTTTTGCAATGTTCGATTTCGTATGTCAACCCGTTGCTTAAGATTGTAACTACTCGATAGGGACCACCGTATCGCATTGAGAGCTTTCTTATTTTATCGAAATGTTCCACCTTCAAATATACTACGTCACCGATTTTATAATCGTACTTTCCTCGCGATTTTCTATCGTAATACTGTTTTTGCTTTGACCTTGCTTGTTCCACATTTTCTTTGACTATTTGATAAACTCGTCTCATTTTATTTATCATTTCTTGCTTATAATCTTCAGTATTATTATAATATAATCTTGATTCTAAAATTTGTTCGAATGGCATCGATCCGTCTCTTAAAAACATTAAGAAGTGAGGGGTCTCCTTGGTTGTGGCACTGATACTGTTATTGATTACGTGGCACAAATATGGCAAATACTCGTCCCATTTGTAAATATCATTTTTAGTAGCAATAGATAAAATATTCTGGAATTCGCGATGAGATCTTTCTACTTTATTGGACATGGAATGATAAGCTGAAATTTTCCAATGCTTGATTTTGAGGAAACTAAAGAGACCCTGCGTAATTTCGGCCAAGAAACTAGACTGATTATCACTTACAAGAATATCTGGTAGGCCAAAATACAAGAAAATTTTTGCTAATGCCTTACTTATAGTATACGCTTTTTCATTTTCTAAGCCTACTGCAAAGGTAAATCCGGAAAAATGATCAAGCACGGACAAAACAACAACATTATTATTTACTGTCTTAGGTAAATTTCTTCCCCAGGTGTCAAAAGATACGATATGGAAGGGGTAAGCAGCGATAGGAAACTTGCCAAGGGGGGCAACTGGATTTGGGTGTTGTCCCTTTTTCCTTATGCAGTCATCACACGTGTTTACAAAATCCTTTACTTTAGTTGTAGCCGAAGGCATGAAACAAATACTACGTAATTTAGCCAAAGTTTGGTTCATTCCCAAATGTCCGCATAAATTATTATGCACCAATGTGAGTACTTCGTATTCTAATTTTTCGGGTATTACCGGCACAAAATTGACGGCGTCCTTTCTATAGCTTGGTCCATTAGTTACTATTCTAAATAACATTGACTGTTCTGAATCAAAATAAAAGTTATCGATTTCTTTCAAATATCTAGTGAATTCCTTCATATCTGACTGTTCTCCATTCATATGCTTCATAATGGTTTGGCACAAATTGTCCTTTAATTGATAACTCTTAATTTTCTGCGAATTTAGAATTCGAGTGTTCTCATTGGGTGCCTTAACTGAAGGTGGAGCTAAATTAGTTGCATTGACGCTGATTTGCGGGTCGGTAGCGTCGACTGGCTCAGGGTATGCTGCGTTATCCTCATTGGAAGGTGGGTACCGACTAAAGTAATCTGTTGGGTTGCTAACTCCGGCAATGTGTTCAAAGATGTAGTTGAAACTTGACAGATGTATGACATATCTAGCAATTTTACCCTTTAATTCTTTGAAGTTATTTAAGTACTGTAATGTCTTGTGGTCCGATCGTAAAATAAATGGGGTTTTAGTTGCTAATAAGTAAACGCGCCATTGATTCGTAAAATAAATTATGGCCATTAGTTCCCTGTCTGTCGTAGTGTAAGAGAGTTCGGCTTTGTTTAAAGTTTTACTTCCATATGCTATAACCTTTTGTTCATTCCCTATTTTTTGTTCAAGGATGCCGCCAACGGCAATGTCAGAAGCATCAACAGTTAAAATATATTGACCTTCGTTTAAATTTGGCAAGGCTAAGACTGGTTCAGATAACAAGGCCTTCTTAAGTATTTCAAATGCAATTTGGGCCTTATCATTCCATTTTACAGATACTTTAGGATTTTGGGTAAGTATTGTCAGAGGCCGTGCTATTTCTGAAAAATTCTTAATAAATTTACGAAAATAAGAAAAAAATCCAATTAATGATCTAAGTTCCTTAATAGTCTTAGGGACCTTAATATCATGAACGCATTTAATTTTGTCTGGATCCGGTCTTATTTCGCCATGCCCGATCACGTAACCCAAAAAGTTAATTTGCTCTTGCATAATTGACATTTTTGAAGGTCGTAATTTTAAGTTAGCAAACAAAAATTTGGCTAGCATGTTATCTAGTACTTCAAGATGGCCTTGATAATCCTTTGTCATTGCCATGACGTCATCTACATAAACTAAACAAGTTCGATAAATTTCTTCCCGGAAGAGGAGCTGTAAGCATCTTTGCATTCCGTTACCCGAAGTCTTTAAGCCGAAGGGCATGCGCTCAAATTCCCATGAGCCAAGCCCACAAGTTGTGAAGGTCGTCTTTGTTTTGTCTTCTTCCCTTAAGGGTATTTGCCAATAACCAGCACTTAAATCAAAAGTTGAAAATATCTTATTTATTCCATTTGTACTGGCTCCTGCAATATTATCTATTGTTTCAGAAATATTCGGGAGGGGGAAGGTATCATTTATCACAACTGAGTTTAAATTTCTATAATCAACAACTAGTCTAACTTGACCGTTTTTCTTCGGGACCAAAATTATAGGGCTAGCGTACGGAGAAATACTAGGTCGAATAATGCCCTGTTTATACATTTCATCAATCTTATCTTGTAACCAATGTCGCAAGTTGTGAGGGGTCCTGTACGCTTTCTTTGGTAGGGGATTTCCCGTTGTTTGAATTTCATGTTCATAAAAATTTATTCGGCCGATGTCGTCTTCATGGGTCGAGAATACATATCTGTATTTCCATAACAATTGTTCAACCTTATTTCGTAATTCAGCGCTTTTGATATGATTCAAACTGAACTGCGAAATAAATTGTTCAAAGTTGAGTGGGTAGTCGGTCAAAGTGTCTGTGTTCACGTTACTAATCATAAGTGTCTCGTGGTTCATGTTGTCCTTGTTATTCAACACATATAATTCTACAAGGGCCGTATATCTAGGAATAATCACACTATCATTGTCGTGAGGATTCATTATCCAAATATGGGCAAGTCCCTGAGCTGCCTCTATTATTTGCGCGTCTATCTCTATGCCAAGGTTATGGTCACATGGTAATGCTAAACAGTTGACCTTGGATGCAATGTTAGGTACGCTATGCTGGATTAGCACTTTCTGCCAAGTTCGAGGTGCTATTTTATACTTTTTCGATGTCTTAGTGTTCATCTCGTCCATCGGTCTGTCTTGATCTAGCGCATTCTCTTTTACATTACCGGTTTTCGTGTCGTCACTTTTTGGCATGCTGATACTTTCGCGAAGTTCACTGCCAATGCTAATGACCTTCGTTTTTATCTCATGTTCGTTTTGCTCATTGTTACTAGGTGTTTTTTGCACGTAGTTTATGGGTACTTCGCGGTTGGGCGATTGTGCGGGTACTTCGCCCAAAATTGGTCGTTTGAAAATCAGTTTTTTATTCTCTACGTCAAGTATTATTCGATTGTCACGTAAAAAGGGGATGCCTAAAATGCATTCGTAAGGCAAATCTTTACATACTACCACGTTTACATGTAAATTTCTACCAACAATACTTATCGGGAGTTTTATTTTGCCCATTGCCTGTAAATTATGTCCGGTTACTCCGGTCAATCGCACTGCCACACTCTGCAGTTTGTCCTTGACGAAGGTTGGCAATTTTTCGAAACATTTATAAGACAAAATATTAATTGCACTTCCTGAATCAATTAACGCTGAAAAAATCATATCATACGAGCAAAAATTCGGTATTATAGGGAGGGGGTAAACTATGGGGTCGCTGTCATTTCTTATTTGACACAAATTTACTGTTAGAGGCCGGAAAATACGCGTCTTATAGCCAGTAAATCGTCCGGCGATATTTTTTACTGACCTATGTCGTTTCCCTGGCTGACCTTCCACCGTTCTTCCGTCGGAGTTGTTTCAGTCTGCACACAATTCGCGTTCCCCTGAATGCTCGAACGTCGATCCGCTCCGTCTCGATAGCTTTGAAATCCAGCCCGATATGCTGATTGATTAGCGCCGCCGCGATACGCCGTTCGAAACCCGTTAGTATTTCCGCGATTATTAAACGAGCCACGGAAGCCAAACGATCTGTTATTGCTGCCCATTCTTTGGTTGCCGAACGCACCGCGGTTAGTTGACCTTTTCGACCAGCAATCCCTCGCAAAATGACCTACCCGGTTACAATTATAACAGGTAACCTGGGTTCCACCGTTATTGGTATAGTTCCCTCTTATAGTGCCGCCACGTGAATTATTACTTTGTCGATTAGGAAATTGGGGGGGTTGAAATGAGGTTCTGTTCTGTTCAAATCTAACTTGTCTTGGGAGAGACGGGGATCTAGATCGCTGGTAGTTTGGGGCTGATGCGTCAAATGTGTTAGGGGGGCGTCTGAAATTTTGCTGGGAGGGTTGTGATTCCTTTATGTTTTCGGTTTCCTCGGAATTAATATTGCTTATTACCAACTTCGAATGCTTTTCTACTAACATATCAATTGACTGGGCTCTCTCTGTTTCTGCGATTGCGTCTTCGAGGGTGGTAATATTCTTAGACAAAAGTAATCTGAATAATTTGGGCGTCAATCCGTAGGTAAAATTGTGGAAAAGTATTTTATTATACTGTGCCCCAGAGCCTGCCCCGTATTTTTCTTGAGTCATTGATCTTATTTCTTGGGCGTACTCTTGAATGCTTTGACCTGGTTGCAACGTCACAATATCATATTTCAGTTGTGCTTTATGAGATGTTGACTTAAACCTGTTCTTAAATGCTTCAATAACTAACTCTATCGAATTAAACTCTGCCGTTTCCGCGATTGTTTCAAAAAATTGCAGCGCTTGACCTCTTAGCCTAAGAATCAGGATCTGACGTAGGACTGGTAAGTCCAGCTCCGTCATGGTAGCAAACATGGACAACTGTGTACAAAATACCGTAATATCTGAGTGTCCATCATAGTCCGGCAAGATCCTAGCGGCCTCAGCAAGCGAGGTCAGCTTCTGCGCTTTTACGGTAGCATCGGTTGCCATCGTTAATAAGGAAAAGAAAGAAAAATAGTCTACAGTTACTTAGGAAAGTTGGTCTTATTCTTTATCTGCACGAGAGGGTGTGAATGAAATTCTAGGTCTAAATCTATAACACTGGGGGGGGGGGGTTAGCCTATAGCATAGTGCTCATATAACTTACGCCTTAAACGATCGATTCTCTACCTATTTGCCTTTGTTTACAGTCTTTGCTCGGTTTTATCTTATCCATTTAAGTTCTTGACTCGGGTTCTTTTATATAAGGCCGCGCCAAATTTGTAAGGTGAGGTTTGGCCGTTTATAGTCGAGTTGCATCGTGTGATGGTTACCTCAACTATAGGGCAACAGGCAATAGAACGACGGGCTCCTGATAAATCAGATACGGGTCGACCGTCGAGTGATGGGAATCGAACCCACGATACCGGAGACCGATACTTCCAAGCCTTACGCCGAGCAAGGGCGAGCTTGATGTATTGCCGCGAGTTGGGGAGCGTGAGCCGTATAAGAGCTTGTAAGGGTAGGCAAACAGAAGAAGATCGATCGGTGAAAAAGGTTGTATTCGTAACGTAACTTACATGATGAATATGGTAAATTAGTAAAGTCCAGTAATATATATCTGTTCTCACTAACAGTATCGCAAATGTTCTGAACCCCGATTCACAAGTGAAATCGGATTAAATAGGCACTCTTCGTCCTGGATGGTGGCATACGTGGGACGTCGCCTCTGGAACTTCGCCGATCACCTTTCTCATCTCTTTTGCTGGGGAACAGGTTTCGGTTCTTCTCGGGTCATGGTTCCTTCCTCCTTGGCACATTGTACTGACTAAGTATTCATATTCTGGCACTGCTTGCTTCTTCGCGCCATATAGGAATTTACTGTCTGCACGACTTCGCAATTTAGCTATTGCGCAGATGCCTTTTTTGCAATGCAATTTCTCTTTGCCAAGTAACGGGATTAAAGTCTTAAGTGTCTAGGCATTTTTATTACACACTTTAGTGTGTCCACTTAGTCTTTCCACTTCTGTCTTTCCACTATAGTCTGTCCACTTTAGTCTTTCCAATTTAGTCTGTCCACTTTAGTCTTCCACTTTAGCCATTTCCTCTATCGTCTGTCCACTTTAGTCTTTCCACTTTGGTCTTTCCACAATATTCTGTCTACTCTAGTTTTTCCTCTTTAGTCTTTCCACTTTAGTCTGTCCACTTTAGTCTTTCCGTTATAGTCTGTCCACTTTAGTCTTTCCACTATAGTCTGTCCACTATTGTCAGTCCACTTTAGTCTTTCCACTTTAGTCTGTCCACTTTAGTCTGTCCAATTTAGTCTTTCCACTTTAGTCATTTCCACTATCGTCTGTCCACTTTATTCTTTCCACTTTAGTCTTTCCACTTTAGTCTTTCCACTATAGTCTTTCCACTTTAGTCTTTTCACCATAGTCTGTCCACTTTAGTCTTTCCACTTTAGTCATTTCCACTATCGTCTGTCCACTTTATTCTTTCCACTAGTCTTTCCACTATAGTCTGTCCACTTTAGTCTTTCCACTATAGTCTGTCCACTTTAGTCTTTCCACTTTAGTCTGTCCACTTTAGTCTTTCCTCTATAGTCTGTCCACTTTAGTCTTTCCACTTTAGTCTTTCCACCATAGTCTTTCCACTTCAGTATCTACACTTTAGTCTTTCTACTACAGTTTTTCCACTATAGTCTGTCTACTCTAGTCTTTCCACTTTAGTCTTTCCACTTTAGTCTTTCCACAATAGTCTTTCCATATTATTCTGTCCACTTTAGTCTTTCCAATATAGTCTGTCTACTCTAGTCTTTCCAATTTCGTCTTTCCACTTTATTCTGTCCACTAGAGTCTGTCCACTTTAGTCTTTCCACTATCGTCTGTCGCCTTTAGTCTTTCCACTTTAGTCTTTCCACTTTAGTCTGTCCACTTTAGTCTTTCCACGATAGTCTGTCCACTTTAGTCTTTCCACTATAGTCTTTCCACTATAGTCTGTCCACTTTAGTCGTTCCATTTTATTCTGTCCACTTCAATGTGTACACTTTAGTCTGTCCACTGAGTCTTTCCACTTCAGTCTTTGCACCATGGTCTGTCCACTTTAGTCTTTCCACTTTAGTCTTTCCACTTTAGTCTTTCCACTATAGTCTTTCCACTTCAGTCTGTACACTTTAGTCTTTCCACTACAGTCTTTCCACTATAGTCTGTCCACTCTAGTCTTTCCACTTTAGTCTTTCCACTTTAGTCTCTACTATAGTCTTTCCACATTAGTCTGTCCACTTTGGTCTTTCCACGATAGTCTGTCTACTTTAGTCTTTCCACTTTAGTCATTTCCACTATCGTCTGTCCAATATCGTCTGTCAACTTTAGTCTTTCCACTTTAGTCTTTCCACTATAGTCTGTCCACTTTAGTCTTTCCACTATAGTCTGTCCACTTTAGTCTTTCCACTTTAGTCTTTCCACTTTAGTCTTTCCACTTTAGTATTTCCACTACAGTATTTCCACTATAGTCTGTCTACTCTAGTCTGTCCACTTTAGTCTTTCCACTATAGTCTGTCCACTATTGTCTGTCCACTTTAGTCTTTCCACTTTAGTCTGTCCACTTCAGTCTGTACACTTTAGTCTTTCCACTACAGTCTTTCCACTATAGTCTGTCTACTCTAGTCTTTCCACTTTAGTCTCTCCACTATAGTCTGTCCACTATTGTCTGTCCACTTTAGTCTTTGCACTTTAGTCTTTCCACTACAGTCTTTCCACTATAGTCTGTCTACTCTAGTCTTTCCACTTTAGTCTTTCCACTATAGTCTGTCCACTATTGTCTGTCCATTTTAGTCTTCTCTTCTTCTTTAGTCTCGCTAAGTTCAGGTTCAGGACACGTTTATTTCACTCTACTCACTCTTGTGTTGTTCCTTCGAAGCTTCACCACTCTCTGCCTAAATATTACTAAAGAAGTCCCGACTATAACTCCTTCTGACGTCAATCCACCTTGTTCTCCTTTCACTGATCTCCCAGTGGTTCTCCCGTTCTAACCACAAGCTTTTCTCCGGAGTTCTATGCTTTACATTAGACTTGGACATGAGTTTGGAAACCATATTTCCTTTTAAATCTCGGCTAGGTTTAAAAGGCTCGTGACAATTTCCCTTTTAATTCTGACTTGAAATTAAAGGTAAACCAGATAAAGATTGTAAATATAAAGCTATGAAGACCCTTCGTAACAAATAGTGAAAAGAATAAAGTGTACAGACTATAGCGGAAAGACTAAAGTGGACAGACTAAAGTGGAAAGACTAAAGTGGGAAGACTAAAGTGGAGTGACTATAGTGGAAAGACTATATTGGAAAGACTGTAGTGGACAGAATAAACTGGAGACTATAGTGGAGAGACTAAAGTGGACAGAGAATAGTGGAAAGACTAAAGTGGACAGACTATAGTGGAAAGACTAAAGTGGAAAGACTAAAGTGGACAGACTATAGTGGAAAGACTAAACTGGACAAACTATAGTGGAAAGACTAAAGTGGACACACTAAAGTGGAAAGACTAAAGTGGACAGACGATAGTGGAAATGACTAAAGTGGAAAGACTAAAGTGGACAGACTGAAGTGGAAAGACCTAGTGGACAGACTAAAGCGGAAAGACTAAAGTGGAAAGACTATAGTGGACAGACTATAGTGGAAAGACTGTAGTGGACAGAATAAAGTGGAGACTATAGTGGAAAGACTAAAGTGGACAGACTATAGTGGAAGGACTATGTTGGAAAGACTGTAGTGGACATAATAAAGTGGAGACTATAGTGGAAAGACATAAGTGGACAGAGAATAGTGGAAAGACTAAAGTGGACAGACTATAGTGGAAAGACTAAAGTGGACAGATAATCGTGGAAAGACTAAATTGGACAGACTATAGTGGAAAGACTATAGTGGAAAGACTGTAGTGGACAGAATAAAGTGGAGACTATAGTGGAAAGACTGTAGTGGACAGAATAAAGTGGAGACTATAGTGGAAAGACTAAAGTGGACAGACTATAGTGGAAAGACTATAGTGGAAAGACTGTAGTGGACATAATAAAGTGGAGACTATAGTGGAAAGACATAAGTGGACAGAGAATAGTGGAAAGACTAAAGTGGACAGACTATAGTGGAAATACTATAATGGAAAGACTCTAGTGGACAGAATAAAGTGGAGACTATAGTGGAAAGACTAAAGTGGACAGAGAATAGTGGAAAGACTAAAGTGGACAGACTATAGTGGAAAGACTATAATGGAAAGACTATAGTGGACAGAATAAAGTGGAGACTATAGTGGAAAGATTAAGTGGACAGAGAATAGTGGATAGACTAAAGTGGAGACTATAGTGGAAAGACTAAAGAGGACAGAGAATAGTGGAAAGACTAAAGTGGACAGACTATAGTGGAAAGACTAAAGTGGACAGAGAATAGTGGAAAGACTAAAGTGGACAGACTATAGTGGAAAGACTATAGTGGAAAGAATGTAGTGGACAGAAAAAAGTGGAGACTATAGTGGAAAGACTAAAGTGGACAGACTATAGTTGAAAGACATAGTGGAAAGACTGTAGTGGACAGAATAAAGTGGAGACTATAATGGAAAGACTAAAGTGGAAAACACTAAAGTGGACAGAGAATAGTGGAAACTTTAGTCTGTCCACACTAGTCTTTTCACTTCAGTCTGTCCACTTTAGACTATAGTGGAAAGACTAAAGTGGACAGACTATAGTGGAAAGACTGAAGTGGAAAGACTCAGTGGACAAACTAAAGTGTACACAATGAAGTGGACAGAATAAAGTGGAAAGACTAAAGTGGAAAGACTAAAGTGGACAGACTATAGTGGAAAGACTAAAGTGGACAGACTATAGTGTAAAGACTAAAGTGAACAGACTAAAGTGGAAAGACTAAAGTGGAAAGACTAAAGTGGACAGCCTATAGTGGAACGACTATAGTGGAAAGAATGTAGTGGACAGAATAAAGTGGAGACTATAGTGGAAAGACTAAAGTGGAAAGACTAAAGTGGAAAGAGAATAGTGGAAAGAATAAAGTGGACAGACTAAAGTGGAAAAACTAAAGTGGACAGACTAAAGTGGAAAGACTAAAGTGGAAAGACTAAAGTGGAGTGACTATAGTGGAAAGACGATATTGGAAAGACTGTAGTGGACAGAATAAACTGGAGACTATAGTGGAGAGACTAAAGTGGACAGAGAATAGTGGAAAGACTAAAGTGGACATACTATAGTGGAAAGACTAAAGTGGAAAGACTAAAGTGGAAAGACTAAAGTGGACAGACTATAGTGGAAAGACTAAACTGGACAGACTATAGTGGAAAGACTAAAGTGGACACACTAAAGCGGAAAGACTAAAGTGGAAAGACTAAAGTGGACAGACGATAGTGGAAATGACTAAAGTGGAAAGACTAAAGTGGACAGACTGAAGTGGAAAGACCTAGTGGACAGACTAAAGCGGAAAGACTAAAGTGGAAAGACTATAGTGGACAGACTATAGTGGAAAGACTAAAGTGGACAGACTAAAGTGGAAAGACTAAAGTGGACAGACTATAGTGGAAAGACTATAGTGGAAAGACTAAAGTGGACAGACTATAGTGGAAAGACTAAAGTGGACAGACTGAAGTGAAAAGACTATAGTGGAAAGACTAAAGTGGAAAGACTAAAGTGGACAGACTATAGTGGAAAGACTGAAGTGGAAAGACTCAGTGGACAAACTAAAGTGTACACAATGAAGTGGACAGAATAAAGTGGAAAGACTAAAGTGGAAAGACTAAAGTGGACAGACTATAGTGGAAAGACTAAAGTGGACAGACTATAGTGTAAAGACTAAAGTGGACAGACTAAAGTGAAAAGACTAAAGTGGAAAGACTAAAGTGGACAGACTATAGTGGAAAGACTAAAGTGGACAGACTATAGTGTAAAGACTAAAGTGGACAGACTAAAGGAAAGACTAAAGTGGAAAGACTACAGTGGACAGACTATAGTGGAAAGAATGTAGTGGACAGAAAAAAGTGGAGACTATAGTGGAAAGACTGAAGTGGATAGAGAATAGTGGAAAGACTAAAGTGGACAGACTATAGCTGAAAGACATAGTGGAAAGACTGTAGTGGACAGAATAAAGTGGAGACTATAATGGAAAGACTAAAGTGGAAAGACTAAAGTGGACAGAGAATAGTGGAAAGACTATAGTGGAAAGACTAAAGTGGACAGACTATAGTGGAAAGACTAAAGTGGACAGACTGAAGTGAAAAGACTATAGTGGAAAGACTAAAGTTGAAAGACTAAAGTGGACAGACTATAGTGGAAAGACTGAAGTGGAAAGACTCAGTGGACAAACTAAAGTGTACACAATGAAGTGGACAGAATAAAGTGGACAGACTATAGTGGAAAGACTATAGTGGAAAGACTAAAGTGGAAAGACTAAAGTGGACAGACTATAGTGGAAAGACTAAACTGGACAGACTATAGTGGAAAGACTAAAGTGGACACACTAAAGTGGAAAGACTAAAGTGGAAAGACTAAAGTGGACAGACGATAGTGGAAATGACTAAAGTGGACAGACTAAAGTGGAAAGACTAAAGTGGAAAGACTAAAGTGGACAGCCTATAGTGGAACGACCTTAGTGGAAAGAATGTAGTGGACAGAATAAAGTGGAGACTATAGTGGAAAGACTAAAGTGGACAGACTATAGTGGAAAGACTAAAGTGGAAAGACTAAAGTGGACAGACTATAGTGGAAAGACTAAACTGGACAAACTATAGTGGAAAGACTAAAGTGGACACACTAAAGTGGAAAGACTAAAGTGGACAGACGATAGTGGAAATGACTAAAGTGGAAAGACTAAAGTGGACAGACTGAAGTGGAAAGACCTAGTGGACAGACTAAAGCGGAAAGACTAAAGTGGAAAGACTATAGTGGACAGACTATAGTGGAAAGACTGTAGTGGACAGAATAAAGTGGAGACTATAGTGGAAAGACTAAAGTGGACAGACTATAGTGGAAGGACTATGTTGGAAAGACTGTAGTGGACATAATAAAGTGGAGACTATAGTGGAAAGACATAAGTGGACAGAGAATAGTGGAAAGACTAAAGTGGACAGACTATAGTGGAAAGACTAAAGTGGACAGATAATCGTGGAAAGACTAAAGTGGACAGACTATAGTGGAAAGACTATAGTGGAAAGACTGTAGTGGACAGAATAAAGTGGAGACTATAGTGGAAAGACTGTAGTGGACAGAATAAAGTGGAGACTATAGTGGAAAGACTAAAGTGGACAGACTATAGTGGAAAGACTATAGTGGAAAGACTGTAGTGGACATAATAAAGTGGAGACTATAGTGGAAAGACATAAGTGGACAGAGAATAGTGGAAAGACTAAAGTGGACAGACTATAGTGGAAATACTATAATGGAAAGACTCTAGTGGACAGAATAAAGTGGAGACTATAGTGGAAAGACTAAAGTGGACAGAGAATAGTGGAAAGACTAAAGTGGACAGACTATAGTGGAAAGACTATAATGGAAAGACTATAGTGGACAGAATAAAGTGGAGACTATAGTGGAAAGATTAAGTGGACAGAGAATAGTGGATAGACTAAAGTGGAGACTATAGTGGAAAGACTAAAGAGGACAGAGAATAGTGGAAAGACTAAAGTGGACAGACTATAGTGGAAAGACTAAAGTGGACAGAGAATAGTGGAAAGACTAAAGTGGACAGACTATAGTGGAAAGACTATAGTGGAAAGAATGTAGTGGACAGAAAAAAGTGGAGACTATAGTGGAAAGACTAAAGTGGACAGACTATAGTTGAAAGACATAGTGGAAAGACTGTAGTGGACAGAATAAAGTGGAGACTATAATGGAAAGACTAAAGTGGAAAACACTAAAGTGGACAGAGAATAGTGGAAACTTTAGTCTGTCCACACTAGTCTTTTCACTTCAGTCTGTCCACTTTAGACTATAGTGGAAAGACTAAAGTGGACAGACTATAGTGGAAAGACTGAAGTGGAAAGACTCAGTGGACAAACTAAAGTGTACACAATGAAGTGGACAGAATAAAGTGGAAAGACTAAAGTGGAAAGACTAAAGTGGACAGACTATAGTGGAAAGACTAAAGTGGACAGACTATAGTGTAAAGACTAAAGTGAACAGACTAAAGTGGAAAGACTAAAGTGGAAAGACTAAAGTGGACAGCCTATAGTGGAACGACTATAGTGGAAAGAATGTAGTGGACAGAATAAAGTGGAGACTATAGTGGAAAGACTAAAGTGGAAAGACTAAAGTGGAAAGAGAATAGTGGAAAGAATAAAGTGGACAGACTAAAGTGGAAAAACTAAAGTGGACAGACTAAAGTGGAAAGACTAAAGTGGAAAGACTAAAGTGGAGTGACTATAGTGGAAAGACGATATTGGAAAGACTGTAGTGGACAGAATAAACTGGAGACTATAGTGGAGAGACTAAAGTGGACAGAGAATAGTGGAAAGACTAAAGTGGACATACTATAGTGGAAAGACTAAAGTGGAAAGACTAAAGTGGAAAGACTAAAGTGGACAGACTATAGTGGAAAGACTAAACTGGACAGACTATAGTGGAAAGACTAAAGTGGACACACTAAAGCGGAAAGACTAAAGTGGAAAGACTAAAGTGGACAGACGATAGTGGAAATGACTAAAGTGGAAAGACTAAAGTGGACAGACTGAAGTGGAAAGACCTAGTGGACAGACTAAAGCGGAAAGACTAAAGTGGAAAGACTATAGTGGACAGACTATAGTGGAAAGACTAAAGTGGACAGACTAAAGTGGAAAGACTAAAGTGGACAGACTATAGTGGAAAGACTATAGTGGAAAGACTAAAGTGGACAGACTATAGTGGAAAGACTAAAGTGGACAGACTGAAGTGAAAAGACTATAGTGGAAAGACTAAAGTGGAAAGACTAAAGTGGACAGACTATAGTGGAAAGACTGAAGTGGAAAGACTCAGTGGACAAACTAAAGTGTACACAATGAAGTGGACAGAATAAAGTGGAAAGACTAAAGTGGAAAGACTAAAGTGGACAGACTATAGTGGAAAGACTAAAGTGGACAGACTATAGTGTAAAGACTAAAGTGGACAGACTAAAGTGAAAAGACTAAAGTGGAAAGACTAAAGTGGACAGACTATAGTGGAAAGACTAAAGTGGACAGACTATAGTGTAAAGACTAAAGTGGACAGACTAAAGGAAAGACTAAAGTGGAAAGACTACAGTGGACAGACTATAGTGGAAAGAATGTAGTGGACAGAAAAAAGTGGAGACTATAGTGGAAAGACTGAAGTGGATAGAGAATAGTGGAAAGACTAAAGTGGACAGACTATAGCTGAAAGACATAGTGGAAAGACTGTAGTGGACAGAATAAAGTGGAGACTATAATGGAAAGACTAAAGTGGAAAGACTAAAGTGGACAGAGAATAGTGGAAAGACTATAGTGGAAAGACTAAAGTGGACAGACTATAGTGGAAAGACTAAAGTGGACAGACTGAAGTGAAAAGACTATAGTGGAAAGACTAAAGTTGAAAGACTAAAGTGGACAGACTATAGTGGAAAGACTGAAGTGGAAAGACTCAGTGGACAAACTAAAGTGTACACAATGAAGTGGACAGAATAAAGTGGACAGACTATAGTGGAAAGACTATAGTGGAAAGACTAAAGTGGAAAGACTAAAGTGGACAGACTATAGTGGAAAGACTAAACTGGACAGACTATAGTGGAAAGACTAAAGTGGACACACTAAAGTGGAAAGACTAAAGTGGAAAGACTAAAGTGGACAGACGATAGTGGAAATGACTAAAGTGGACAGACTAAAGTGGAAAGACTAAAGTGGAAAGACTAAAGTGGACAGCCTATAGTGGAACGACCTTAGTGGAAAGAATGTAGTGGACAGAATAAAGTGGAGACTATAGTGGAAAGACTAAAGTGGAAAGAGAATAGTGAAAAGAATAAAGTGGACAGACTATAGTGGAAAGACTAAAGTGGACGCTTTAGTCTGTCCACTTAGTCTTTCCACTTCAGTCTTTTCAATAGAGTCTGTCCACTTTAGTCTTTCCACTTAGTCTTTCCACTAGAGTCTGTCCACTTTAGTATTTCCAGTTAGTCTGTCCACTTTAGTCTTTCCACTTTAGTCATTTCCACTATAGTCTGTCCACTTTAGTCTTTCCACTTTAGTCTGTCCACTTTAGTCTTTACACTATAGTCTGTCCACTTTAGTCTTTTCACTAATCTCTGTCCACTTTAGTCTTTCCACTTTAGTCTTTCCACAATAGTCTCCACTTTATTCTGTCCACTACAGTCTTTCCACTATAGTCTTTCCACTATAGTCCGTCCACTTTAGTCTTTCCACTTTAGTCTTTCCAATTTAGTCTGTCCACTTTAGTCTTTCCACTATAGTCTTTCCACTATAGTCTGTCCACTTTAGTCTTTCCACTTTAGTCTTTCCACTATAGTCTTTCCACTATTCTCTGTCCACTTTAGTCTTTCCACTTTAGTCTTTCCATTATAGTCTCCACTTTATTCTGTCCACTACAGTCTTTCCACTATGTCTTTCAACTATAGTCTGTCCACTTTAGTTTTTCCACTATTCTCTGTCAACTTTAGTCTTTCCACTATAGTCTCCACTTTTTTCTGTCCACTACATTCTTTCCACTATAGTCTTTCCACTATAGTCTGTCCACTTTAGTCTTTCCACTATTCTCTGTCCACTTTAGTCTTTCCATTATAGTCTGTCCACTTTAGTCTTTCCACTATTCTCTGTCCTCTTTAGTCTTTCCACTATAGTCTGTCCACTTTAGTCTATCCACTATTCTCTGTCCACTTAATCTTTCCACTATAGTCTCCACTTTATTCTGTCCACTATAGTCTTTCCATTATAGTCTTTCCACTATAGTCTGTCCACTTTAGTCTATCCACTATTCTCTGTCCACTTTAGTCTTTCCACTATAGTCTCCACTTTATTCTGTCCACTAGAGTCTTTCCATTATAGTCTTTCCACTATAGTCTGTCCACTTTAGTCTTTCCACTATTCTCTGTCCACTTATGTCTTTCCACTATAGTCTCCACTTTATTATGTCCACTACAGTCTTTCCACTATAGTCTTTCAACTATAGTCTGTCCACTTTAGTCTTTCCACTATAGTCTCCACTTTATTCTGTCCACTACAGTCTTTCCACTATAGTCTCCACTTTATTCTGTCCACTACAGTCTTTCCACTATAGCCTTTCCACTATAGTCTGTCCACTTTAGTCTTTCCACGATTATCTGTCCACTTTAGTCTTTCCACTATAGTCTGTCCACTTTAGTCTTTCCACTATTCTCTGTCCACTTATGTCTTTCCACTATAGTCTCCACTTTATTATGTCCACTACAGTCTTTCCAACATAGTCCTTCCACTATAGTCGGTCCACTTTAGTCTTTCCACTATAGTCTCCACTTTATTCGGTCCACTACAGTCTTTCCACTATAGTCTGTCCACTATAGTCTTTCCACTTTAGTCTTTCCGCTTTAGTCTGTCCACTAGGTCTTTCCACTTCAGTCTGTCCACTTTAGTCTTTCCACTTTAGTCATTTCCACTATCGTCTGTCCACTTTAGTCTTTCCACTTTAGTGTGTCCACTTTAGTCTTTCCACTATAGTTTTGTCCAGTTTAGTCTTTCCACTATAGTCTGTCCACTTTAGTCTTTCCACTTTAGTCTTTCCACTATAGTCTGTCCACTTTAGTCTTTCCACTATTCTCTGTCCACTTTAGTCTCTCCACTATAGTCTCCAGTTTATTCTGTCCACTACAGTCTTTCCAATATAGTCTTTCCACTATAGTCACTCCACTTTAGTCTTTCCACCTTAGTCTTTCCACTTTAGTCTGTCCACTTTAGTCTTTCCACTATAGTCTGTCCACTTTATTCTTTCCACTATTCTCTTTCCACTTTAGTCTTTCCACTTTAGTCTTTCCACTATAGTCTCCACTTTATTCTGTCCACTACATTCTTTCCACTAAGGTCGTTCCACTATAGGCTGTCCACTTTAGTCTTTCCACTTTAGTCTTTCCACTTTAGTCTGTCCACTTTAGTCTTTACACCATAGACTGTCCACTTTAGTCTTTCCACTATTCTCTGTCCACTTTAGTCTTTCCACTATAGTCTCCACTTCATTATGTCCACTACAGTATTTTCACTATAGTCTTTCCACTATAGTCTGTCCACTTTAGTCTTTCCACTATAGTCTCCACTTAATTCTGTCCACTACAGTCTTTCCACTATAGTCTTTCCATTATAGTCTGTCCACTCTAGTCTTTCCACTTTAGTTTTTCCACTTCAGTCTGTCCACTTTAGTCTTTCCACTATAGTCTGTCCACTTTAGTCTTTCCACTTTAGTCTTTCCACTTTATTCTGTCCACTTCAGTGTGTACACTTTAGTCTGTCCAATGAGTCTTTCCACTTCAGTCTTTCCACTATAGTCTTTCCACTATAGTCTTTTCACTTCAGTCTTTCCACTTTAGTCTTTCCACTGTAGTCTTTCCACTTTAGTGTGTCCACTTTAGTCTTTCCACTATAGTCTGTCCAGTTTAGTCTTTCCACTATAGTCTGTCCACTTTAGTCTTTCCACTTTAGTCTTTCCACTTTAGTCTTTCCACTATAGTCTGTCCACTTTAGTCTTTCCACTATTCTCTGTCCACTTTAGTCTCTCCACTATAGTCTCCAGTTTATTCTGTCCACTACAGTCTTTCCAATATAGTCTTTCCACTATTGTCACTCCACTTTAGTCTTTCCACTTTAGTCTTTCCACTTTAGTCTGTCCACTTTAGTCTTTCCACTATAGTCTTTCCACTTTATTCTTTCCACTATTCTCTTTCCACTTTAGTCTTTCCACTTTAGTCTTTCCACTATAGTCTCCACTTTATTCTGTCCACTACATTCTTTCCACTATAGTCGTTCCACTATAGGCTGTCCACTTTAGTCTTTCCACTTTAGTCTTTCCACTTTAGTCTGTCCACTTTAGTCTTTACACTATAGTCTGTCCACTTTAGTCTTTCCACTATAGTCTGTCCACATTAGTCTTTCCACTTTAGTCTTTCCACTTTATTCTGTCCACTTCATTGTGTACACTTTAGTTTGTCCACTGAGTCTTTCCACTTCAGTCTTTCCACTATAGTCTGTCCACTTTAGTCTTTCCACTTTAGTCTTTCCACTATAGTCTTTTCACTTCAGTCTGTCCACTTTAGTCTTTCCACTATAGTCTGTCCACTTTAGTCTTTCCACTATAGTCTTTCCACTATAGTCTGTCCACTTTAGTCTTTCCACTTTAGTCTGTCCACTTTAGTCTTTCCACTATAGTCTGTCCACTATAGTCTTTCCACTTTAGTCTTTCCACTTTAGTCTGTCCACTAGGTCTTTCCACTTCAGTCTGTCCACTTTAGTCTTTCCACTTTAGTCATTTCCACTATCGTCTGTCCACTTTAGTCTTTCCACTATAGTCTCCACTTTATTCTGTCCACTACATTCTTTCCACTATAGTCGTTCCACTATAGGCTGTCCACTTTAGTCTTTCCACTTTAGTCTTTCCACTTTAGTCTGTCCACTTTAGTCTTTACACTATAGTCTGTCCACTTTAGTCTTTCCACTATAGTCTGTCCACATTAGTCTTTCCACTTTAGTCTTTCCACTTTATTCTGTCCACTTCATTGTGTACACTTTAGTTTGTCCACTGAGTCTTTCCACTTCAGTCTTTCCACTATAGTCTGTCCACTTTAGTCTTTCCACTTTAGTCTTTCCACTATAGTCTTTTCACTTCAGTCTGTCCACTTTAGTCTTTCCACTATAGTCTGTCCACTTTAGTCTTTCCACTATAGTCTTTCCACTATAGTCTGTCCACTTTAGTCTTTCCACTTTAGTCTGTCCACTTTAGTCTTTCCACTATAGTCTGTCCACTATAGTCTTTCCACTTTAGTCTTTCCACTTTAGTCTGTCCACTAGGTCTTTCCACTTCAGTCTGTCCACTTTAGTCTTTCCACTTTAGTCATTTCCACTATCGTCTGTCCACTTTAGTCTTTCCACTTTAGTGTGTCCACTTTAGTCTTTCCACTATAGTCTGTCCAGTTTAGTCTTTCCACTATAGTCTGTCCACTTTAGTCTTTCCACTTTAGTCTTTCCACTTTAGTCTTTCCACTATAGTCTGTCCACTTTAGTCTTTCCACTATTCTCTGTCCACTTTAGTCTCTCCACTATAGTCTCCAGTTTATTCTGTCCACTACAGTCTTTCCAATATCGTCTTTCCACTATAGTCACTCCACTTTAGTCTTTCCACTTTAGTCTTTCCACTTCAGTCTGTCCACTTTAGTCTTTCCACTATAGTCTGTCCACTTTAGTCTTTCCACTTTAGTCTTTCCACTTTATTCTGTCCACTTCAGTGTGTACACTTTAGTCTGTCCAATGAGTCTTTCCACTTCAGTCTTTCCACTATAGTCTTTCCACTATAGTCTTTTCACTTCAGTCTTTCCACTTTAGTCTTTCCACTGTAGTCTTTCCACTTTAGTGTGTCCACTTTAGTCTTTCCACTATAGTCTGTCCAGTTTAGTCTTTCCACTATAGTCTGTCCACTTTAGTCTTTCCACTTTAGTCTTTCCACTTTAGTCTTTCCACTATAGTCTGTCCACTTTAGTCTTTCCACTATTCTCTGTCCACTTTAGTCTCTCCACTATAGTCTCCAGTTTATTCTGTCCACTACAGTCTTTCCAATATAGTCTTTCCACTATTGTCACTCCACTTTAGTCTTTCCACTTTAGTCTTTCCACTTTAGTCTGTCCACTTTAGTCTTTCCACTATAGTCTTTCCACTTTATTCTTTCCACTATTCTCTTTCCACTTTAGTCTTTCCACTTTAGTCTTTCCACTATAGTCTCCACTTTATTCTGTCCACTACATTCTTTCCACTATAGTCGTTCCACTATAGGCTGTCCACTTTAGTCTTTCCACTTTAGTCTTTCCACTTTAGTCTGTCCACTTTAGTCTTTACACTATAGTCTGTCCACTTTAGTCTTTCCACTATAGTCTGTCCACATTAGTCTTTCCACTTTAGTCTTTCCACTTTATTCTGTCCACTTCATTGTGTACACTTTAGTTTGTCCACTGAGTCTTTCCACTTCAGTCTTTCCACTATAGTCTGTCCACTTTAGTCTTTCCACTTTAGTCTTTCCACTATAGTCTTTTCACTTCAGTCTGTCCACTTTAGTCTTTCCACTATAGTCTGTCCACTTTAGTCTTTCCACTATAGTCTTTCCACTATAGTCTGTCCACTTTAGTCTTTCCACTTTAGTCTGTCCACTTTAGTCTTTCCACTATAGTCTGTCCACTATAGTCTTTCCACTTTAGTCTTTCCACTTTAGTCTGTCCACTAGGTCTTTCCACTTCAGTCTGTCCACTTTAGTCTTTCCACTTTAGTCATTTCCACTATCGTCTGTCCACTTTAGTCTTTCCACTATAGTCTCCACTTTATTCTGTCCACTACATTCTTTCCACTATAGTCGTTCCACTATAGGCTGTCCACTTTAGTCTTTCCACTTTAGTCTTTCCACTTTAGTCTGTCCACTTTAGTCTTTACACTATAGTCTGTCCACTTTAGTCTTTCCACTATAGTCTGTCCACATTAGTCTTTCCACTTTAGTCTTTCCACTTTATTCTGTCCACTTCATTGTGTACACTTTAGTTTGTCCACTGAGTCTTTCCACTTCAGTCTTTCCACTATAGTCTGTCCACTTTAGTCTTTCCACTTTAGTCTTTCCACTATAGTCTTTTCACTTAAGTCTGTCCACTTTAGTCTTTCCACTATAGTCTGTCCACTTTAGTCTTTCCACTATAGTCTTTCCACTATAGTCTGTCCACTTTAGTCTTTCCACTTTAGTCTGTCCACTTTAGTCTTTCCACTATAGTCTGTCCACTATAGTCTTTCCACTTTAGTCTTTCCACTTTAGTCTGTCCACTAGGTCTTTCCACTTCAGTCTGTCCACTTTAGTCTTTCCACTTTAGTCATTTCCACTATCGTCTGTCCACTTTAGTCTTTCCACTTTAGTGTGTCCACTTTAGTCTTTCCACTATAGTCTGTCCAGTTTAGTCTTTCCACTATAGTCTGTCCACTTTAGTCTTTCCACTTTAGTCTTTCCACTTTAGTCTTTCCACTATAGTCTGTCCACTTTAGTCTTTCCACTATTCTCTGTCCACTTTAGTCTCTCCACTATAGTCTCCAGTTTATTCTGTCCACTACAGTCTTTCCAATATCGTCTTTCCACTATAGTCACTCCACTTTAGTCTTTCCAATTTAGTCTTTCCACTTTAGTCTGTCCACTTTAGTTTTTCCACTTTAGTCTGTCCACTTTATTCTTTCCACTATTCTCTTTCCACTTTAGTCTTTCCACTTTAGTCTTTCCACTATAGTCTCCACTTTATTCTGTCCACTACATTCTTTCCACTATAGTCGTTCCACTATAGGCTGTCCACTTTAGTCTTTCCACTTTAGTCTATCCACTTTAGTCTGTCCACTTTAGTCTTTACACTATAGTCTGTCCACTTTAGTCTTTCCACTATAGTCTGTCCACTTTAGTCTTTCCACTTTAGTCTTTCCACTTTATTCTGTCCACTTCATTGTGTACACTTTAGTTTGTCCACTGAGTCTTTCCACTTCAGTCTTTCCACTATAGTCTGTCCACTTTAGTCTTTCAACTTTAGTCTTTCCACTATAGTCTTTTCACTTCAGTCTGTCCACTTTAGTCTTTCCACTATAGTCTGTCCACTTTAGTCTTTCCACTATAGTCTTTCCACTATTCTCTGTCCACTTTAGTCTTTCCACTTTAGTCTTTCCATTATAGTCTCCACTTTATTCTGTCCACTACAGTCTTTCCACTATGTCTTTCAACTATAGTCTGTCCACTTTAGTCTTTCCACTATTCTCTATCCACTTTAGTCTTTCCACTATAGTCTCCACTTTTTTCTGTCCACTACATTCTTTCCACTATAGTCTTTCCACTATAGTCTGTCCACTTTAGTCTTTCCACTATTCTCTGTCCACTTTAGTCTTTCCACTATAGTCTGTCCACTTTAGTCTTTCCACTTTAGTCTTTCCTTTAGTCTGTCCACTTTAGTCTTTACACTATAGTCTGTCCACTTTAGTCTTTCCACTATAGTCTGTCCACTTTAGTCTTTCCACTTTAGTCTTGCCACTTTAGTCTTTCCACTTTAGTCTGTCCACTTTAGTCTTTACACTATAGTCTGTCCACTTTAGTCTTTCCACTATAGTCTGTCCACTTTAGTCTTTCCACTTTAGTCTTTCCACTTTATTCTGTCCACTTCATTGTGTACACTTTAGTTTGTCCACTGAGTCTTTCCACTTCAGTCTTTCCACTATAGTCTGTCCACTTTAGTCTTTCCACTTTAGTCTTTCCACTATAGTCTTTTCACTTCAGTCTGTCCACTTTAGTCTTTCCACTATAGTCTGTCCACTTTAGTCTTTCCACTATAGTCTTTCCACTATAGTCTGTCCACTTTAGTCTTTCCACTTTAGTCTGTCCACTTTAGTCTTTCCACTATAGTCTCCACTTTATTCTGTCCACTAGAGTCTTTCCATTATAGTCTTTCCACTATAGTCTGTCCACTTTAGTCTTTCCACTATTCTCTGTCCACTTATGTCTTTCCACTATAGTCTCCACTTTATTATGTCCACTACAGTCTTTCCACTATAGTCTTTCCACTATAGTCTGTCCACTTTAGTCTTTCCACTATAGTCTCCACTTTATTCTGTCCACTACAGTCTTTCCACTATAGTCTCCACTTTATTCTGTCCACTACAGTCTTTCCACTATAGCCTTTCCACTATAGTCTGTCCACTTTAGTCTTTCCACTATTCTCTGTCCACTTATGTCTTTCCACTATAGTCTCCACTTTATTATGTCCACTACAGTCTTTCCAACATAGTCCTTCCACTATAGTCGGTCCACTTTAGTCTTTCCACTATAGTCTCCACTTTATTCGGTCCACTACAGTCTTTCCACTATAGTCTGTCCACTATAGTCTTTCCACTTTAGTCTTTCCGCTTTAGTCTGTCCACTAGGTCTTTCCACTTCAGTCTGTCCACTTTAGTCTTTCCACTTTAGTCATTTCCACTATCGTCTGTCCACTTTAGTCTTTCCACTTTAGTGTGTCCACTTTAGTCTTTCCACTATAGTTTGTCCAGTTTAGTCTTTCCACTATAGTCTGTCCACTTTAGTCTTTCCACTTTAGTCTTTCCACTATAGTCTGTCCACTTTAGTCTTTCCACTATTCTCTGTCCACTTTAGTCTCTCCACTATAGTCTCCAGTTTATTCTGTCCACTACAGTCTTTCCAATATAGTCTTTCCACTATAGTCACTCCACTTTAGTCTTTCCACCTTAGTCTTTCCACTTTAGTCTGTCCACTTTAGTCTTTCCACTATAGTCTGTCCACTTTATTCTTTCCACTATTCTCTTTCCACTTTAGTCTTTCCACTTTAGTCTTTCCACTATAGTCTCCACTTTATTCTGTCCACTACATTCTTTCCACTAAGGTCGTTCCACTATAGGCTGTCCACTTTAGTCTTTCCACTTTAGTCTTTCCACTTTAGTCTGTCCACTTTAGTCTTTACACCATAGACTGTCCACTTTAGTCTTTCCACTATTCTCTGTCCACTTTAGTCTTTCCACTATAGTCTCCACTTCATTATGTCCACTACAGTATTTTCACTATAGTCTTTCCACTATAGTCTGTCCACTTTAGTCTTTCCACTATAGTCTCCACTTAATTCTGTCCACTACAGTCTTTCCACTATAGTCTTTCCATTATAGTCTGTCCACTCTAGTCTTTCCACTTTAGTTTTTCCACTTCAGTCTGTCCACTTTAGTCTTTCCACTATAGTCTGTCCACTTTAGTCTTTCCACTTTAGTCTTTCCACTTTATTCTGTCCACTTCAGTGTGTACACTTTAGTCTGTCCAATGAGTCTTTCCACTTCAGTCTTTCCACTATAGTCTTTCCACTATAGTCTTTTCACTTCAGTCTTTCCACTTTAGTCTTTCCAATGTAGTCTTTCCACTTTAGTGTGTCCACTTTAGTCTTTCCACTATAGTCTGTCCAGTTTAGTCTTTCCACTATAGTCTGTCCACTTTAGTCTTTCCACTTTAGTCTTTCCACTTTAGTCTTTCCACTATAGTCTGTCCACTTTAGTCTTTCCACTATTCTCTGTCCACTTTAGTCTCTCCACTATAGTCTCCAGTTTATTCTGTCCACTACAGTCTTTCCAATATAGTCTTTCCACTATTGTCACTCCACTTTAGTCTTTCCACTTTAGTCTTTCCACTTTAGTCTGTCCACTTTAGTCTTTCCACTATAGTCTTTCCACTTTATTCTTTCCACTATTCTCTTTCCACTTTAGTCTTTCCACTTTAGTCTTTCCACTCTAGTCTCCACTTTATTCTGTCCACTACATTCTTTCCACTATAGTCGTTCCACTATAGGCTGTCCACTTTAGTCTTTCCACTTTAGTCTTTCCACTTTAGTCTGTCCACTTTAGTCTTTACACTATAGTCTGTCCACTTTAGTCTTTCCACTATAGTCTGTCCACATTAGTCTTTCCACTTTAGTCTTTCCACTTTATTCTGTCCACTTCATTGTGTACACTTTAGTTTGTCCACTGAGTCTTTCCACTTCAGTCTTTCCACTATAGTCTGTCCACTTTAGTCTTTCCACTTTAGTCTTTCCACTATAGTCTTTTCACTTCAGTCTGTCCACTTTAGTCTTTCCACTATAGTCTGTCCACTTTAGTCTTTCCACTATAGTCTTTCCACTATAGTCTGTCCACTTTAGTCTTTCCACTTTAGTCTGTCCACTTTAGTCTTTCCACTATAGTCTGTCCACTATAGTCTTTCCACTTTAGTCTTTCCACTTTAGTCTGTCCACTAGGTCTTTCCACTTCAGTCTGTCCACTTTAGTCTTTCCACTTTAGTCATTTCCACTATCGTCTGTCCACTTTAGTCTTTCCACTATAGTCTCCACTTTATTCTGTCCACTACATTCTTTCCACTATAGTCGTTCCACTATAGGCTGTCCACTTTAGTCTTTCCACTTTAGTCTTTCCACTTTAGTCTGTCCACTTTAGTCTTTACACTATAGTCTGTCCACTTTAGTCTTTCCACTATAGTCTGTCCACATTAGTCTTTCCACTTTAGTCTTTCCACTTTATTCTGTCCACTTCATTGTGTACACTTTAGTTTGTCCACTGAGTCTTTCCACTTCAGTCTTTCCACTATAGTCTGTCCACTTTAGTCTTTCCACTTTAGTCTTTCCACTATAGTCTTTTCACTTCAGTCTGTCCACTTTAGTCTTTCCACTATAGTCTGTCCACTTTAGTCTTTCCACTATAGTCTTTCCACTATAGTCTGTCCACTTTAGTCTTTCCACTTTAGTCTGTCCACTTTAGTCTTTCCACTATAGTCTGTCCACTATAGTCTTTCCACTTTAGTCTTTCCACTTTAGTCTGTCCACTAGGTCTTTCCACTTCAGTCTGTCCACTTTAGTCTTTCCACTTTAGTCATTTCCACTATCGTCTGTCCACTTTAGTCTTTCCACTTTAGTCTTTCCACTTTAGTGTGTCCACTTTAGTCTTTCCACTATAGTCTGTCCAGTTTAGTCTTTCCACTATAGTCTGTCCACTTTAGTCTTTCCACTTTAGTCTTTCCACTTTAGTCTTTCCACTATAGTCTGTCCACTTTAGTCTTTCCACTATTCTCTGTCCACTTTAGTCTCTCCACTATAGTCTCCAGTTTATTCTGTCCACTACAGTCTTTCCAATATCGTCTTTCCACTATAGTCACTCCACTTTAGTCTTTCCACTTTAGTCTTTCCACTTTAGTCTGTCCACTTTAGTTTTTCCACTTTAGTCTGTCCACTTTATTCTTTCCACTATTCTCTTTCCACTTTAGTCTTTCCACTTTAGTCTTTCCACTATAGTCTCCACTTTATTCTGTCCACTACATTCTTTCCACTATAGTCGTTCCACTATAGGCTGTCCACTTTAGTCTTTCCACTTTAGTCTATCCACTTTAGTCTGTCCACTTTAGTCTTTACACTATAGTCTGTCCACTTTAGTCTTTCCACTATAGTCTGTCCACTTTAGTCTTTCCACTTTAGTCTTTCCACTTTATTCTGTCCACTTCATTGTGTACACTTTAGTTTGTCCACTGAGTCTTTCCACTTCAGTCTTTCCACTATAGTCTGTCCACTTTAGTCTTTCAACTTTAGTCTTTCCACTATAGTCTTTTCACTTCAGTCTGTCCACTTTAGTCTTTCCACTATAGTCTGTCCACTTTAGTCTTTCCACTATAGTCTTTCCACTATTCTCTGTCCACTTTAGTCTTTCCACTTTAGTCTTTCCATTATAGTCTCCACTTTATTCTGTCCACTACAGTCTTTCCACTATGTCTTTCAACTATAGTCTGTCCACTTTAGTCTTTCCACTATTCTCTATCCACTTTAGTCTTTCCACTATAGTCTCCACTTTTTTCTGTCCACTACATTCTTTCCACTATAGTCTTTCCACTATAGTCTGTCCACTTTAGTCTTTCCACTATTCTCTGTCCACTTTAGTCTTTCCACTATAGTCTGTCCACTTTAGTCTTTCCACTTTAGTCTTTCCTTTAGTCTGTCCACTTTAGTCTTTACACTATAGTCTGTCCACTTTAGTCTTTCCACTATAGTCTGTCCACTTTAGTCTTTCCACTTTAGTCTTTCCACTTTAGTCTGTCCACTTTAGTCTTTACACTATAGTCTGTCCACTTTAGTCTTTCCACTATAGTCTGTCCACTTTAGTCTTTCCACTTTAGTCTTTCCACTTTATTCTGTCCACTTCATTGTGTACACTTTAGTTTGTCCACTGAGTCTTTCCACTTCAGTCTTTCCACTATAGTCTGTCCACTTTAGTCTTTCCACTTTAGTCTTTCCACTATAGTCTTTTCACTTCAGTCTGTCCACTTTAGTCTTTCCACTATAGTCTGTCCACTTTAGTCTTTCCACTATAGTCTTTCCACTATAGTCTGTCCACTTTAGTCTTTCCACTTTAGTCTGTCCACTTTAGTCTTTCCACTATAGTCTGTCCACTATAGTCTTTCCACTTTAGTCTTTCCGCTTTAGTCTGTCCACTAGGTCTTTCCACTTCAGTCTGTCCACTTTAGTCTTTCCACTTTAGTCATTTCCACTATCGTCTCTCCACTTTAGTCTTTCCACTTTAGTCTTTCCACTTTAGTGTGTCCACTTTAGTCTTTCCACTATAGTCTGTCCAGTTTAGTCTTTCCACTATAGTCTGTCCACTTTAGTCTTTCCACTTTAGTCTTTCCACTTTAGTCTTTCCACTATAGTATGTCCACTTTAGTCTTTCCACTATTCTCTGTCCACTTTAGTCTCTCCACTATAGTCTCCAGTTTATTCTGTCCACTACAGTCTTTCCAATATCGTCTTTCCACTATAGTCACTCCACTTTAGTCTTTCCACTTTAGTCTTTCCACTTTAGTCTGTCCACTTTAGTTTTTCCACTTTAGCCTGTCCACTTTATTCTTTCCACTATTCTCTTTCCACTTTAGTCTTTCCACTTTAGTCTTTCCACTATAGTCTCCACTTTATTCTGTCCACTACATTCTTTCCACTATAGTCGTTCCACTATAGGCTGTCCACTTTAGTCTTTCCACTTTAGTCTTTCCACTTTAGTCTGTCCACTTTAGTCTTTACACTATAGTCTGTCCACTTTAGTCTTTCCACTATAGTCTGTCCACTTTAGTCTTTCCACTTTAGTCTTTCCACTTTATTCTGTCCACTTCATTGTGTACACTTTAGTTTGTCCACTGAGTCTTTCCACTTCAGTCTTTCCACTATAGTCTGTCCACTTTAGTCTTTCCACTTTAGTCTTTCCACTATAGTCTTTTCACTTCAGTCTGTCCACTTTAGTCTTTCCACTATAGTCTGTCCACTTTAGTCTTTCCACTATAGTCTTTCCACTATTCTCTGTCCACTTTAGTCTTTCCACTTTAGTCTTTCCATTATAGTCTCCACTTTATTCTGTCCACTACAGTCTTTCCACTATGTCTTTCAACTATAGTCTGTCCACTTTAGTCTTTCCACTATTCTCTGTCCACTTTAGTCTTTCCACTATAGTCTCCACTTTTTTCTGTCCACTACATTCTTTCCACTATAGTCTTTCCACTATAGTCTGTCCACTTTAGTCTTTCCACTATTCTCTGTCCACTTTAGTCTTTCCACTATAGTCTGTCCACTTTAGTCTTTCCACTACATTCTTTCCACTATAGTCTTTCCACTATAGTCTGTCCACTTTAGTCTTTCCACTATTCTCTGTCCACTTTAGTCTTTCCACTATAGTCTGTCCACTTTAGTCTTTCCACTATTCTCTGTCCACTTAATCTTTCCACTATAGTCTCCACTTTATTCTGTCCACTATAGTCTTTCCATTATAGGATTTCCACTATAGTCTGTCCACTTTAGTCTTTCCACTATTCTCTGTCCACTTTAGTCTTTCCACTATAGTCTCCACTTTATTCTGTCCACTAGAGTCTTTCCATTATAGTCTTTCCACTATAGTCTGTCCACTTTAGTGTTTCCACTATTCTCTGTCCACTTATGTCTTTCCACTATAGTCTCCACTTTATTATGTCCACTACAGTCTTTCCACTATAGTCTTTCCACTATAGTCTGTCCACTTTAGTCTTTCCACTATAGTCTCCACTTTATTCTGTCCACTACAGTCTTTCCACTATAGTCTCCACTTTATTCTGTCCACTACAGTCTTTCCACTATAGTCTTTCCACTATAGTCTGTCCACTTTAGTCTTTCCACGATTATCTGTCCACTTTAGTCTTTCCACTATAGTCTGTCCACTTTAGTCTTTCCACTATTCTCTGTCCACTTATGTCTTTCCACTATAGTCTCCACTTTATTATGTCCACTACAGTCTTTCCAACATAGTCCTTCCACTATAGTCTGTCCACTTTAGTCTTTCCACTATAGTCTCCACTTTATTCTGTCCACTACAGTCTTTCCACTATAGTCTGTCCACTATAGTCTTTCCACTCTAGTCTTTCCACTTTAGTCTGTCCACTAGGTCTTTCCACTTCAGTCTGTCCACTTTAGTCTTTCCACTTTAGTCATTTCCACTATCGTCTGTCCACTTTAGTCTTTCCACTTTAGTGTGTCCACTTTAGTCTTTCCACTATAGTTTGTCCAGTTTAGTCTTTCCACTATAGTCTGTCCACTTTAGTCTTTCCACTTTAGTCTTTCCACTATAGTCTGTCCACTTTAGTCTTTCCACTATTCTCTGTCCACTTTAGTCTCTCCACTATAGTCTCCAGTTTATTCTGTCCACTACAGTCTTTCCAATATAGTCTTTCCACTATAGTCACTCCACTTTAGTCTTTCCACTTTAGTCTTTCCACTTTAGTCTGTCCACTTTAGTTTTTCCACTTTAGTCTGTCCACTTTATTCTTTCCACTATTCTCTTTCCACTTTAGTCTTTCCACTTTAGTCTTTCCACTATAGTCTCCACTTTATTCTGTCCACTACATTCTTTCCACTATAGTCGTTCCACTATAGGCTGTCCACTTTAGTCTTTCCACTTTAGTCTTTCCACTTTAGTCTGTCCACTTTAGTCTTTACACTATAGTCTGTCCACTTTAGTCTTTCCACTATAGTCTGTCCACTTTAGTCTTTCCACTTTAGTCTTTCCACTTTATTCTGTCCACTTCATTGTGTACACTTTAGTTTGTCCACTGAGTCTTTCCACTTCAGTCTTTCCACTATAGTCTGTCCACTTTAGTCTTTCCACTATAGTCTTTCCACTATTCTCTGTCCACTTTAGTCTTTCCACTTTAGTCTTTCCATTATAGTCTCCACTTTATTCTGTCCACTACAGTCTTTCCACTATGTCTTTCAACTATAGTCTGTCCACTTTAGTCTTTCCACTATTCTCTGTCCACTTTAGTCTTTCCACTATAGTCTCCACTTTTTTCTGTCCACTACATTCTTTCCACTATAGTCTTTCCACTATAGTCTGTCCACTTTAGTCTTTCCACTATTCTCTGTCCACTTTAGTCTTTCCACTATAGTCTGTCCACTTTAGTCTTTCCACTATTCTTTGTCCTCTTTAGTCTTACCACTATAGTCTCCACTTTAGTCTATCCACTATTCTCTGTCCACTTAATCTTTCCACTATAGTCTCCACTTTATTCTGTCCACTATAGTCTTTCCATTATAGTCTTTCCACTATAGTCTGTCCACTTTAGTCTTTCCACTATTCTCTGTCCACTTTAGTCTTTCCACTATAGTCTCCACTTTATTCTGTCCACTAGAGTCTTTCCATTATAGTCTTTCCACTATAGTCTGTCCACTTTAGTCTTTCCACTATTCTCTGTCCACTTATGTCTTTCCACTATAGTCTCCACTTTATTATGTCCACTACAGTCTTTCCACTATAGTCTTTCCACTATAGTCTGTCCACTTTAGTCTTTCCACTATAGTCTCCACTTTATTCTGTCCACTACAGTCTTTCCACTATAGTCTCCACTTTATTCTGTCCACTACAGTCTTTCCACTATAGTCTTTCCACTATAGTCTGTCCACTTTAGTCTTTCCACGATTATCTGTCCACTTTAGTCTTTCCACTATAGTCTGTCCACTTTAGTCTTTCCACTATTCTCTGTCCACTTATGTCTTTCCACTATATTCTCCACTTTATTATGTCCACTACAGTCTTTCCAACATAGTCCTTCCACTATAGTCTGTCCACTTCAGTCTTTCCACTATAGTCTCCACTTTATTCTGTCCACTACAGTCTTTCCACTATAGTCTATCCACTATAGTCTTTCCACTTTAGTCTTTCCGCTTTAGTCTGTCCACTAGGTCTTTCCACTTCAGTCTGTCCACTTTAGTCTTTCCACTTTAGTCATTTCCACTATCGTCTGTCCACTTTAGTCTTTCCACTTTAGTGTGTCCACTTTAGTCTTTCCACTATAGTTTGTCCAGTTTAGTCTTTCCACTATAGTCTGTCCACTTTAGTCTTTCCACTTTAGTCTTTCCACTATAGTCTGTCCACTTTAGTCTTTCCACTATTCTCTGTCCACTTTAGTCTCTCCACTATAGTCTCCAGTTTATTCTGTCCACTACAGTCTTTCCAATATAGTCTTTCCACTATAGTCACTCCACTTTAGTCTTTCCACTTTAGTCTTTCCACTTTAGTCTGTCCACTTTAGTCTTTCCACTATAGTCTGTCCACTTTATTCTTTTCACTATTCTCTTTCCACTTTAGTCTTTCCACTATAGTCTCCACTTTATTCTGTCCACTACATTCTTTCCACTAAGGTCGTTCCACTATAGGCTGTCCACTTTAGTCTTTCCACTTTAGTCTTTCCACTTTAGTCTGTCCACTTTAGTCTTTACACCATAGACTGTCCACTTTAGTCTTTCCACTATTCTCTGTCCACTTTAGTCTTTCCACTATAGTCTCCACTTAATTCTGTCCACTACAGTCTTTCCACTATAGTCTTTCCATTATAGTCTGTCCACTCTAGTCTTTCCAATTTAGTTTTTCAACTTCAGTCTGTCCACTTTAGTCTTTCCACTATAGTCTGTCCACTTTAGTCTTTCCACTTTAGTCTTTCCACTTTATTCTGTCCACTTTAGTGTGTACACTTTAGTCTGACCAATGAGTCTTTCCACTTCAGTCTTTCCACTATAGTCTTTCCACTATAGTCTTTTCACTTCAGTCTTTCCACTTTAGTCTTTCCACTGTAGTCTTTCCACTTTAGTGTGTCCACTTTAGTCTTTCCACTATAGTCTGTCCAGTTTAGTCTTTCCACTATAGTCTGTCCACTTTAGTCTTTCCACTTTAGTCTTTCCACTTTAGTCTTTCCACTATAGTCTGTCCACTTTAGTCTTTCCACTATTCTCTGTCCACTTTAGTCTCTCCACTATAGTGTCCAGTTTATCCTGTCCACTACAGTCTTTCCAATATAGTCTTTCCACTATTGTCACTCCACTTTAGTCTTTCCACTTTAGTCTGTCCACTTTAGTCTTTCCACTATAGTCTGTCCACTTTATTCTTTCCACTATTCTCTTTCCACTTTAGTCTTTCCACTTTATTCTTTCCACTATAGTCTCCACTTTATTCTGTCCACTACATTCTTTCCACTATAGTCGTTCCACTATAGGCTGTCCACTTTAGTCTTTCCACTTTAGTCTTTCCACTTTAGTCTGTCCACTTTAGTCTTTACACTATAGTCTGTCCACTTTAGTCTTTCCACTATAGTCTGTCCACTTTAGTCTTTCCACTTTAGTCTTTCCACTTTATTCTGTCCACTTCATTGTGTACACTTTAGTTTGTCCACTGAGTCTTTCCACTTCAGTCTTTCCACTATAGTCTGTCCACTTTAGTCTTTCCACTTTAGTCTTTCCACTATAGTCTTTTCACTTCAGTCTGTCCACTTTAGTCTTTCCACTATAGTCTGTCCACTTTAGTCTTTCCACTATAGTCTTTCCACTATAGTCTGTCCACTTTAGTCTTTCCACTTTAGTCTGTCCACTTTAGTCTTTCCACTATAGTCTGTCCACTATAGTCTTTCCACTTTAGTCTTTCCGCTTTAGTCTGTCCACTAGGTCTTTCCACTTCAGTCTGTCCACTTTAGTCTTTCCACTTTAGTCATTTCCACTATCGTCTGTCCACTTTAGTCTTTCCACTTTAGTCTTTCCACTTTAGTCTGTCCACTTTAGTCTTTACACTATAGTCTGTCCACTATAGTCTTTCCACTTTAGTCTTTCCGCTTTAGTCTGTCCACTAGGTCTTTCCACTTCAGTCTGTCCACTTTAGTCTTTCCACTTTAGTCATTTCCACTATCGTCTGTCCACTTTAGTCTTTCCACTTTAGTCTTTCCACTTTAGTGTGTCCACTTTAGTCTTTCCACTATAGTCTGTCCAGTTTAGTCTTTCCACTATAGTCTGTCCACTTTAGTCTTTCCACTTTAGTCTTTCCACTATAGTATGTCTACTTTAGTCTTTCCACTATTCTCTGTCCACTTTAGTCTCTCCACTATAGTCTCCAGTTTATTCTGTCCACTACAGTCTTTCCAATATCGTCTTTCCACTATAGTCACTCCACTTTAGTCTTTCCACTTTAGTCTTTCCACTTTAGTCTGTCCACTTTAGTTTTTCCACTTTAGTCTGTCCACTTTATTCTTTCCACTATTCTCTTTCCACTTTAGTCTTTCCACTTTAGTCTTTCCACTATAGTCTCCACTTTATTCTGTCCACTACATTCTTTCCACTATAGTCGTTCCACTATAGGCTGTCCACTTTAGTCTTTCCACTTTAGTCTTTCCACTTTAGTCTGTCCACTTTAGTCTTTACACTATAGTCTGTCCACTTTAGTCTTTCCACTATAGTCTGTCCACTTTAGTCTTTCCACTTTAGTCTTTCCACTTTATTCTGTCCACTTCATTGTGTACACTTTAGTTTGTCCACTGAGTCTTTCCACTTCAGTCTTTCCACTATAGTCTGTCCACTTTAGTCTTTCCACTTTAGTCTTTCCACTATAGTCTTTTCACTTCAGTCTGTCCACTTTAGTCTTTCCACTATAGTCTGTCCACTTTAGTCTTTCCACTATAGTCTTTCCACTGTAGTCTGTCCACTTTAGTCTTTCCACTTTAGTCTGTCCACTTTAGTCTTTCCACTATAGTCTGTCCACTATAGTCTTTCCACTTTAGTCTTTCCGCTTTAGTCTGTCCACTAGGTCTTTCCACTTCAGTCTGTCCACTTTAGTCTTTCCACTTTAGTCATTTCCACTATCGTCTGTCCACTTTAGTCTTTCCACTTTAGTCTTTCCACTTTAGTGTGTCCACTTTAGTCTTTCCACTATAGTCTGTCCAGTTTAGTCTTTCCACTATAGTCTGTCCACTTTAGTCTTTCCACTTTAGTCTTTCCACTTTAGTCTTTCCACTATAGTCTGTCCACTTTAGTCTTTCCACTATTCTCTGTCCACTTTAGTCTCTCCACTATAGTCTCCAGTTTATTCTGTCCACTACAGTCTTTCCAATATCGTCTTTCCACTATAGTCACTCCACTTTAGTCTTTCCACTTTAGTCTTTCCACTTTAGTCTGTCCACTTTAGTTTTTCCACTTCAGTCTGTCCACTTTATTCTTTCCACTATTCTCTTTCCACTTTAGTCTTTCCTCTTTAGTCTTTCCACTATAGTCTCCACTTTATTCTGTCCACTACATTCTTTCCACTATAGTCGTTCCACTATAGGCTGTCCACTTTAGTCTTTCCACTTTAGTCTTTCCACTTTAGTCTTTCCACTTTAGTCTGTCCACTTTAGTCTTTACACTATAGTCTGTCCACTTTAGTCTTTCCACTATAGTCTGTCCACTTTAGTCTTTCCACTTTAGTCTTTCCACTTTATTCTGTCCACTTCATTGTGTACACTTTAGTTTGTCCACTGAGTCTTTCCACTTCAGTCTTTCCACTATAGTCTGTCCACTTTAGTCTTTCCACTTTAGTCTTTCCACTATAGTCTTTTCACTTCAGTCTGTCCACTTTAGTCTTTCCACTATAGTCTGTCCACTTTATTCTTTCCACTATAGTCTTTCCACTATTCTCTGTCCACTTTAGTCTTTCCACTTTAGTCTTTCCATAATAGTCTCCACTTTATTCTGTCCACTACAGTCTTTCCACTATGTCTTTCAACTATAGTCTGTCCACTTTAGTCTTTCCACTATTCTCTGTCCACTTTAGTCTTTCCACTATAGTCTCCACTTTTTTCTGTCCACTACATTCTTTCCACTATAGTCTTTCCACTATAGTCTGTCCACTTTAGTCTTTCCACTATTCTCTGTCCACTTTAGTCTTCCCACTATAGTCTGTCCACTTTAGTCTTTCCACTATTCTCTGTCCTCTTTAGTCTTTCCACTATAGTCTGTCCACTTTAGTCTATCCACTATTCTCTGTCCACTTAATCTTTCCACTATAGTCTCCACTTTATTCTGTCCACTATAGTCTTTCCATTATAGTCTTTCCACTATAGTCTGTCCACTTTAGTCTTTCCACTATTCTCTGTCCACTTTAGTCTTTCCACTATAGTCTCCACTTCATTATGTCCACTACAGTATTTCCACTATAGTCTTTCCACTATAGTCTGTCCACTTTAGTCTTTCCACTATAGTCTCCACTTAATTCTGTCCACTACAGTCTTTCCGCTATAGTCTTTCCATTATAGTCTGTCCACTTTAGTCTTTCCACTTTAGTTTTTCCACTTCAGTCTGTCCACTTTAGTCTTTCCACTATAGTCTGTCCACTTTAGTCTGTCCACTTTAGTCTTTCCACTTTAGTCTTTCCACTATAGTCTTTTCTCTTCAGTCTGTCCACTTTAGTCTTTCCACTATAGTCTGTCCACTATTCTCTGTCCACTTTAGTCTTTCCACTTTAGTCTTTCCATTATAGTCTCCACTTTATTCTGTCCACTACAGTCTTTCCACTATGTCTTTCCACTATAGTCTGTCCACTTTAATCTTTCCACTATTCTCTGTCCACATTTGTCTTTCCACTATAGTCTGTCCACTTTAGTCTTTCCACTTTAGTCTTTCCACTTTAGTCTTTCCACTTCATTGTGTACACTTTAGTTTGTCCACTGAGTCTTTCCACTTCAGTCTTTCCACTATAGTCTGTCCACTTTAGTCTTTCCACTTTAGTCTTTCCACTATAGTCTTTTCACTTCAGTCTGTCCACTTTAGTCTTTCCACTATATTCTGTCCACTTTAGTCTTTCCACTATAGTCTTTCCACTATTTTCTGTCCACTTTAGTCTTTCCACTTTAGTCTTTCCACTTTAGTCTGTCCACTTTAGTCTTTCCACTATAGTCTGTCCACTATAGTCTTTCCACTTTAGTCTTTCTGCTTTAGTCTGTCCACTAGGTCTTTCTACTTCAGTCTGTCCACTTTAGTGTCTCCACTTTAGTCATTTCCACTATCGTCTGTCCACTTTAGTCTTTCCACTTTAGTCTTTCCACTTTAGTGTGTCCACTTTAGTCTTTCCACTATAGTCTGTCCAGTTTAGTCTTTCCAATATAGTCTGTCCACTTTAGTCTTTCCACTTTAGTCTTTCCACTATAGTCTGTCCACTTTAGTCTTTCCACTATTCTCTGTCCACTTTAGTCTCTCCACTATAGTCTCCAGTTTATTCTGTCCACTACAGTCTTTCCAATATAGTCTTTCCACTATAGTCACTCCACTTTAGTCTTTCCACTTTAGTCTTTCCACTTTAGTCTGTCCACTTTAGTCTTTCCACTATAGTCTGTCCACTTTATTCTTTCCACTATTCTCTTTCCAATTTAGTCTTTCCACTTTAGTCTTTCCACTATAGTCTCCACTTTATTCTGTCCACTACATTCTTTCCACTATAGTCGTTCCACTATAGGCTGTCCACTTTAGTCTTTCCACTTTATTCTTTCCACTTTAGTCTGTCCACTTTAGTCTTTACACTATAGTCTGTCCACTTTAGTCTTTCCACTATAGTCTGTCCACTTTAGTCTTTCCACTTTAGTCTTTCCACTTTATTCTGTCCACTTCATTGTGTACACTTTAGTTTGTCCACTGAGTCTTTCCACTTCAGTCTTTCCACTATAGTCTGTCCACTTTAGTCTTTCCACTTTAGTCTTTCCACTATAGTCTTTTCACTTTAGTCTGTCCACTTTAGTCTTTCCACTATAGTCCGTCCACTTTAGTCTTTCCACTATAGTCTTTCCACTATTCTCTGTCCATTTTAGTCTTTCCACTTTAGTCTTTTCATTATAGTCTCCACTTTATTCTGTCCACTACAGCCTTTCCACTATGTCTTTCCACTATAGTCTGTCCACTTTAGTCTTTCCACTATTCTCTGTCCACTTTAGTCTTTCCACTATAGTCTCCACTTTATTCTGTCCACTATAGTCTTTCCATTATAGTCTTTCCACTATAGTCTGTCCACTTTAGTCTTTCCACTATTCTCTGTCCACTTTAGTCTTTCCACTATAGTCTCCACTTCATTATGTCCACTACAGTATTTCCACTATAGTCTTTCCACTATAGTCTGTCCACTTTAGTCTTTCCACTATAGTCTCCACTTAATTCTGTCCACTACAGTCTTTCCACTATAGTCTTTCCATTATAGTCTGTCCACTTTAGTCTTTCCACTTTAGTTTTTCCACTTCAGTCTGTCCACTTTAGTCTTTCCACTATAGTCTGTCCACTTTAGTCTTTCCACTTTAGTCTTTCCACGTTATTCTGTCCACTTCAGTGTGTACACTTTAGTCTGTCCAATGAGTCTTTCCACTTCAGTCTTTCCACTATAGTCTTTCCACTATAGTCTTTTCACTTCAGTCTTTCCACTTTAGTCTTTCCACTATAGTCTTTTCTCTTCAGTCTGTCCACTTTAGTCTTTCTACTATTCTCTGTCCACTTTAGTCTTTCCACTATAGTCTGTCCACTTTAGTCTTTCCACTTTAGTCTTTCCACTTTATTCTGTCCACTTCATTGTGTACACTTTAGTTTGTCCACTGAGTCTTTCCACTTCAGTCTTTCCACTATAGTCTGTCCACTTTAGTCTTTCCACTTTAGTCTTTCCACTATAGTTTTTTCACTTCAGTCTGTCCACTTTAGTCTTTCCACTATAGTCTGTCCACTTTAGTCTTTCCACTATAGTCTTTCCACTATAGTCTGTCCACTTTAGTCTTTCCACTTTAGTCTTTCCACTTCAGTCTTTCCACTATAGTCTGTCCACTTTAGTCTTTCCACTTTAGTCTTTCCACTATAGTCTTTTCACTTCAGTCTGTCCACTTTAGTCTTTCCACTATAGTCTGTCCACTTTATTCTTTCCACTATAGTCTTTCCACTATTCTCTGTCCACTTTAGTCTTTCCACTTTAGTCTTTCCATTATAGTCTCCACTTTATTCTGTCCACTACAGTCTTTCCACTATGTCTTTCAACTATAGTCTGTCCACTTTAGTCTTTCCACTATTCTCTGTCCACTTTAGTCTTTCCACTATAGTCTCCACTTTTTTCTGTCCACTACATTCTTTCCACTATAGTCTTTCCACTATAGTCTGTCCACTTTAGTCTTTCCACTATTCTCTGTCCACTTTAGTCTTCCCACTATAGTCTGTCCACTTTAGTCTTTCCACTATTCTCTGTCCTCTTTAGTCTTTCCACTATAGTCTGTCCACTTTAGTCTATCCACTATTCTCTGTCCACTTAATCTTTCCACTATAGTCTCCACTTTATTCTGTCCACTATAGTCTTTCCATTATAGTCTTTCCACTATAGTCTGTCCACTTTAGTCTTTCCACTATTCTCTGTCCACTTTAGTCTTTCCACTATAGTCTCCACTTCATTATGTCCACTACAGTATTTCCACTATAGTCTTTCCACTATAGTCTGTCCACTTTAGTCTTTCCACTATAGTCTCCACTTAATTCTGTCCACTACAGTCTTTCCACTATAGTCTTTCCATTATAGTCTGTCCACTTTAGTCTTTCCACTTTAGTTTTTCCACTTCAGTCTGTCCACTTTAGTCTTTCCACTATAGTCTGTCCACTTTAGTCTGTCCACTTTAGTCTTTCCACTTTAGTCTTTCCACTATAGTCTTTTCTCTTCAGTCTGTCCACTTTAGTCTTTCCACTATAGTCTGTCCACTATTCTCTGTCCACTTTAGTCTTTCCACTTTAGTCTTTCCATTATAGTCTCCACTTTATTCTGTCCACTACAGTCTTTCCACTATGTCTTTCCACTATAGTCTGTCCACTTTAATCTTTCCACTATTCTCTGTCCACATTTGTCTTTCCACTATAGTCTGTCCACTTTAGTCTTTCCACTTTAGTCTTTCCACTTTAGTCTTTCCACTTCATTGTGTACACTTTAGTTTGTCCACTGAGTCTTTCCACTTCAGTCTTTCCACTATAGTCTGTCCACTTTAGTCTTTCCACTTTAGTCTTTCCACTATAGTCTTTTCACTTCAGTCTGTCCACTTTAGTCTTTCCACTATATTCTGTCCACTTTAGTCTTTCCACTATAGTCTTTCCACTATTTTCTGTCCACTTTAGTCTTTCCACTTTAGTCTTTCCACTTTAGTCTGTCCACTTTAGTCTTTCCACTATAGTCTGTCCACTATAGTCTTTCCACTTTAGTCTTTCTGCTTTAGTCTGTCCACTAGGTCTTTCTACTTCAGTCTGTCCACTTTAGTGTCTCCACTTTAGTCATTTCCACTATCGTCTGTCCACTTTAGTCTTTCCACTTTAGTCTTTCCACTTTAGTGTGTCCACTTTAGTCTTTCCACTATAGTCTGTCCAGTTTAGTCTTTCCAATATAGTCTGTCCACTTTAGTCTTTCCACTTTAGTCTTTCCACTATAGTCTGTCCACTTTAGTCTTTCCACTATTCTCTGTCCACTTTAGTCTCTCCACTATAGTCTCCAGTTTATTCTGTCCACTACAGTCTTTCCAATATAGTCTTTCCACTATAGTCACTCCACTTTAGTCTTTCCACTTTAGTCTTTCCACTTTAGTCTGTCCACTTTAGTCTTTCCACTATAGTCTGTCCACTTTATTCTTTCCACTATTCTCTTTCCAATTTAGTCTTTCCACTTTAGTCTTTCCACTATAGTCTCCACTTTATTCTGTCCACTACATTCTTTCCACTATAGTCGTTCCACTATAGGCTGTCCACTTTAGTCTTTCCACTTTATTCTTTCCACTTTAGTCTGTCCACTTTAGTCTTTACACTATAGTCTGTCCACTTTAGTCTTTCCACTATAGTCTGTCCACTTTAGTCTTTCCACTTTAGTCTTTCCACTTTATTCTGTCCACTTCATTGTGTACACTTTAGTTTGTCCACTGAGTCTTTCCACTTCAGTCTTTCCACTATAGTCTGTCCACTTTAGTCTTTCCACTTTAGTCTTTCCACTATAGTCTTTTCACTTTAGTCTGTCCACTTTAGTCTTTCCACTATAGTCCGTCCACTTTAGTCTTTCCACTATAGTCTTTCCACTATTCTCTGTCCACTTTAGTCTTTCCACTTTAGTCTTTTCATTATAGTCTCCACTTTATTCTGTCCACTACAGCCTTTCCACTATGTCTTTCCACTATAGTCTGTCCACTTTAGTCTTTCCACTATTCTCTGTCCACTTTAGTCTTTCCACTATAGTCTCCACTTTATTCTGTCCACTATAGTCTTTCCATTATAGTCTTTCCACTATAGTCTGTCCACTTTAGTCTTTCCACTATTCTCTGTCCACTTTAGTCTTTCCACTATAGTCTCCACTTCATTATGTCCACTACAGTATTTCCACTATAGTCTTTCCACTATAGTCTGTCCACTTTAGTCTTTCCACTATAGTCTCCACTTAATTCTGTCCACTACAGTCTTTCCACTATAGTCTTTCCATTATAGTCTGTCCACTTTAGTCTTTCCACTTTAGTTTTTCCACTTCAGTCTGTCCACTTTAGTCTTTCCACTATAGTCTGTCCACTTTAGTCTTTCCACTTTAGTCTTTCCACGTTATTCTGTCCACTTCAGTGTGTACACTTTAGTCTGTCCAATGAGTCTTTCCACTTCAGTCTTTCCACTATAGTCTTTCCACTATAGTCTTTTCACTTCAGTCTTTCCACTTTAGTCTTTCCACTATAGTCTTTTCTCTTCAGTCTGTCCACTTTAGTCTTTCTACTATTCTCTGTCCACTTTAGTCTTTCCACTATAGTCTGTCCACTTTAGTCTTTCCACTTTAGTCTTTCCACTTTATTCTGTCCACTTCATTGTGTACACTTTAGTTTGTCCACTGAGTCTTTCCACTTCAGTCTTTCCACTATAGTCTGTCCACTTTAGTCTTTCCACTTTAGTCTTTCCACTATAGTTTTTTCACTTCAGTCTGTCCACTTTAGTCTTTCCACTATAGTCTGTCCACTTTAGTCTTTCCACTATAGTCTTTCCACTATAGTCTGTCCACTTTAGTCTTTCCACTTTAGTCTTTCCACTTTAGTCTGTCCACTTTAGTCTTTCCACTATAGTCTGTCCACTATAGTCTTTCCACTTTAGTCTTTCCGCTTTAGTCTGTCCACTAGGTCTTTCCACTTCAGTCTGTCCACTTTAGTCTTTCCACTTTAGTCATTTCCACTATCGTCTGTCCACTTTAGTCTTTCTACTTTAGTCTTTCCACTTTAGTGTGTCCACTTTAGTCTTTCCACTATCGTCTGTCCAGTTTAGTCTTTCCACTATAGTCTGTCCACTTTAGTCTTTCCACTTTAGTCTTTCCACTTTAGTCTTTCCACTATAGTCTGTCCACTTTAGTCTTTCCACTATTCTCTGTCCACTTTAGTCTCTCCACTATAGTCTCCAGTTTATTCTGTCCACTACAGTCTTTCCAATATAGTCTTTCCACTATAGTCACTCCACTTTAGTCTTTCCACTTTAGTCTTTCCACTTTAGTCTGTACACTTTAGTCTTTCCACTATAGTCTGTCCACTTTATTCTTTCCACTATTCTCTTTCCACTTTAGTCTTTCCACTTTAGTCTTTCCACTATAGTCTCCACTTTATTCTGTCCACTACATTCTTTCCACTATAGTCGTTCCACTATAGGCTGTCCACTTTAGTCTTTCCACTTTAGTCTGTCCACTTTAGTCTTTACACTATAGTCTTTCCACTTTAGTCTTTCCACTATAGTCTGTCCACTTTAGTCTTTCCACTTTAGTCTTTCCACTTTATTCTGTCCACTTCATTGTGTACACTTTAGTTTGTCCACTGAGTCTTTCCACTTCAGTCTTTCCACTATAGTCTGTCCACTTTAGTCTTTCCACTTTAGTCTTTCCACTATAGTCTTTTCACTTCAGTCTGTCCACTTTAGTCTTTCCACTATAGTCTGTCCACTTTAGTCTTTCCACTATAGTCTTTCCACTATTCTCTGTCCACTTTAGTCTTTCCACTTTAGTCTTTCCATTATAGTCTCCACTTTATTCTGTCCACTACAGCCTTTCCACTATGTCTTTCCACTATAGTCTGTCCACTTTAGTCTTTCCACTATTCTCTGTCCACTTTAGTCTTTCCACTATAGTCTCCACTTTATTCTGTCCACTACATTCTTTCCACTATAGTCTTTCCACTATAGTCTGTCCACTTTAGTCTTTCCACTATTCTCTGTCCACTTTAGTCTTTCCACTATAGTCTGTCCACTTTAGTCTTTCCACTATTCTCTGTCCACTTTAGTCTTTCCACTATAGTCTGTCCACTTTAGTCTATCCACTATTCTCTGTCCTCTTAATCTTTCCACTATAGTCTCCACTTTATTCTGTCCACTATAGTCTTTCCATTATAGTCTTTCCACTATAGTCTGTCCACTTTAGTCTTTCCACTATTCTCTGTCCACTTTAGTCTTTCCACTATAGTCTCCACTTCATTATGTCCACTACAGTATTTCCACTATAGTCTTTCCACTATAGTCTGTCCACTTTAGTCTTTCCACTATAGTCTCCACTTAATTCTGTCCACTACAGTCTTTCCACTATAGTCTTTCCATTATAGTCTGTCCACTTTAGTCTTTCCACTTTAGTTTTTCCACTTCAGTCTGTCCACTTTAGTCTTTCCACTATGGTCTGTCCACTTTAGTCTTTCCACTTTAGTCTGTCCACTTTAGTCTTTACACCATAGACTGTCCACTTTAGTCTTTCCACTATTCTCTGTCCACTTTAGTCTTTCCACTATAGTCTCCACTTCATTATGTCCACTACAGTATTTCCACTATAGTCTTTCCACTATAGTCTGTCCACTTTAGTCTTTCCACTATAGTCTCCACTTAATTCTGTCCACTACAGTCTTTCCACTATAGTCTTTCCATTATAGTCTGTCCACTCTAGTCTTTCCAATTTAGTTTTTCCACTTCAGTCTGTCCACTTTAGTCTTTCCACTATAGTCTGTCCACTTTAGTCTTTCCACTTTAGTCTTTCCACTTTATTCTGTCCACTTCAGTGTGTACACTTTAGTCTGACCAATGAGTCTTTCCACTTCAGTCTTTCCACTATAGTCTTTCCACTATAGTCTTTTCACTTCAGTCTTTCCACTTTAGTCTTTCCACTGTAGTCTTTCCACTTTAGTGTGTCCACTTTAGTCTTTCCACTATAGTCTGTCCAGTTTAGTCTTTCCACTATAGTCTGTCCACTTTAGTCTTTCCACTTTAGTCTTTCCACTTTAGTCTTTCCACTATAGTCTGTCCACTTTAGTCTTTCCACTATTCTCTGTCCACTTTAGTCTCTCCACTATAGTGTCCAGTTTATCCTGTCCACTACAGTCTTTCCAATATAGTCTTTCCACTATTGTCACTCCACTTTAGTCTTTCCACTTTAGTCTGTCCACTTTAGTCTTTCCACTATAGTCTGTCCACTTTATTCTTTCCACTATTCTCTTTCCACTTTAGTCTTTCCACTTTAGTCTTTCCACTATAGTCTCCACTTTATTCTGTCCACTACATTCTTTCCACTATAGTCGTTCCACTATAGGCTGTCCACTTTAGTCTTTCCACTTTAGTCTTTCCACTTTAGTCTGTCCACTTTAGTCTTTACACTATAGTCTGTCCACTTTAGTCTTTCCACTTTAGTCTTTCCACTTTATTCTGTCCACTTCATTGTGTACACTTTAGTTTGTCCACTGAGTCTTTCCACTTCAGTCTTTCCACTATAGTCTGTCCACTTTAGTCTTTCCACTTTAGTCTTTCCACTATAGTCTTTTCACTTCAGTCTGTCCACTTTAGTCTTTCCACTATAGTCTGTCCACTTTAGTCTTTCCACTATAGTCTTTCCACTATAGTCTGTCCACTTTAGTCTTTCCACTTTAGTCTGTCCACTTTAGTCTTTCCACTATAGTCTGTCCACTATAGTCTTTCCACTTTAGTCTTTCCGCTTTAGTCTGTCCACTAGGTCTTTCCACTTCAGTCTGTCCACTTTAGTCTTTCCACTTTAGTCATTTCCACTATCGTCTGTCCACTTTAGTCTTTCCACTTTAGTCTTTCCACTTTAGTCTGTCCACTTTAGTCTTTACACTATAGTCTGTCCACTATAGTCTTTCCACTTTAGTCTTTCCGCTTTAGTCTGTCCACTAGGTCTTTCCACTTCAGTCTGTCCACTTTAGTCTTTCCACTTTAGTCATTTCCACTATCGTCTGTCCACTTTAGTCTTTCCACTTTAGTGTGTCTACTTTAGTCTTTCCACTATAGTCTGTCCAGTTTAGTCTTTCCACTATAGTCTGTCCACTTTAGTCTTTCCACTTTAGTCTTTCCACTTTAGTCTTTCCACTATAGTATGTCTACTTTAGTCTTTCCACTATTCTCTGTCCACTTTAGTCTCTCCACTATAGTCTCCAGTTTATTCTGTCCACTACAGTCTTTCCAATATCGTCTTTCCACTATAGTCACTCCACTTTAGTCTTTCCACTTTAGTCTTTCCACTTTAGTCTGTCCACTTTAGTTTTTCCACTTTAGTCTGTCCACTTTATTCTTTCCACTATTCTCTTTCCACTTTAGTCTTTCCACTTTAGTCTTTCCACTATAGTCTCCACTTTATTCTGTCCACTACATCTTTCCACTATAGTCGTTCCACTATAGGCTGTCCACTTTAGTCTTTCCACTTTAGTCTTTCCACTTTAGTCTGTCCACTTTAGTCTTTCCACTATAGGATGTCCACTTTAGTCTTTCCACTATAGTCTGTCCACTTTAGTCTTTCCACTTTAGTCTTTCCACTTTATTCTGTCCACTTCATTGTGTACACTTTAGTTTGTCCACTGAGTCTTTCCACTTCAGTCTTTCCACTATAGTCTGTCCACTTTAGTCTTTCCACTTTAGTCTTTCCACTATAGTCTTTTCACTTCAGTCTGTCCACTTTAGTCTTTCCACTATAGTCTGTCCACTTTAGTCTTTCCACTATAGTCTTTCCACTATAGTCTGTCCACTTTAGTCTTTCCACTTTAGTCTGTCCACTTTAGTCTTTCCACTATAGTCTGTCCACTATAGTCTTTCCACTTTAGTCTTTCCGCTTTAGTCTGTCCACTAGGTCTTTCCACTTCAGTCTGTCCACTTTAGTCTTTCCACTTTAGTCATTTCCACTATCGTCTGTCCACTTTAGTCTTTCCACTTTAGTCTTTCCACTTTAGTCTTTCCACTATAGTCTGTCCAGTTTAGTCTTTCCACTATAGTCTGTCCACTTTAGTCTTTCCACTTTAGTCTTTCCACTTTAGTCTTTCCACTATAGTCTGTCCACTTTAGTCTTTCCACTATTCTCTGTCCACTTTAGTCTCTCCACTATAGTCTCCAGTTTATTCTGTCCACTACAGTCTTTCCAATATCGTCTTTCCACTATAGTCACTCCACTTTAGTCTTTCCACTTTAGTCTTTCCACTTTAGTCTGTCCACTTTAGTTTTTCCACTTCAGTCTGTCCACTTTATTCTTTCCACTATTCTCTTTCCACTTTAGTCTTTCCACTTTAGTCTTTCCACTATAGTCTCCACTTTATTCTGTCCACTACATTCTTTCCACTATAGTCGTTCCACTATAGGCTGTCCACTTTAGTCTTTCCACTTTAGTCTTTCCACTTTAGTCTGTCCACTTTAGTCTTTACACTATAGTCTGTCCACTTTAGTCTTTCCACTATAGTCTGTCCACTTTAGTCTTTCCACTTTAGTCTTTCCACTTTATTCTGTCCACTTCATTGTGTACACTTTAGTTTGTCCACTGAGTCTTTCCACTTCAGTCTTTCCACTATAGTCTGTCCACTTTAGTCTTTCCACTTTAGTCTTTCCACTATAGTCTTTTCACTTCAGTCTGTCCACTTTAGTCTTTCCACTATAGTCTGTCCACTTTAGTCTTTCCACTATAGTCTTTCCACTATTCTCTGTCCACTTTAGTCTTTCCACTTTAGTCTTTCCATTATAGTCTCCACTTTATTCTGTCCACTACAGTCTTTACAACTATGTCTTTCAACTATAGTCTGTCCACTTTAGTCTTTCCACTATTCTCTGTCCACTTTAGTCTTTCCACTATAGTCTCCACTTTTTTCTGTCCACTACATTCTTTCCACTATAGTCTTTCCACTATAGTCTGTCCACTTTAGTCTTTCCACTATTCTCTGTCCACTTTAGTCTTTCCACTATAGTCTGTCCACTTTAGTCTTTCCACTATTCTCTGTCCTCTTTAGTCTTTCCACTATAGTCTGTCCACTTTAGTCTATCCACTATTCTCTGTCCACTATAGTCTTTCCATTATAGTCTTTCCACTATAGTCTGTCCACTTTAGTCTTTCCACTATTCTCTGTCCACTTTAGTCTTTCCACTATAGTCTCCACTTCATTATGTCCACTACAGTATTTCCACTATAGTCTTTCCACTATTGTCTGTCCACTTTAGTCTTTCCACTATAGTCTCCACTTAATTCTGTCCACTACAGTCTTTCCACTATAGTCTTTCCATTATAGTCTGTCCACTTTAGTCTTTCCACTTTAGTTTTTCCACTTCAGTCTGTCCACTTTAGTCTTTCCACTATAGTCTGTCCACTTTAGTCTTTCCACTTTAGTCTTTCCACTATAGTCTTTTCTCTTCAGTCTGTCCACTTTAGTCTTTCCACTATAGTCTGTCCACTTAAGTCTTTCCACTATAGTCTTTCCACTATTCTCTGTCCACTTTAGTCTTTCCACTTTAGTCTTTCCATTATAGTCTCCACTTTATTCTGTCCACTACAGTCTTTCCACTATGTCTTTCCACTATAGTCTGTCCACTTTAGTCTTTCCACTATTCTCTGTCCACATTTGTCTTTCCACTATAGTCTGTCCACTTTAGTCTTTCCACTTTAGTCTTTCCACTTTAGTCTTTCCACTTCATTGTGTACACTTTAGTTTGTCCACTGAGTCTTTCCACTTCAGTCTTTCCACTATAGTCTGTCCACTTTAGTCTTTCCACTTTAGTCTTTCCACTATAGTCTTTTCACTTCAGTCTGTCCACTTTAGTCTTTCCACTATATTCTGTCCACTTTAGTCTTTCCACTATAGTCTTTCCACTATTTTCTGTCCACTTTAGTCTTTCCACTTTAGTCTTTCCACTTTAGTCTGTCCACTTTAGTCTTTCCACTATAGTCTGTCCACTATAGTCTTTCCACTTTAGTCTTTCTGCTTTAGTCTGTCCACTAGGTCTTTCCACTTCAATCTGTCCACTTTAGTGTTTCCACTTTAGTCATTTCCACTATCGTCTGTCCACTTTAGTCTTTCCACTTTAGTCTTTCCACTTTAGTGTGTCCACTTTAGTCTTTCCACTATAGTCTGTCCAGTTTAGTCTTTCCACTATAGTCTGTCCACTTTAGTCTTTCCACTTTAGTCTTTCCACTATAGTCTGTCCACTTTAGTCTTTCCAATATTCTCTGTCCACTTTAGTCTCTCCACTATAGTCTCCAGTTTATTCTGTCCACTACAGTCTTTCCAATATAGTCTTTCCACTATAGTCACTCCACTTTAGTCTTTCCACTTTAGGCTTTCCACTTTAGTCTGTCCACTTTAGTCTTTCCACTATAGTCTGTCCACTTTATTCTTTCCACTATTCTCTTTCCAATTTAGTCTTTCCACTTTAGTCTTTCCACTATAGTCTCCACTTTATTCTGTCCACTACATTCTTTCCACTATAGTCGTTCCACTATAGGCTGTCCACTTTAGTCTTTCCACTTTATTCTTTCCACTTTAGTCTGTCCACTTTAGTCTTTACACTATAGTCTGTCCACTTTAGTCTTTCCACTATAGTCTGTCCACTTTAGTCTTTCCACTTTAGTCTTTCCTCTTTATTCTGTCCACTTCATTGTGTACACTTTAGTTTGTCCACTGAGTCTTTCCACTTCAGTCTTTCTATAGTCTGTCCACTTTAGTCTTTCCACTTTAGTCTTTCCACTATAGTCTTTTCACTTTAGTCTGTCCACTTTAGTCTTTCCACTATAGTCCGTCCACTTTAGTCTTTCCACTATAGTCTTTCCACTATTCTCTGTCCACTTTAGTCTTTCCACTTTAGTCTTTTCATTATAGTCTCCACTTTATTCTGTCCACTACAGCCTTTCCACTATGTCTTTCCACTATAGTCTGTCCACTTTAGTCTTTCCACTATTCTCTGTCCACTTTATTCTTTCCACTATAGTCTCCACTTTATTCTGTCCACTATAGTCTTTCCATTATAGTCTTTCCACTATAGTCTGTCCACTTTAGTCTTTCCACTATTCTCTGTCCACTTTAGTCTTTCCACTATAGTCTCCACTTCATTATGTCCACTACAGTATTTCCACTATAGTCTTTCCACTATAGTCTGTCCACTTTAGTCTTTCCACTATAGTCTCCACTTAATTCTGTCCACTACAGTCTTTCCACTATAGTCTTTCCATTATAGTCTGTCCACTTTAGTCTTTCCACTTTAGTTTTTCCACTTCAGTCTGTCCACTTTAGTCTTTCCACTATAGTCTGTCCACTTTAGTCTTTCCACTTTAGTCTTTCCACGTTATTCTGTCCACTTCAGTGTGTACACTTTAGTCTGTCCAATGAGTCTTTCCACTTCAGTCTTTCCACTATAGTCTTTCCACTATAGTCTTTTCACTTCAGTCTTTCCACTTTAGTCTTTCCACTATAGTCTTTTCTCTTCAGTCTGTCCACTTTAGTCTTTCTACTATTCTCTGTCCACTTTAGTCTTTCCACTATAGTCTGTCCACTTTAGTCTTTCCACTTTAGTCTTTCCACTTTATTCTGTCCACTTCATTGTGTACACTTTTCTTTGTCCACTGAGTCTTTCCACTTCAGTCTTTCCACTATAGTCTGTCCACTTTAGTCTTTCCACTTTAGTCTTTCCACTATAGTTTTTTCACTTCAGTCTGTCCACTTTAGTCTTTCCACTATAGTCTGTCCACTTTAGTCTTTCCACTATAGTCTTTCCACTATAGTTTTTTCACTTCAGTCTGTCCACTTTAGTCTTTCCACTATAGTCTGTCCACTTTAGTCTTTCCACTTTAGTCTTTCCACTTTAGTCTTTCCACTTTAGTCTGTCCACTTTAGTCTTTCCACTATAGTCTGTCCACTATAGTCTTTCCACTTTAGTCTTTCCGCTTTAGTCTGTCCACTAGGTCTTTCCACTTCAGTCTGTCCACTTTAGTCTTTCCACTTTAGTCATTTCCACTATCGTCTGTCCACTTTAGTCTTTCTACTTTAGTCTTTCCACTTTAGTGTGTCCACTTTAGTCTTTCCACTATCGTCTGTCCAGTTTAGTCTTTCCACTATAGTCTGTCCACTTTAGTCTTTCCACTTTAGTCTTTCCACTTTAGTCTTTCCACTATAGTCTGTCCACTTTAGTCTTTCCACTATTCTCTGTCCACTTTAGTCTCTCCACTATAGTCTCCAGTTTATTCTGTCCACTACAGTCTTTCCAATATAGTCTTTCCACTATAGTCACTCCACTTTAGTCTTTCCACTTTAGTCTTTCCACTTTAGTCTGTACACTTTAGTCTTTCCACTATAGTCTGTCCACTTTATTCTTTCCACTATTCTCTTTCCACTTTAGTCTTTCCACTTTAGTCTTTCCACTATAGTCTCCACTTTATTCTGTCCACTACATTCTTTCCACTATAGTCGTTCCACTATAGGCTGTCCACTTTAGTCTTTCCACTTTAGTCTTTCCACTTTAGTCTGTCCACTCTAGTCTTTACACTATAGTCTGTCCACTTTAGTCTTTCCACTATAGTCTGTCCACTTTAGTCTTTCCACTTTAGTCTTTCCACTTTATTCTGTCCACTTCATTGTGTACACTTTAGTTTGTCCACTGAGTCTTTCCACTTCAGTCTTTCCACTATAGTCTGTCCACTTTAGTCTTTCCACTTTAGTCTTTCCACTATAGTCTTTTCACTTCAGTCTGTCCACTTTAGTCTTTCCACTATAGTCTGTCCACTTTAGTCTTTCCACTATAGTCTTTCCACTATTCTCTGTCCACTTTAGTCTTTCCACTTTAGTCTTTCCATTATAGTCTCCACTTTATTCTGTCCACTACAGCCTTTCCACTATGTCTTTCCACTATAGTCTGTCCACTTTAGTCTTTCCACTATTCTCTGTCCACTTTAGTCTTTCCACTATAGTGTCCACTTTATTCTGTCCACTACATTCTTTCCACTATAGTCTTTCCACTATAGTCTGTCCACTTTAGTCTTTCCACTATTCTCTGTCCACTTTAGTCTTTCCACTATAGTCTGTCCACTTTAGTCTTTCCACTATTCTCTGTCCACTTTAGTCTTTCCACTATAGTCTGTCCACTTTAGTCTATCCACTATTCTCTGTCCACTTAATCTTTCCACTATAGTCTCCACTTTATTCTGTCCACTATAGTCTTTCCATTATAGTCTTTCCACTATAGTCTGTCCACTTTAGTCTTTCCACTATTCTCTGTCCACTTTAGTCTTTCCACTATAGTCTCCACTTCATTATGTCCACTACAGTATTTCCACTATAGTCTTTCCACTATAGTCTGTCCACTTTAGTCTTTCCACTATAGTCTCCACTTAATTCTGTCCACTACAGTCTTTCCACTATAGTCTTTCCATTATAGTCTGTCCACTTTAGTCTTTCCACTTTAGTTTTTCCACTATAGTCTGTCCACTTTAGTCTTTCCACTTTAGTCTTTCCACTTTATTCTGTCCACTTCAGTGTGTACACTTTAGTCTGTCCAATGAGTCTTTCCACTTCAGTCTTTCCACTATAGTCTTTCCACTATAGTCTTTTCACTTCAGTCTTTCCACTTTAGTCTTTCCACTATAGTCTTTTCTCTTCAGTCTGTCCACTTTAGTCTTTCCACTATAGTCTGTCCACTTAAGTCTTTCCAGTATAGTCTTTCCACTATTCTCTGTCCACTTTAGTCTTTCCACTTTAGTCTTTCCATTATAGTCTCCACTTTATTCCGTCCAATACAGTCTTTCCACTATGTCTTTCCACTATAGTCTGTCCACTTTCGTCTTTCCACTATTCTCTGTCCACTTTAGTCTTTCCACTACAGTCTCCACTTTATTCTGTCCACTACATTCTTTCCACTATAGTCTTTCCACTATAGTCTGTCCACTTTAGTCTTTCCACTATTCTCTTTCCACTTTAGTCTTTCCACTATAGTCTGTCCACTTTAGTCTATCCACTATTCTCTGTCCACTTAATCTTTCCACTATAGTCTCCACTTTATTCTGTCCACTATAGTCTTTCCATTATAGTCTTTCCACTATAGTCTGTCCACTTTAGTCTTTCCACTATTCTCTGTCCACTTTAGTCTTTCCACTATAGTCTCCACTTCATTATGTCCACTACAGTATTTCCACTATAGTCTTTCCACTATAGTCTGTCCACTTTAGTCTTTCCACTATAGTCTCCACTTAATTCTGTCCACTACAGTCTTTCCACTATAGTCTTTCCATTATAGTCTGTCCACTTTAGTCTTTCCACTTTAGTTTTTCCACTTCAGTCTGTCCACTTTAGTCTTTCCACTATAGTCTGTCCACTTTAGTCTTTCCACGTTAGTCTTTCCACTTTATTCTGTCCACTTCAGTGTGTACACTTTAGTCTGTCCAATGAGTCTTTCCACTTCAGTCTTTCCACTATAGTCTGTCCAATTTAGTCTTTCCACTATTCTCTGTCCACTTTAGTCTTTCCACTATAGTCTGTCCACTTTAGTCTTTCCACTATTCTCTGTCCTCTTTAGTCTTTCCACTATAGTCTCCACTTTAGTCTATCCACTATTCTCTGTCCACTTTAGTCTTTCCACTATAGTCTCCACTTTATTCTGTCCACTACATTCTTTCCACTATAGTCTTTCCACTATAGTCTGTCCACTTTAGTCTTTCCACTATTCTCTGTCCACTTTAGTCTTTCCACTATAGTCTGTCCACTTTAGTCTTTCCACTATTCTCTGTCCACTTTAGTCTTTCCACTATAGTCTGTCCACTTTAGTCTATCCACTATTCTCTGTCCACTTAATCTTTCCACTATAGTCTCCACTTTATTCTGTCCACTATAGTCTTTCCATTATAGTCTTTCCACTATAGTCTGTCCACTTTAGTCTTTCCACTATTCTCTGTCCACTTTAGTCTTTCCACTATAGTCTCCACTTCATTATGTCCACTACAGTCTTTCCACTATAGTCTTTCCATTATAGTCTGTCCACTTTAGTCTTTCCACTTTAGTTTTTCCACTTCAGTCTGTCCACTTTAGTCTTTCCACTATAGTCTGTCCACTTTAGTCTTTCCACTTTAGTCTTTCCACTTTATTCTGTCCACTTCAGTGTGTACACTTTAGTCTGTCCAATGAGTCTTTCCACTTCAGTCTTTCCACTATAGTCTTTCCACTATAGTCTTTTCACTTCAGTCTTTCCACTTTAGTCTTTCCACTATAGTCTTTTCTCTTCAGTCTGTCCACTTTAGTCTTTCCACTATAGTCTGTCCACTTAAGTCTTTCCAGTATAGTCTTTCCACTATTCTCTGTCCACTTTAGTCTTTCCACTTTAGTCTTTCCATTATAGTCTCCACTTTATTCCGTCCAATACAGTCTTTCCACTATGTCTTTCCACTATAGTCTGTCCACTTTCGTCTTTCCACTATTCTCTGTCCACTTTAGTCTTTCCACTACAGTCTCCACTTTATTCTGTCCACTACATTCTTTCCACTATAGTCTTTCCACTATAGTCTGTCCACTTTAGTCTTTCCACTATTCTCTGTCCACTTTAGTCTTTCCACTATAGTCTGTCCACTTTAGTCTATCCACTATTCTCTGTCCACTTAATCTTTCCACTATAGTCTCCACTTTATTCTGTCCACTATAGTCTTTCCATTATAGTCTTTCCACTATAGTCTGTCCACTTTAGTCTTTCCACTATTCTCTGTCCACTTTAGTCTTTCCACTATAGTCTCCACTTCATTATGTCCACTACAGTATTTCCACTATAGTCTTTCCACTATAGTCTGTCCACTTTAGTCTTTCCACTATAGTCTCCACTTAATTCTTTCCACTACAGTCTTTCCACTATAGTCTTTCCATTATAGTCTGTCCACTTTAGTCTTTCCACTTTAGTTTTTCCACTTCAGTCTGTCCACTTTAGTCTTTCCACTATAGTCTGTCCACTTTAGTCTTTCCACGTTAGTCTTTCCACTTTATTCTGTCCACTTCAGTGTGTACACTTTAGTCTGTCCAATGAGTCTTTCCACTTCAGTGTTTCCACTATAGTCTGTCCAATTTAGTCTTTCCACTTTAGTCTTTCCACTATAGTCTCCACTTTATTCTGTCCACTACATTCTTTCAACTTTAGTCTTTCCACTATCCTCTGTCCACTTTAGTCTTTCCACTATAGTCTCCACTTTATTCTGTCCACTACAGTCTTTCCACTATAGTCTTTCCACTATAGTCTGTCCACTTTAGTCTTTCCACGATTATCTGTCCACTTTAGTCTTTCCACTATAGTCTTTCCATTATAGTCTGTCCACTTTAGTCTTTCCACTTTAGTCTTTCCACTTTAGTCTTTCCACAATAGTCTCCACTTTATTCTGTCCACTACAGTCTTTCCACTATAGTCTTTCCACTATAGTCTGTCCACTTTAGTCTTTCCACTTTAGCCTTTCCACTTTATTCTGTCCACTTCAGTGTGTACACTTTAGTCTGTCCAATGAGTCTTTCCAATTCAGTCTTTCCACTATAGTCTGTCCACTTTAGTCTTTCCACTATAGTCTCCACTTTATTCTGTCCACTACAGTCTTTCCACTATAGTCTTTTCACTATAGTCTTTCCACTTTAGTCTTTCCACGATTATCTGTCCACTTTAGTCTTTCCACTATAGCCTGTCCACTTTAGTCTTTCCACCATTCTCTGTCCACTTTTGTCTTTCCACTATAGTCTCCACTTTATTATGTCCACTACAGTCTTTCCACTATAGTCTTTCCACTATAGTCTGTCCACTTTAGTCTTTCCACTATTCTCTGTCCACTTTTGTCTTTCCACTATAGTCTCCACTTTATTATGTCCACTACAGTCTTTCCACTATAGTCTTTCCACTATAGTCTGTCCACTTTAGTCTTTCCACTATAGTCTCCACTTTCTTCTTTCCACTACAGTCTTTCCACTATAGTCTTTCCACTATAGTCTGTCCACTTTAGTCTTTCCACTTTAGTCTTTCCACTATAGTCTCCACTTTATTCTGTCCACTACATTCTTTCAACTTTAGTCTTTCCACTATCCTCTGTCCACTTTAGTCTTTCCACTATAGTCTCCACTTTATTCTGTCCACTACAGTCTTTCCACTATAGTCTTTCCAATATATTCTGTCCACTTCAGTGTGTACACTTTAGTCTGTCCAATGAGTCTTTCCACTTTAGTCTTTCCACTATAGTCTGTCCACTTTAGTCTTTCCACTATTCTCTGTCCACTTTTGTCTTTCCACTATAGTCTCCACTTTATTATGTCCACTACAGTCTTTCCACTATAGTCTTTCCACTATAGTCTGTCCACTTTAGTCTTTCCACTATAGTCTCCACTTTATTCTGTCCACTACAGTCTTTCCACTATAGTCTTTCCACTATAGTCTGTCCACTTTAGTCTTTCCACTTTAGTTTTTCCACTTTAGTCTGTCCACTTTAGTCTTTCCACGACTGTCTGTCCACTTTAGTCTTTCCACTTTAGTCTTTCCACTTTATTCTGTCCACTTCAGTGTGTAAACTTTAGTCTGTCCACTGAGTATTTCCACTTCAGTCTTTCCACTATAGTCTGTCCCCTTTAGTCTTTCCACTTTAGTCTTTCCACTATATTCTGTCCACTTCAGTGTGTACACTTTAGTCTGTCCAATGAGTCTTTCCACTTTAGTCTTTCCACTATAGTCTGTCCACTTTAGTCTTTCCACTTTAGTCTTTCCACTATAGTCTCCACTTTATTATGTCCACTACAGTCTTTCCACTATAGTCTTTCCACTTTAGTCTTTCCGCTTTAGTCTGTCCACTTAGTCTTTCCACTTCAGTCTTTTCAATAGAGTCTGTCCACTTTAGTCTTTCCACTTAGTCTTTCCACTAGAGTCTGTCCACTTTAGTATTTCCAGTTAGTCTGTCCACTTTAGTCTTTCCACTTTAGTCATTTCCACTATAGTCTGTCCACTTTAGTCTTTCCACTTTAGTCTGTCCACTTTAGTCTTTCCACTATAGTCTGTCCACTTTAGTCTTTTCACTAATCTCTGTCCACTTTAGTCTTTCCACTTTAGTCTTTCCACAATAGTCTCCACTTTATTCTGTCCACTACAGTCTTTCCACTATAGTCTTTCCACTATAGTCCGTCCACTTTAGTCTTTCCACTTTAGTCTTTCCAATTTAGTCTGTCCACTTTAGTCTTTCCACTATAGTCTTTCCACTATAGTCTGTCCACTTTAGTCTTTCCACTTTAGCCTTTCCACTTTAGTCTTTCCACTTTAGTCTTTCCACTATAGTCTCCACTTTATTCTGTTCACTACAGTCTTTCCACTATAGTCTTTCCACTATAGTTTGTCCACTTTAGTCTTTCCACTTTAGTCTTTCCACTTTAGTCCGTCCACTTTAGTCTTTCCACTTTAGTCTTTCCACTTTATTCTGTCCACTTCAGTGTGTACACTTTAGTCTGTCCAATGAGTCTTTCCACTTCAGTCTTTCCACTATAGTCTGTCCACTTTAGTCTTTCCACTTTAGTCTTTCCACTATAGTCTCCACTTTATTCTGTCCACTACATTCTTTCAACTTTAGTCTTTCCACTATCCTCTGTCCACTTTAGTATTTCCACTATAGTCTCCACTTTATTCTGTCCACTACAGTCCTTCCACTATAGTCTTTCCACTATAGTCTGTCCACTTTAGTCTTTCCACGATTATCTGTCCACTTTAGTCTTTCCACTATCAATCAATCAATTAATCAATTTATTTAATTCGTGATATTACACATCACATAATAAGATTACACTAACACATAAATTTTCTTACTAAATATATACAATCATTTTAACCGTTCGGTGGCTCTGGGCAATAGCACAGTCGACGGAAAAGTCGGTAAAAATGTCCAGAACGGCATTCTGCATTCTCACGAATTGCCTTTAAAAGTGGATTATCGGAAACTTCTAACCTTGCAACAAAACTAACTATCGCTTTCCGCCTGATAACATCAAAAGATTCAGTTTCATTTTCTAAAAACATTTGACTAGCAGAGTAACGTCGATTATATGAAAGGAGATGACGGAATGCATTGTTAAAACAAAATTTTAGTTAACGCATCGTCGTCTCAAGATAGTTATCAAAAAGTGGGAGACAGTATAGTTGTGTGCAATACGTCTTAAATAAAAGAATTCTAACCGACACAGTACAAAATTTTAAATTACGAATTAAGTGGTTCGCACGCGCGCAAAGACCCCGATACTGACTCGAAACTGCTGAATCGTCATACAGGTCATCATCTAAAAAATAACTTAAGTACTTCACTTTGTGCACTCTCTTTAAAACAAAATCACCAAGTCGAATAGCCGGAAATATCAGGGATTTAAAATGTTTCGGGATAAAAATCATGTAATTGCACTTCGCAGAATTGAAAATAATGTCATGCGTCGCTGCATAATTTAGAACCATGTCATTAGAACCATGTCGTCAGCGTAAGCGATCGAGTTCAAAAACAAACCAGAGATGTTACAGCCTACACGGCTCTCCATTAATTGTTTACAAAGGTCATCTATAAAAACATTAAATAAAAGAGGAGAAATTATTCCCCCTTGTTTAATTCCGTTTGCAGCATGAAAAGGAGCGGACAGTTTTGACCCCCACTTCACACGAAACTCCTGTTGAACATACCATTTTGAAAGAAAATAAACCAGCAGCTTTGGCATACCCCTTGTTCGTAACTTTTCAAACAACAATTCGTGATTAACACGGTCAAAAGCTTTTCGTATATCTAAAAAACAAGTGAAAACAGGACTTCCAAGACCCAGATAATAGCCCACAGTTTGCTTAAATGAAAAAATACAAAAATCTATCAAAAATCTCAAAAGTCTTTCCATTATAGTCTTTCCACTTTAGTCTTTCAACTTTAGTTTTTCCACTTTAGTCTGTCCACTTTAGTCTTTCCACTATAGTCTGTCCACTTTAGTCTTTCCACTTTAGTCTTTCCACTTTATTCTGTCCACTTCAGTGTGTACACTTTAGTCTGTCCAATGAGTCTTTCCACTTCAGTCTTTCCACTATAGTCTGTCCACTTTAGTCTTTCCACTATAGTCTGTCCACTTCAGTCTTTCCACGATTATCTGTCCACTTTAGTCTTTCCACTATAGCCTGTCCACTTTAGTCTTTCCACTATTCTCTGTCCACTTTTGTCTTTCCACTATAGTCTCCACTTTATTATGTCCACTACAGTCTTTCCACTACAGTCTTTCCACTATAGTCTGTCCACTTTAGTCTTTCCACTATTCTCTGTCCACTTTTGTCTTTCCACTATAGTCTCCACTTTATTATGTCCACTACAGTCTTTCCACTATAGTCTTTCCACTATAGTCTGTCCACTTTAGTCTTTCCACTATAGTCTCCACTTTATTCTGTCCACTACAGTCTTTCCACTATAGTCTTTCCACTATAGTCTGTCCACTTTAGTCTTTCCACTTTAGTTTTTCCACTTTAGTCTGTCCACTTTAGTCTTTACACGACTGTCTGTCCACTTTAGTCTTTCCACTTTAGTCTTTCCACTTTATTCTGTCCACTACAGTCTTTCCACTATAGTCTTTCCACTATAGTCTGTCCACTTTAGTCTTTCCACGATTATCTGTCCACTTTAGTCTTTCCACTATAGCCTGTCCACTTTAGTCTTTCCACTATTCTCTGTCCACTTTTGTCTTTCCACTATAGTCTCCACTTTATTATGTCCACTACAGTCTTTCCACTATAGTCTTTCCACTATAGTCTGTCCACTTTAGTCTTTCCACTATTCTCTGTCCACTTTTGTCTTTCCACTATAGTCTCCACTTTATTATGTCCACTACAGTCTTTCCACTATAGTCTTTCCACTATAGTCTGTCCACTTTAGTCTTTCCACTATAGTCTCCACTTTATTCTGTCCACTACAGTCTTTCCACTATAGTCTTTCCACTATAGTCTGTCCACTTTAGTCTTTCCACTTTAGTTTTTCCACTTTAGTCTGTCCACTTTAGTCTTTACACGACTGTCTGTCCACTTTAGTCTTTCCACTTTAGTCTTTCCACTATATTCTGTCCACTTCAGTGTGTGAACTTTAGTCTGTCCACTGAGTATTTCTACTTCAGTCTTTCCACTATAGTCTGTCCCCTTTAGTCTTTCCACTTTAGTCTTTCCACTATAGTCTCCACTTTATTTTGTCCACTACATTCTTTCCACTTTAGTCTTTCCACTTTATTCTGTCCACTTCAGTGTATACACTTTAGTCTGTCCAATGAGTCTTTCCACTTTAGTCTTTCCACTATAGTCTGTCCACTTTAGTCTTTCCACTTTAGTCTTTCCACTATAGTCTCCACTTTATTCTGTCCACTACATTCTTTCAACTTTAGTCTTTCCACTATCCTCTGTCCACTTTAGTCTTTCCACTATAGTCTCCACTTTATTCTGTCCACTACAGTCTTTCCACTATAGTCTGTCAACTTTAGTCTTTCCACGATTATCTGTCCACTTTAGTCTTTCAACTATAGTCTGTCCACTTTAGTCTTTCCTCTATTCTCTGTCCACTTTTGTCTTTCCACTATAGTCTCCACTTTATTATGTCCACTACAGTCTTTCCACTATAGTCTTTCCACTATAGTCTGTCCACTTTAATCTTTCCACTATTCTCTGTCCACTTTTGTCTTTCCACTATAGTCTCCACTTTATTATGTCCACTACAATCTTTCCACTATAGTCTTTCCACTATAGTCTGTCCACTTTAGTCTTTCCACTATAGTCTCCACTTTATTCTGTCCACTAAAGTCTTTCCACTATAGTCTTTCCACTATAGTCTGTCCACCTTAGTCTTTCCACTTTAGTTTTTCCACTTTAGTCTGTCCACTTTAGTCTTTCCACGACTGTCTGTCCACTTTAGTCTTTCCACTTTAGTCTTTCCACTTTATTCTGTCCACTTCAGTGTGTAAAGTTTAGTCTGTCCACTGAGTATTTCCACTTCAGTCTTTCCACTATAGTCTGTCCCCTTTAGTCTCTCCACTTTAGTCTTTCCACTATAGTCTCCACTTTATTTTGTCCACTACATTCTTTCCACTTTAGTCTTTCCACTTTATTCTGTCCACTTCAGTGTGTACACTTTAGTCTGTCCAATGAGTCTTTCCACTTTAGTCTTTCCACTATAGTCTGTCCACTTTAGTCTTTTCACTTTAGTCTTTCCACTATAGTCTCCACTTTATTCTGTCCACTACATTCTTTCCACTTTAGTCTTTCCACTATTCTCTGTCCACTTTAGTCTTTCCACAATAGTCTCCACTTTATTCTGTCCACTACAGTCTTTCCAATATAGTCTTTCCACTATAGTCTGTCCACTTTAGTCTTTCCACTATTCTCTGTCCACTTTAGTCTTTCCACTATTCTCTGTCCACTTTAGTCTTTCCACTATAGTCTCCACTTTATTATGTCCACTACAGTCTTTCCACTATAGTCTTTCCACTTTAGTCTTTCCGCTTTAGTCTGTCCACTTAGTCTTTCCACTTCAGTCTTTTCAATAGAGTGTCCACTTTAGTCTTTCCACTAGAGTCTGTCCACTTTAGTATTTCAAGTTAGTCTGTCCACTTTAGTCTTTCCACTTTAGTCATTTCCACTATAGTCTGTCCACTTTAGTCTTTCCACTTTAGTCTGTCCACTTTAGTCTTTCCACTATAGTCTGTCCACTTTAGTCTTTTCACTAATCTCTGTCCACTTTAGTCTTTCCACTTTAGTCTTTCCACAATAGTCTCCACTTTATTATGTCCACTACAGTCTTTCCACTATAGTCTTTCCACTTTAGTCTTTCCGCTTTAGTCTGTCCACTTAGTCTTTCCACTTCAGTCTTTTCAATAGAGTCTGTCCACTTTAGTCTTTCCACTTAGTCTTTCCACTAGAGTCTGTCCACTTTAGTATTTCAAGTTAGTCTGTCCACTTTAGTCTTTCCACTTTAGTCATTTCCACTATAGTCTGTCCACTTTAGTCTTTCCACTTTAGTCTTTCCACTTTAGTCATTTCCACTATAGTCTGTCCACTTTAGTCTTTCCACTTTAGTCTGTCCACTTTAGTCTTTCCATTATAGTCTCCACTTTATTCTGTCCACTACAGCCTTTCCACTATGTCTTTCCACTATAGTCTGTCCACTTTAGTCTTTCCACTATTCTCTGTCCACTTTAGTCTTTCCACTATAGTGTCCACTTTATTCTGTCCACTACATTCTTTCCACTATAGTCTTTCCACTATAGTCTGTCCACTTTAGTCTTTCCACTATTCTCTGTCCACTTTAGTCTTTCCACTATAGTCTGTCCACTTTAGTCTTTCCACTATTCTCTGTCCACTTTAGTCTTTCCACTATAGTCTGTCCACTTTAGTCTATCCACTATTCTCTGTCCACTTAATCTTTCCACTATAGTCTCCACTTTATTCTGTCCACTATAGTCTTTCCATTATAGTCTTTCCACTATAGTCTGTCCACTTTAGTCTTTCCACTATTCTCTGTCCACTTTAGTCTTTCCACTATAGTCTCCACTTCATTATGTCCACTACAGTATTTCCACTATAGTCTTTCCACTATAGTCTGTCCACTTTAGTCTTTCCACTATAGTCTCCACTTAATTCTGTCCACTACAGTCTTTCCACTATAGTCTTTCCATTATAGTCTGTCCACTTTAGTCTTTCCACTTTAGTTTTTCCACTATAGTCTGTCCACTTTAGTCTTTCCACTTTAGTCTTTCCACTTTATTCTGTCCACTTCAGTGTGTACACTTTAGTCTGTCCAATGAGTCTTTCCACTTCAGTCTTTCCACTATAGTCTTTCCACTATAGTCTTTTCACTTCAGTCTTTCCACTTTAGTCTTTCCACTATAGTCTTTTCTCTTCAGTCTGTCCACTTTAGTCTTTCCACTATAGTCTGTCCACTTAAGTCTTTCCAGTATAGTCTTTCCACTATTCTCTGTCCACTTTAGTCTTTCCACTTTAGTCTTTCCATTATAGTCTCCACTTTATTCCGTCCAATACAGTCTTTCCACTATGTCTTTCCACTATAGTCTGTCCACTTTCGTCTTTCCACTATTCTCTGTCCACTTTAGTCTTTCCACTACAGTCTCCACTTTATTCTGTCCACTACATTCTTTCCACTATAGTCTTTCCACTATAGTCTGTCCACTTTAGTCTTTCCACTATTCTCTTTCCACTTTAGTCTTTCCACTATAGTCTGTCCACTTTAGTCTATCCACTATTCTCTGTCCACTTAATCTTTCCACTATAGTCTCCACTTTATTCTGTCCACTATAGTCTTTCCATTATAGTCTTTCCACTATAGTCTGTCCACTTTAGTCTTTCCACTATTCTCTGTCCACTTTAGTCTTTCCACTATAGTCTCCACTTCATTATGTCCACTACAGTATTTCCACTATAGTCTTTCCACTATAGTCTGTCCACTTTAGTCTTTCCACTATAGTCTCCACTTAATTCTGTCCACTACAGTCTTTCCACTATAGTCTTTCCATTATAGTCTGTCCACTTTAGTCTTTCCACTTTAGTTTTTCCACTTCAGTCTGTCCACTTTAGTCTTTCCACTATAGTCTGTCCACTTTAGTCTTTCCACGTTAGTCTTTCCACTTTATTCTGTCCACTTCAGTGTGTACACTTTAGTCTGTCCAATGAGTCTTTCCACTTCAGTCTTTCCACTATAGTCTGTCCAATTTAGTCTTTCCACTATAGTCTTTCCACTATTCTCTGTCCACTTTAGTCTTTCCACTTTAGTCTTTCCATTATAGTCTCCACTTTATTCTGTCCACTACAGCCTTTCCACTATGTCTTTCCACTATAGTCTGTCCACTTTAGTCTTTCCACTATTCTCTGTCCACTTTAGTCTTTCCACTATAGTCTCCACTTTATTCTGTCCACTACATTCTTTCCACTATAGTCTTTCCACTATAGTCTGTCCACTTTAGTCTTTCCACTTTAGTCTTTCCACTATAGTCTTTTCACTTCAGTCTGTCCACTTTAGTCTTTCCACTATAGTCTGTCCACTTTAGTCTTTCCACTATAGTCTTTCCACTATTCTCTGTCCACTTTAGTCTTTCCACTTTAGTCTTTCCATTATAGTCTCCACTTTATTCTGTCCACTACAGCCTTTCCACTATGTCTTTCCACTATAGTCTGTCCACTTTAGTCTTTCCACTATTCTCTGTCCACTTTAGTCTTTCCACTATAGTCTCCACTTTATTCTGTCCACTACATTCTTTCCACTATAGTCTTTCCACTATAGTCTGTCCACTTTAGTCTTTCCACTATTCTCTGTCCACTTTAGTCTTTCCACTATAGTCTGTCCACTTTAGTCTTTCCACTATTCTCTGTCCACTTTAGTCTTTCCACTATAGTCTGTCCACTTTAGTCTATCCACTATTCTCTGTCCACTTAATCTTTCCACTATAGTCTCCACTTTATTCTGTCCACTATAGTCTTTCCATTATAGTCTTTCCACTATAGTCTGTCCACTTTAGTCTTTCCACTATTCTCTGTCCACTTTAGTCTTTCCACTATAGTCTCCACTTCATTATGTCCACTACAGTCTTTCCACTATAGTCTTTCCATTATAGTCTGTCCACTTTAGTCTTTCCACTTTGGTTTTTCCACTTCAGTCTGTCCACTTTAGTCTTTCCACTATAGTCTGTCCACTTTAGTCTTTCCACTTTAGTCTTTCCACTTTATTCTGTCCACTTCAGTGTGTACACTTTAGTCTGTCCAATGAGTCTTTCCACTTCAGTCTTTCCACTATAGTCTTTCCACTATAGTCTTTTCACTTCAGTCTTTCCACTTTAGTCTTTCCACTATAGTCTTTTCTCTTCAGTCTGTCCACTTTAGTCTTTCCACTATAGTCTGTCCACTTAAGTCTTTCCAGTATAGTCTTTCCACTATTCTCTGTCCACTTTAGTCTTTCCACTTTAGTCTTTCCATTATAGTCTCCACTTTATTCCGTCCAATACAGTCTTTCCACTATGTCTTTCCACTATAGTCTGTCCACTTTCGTCTTTCCACTATTCTCTGTCCACTTTAGTCTTTCCACTACAGTCTCCACTTTATTCTGTCCACTACATTCTTTCCACTATAGTCTTTCCACTATAGTCTGTCCACTTTAGTCTTTCCACTATTCTCTGTCCACTTTAGTCTTTCCACTATAGTCTGTCCACTTTAGTCTATCCACTATTCTCTGTCCACTTAATCTTTCCACTATAGTCTCCACTTTATTCTGTCCACTATAGTCTTTCCATTATAGTCTTTCCACTATAGTCTGTCCACTTTAGTCTTTCCACTATTCTCTGTCCACTTTAGTCTTTCCACTATAGTCTCCACTTCATTATGTCCACTACAGTATTTCCACTATAGTCTTTCCACTATAGTCTGTCCACTTTAGTCTTTCCACTATAGTCTCCACTTAATTCTTTCCACTACAGTCTTTCCACTATAGTCTTTCCATTATAGTCTGTCCACTTTAGTCTTTCCACTTTAGTTTTTCCACTTCAGTCTGTCCACTTTAGTCTTTCCACTATAGTCTGTCCACTTTAGTCTTTCCACGTTAGTCTTTCCACTTTATTCTGTCCACTTCAGTGTGTACACTTTAGTCTGTCCAATGAGTCTTTCCACTTCAGTGTTTCCACTATAGTCTGTCCAATTTAGTCTTTCCACTTTAGTCTTTCCACTATAGTCTCCACTTTATTCTGTCCACTACATTCTTTCAACTTTAGTCTTTCCACTATCCTCTGTCCACTTTAGTCTTTCCACTATAGTCTCCACTTTATTCTGTCCACTACAGTCTTTCCACTATAGTCTTTCCACTATAGTCTGTCCACTTTAGTCTTTCCACGATTATCTGTCCACTTTAGTCTTTCCACTATAGTCTTTCCATTATAGTCTGTCCACTTTAGTCTTTCCACTTTAGTCTTTCCACTTTAGTCTTTCCACAATAGTCTCCACTTTATTCTGTCCACTACAGTCTTTCCACTATAGTCTTTCCACTATAGTCTGTCCACTTTAGTCTTTCCACTTTAGCCTTTCCACTTTATTCTGTCCACTTCAGTGTGTACACTTTAGTCTGTCCAATGAGTCTTTCCAATTCAGTCTTTCCACTATAGTCTGTCCACTTTAGTCTTTCCACTATAGTCTCCACTTTATTCTGTCCACTACAGTCTTTCCACTATAGTCTTTTCACTATAGTCTTTCCACTTTAGTCTTTCCACGATTATCTGTCCACTTTAGTCTTTCCACTATAGCCTGTCCACTTTAGTCTTTCCACCATTCTCTGTCCACTTTTGTCTTTCCACTATAGTCTCCACTTTATTATGTCCACTACAGTCTTTCCACTATAGTCTGTCCACTTTAGTCTTTCCACTATTCTCTGTCCACTTTTGTCTTTCCACTATAGTCTCCACTTTATTATGTCCACTACAGTCTTTCCACTATAGTCTTTCCACTATAGTCTGTCCACTTTAGTCTTTCCACTATAGTCTCCACTTTCTTCTTTCCACTACAGTCTTTCCACTATAGTCTTTCCACTATAGTCTGTCCACTTTAGTCTTTCCACTTTAGTCTTTCCACTATAGTCTCCACTTTATTCTGTCCACTACATTCTTTCAACTTTAGTCTTTCCACTATCCTCTGTCCACTTTAGTCTTTCCACTATAGTCTCCACTTTATTCTGTCCACTACAGTCTTTCCACTATAGTCTTTCCAATATATTCTGTCCACTTCAGTGTGTACACTTTAGTCTGTCCAATGAGTCTTTCCACTTTAGTCTTTCCACTATAGTCTGTCCACTTTAGTCTTTCCACTATTCTCTGTCCACTTTTGTCTTTCCACTATAGTCTCCACTTTATTATGTCCACTACAGTCTTTCCACTATAGTCTTTCCACTATAGTCTGTCCACTTTAGTCTTTCCACTATAGTCTCCACTTTATTCTGTCCACTACAGTCTTTCCACTATAGTCTTTCCACTATAGTCTGTCCACTTTAGTCTTTCCACTTTAGTTTTTCCACTTTAGTCTGTCCACTTTAGTCTTTCCACGACTGTCTGTCCACTTTAGTCTTTCCACTTTAGTCTTTCCACTTTATTCTGTCCACTTCAGTGTGTAAACTTTAGTCTGTCCACTGAGTATTTCCACTTCAGTCTTTCCACTATAGTCTGTCCCCTTTAGTCTTTCCACTTTAGTCTTTCCACTATATTCTGTCCACTTCAGTGTGTACACTTTAGTCTGTCCAATGAGTCTTTCCACTTTAGTCTTTCCACTATAGTCTGTCCACTTTAGTCTTTCCACTTTAGTCTTTCCACTATAGTCTCCACTTTATTATGTCCACTACAGTCTTTCCACTATAGTCTTTCCACTTTAGTCTTTCCGCTTTAGTCTGTCCACTTAGTCTTTCCACTTCAGTCTTTTCAATAGAGTCTGTCCACTTTAGTCTTTCCACTTAGTCTTTCCACTAGAGTCTGTCCACTTTAGTATTTCCAGTTAGTCTGTCCACTTTAGTCTTTCCACTTTAGTCATTTCCACTATAGTCTGTCCACTTTAGTCTTTCCACTTTAGTCTGTCCACTTTAGTCTTTCCACTATAGTCTGTCCACTTTAGTCTTTTCACTAATCTCTGTCCACTTTAGTCTTTCCACTTTAGTCTTTCCACAATAGTCTCCACTTTATTCTGTCCACTACAGTCTTTCCACTATAGTCTTTCCACTATAGTCCGTCCACTTTAGTCTTTCCACTTTAGTCTTTCCAATTTAGTCTGTCCACTTTAGTCTTTCCACTATAGTCTTTCCACTATAGTCTGTCCACTTTAGTCTTTCCACTTTAGCCTTTCCACTTTAGTCTTTCCACTTTAGTCTTTCCACTATAGTCTCCACTTTATTCTGTTCACTACAGTCTTTCCACTATAGTCTTTCCACTATAGTTTGTCCACTTTAGTCTTTCCACTTTAGTCTTTCCACTTTAGTCCGTCCACTTTAGTCTTTCCACTTTAGTCTTTCCACTTTATTCTGTCCACTTCAGTGTGTACACTTTAGTCTGTCCAATGAGTCTTTCCACTTCAGTCTTTCCACTATAGTCTGTCCACTTTAGTCTTTCCACTTTAGTCTTTCCACTATAGTCTCCACTTTATTCTGTCCACTACATTCTTTCAACTTTAGTCTTTCCACTATCCTCTGTCCACTTTAGTATTTCCACTATAGTCTCCACTTTATTCTGTCCACTACAGTCCTTCCACTATAGTCTTTCCACTATAGTCTGTCCACTTTAGTCTTTCCACGATTATCTGTCCACTTTAGTCTTTCCACTATCAATCAATCAATTAATCAATTTATTTAATTCGTGATATTACACATCACATAATAAGATTACACTAACACATAAATTTTCTTACTAAATATATACAATCATTTTAACCGTTCGGTGGCTCTGGGCAATAGCACAGTCGACGGAAAAGTCGGTAAAAATGTCCAGAACGGCATTCTGCATTCTCACGAATTGCCTTTAAAAGTGGATTATCGGAAACTTCTAACCTTGCAACAAAACTAACTATCGCTTTCCGCCTGATAACATCAAAAGATTCAGTTTCATTTTCTAAAAACATTTGACTAGCAGAGTAACGTCGATTATATGAAAGGAGATGACGGAATGCATTGTTAAAACAAAATTTTAGTTAACGCATCGTCGTCTCAAGATAGTTATCAAAAAGTGGGAGACAGTATAGTTGTGTGCAATACGTCTTAAATAAAAGAATTCTAACCGACACAGTACAAAATTTTAAATTACGAATTAAGTGGTTCGCACGCGCGCAAAGACCCCGATACTGACTCGAAACTGCTGAATCGTCATACAGGTCATCATCTAAAAAATAACCTAAGTACTTCACTTTGTGCACTCTCTTTAAAACAAAATCACCAAGTCGAATAGCCGGAAATATCAGGGATTTAAAATGTTTCGGGATAAAAATCATGTAATTGCACTTCGCAGAATTGAAAATAATGTCATGCGTCGCTGCATAATTTAGAACCATGTCATTAGAACCATGTCGTCAGCGTAAGCGATCGAGTTCAAAAACAAACCAGAGATGTTACAGCCTACACGGCTCTCCATTAATTGTTTACAAAGGTCATCTATAAAAACATTAAATAAAAGAGGAGAAATTATTCCCCCTTGTTTAATTCCGTTTGCAGCATGAAAAGGAGCGGACAGTTTTGACCCCCACTTCACACGAAACTCCTGTTGAACATACCATTTTGAAAGAAAATAAACCAGCAGCTTTGGCATACCCCTTGTTCGTAACTTTTCAAACAACAATTCGTGATTAACACGGTCAAAAGCTTTTCGTATATCTAAAAAACAAGTGAAAACAGGACTTCCAAGACCCAGATAATAGCCCACAGTTTGCTTAAATGAAAAAATACAAAAATCTATCAAAAATCTCAAAAGTCTTTCCATTATAGTCTTTCCACTTTAGTCTTTCAACTTTAGTTTTTCCACTTTAGTCTGTCCACTTTAGTCTTTCCACTATAGTCTGTCCACTTTAGTCTTTCCACTTTAGTCTTTCCACTTTATTCTGTCCACTTCAGTGTGTACACTTTAGTCTGTCCAATGAGTCTTTCCACTTCAGTCTTTCCACTATAGTCTGTCCACTTTAGTCTTTCCACTATAGTCTGTCCACTTCAGTCTTTCCACGATTATCTGTCCACTTTAGTCTTTCCACTATAGCCTGTCCACTTTAGTCTTTCCACTATTCTCTGTCCACTTTTGTCTTTCCACTATAGTCTCCACTTTATTATGTCCACTACAGTCTTTCCACTACAGTCTTTCCACTATAGTCTGTCCACTTTAGTCTTTCCACTATTCTCTGTCCACTTTTGTCTTTCCACTATAGTCTCCACTTTATTATGTCCACTACAGTCTTTCCACTATAGTCTTTCCACTATAGTCTGTCCACTTTAGTCTTTCCACTATAGTCTCCACTTTATTCTGTCCACTACAGTCTTTCCACTATAGTCTTTCCACTATAGTCTGTCCACTTTAGTCTTTCCACTTTAGTTTTTCCACTTTAGTCTGTCCACTTTAGTCTTTACACGACTGTCTGTCCACTTTAGTCTTTCCACTTTAGTCTTTCCACTTTATTCTGTCCACTACAGTCTTTCCACTATAGTCTTTCCACTATAGTCTGTCCACTTTAGTCTTTCCACGATTATCTGTCCACTTTAGTCTTTCCACTATAGCCTGTCCACTTTAGTCTTTCCACTATTCTCTGTCCACTTTTGTCTTTCCACTATAGTCTCCACTTTATTATGTCCACTACAGTCTTTCCACTATAGTCTTTCCACTATAGTCTGTCCACTTTAGTCTTTCCACTATTCTCTGTCCACTTTTGTCTTTCCACTATAGTCTCCACTTTATTATGTCCACTACAGTCTTTCCACTATAGTCTTTCCACTATAGTCTGTCCACTTTAGTCTTTCCACTATAGTCTCCACTTTATTCTGTCCACTACAGTCTTTCCACTATAGTCTTTCCACTATAGTCTGTCCACTTTAGTCTTTCCACTTTAGTTTTTCCACTTTAGTCTGTCCACTTTAGTCTTTACACGACTGTCTGTCCACTTTAGTCTTTCCACTTTAGTCTTTCCACTATATTCTGTCCACTTCAGTGTGTGAACTTTAGTCTGTCCACTGAGTATTTCTACTTCAGTCTTTCCACTATAGTCTGTCCCCTTTAGTCTTTCCACTTTAGTCTTTCCACTATAGTCTCCACTTTATTTTGTCCACTACATTCTTTCCACTTTAGTCTTTCCACTTTATTCTGTCCACTTCAGTGTATACACTTTAGTCTGTCCAATGAGTCTTTCCACTTTAGTCTTTCCACTATAGTCTGTCCACTTTAGTCTTTCCACTTTAGTCTTTCCACTATAGTCTCCACTTTATTCTGTCCACTACATTCTTTCAACTTTAGTCTTTCCACTATCCTCTGTCCACTTTAGTCTTTCCACTATAGTCTCCACTTTATTCTGTCCACTACAGTCTTTCCACTATAGTCTGTCAACTTTAGTCTTTCCACGATTATCTGTCCACTTTAGTCTTTCAACTATAGTCTGTCCACTTTAGTCTTTCCTCTATTCTCTGTCCACTTTTGTCTTTCCACTATAGTCTCCACTTTATTATGTCCACTACAGTCTTTCCACTATAGTCTTTCCACTATAGTCTGTCCACTTTAATCTTTCCACTATTCTCTGTCCACTTTTGTCTTTCCACTATAGTCTCCACTTTATTATGTCCACTACAATCTTTCCACTATAGTCTTTCCACTATAGTCTGTCCACTTTAGTCTTTCCACTATAGTCTCCACTTTATTCTGTCCACTAAAGTCTTTCCACTATAGTCTTTCCACTATAGTCTGTCCACCTTAGTCTTTCCACTTTAGTTTTTCCACTTTAGTCTGTCCACTTTAGTCTTTCCACGACTGTCTGTCCACTTTAGTCTTTCCACTTTAGTCTTTCCACTTTATTCTGTCCACTTCAGTGTGTAAAGTTTAGTCTGTCCACTGAGTATTTCCACTTCAGTCTTTCCACTATAGTCTGTCCCCTTTAGTCTCTCCACTTTAGTCTTTCCACTATAGTCTCCACTTTATTTTGTCCACTACATTCTTTCCACTTTAGTCTTTCCACTTTATTCTGTCCACTTCAGTGTGTACACTTTAGTCTGTCCAATGAGTCTTTCCACTTTAGTCTTTCCACTATAGTCTGTCCACTTTAGTCTTTTCACTTTAGTCTTTCCACTATAGTCTCCACTTTATTCTGTCCACTACATTCTTTCCACTTTAGTCTTTCCACTATTCTCTGTCCACTTTAGTCTTTCCACAATAGTCTCCACTTTATTCTGTCCACTACAGTCTTTCCAATATAGTCTTTCCACTATAGTCTGTCCACTTTAGTCTTTCCACTATTCTCTGTCCACTTTAGTCTTTCCACTATTCTCTGTCCACTTTAGTCTTTCCACTATAGTCTCCACTTTATTATGTCCACTACAGTCTTTCCACTATAGTCTTTCCACTTTAGTCTTTCCGCTTTAGTCTGTCCACTTAGTCTTTCCACTTCAGTCTTTTCAATAGAGTGTCCACTTTAGTCTTTCCACTAGAGTCTGTCCACTTTAGTATTTCAAGTTAGTCTGTCCACTTTAGTCTTTCCACTTTAGTCATTTCCACTATAGTCTGTCCACTTTAGTCTTTCCACTTTAGTCTGTCTACTTTAGTCTTTCCACTATAGTCTGTCCACTTTAGTCTTTTCACTAATCTCTGTCCACTTTAGTCTTTCCACTTTAGTCTTTCCACAATAGTCTCCACTTTATTATGTCCACTACAGTCTTTCCACTATAGTCTTTCCACTTTAGTCTTTCCGCTTTAGTCTGTCCACTTAGTCTTTCCACTTCAGTCTTTTCAATAGAGTCTGTCCACTTTAGTCTTTCCACTTAGTCTTTCCACTAGAGTCTGTCCACTTTAGTATTTCAAGTTAGTCTGTCCACTTTAGTCTTTCCACTTTAGTCATTTCCACTATAGTCTGTCCACTTTAGTCTTTCCACTTTAGTCTTTCCACTTTAGTCATTTCCACTATAGTCTGTCCACTTTAGTCTTTCCACTTTAGTCTGTCCACTTTAGTCTTTCCACTATAGTCTGTCCACTTTAGTCTTTTCACTAATCTCTGTCCACTTTAGTCTTTCCACTTTAGTCTTTCCACAATAGTCTCCACTTTATTCTGTCCACTTCAGTCTTTCCACTATAGTCTGTCCACTTTAGTCTTTCCACTTTAGTCTTTCCACTATTGTCTCCACTTTATTCTGTCCACTACATTCTTTCAACTTTAGTCTTTCCACTATCCTCTGTCCACTTTAGTCTTTCCACTATAGTCTCCACTTTATTCTGTCCACTACAGTCTTTCCACTATAGTCTGTCCACTTTAGTCTTTCCACGATTATCTGTCCACTTTAGTCTTTCCACTATAGTCTTTCCATTATAGTCTGTCCACTTTAGTCTTTCCACTTTAGTCTTTCCACTTTATTCTGTCCACTTCAGTGTGTACACTTTAGTCTGTCCAATGAGTCTTTCCACTTTAGTCTTTCCACTATAGTCTGTCCACTTTAGTCTTTTCACTTTAGTCTTTCCACTATAGTCTCCACTTTATTCTGTCCACTACATTCTTTCCACTTTAGTCTTTCCACTTTAGTCCGTCCACTTTAGTCTTTCCACTATAGTCTTTCCACTATAGTCTGTCCACTTTAGTCTTTCCACTTTAGTCTTTCCACTTTAGTCTGTCCACTTTAGTCTTTCCACTATAGTCTGTCCACTATAGTCTTTCCACTTTAGTCTTTCCGCTTTAGTCTGTCCACTAGGTCTTTCCACTTCAGTCTGTCCACTTTAGTCTTTCCACTTTAGTCATTTCCACTATCGTCTGTCCACTTTAGTCTTTCCACTTTAGTCTTTACACTTTAGTGTGTCCACTTTAGTCTTTCCACTATAGTCTGTCCACTTTAGTCTTTCCACTATAGTCTGTCCACTTTAGTCTTTCTACTATAGTCTGTCCACTTTAGTCTTTCCACTATTCTCTGTCCACTTTAGTCTTTCCACTATAGTCTCCACTTTATTCTGTCCACTACAGTCTTTCCAAGATAGTCTTTCTACTATAGTCACTCCACTTTAGTCTTTCCACTTTAGTCTTTCCACTTTAGTCCGTCCACTTTAGTCTTTCCACCATAGTCTGTCCACTTTATTCTTTCCACTACTCTCTTTCCACTTTAGTCTTTCCACTTTAGTCTTTCCACTATAGTCTCCACTTTATTCTGTCCACTACATTCTTTCCACTATAGTCGTTCCACTATAGGCTGTCCACTTTAGTCTTTCCACTTTAGTTCTTCCACTTTAGTCTGTCCACTTTAGTCTTTCCACTTTATTCTGTTCACTTCAGTGTGTACACTTTAGTCTGTCCAATGAGTCTTTCCACTTCAGTCTTTCCACTATAGTCTGTCCACTTTAGTCTTTCCACTTTAGTCTTTCCACTATAGTCTCCACTTCATTATGTCCACTACAGTATTTCCACTATAGTCTTTCCACTATAGTCTGTCCTCTTTAGTCTTTCCACTATAGTCTCCACCTAATTCTGTCCACTACAGTCTTTCCACTATAGTCTTTCCATTATAGTATGTCCACTTTAGTCTTTCCACTTTAGTTTTTCCACTTCAGTCTGTCCACTTTATTCTTTCCACTATAGTCTGTCCACTTTAGTCTTTCCACTTTAGTCTGTCCACTTTAGTCTTTCCACTATAGTCTGTCCACTTTAGTCTTTTCACTAATCTCTGTCCACTTTAGTCTTTCCACTTTAGTCTTTCCACTATAGTCTCCACTTTATTCTGTCCACTACATTCTTTCAACTTTAGTCTTTCCACTATCACTTTAGTCTGTCCACTTTAGTCTTTCCACTATAGTCTGTCCACTTTAGTCTTTCCACTTTAGTCTTTCCACTTTATTCTGTCCACTTCATTGTGTACACTTTAGTTTGTCCACTGAGTCTTTCCACTTCAGTCTTTCCACTATAGTCTGTCCACTTTAGTCTTTCCACTTTAGTCTTTCCACTATAGTCTTTTCACTTCAGTCTGTCCACTTTAGTCTTTCCACTATAGTCTGTCCACTTTAGTCTGTCCACTATAGTCTTTCCACTTTAGTCTGTCCACTTAGTCTTTCCACTTCAGTCATTTCACTATAGTCTATCCACTTTAGTCTTTCCACTATTCTCTGTCCACTTTAGTCTTTCCACTTTAGTCTTTCCATTATAGTCTCCACTTTATTCTGTCCACTACAGTCTTTCCACTATGTCTTTCCACTATAGTCTGTCCACTTTAGTCTTTCCACTATGCTCTGTCCACTTTAGTCTTTCCACTATAGTCTCAACTTTATTCTGTCCACTACATTCTTTCCACTATAGTCTTTCCACTATAGTCTGTCCACTTTAGTCTTTCCACTATTCTCTGTCCACTTTAGTCTTTCCACTATAGTCTGTCCACTTTAGTCTATCCACTATTCTCTGTCCACTTTAGTCTTTCCACTATAGTCTCCACTTTATTCTGTCCACTACAGTCTTTCCATTATAGTCTTTCCACTATAGTCTGTCCACCTTAGTCTTTCCACTATTCTCTGTCCACTTTAGTCTTTCCACTATAGTCTCCACTTCATTATGTCCACTACAGTATTTCCACTATAGTCTTTCCACTATAGTCTGTCCACTTTAGTCTTTCCACTATAGTCTCCACTTAATTCTGTCCACTACAGTCTTTCCACTATAGTCTTTCCATTATAGTATGTCCACTTTAGTCTTTCCACTTTAGTTTTTCCACTTCAGTCTGTCCACTTTAGTCTTTCCACTATAGTCTGTCCACTTTAGTCTTTCCACTTTAGTCTTTCCACTTTATTCTGTCCACTTCATTGTGTACACTTTAGTCTGTCCAATGAGTCTTTCCACTTCAGTCTTTCCACTATAGTCTGTCCACTCTAGTCTTTCCACTTTAGTCTTTCCACTATAGTCTCCACTTTATTCTGTCCAATACATTCTTTCAACTTTAGTCTTTCCACTATCCTCTGTCCACTTTAGTCTTTCCACTATAGTCTCCACTTTATTCTGTCCACTACAGTCTTTCCACTATAGTCTTTCCACTATAGTCTGTCCACTTTAGTCTTTCCACGATTATCTGTCCACTTTAGTCTTTCCACTATAGTCTTTCCACTATAGTCTGTCCACTTTAGTCTTTCCACTTTAATTTTTCCACTTTAGTCTGTCCACTTTAGTCTTTCCACTATAGTCTGTCCACTTTAGTCTTTCCACTTTAGTCTTTCCACTTTATTCTGTCCACTTCATTGTGTACACTTTAGTCTGTCCAATGAGTCTTTCCACTTCAGTCTTTCCACTATAGTCTGTCCACTCTAGTCTTTCCACTTTAGTCTTTCCACTATAGTCTCCACTTTATTCTGTCCAATACATTCTTTCAACTTTAGTCTTTCCACTATCCTCTGTCCACTTTAGTCTTTCCACTATAGTCTCCACTTTATTCTGTCCACTACAGTCTTTCCACTATAGTCTTTCCACTATAGTCTGTCCACTTTAGTCTTTCCACGATTATCTGTCCACTTTAGTCTTTCCACTATAGTCTTTCCACTATAGTCTGTCCACTTTAGTCTTTCCACTTTAATTTTTCCACTTTAGTCTGTCCACTTTAGTCTTTCCACTATAGTCTGTCCACTTTAGTCTTTCCACTTTAGTCTTTCCACTTTATTCTGTCCACTTCAGTGTGTACACTTTAGTCTGTCCAATGAGTCTTTCCACTTCAGTCTTTCCACTATAGTCTGTCCACTTTAGTCTTTCCACTTTAGTCTTTCCACTTTAGTCTTTCCACTATAGTCTGTCCACTTTAGTCTTTCCACTTTAGTCTTTCCACTTTATTCTGTCCACTTCAGTGTGTACACTTTAGTCTGTCCAATGAGTCTTTCCACTTCAGTCTTTCCACTATTCTCTGTCCACTTTAGTCTTTCCACAATAGTCTCCACTTTATTCTGTCCACTACAGTCTTTCCAATATAGTCTTTCCACTATAGTCTGTCCACTTTAGTCTTTCCACTATTCTCTGTCCACTTTAGTCTTTCCACTATTCTCTGTCCACTTTAGTCTTTCCACTATAGTCTCCACTTTATTATGTCCACTACAGTCTTTCCACTATAGTCTTTCCACTTTAGTCTTTCCGCTTTAGTCTGTCCACTTAGTCTTTCCACTTCAGTCTTTTCAATAGAGTGTCCACTTTAGTCTTTCCACTAGAGTCTGTCCACTTTAGTATTTCAAGTTAGTCTGTCCACTTTAGTCTTTCCACTTTAGTCATTTCCACTATAGTCTGTCCACTTTAGTCTTTCCACTTTAGTCTGTCCACTTTAGTCTTTCCACTATAGTCTGTCCACTTTAGTCTTTTCACTAATCTCTGTCCACTTTAGTCTTTCCACTTTAGTCTTTCCACAATAGTCTCCACTTTATTATGTCCACTACAGTCTTTCCACTATAGTCTTTCCACTTTAGTCTTTCCGCTTTAGTCTGTCCACTTAGTCTTTCCACTTCAGTCTTTTCAATAGAGTCTGTCCACTTTAGTCTTTCCACTTAGTCTTTCCACTAGAGTCTGTCCACTTTAGTATTTCAAGTTAGTCTGTCCACTTTAGTCTTTCCACTTTAGTCATTTCCACTATAGTCTGTCCACTTTAGTCTTTCCACTTTAGTCTTTCCACTTTAGTCATTTCCACTATAGTCTGTCCACTTTAGTCTTTCCACTTTAGTCTGTCCACTTTAGTCTTTCCACTATAGTCTGTCCACTTTAGTCTTTTCACTAATCTCTGTCCACTTTAGTCTTTCCACTTTAGTCTTTCCACAATAGTCTCCACTTTATTCTGTCCACTTCAGTCTTTCCACTATAGTCTGTCCACTTTAGTCTTTCCACTTTAGTCTTTCCACTATTGTCTCCACTTTATTCTGTCCACTACATTCTTTCAACTTTAGTCTTTCCACTATCCTCTGTCCACTTTAGTCTTTCCACTATAGTCTCCACTTTATTCTGTCCACTACAGTCTTTCCACTATAGTCTGTCCACTTTAGTCTTTCCACGATTATCTGTCCACTTTAGTCTTTCCACTATAGTCTTTCCATTATAGTCTGTCCACTTTAGTCTTTCCACTTTAGTCTTTCCACTTTATTCTGTCCACTTCAGTGTGTACACTTTAGTCTGTCCAATGAGTCTTTCAACTTTAGTCTTTCCACTATAGTCTGTCCACTTTAGTCTTTTCACTTTAGTCTTTCCACTATAGTCTCCACTTTATTCTGTCCACTACATTCTTTCCACTTTAGTCTTTCCACTTTAGTCCGTCCACTTTAGTCTTTCCACTATAGTCTTTCCACTATAGTCTGTCCACTTTAGTCTTTCCACTTTAGTCTTTCCACTTTAGTCTGTCCACTTTAGTCTTTCCACTATAGTCTGTCCACTATAGTCTTTCCACTTTAGTCTTTCCGCTTTAGTCTGTCCACTAGGTCTTTCCACTTCAGTCTGTCCACTTTAGTCTTTCCACTTTAGTCATTTCCACTATCGTCTGTCCACTTTAGTCTTTCCACTTTAGTCTTTACACTTTAGTGTGTCCACTTTAGTCTTTCCACTATAGTCTGTCCACTTTAGTCTTTCCACTATAGTCTGTCCACTTTAGTCTTTCTACTATAGTCTGTCCACTTTAGTCTTTCCACTATTCTCTGTCCACTTTAGTCTTTCCACTATAGTCTCCACTTTATTCTGTCCACTACAGTCTTTCCAAGATAGTCTTTCTACTATAGTCACTCCACTTTAGTCTTTCCACTTTAGTCTTTCCACTTTAGTCCGTCCACTTTAGTCTTTCCACCATAGTCTGTCCACTTTATTCTTTCCACTACTCTCTTTCCACTTTAGTCTTTCCACTTTAGTCTTTCCACTATAGTCTCCACTTTATTCTGTCCACTACATTCTTTCCACTATAGTCGTTCCACTATAGGCTGTCCACTTTAGTCTTTCCACTTTAGTTCTTCCACTTTAGTCTGTCCACTTTAGTCTTTCCACTTTATTCTGTTCACTTCAGTGTGTACACTTTAGTCTGTCCAATGAGTCTTTCCACTTCAGTCTTTCCACTATAGTCTGTCCACTTTAGTCTTTCCACTTTAGTCTTTCCACTATAGTCTCCACTTCATTATGTCCACTACAGTATTTCCACTATAGTCTTTCCACTATAGTCTGTCCTCTTTAGTCTTTCCACTATAGTCTCCACCTAATTCTGTCCACTACAGTCTTTCCACTATAGTCTTTCCATTATAGTATGTCCACTTTAGTCTTTCCACTTTAGTTTTTCCACTTCAGTCTGTCCACTTTATTCTTTCCACTATAGTCTGTCCACTTTAGTCTTTCCACTTTAGTCTGTCCACTTTAGTCTTTCCACTATAGTCTGTCCACTTTAGTCTTTTCACTAATCTCTGTCCACTTTAGTCTTTCCACTTTAGTCTTTCCACTATAGTCTCCACTTTATTCTGTCCACTACATTCTTTCAACTTTAGTCTTTCCACTATCACTTTAGTCTGTCCACTTTAGTCTTTCCACTATAGTCTGTCCACTTTAGTCTTTCCACTTTAGTCTTTCCACTTTATTCTGTCCACTTCATTGTGTACACTTTAGTTTGTCCACTGAGTCTTTCCACTTCAGTCTTTCCACTATAGTCTGTCCACTTTAGTCTTTCCACTTTAGTCTTTCCACTATAGTCTTTTCACTTCAGTCTGTCCACTTTAGTCTTTCCACTATAGTCTGTCCACTTTAGTCTGTCCACTATAGTCTTTCCACTTTAGTCTGTCCACTTAGTCTTTCCACTTCAGTCATTTCACTATAGTCTATCCACTTTAGTCTTTCCACTATTCTCTGTCCACTTTAGTCTTTCCACTTTAGTCTTTCCATTATAGTCTCCACTTTATTCTGTCCACTACAGTCTTTCCACTATGTCTTTCCACTATAGTCTGTCCACTTTAGTCTTTCCACTATGCTCTGTCCACTTTAGTCTTTCCACTATAGTCTCAACTTTATTCTGTCCACTACATTCTTTCCACTATAGTCTTTCCACTATAGTCTGTCCACTTTAGTCTTTCCACTATTCTCTGTCCACTTTAGTCTTTCCACTATAGTCTGTCCACTTTAGTCTATCCACTATTCTCTGTCCACTTTAGTCTTTCCACTATAGTCTCCACTTTATTCTGTCCACTACAGTCTTTCCATTATAGTCTTTCCACTATAGTCTGTCCACCTTAGTCTTTCCACTATTCTCTGTCCACTTTAGTCTTTCCACTATAGTCTCCACTTCATTATGTCCACTACAGTATTTCCACTATAGTCTTTCCACTATAGTCTGTCCACTTTAGTCTTTCCACTATAGTCTCCACTTAATTCTGTCCACTACAGTCTTTCCACTATAGTCTTTCCATTATAGTATGTCCACTTTAGTCTTTCCACTTTAGTTTTTCCACTTCAGTCTGTCCACTTTAGTCTTTCCACTATAGTCTGTCCACTTTAGTCTTTCCACTTTAGTCTTTCCACTTTATTCTGTCCACTTCATTGTGTACACTTTAGTCTGTCCAATGAGTCTTTCCACTTCAGTCTTTCCACTATAGTCTGTCCACTCTAGTCTTTCCACTTTAGTCTTTCCACTATAGTCTCCACTTTATTCTGTCCAATACATTCTTTCAACTTTAGTCTTTCCACTATCCTCTGTCCACTTTAGTCTTTCCACTATAGTCTCCACTTTATTCTGTCCACTACAGTCTTTCCACTATAGTCTTTCCACTATAGTCTGTCCACTTTAGTCTTTCCACGATTATCTGTCCACTTTAGTCTTTCCACTATAGTCTTTCCACTATAGTCTGTCCACTTTAGTCTTTCCACTTTAATTTTTCCACTTTAGTCTGTCCACTTTAGTCTTTCCACTATAGTCTGTCCACTTTAGTCTTTCCACTTTAGTCTTTCCACTTTATTCTGTCCACTTCAGTGTGTACACTTTAGTCTGTCCAATGAGTCTTTCCACTTCAGTCTTTCCACTATAGTCTGTCCACTTTAGTCTTTCCACTTTAGTCTTTCCACTATAGTCTCCACTTTATTCTGTCCACTACATTCTTTCAACTTTAGTCTTTCCACTATCCTCTGTCCACTTTAGTCTTTCCACTATAGTCTCCACTTTATTCTGTCCACTACAGTCTTTCCACTATAGTCTTTCTACTATAGTCTGTCCAGTTTAGTCTTTCCACGATTATCTGTCAACTTTTGTCTTTCCACTATAGTCTCCACTTTATTATGTCCACTACAGTCTTTCCACTATAGTCTTTCCACTATAGTCTGTCCACTTTAGTATTTCCACTATAGTCTCATCTTTATTCTGTCCACTACAGTCTTTCCACTATAGTCTTTCCACTATAGTCTGTCCACTTTAGTCTTTCCACTTTAGTTTTTCCACTTTAGTCTGTCCACTTTAGTCTTTCCACGACTGTCTGTCCACTTTAGTCTGTCCACTTTAGTCTTTCCACTTTAGTCTTTCCACTTTAGTCTGTCCACTTTAGTCTTTCCACTATAGTCTGTCCACTATAGTCTTTCCACTTTAGTCTTTCCGCTTTAGTCTGTCCTCTAGGTCTTTCCACTTCAGTCTGTCCACTTTAGTCTTTCCACTTTAGTCATTTCCACTATCGTCTGTCCACTTTAGTCTTTCCACTTTAGTCTTTACACTTTAGTGTGTCCACTTTAGTCTTTCCACTATAGTCTGTCCACTTTAGTCTTTCCACTATAGTCTGTCCACTTTAGTCTTTCTACTATAGTCTGTCCACTTTAGTCTTTCCACTATTCTCTGTCCACTTTAGTCTTTCCACTATAGTCTCCACTTTATTCTGTCCACTACAGTCTTTCCAAGATAGTCTTTCTACTATAGTCACTCCACTTTAGTCTTTCCACTTTAGTCTTTCCACTTTAGTCCGTCCACTTTAGTCTTTCCACCATAGTCTGTCCACTTTATTCTTTCCACTACTCTCTTTCCACTTTAGTCTTTCCACTTTAGTCTTTCCACTATAGTCTCCACTTTATTCTGTCCACTACATTCTTTCCACTATAGTCGTTCCACTATAGGCTGTCCACTTTAGTCTTTCCACTTTAGTTCTTCCACTTTAGTCTGTCCACTTTAGTCTTTCCACTTTATTCTGTTCACTTCAGTGTGTACACTTTAGTCTGTCCAATGAGTCTTTCCACTTCAGTCTTTCCACTATAGTCTGTCCACTTTAGTCTTTCCACTTTAGTCTTTCCACTATAGTCTCCACTTCATTATGTCCACTACAGTATTTCCACTATAGTCTTTCCACTATAGTCTGTCCTCTTTAGTCTTTCCACTATAGTCTCCACCTAATTCTGTCCACTACAGTCTTTCCACTATAGTCTTTCCATTATAGTATGTCCACTTTAGTCTTTCCACTTTAGTTTTTCCACTTCAGTCTGTCCACTTTATTCTTTCCACTATAGTCTGTCCACTTTAGTCTTTCCACTTTAGTCTGTCCACTTTAGTCTTTCCACTATAGTCTGTCCACTTTAGTCTTTCTACTATAGTCTGTCCACTTTAGTCTTTCCACTATTCTCTGTCCACTTTAGTCTTTCCACTATAGTCTCCACTTTATTCTGTCCACTACAGTCTTTCCAAGATAGTCTTTCTACTATAGTCACTCCACTTTAGTCTTTCCACTTTAGTCTTTCCACTTTAGTCCGTCCACTTTAGTCTTTCCACCATAGTCTGTCCACTTTATTCTTTCCACTACTCTCTTTCCACTTTAGTCTTTCCACTTTAGTCTTTCCACTATAGTCTCCACTTTATTCTGTCCACTACATTCTTTCCACTATAGTCGTTCCACTATAGGCTGTCCACTTTAGTCTTTCCACTTTAGTTCTTCCACTTTAGTCTGTCCACTTTAGTCTTTCCACTTTATTCTGTTCACTTCAGTGTGTACACTTTAGTCTGTCCAATGAGTCTTTCCACTTCAGTCTTTCCACTATAGTCTGTCCACTTTAGTCTTTCCACTTTAGTCTTTCCACTATAGTCTCCACTTCATTATGTCCACTACAGTATTTCCACTATAGTCTTTCCACTATAGTCTGTCCTCTTTAGTCTTTCCATTATAGTCTCCACTTTATTCTGTCCACTACAGTCTTTCCACTATGTCTTTCCACTATAGTCTGTCCACTTTAGTCTTTCCACTATGCTCTGTCCACTTTAGTCTTTCCACTATAGTCTCAACTTTATTCTGTCCACTACATTCTTTCCACTATAGTCTTTCCACTATAGTCTGTCCACTTTAGTCTTTCCACTATTCTCTGTCCACTTTAGTCTTTCCACTATAGTCTGTCCACTTTAGTCTATCCACTATTCTCTGTCCACTTTAGTCTTTCCACTATAGTCTCCACTTTATTCTGTCCACTACAGTCTTTCCATTATAGTCTTTCCACTATAGTCTGTCCACCTTAGTCTTTCCACTATTCTCTGTCCACTTTAGTCTTTCCACTATAGTCTCCACTTCATTATGTCCACTACAGTATTTCCACTATAGTCTTTCCACTATAGTCTGTCCACTTTAGTCTTTCCACTATAGTCTCCACTTAATTCTGTCCACTACAGTCTTTCCACTATAGTCTTTCCATTATAGTATGTCCACTTTAGTCTTTCCACTTTAGTTTTTCCACTTCAGTCTGTCCACTTTAGTCTTTCCACTATAGTCTGTCCACTTTAGTCTTTCCACTTTAGTCTTTCCACTTTATTCTGTCCACTTCATTGTGTACACTTTAGTCTGTCCAATGAGTCTTTCCACTTCAGTCTTTCCACTATAGTCTGTCCACTCTAGTCTTTCCACTTTAGTCTTTCCACTATAGTCTCCACTTTATTCTGTCCAATACATTCTTTCAACTTTAGTCTTTCCACTATCCTCTGTCCACTTTAGTCTTTCCACTATAGTCTCCACTTTATTCCGTCCACTACAGTCTTTCCACTATAGTCTTTCCACTATAGTCTGTCCACTTTAGTCTTTCCACGATTATCTGTCCACTTTAGTCTTTCCACTATAGTCTTTCCACTATAGTCTGTCCACTTTAGTCTTTCCACTTTAATTTTTCCACTTTAGTCTGTCCACTTTAGTCTTTCCACTATAGTCTGTCCACTTTAGTCTTTCCACTTTAGTCTTTCCACTTTATTCTGTCCACTTCAGTGTGTACACTTTAGTCTGTCCAATGAGTCTTTCCACTTCAGTCTTTCCACTATAGTCTGTCCACTTTAGTCTTTCCACTTTAGTCTTTCCACTATAGTCTCCACTTTATTCTGTCCACTACATTCTTTCAACTTTAGTCTTTCCACTATCCTCTGTCCACTTTAGTCTTTCCACTATAGTCTCCACTTTATTCTGTCCACTACAGTCTTTCCACTATAGTCTTTCTACTATAGTCTGTCCAGTTTAGTCTTTCCACGATTATCTGTCAACTTTTGTCTTTCCACTATAGTCTCCACTTTATTATGTCCACTACAGTCTTTCCACTATAGTCTTTCCACTATAGTCTGTCCACTTTAGTATTTCCACTATAGTCTCATCTTTATTCTGTCCACTACAGTCTTTCCACTATAGTCTTTCCACTATAGTCTGTCCACTTTAGTCTTTCCACTTTAGTTTTTCCACTTTAGTCTGTCCACTTTAGTCTTTCCACGACTGTCTGTCCACTTTAGTCTTTCCACTTTAGTCTTTCCACTTTATTCTGTCCACTTCAGTGTGTAAAATTTAATCTTTCCACTTTAGTCTTTCCACTATAGTCTGTCCACTATAGTCTTTCCCCTTTAGTCTTTCCGCTTTAGTCTGTCCACTTAGTCTTTCCACTTCAGTCTTTACAATAGAGTCTGTCCACTTTAGTCTTTCCACTTAGTCTTTCCACTAGAGTCTGTCCACTTTAGTATTTCCACTTTAGTCTGTCCACTTTAGTCTTTCCACTTTAGTCTTTCCACTATAGTCTAGACTTTATTCTGTCCACTACAGTCTTTCCACTATAGTCTTTCCACTATAGTCTGTCCACTTTAGTCTTTCCACTTTAGTCTTTCCACTTTAGTCTGTCCACTTTAGTCTTTCCACTATAGTCTTTCCACTATATTCTGTCCACTTTAGTCTTTCCACTTTAGTCTTTCCACTTTAGTCTTTCCACTTTAGTCTTTCCACTATAGTCTCTCCACTATAGTCTTTCCACTTTAGTCTTTCCGCTTTAGTCTGTCCACTTAGTCTTTCCACTCCAGTCTTTCCAATAGAGTCTGTCCACTTTAGTCTTTCCACTTAGTCTTTCCACTAGAGTCGATCCACTTTAGTATTTCCAGTTAGTCTGTCCACTTTAGTCTTTCCACTTTAGTCATTTCCACTATAGTCTGTCCACTTTAGTCTTTCCACTTTTGTCTGTCCACTTTAGTCTTTCCACTATAGTCTGTCCACTTTAGTCTTTTCACTAATCTCTGTCCACTTAAGTCTTTCCACTTTAGTCTTTCCACAATAGTCTCCACTTTATTCTGTCCACTACAGTCTTTCCACTATAGTCTTTCCACTATAGTCCGTCCACTTTAGTCTTTCCACTTTAGTCTTTCCAATTTAGTCTGTCCACCTTAGTCTTTCCATTTTAGTCTTTCCACTATAGTCTGTCCACTTTAGTCTTTCCACTTTAGTCTTTACACTTTAGTCTTTACACTTTATTCTGTCCACTTTAGTCTTTCCACTACAGTCTGTCCACTATAGTCTTTCCACTTTAGTCTTTCCGCTTTAGTCTGTCCACTTAGTCTTTCCACTTCAGTTTGTCCACTTTAGTCTTTCCACTTTAGTCATTTCCACTATCGTCTGTCCACTTTAGTCTTTCCACTTTAGTCTTTCCACTTTAGTCTGTCCACTTTAGTCTTTCCACTATAGTCTGTCCATTTTAGTCTTTCCACTATAGTCTGTCCACTTTAGTATTTCCACTTTAGTCTTTCCACTTTAGTCTTTCCACTATAGTCTGTCCACTTTAGTCTTTCCACTATTCTCTGTCCACTTTAGTCTTTCCACTATAGTCTCCACTTTATTCTGTCCACTACAGTCTTTCCAATATAGTCTTTCCACTATAGTCTCTCCACTTTAGTCTTTCCACTTTAGTCTTTCCACTTTAGTCTGTCCACTTTAGTCTTTCCACTCTAGTCTGTCCACTTCATTCTTTCCGCTATTCTCTTTCCACTTTAGTCTTTCCACTTTAGTCTTTCCACTATAGTCTCCACTTTATTCTGTCCACTACATTCTTTCCACTATAGTCGTTCCACTATAGTCTGTCCACTTTAGTCTTTCCACTTTAGTCTTTCCACTTTAGTCTGTCCGATTTAGCTTTTCCACTATAGTCTGTCCACTTTAGTCTTCCTACTTTAGTCTTTCCACTTTATTCTGTCCACTTCATTGTGTACACTTTAGTTTGTCCACTGAGTCTTTCCGCTTCAGTCTTTCCACTATAGTCTGTCCACTTTAGTCTTTCCACTTTAGTCTTTCCACTATAGTCTTTTCACTTCAGTCTGTCCACTTTAGTCTTTCCACTATAGTCTGTCCACTTTAGTCTTTCCACTATAGTCTTTCCACTTTAGTCTTTCCATTATAGTCTCCACTTTATTCTGTCCACTACAGTCTTTCCACTATTTCTTTCCACTATAGTCTGTCCACTTTAGTCTTTCCACTATTCTCTGTCCACTTCAGTCTTTCCACTATAGTCTCCACTTTATTCTGTCCACTACATTCTTTCCACTATAGTCTTTCCACTATAGTCTGTCCACTTTAGTCTTTCCACTATTCTCTTTCCACTTTAGTCTTTCCACTATAGTCTGTCCACTTTAGTCTATCCACTATTCTCTGTCCACTTTAGTCTTTCCACTATAGTCTCCACTTTATTCTGTCCACTAGAGTCTTTCCATTATAGTCTTTCCACTATAGTCTGTCCACTTTAGTCTTTCCACTATTCTCTGTCCACTTTAGTCTTTCCACTATAGTCTCCACTTTATTATGTCCACTACAGTATTTCCACTATAGTCTTTCCACTATAGTCTGTCCACTTTAGTCTTTCCACTTTAGTTTTTCTACTTTTGTCGGTCCACTTTAGTCTTTCCACTATAGTCTGTCCACTTTAGTCTTTCCACTTTAGTCTTTCCACTTTATTCTGTCCACTTCAGTGTGTACACTTTAGTCTGTCCAATGAGTCTTTCCACTTCAGTCTTTCCACTATAGTCTGTCCACTTTAGTCTTTCCACTTTAGTCTTTCCACTATAGTCTCCACTTTATTCTGTCCACTACATTCTTTCAACTTTAGTCTTTCCACTATCCTCTGTCCACTTTAGTCTTTCCACTATAGTCTCCACTTTATTCTGTCCACTACAGTCTTTCCACTATAGTCTTTCCACTATAGTCCGTCCACTTTAGTCTTTCCACGATTATCTGTCCACTTTAGTCTTTCCACTATAGTCTGTCCACTTTAGTCTTTCCACTATTCTCTGTCCATTTTTGTCTTTCCACTATAGTCTCCACTTTATTATGTCCACTACAGTCTTTCCACTATAGTCTTTCCACTATAGTCTGTCCACTTTAGTCTTTCCACTATAGTCTCCACTTTATTCTGTCCACTACAGTCTTTCCACTATAGTCTTTCCACTATAGTCTGTCCACTTTAGTCTTTCCACTTTAGTTTTTCCACTTTAGTCTGTCCACTTTAGTCTTTCCACGACTGTCTGTCCACTTTAGTCTTTCCACTTTAGTCTTTCCACTTTATTCTGTCCACTTCAGTTTGTAAACTTTAGTCTGTCCACTGAGTATTTCCACTTCAGTCTTTCCACTATAGTCTGTCCCCTTTAGTCTTTCCACTTTAGTCTTTCCACTATAGTCTCCACTTTATTTTGTCCACTACATTCTTGTCACTTAAGTCTTTCCACTTTATTCTGTCCACTTCAGTGTGTACACTTTAGTCTGTCCAATGAGTCTTTCCACTTTAGTCTTTCCACTATAGTCTGTCCACTTTAGTCTTTCCACTTTAGTCTTTCCACTATAGTCTCTCCACTTTAGTCTTTCCACTTTTGTCTTTCCACTTTAGTCTGTCCACTTTAGTCTTTCCACTATAGTCTGTCCACTTTATTCTTTCCGCTATTCTCTTTCCATTTTAGTCTTTCCACTTTAGTCTTTCCACTATAGTCTCCACTTTATTCTGTCCACTACATTCTTTCCACTATAGTCGTTCCACTATAGTCTGTCCACTTTAGTCTTTCCACTTTAGTCTTTCCACTTTAGTCTGTCCGATTTAGTCTTTCCACTATAGTCTGTCCACTTTAGTCTTCCCACTTTAGTCTTTCCACTTTATTCTGTCCACTTCATTGTGTACACTTTAGTTTGTCCACTGAGTCTTTCCGCTTCAGTCTTTCCACTATAGTCTGTCCACTTTAGTCTTTCCACTTTAGTCTTTCCACTATAGTCTTTTCACTTCAGTCTGTCCACTTTAGTCTTTCCACTATAGTCTGTCCACTTTAGTCTTTCCACTATAGTCTTTCCACTTTAGTCTTTCCATTATAGTCTCCACTTTATTCTGTCCACTACAGTCTTTCCACTATTTCTTTCCACTATAGTCTGTCCACTTTAGTCTTTCCACTATTCTCTGTCCACTTTAGTCTTTCCACTATAGTCTCCACTTTATTCTGTCCACTACATTCTTTCCACTATAGTCTTTCCACTATAGTCTGTCCACTTTAGTCTTTCCACTATTCTCTTTCCACTTTAGTCTTTCCACTATAGTCTGTCCACTTTAGTCTATCCACTATTCTCTGTCCACTTTAGTCTTTCCACTATAGTCTCCACTTTATTCTGTCCACTAGAGTCTTTCCATTATAGTCTTTCCACTATAGTCTGTCCACTTTAGTCTTCCCACTATTCTCTGTCCACTTTAGTCTTTCCACTATAGTCTCCACTTTATTATGTCCACTACAGTATTTCCACTATAGTCTTTCCACTATAGTCTGTCCACTTTAGTCTTTCCACTTTAGTTTTTCCACTTTTGTCTGTCCACTTCAGTCTTTCCACTATAGTCTGTCCACTTTAGTCTTTCCACTTTAGTCTTTAAACTTTATTCTGTCCACTTCAGTGTGTACACTTTAGTCTGTCCAATGAGTCTTTCCACTTCAGTCTTTCCACTATAGTCTGTCCACTTTAGTCTTTCCACTTTAGTCTTTCCACTATAGTCTCCACTGTATTCTGTCCACTACATTCTTTCAACTTTAGTCTTTCCACTATCCTCTGTCCACTTTAGTCTTTCCACTATAGTCTCCACTTTATTCTGTCCACTACAGTCTTTCCACTATAGTCTTTCCACTATAGTCTGTCCACTTTAGTCTTTCCACGATTATCTATCCACTTTAGTCTTTCCACTATAGTCTGTCCACTTTAGTCTTTCCACTATTCTCTGTCCACTTTTGTCTTTCCACTATAGTCTCCACTTTATTATGTCCACTACAGTCTTTCCACTATAGTCTTTCCACTATAGTCTGTCCACTTTAGTCTTTCCACTATATTGTCCACTTTATTCTGTCCACTACAGTCTTTCCACTATAGTCTTTCCACTATAGTCTGTCCACTTTAGTCTTTCCACTTTAGTTTTTCCACTTTAGTCTGTCCACTTTAGTCTTTCCACGACTGTCTGTCCACTTTAGTCTTTCCACTTTAGTCTTTCAACTTTATTCTGTCCACTTCAGTTTGTAAACTTTAGTCTGTCCACTGAGTATTTCTACTTCAGTCTTTCCACTATAGTCTGTCCCCTTTAGTCTTTCCACTTTAGTCTTTCCACTATTCTCTGTCCACTTTAGTCTTTCCACTATTCTCTGTCCACTTTAGTCTTTCCACTATTCTCTGTCCACTTTAGTCTTTCCACTATAGTCTCCACTTTATTATGTCCACTACAGTCTTTCCACTATAGTCTTTCCACTTTAGTCTTTCCGCTTTAGTCTGTCCACTTAGTCTTTCCACTTCAGTCTTTTCAATAGAGTCTGTCCACTTTAGTCTTTCCACTTAGTCTTTCCACTAGAGTCTGTCCAATTTAGTCTTTCCACTTTAGTCTTTCCACTATAGTCTTTCCACTATAGTCTGTCCACTTTAGTCTTTCCACTTTAGTCTTTCCACTTTAGTCTGTCCACTTTAGTCTTTCCACTATAGTCATTTCCACTATAGTCTGTCCAATTTAGTCTTTCCACTTTAGTCTTTCCACTTTAGTCTTTCCACTTTAGTCTTTCCACTTTAGTCCGTCCACTTTAGTCTTTCCATTATAGTCTGTCCACTTTAGTCTTTCCACTTTAGTTTTTCCACTTCAGTATGTCCATTATAGTCTTTCCACTATAGTCTGTCCACTTTAGTCTTTCCACTTTAGTCTACCACTTTAGTCTGTCCACTTTAGTCTTTCCACTATAGTCTTTATACTATAGTCTGTCCACTTTAGTCTTTCCACTTTAGTCTTTCCACTTTAGTCTGTCCACTTTAGTCTTTCCTCTATAGTCTGTCCACTATAGTCTTTCCACTTTAGTCTTTCCGCTTTAGTCTGTCCACTAGGTCTTTCCACTTCAGTCTGTCCACTTTAGTCTTTCCACTTTAGTCATTTCCACTATCGTCTGTCCACTTTAGTCTTTCCACTTTAGTCTTTCCACTTTAGTGTGTCCACTTTAGTCTTTCCACTATAGTCTGTCCACTTTAGTCTTTCCAGTATAGTCTGTCCACTTTAGTCTTTCCACTTTAGTCTTTCCACTTTAGTCTTTCCACTATAGTCTGTCCACTTTAGTCTTTCCACTATTCTCTGTCCACTTTAGTCTTTCCACTATAGTCTCCACTTTATTCTGTCCACTACAGTGTTTCCAATATAGTCTTTCCACTTTAGTCTTTCCACTTTAGTCTGTCCAGTTTAGTCTTTCCACTATAGTCTGTCCACTTTATTCTTTCCACTATTCTCTTTCCACTTTAGTCTTTCCACTATTCTCTGTCCACTTTAGTCTTTCCACTATAGTCTCCACTTTATTCTGTCCACTACAGTCTTTCCAATATAGTCTTTCCACTATAGTCACTCCACTTTAGTCTTTCCACTTTAGTCTTTCCACTTTAGTCTGTCCACTTTAGTCTTTCCACTATAGTCTGTCCACTTTAGTCTTTCCACTATTCTCTTTCCACTTTATTCTTTCCACTATTCTCTTTCCACTTTAGTCTTTCCACTTTAGTCTTTCCACAATAGTCTCCACTTTATTCTGTCCACTACATTCTTTAAACTATAGTTGTTCCACTATAGGCTGTCCACTTTAGTCTTTCCACTTTAGTCTGTCCACTTTAGTCTTTACACTATAGAGTGTCCACTTTAGTCTTTCCACTACAGTCTGTCCACTTTAGTCTTTCCACTTTAGTCTTTCCACTTTATTCTGTCCACTTCATTGTGTACACTTTAGTTTGTCCACTGAGTCTTTCCACTTCAGTCTTTCCACTATAGTCTGTCCACTTTAGTCTTTCCACTTTAGTCTTTCCACTATAGTCTTTTCACTTCAGTCTGTCCACTTTAGTCTTTCCACTATAGTCTGTCCACTTTAGTCTTTCCACTATAGTCTTTCCACTTTAGTCTGTCCACTTAGTCTTTCCACTTCAGTCTTTTCAATAGAGTCTGTCCACTTTAGTCTTTCCACTTAGTCTTTCCACTAGAGTCTGTCCACTTTAGTATTTCCAGTTAGTCTGTCCACTTTAGTCTTTCCACTTTAGTCATTTCCACTATAGTCTGTCCACTTTAGTCTTTCCACTTTAGTCTGTCCACTTTAGTCTTTCCACTATAGTCTGTCCACTTTAGTCTTTTCACTAATCTCTGTCCACTTTAGTCTTTCCACTTTAGTCTTTCCACAATAGTCTCCACTTTATTCTGTCCACTTCAGTCTTTCCACTATAGTCTGTCCACTTTAGTCTTTCCACTTTAGTCTTTCCACTATAGTCTCCACTTTATTCTGTCCACTACATTCTTTCAACTTTAGTCTTTCCACTATCCTCTGTCCACTTTAGTCTTTCCACTATAGTCTCCACTTTATTCTGTCCACTACAGTCTTTCCACTATAGTCTGTCCACTTTAGTCTTTCCACGATTATCTGTCCACTTTAGTCTTTCCACTATAGTCTTTCCATTATAGTCTGTCCGCTTTAGTCTTTCCACTTTAGTCTTTCCACTTTATTCTGTCCACTTCAGTGTGTACACTTTAGTCTGTCCAATGAGTCTTTCCACTTTAGTCTTTCCACTATAGTCTGTCCACTTTAGTCTTTTCACTTTAGTCTTTCCACTATAGTCTCCACTTTATTCTGTCCACTACATTCTTTCCACTTTAGTCTTTCCACTTTAGTCCGTCCACTTTAGTCTTTCCACTATAGTCTTTCCACTATAGTCTGTCCACTTTAGTCTTTCCACTTTAGTCTTTCCACTTTAGTCTGTCCACTTTAGTCTTTCCACTATAGTCTGTCAACTATAGTCTTTCCACTTTAGTCTTTCCGCTTTAGTCTGTCCACTAGGTCTTTCCACTTCAGTCTGTCCACTTTAGTCTTTCCACTTTAGTCATTTCCACTATCGTCTGTCCACTTTAGTCTTTCCACTTTAGTCTTTACACTTTAGTGTGTCCACTTTAGTCTTTCCACTATAGTCTGTCCACTTTAGTCTTTCCACTATAGTCTGTCCACTTTAGTCTTTCTACTATAGTCTGTCCACTTTAGTCTTTCCACTATTCTCTGTCCACTTTAGTCTTTCCACTATAGTCTCCACTTTATTCTGTCCACTACAGTCTTTCCAATATAGTCTTTCTACTATAGTCACTCCACTTTAGTCTTTCCACTTTAGTCTTTCCACTTTAGTCCGTCCACTTTAGTCTTTCCACCATAGTCTGTCCACTTTATTCTTTCCACTACTCTCTTTCCACTTTAGTCTTTCCACTTTAGTCTTTCCACTATAGTCTCCACTTTATTCTGTCCACTACATTCTTTCCACTATAGTCGTTCCACTATAGGCTGTCCACTTTAGTCTTTCCACTTTAGTTCTTCCACTTTAGTCTGTCCACTTTAGTCTTTCCACTTTATTCTGTCCACTTCAGTGTGTACACTTTAGTCTGTCCAATGAGTCTTTCCACTTCAGTCTTTCCACTATAGTCTGTCCACTTTAGTCTTTCCACTTTAGTCTTTCCACTATAGTCTCCACTTCATTATGTCCACTACAGTATTTCCACTATAGTCTTTCCACTATAATCTGTCCTCTTTAGTCTTTCCACTATAGTCTCCACCTAATTCTGTCCACTACATTCTTTCCACTATAGTCTTTCCATTATAGCATGTCCACTTTAGTCTTTCCACTTTAGTTTTTCCACTTCAGTCTGTCCACTTTATTCTTTCCACTATAGTCTGTCCACTTTAGTCTTTCCACTTTTGTCTGTCCACTTTAGTCTTTCCACTATAGTCTGTCCACTTTAGTCTTTTCACTAATCTCTGTCCACTTTAGTCTTTCCACTTTAGTCTTTCCACTATAGTCTCCACTTTATTCTGTCCACTACATTCTTTCAACTTTAGTCTTTCCACTATCACTTTAGTCTGTCCACTTTAGTCTTTCCACTATAGTCTGTCCACTTTAGTCTTTCCACTTTAGTCTTTCCACTTTATTCTGTCCACTTCATTGTGTACACTTTAGTTTGTCCACTGAGTCTTTCCACTTCAGTCTTTCCACTATAGTCTGTCCACTTTAGTCTTTCCACTTTAGTCTTTCCACTATAGTCTTTTCACTTCAGTCTGTCCACTTTAGTCTTTCCACTATAGTCTGTCCACTTTAGTCTGTCCACTATAGTCTTTCCACTTTAGTCTGTCCACTTAGTCTTTCCACTTCAGTCATTTCACTATAGTCTATCCACTTTAGTCTTTCCACTATTCTCTGTCCACTTTAGTCTTTCCACTTTAGTCTTTCCATTATAGTCTCCACTTTATTCTGTCCACTACAGTCTTTCCACTATGTCTTTCCACTATAGTCTGTCCACTTTAGTCTTTCCACTATGCTCTGTCCACTTTAGTCTTTCCACTATAGTCTCCACTTTATTCTGTCCACTACATTCTTTCCACTATAGTCTTTCCACTATAGTCTGTCCACTTTAGTCTTTCCACTATTCTCTGTCCACTTTAGTCTTTCCACTATAGTCTGTCCACTTTAGTCTATCCACTATTCTCTGTCCACTTTAGTCTTTCCACTATAGTCTCCACTTTATTCTGTCCACTACAGTCTTTCCATTATAGTCTTTCCACTATAGTCTGTCCACTTTAGTCTTTCCACTATTCTCTGTCCACTTTAGTCTTTCCACTATAGTCTCCACTTCATTATGTCCACTACAGTATTTCCACTATAGTCTTTCCACTATAGTCTGTCCACTTTAGTCTTTCCACTATAGTCTCCACTTAATTCTGTCCACTACAGTCTTTCCATTATAGTATGTCCACTTTAGTCTTTCCACTTTAGTTTTTCCACTTCAGTCTGTCCACTTTAGTCTTTCCACTATAGTCTGTCCACTTTAGTCTTTCCACTTTAGTCTTTCCACTTTATTCTGTCCACTTCATTGTGTACACTTTAGTCTGTCCAATGAGTCTTTCCACTTCAGTCTTTCCACTATAGTCTGTCCACTCTAGTCTTTCCACTTTAGTCTTTCCACTATAGTCTCCACTTTATTCTGTCCAATACATTCTTTCAACTTTAGTCTTTCCACTATCCTCTGTCCACTTTAGTCTTTCCACTATAGTCTCCACTTTATTCTGTCCACTACAGTCTTTCCACTATAGTCTGTCCACTTTAGTCTTTCCACGATTATCTGTCCACTTTAGTCTTTCCACTATAGTCTTTCCACTATAGTCTGTCCACTTTAGTCTTTCCACTTTAGTTTTTCCACTTTAGTCTGTCCACTTTAGTCTTTCCACTATAGTCTGTCCACTTTAGTCTTTCCACTTTAGTCTTTCCACTTTATTCTGTCCACTTCAGTGTGTACACTTTAGTCTGTCCAATGAGTCTTTCCACTTCAGTCTTTCCACTATAGTCTGTCCACTTTAGTCTTTCCACTTTAGTCTTTCAACTATAGTCTCCACTTTATTCTGTCCACTACATTCTTTCAACTTTAGTCTTTCCACTATCCTCTGTCCACTTTAGTCTTTCCACTATAGTCTCCACTTTATTCTGTCCACTACAGTCTTTCCACTATAGTCTTTCTACTATAGTCTGTCCAGTTTAGTCTTTCCACGATTATCTGTCAACTTTTGTCTTTCCACTATAGTCTCCACTTTATTATGTCCACTACAGTCTTTCCACTATAGTCTTTCCACTATAGTCTGTCCACTTTAGTATTTCCACTATAGTCTCATCTTTATTCTGTCCACTACAGTCTTTCCACTATAGTCTTTTCACTATAGTCTGTCCACTTTATTCTTTCCACTTTAGTTTTTCCACTTTAGTCTGTCCACTTTAGTCTTTCCACGACTGTCTGTCCACTTTAGTCTTTCCACTTTAGTCTTTCCACTTTATTCTGTCCACTTCAGTGTGTAAAATTTAATCTTTCCACTTTAGTCTTTCCACTATAGTCTGTCCACTATAGTCTTTCCACTTTAGTCTTTCCGCTTTAGTCTGTCCACTTAGTCTTTCCACTTCAGTCTTTACAATAGAGTCTGTCCACTTTAGTCTTTCCACTTAGTCTTTCCACTAGAGTCTGTCCACTTTAGTATTTCCACTTTAGTCTGTCCACTTTAGTCTTTCCACTTTAGTCTTTCCACTATAGTCTAGACTTTATTCTGTCCACTACAGTCTTTCCACTATAGTCTTTCCACTATAGTCTGTCCACTTTAGTCTTTCCACTTTAGTCTTTCCACTTTAGTCTGTCCACTTTAGTCTTTCCACTATAGTCTTTCCACTATATTCTGTCCACTTTAGTCTTTCCACTTTAGTCTTTCCACTTTAGTCTTTCCACTTTAGTCTTTCCACTATAGTCTGTCCACTATAGTCTTTCCACTTTAGTCTTTCCGCTTTAGTCTGTCCACTTAGTCTTTCCACTCCAGTCTTTCCAATAGAGTCTGTCCACTTTAGTCTTTCCACTTAGTCTTTCCACTAGAGTCGATCCACTTTAGTATTTCCAGTTAGTCTGTCCACTTTAGTCTTTCCACTTTAGTCATTTCCACTATAGTCTGTCCACTTTAGTCTTTCCACTTTAGTCTGTCCACTTTAGTCTTTCCACTATAGTCTGTCCACTTTAGTCTTTTCACTAATCTCTGTCCACTTAAGTCTTTCCACTTTAGTCTTTCCACAATAGTCTCCACTTTATTCTGTCCACTACAGTCTTTCCACTATAGTCTTTCCACTATAGTCCGTCCACTTTAGTCTTTCCACTTTAGTCTTTCCAATTTAGTCTGTCCACCTTAGTCTTTCCATTTTAGTCTTTCCACTATAGTCTGTCCACTTTAGTCTTTCCACTTTAGTCTTTCCACTTTAGTCTTTCCACTTTATTCTGTCCACTTTAGTCTTTCCACTACAGTCTGTCCACTATAGTCTTTCCACTTTAGTCTTTCCGCTTTAGTCTGTCCACTTAGTCTTTCCACTTCAGTTTGTCCACTTTAGTCTTTCCACTTTAGTCATTTCCACTATCGTCTGTCCACTTTAGTCTTTCCACTTTAGTCTTTCCACTTTAGTCTGTCCACTTTAGTCTTTCCACTATAGTCTGTCCACTTTAGTCTTTCCACTATAGTCTGTCCACTTTAGTATTTCCACTTTAGTCTTTCCACTTTAGTCTTTCCACTATAGTCTGTCCACTTTAGTCTTTCCACTATTCTCTGTCCACGTTAGTCTTTCCACTATAGTCTCCACTTTATTCTGTCCACTACAGTCTTTCCAATATAGTCTTTCCACTATAGTCTCTCCACTTTAGTCTTTCCACTTTAGTCTTTCCACTTTAGTCTGTCCACTTTAGTCTTTCCACTATAGTCTGTCCACTTCATTCTTTCCGCTATTCTCTTTCCACTTTAGTCTTTCCACTTTAGTCTTTCCACTATAGTCTCCACTTTATTCTGTCCACTACATTCTTTCCACTATAGTCGTTCCACTATAGTCTGTCCACTTTAGTCTTTCCACTTTAGTCTTTCCACTTTAGTCTGTCCGATTTAGCTTTTCCACTATAGTCTGTCCACTTTAGTCTTCCCACTTTAGTCTTTCCACTTTATTCTGTCCACTTCATTGTGTACACTTTAGTTTGTCCACTGAGTCTTTCCGCTTCAGTCTTTCCACTATAGTCTGTCCACTTTAGTCTTTCCACTTTAGTCTTTCCACTATAGTCTTTTCACTTCAGTCTGTCCACTTTAGTCTCTCCACTATAGTCTGTCCACTTTAGTCTTTCCACTATAGTCTTTCCACTTTAGTCTTTCCATTATAGTCTCCACTTTATTCTGTCCACTACAGTCTTTCCACTATAGTCTGTCCACTTTAGTCTTTCCACTATTCTCTGTCCACTTTAGTCTTTCCACTATAGTCTCCACTTTATTCTGTCCACTACATTCTTTCCACTATAGTCTTTCCACTATAGTCTGTCCACTTTAGTCTTTCCACTATTCTCTTTCCACTTTAGTCTTTCCACTATAGTCTGTCCACTTTAGTCTATCCACTATTCTCTGTCCACTTTAGTCTTTCCACTATAGTCTCCACTTTATTCTGTCCACTAGAGTCTTTCCATTATAGTCTTTCCACTATAGTCTGTCCACTTTAGTCTTTCCACTATTCTCTGTCCACTTTAGTCTTTCCACTATAGTCTCCACTTTATTATGTCCACTACAGTATTTCCACTATAGTCTTTCCACTATAGTCTGTCCACTTTAGTCTTTCCACTTTAGTTTTTCTACTTTTGTCGGTCCACTTTAGTCTTTCCACTATAGTCTGTCCACTTTAGTCTTTCCACTTTAGTCTTTCCACTTTATTCTGTCCACTTCAGTGTGTACACTTTAGTCTGTCCACTATGCTCTGTCCACTTTAGTCTTTCCACTATAGTCTCCACTTTATTCTGTCCACTACATTCTTTCCACTATAGTCTTTCCACTATAGTCTGTCCACTTTAGTCTTTCCACTATTCTCTGTCCACTTTAGTCTTTCCACTATAGTCTGTCCACTTTAGTCTATCCACTATTCTCTGTCCACTTTAGTCTTTCCACTATAGTCTCCACTTTATTCTGTCCACTACAGTCTTTCCACTATAGTCTTTCCACTATAGTCCGTCCACTTTAGTCTTTCCACTTTAGTCTTTCCAATTTAGTCTGTCCACCTTAGTCTTTCCATTTTAGTCTTTCCACTAGAGTCTGTCCAATTTAGTCTTTCCACTTTAGTCTTTCCACTTTAGTCTTTCCACTATAGTCTGTCCACTTTAGTCTTTCCACTTTAGTCTTTCCACTTTAGTCTGTCCACTTTAGTCTTTCCACTATAGTCATTTCCACTATAGTCTGTCCAATTTAGTCTTTCCACTTTAGTCTTTCCACTTTAGTCTTTCCACTTTAGTCTTTCCACTTTAGTCTTTCCACTTTAGTCCGTCCACTTTAGTCTTTCCATTCTAGTCTGTCCACTTTAGTCTTTCCACTTTAGTTTTTCCACTTCAGTATGTCCATTATAGTCTTTCCACTATAGTCTGTCCACTTTAGTCTTTCCACTTTAGTCTACCACTTTAGTCTGTCCACTTTAGTCTTTCCACTATAGTCTTTATACTATAGTCTGTCCACTTTAGTCTTTCCACTTTAGTCTTTACACTTTAGTCTGTCCACTTTAGTCTTTCCACTATAGTCATTTCCACTATAGTCTGTCCAATTTAGTCTTTCCACTTTAGTCTTTCCACTTTAGTCTTTCCACTTTAGTCTTTCCACTTTAGTCTTTCCACTTTAGTCCGTCCACTTTAGTCTTTCCATTCTAGTCTGTCCACTTTAGTCTTTCCACTTTAGTTTTTCCACTTCAGTATGTCCATTGTAGTCTTTCCACTATAGTCTGTCCACTTTAGTCTTTCCACTTTAGTCTACCACTTTAGTCTGTCCACTTTAGTCTTTCCACTATAGTCTTTATACTATAGTCTGTCCACTTTAGTCTTTCCACTTTAGTCTTTACACTTTAGTCTGTCCACTTTAGTCTTTCCACTATCGTCTGTCCACTTTAGTCTTTCCACTTTAGTCTTTCCACTTTAGTGTGTCCACTTTAGTCTTTCCACTATAGTCTGTCCACTTTAGTCTTTCCAGTATAGTCTGTCCACTTTAGTCTTTCCACTTTAGTCTTTCCACTTTAGTCTTTCCACTATAGTCTGTCCACTTTAGTCTTTCCACTATTCTCTGTCCACTTTAGTCTTTCCATTATAGTCTCCACTTTATTCTGTCCACTACAGTCTTTCCACTATTTCTTTCCACTATAGTCTGTCCACTTTAGTCTTTCCACTATTCTCTGTCCACTTTAGTCTTTCCACTATAGTCTCCACTTTATTCTGTCCACTACATTCTTTCCACTATAGTCTTTCCACTATAGTCTGTCCACTTTAGTCTTTCCTCTATTCTCTTTCCACTTTAGTCTTTCCACTATAGTCTGTCCACTTTAGTCTATCCACTATTCTCTGTCCACTTTAGTCTTTCCACTATAGTCTCCACTTTATTCTGTCCACTAGAGTCTTTCCATTATAGTCTTTCCACTATAGTCTGTCCACTTTAGTCTTTCCACTATTCTCTGTCCACTTTAGTCTTTCCACTATAGTCTCCACTTTATTATGTCCACTACAGTATTTCCACTATAGTCTTTCCACTATAGTCTGTCCACTTTAGTCTTTCCACTTTAGTTTTTCTACTTTTGTCGGTCCACTTTAGTCTTTCCACTATTGTCTGTCCACTTTAGTCTTTCCACTTTAGTCTTTCCACTTTATTCTGTCCACTTCAGTGTGTACACTTTAGTCTGTCCAATGAGTCTTTCCACTTCAGTCTTTCCACTATAGTCTGTCCACTTTAGTCTTTCCACTTTAGTCTTTCCACTATAGTCTCCACTTTATTCTGTCCACTACATTCTTTCAACTTTAGTCTTTCCACTATCCTCTGTCCACTTTAGTCTTTCCACTATAGTCTCCACTTTATTCTGTCCACTACAGTCTTTCCACTATAGTCTTTCCACTATAGTCTGTCCACTTTAGTCTTTCCACGATTATCTGTCCACTTTAGTCTTTCCACTATAGTCTGTCCACTTTAGTCTTTCCACTATTCTCTGTCCACTTTTGTCTTTCCACTATAGTCTCCACTTTATTATGTCCACTACAGTCTTTCCACTATAGTCTTTCCACTATAGTCTGTCCACTTTAGTCTTTCCACTATAGTCTCCACTTTATTCTGTCCACTACAGTCTTTCCACTATAGTCTTTCCACTATAGTCTGTCCACTTTAGTCTTTCCACTTTAGTTTTTCCACTTTAGTCTGTCCACTTTAGTCTTTCCACGACTGTCTGTCCACTTTAGTCTTTCCACTTTAGTCTTTCCACTTTACTCTGTCCACTTCAGTTTGTAAACTTTAGTCTGTCCACTGAGTATTTCCACTTCAGTCTTTCCACTATAGTCTGTCCCCTTTAGTCTTTCCACTTTAGTCTTTCCACTATAGTCTCCACTTTATTTTGTCCACTACATTCTTGTCACTTAAGTCTTTCCACTTTATTCTGTCCACTTCAGTGTGTACACTTTAGTCTGTCCAATGAGTCTTTCCACTTTAGTCTTTCCACTATAGTCTGTCCACTTTAGTCTTTCCACTTTAGTCTTTCCACTATAGTCTCTCCACTTTAGTCTTTCCACTTTAGTCTTTCCACTTTAGTCTGTCCACTTTAGTCTTTCCACTATAGTCTGTCCACTTTATTCTTTCCGCTATTCTCTTTCCATTTTAGTCTTTCCACTTTAGTCTTTCCACTATAGTCTCCACTTTATTCTGTCCACTACATTCTTTCCACTATAGTCGTTCCACTATAGTCTGTCCACTTTAGTCTTTCCACTTTAGTCTTTCCACTTTAGTCTGTCCGATTTAGTCTTTCCACTATAGTCTGTCCACTTTAGTCTTTCCACTTTAGTCTTTCCACTTTATTCTGTCCACTTAATTGTGTACACTTTAGTTTGTCCACTGAGTCTTTCCGCTTCAGTCTTTCCACTATAGTCTGTCCACTTTAGTCTTTCCACTTTAGTCTTTCCACTATAGTCTTTTCACTTCAGTCTGTCCACTTTAGTCTTTCCACTATAGTCTGTCCACTTTAGTCTTTCCACTATAGTCTTTCCACTTTAGTCTTTCCATTATAGTCTCCACTTTATTCTGTCCACTACAGTCTTTCCACTATTTCTTTCCACTATAGTCTGTCCACTTTAGTCTTTCCACTCTTCTCTGTCCACTTTAGTCTTTCCACTATAGTCTCCACTTTATTCTGTCCACTACATTCTTTCCACTATAGTCTTTCCACTATAGTCTGTCCACTTTAGTCTTTCCACTATTCTCTTTCCACTTTAGTCTTTCCACTATAGTCTGTCCACTTTAGTCTATCCACTATTCTCTGTCCACTTTAGTCTTTCCACTATAGTCTCCACTTTATTCTGTCCACTAGAGTCTTTCCATTATAGTCTTTCCACTATAGTCTGTCCACTTTAGTCTTTCCACTATTCTCTGTCCACTTCAGTCTTTCCACTATAGTCTCCACTTTATTATGTCCACTACAGTATTTCCACTATAGTCTTTCCACTATAGTCTGTCCACTTTAGTCTTTCCACTTTAGTTTTTCCACTTTTGTCTGTCCACTTTAGTCTTTCCACTATAGTCTGTCCACTTTAGTCTTTCCACTTTAGTCTTTAAACTTTATTCTGTCCACTTCAGTGTGTACACTTTAGTCTGTCCAATGAGTCTTTCCACTTCAGTCTTTCCACTATAGTCTGTCCACTTTAGTCTTTCCACTTTAGTCTTTCCACTATAGTCTCCACTGTATTCTGTCCACTACATTCTTTCAACTTTAGTCTTTCCACTATCCTCTGTCCACTTTAGTCTTTCCACTATAGTCTCCACTTTATTCTGTCCACTACAGTCTTTCCACTATAGTCTTTCCACTATAGTCTGTCCACTTTAGTCTTTCCACGATTATCTATCCACTTTAGTCTTTCCACTATAGTCTGTCCACTTTAGTCTTTCCACTATTCTCTGTCCACTTTTGTCTTTCCACTATAGTCTCCACTTTATTATGTCCACTACAGTCTTTCCACTATAGTCTTTCCACTATAGTCTGTCCACTTTAGTCTTTCCACTATAGTCTCCACTTTATTCTGTCCACTACAGTCTTTCCACTATAGTCTTTCCACTATAGTCTGTCCACTTTAGTCTTTCCACTTTAGTTTTTCCACTTTAGTCTGTCCACTTTAGTCTTTCCACGACTGTCTGTCCACTTTAGTCTTTCCACTTTACTCTTTCCACTTTATTCTGTCCACTTCAGTTTGTAAACTTTAGTCTGTCCACTGAGTATTTCTACTTCAGTCTTTCCACTATAGTCTGTCCCCTTTAGTCTTTCCACTTTAGTCTTTCCACTATTCTCTGTCCACTTTAGTCTTTCCACTATTCTCTGTCCACTTTAGTCTTTCCACTATTCTCTGTCCACTTTAGTCTTTCCACTATAGTCTCCACTTTATTATGTCCACTACAGTCTTTCCACTATAGTCTTTCCACTTTAGTCTTTCCGCTTTAGTCTGTCCACTTAGTCTTTCCACTTCAGTCTTTTCAATAGAGTCTGTCCACTTTAGTCTTTCCACTTAGTCTTTCCACTAGAGTCTGTCCAATTTAGTCTTTCCAGTATAGTCTGTCCACTTTAGTCTTTCCACTTTAGTCTTTCCACTTTAGTCTTTTCACTATAGTCTGTCCACTTTAGTCTTTCCACTATTCTCTGTCCACTTTAGTCTTTCCATTATAGTCTCCACTTTATTCTGTCCACTACAGTCTTTCCACTATTTCTTTCCACTATAGTCTGTCCACTTTAGTCTTTCCACTATTCTCTGTCCACTTTAGTCTTTCCACTATAGTCTCCACTTTATTCTGTCCACTACATTCTTTCCACTATAGTCTTTCCACTATAGTCTGTCCACTTTAGTCTTTCCTCTATTCTCTTTCCACTTTAGTCTTTCCACTATAGTCTGTCCACTTTAGTCTATCCACTATTCTCTGTCCACTTTAGTCTTTCCACTATAGTCTCCACTTTATTCTGTCCACTAGAGTCTTTCCATTATAGTCTTTCCACTATAGTCTGTCCACTTTAGTCTTTCCACTATTCTCTGTCCACTTTAGTCTTTCCACTATAGTCTCCACTTTATTATGTCCACTACAGTATTTCCACTATAGTCTTTCCACTATAGTCTGTCCACTTTAGTCTTTCCACTTTAGTTTTTCTACTTTTGTCGGTCCACTTTAGTCTTTCCACTATAGTCTGTCCACTTTAGTCTTTCCACTTTAGTCTTTCCACTTTATTCTGTCCACTTCAGTGTGTACACTTTAGTCTGTCCAATGAGTCTTTCCACTTCAGTCTTTCCACTATAGTCTGTCCACTTTAGTCTTTCCACTTTAGTCTTTCCACTATAGTCTCCACTTTATTCTGTCCACTACATTCTTTCAACTTTAGTCTTTCCACTATCCTCTGTCCACTTTAGTCTTTCCACTATAGTCTCCACTTTATTCTGTCCACTACAGTCTTTCCACTATAGTCTTTCCACTATAGTCTGTCCACTTTAGTCTTTCCACGATTATCTGTCCACTTTAGTCTTTCCACTATATTCTGTCCACTTTAGTCTTTCCACTATTCTCTGTCCACTTTTGTCTTTCCACTATAGTCTCCACTTTATTATGTCCACTACAGTCTTTCCACTATAGTTTTTCCACTATAGTCTGTCCACTTTAGTCTTTCCACTATAGTCTCCACTTTATTCTGTCCACTACAGTCTTTCCACTATAGTCTTTCCACTATAGTCTGTCCACTTTAGTCTTTCCACTTTAGTTTTTCCACTTTAGTCTGTCCACTTTAGTCTTTCCACGACTGTCTGTCCACTTTAGTCTTTCCACTTTAGTCTTTCCACTTTATTCTGTCCACTTCAGTTTGTAAACTTTAGTCTGTCCACTGAGTATTTCCACTTCAGTCTTTCCACTATAGTCTGTCCCCTTTAGTCTTTCCACTTTAGTCTTTCCACTATAGTCTCCACTTTATTTTGTCCACTACATTCTTGTCACTTAAGTCTTTCCACTTTATTCTGTCCACTTCAGTGTGTACAATTTAGTCTGTCCAATGAGTCTTTCCACTTTAGTCTTTCCACTATAGTCTGTCCACTTTAGTCTTTCCACTTTAGTCTTTCCACTATAGTCTCTCCACTTTAGTCTTTCCACTTTAGTCTTTCCACTTTAGTCTGTCCACTTTAGTCTTTCCACTATAGTCTGTCCACTTTATTCTTTCCGCTATTCTCTTTCCATTTTAGTCTTTCCACTTTAGTCTTTCCACTATAGTCTCCACTTTATTCTGTCCACTACATTCTTTCCACTATAGTCGTTCCACTATAGTCTGTCCACTTTAGTCTTTCCACTTTAGTCTTTCCACTTTAGTCTGTCCGATTTAGTCTTTCCACTATAGTCTGTCCACTTTAGTCTTTCCACTTTAGTCTTTCCACTTTATTCTGTCCACTTAATTGTGTACACTTTAGTTTGTCCACTGAGTCTTTCCGCTCAGTCTTTCCACTATAGTCTGTCCACTTTAGTCTTTCCACTTTAGTCTTTCCACTATAGTCTTTTCACTTCAGTCTGTCCACTTTAGTCTTTCCACTATAGTCTGTCCACTTTAGTCTTTCCACTATAGTCTTTCCACTTTAGTCTTTCCATTATAGTCTCCACTTTATTCTGTCCACTACAGTCTTTCCACTATTTCTTTCCACTATAGTCTGTCCACTTTAGTCTTTCCACTATTCTCTGTCCACTTTAGTCTTTCCACTATAGTCTCCACTTTATTCTGTCCACTACATTCTTTCCACTATAGTCTTTCCACTATAGTCTGTCCACTTTAGTCTTTCCACTATTCTCTTTCCACTTTAGTCTTTCCACTATAGTCTGTCCACTTTAGTCTATCCACTATTCTCTGTCCACTTTAGTCTTTCCACTATAGTCTCCACTTTATTCTGTCCACTAGAGTCTTTCCATTATAGTCTTTCCACTATAGTCTGTCCACTTTAGTCTTTCCACTATTCTCTGTCCACTTTAGTCTTTCCACTATAGTCTCCACTTTATTATGTCCACTACAGTATTTCCACTATAGTCTTTCCACTATAGTCTGTCCACTTTAGTCTTTCCACTTTAGTTTTTCCACTTTTGTCTGTCCACTTTAGTCTTTCCACTATAGTCTGTCCACTTTAGTCTTTCCACTTTAGTCTTTAAACTTTATTCTGTCCACTTCAGTGTGTACACTTTAGTCTGTCCAATGAGTCTTTCCACTTCAGTCTTTCCACTATAGTCTGTCCACTTTAGTCTTTCCACTTTAGTCTTTCCACTATAGTCTCCACTGTATTCTGTCCACTACATTGTTTCAACTTTAGTCTTTCCACTATCCTCTGTCCACTTTAGTCTTTCCACTATAGTCTCCACTTTATTCTGTCCACTACAGTCTTTCCACTATAGTCTTTCCACTATAGTCTGTCCACTTTAGTCTTTCCACGATTATCTATCCACTTTAGTCTTTCCACTATAGTCTGTCCACTTTAGTCTTTCCACTATTCTCTGTCCACTTTTGTCTTTCCACTATAGTCTCCACTTTATTATGTCCACTACAGTCTTTCCACTATAGTCTTTCCACTATAGTCTGTCCACTTTAGTCTTTCCACTATAGTCTCCACTTTATTCTGTCCACTACAGTCTTTCCACTATAGTCTTTCCACTATAGTCTGTCCACTTTAGTCTTTCCACTTTAGTTTTTCCACTTTAGTCTGTCCACTTTAGTCTTTCCACGACTGTCTGTCCACTTTAGTCTTTCCACTTTAGTCTTTCCACTTTATTCTGTCCACTTCAGTTTGTAAACTTTAGTCTGTCCACTGAGTATTTCTACTTCAGTCTTTCCACTATAGTCTGTCCCCTTTAGTCTTTCCACTTTAGTCTTTCCACTATTCTCTGTCCACTTTAGTCTTTCCACTATTCTCTGTCCACTTTAGTCTTTCCACTATTCTCTGTCCACTTTAGTCTTTCCACTATAGTCTCCACTTTATTATGTCCACTACAGTCTTTCCACTATAGTCTTTCCACTTTAGTCTTTCCGCTTTAGTCTGTCCACTTAGTCTTTCCACTTCAGTCTTTTCAATAGAGTCTGTCCACTTTAGTCTTTCCACTTAGTCTTTCCACTAGAGTCTGTCCAATTTAGTCTTTCCACTTTAGTCTTTCCACTATAGTCTTTCCACTATAGTCTGTCCACTTTAGTCTTTCCACTTTAGTCTTTCCACTTTAGTCTGTCCACTTTAGTCTTTCCACTATAGTCATTTCCACTATAGTCTGTCCAATTTAGTCTTTCCACTTTAGTCTTTCCACTTTAGTCTTTCCACTTTAGTCTTTCCACTTTAGTCCGTCCACTTTAGTCTTTCCATTATAGTCTGTCCACTTTAGTCTTTCCACTTTAGTTTTTCCACTTCAGTATGTCCATTATAGTCTTTCCACTATAGTCTGTCCACTTTAATCTTTCCACTTTAGTCTACCACTTTAGTCTGTCCACTTTAGTCTTTCCACTATAGTCTTTATACTATAGTCTGTCCACTTTAGTCTTTCCACTTTAGTCTTTCCACTTTAGTCTGTCCACTTTAGTCTTTCCACTATAGTCTGTCCACTATAGTCTTTCCACTTTAGTCTTTCCGCTTTAGTCTGTCCACTAGGTCTTTCCACTTCAGTCTGTCCACTTTAGTCTTTCCACTTTAGTCATTTCCACTATCGTCTGTCCACTTTAGTCTTTCCACTTTAGTCTTTCCACTTTAGTGTGTCCACTTTAGTCTTTCCACTATAGTCTGTCCACTTTAGTCTTTCCAGTATAGTCTGTCCACTTTAGTCTTTCCACTTTAGTCTTTCCACTTTAGTCTTTCCACTATAGTCTGTCCACTTTAGTCTTTCCACTATTCTCTGTCCACTTTAGTCTTTCCACTATAGTCTCCACTTTATTCTGTCCACTACAGTGTTTCCAATATAGTCTTTCCACTTTAGTCTTTCCACTTTAGTCTGTCCACTTTAGTCTTTCCACTATAGTCTGTCCACTTTATTCTTTCCACTATTCTCTTTCCACTTTAGTCTTTCCACTATTCTCTGTCCACTTTAGTCTTTCCACTATAGTCTCCACTTTATTCTGTCCACTACAGTCTTTCCAATATAGTCTTTCCACTATAGTCACTCCACTTTAGTCTTTCCACTTTAGTCTTTCCACTTTAGTCTGTCCACTTTAGTCTTTCCACTATAGTCTGTCCACTTTATTCTTTCCACTATTCTCTTTCCACTTTATTCTTTCCACTATTCTCTTTCCACTTTAGTCTTTCCACTTTAGTCTTTCCACAATAGTCTCCACTTTATTCTGTCCACTACATTCTTTAAACTATAGTTGTTCCACTATAGGCTGTCCACTTTAGTCTTTCCACTTTAGTCTGTCCACTTTAGTCTTTACACTATAGAGTGTCCACTTTAGTCTTTCCACTACAGTCTGTCCACTTTAGTCTTTCCACTTTATTCTGTCCACTTCATTGTGTACACTTTAGTTTGTCCACTGAGTCTTTCCACTTCAGTCTTTCCACTATAGTCTGTCCACTTTAGTCTTTCCACTTTAGTCTTTCCACTATAGTCTTTTCACTTCAGTCTGTCCACTTTAGTCTTTCCACTATAGTCTGTCCACTTTAGTCTTTCCACTATAGTCTTTCCACTTTAGTCTGTCCACTTAGTCTTTCCACTCCAGTCATTTCACTATAGTCTGTCCACTTTAGTCTTTCCACTATTATCTGTCCACTTTAGTCTTTCCACTTTAGTCTTTCCATTATAGTCTCCACTTTATTCTGTCCACTACAGTCTTTCCACTATGTCTTTTCACTATAGTCTGTCCACTTTAGTCTTTCCACTATTCTCTGTCCACTTTAGTCTTTCCACTATAGTCTCCACTTTATTCTGTCCACTACATTCTTTCCACTATAGTCTTTCCACTATAGTCTGTCCACTTTAGTCTTTCCACTATTCTCTGTCCACTTTAGTCTTTCAGCTATAGTCTGTCCACTTTAGTCTATCCACTATTCTCTGTCCACTTAATCTTTCCACTATAGTCTCCACTTTATTCTGTCCACTACAGTCTTTTCATTATAGTTTTTCCACTATAGTCTGTCCACTTTAGTCTTTCCACTATTCTCTGTCCACTTTAGTCTTTCCACTATAGTCTCCACTTCATTATGTCCACTACAGTATTTCCACTATAGTCTTTCCACTATAGTCTGTCCACTTTAGTCTTTCCACTATAGTCTCCACTTAATTCTGTCCACTACAGTCTTTCCACTATAGTCTTTCCATTATAGTCTGTCCACTTTAGTCTTTCCACTTTATTCTGTCCACTTCAGTGTGTACACTTTAGTCTGTCCAATGAGTCTTTCCACTTCAGTCTTTCCACTATAGTCTGTCCAGTTTAGTCTTTCCACTTTAGTCTTTCCACTATAGTCTCCACTTTATTCTGTCCACTACATTCTTTCAACTTTAGTCTTTCCACTATCCTCTGTCCACTTTAGTCTTTCCACTATAGTCTCCACTTTATTCTGTCCACTACAGTCTCTCCACTATAGTCTTTCCACTATAGTCTGTCCACTTTAGTCTTTCCACTATTATCTGTCCACTTAAGTCTTTCCACTATAGTCTTTCCATTATAGTCTGTCCACTTTAGTCTTTCCACTTTAGTTTTTCCACTTTAGTCTGTCCACTTTAGTCTTTCCACTATAGTCTGTCCACTTTAGTCTTTCCACTTTAGTCTTTCCACTTTATTCTGTCCACTTCAGTGTGTACACTTTAGTCTGTCCAATGAGTCTTTCCACTTCAGTCTTTCCACTATAGTCTGTCCACTTTTTTCTTTCCACTTTAGTCTTTCTACTATAGTCTCCACTTTATTCTGTCCACTACATTCTTTCAACTTTTGTCTTTCCACTATCCTCTGTCCACTTTAGTCTTTCCACTATAGTCTCCACTTTATTCTGTCCACTACAGTCTTTCCACTATAGTCTTTCCACTATAGTCTGTCCACTTTAGTCTTTCCACGATTATCTGTCCACTTTAGTCTTTCCACTATAGTCTGTCCACTTTAGTCTTTCCACTATTCTCTGTCCACTTTTGTCTTTCCACTATAGTCTCCACTTTATTATGTCCACTACAGTCTTTCCACTATAGTCTTTCCACTATAGTCTGTCCACTTTAGTCTTTCCACTATAGTTTCCAATTAATTCTGTCCACTACAGTCTTTTCACTATAGTCTTTCCACTATAGTCTGTCCACTTTAGTCTTTCCACTTTAGTTTTTCCACTTTAGTCTGTCCACTTTAGTCTTTCCACTATAGTCGGTCCACTTTAGTCTTTCCACTTTAGTCTTTCCACTTTATTCTGTCACTTCAGTGTGTACACTTTAGTCTGTCCAATGAGTCTTTCCACTTCAGTCTTACCACTATAGTCTGTCCACTTTAGTCTTTCCACTTTAGTCTTTCCACTATAGTCTCCACTTTATTCTGTCCACTACATTCTTTCAACTTTAGTCTTTCCACTATCCTCTGTCCACTTTAGTCTTGCCACTATAGTCTCCACTTTATTCTGTCCACTACAGTCTTTCCACTATAGTCTTTCCACTATAGTCTGTCCACTTTAGTCTTTCCACGATTATCTGTCCACTTTAGTCTTTCCACTATAGTCTGTCCACTTTAGTCTTTCCACTATTCTCTGTCCACTTTTGTCTTTCCACTATAGTCTCCACTTTATTATGTCCACTACAGTCTTTCCACTATAGTCTTTCCACTATAGTCTGTCCACTTTAGTCTTTCCACTATAGTCTCCACTTTATTCTGTCCACTACAGTCTTTCCACTATAGTCTTTCCACTATAGTCTGTCCACTTTAGTCTTTCCACTTTAGTTTTTCCACTTTAGTCTGTCCACTTTAGTCTTTCCACGACTGTCTGTCCACTTTAGTCTTTCCACGACTGTCTGTCCACTTTAGTCTTTCCACTTTAGTCTTTCCACTTTATTCTGTCCACTTCAGTGTGTAAACTTTAGTCTGTCCACTGAGTATTTCCACTTCAGTCTTTCCACTATAATCTGTCCCCTTCAGTCTTTCCACTTTAGTCTTTCCACTATAGTCTCCACTTTATTTTGTCCACTACATTCTTTCCACTTTAGTCTTTCCACTTTATTCTGTCCACTTCAGTGTGTACACTTTAGTCTGTCCAATGAGTCTTTCCATTTTAGTATTTCCACTATAGTCTGTCCACTTTAGTCTTTCCACTATTCTCTGTCCACTTTAGTCTTTCCACTATTCTCTGTCCACTTTAGTCTTTCCACTATAGTCTCCACTTTATTATGTCCACTACAGTCTTTCCACTATAGTCTTTCCACTTTAGTCTTTCCGCTTTAGTCTGTCCACTTAGTCTTTCCACTTCAGTCTTTTCAATAGAGTCTGTCCACTTTAGTCTTTCCACTTTAGTCTTTCCACTATTCTCTGTCCACTTTAGTCTTTCCACAATAGTCTCCACTTTATTCTGTCCACTACAGTCTTTCCAATATAGTCTTTCCACTATAGTCTGTCCACTTTAGTCTTTCCACTATTCTCTGTCCACTTTAGTCTTTCCACTATTCTCTGTCCACTTTAGTCTTTCCACTATAGTCTCCACTTTATTATGTCCACTACAGTCTTTCCACTATAGTCTTTCCACTTTAGTCTTTCCGCTTTAGTCTGTCCACTTAGTCTTTCCACTTCAGTCTTTTCAATAGAGTCTGTCCACTTTAGTCTTTCCACTTAGTCTTTCCACTAGAGTCTGTCCACTTTAGTATTTCCAGTTAGTCTGTCAACTTTAGTCTTTCCACTTTAGTCATTTCCACTATAGTCTGTCCACTTTAGTCTTTCCACTTTAGTCTGTCCACTTTAGTCTGTCCACTATAGTCTGTCCACTTTAGTCTTTTCACTAATCTCTGTCCAATTTAGTCTTTCCACTTTAGTCTTGCCACAATAGTCTCCACTTTATTCTGTCCACTACAGTCTTTCCACTATAGTCTTTCCACTATAGTCTGTCCACTTTAGTCTTTCCACTTCAGTCTTTCCACTTTAGTCTGTCCAATTTAGTCTTTCCACTATAGTCTTTCCACTATAGTCTGTCCACTTTAGTCTTTCCACTTTAGTCTGTCCACTTTAGTCTTTCCACTATAGTCTGTCCACTATAGTCTTTCAACTTTAGTCTTTCCGCTTTAGTCTGTCCACTAGGTCTTTCCACTTCAGTCTGTCCACTTTAGTCTTTCCACTTTAGTCATTTCCACTATCGTCTGTCCACTTTAGTCTTTCCACTTTAGTCTTTACACTTTAGTGTGTCCACTTTAGTCTTTCCACTATAGTCTGTCCACTTTAGTCTTTCCACTATAGTCTGTCCACTTTAGTCTTTCCACTTTTGTCTCTCCACTTTAGTCTTTCCACTATAGTCCGTCCACTTTAGTCTTTCCACTATTCTCTGTCCACTTTAGTCTTTCCACTATAGTCTCCACTTTATTCTGTCCACTACAGTCTTTCCAATATAGTCTTTCCACTATAGTCACACTACTTTAGTCTTTCCACTTTAGTCTTTCCACTTTATTCCGTCCACTTTAGTCTTTCCACTATAGTCTGTCCACTTTATTCTTTCCACTATTCTCTTTCCACTATAGTCTTTCCACTTAAGTCTTTCCACTATAGTCTCCACTTTATTCTGTTCACTACATTCTTTCCACTATAGCCGTTCCACTATAGGCTGTCCACTTTAGTCTTTCCACTTTAGTTTTTCCACTTTAGTCTGTCCACTTTAGTCTTTCCACTTTATTCTGTCCACTTCAGTGTGTAAAACTTTAGTCTGTCCAATGAGTCTTTCCACTTCAGTCTTTCCACTATAGTCTGTCCACTTTAGTCTTTCCACTTTAGTCTTTCCACTATAGTCTCCACTTTATTCTGTCCACTACATTCTTTCAACTTTAGTCTTTCCACTATCACTTTAGTCTGTCCACTTTAGTCTTTACACTATAGTCTGTCCACTTTAGTCTTTCCACTATAGTCTGTCCACTTTAGTCTTTCCACTTTAGTCTTTCCACTTTAGTCTTTCCACTATTCTCTGTCCACTTTAGTCTTTCCACAATAGTCTCCACTTTATTCTGTCCACTACAGTCTTTCCAATATAGTCTTTCCACTATAGTCTGTCCACTTTAGTCTTTCCACTATTCTCTGTCCACTTTAGTCTTTCCACTATTCTCTGTCCACTTTAGTCTTTCCACTATAGTCTCCACTTTATTATGTCCACTACAGTCTTTCCACTATAGTCTTTCCACTTTAGTCTTTCCGCTTTAGTCTGTCCACTTAGTCTTTCCACTTCAGTCTTTTCAATAGAGTCTGTCCACTTTAGTCTTTCCACTTAGTCTTTCCACTAGAGTCTGTCCACTTTAGTATTTCCAGTTAGTCTGTCAACTTTAGTCTTTCCACTTTAGTCATTTCCACTATATTCTGTCCACTTTAGTCTTTCCACTTTAGTCTGTCCACTTTAGTCTTTCCACTATAGTCTGTCCACTTTAGTCTTTTCACTAATCTCTGTCCAATTTAGTCTTTCCACTTTAGTCTTTCCACAATAGTCTCCACTTTATTCTGTCCACTACAGTCTTTCCACTATAGTCTTTCCACTATAGTCTGTCCACTTTAGTCTTTCCACTTTAGTCTTTCCACTTTAGTCTGTCCACTTTAGTCTTTCCACTATAGTCTTTCCACTATAGTCTGTCCACTTTAGTCTTTCCACTTTAGTCTGTCCACTTTAGTCTTTCCACTATAGTCTGTCCACTATAGTCTTTCAACTTTAGTCTTTCCGCTTTAGTCTGTCCACTAGGTCTTTCCACTTCAGTCTGTCCACTTTAGTCTTTCCACTTTAGTCATTTCCACTATCGTCTGTCCACTTTAGTCTTTCCACTTTAGTCTTTACACTTTAGTGTGTCCACTTTAGTCTTTCCACTATAGTCTGTCCACTTTAGTCTTTCCACTATAGTCTGTCCACTTTAGTCTTTCCACTTTTGTCTCTCCACTTTAGTCTTTCCACTATAGTCCGTCCACTTTAGTCTTTCCACTATTCTCTGTCCACTTTAGTCTTTCCACTATAGTCTCCACTTTATTCTGTCCACTACAGTCTTTCCAATATAGTCTTTCCACTATAGTCACACTACTTTAGTCTTTCCACTTTAGTCTTTCCACTTTATTCCGTCCACTTTAGTCTTTCCACTATAGTCTGTCCACTTTATTCTTTCCACTATTCTCTTTCCACTATAGTCTTTCCACTTAAGTCTTTCCACTATAGTCTCCACTTTATTCTGTTCACTACATTCTTTCCACTATAGCCGTTCCACTATAGGCTGTCCACTTTAGTCTTTCCACTTTAGTTTTTCCACTTTAGTCTGTCCACTTTAGTCTTTCCACTTTATTCTGTCCACTTCAGTGTGTAAAACTTTAGTCTGTCCAATGAGTCTTTCCACTTCAGTCTTTCCACTATAGTCTGTCCACTTTAGTCTTTCCACTTTAGTCTTTCCACTATAGTCTCCACTTTATTCTGTCCACTACATTCTTTCAACTTTAGTCTTTCCACTATCACTTTAGTCTGTCCACTTTAGTCTTTACACTATAGTCTGTCCACTTTAGTCTTTCCACTATAGTCTGTCCACTTTAGTCTTTCCACTTTAGTCTTTCCACTTTATTCTGTCCACTTCATTGTGTACACTTTAGTTTGTCCACTGAGTCTTTCCACTTCAGTCTTTCCACTATAGTCTGTCCACTTTAGTCTTTCCACTTTAGTCTTTCCACTATAGTCTTTTCACTTCAGTCTGTCCACTTTAGTCTTTCCACTATAGTCTGTCCACTTTAGTGTTTCCACTATAGTCTTTCCACTTTAGTCTGTCCACTTAGTCTTTCCACTTCAGTCATTTCACTATAGTCTGTCCACTTTAGTCTTTCCACTCTTCTCTGTCCACTTTAGTCTTTCCACTTTAGTCTTTCCATTATAGTCTCCACTTTATTCTGTCCACTACAGTCTTTCCACTATGTCTTTCCACTATAGTCTGTCCACTTTAGTCTTTCCACTATTCTCTGTCCACTTTAGTCTTTCCACCATAGTCTCCACTTTATTCTGTCCACTACATTCTTTCCACTATAGTCTTTCCACTATAGTCTGTCCACTTTAGTCTTTCCACTATTCTCTGTCCACTTTAGTCTTTCCACTATAGTCTGTCCACTTTAGTCTATCCACTATTCTCTGTCCACTTTAGTCTTTCCACTATAGTCTCCACTTTATTCTGTCCACTACAGTCTTCCCATTATAGTCTTTCCACTATAGTCTGTCCACTTTAGTCTTTCCACTATTCTCTGTCCACTTCAGTCTTTCCACTATAGTCTCCACTTCATTATGTCCTCTACAGTATTTCCACTATAGTCTTTCCACTATAGTCTTTCCATTATAGTCTGTCCACTTTAGTCTTTCCACTTTAGTTTTTCCACTTCAGTCTGTTCACTTTAGTCTTTCCACTATAGTCTGTCCACTTTAGTCTTTCCACTTTAGTCTTTCCACTTTATTCTGTCCACTTCAGTGTGTCCACTTTAGTCTGTCCAATGAGTCTTTCCACTTCAGTCTTTCCACTATAGTCTGTCCACTTTAGTCTTTCCACTTTAGTCTTTCCACTATAGTCTCCACTTTATTCTGTCCACTACATTCTTTCAACTTTAGTCTTTCCACTATCCTCTGTCCACTTTAGTCTTTCCACTATAGTCTCCACTTTATTCTGTCCACTACAGTCTTTCCACTATAGTCTATCCAATATAGTCTGTCCACTTTAGTCTTTCCACGATTATCTGTCCACTTTAGTCTTTCCACTATAGTCTTTCCATTATAGTCTGTCCACTTTAGTCTTTCCACTTTAGTTTTTCCACTTTAGTCTGTCCACTTTAGTCTTTCCACTTTAGTCTTTCCACTTTATTCTGTCCACTTCAGTGTGTCCACTTTAGTCTGTCCAATGAGTCTTTCCACTTCAGTCTTTCCACTATAGTCTGTCCACTTTAGTCTTTCCACTTTAGTCTTTCCACTATAGTCTCCACTTTATTCTGTCCACTACATTCTTTCAACTTTAGTCTTTCCACTATCCTCTGTCCACTTTAGTCTTTCCACTATAGTCTCCACTTTATTCTGTCCACTACAGTCTTTCCACTATAGTCTATCCAATATAGTCTGTCCACTTTAGTCTTTCCACGATTATCTGTCCACTTTAGTCTTTCCACTATAGTCTTTCCATTATAGTCTGTCCACTTTATTCCGTCCACTTTAGTCTTTCCACTATAGTCTGTCCACTTTATTCTTTCCACTATTCTCTTTCCACTATAGTCTTTCCACTTAAGTCTTTCCACTATAGTCTCCACTTTATTCTGTTCACTACATTCTTTCCACTATAGCCGTTCCACTATAGGCTGTCCACTTTAGTCTTTCCACTTTAGTTTTTCCACTTTAGTCTGTCCACTTTAGTCTTTCCACTTTATTCTGTCCACTTCAGTGTGTAAAACTTTAGTCTGTCCAATGAGTCTTTCCACTTCAGTCTTTCCACTATAGTCTGTCCACTTTAGTCTTTCCACTTTAGTCTTTCCACTATAGTCTCCACTTTATTCTGTCCACTACATTCTTTCAACTTTAGTCTTTCCACTATCACTTTAGTCTGTCCACTTTAGTCTTTACACTATAGTCTGTCCACTTTAGTCTTTCCACTATAGTCTGTCCACTTTAGTCTTTCCACTTTAGTCTTTCCACTTTAGTCTTTCCACTATTCTCTGTCCACTTTAGTCTTTCCACAATAGTCTCCACTTTATTCTGTCCACTACAGTCTTTCCAATATAGTCTTTCCACTATAGTCTGTCCACTTTAGTCTTTCCACTATTCTCTGTCCACTTTAGTCTTTCCACTATTCTCTGTCCACTTTAGTCTTTCCACTATAGTCTCCACTTTATTATGTCCACTACAGTCTTTCCACTATAGTCTTTCCACTTTAGTCTTTCCGCTTTAGTCTGTCCACTTAGTCTTTCCACTTCAGTCTTTTCAATAGAGTCTGTCCACTTTAGTCTTTCCACTTAGTCTTTCCACTAGAGTCTGTCCACTTTAGTATTTCCAGTTAGTCTGTCAACTTTAGTCTTTCCACTTTAGTCATTTCCACTATATTCTGTCCACTTTAGTCTTTCCACTTTAGTCTGTCCACTTTAGTCTTTCCACTATAGTCTGTCCACTTTAGTCTTTTCACTAATCTCTGTCCAATTTAGTCTTTCCACTTTAGTCTTTCCACAATAGTCTCCACTTTATTCTGTCCACTACAGTCTTTCCACTATAGTCTTTCCACTATAGTCTGTCCACTTTAGTCTTTCCACTTTAGTCTTTCCACTTTAGTCTGTCCACTTTAGTCTTTCCACTATAGTCTTTCCACTATAGTCTGTCCACTTTAGTCTTTCCACTTTAGTCTGTCCACTTTAGTCTTTCCACTATAGTCTGTCCACTATAGTCTTTCAACTTTAGTCTTTCCGCTTTAGTCTGTCCACTAGGTCTTTCCACTTCAGTCTGTCCACTTTAGTCTTTCCACTTTAGTCATTTCCACTATCGTCTGTCCACTTTAGTCTTTCCACTTTAGTCTTTACACTTTAGTGTGTCCACTTTAGTCTTTCCACTATAGTCTGTCCACTTTAGTCTTTCCACTATAGTCTGTCCACTTTAGTCTTTCCACTTTTGTCTCTCCACTTTAGTCTTTCCACTATAGTCCGTCCACTTTAGTCTTTCCACTATTCTCTGTCCACTTTAGTCTTTCCACTATAGTCTCCACTTTATTCTGTCCACTACAGTCTTTCCAATATAGTCTTTCCACTATAGTCACACTACTTTAGTCTTTCCACTTTAGTCTTTCCACTTTATTCCGTCCACTTTAGTCTTTCCACTATAGTCTGTCCACTTTATTCTTTCCACTATTCTCTTTCCACTATAGTCTTTCCACTTAAGTCTTTCCACTATAGTCTCCACTTTATTCTGTTCACTACATTCTTTCCACTATAGCCGTTCCACTATAGGCTGTCCACTTTAGTCTTTCCACTTTAGTTTTTCCACTTTAGTCTGTCCACTTTAGTCTTTCCACTTTATTCTGTCCACTTCAGTGTGTAAAACTTTAGTCTGTCCAATGAGTCTTTCCACTTCAGTCTTTCCACTATAGTCTGTCCACTTTAGTCTTTCCACTTTAGTCTTTCCACTATAGTCTCCACTTTATTCTGTCCACTACATTCTTTCAACTTTAGTCTTTCCACTATCACTTTAGTCTGTCCACTTTAGTCTTTACACTATAGTCTGTCCACTTTAGTCTTTCCACTATAGTCTGTCCACTTTAGTCTTTCCACTTTAGTCTTTCCACTTTATTCTGTCCACTTCATTGTGTACACTTTAGTTTGTCCACTGAGTCTTTCCACTTCAGTCTTTCCACTATAGTCTGTCCACTTTAGTCTTTCCACTTTAGTCTTTCCACTATAGTCTTTTCACTTCAGTCTGTCCACTTTAGTCTTTCCACTATAGTCTGTCCACTTTAGTGTTTCCACTATAGTCTTTCCACTTTAGTCTGTCCACTTAGTCTTTCCACTTCAGTCATTTCACTATAGTCTGTCCACTTTAGTCTTTCCACTCTTCCCTGTCCACTTTAGTCTTTCCACTTTAGTCTTTCCATTATAGTCTCCACTTTATTCTGTCCACTACAGTCTTTCCACTATGTCTTTCCACTATAGTCTGTCCACTTTAGTCTTTCCACTATTCTCTGTCCACTTTAGTCTTTCCACCATAGTCTCCACTTTATTCTGTCCACTACATTCTTTCCACTATAGTCTTTCCACTATAGTCTGTCCACTTTAGTCTTTCCACTATTCTCTGTCCACTTTAGTCTTTCCACTATAGTCTGTCCACTTTAGTCTATCCACTATTCTCTGTCCACTTTAGTCTTTCCACTATAGTCTCCACTTTATTCTGTCCACTACAGTCTTCCCATTATAGTCTTTCCACTATAGTCTGTCCACTTTAGTCTTTCCACTATTCTCTGTCCACTTCAGTCTTTCCACTATAGTCTCCACTTCATTATGTCCTCTACAGTATTTCCACTATAGTCTTTCCACTATAGTCTTTCCATTATAGTCTGTCCACTTTAGTCTTTCCACTTTAGTTTTTCCACTTCAGTCTGTTCACTTTAGTCTTTCCACTATAGTCTGTCCACTTTAGTCTTTCCACTTTAGTCTTTCCACTTTATTCTGTCCACTTCAGTGTGTCCACTTTAGTCTGTCCAATGAGTCTTTCCACTTCAGTCTTTCCACTATAGTCTGTCCACTTTAGTCTTTCCACTTTAGTCTTTCCACTATAGTCTCCACTTTATTCTGTCCACTACATTCTTTCAACTTTAGTCTTTCCACTATCCTCTGTCCACTTTAGTCTTTCCACTATAGTCTCCACTTTATTCTGTCCACTACAGTCTTTCCACTATAGTCTATCCAATATAGTCTGTCCACTTTAGTCTTTCCACGATTATCTGTCCACTTTAGTCTTTCCACTATAGTCTTTCCATTATAGTCTGTCCACTTTAGTCTTTCCACTTTAGTTTTTCCACTTTAGTCTGTCCACTTTAGTCTTTCCACTATAGTCTGTCCAATTTAGTCTTTCCACTTTAGTCTTTCCACTTTATTCTGTCCACATCAGTGTGTACACTTTAGTCTGTCCAATGAGTCTTTCCACTTCAGTCTTTCCACTATAGTCTGTCCACTTTAGTCTTTCCACTTTAGTCTTTCCACTATAGTCTCCACTTTATTCTGTCCACTACATTCTTTCAACTTTAGTCTTTCCACTATCCTCTTTCCACTTTAGTCTTTCCACTATAGTCTCCACTTTATTCTGTCCACTACAGTCTTTCCACTATAGTCTTTCCACTATAGTCTGTCCACTTTAGTCTTTCCACGATTATCTGTCCACTTTAGTATTTCCACTATAGTCTGTCCACTTTAGTCTTTCCACTATTCTCTGTCCACTTTTGTCTTTCCACTATAGTCTCCACTTTATTATGTCCACTACAGTCTTTCCACTATAGTCTTTCCACTATAGTCTGTCCACTTTAGTCTTTCCACTATAGTCTCCACTTTATTCTGTCCACTACAGTCTTTCCACTATAGTCTTTCCACTATAGTCTGTCCACTTAGTCTTTCCACTTTAGTTTTTCCACTTTAGTCTGTCCACTTTAGTCTTTCCACGACTGTCTGTCCACTTTAGTCTTTCCACTTTAGTCTTTCCACTTTATTCTGTCCACTTCAGTGTGTCCACTTTAGTCTGTCCAATGAGTCTTTCCACTTCAGTCTTTCCACTATAGTCTGTCCACTTTAGTCTTTCCACTTTAGTCTTTCCACTATAGTCTCCACTTTATTCTGTCCACTACATTCTTTCAACTTTAGTCTTTCCACTATCCTCTGTCCACTTTAGTCTTTCCACTATAGTCTCCACTTTATTCTGTCCACTACAGTCTTTCCACTATAGTCTATCCACTATAGTCTGTCCACTTTAGTCTTTCCACGATTATCTGTCCACTTTAGTCTTTCCACTATAGTCTTTCCATTATAGTCTGTCCACTTTAGTCTTTCCACTTTAGTTTTTCCACTTTAGTCTGTCCACTTTAGTCTTTCCACTATAGTCTGTCCAATTTAGTCTTTCCACTTTAGTCTTTCCACTTTATTCTGTCCACATCAGTGTGTACACTTTAGTCTGTCCAATGAGTCTTTCCACTTCAGTCTTTCCACTATAGTCTGTCCACTTTAGTCTTTCCACTTTAGTCTTTCCACTATAGTCTCCACTTTATTCTGACCACTACATTCTTTCAACTTTAGTCTTTCCACTATCCTCTTTCCACTTTAGTCTTTCCACTATAGTCTCCACTTTATTCTGTCCACTACAGTCTTTCCACTATAGTCTTTCCACTATAGTCTGTCCACTTTAGTCTTTCCACGATTATCTGTCCACTTTAGTATTTCCACTATAGTCTGTCCACTTTAGTCTTTCCACTATTCTCTGTCCACTTTTGTCTTTCCACTATAGTCTCCACTTTATTATGTCCACTACAGTCTTTCCACTATAGTCTTTCCACTATAGTCTGTCCACTTTAGTCTTTCCACTATAGTCTCCACTTTATTCTGTCCACTACAGTCTTTCCACTATAGTCTTTCCACTATAGTCTGTCCACTTAGTCTTTCCACTTTAGTTTTTCCGCTTTAGTCTGTCCACTTTAGTCTTTCCACGACTGTCTGTCCACTTTAGTCTTTCCACTTTAGTCTTTCCACTTTATTCTGTCCACTTCAGTGTGTAAACTTTAGTCTGTCCACTGAGTATTTCCACTTCAGTCTTTCCACTATAGTCTGTCCCCTTTAGTCTTTCCACTTTAGTCTTTCCACTATAGTCTCCACTTTATTTTGTCCACTACATTCTTTCCACTTTAGTCTTTCCACTTTATTCTGTCCACTTCAGTGTGTACACTTTAGTCTCTCCAATGAGTCTTTCCACTTTAGTCTTTCCACTATAGTCTGTCCACTTTAGTCTTTTCACTTTAGTCTTTCCACTATAGTCTCCACTTTATTATGTCCACTACAGTCTTTCCATCCACTTTAGTCTTTCCACTATAGTCTCCACTTAATTCTGTCCACTACAGTCTTTCCACTATAGTCTTTCCACTATAGTCTGTCCACTTTAGTTTTTCCACTTTAGTTTTTCCACTTTAGTCTGTCTACTTTAGTCTTTCCACTATAGTCTGTCCGCTTTAGTCTTTCCACTTTAGTCTTTCCACTTTATTCTGTCCACTTCAGTGTGTACACTTTAGTCTGTCCAATGAGTCTTTCCACTTCAGTCTTTCCACTATAGTCTGTCCACTTTAGTCTTTCCACTTTAGTCTTTCCACTTTATTCTGTCCACTTCAGTGTGTACACTTTAGTCTGTCCAATGAGTCTTTCCACTTCAGTCTTTCCACTATCCTCTGTCCACTTTTGTCTTTCCACTATAGTCTCCACTTTATTCTGTCCACTACAGTCTTTCCACTATAGTCTTTCCACTATAGTCTGTCCACTTTAGTCTTTCCACGATTATCTGTCCACTTTAGTCTTTCCACTTCAGTCTTTCCACTATAGTCTGTCCACTTTAGTCTTTCCACTTTAGTCTTTCCACTTTATTCTGTCCACTTCCGTGTGTACACTTTAGTCTGTCCAATGAGTCTTTCCACTATAGTCTTTTCACTATAGTCTGTCCACTTTAGTCTTTCCACTAAAGTCTCCACTTTATTCTGTCCACTACAGTCTTTCCACTATAGTCTTTCAACTATAGTCTGTCCACTTTAGTCTTTCCACTTTAGTTTTTCCACTTTAGTCTGTCCACTTTAGTCTTTCCACGACTCTCTGTCCACTTTAGTCTTTCGACTTTAGTCTTTCCACTTTAGTGTGTCCACTTTAGTCTTTCCACTATAGTCTGTCCACTTTAGTCTTTCCACTATAGTCTGTCCACTTTAGTCTTTCCACTTTTGTCTCTCCACTTTAGTCTTTCCACTATAGTCCGTCCACTTTAGTCTTTCCACTATTCTCTGTCCACTTTAGTCTTTCCACTTTAGTCTTTCCACTTTATTCTGTCCACTTCCGTGTGTACACTTTAGTCTGTTCAATGAGTCTTTCCACTATAGTCTTTCCACTATAGTCTGTCCACTTTAGTCTTTCCACTAAAGTCTCCACTTTATTCTGTCCACTACAGTCTTTCCACTATAGTCTTTCAACTATAGTCTGTCCACTTTAGTCTTTCCACTTTAGTTTTTCCACTTTAGTCTGTCCACTTTAGTCTTTCCACGACTCTCTGTCCACTTTAGTCTTTCCACTTTAGTCTTTACACTTTAGTGTGTCCACTTTAGTCTTTCCACTATAGTCTGTCCACTTTAGTCTTTCCACTATAGTCTGTCCACTTTAGTCTTTCCACTTTTGTCTCTCCACTTTAGTCTTTCCACTATAGTCCGTCCACTTTAGTCTTTCCACTATTCTCTGTCCACTTTAGTCTTTCCACTATAGTCTCCACTTTATTCTGTCCACTACAGTCTTTCCAATATAGTCTTTCCACTATAGTCACACTACTTTAGTCTTTCCACTTTAGTCTTTCCACTTTATTCCGTCCACTTTAGTCTTTCCACTATAGTCTGTCCACTTTATTCTTTCCACTATTCTCTTTCCACTATAGTCTTTCCACTTAAGTCTTTCCACTATAGTCTCCACTTTATTCTGTTCACTACATTCTTTCCACTATAGCCGTTCCACTATAGGCTGTCCACTTTAGTCTTTCCACTTTAGTTTTTCCACTTTAGTCTGTCCACTTTAGTCTTTCCACTTTATTCTGTCCACTTCAGTGTGTAAAACTTTAGTCTGTCCAATGAGTCTTTCCACTTCAGTCTTTCCACTATAGTCTGTCCACTTTAGTCTTTCCACTTTAGTCTTTCCACTATAGTCTCCACTTTATTCTGTCCACTACAGTCTTTCCACTATAGTCTATCCACTATAGTCTGTCCACTTTAGTCTTTCCACGATTATCTGTCCACTTTAGTCTTTCCACTATAGTCTTTCCATTATAGTCTGTCCACTTTAGTCTTTCCACTTTAGTTTTTCCACTTTAGTCTGTCCACTTTAGTCTTTCCACTATAGTCTGTCCAATTTAGTCTTTCCACTTTAGTCTTTCCACTTTATTCTGTCCACATCAGTGTGTACACTTTAGTCTGTTCAATGAGTCTTTCCACTTCAGTCTTTCCACTATAGTCTGTCCACTTTAGTCTTTCCACTTTAGTCTTTCCACTATAGTCTCCACTTTATTCTGTCCACTACATTCTTTCAACTTTAGTCTTTCCACTATCCTCTTTCCACTTTAGTCTTTCCACTATAGTCTCCACTTTATTCTGTCCACTACAGTCTTTCCACTATAGTCTTTCCACTATAGTCTGTCCACTTTAGTCTTTCCACGATTATCTGTCCACTTTAGTATTTCCACTATAGTCTGTCCACTTTAGTCTTTCCACTATTCTCTGTCCACTTTTGTCTTTCCACTATAGTCTCCACTTTATTATGTCCACTACAGTCTTTCCACTATAGTCTTTCCACTATAGTCTGTCCACTTTAGTCTTTCCACTATAGTCTCCACTTTATTCTGTCCACTACAGTCTTTCCACTATAGTCTTTCCACTATAGTCTGTCCACTTAGTCTTTCCACTTTAGTTTTTCCACTTTAGTCTGTCCACTTTAGTCTTTCCACGACTGTCTGTCCACTTTAGTCTTTCCACTTTAGTCTTTCCACTTTATTCTGTCCACTTCAGTGTGTCCACTTTAGTCTGTCCAATGAGTCTTTCCACTTCAGTCTTTCCACTATAGTCTGTCCACTTTAGTCTTTCCACTTTAGTCTTTCCACTATAGTCTCCACTTTATTCTGTCCACTACATTCTTTCAACTTTAGTCTTTCCACTATCCTCTGTCCACTTTAGTCTTTCCACTATAGTCTCCACTTTATTCTGTCCACTACAGTCTTTCCACTATAGTCTATCCACTATAGTCTGTCCACTTTAGTCTTTCCACGATTATCTGTCCACTTTAGTCTTTCCACTATAGTCTTTCCATTATAGTGTGTCCACTTTAGTCTTTCCACTTTAGTTTTTCCACTTTAGTCTGTCCACTTTAGTCTTTCCACTATAGTCTGTCCAATTTAGTCTTTCCACTTTAGTCTTTCCACTTTATTCTGTCCACATCAGTGTGTACACTTTAGTCTGTCCAATGAGTCTTTCCACTTCAGTCTTTCCACTATAGTCTGTCCACTTTAGTCTTTCCACTTTAGTCTTTCCACTATAGTCTCCACTTTATTCTGACCACTACATTCTTTCAACTTTAGTCTTTCCACTATCCTCTTTCCACTTTAGTCTTTCCACTATAGTCTCCACTTTATTCTGTCCACTACAGTCTTTCCACTATAGTCTTTCCACTATAGTCTGTCCACTTTAGTCTTTCCACGATTATCTGTCCACTTTAGTATTTCCACTATAGTCTGTCCACTTTAGTCTTTCCACTATTCTCTGTCCACTTTTGTCTTTCCACTATAGTCTCCACTTTATTATGTCCACTACAGTCTTTCCACTATAGTCTTTCCACTATAGTCTGTCCACTTTAGTCTTTCCACTATAGTCTCCACTTTATTCTGTCCACTACAGTCTTTCCACTATAGTCTTTCCACTATAGTCTGTCCACTTAGTCTTTCCACTTTAGTTTTTCCACTTTAATCTGTCCACTTTAGTCTTTCCACGACTGTCTGTCCACTTTAGTCTTTCCACTTTAGTCTTTCCACTTTATTCTGTCCACTTCAGTGTGTAAACTTTAGTCTGTCCACTGAGTATTTCCACTTCAGTCTTTCCACTATAGTCTGTCCCCTTTAGTCTTTCCACTTTAGTCTTTCCACTATAGTCTCCACTTTATTTTGTCCACTACATTCTTTCCACTTTAGTCTTTCCACTTTATTCTGTCCACTTCAGTGTGTACACTTTAGTCTCTCCAATGAGTCTTTCCACTTTAGTCTTTCCACTATAGTCTGTCCACTTTAGTCTTTTCACTTTAGTCTTTCCACTATAGTCTCCACTTTATTATGTCCACTACAGTCTTTCCATCCACTTTAGTCTTTCCACTATAGTCTCCACTTAATTCTGTCCACTACAGTCTTTCCACTATAGTCTTTCCACTATAGTCTGTCCACTTTAGTTTTTCCACTTTAGTTTTTCCACTTTAGTCTGTCTACTTTAGTCTTTCCACTATAGTCTGTCCGCTTTAGTCTTTCCACTTTAGTCTTTCCACTTTATTCTGTCCACTTCATTGTGTACACTTTAGTCTGTCCAATGAGTCTTTCCACTTCAGTCTTTCCACTATAGTCTGTCCACTTTAGTCTTTCCACTTTAGTCTTTCCACTTTATTCTGTCCACTTCAGTGTGTACACTTTAGTCTGTCCAATGAGTCTTTCCACTTCAGTCTTTCCACTATCCTCTGTCCACTTTTGTCTTTCCACTATAGTCTCCACTTTATTCTGTCCACTACAGTCTTTCCACTATAGTCTTTCCACTATAGTCTGTCCACTTTAGTCTTTCCACGATTATCTGTCCACTTTAGTCTTTCCACTTCAGTCTTTCCACTATAGTCTGTCCACTTTAGTCTTTCCACTTTAGTCTTTCCACTTTATTCTGTCCACTTCCGTGTGTACACTTTAGTCTGTCCAATGAGTCTTTCCACTATAGTCTTTCCACTATAGTCTGTCCACTTTAGTCTTTCCACTAAAGTCTCCACTTTATTCTGTCCACTACAGTCTTTCCACTATAGTCTTTCAACTATAGTCTGTCCACTTTAGTCTTTCCACTTTAGTTTTTCCACTTTAGTCTGTCCACTTTAGTCTTTCCACGACTCTCTGTCCACTTTAGTCTTTCGACTTTAGTCTTTCCACTTTATTCTGTCCACTTCAGTGTGTAAACTTTAGTCTGTCCACTGAGTATTTCCACTTCAGTCTTTCCACTATAGTCTGTCCCCTTTAGTCTTTCCAATTTAGTCTTTCCACTATAGTCTCCACTTTATTTTGTCCACTACATTCTTTCCACTTTAGTCTTTCCACTTTATTCTGTCCACTTCAGTGTGTACACTTTAGTCTGTCCAATGAATCTTTCCACTTTAGTCTTTCCACTATAGTCTGTCCACTTTAGTCTGTCCACTTTAGTCTATCCACTATTCTTTGTCCACTTAATCTTTCCACTATAGTCTCCACTTCATTCTGTCCACTACAGTCTTTTCATTATAGTCTTTCCACTATAGTCTGTCCACTTTAGTCTTTCCACTATTCTCTGTCCACTTTAGTCTTTCCACTATAGTCTCCACTTCATTATGTCCACTACAGTATTTCCACTATAGTCTTTCCACTATAGTCTGTCCACTTTAGTCTTTCCACTATAGTCTCCACTTAATTCTGTCCACTACAGTCTTTCCACTATAGTCTTTCCATTATAGTCTGTCCACTTTAGTCTTTCCACTTTAGTTTTTCCACTTCAGTATGTCCACTTTAGTCTTTCCACTATGGTCTGTCCACTTTAGTCTTTCCACTTTAGTCTTTCCACTTTATTCTGTCCACTTCAGTGTGTACACTTTAGTCTGTCCAATGAGTCTTTCCACTTCAGTCTTTCCACTATAGTCTGTCCACTTTAGTCTTTCCACTTTAGTCTTTCCACTATAGTCTCCACTTTATTCTGTCCACTACATTCTTTCAACTTTAGTCTTTCCACTATCCTCTGTCCACTTTAGTCTTTCCACTATAGTCTCCACTTTATTCTGTCCACTACAGTCTCTCCACTATAGTCTTTCCACTATAGTCTGTCCACTTTAGTCTTTCCACGATTATCTGTCCACTTAAGTCTTTCCACTATAGTCTTTCCATTATAGTCTGTCCACTTTAGTCTTTCCACTTTAGTTTTTCCACTTTAGTCTGTCCACTTTAGTCTTTCCACTATAGTCTGTCCACTTTAGTCTTTCCACTTTAGTCTTTCCACTTTATTCTGTCCACTTCAGTGTGTACACTTTAGTCTGTCCAATGAGTCTTTCCACTTCAGTCTTTCCACTATAGTCTGTCCACTTTAGTCTTTCCACTTTAGTCTTTCCACTATAGTCTCCACTTTATTCTGTCCACTACATTCTTTCAACTTTTGTCTTTCCACTATCCTCTGTCCACTTTAGTCTTTCCACTATAGTCTCCACTTTATTCTATCCACTACAGTCTTTCCACTATAGTCTTTCCACTATAGTCTGTCCACTTTAGTCTTTCCACGATTATCTGTCCACTTTAGTCTTTCCACTATAGTCTGTCCACTTTAGTCTTTCCACTATTCTCTGTCCACTTTTGTCTTTCCACTAATAGTCTCCACCTTATTATGTCCACTACAGTCTTTCCACTATAGTCTTTCCACTATAGTCTGTCCACTTTAGTCTTTCCACTATAGTTTCCACTTAATTCTGTCCACTACAGTCTTTCCACTATAGTCTTTCCACTATAGTCTGTCCACTTTAGTCATTCCACTTTAGTTTTTCCACTTTAGTCTGTCCACTTTAGTCTTTCCACTATAGTCGGTCCACTTTAGTCTTTCCACTTTAGTCTTTCCACTTTATTCTGTCCACTTCAGTGTGTACACTTTAGTCTGTCCAATGAGTCTTTCCACTTCAGTCTTTCCACTTTAGTCTTTCCACTATAGTCTCCACTTTATTCTGTCCACTACATTCTTTCAACTTTAGTCTTTCCACTATCCTCTGTCCACTTTAGTCTTTCCACTATAGTCTCCACTTTATTCTGTCCACTACAGTCTTTCCACTATAGTCTTTCCACTATAGTCTGTCCACTTTAGTCTTTCCACGATTATCTGTCCACTTTAGTCTTTCCACTATAGTCTGTCCACTTTAGTCTTTCCACTATTCTCTGTCCACTTTTGTCTTTCCACTATAGTCTCCACTTTATTATGTCCACTACAGTCTTTCCACTATAGTCTTTCCTCTATAGTCTGTCCACGTTAGTCTTTCCACTACAGTCTCCACTTTATTCTGTCCACTACAGTCTTTCCACTATAGTCTTTCCACTATAGTCTGTCCACTTTAGTCTTTCCACTTTAGTTTTTCCACTTTAGTCTGTCCACTTTAGTCTTTCCACGACTGTCTGTCCACTTTAGTCTTTCCACGACTGTCTGTCCACTTTAGTCTTTCCACTTTAGTCTTTCCACTTTATTCTGTCCACTTCAGTGTGTAAACTTTAGTCTGTCCACTGAGTATTTCCACTTCAGTCTTTCCACTATAGTCTGTCCCCTTCAGTCTTTCCACTTTAGTCTTTCCACTATAGTCTCCACTTTATTTTGTCCACTACATTCTTTCCAGTTTAGTCTTTCCACTTTATTCTGTCCACTTCAGTGTGTACACTTTAGTCTGTCCAATGAGTCTTTCCATTTTAGTCTTTCCACTATAGTCTGTCCACTTTAGTCTTTCCACTATTCTCTGTCCACTTTAGTCTTTCCACAATAGTCTCCACTTTATTCTGTCCAATACAGTCTTTCCAATATAGTCTTTCCACTATAGTCTGTCCACTTTAGTCTTTCCACTATTCTCTGTCCACTTTAGTCTTTCCACTATTCTCTGTCCACTTTAGTCTTTCCACTATAGTCTCCACTTTATTATGTCCACTACAGTCTTTCCACTATAGTCTTTCCACTTTAGTCTTTCCGCTTTAGTCTGTCCACTTAGTCTTTCCACTGCAGTCTTTTCAATAGAGTCTGTCCACTTTAGTCTTTCCACTTTAGTTTTTCCACTTTAGTCTGTCCACTTTAGTCTTTCCACGACTGTCTGTCCACTTTAGTCTTTCCACGACTGTCTGTCCACTTTAGTCTTTCCGCTTTAGTCTGTCCACTTAGTCTTTCCACTTCAGTCTTTTCAATAGAGTCTGTCCACTTTAGTATTTCCAGTTAGTCTGTCAACTTTAGTCTTTCCACTTTAGTCATTTCCACTATAGTCTGTCCACTTTAGTCTTTCCACTTTAGTCTGTCCACTTTAGTCTTTCCACTATAGTCTGTCCACTTCAGTCTTTTCACTAATCTCTGTCCACTTTAGTCTTTCCACTTTAGTCTTTCCACAATAGTCTCCACTTTATTCTGTCCACTACAGTCTTTCCACTATAGTCTTTCCACTATAGTCCGTCCACTTTAGTCTTTCCACTTTAGTCTTTCCAATTTAGTCTGTCCACTTTAGTCTTTCCACTATAGTCTTTCCACTATAGTCTGTCCACTTTAGTCTTTCCACTTTAGTCTTTCCACTTTAGTCTTTCCACTTTAGTCTTTCCACTATAGTCTCCACTTTATTCTGTCCACTACAGTCTTTCCACTATAGTCTTTCCACTATAGTCTGTCCACTTTAGTCAATCCACTTTAGTCTTTCCACTTTAGTCTGTCCACTTTAGTCTTTCCACTATAGTCTTTCCACTATAGTCTGTCCACTTTAGTCTTTCCACTTTAGTCTTTCCACTTTAGTCTGTCCACTTTAGTCTTTCCACTATAGTCTGTCCACTATAGTCTTTCCACTTTAGTCTTTCCGCTTTAGTCTGTCCACTAGGTCTTTCCACTTCAGTCTGTCCACTTTAGTCTTTCCACTTTAGTCATTTCCACTATCGTCTGTCCACTTTAGTCTATCCACTTTAGTCTTTACACTTTAGTGTGTCCACTTTAGTCTTTCCACTATAGTCTGTCCACTTTAGTCTTTCCACTATAGTCTGTCCACTTTAGTCTTTCCACTTTAGTCTTTCCACTTTAGTCTTTCCACTATAGTCCGTCCACTTTAGTCTTTCCACTATTCTCTGTCCACTTTAGTCTTTCCACTATAGTCTCCACTTTATTCTGTCCACTAAAGTCTTTCCAATATAGTCTTTCCACTATAGTCACTCTACTTTAGTCTTTCCACTTTAGTCTTTCCACTTTAGTCCGTCCACTTTAGTCTTTCCACTATAGTCTGTCCACTTTATTCTTTCCACTATTCTCTTTCCACTTTAGTCTTTCCGCTTTAGTCTTTCCACTATAGTCTCCACTTTATTTTGTCCACTACATTCTTTCCACTATAGCCGTTCCACTATAGGCTGTCCACTTTAGTCTTTCCACTTTAGTTTTTCCACTTTAGTCTGTCCACTTTAGTCTTTCCACTTTATTCTGTCCACTTCAGTGTGTACACTTTAGTCTGTCCAACGAGTCTTTCCACTTCAGTCTTTCCACTATAGTCTGTCCACTTTAGTCTTTCCACTTTAGTCTTTCCACTATAGTCTCCACTTTATTCTGTCCACTACATTCTTTCAACTTTAGTCTTTCCACTATCACTTTAGTCTGTCCACTTTAGTCTTTACACTATAGTCTGTCCACTTTAGTCTTTCCACTATAGTCTGTCCACTTTAGTCTTTCCACTTTAGTCTTTCCACTTTATTCTGTCCACTTCATTGTGTACACTTTAGTTTGTCCACTGAGTCTTTCCACTTCAGTCTTTCCACTATAGTCTGTCCACTTTAGTCTTTCCACTTTAGTCTTTCCACTATAGTCTTTTCACTTCAGTCTGTCCACTTTAGTCTTTCCACTATAGTCTGTCCACTTTAGTCTTTCCACTATAGTCTTTCCACTTTAGTCTGTCCACTTAGTCTTTCCACTTCAGTCATTTCACTATAGTCTGTCCACTTTAGTCTTTCCACTCTTCTCTGTCCACTTTAGTCTTTCCACTTTAGTCTTTCCATTATAGTCTCCACTTTATTCTGTCCACTACAGTCTTTCCACTATGTCTTTCCACTATAGTCTGTCCACTTTAGTCTTTCCACTATTCTCTGTCCACTTTAGTCTTTCCACTATAGTCTCCACTTTATTCTGTCCACTACATTCTTTCCACTATAGTCTTTCCACTATAGTCTGTCCACTTTAGTCTTTCCACTATTCTCTGTCCACTTTAGTCTTTCAACTATAGTCTGTCCACTTTAGTCTATCCACTATTCTCTGTCCACTTTAGTCTTTCCACTATAGTCTCCACTTTATTCTGTCCACTACAGTCTTTCCATTATAGTCTTTCCACTATAGTCTGTCCACTTTAGTCTTTCCACTATTCTCTGTCCACTTTAGTCTTTCCACTATAGTCTCCACTTCATTATGTCCACTACAGTATTTCCACTATAGTCTTTCCACTATAGTCTTTCCATTATAGTCTGTCCACTTTAGTCTTTCCACTTTAGTTTTTCCACTTCAGTCTGTTCACTTTAGTCTTTCCACTATAGTCTGTCCACTTTAGTCTGTCCAATGAGTCTTTCCACTTCAGTCTTTCCACTATAGTCTGTCCACTTTAGTCTTTCCACTTTAGTCTTTCCACTATAGTCTCCACTTTATTCTGTCCACTACATTCTTTCAACTTTAGTCTTTCCACTATCCTCTGTCCACTTTAGTCTTTCCACTATAGTCTCCACTTTATTCTGTCCACTACAGCCTTTCCACTATAGTCTATCCACTATAGTCTGTCCACTTTAGTCTTTCCACGATTATCTGTCCACTTTAGTCTTTTCCACTATAGTCTTTCCATTATAGTCTGTCCACTTTAGTCTTTCCACTTTAGTTTTTCCACTTTAGTCTGTCCACTTTAGTCTTTCCACTATAGTCTGTCCAATTTAGTCTTTCCACTTTAGTCTTTCCACTTTATTCTGTCCATTTCAGTGTGTACACTTTAGTCTGTCCAATGAGTCTTTCCACTTCAGTCTTTCCACTATAGTCTGTCCACTTTAGTCTTTCCACTTTAGTCTTTCCACTATAGTCTCCACTTTATTCTGTCCACTACATTCTTTCAACTTTAGTCTTTCCACTATCCTCTTTCCACTTTAGTCTTTCCACTATAGTCTCCACTTTATTCTGTCCACTACAGTCTTTCCACTATAGTCTTTCCACTATAGTCTGTCCACTTTAGTCTTTCCACGATTATCTGTCCACTTTAGTATTTCCACTATAGTCTGTCCACTTTAGTCTTTCCACTTTAGTCTTTCCACTTTAGTTTTTCCACTTTAGTCTGTCCACTTTAGTCTTTCCACTATAGTCTGTCCAATTTAGTCTTTCCACTTTAGTCTTTCCACTTTATTCTGTCCACTTCAGTGTGTACACTTTAGTCTGTCCAATGAGTCTTTCCACTTCAGTCTTTCCACTATAGTCTGTCCACTTTAGTCTTTCCACTTTAGTCTTTTCACTATAGTCTCCACTTTATTCTGTCCACTACATTCTTTCAACTTTAGTCTTTCCACTATCCTCTTTCCACTTTAGTCTTTCCACTATAGTCTCCACTTTATTCTGTCCACTACAGTCTTTCCACTATAGTCTTTCCACTATAGTCTGTCCACTTTAGTCTTTCCACGATTATCTGTCCACTTTAGTATTTCCACTATAGTCTGTCCACTTTAGTCTTTCCACTATTCTCTGTCCACTTTTGTCTTTCCACTATAGTCTCCACTTTATTATGTCCACTACAGTCTTTCCACTATAGTCTTTCCACTATAGTCTGTCCACTTTAGTCTTTCCACTATAGTCTCCACTTTATTCTGTCCACTACAGTCTTTCCACTATAGTCTTTCCACTATAGTCTGTCCACTTTAGTCTTTCCACTTTAGTTTTTCCACTTTAGTCTGTCCACTTTAGTCTTTCCACGACTGTCTGTCCACTTTAGTCTTTCCACTATAGTCTGTCCACTTTAGTCTTTCCACTTTAGTTTTTCCACTTTATTCTGTCCACTTCAGTGTGTACACTTTAGTCTGTCCAATGAGTCTTTCCACTTTAGTCTTTCCACTATAGTCTGTCCACTTTAGTCTTTCCACTTTAGTCTTTCCACTATAGTCTCCACTTTATTCTGTCCACTACATTCTTTCCACTTTAGTCTTCCCACTATTCTCTGTCCACTTTAGTCTTTCCACAATAGTCTCCACTTTATTCTGTCCACTACAGTCTTTCCAATCTAGTCTTTCCACTATAGTCTGTCCACTTTAGTCTTTCCACTTTAGTCATTTCCACTATAGTCTGTCCACTTTAGTCTTTCCACTTTAGTCTGTCCACTTTAGTCTTTCCACTATAGTCTGTCCACTTCAGTCTTTTCACTAATCTCTGTCCACTTTAGTCTTTCCACTTTAGTCTTTCCACAATAGTCTCCACTTTATTCTGTCCACTACAGTCTTTCCACTATAGTCTTTCCACTATAGTCCGTCCACTTTAGTCTTTCCACTTTAGTCTTTCCAATTTAGTCTGTCCACTTTAGTCTTTCCACTATAGTCTTTCCACTATAGTCTGTCCACTTTAGTCTTTCCACTTTAGTCTTTCCACTTTAGTCTTTCCACTTTAGTCTTTCCACTATAGTCTCCACTTTATTCTGTCCACTACAGTCTTTCCACTATAGTCTTTCCACTATAGTCTGTCCACTTTAGTCAATCCACTTTAGTCTTTCCACTTTAGTCTGTCCACTTTAGTCTTTCCACTATAGTCTTTCCACTATAGTCTGTCCACTTTAGTCTTTCCACTTTAGTCTTTCCACTTTAGTCTGTCCACTTTAGTCTTTCCACTATAGTCTGTCCACTATAGTCTTTCCACTTTAGTCTTTCCGCTTTAGTCTGTCCACTAGGTCTTTCCACTTCAGTCTGTCCACTTTAGTCTTTCCACTTTAGTCATTTCCACTATCGTCTGTCCACTTTAGTCTATCCACTTTAGTCTTTACACTTTAGTGTGTCCACTTTAGTCTTTCCACTATAGTCTGTCCACTTTAGTCTTTCCACTATAGTCTGTCCACTTTAGTCTTTCCACTTTAGTCTTTCCACTTTAGTCTTTCCACTATAGTCCGTCCACTTTAGTCTTTCCACTATTCTCTGTCCACTTTAGTCTTTCCACTATAGTCTCCACTTTATTCTGTCCACTACAGTCTTTCCAATATAGTCTTTCCACTATAGTCACTCTACTTTAGTCTTTCCACTTTAGTCTTTCCACTTTAGTCCGTCCACTTTAGTCTTTCCACTATAGTCTGTCCACTTTATTCTTTCCACTATTCTCTTTCCACTTTAGTCTTTCCGCTTTAGTCTTTCCACTATAGTCTCCACTTTATTTTGTCCACTACATTCTTTCCACTATAGCCGTTCCACTATAGGCTGTCCACTTTAGTCTTTCCACTTTAGTTTTTCCACTTTAGTCTGTCCACTTTAGTCTTTCCACTTTATTCTGTCCACTTCAGTGTGTACACTTTAGTCTGTCCAACGAGTCTTTCCACTTCAGTCTTTCCACTATAGTCTGTCCACTTTAGTCTTTCCACTTTAGTCTTTCCACTATAGTCTCCACTTTATTCTGTCCACTACATTCTTTCAACTTTAGTCTTTCCACTATCACTTTAGTCTGTCCACTTTAGTCTTTACACTATAGTCTGTCCACTTTAGTCTTTCCACTATAGTCTGTCCACTTTAGTCTTTCCACTTTAGTCTTTCCACTTTATTCTGTCCACTTCATTGTGTACACTTTAGTTTGTCCACTGAGTCTTTCCACTTCAGTCTTTCCACTATAGTCTGTCCACTTTAGTCTTTCCACTTTAGTCTTTCCACTATAGTCTTTTCACTTCAGTCTGTCCACTTTAGTCTTTCCACTATAGTCTGTCCACTTTAGTCTTTCCACTATAGTCTTTCCACTTTAGTCTGTCCACTTAGTCTTTCCACTTCAGTCATTTCACTATAGTCTGTCCACTTTAGTCTTTCCACTCTTCTCTGTCCACTTTAGTCTTTCCACTTTAGTCTTTCCATTATAGTCTCCACTTTATTCTGTCCACTACAGTCTTTCCACTATGTCTTTCCACTATAGTCTGTCCACTTTAGTCTTTCCACTATTCTCTGTCCACTTTAGTCTTTCCACTATAGTCTCCACTTTATTCTGTCCACTACATTCTTTCCACTATAGTCTTTCCACTATAGTCTGTCCACTTTAGTCTTTCCACTATTCTCTGTCCACTTTAGTCTTTCAACTATAGTCTGTCCACTTTAGTCTATCCACTATTCTCTGTCCACTTTAGTCTTTCCACTATAGTCTCCACTTTATTCTGTCCACTACAGTCTTTCCATTATAGTCTTTCCACTATAGTCTGTCCACTTTAGTCTTTCCACTATTCTCTGTCCACTTTAGTCTTTCCACTATAGTCTCCACTTCATTATGTCCACTACAGTATTTCCACTATAGTCTTTCCACTATAGTCTTTCCATTATAGTCTGTCCACTTTAGTCTTTCCACTTTAGTTTTTCCACTTCAGTCTGTTCACTTTAGTCTTTCCACTATAGTCTGTCCACTTTAGTCTGTCCAATGAGTCTTTCCACTTCAGTCTTTCCACTATAGTCTGTCCACTTTAGTCTTTCCACTTTAGTCTTTCCACTATAGTCTCCACTTTATTCTGTCCACTACATTCTTTCAACTTTAGTCTTTCCACTATCCTCTGTCCACTTTAGTCTTTCCACTATAGTCTCCACTTTATTCTGTCCACTACAGCCTTTCCACTATAGTCTATCCACTATAGTCTGTCCACTTTAGTCTTTCCACGATTATCTGTCCACTTTAGTCTTTTCCACTATAGTCTTTCCATTATAGTCTGTCCACTTTAGTCTTTCCACTTTAGTTTTTCCACTTTAGTCTGTCCACTTTAGTCTTTCCACTATAGTCTGTCCAATTTAGTCTTTCCACTTTAGTCTTTCCACTTTATTCTGTCCATTTCAGTGTGTACACTTTAGTCTGTCCAATGAGTCTTTCCACTTCAGTCTTTCCACTATAGTCTGTCCACTTTAGTCTTTCCACTTTAGTCTTTCCACTATAGTCTCCACTTTATTCTGTCCACTACATTCTTTCAACTTTAGTCTTTCCACTATCCTCTTTCCACTTTAGTCTTTCCACTATAGTCTCCACTTTATTCTGTCCACTACAGTCTTTCCACTATAGTCTTTCCACTATAGTCTGTCCACTTTAGTCTTTCCACGATTATCTGTCCACTTTAGTATTTCCACTATAGTCTGTCCACTTTAGTCTTTCCACTTTAGTCTTTCCACTTTAGTTTTTCCACTTTAGTCTGTCCACTTTAGTCTTTCCACTATAGTCTGTCCAATTTAGTCTTTCCACTTTAGTCTTTCCACTTTATTCTGTCCACTTCAGTGTGTACACTTTAGTCTGTCCAATGAGTCTTTCCACTTCAGTCTTTCCACTATAGTCTGTCCACTTTAGTCTTTCCACTTTAGTCTTTTCACTATAGTCTCCACTTTATTCTGTCCACTACATTCTTTCAACTTTAGTCTTTCCACTATCCTCTTTCCACTTTAGTCTTTCCACTATAGTCTCCACTTTATTCTGTCCACTACAGTCTTTCCACTATAGTCTTTCCACTATAGTCTGTCCACTTTAGTCTTTCCACGATTATCTGTCCACTTTAGTATTTCCACTATAGTCTGTCCACTTTAGTCTTTCCACTATTCTCTGTCCACTTTTGTCTTTCCACTATAGTCTCCACTTTATTATGTCCACTACAGTCTTTCCACTATAGTCTTTCCACTATAGTCTGTCCACTTTAGTCTTTCCACTATAGTCTCCACTTTATTCTGTCCACTACAGTCTTTCCACTATAGTCTTTCCACTATAGTCTGTCCACTTTAGTCTTTCCACTTTAGTTTTTCCACTTTAGTCTGTCCACTTTAGTCTTTCCACGACTGTCTGTCCACTTTAGTCTTTCCACTATAGTCTGTCCACTTTAGTCTTTCCACTTTAGTTTTTCCACTTTATTCTGTCCACTTCAGTGTGTACACTTTAGTCTGTCCAATGAGTCTTTCCACTTTAGTCTTTCCACTATAGTCTGTCCACTTTAGTCTTTCCACTTTAGTCTTTCCACTATAGTCTCCACTTTATTCTGTCCACTACATTCTTTCCACTTTAGTCTTCCCACTATTCTCTGTCCACTTTAGTCTTTCCACAATAGTCTCCACTTTATTCTGTCCACTACAGTCTTTCCAATCTAGTCTTTCCACTATAGTCTGTCCACTTTAGTCTTTCCACTATTCTCTGTCCACTTTAGTCTTTCCACTATTCTCTGTCCACTTTAGTCTTTCCACTTCAGTCTCCACTTTATTATGTCCACTACAGTCTTTCCACTATAGTCTTTCCACTTTAGTCTTTCCGCTTTAGTCTGTCCACTTAGTCTTTCCACTTCAGTCTTTTCAATAGAGTCTGTCCACTTTAGTCTTTCCACTTAGTCTTTCCACTAGAGTCTGTCCACTTTAGTATTTCCAGTTAGTCTGTCCACTTTAGTCTTTCCACTTTAGTCATTTCCACTATAGTCTGTCCACTTTAGTCTTTCCACTTTAGTCTGTCCACTTTAGTCTTTCCACTATAGTCTGTCCACTTTAGTCTTTTCACTAATCTCTGTCCACTTTAGTCTTTCCACTTTAGTCTTTCCACAATAGTCTCCACTTTGTTCTGTCCACTACAGTCTTTCCACTATAGTCTTTCCACTATAGTCCGTCCACTTTAGTCTTTCCACTTTAGTCTTTCCAATTTATTCTGTCCACTTTAGTCTTTCCACTATAGTCTTTCCACTATAGTCTGTCCACTTTAGTCTTTCCACTTTAGTCTTTCCACTTTAGTCTTTCCACTTTAGTCTGTCCACTTTAGTCTTTCCACTTTAGTCTTTCCACTATAGTCTCCACTTTATTCTGTCCACTACAGTCTTTCCACTATAGTCTTTCCACTACAGTCTGTCCACTTTAGTCTTTCCACTTTAGTCTTTCCACTTTAGTCTGTCCACTTTAGTCTTTCCACTATAGTCTTTCCACTATAGTCTGTCCACTTTAGTCTTTCCACTTTAGTCTTTCCATTTTAGTCTGTCCACTTTAGTCTTTCCACTATAGTCTGTCCACTATAGTCTTTCCACTTTAGTCTTTCCGCTTTAGTCTTTCCATTTTAGTCATTTCCACTATCGTCTGTCCACTTTACTCTTTCCACTTTAGTCTTTCCACTTTAGTGTGTCCACTTTAGTCTTTCCACTATAGTCTGTCCACTTTAGTCTTTCCACTATAGTCTGTCCACTTTAGTCTTTCCACTTTAGTCTTTCCACTATAGTCTGTCCACTTTAGTCTTTCCACTATTCTCTGTCCACTTTAGTCTTTCCACTATAGTCTCCACTTTATTCTGTCCACTACAGTCTTTCCAATATAGTCTTTCCACTATAGTCACTCCACTTTAGTCTTTCCACTTTAGTCTGTCCTTTAGTCTTTCCACTATAGTCTGTCCACTTTATTCTTTCCACTATTCTCTTTCCACTTTAGTCATTCCACTTTAGTCTTTCCACTATAGTCTCCACTTTATTCTGTCCCCTACATTCTTTCCACTATAGTCGTTCCACTATAGTCTGTCCACTTTAGTCTTTCCACTTTAGTCTTTCCACTTTAGTCTGTCCACTTTAGTCTTTCCACTTTAGTCTTTCCACTATAGTCTCCACTTTATTCTGTCCACTACAGTCTTTCCACTATAGTCTTTCCACTACAGTCTGTCCACTTTAGTCTTTCCACTTTAGTCTTTCCACTTTAGTCTGTCCACTTTAGTCTTTCCACTTTAGTCTTTCCACTATAGTCTGTCCACTTTAGTCTTTCCACTATTCTCTGTCCACTTTAGTCTTTCCACTATAGTCTCCACTTTATCCTGTCCACTACAGTCTTTCCAATATAGTCTTTCCACTATAGTCACTCCACTTTAGTCTTTCCACTTTAGTCTTTCCACTTTAGTCTGTCCACTTTAGTCTTTCCACTATAGTCTCCACTTTATTCTGTCCACTACAGTCTTTCCAATATAGTCTTTCCACTATAGTCACTCCACTTTAGTCTTTCCACTTTAGTCTGTCCTTTAGTCTTTCCACTATAGTCTGTCCACTTTATTCTTTCCACTATTCTCTTTCCACTTTAGTCATTCCACTTTAGTCTTTCCACTATAGTCTCCACTTTATTCTGTCCCCTACATTCTTTCCACTATAGTCGTTCCACTATAGTCTGTCCACTTTAGTCTTTCCACTTTAGTCTTTCCACTTTAGTCTGTCCACTTTAGTCTTTCCACTTTAGTCTTTCCACTATAGTCTCCACTTTATTCTGTCCACTACAGTCTTTCCACTATAGTCTTTCCACTACAGTCTGTCCACTTTAGTCTTTCCACTTTAGTCTTTCCACTTTAGTCTGTCCACTTTAGTCTTTCCACTTTAGTCTTTCCACTATAGTCGGTCCACTTTAGTCTTTCCACTATTCTCTGTCCACTTTAGTCTTTCCACTATAGTCTCCACTTTATCCTGTCCACTACAGTCTTTCCAATATAGTCTTTCCACTATAGTCACTCCACTTTAGTCTTTCCACTTTAGTCTTTCCACTTTAGTCTGTCCACTTTAGTCTTTCCACTATAGTCTGTCCACTTTATTCTTTCCACTATTCTCTTTCCACTTTAGTCTTTCCACTTTAGTCTTTCCACTATAGTCTCCACTTTATTCTGTCCACTACATTCTTTCCACTATAGTCGTTCCACTATAGTCTGTCCACTTTAGTCTTTCCACTTTATTCTTTCCACTATAGTCTCCACTTTATTCTGTCCACTACATTCTTTCAACTTTAGTCTTTCCACTATCACTTTAGTCTGTCCACTTTAGTCTTTACACTATAGTCTGTCCACTTTAGTCTTTCAACTATAGTCTGTCCACTTTAGTCTTTCCACTTTAGTCTTTCCACTTTATTCTGTCCACTTCATTCTGTACACTTTAGTTTATCCACTGAGTCTTTCCACTTCAGTCTTTCCACTATAGTCTGTCCACTTGAGTCTTTCCACTTTAGTCTTTCCACTATATCACTTCAGTCTGTCCACTTTAGTCTTTCCACTATAGTCTGTCCACTTTAGTCTTTCCACTATAGTCTGTCCACTTTAGTCTTTCCACTTTAGTCTTTCCACTTTATTCTGTCCACTTCATTCTGTACACTTTAGTTTGTCCACTGAGTCTTTCCACTTCAGTCTTTCCACTATAGTCTGTCCACTTTAGTCTTTCCACTTTAGTCTTTCCACTATATCACTTCAGTCTGTCCACTTTAGTCTTTCCACTTTATTCTGTCCACTACAGTCTTTCCAATATGTCTTTCCACTATAGTCTGTCCACTTTAGTCTTTCCACTATTCTCTGTTTACTTTAGTCTTTCCACTATAGTCTCCACTTTATTCTGTCCACTACATTCTTTCCACTATAGTCTTTCCACTATAGTCTGTCCACTTTAGTCTTTCCACTATTCTCTGTCCACTTTAGTCTTTCCACTATAGTCTGTCCACTTTAGTCTATCCACTATTCTCTGTCCACTTTAGTCTTTCCACTATAGTCTCCACTTTATTCTGTCCACTACAGTCTTTCCATTATAGTCTTTCCACTATAGTCTGTCCACTTTAGTCTTTCCACTATTCTCTGTCCACTTTAGTCTTTCCACTATAGTCTCCACTTCATTATGTCCACTACAGTATTTCCACTATAGTCTTTCCACTATAGTCTGTCCACTTTAGTCTTTCCACTATAGTCTCCACTTAATTCTGTCCACTACAGTCTTTCCATTATAGTCTTTCCACTATAGTCTGTCCACTTCAGTCATTTCACTATAGTCCGTCCACTTTAGTCTTTCCACTATTCTCTGTCCACTTTAGTCTTTCCACTTTAGTCTTTCCATTATAGTCTCCACTTTATTCTGTCCACTACAGTCTTTCCACTATGTCTTTCCACTATAGTCTGTCCACTTTAGTCTTTCCACTATTCTCTGTTTACTTTAGTCTTTCCACTATAGTCTCCACTTTATTCTGTCCACTACATTCTTTCCACTATTCTCTTTCCACTTTAGTCTTTCCACTTTAGTCTTTCCACTATAGTCTCCACTTTATTCTGTCCACTACATTCTTTCCACTATAGTCGTTCCACTATAGTCTGTCCACTTTAGTCTTTCCACTTAATTCTTTCAACTATAGTCTCCACTTTATTCTGTCCACTACATTCTTTCAACTTTAGTTTTTCCACTATCACTTTAGTCTATCCACTTTAGTCTTTCCACTATAGTCTGTCCACTTTAGTCTTTCCACTATAGTCTGTCCACTTTAGTCTTTCCACTTTAGTCTTTCCACTTTATTCTGTCCTCTTCATTGTGTACACTTTAGTTTGTCCACTGAGTCTTTCCACTTCAGTCTTTCCACTATAGTCTGTCCACTTTAGTCTTTGCACTTTAGTCTTTCCACTATATCACTTCAGTCTGTCCACTTTAGTCTTTCCACTATAGTCTGTCCACTTTAGTCTTTCCACTATAGTCTGTCCACTTTAGTCTTTCCACTATAGTCTCTCCACTTTAGTCTGTCGACTTAGTCTTTCCAATTCAGTCATTTCACTATAGTCTGTCCACTTTAGTCTTTCCACTATTCTCTGTCCACTTTAGTATTTCCACTTTAGTCTTTCCATTATAGTCTCCACTTTATTCTGTCCACTACAGTCTTTCCACTATGTCTTTCCACTATAGTCTGTCCACTTTAGTCTTTCCACTATTCTCTGTTTACTTTAGTCTTTCCACTATAGTCTCCACTTTATTCTGTCCACTACATTCTTTCCCCTATAGTCTTTCCACTATAGTCTGTCCACTTTAGTCTTTCCACTATTCTCTGTCCACTTTAGTCTTTCCACTATAGTCTCCACTTCAATATGTCCACTACAGTATTTCCACTTTAGTCTTTCCACTATAGTCTGTCCACTTTAGTCTTTCCACTATAGTCTCCACTTAATTCTGTCCACTACAGTCTTTCCACTATAGTCTTTCCATTATCGTCTTTCCACTATAGTCTTTCCACTTTAGTCTTTCCACTATTCTCTGTCCACTTTAGTCTTTCCACTATAGTCTCCACTTCATTATGTCCACTACAGTATTTCCACTATAGTCTTTCCACTATAGTCTGTCAACTTTAGTCTTTCCACTATAGTCTCCACTTAATTCTGTCCACGACAGTCTTTCCACTATAGTCTTTCCATTATAGTCTGTCCACTTTAGTCTTTCCACTTTAGTTTTTCCACTTCAGTCTGTCCACTTTAGTCTTTCCACTATAGTCTGTCCACTTTAGTCTTTCCACTTTAGTCTTTCCACTTTATTCTGTCCACTTCAGTGTGTATACTTTAGTCTGTCCAATGAGTCTTTCCACTTCAGTCTTTCCACTATAGTCTGTCCCCTTTAGTCTTTCCACTTTAGTCTTTCCACTATAGTCTCCACTTTATTCTGTCCACTACATTCTTTCAACTTTAGTCTTTCCACTATCCTCTGTCCACTTTAGTCTTTCCACTATAGTCTCCACTTTATTCTGTCCACTACAGTCTTTCCACTATAGTCTTTCCACTATAGTCTGTCCACTTTAGTCTTTCCACGATTATCTGTCCACTTTAGTCTTTCCACTATAGTCTTTCCATTATAGTCTGTCCACTTTAGTCTTTCCACTTTAGTTTTTCCACTTTAGTCTGTCCACTTTAGTCTTTCCACTATAGTCTTTCCACTTTCGTCTTTCCGCTTTAGTCTGTCCACTAGGTCTTTCCACTTCAGTCTGTCCACTTTAGTCTTTCCACTTTAGTCATTTCCACTATCGTCTGTCCACTTTAGTCTGTCCACTTTAGTCTTTCCACTATAGTGTGTCCACTTTAGTCTTTCCACTATAGTCTGTCCACTTTAGTCTTTCCACTTTAGTCTTTCCACTTTAGTCTTTCCACTATAGTCTGTCCACTTTAGTCTTTCCACTATTCTCTGTCCACTTCAGTCTTTCCACTATAGTCTGTCCACTTTAGTCTTTCCACTATAGTCTTTCCACTATATAACTTCAGTCTGTCCACTTTAGTCTTTCCACTATAGTCTGTCCACTTTAGTCCTTCCACTATAGTCTCTCCACTTTAGTCTGTCGACTTAGTCTTTCCACTTCAGCCATTTTACTATAGTCTGTCCACTTTAGTCTTTCCAATATTCTCTGTCCACTTTAGTCTTTCCACTTTAGTCTTTCCATTATAGTCTCCACTTTATTCTGTCCACTACAGTCTTTCCACTATGTCTTTCCACTATAGTCTGTCCACTTTAGTCTTTCCACTATTCTCTGTTTACTTTAGTCTTTCCACTATAGTCTCCACTTTATTCTGTCCACTACATTCTTTCCACTATAGTCTTTCCACTATAGTCTGTCCACTTTAGTCTTTCCACTATTCTCTGTCCACTTTAGTCTTTCCACTATAGTCTCCACTTCATTATGTCCACTACAGTATTTCCACTATAGTCTTTCCACTATAGTCTGTCCACTTTAGTCTTTCCACTATAGTCTCCACTTAATTCTGTCCACTACAGTCTTTCCACTATAGTCTTTCCATTATAGTCTTTCCACTATAGTCTGTCCACTTTAGTCTTTCCACTATTCTCTGTCCACTTTAGTCTTTCCACTATAGTCTCCACTTCATTTTGTCCACTACAGTATTTCCACTATAGTCTTTCCACTATAGTCTGTCCACTTTAGTCTTTCCACTATAGTCTCCACTTAATTCTGTCCACTACAGTCTTTCCACTATAGTCTTTCCATTATAGTCTGTCCACTTTAGTCTTTCCACTTTAGTTTTTCCACTTCAGTCTGTCCACTTTAGTCTTTCCACTATAGTCTGTCCACTTTAGTCTTTCCACTTTAGTCTTTCCACTTTATTCTGTCCACTTCAGTGTGTACACTTTAGTCTGTCCAATGAGTCTTTCCACATCAGTCTTTCCACTATAGTCTGTCCACTTTAGTCTTTCCACTTTAGTCTTTCCACTATAGTCTCCACTTTATTCTGTCCACTACATTCTTTCAACTTTAGTCTTTGAACTATCCTCTGTCCACTTTAGTCTTTCCACTATAGTCTCCACTTTATTCTGTCCACTACAGTCTTTCCACTATAGTCTTTCCACTATAGTCTGTCCACTTTAGTCTTTCCACGATTATCTGTCCACTTTAGTCATTCCACTATAGTCTTTCCATTATAGTCTGTCCACTTTAGTCTTTCCACTTTAGTTTTTCCACTTTATTCTGTCCACTTTAGTCTTTCCACTATAGTCTTTCCATTATAGTCTGTCCACTTTAGTCTTTCCACTTTAGTTTTTCCACTTTAGTCTGTCCACTTTAGTCTTTCCACTATAGTCTTTCCACTTTAGTCTTTCCGCTTTAGTTTGTCCACTAGGTCTTTCTACTTCAGTCTGTCCACTTTAGTCTTTCCACTTTAGTCATTTCCACTATCGTCTGTCCACTTTAGTCTTTCCACTTTAGTCTTTCCACTTTAGTGTGTCCACTTTAGTCTTTCCACTATAGTCTTTCCACTTTAGTCTTTCCACTTTAGTCTGTCCACTTTAGTCTTTCCACTATAGTCTTTCCACTATAGTCTGTCCACTTTAGTCTTTCCACTTTAGTCTTTCCACTTTATTCTGTCCACTTTAGTCTTTCCACTATAGTCTATCCACTATATTCTTTCCACTTTAGTCTTTCCGCTTTAGTCTGTCCACTAGGTCTTTCCACTTCAGTCTGTCCACTTTAGTCTTTCCACTTTAGTCATTTCCACTATCGTCTGTCCACTTTAGTCTTTCCACTTTAGTCTTTCCACTTTAGTTTGTCCACTTTAGATTTTCCACTATAGTCTGTCCACTTTAGTCTTTCCACTATAGTCTGTCCACTTTAGTCTTTCCACTTTAGTCTTCTCACTTTAGTCTCTCCACTATAGTCTGTCCACTTTAGTCTTTCCACTATTCTCTGTCCACTTTAGTCTTTCCACTATAGTCTCCACTTTATTCTGTCCACTACAGTCTTTCCAATATAGTCTTTCCACTATAGTCTTTCCACTTTAGTCTTTCCACTTTAGTCTGTCCACTTTAGTCTTTCCACTATAGTCTGTCCACTTTATTCTTTCCACTATTCTCTTTCCACTTTAGTCTTTCCACTTTAGTCTTTCCATTATAGTCTCCACTTTATTCTGTCCACTACATTCTTTCAACTATAGTCGTTCCACTATAGGCTGTCCACTTTAGTCTTTCCACTTTAGTTTTTCCACTTTAGTCTGTCCACTTTAGTCTTTCCACTTTATTCTGTCCACTTCAGTGTGTACACTTTAGTCTGTCCAATGAGTCTGTCCACTTCAGTCTTTCCACTATAGTCTGTCCACTTTAGTCTTTCCACTTTAGTCTTTCCACTATAGTCTCCACTTTATTCTGTCCACTACATTCTTTCAACTTTAGTCTTTCCACTATCACTTTAGTCTGTCCACTTTAGTCTTTACACTATAGTCCGCCCACTTTAGTCTTTCCACTATAGTCTGTCCACTTTAGTCTTTCCACTATAGTCTTTTCACTTCAGTCTGTCCACTTTAGTCTTTCCACTATAGTCTGTCCACTTTAGTCTTTCCACTATTCTCTGTCCACTTTCGACTTTCCACTTTAGTCTTTCCATTATAGTCTCCACTTTATTCTGTCCACTACAGTCTTTCCACTATGTCTTTCCACTATAGTCTGTCCACTTTAGTCTTTCCACTATTCTCTGTCCACTTTAGTCTTTCCACTATAGTCTCCACTTTATTCTGTCCACTACATTCTTTCCACTATAGTCTTTCCACTATAGTCTGTCCACTTTAGTCTTTCCACTATTCTCTGTCCACTTTAGTCTTTCCACTATAGTCTGTCCACTTTAGTCTATCCACTATTCTCTGTCTATTTTAGTCTTTCCACTATAGTCTCCACTTTATTCTGTCCACTACAGTCTTTCCATTATAGTCTTTCCACTATAGTCTGTCCACTTTAGTCTTTCCACTATTCTCTGTCTACTTTAGTCTTTCCACTATAGTCTGTCCACTTTAGTCTATCCACTATTCTCTGTCCACTTTAGTCTTTCCACTATAGTCTCCACTTTATTCTGTCCACTACATTCTTTCCACTATAGTCGTTCCACTATAGTCTGTCCACTTTAGTCTTTCCACTTTATTCTTTCCACTATAGTCTCCACTTTATTCTGTCCACTACATTCTTTCAACTTTAGTCTTTCCACTATCACTTTAGTCTATCCACTTTAGTCTTTCCACTATAGTCTGTCCACTTTAGTCTTTCCACTATAGTCTGTCCACTTTAGTCTTTCCACTTTAGTCTTTCCACTTTATTCTGTCCTCTTCATTGTGTACACTTTAGTTTGTCCACTGAGTCTTTCCACTTCAGTCTTTCCACTATAGTCTGTCCACTTTAGTCTTTGCACTTTAGTCTTTCCACTATATCACTTCAGTCTGTCCACTTTAGTCTTTCCACTATAGTCTGTCCACTTTAGTCTTTCCACTATAGTCTGTCCACTTTAGTCTTTCCACTATAGTCTCTCCACTTTAGTCTGTCGACTTAGTCTTTCCAATTCAGTCATTTCACTATAGTCTGTCCACTTTAGTCTTTCCACTATTCTCTGTCCACTTTAGTCTTTCCACTTTAGTCTTTCCATTATAGTCTCCACTTTATTCTGTCCACTACAGTCTTTCCACTATGTCTTTCCACTATAGTCTGTCCACTTTAGTCTTTCCACTATTCTCTGTTTACTTTAGTCTTTACACTATAGTCTCCACTTTATTCTGTCCACTACATTCTTTCCACTATAGTCTTTCCACTATAGTCTGTCCACTTTAGTCTTTCCACTATTCTCTGTCCACTTTAGTCTTTCCACTATAGTCTCCACTTCATTATGTCCACTACAGTATTTCCACTTTAGTCTTTCCACTATAGTCTGTCCACTTTAGTCTTTCCACTATAGTCTCCACTTAATTCTGTCCACTACAGTCTTTCCACTATAGTCTTTCCATTATAGTCTTTCCACTATAGTCTTTCCACTTTAGTCTTTCCACTATTCTCTGTCCACTTTAGTCTTTCCACTATAGTCTCCACTTCATTATGTCCACTACAGTATTTCCACTATAGTCTTTCCACTATAGTCTGTCCACCTAGTCTTTCCACTATAGTCTCCACTTAATTCTGTCCACGACAGTCTTTCCACTATAGTCTTTCCATTATAGTCTGTCCACTTTAGTCTTTCCACTTTAGTTTTTCCACTTCAGTCTGTCCACTTTAGTCTTTCCACTATAGTCTGTCCACTTTAGTCTTTCCACTTTAGTCTTTCCACTTTATTCTGTCCACTTCAGTGTGTATACTTTAGTCTGTCCAATGAGTCTTTCCACTTCAGTCTTTCCACTATAGTCTGTCCCCTTTAGTCTTTCCACTTTAGTCTTTCCACTATAGTCTCCACTTTATTCTGTCCACTACATTCTTTCAACTTTAGTGTTTCCACTATCCTCTGTCCACTTTAGTCTTTCCACTATAGTCTCCACTTTATTCTGTCCACTACAGTCTTTCCACTATAGTCTTTCCACTATAGTCTGTCCACTTTAGTCTTTCCACGATTATCTGTCCACTTTAGTCTTTCCACTATAGTCTTTCCATTATAGTCTGTCCACTTTAGTCTTTCCACTTTAGTTTTTCCACTTTAGTCCGTCCACTTTAGTCTTTCCACTATAGTCTTTCCACTTTAGTCTTTCCGCTTTAGTCTGTCCACTAGGTCTTTCCACTTCAGTCTGTCCACTTTAGTCTTTCCACTTTAGTCATTTCCACTATCGTCTGTCCACTTTAGTCTGTCCACTTTAGTCTTTCCACTATAGTGTGTCCACTTTAGTCTTTCCACTATAGTCTGTCCACTTTAGTCTTTCCACTTTAGTCTTTCCACTTTAGTCTTTCCACTATAGTCTGTCCACTTTAGTCTTTCCACTATTCTCTGTCCACTTCAGTCTTTCCACTATAGTCTGTCCACTTTAGTCTTTCCACTATAGTCTTTCCACTATATAACTTCAGTCTGTCCACTTTAGTCTTTCCACTATAGTCTGTCCACTTTAGTCCTTCCACTATAGTCTCTCCACTTTAGTCTGTCGACTTAGTCTTTCCACTTCAGTCATTTTACTATAGTCTGTCCACTTTAGTCTTTCAACTATTCTCTGTCCACTTTAGTCTTTCCACTTTAGTCTTTCCATTATAGTCTCCACTTTACTCTGTCCACTACAGTCTTTCCACTATGTCTTTCCACTATAGTCTGTCCACTTTAGTCTTTCCACTATTCTCTGTTTACTTTAGTCTTTCCACTATAGTCTCCACTTTATTCTGTCCACTACATTCTTTCCACTATAGTCTTTCCACTATAGTCTGTCCACTTTAGTCTTTCCACTATTCTCTGTCCACTTTAGTCTTTCCACTATAGTCTCCACTTCATTATGTCCACTACAGTATTTCCACTATAGTCTTTCCACTATAGTCTGTCCACTTTAGTCTTTCCACTATAGTCTCCACTTAATTCTGTCCACTACAGTCTTTCCACTATAGTCTTTCCATTATAGTCTTTCCACTATAGTCTGTCCACTTTAGTCTTTCCACTATTCTCTGTCCACTTTAGTCTTTCCACTATAGTCTCCACTTCATTTTGTCCACTACAGTATTTCCACTATAGTCTTTCCACTATAGTCTGTCCACTTTAGTCTTTCCACTATAGTCTCCACTTAATTCTGTCCACTACAGTCTTTCCACTATAGTCTTTCCATTATAGTCTGTCCACTTTAGTCTTTCCACTTTAGTTTTTCCACTTCAGTCTGTCCACTTTAGTCTTTCCACTATAGTCTGTCCACTTTAGTCTTTCCACTTTAGTCTTTCCACTTTATTCTGTCCACTTCAGTGTGTACACTTTAGTCTGTCCAATGAGTCTTTCCACTTCAGTCTTTCCACTATAGTCTGTCCACTTTAGTCTTTCCACTTTAGTCTTTCCACTATAGTCTCCACTTTATTCTGTCCACTACATTCTTTCAACTTTAGTCTTTGAACTATCCTCTGTCCACTTTAGTCTTTCCACTATAGTCTCCACTTTATTCTGTCCACTACAGTCTTTCCACTATAGTCTTTCCACTATAGTCTGTCCACTTTAGTCTTTCCACGATTATCTGTCCACTTTAGTCATTCCACTATAGTCTTTCCATTATAGTCTGTCCACTTTAGTCTTTCCACTTTAGTTTTTCCACTTTAGTCTGTCCACTTTAGTCTTTCCACTATAGTCTTTCCATTATAGTCTGTCCACTTTAGTCTTTCCACTTTAGTTTTTCCACTTTAGTCTGTCCACTTTAGTCTTTCCACTATAGTCTTTCCACTTTAGTCTTTCCGCTTTAGTCTGTCCACTAGGTCTTTCTACTTCAGTCTGTCCACTTTAGTCTTTCCACTTTAGTCATTTCCACTACCGTCTGTCCACTTTAGTCTTTCCACTTTAGTCTTTCCACTTTAGTGTGTCCACTTTAGTCTTTCCACTATAGTCTTTCCACTTTAGTCTTTCCACTTTAGTCTGTCCACTTTAGTCTTTCCACTATAGTCTTTCCACTATAGTCTGTCCACTTTAGTCTTTCCACTTTAGTCTTTCCACTTTATTCTGTCCACTTTAGTCTTTCCACTATAGTCTTTCCACTATATTCTTTCCACTTTAGTCTTTCCGCTTTAGTCTGTCCACTAGGTCTTTCCACTTCAGTCTGTCCACTTTAGTCTTTCCACTCTAGTCATTTCCACTATCGTCTGTCCACTTTAGTCTTTCCACTTTAGTCTTTCCACTTTAGTTTGTCCACTTTAGTATTTCCACTATAGTCTGTCCACTTTAGTCTTTCCACTATAGTCTGTCCACTTTAGTCTTTCCACTTTAGTCTTCCCACTTTAGTCTCTCCACTATAGTCTGTCCACTTTAGTCTTTCCACTATTCTCTGTCCACTTTAGTCTTTCCACTATAGTCTCCACTTTATTCTGTCCACTACAGTCTTTCCAATATAGTCTTTCCACTATAGTCTTTCCACTTTAGTCTTTCCACTTTAGTCTGTCCACTTTAGTCTTTCCACTATAGTCTGTCCACTTTATTCTTTCCACTATTCTCTTTCCACTTTAGTCTTTCCACTTTAGTCTTTCCATTATAGTCTCCACTTTATTCTGTCCACTACATTCTTTCAACTATAGTCGTTCCACTATAGGCTGTCCACTTTAGTCTTTCCACTTTAGTTTTTCCACTTTAGTCTGTCCACTTTAGTCTTTCCACTTTATTCTGTCCACTTCAGTGTGTACACTTTAGTCTGTCCAATGAGTCTGTCCACTTTAGTCTTTCCACTATAGTCTGTCCACTTTAGTCTTTCCACTTTAGTCTTTCCACTATAGTCTCCACTTTATTCTGTCCACTACATTCTTTCAACTTTAGTCTTACCACTATTACTTTAGTCTGTCCACTTTAGTCTTTACACTATAGTCCGCCCACTTTCTACTTCAGTCTGTCCACTTTAGTCTTTCCACTTTAGTCATTTCCACTACCGTCTGTCCACTTTAGTCTTTCCACTTTAGTCTTTCCACTTTAGTGTGTCCACTTTAGTCTTTCCACTATAGTCTTTCCACTTTAGTCTTTCCACTTTAGTCTGTCCACTTTAGTCTTTCCACTATAGTCTTTCCACTATAGTCTGTCCACTTTAGTCTTTCCACTTTAGTCTTTCCACTTTATTCTGTCCACTTTAGTCTTTCCACTATAGTCTTTCCACTATATTCTTTCCACTTTAGTCTTTCCGCTTTAGTCTGTCCACTAGGTCTTTCCACTTCAGTCTGTCCACTTTAGTCTTTCCACTCTAGTCATTTCCACTATCGTCTGTCCACTTTAGTCTTTCCACTTTAGTCTTTCCACTTTAGTTTGTCCACTTTAGTATTTCCACTATAGTCTGTCCACTTTAGTCTTTCCACTATAGTCTGTCCACTTTAGTCTTTCCACTTTAGTCTTCCCACTTTAGTCTCTCCACTATAGTCTGTCCACTTTAGTCTTTCCAATATTCTCTGTCCACTTTAGTCTTTCCACTATAGTCTCCACTTTATTCTGTCCACTACAGTCTTTCCAATATAGTCTTTCCACTATAGTCTTTCCACTTTAGTCTTTCCACTATAGTCTGTCCACTTTAGTCTTTCCACTTTAGTCTTTCCACTTTATTCTGTCCACTTCATTGTGTACACTTTAGTTTGTCCACTGAGTCTTTCTGCTTCAGTCTTTCCACTATAGTCTGTCTACTTTAGTCTTTCCACTTTAGTCTTTCCACTATAGTCTTTTCACTTCAGTCTGTCGACTTTAGTCTTTCCACTATAGTCTGTCCACTTTAGTCTTTCCACTATAGTCTTTCCACTTTAGTCTGTCCACTTAGTCTTTCCACTTCAGTCATTTCACTATAGTCTGTCCACTTTAGTCTTTCCACTATTCTCTGTCCACTTTCGTCTTTCCACTTTAGTCTTTCCATTATAGTCCCCACTTTATTCTGTCCACTACAGTCTTTCCACTATGTCTTTCCACTATAGTCTGTCCACTTTAGTCTTTCCACTATTCTCTGTCCACTTTAGTCTTTCCACTATAGTCTCCACTTTATTCTGTCCACTACATTCTTTCCACTATAGTCTTTCCACTATAGTCTGTCCACTTTAGTCTTTCCACTATTCTCTGTCCACTTTAGTCTTTCCACTATAGTCTGTCCACTTTAGTCTATCCACTATTCTCTGTCTACTTTAGTCTTTCCACTATAGTCTCCACTTTATTCTGTCCACTACAGTCTTTCCATTATAGTCTTTCCACTATAGTCTGTCCACTTTAGTCTTTCCACTATTCTCTGTCCACTTTAGTCTTTTCACTATAGTTTCCACTTCATTATGTCCACTACAGTATTTCCACTATAGTCTTTCCACTATAGTCTGTCCACTTTAGTCTTTCCACTATAGTCTCCACTTAATTCTGTCCACTACAGTCTTTCCACTATTGTCTTTCCATTATAGTCTGTCCACTTTATTCTGTCCACTTCAGTGTGTACACTTTTGTCTGTCCAATGAGTCTTACCACTTCAGTCATTTCACTATAGTCTGTCCACTTTAGTCTTTCCACTATTCTCTGTCCACTTTAGTCTTTCCACTTTAGTCTTTCCATTATAGTCTCCACTTTATTCTGTCCACTACAGTCTTTCCACTATGTCTTTCCACTATAGTCTGTCCACTTTAGTCTTTCCACTATTCTCTGTTTACTTTAGTCTTTCCACTATAGTCTCCACTTTATTCTGTCCACTACATTCTTTCCACTATAGTCTTTCCACTATAGTCTGTCAACTTTAGTCTTTCCACTATTCTCTGTCTACTTTAGTCTTTCCACTATAGTCTTTCCACTTTAGTCTTTCCACTTTAGTCTGTCCACTTTAGTCTTTCCACTATAGTCTTTCCACTATAGTCTGTCCACTTTAGTCTTTCCACTTTAGTCTTTCCACTTTAGTCTGTCCACTTTAGTCTTTCCACTATAGTCTTTCCATTATAGTCTGTCCACTTTAGTCTTTCCACTTTAGTTTTTCCACTTTAGTCTGTCCACTTTAGTCTTTCCACTATAGTCTTTCCATTATAGTCTGTCCACTTTAGTCTTTCCACTTTAGTTTTTCCACTTTAGTCTGTCCACTTTAGTCTTTCCACTATAGTCTTTCCACTTTAGTCTTTCCGCTTTAGTCTGTCCACTAGGTCTTTCCACTTCAGTTTGTCCACTTTAGTCTTTCCACTTTAGTCATTTCCACTATCGTCTGTCCACTTTAGTCTTTCCACTTTAGTCTTTCCACTTTAGTGTGTCCACTTTAGTCTTTCCACTATAGTCTGTCCACTTTAGTCTTTCCACTATAGTCTGTCTACTTTAGTCTTTCCACTTTAGTCTTTCCACTATAGTCTGTCCACTTTAGTCTTTCCACTATTCTCTGTCCACTTTAGTCTTTCCACTATAGTCTCCACTTTATTCTGTCCACTACAGTCTTTCCAATATAGTCTTTCCACTATAGTCACTCCACTTTAGTCTTTCCACTTTAGTCTTTCCACTATAGTCTCCACTTTATTCTGTCCACTACATTCTTTCCACTATAGTCGTTCCACTATAGGCTGTCCACTTTAGTCTTTCCACTTTAGTTTTTCCACTTTAGTCTGTCCACTTTAGTCTTTCCACTTTATTCTGTCCACTTCAGTGTGTACACTTTAGTCTGTCCAATGAGTCTTTCCACTTCAGTCTTTCCACTATAGTCTGTCCACTTTAGTCTTTCCACTTTAGTCTTTCCACTATAGTCTCCACTTCATCTGTCCACTACATTCTTTCCACTATAGTGTTTCCACTGTAGTCTGTCCACTTTAGTCTTTCCACTATTCTCTGTCCACTTTAGTCTTTCCATTATAGTCTGTCCACTTTAGTCTATCCACTATTCTCTGTCCACTATAGTCTTTCCACTATAGTCTCCACTTTATTCTGTCCACTACAGTCTTTCCATTATAGTCTTTCCACTATAGTCTGTCCACTTTAGTCTTTCCACTATTCTCTGTCCACTTTAGTCTTTCCACTATAGTCTCCACTTCATTATGTCCACTACAGTATTTCCACTATAGTCTTTCCACTAAAGTCTGTCCACTTTAGTCTTTCCACTATAGTCTCCACTTAATTCTGTCCACTATAGTCTTTCCACTATAGTCTTTCCATTATAGTCTGTCCACTTTATTCTTTCTACTTTAGTTTTTCCACTTCAGTCTGTCCAATTTAGTCTTTCCACTATAGTCTGTCCACTTTAGTCTTTCCACTTTAGTCTTTCCATTTTATTCTGTCCACTTCAGTGTGTACACTTTAGTCTGTCCAATGAGTCTTTCCACTTCAGTCTTTCCACTATAGTCTGTCCACTTTAGTCTTTCCACTATAGTCTCCACTTTATTCTGTCCACTACATTCTTTCAACTTTAGTCTTTCCACTACCCTCTGTCCACTTTAGTCTTTCCACTATAGTCTCCAGGTTATTCTGTCCACTACAGTCTTTCCACTATAGTCTTTCCACTATAGTCTGTCCACTTTAGTCTTTCCACATAAGTCTTTCCACTTTATTCTGTCCACTTCAGTGTGTACACTTTAGTCTGTCCAATGAGTCTTTCCACTTGAGTCTTTCCACTACTGTCTGTCCACTTTAGTCTTTCAACTTTAGTCTTTCCACTATAGTCTCCACTTTATTCTGTCCACTACATTCTTTCAACTTTAGTCTTTCCACTATCCTCTGTCCACTTTAGTCTTTCCACTATAGTCTCCACTTCATTCTGTCCACTACAGTCTTTCCACTATAGTCTTTCCACTATAGTCTGTCCACTTTAGTCTTTCCACGATTATCTGTAAACTTTAGTCTTTCCACTATAGTCTGTCCACTTTAGTCTTTCCACTATTCTCTGTCCACTTTTGTCTTTTCACTATAGTGTCCACTTAATTATGTCCACTACAGTCTTTCCACTATAGTCTTTCCACTATAGTCTGTCCACTTTAGTCTTTCCACTATTCTCTGTCCACTTTTGTCTTTTCACTATAGTGTCCACTTAATTATGTCCACTACAGTCTTTCCACTATAGTCTTTCCACTATAGTCTGTCCACTTTAGTCTTTCCACTATAGTCTCCACTTTATTCTGTCAACTACAGTCTTTCCACTATAGTCTTTCCACTATAGTCTGTCCACTTTAGTCTTTCCACTTTAGTTTTTCCACTTTAGTCTGTCCACTTTAGTCTTTCCACGACTGTCCGTCCACTTTAGTCTTTCCACTATTCTCTGTCTACTTTTGTCTTTCCACTATAGTCTCCACTTTATTATGTCCACTAAAGTCTTTCCACTATAGTCTTTCCACTTTAGTCTTTCCGCTTTTGTCTGTCCCACTTAGTCTTTCCACTTCAGTCTTTTCAATAGAGTCTGTCCACTTTAGTCTTTCCACTTAGTCTTTCCACTAGAGTCTGTCCACTTTAGTATTTCCAGTTAGTCTGTTCACTTTAGTCTTTCCACTTTAGTCATTTCCACTATAGTCTGTCCACTTTAGTCTTTCCACTTTAGTCTGTCCACATTAGTCTTTCCACTATAGTCTGTCCACTTTAGTCTTTTCACTAATCTCTGTCCACTTTAGTCTTTCCACTTTAGTCTTTCCACAATAGTCTCCACTTTATTCTGTCCACTACAGTCTTTCCTCTATAGTCTTTCCACTATAGTCCGTCCACTTTAGTCTTTCCACTTTAGTCTTTCCAATTTAGTCTGTCAACTTCAGTCTTTCCACTATAGTCTTTCCACTATAGTCTGTCCACTTTAGTCTTTCCACTTTAGTCTTTCCACTTTAGTCTGTCCTCTTTAGTCTTTCCACTTTAGTCTTTCCACTATAGTCTCCACTTTATTCTGTCCACTACATTCTTTCCACTATGGTCTTTCCACTATAGTCTGTCCACTTTAGTCTTTCCACTTTAGTCTTTCCACTTTAGTCTGTGCACTTTAGTCTTTCCACTATAGTCTTTCCACTATAGTCTGTCCACTTTAGTCTTTCCACTTTAGTCTTTCCACTTTAGTCTGTCCACTTTAGTCTTTCCACTATAGTCTGTCCACTATAGTCTTTCCGCTTTTGTCTTTCCGCTTTAGTCTGTCCACTTAGTCTTTCCACTTCAGTCTGTCCACTTTAGTCTTTCCACTTTAGTCATTTCCACTATCGTCTGTCCACTTTAGTCTTTCCACTTTAGTCTTTCCACTTTAGTCTTTCCACTTTAGTCTTTCCACTTTAGTCTTTCCACTATAGTCTGTCCACTTTAGTCTTTCCACTATAGTCTGTCCACTTTAGTCTTTCCACTTTAGTCTTTCCACTTTAGTCTTTCACTATAGTCTGTCCACTTTAGTCTTTCCACTATTCTCTGTCCACTTTAGTCTTTCCACTATAGTCTCCACTTTATTCTGTCCACTACAGTCTTTCCAATATAGTCTTTCCACTATAGTCACTCCACTTTAGTCTTTCCACTGTAGTCTTTCCACTTTAGTCTGTCCACTTTAGTCTTTCCACTATAGTCTGTCCACTTTATTCTTTCCACTATTCTCTTTCCACTTTAGTCTTTCCACTTTAGTCTTTCCACTATAGTCTCCACTTTATTCTGTCCACTACATTCTTTCCACTATAGTCGTTCCACTATAGGCTGTCCACTTTAGTCTTTCCACTTTAGTCTTTCCACTTTAGTCTGTCCACTTTAGTCTTTACACTATAGTCTGTCCACTTTAGTCTTTCCACTATAGTCTGTCCACTTTAGTCTTTCCACTTTAGTCTTTCCACTTTATTCTGTCCACTTCATTGTGTACACTTTAGTTTGTCCTCTGAGTCTTTCCACTTCAGTCTTTCCACTATAGTCTGTCCACTTTAGTCTTTCCACTTTAGTCTTTCCACTATAGTCTTTTCCCTTCAGTCTGTCCCCACTATAGTCTGTCCACTTTAGTCTTTTCACTAATCTATGTCCACTTTAGTCTTTCCACTTTAGTCTTTCCACAATAGTCTCCACTTTATTCTGTCCACTACAGTCTTTCCAATATAGTCTTTCCACTATAGTCTTTCCACTTTAGTCTTTCTACTATAGTCTGTCCACTTTAGTCTTTCCACTTTAGTCTTTCCACTTTATTCTGTCCACTTCATTGTGTACACTTTAGTTTGTCCACTGAGTCTTTCCGCTTCAGTCTTTCCACTATAGTCTGTCCACTTTAGTCTTTCCACTTTAGTCTTTCCACTATAGTCTTTTACTTCAGTCTGTCGACTTTAGTCTTTCCACTATAGTCTGTCCACTTTAGTCTTTCCACTATAGTCTTTCCACTTTAGTCTGTCCACTTAGTCTTTCCACTTCAGTCATTTCACTATAGTCTGTCCACTTTAGTCTTTCCACTATTCTCTGTCCACTTTCGTCTTTCCACTTTAGTCTTTCCATTATAGTCTCCACTTTATTCTGTCCACTACAGTCTTTCCACTATGTCTTTCCACTATAGTCTGTCCACTTTAGTCTTTCCACTATTCTCTGTCCACTTTAGTCTTTCCACTATAGTCTCCACTTTATTCTGTCCACTACATTCTTTCCACTATAGTCTTTCCAATATAGTCTGTCCACTTTAGTCTTTCCACTATTCTCTGTCCACTTTAGTCTTTCCACTATAGTCTGTCCACTTTAGTCTATCCACTATTCTCTGTCTACTTTAGTCTTTCCACTATAGTCTCCACTTTATTCTGTCCACTACAGTCTTTCCATTATAGTCTTTCCACTTTAGTCTTTCCACTTTATTCTGTCCACTTTAGTCTTTCCACTATAGTCTTTCCACTATATTCTTTCCACTTTAGTCTTTCCGCTTTAGTCTGTCCACTAGGTCTTTCCACTTCAGTCTGTCCACTTTAGTCTTTCCACTCTAGTCATTTCCACTATCGTCTGTCCACTTTAGTCTTTCCACTTTAGTCTTTCCACTTTAGTTTGTCCACTTTAGTATTTCCACTATAGTCTGTCCACTTTAGTCTTTCCACTATAGTCTGTCCACTTTAGTCTTTCCACTTTAGTCTTCCCACTTTAGTCTCTCCACTATAGTCTGTCCACTTTAGTCTTTCCACTATTCTCTGTCCACTTTAGTCTTTCCACTATAGTCTCCACTTTATTCTGTCCACTACAGTCTTTCCAATATAGTCTTTCCACTATAGTCTTTCCACTTTAGTCTTTCCACTTTAGTCTGTCCACTTTAGTCTTTCCACTATAGTCTGTCCACTTTATTCTTTCCACTATTCTCTTTCCACTTTAGTCTTTCCACTTTAGTCTTTCCATTATAGTCTCCACTTTATTCTGTCCACTACATTCTTTCAACTATAGTCGTTCCACTATAGGCTGTCCACTTTAGTCTTTCCACTTTAGTTTTTCCACTTTAGTCTGTCCACTTTAGTCTTTCCACTTTATTCTGTCCACTTCAGTGTGTACACTTTAGTCTGTCCAATGAGTCTGTCCACTTTAGTCTTTCCACTATAGTCTGTCCACTTTAGTCTTTCCACTTTAGTCTTTCCACTATAGTCTCCACTTTATTCTGTCCACTACATTCTTTCAACTTTAGTCTTACCACTATTACTTTAGTCTGTCCACTTTAGTCTTTACACTATAGTCCGCCCACTTTCTACTTCAGTCTGTCCACTTTAGTCTTTCCACTTTAGTCATTTCCACTACCGTCTGTCCACTTTAGTCTTTCCACTTTAGTCTTTCCACTTTAGTGTGTCCACTTTAGTCTTTCCACTATAGTCTTTCCACTTTAGTCTTTCCACTTTAGTCTGTCCACTTTAGTCTTTCCACTATAGTCTTTCCACTATAGTCTGTCCACTTTAGTCTTTCCACTTTAGTCTTTCCACTTTATTCTGTCCACTTTAGTCTTTCCACTATAGTCTTTCCACTATATTCTTTCCACTTTAGTCTTTCCGCTTTAGTCTGTCCACTAGGTCTTTCCACTTCAGTCTGTCCACTTTAGTCTTTCCACTCTAGTCATTTCCACTATCGTCTGTCCACTTTAGTCTTTCCACTTTAGTCTTTCCACTTTAGTTTGTCCACTTTAGTATTTCCACTATAGTCTGTCCACTTTAGTCTTTCCACTATAGTCTGTCCACTTTAGTCTTTCCACTTTAGTCTTCCCACTTTAGTCTCTCCACTATAGTCTGTCCACTTTAGTCTTTCCAATATTCTCTGTCCACTTTAGTCTTTCCACTATAGTCTCCACTTTATTCTGTCCACTACAGTCTTTCCAATATAGTCTTTCCACTATAGTCTTTCCACTTTAGTCTTTCCACTATAGTCTGTCCACTTTAGTCTTTCCACTTTAGTCTTTCCACTTTATTCTGTCCACTTCATTGTGTACACTTTAGTTTGTCCACTGAGTCTTTCTGCTTCAGTCTTTCCACTATAGTCTGTCTACTTTAGTCTTTCCACTTTAGTCTTTCCACTATAGTCTTTTCACTTCAGTCTGTCGACTTTAGTCTTTCCACTATAGTCTGTCCACTTTAGTCTTTCCACTATAGTCTTTCCACTTTAGTCTGTCCACTTAGTCTTTCCACTTCAGTCATTTCACTATAGTCTGTCCACTTTAGTCTTTCCACTATTCTCTGTCCACTTTCGTCTTTCCACTTTAGTCTTTCCATTATAGTCCCCACTTTATTCTGTCCACTACAGTCTTTCCACTATGTCTTTCCACTATAGTCTGTCCACTTTAGTCTTTCCACTATTCTCTGTCCACTTTAGTCTTTCCACTATAGTCTCCACTTTATTCTGTCCACTACATTCTTTCCACTATAGTCTTTCCACTATAGTCTGTCCACTTTAGTCTTTCCACTATTCTCTGTCCACTTTAGTCTTTCCACTATAGTCTGTCCACTTTAGTCTATCCACTATTCTCTGTCTACTTTAGTCTTTCCACTATAGTCTCCACTTTATTCTGTCCACTACAGTCTTTCCATTATAGTCTTTCCACTATAGTCTGTCCACTTTAGTCTTTCCACTATTCTCTGTCCACTTTAGTCTTTTCACTATAGTTTCCACTTCATTATGTCCACTACAGTATTTCCACTATAGTCTTTCCACTATAGTCTGTCCACTTTAGTCTTTCCACTATAGTCTCCACTTAATTCTGTCCACTACAGTCTTTCCACTATTGTCTTTCCATTATAGTCTGTCCACTTTATTCTGTCCACTTCAGTGTGTACACTTTTGTCTGTCCAATGAGTCTTACCACTTCAGTCATTTCACTATAGTCTGTCCACTTTAGTCTTTCCACTATTCTCTGTCCACTTTAGTCTTTCCACTTTAGTCTTTCCATTATAGTCTCCACTTTATTCTGTCCACTACAGTCTTTCCACTATGTCTTTCCACTATAGTCTGTCCACTTTAGTCTTTCCACTATTCTCTGTTTACTTTAGTCTTTCCACTATAGTCTCCACTTTATTCTGTCCACTACATTCTTTCCACTATAGTCTTTCCACTATAGTCTGTCAACTTTAGTCTTTCCACTATTCTCTGTCTACTTTAGTCTTTCCACTATAGTCTTTCCACTTTAGTCTTTCCACTTTAGTCTGTCCACTTTAGTCTTTCCACTATAGTCTTTCCACTATAGTCTGTCCACTTTAGTCTTTCCACTTTAGTCTTTCCACTTTAGTCTGTCCACTTTAGTCTTTCCACTATAGTCTTTCCATTATAGTCTGTCCACTTTAGTCTTTCCACTTTAGTTTTTCCACTTTAGTCTGTCCACTTTAGTCTTTCCACTATAGTCTTTCCATTATAGTCTGTCCACTTTAGTCTTTCCACTTTAGTTTTTCCACTTTAGTCTGTCCACTTTAGTCTTTCCACTATAGTCTTTCCACTTTAGTCTTTCCGCTTTAGTCTGTCCACTAGGTCTTTCCACTTCAGTTTGTCCACTTTAGTCTTTCCACTTTAGTCATTTCCACTATCGTCTGTCCACTTTAGTCTTTCCACTTTAGTCTTTCCACTTTAGTGTGTCCACTTTAGTCTTTCCACTATAGTCTGTCCACTTTAGTCTTTCCACTATAGTCTGTCTACTTTAGTCTTTCCACTTTAGTCTTTCCACTATAGTCTGTCCACTTTAGTCTTTCCACTATTCTCTGTCCACTTTAGTCTTTCCACTATAGTCTCCACTTTATTCTGTCCACTACAGTCTTTCCAATATAGTCTTTCCACTATAGTCACTCCACTTTAGTCTTTCCACTTTAGTCTTTCCACTATAGTCTCCACTTTATTCTGTCCACTACATTCTTTCCACTATAGTCGTTCCACTATAGGCTGTCCACTTTAGTCTTTCCACTTTAGTTTTTCCACTTTAGTCTGTCCACTTTAGTCTTTCCACTTTATTCTGTCCACTTCAGTGTGTACACTTTAGTCTGTCCAATGAGTCTTTCCACTTCAGTCTTTCCACTATAGTCTGTCCACTTTAGTCTTTCCACTTTAGTCTTTCCACTATAGTCTCCACTTCATCTGTCCACTACATTCTTTCCACTATAGTGTTTCCACTGTAGTCTGTCCACTTTAGTCTTTCCACTATTCTCTGTCCACTTTAGTCTTTCCATTATAGTCTGTCCACTTTAGTCTATCCACTATTCTCTGTCCACTATAGTCTTTCCACTATAGTCTCCACTTTATTCTGTCCACTACAGTCTTTCCATTATAGTCTTTCCACTATAGTCTGTCCACTTTAGTCTTTCCACTATTCTCTGTCCACTTTAGTCTTTCCACTATAGTCTCCACTTCATTATGTCCACTACAGTATTTCCACTATAGTCTTTCCACTAAAGTCTGTCCACTTTAGTCTTTCCACTATAGTCTCCACTTAATTCTGTCCACTATAGTCTTTCCACTATAGTCTTTCCATTATAGTCTGTCCACTTTATTCTTTCTACTTTAGTTTTTCCACTTCAGTCTGTCCAATTTAGTCTTTCCACTATAGTCTGTCCACTTTAGTCTTTCCACTTTAGTCTTTCCATTTTATTCTGTCCACTTCAGTGTGTACACTTTAGTCTGTCCAATGAGTCTTTCCACTTCAGTCTTTCCACTATAGTCTGTCCACTTTAGTCTTTCCACTATAGTCTCCACTTTATTCTGTCCACTACATTCTTTCAACTTTAGTCTTTCCACTACCCTCTGTCCACTTTAGTCTTTCCACTATAGTCTCCAGGTTATTCTGTCCACTACAGTCTTTCCACTATAGTCTTTCCACTATAGTCTGTCCACTTTAGTCTTTCCACATTAGTCTTTCCACTTTATTCTGTCCACTTCAGTGTGTACACTTTAGTCTGTCCAATGAGTCTTTCCACTTGAGTCTTTCCACTACTGTCTGTCCACTTTAGTCTTTCAACTTTAGTCTTTCCACTATAGTCTCCACTTTATTCTGTCCACTACATTCTTTCAACTTTAGTCTTTCCACTATCCTCTGTCCACTTTAGTCTTTCCACTATAGTCTCCACTTCATTCTGTCCACTACAGTCTTTCCACTATAGTCTTTCCACTATAGTCTGTCCACTTTAGTCTTTCCACGATTATCTGTAAACTTTAGTCTTTCCACTATAGTCTGTCCACTTTAGTCTTTCCACTATTCTCTGTCCACTTTTGTCTTTTCACTATAGTGTCCACTTAATTATGTCCACTACAGTCTTTCCACTATAGTCTTTCCACTATAGTCTGTCCACTTTAGTCTTTCCACTATTCTCTGTCCACTTTTGTCTTTTCACTATAGTGTCCACTTAATTATGTCCACTACAGTCTTTCCACTATAGTCTTTCCACTATAGTCTGTCCACTTTAGTCTTTCCACTATAGTCTCCACTTTATTCTGTCAACTACAGTCTTTCCACTATAGTCTTTCCACTATAGTCTGTCCACTTTAGTCTTTCCACTTTAGTTTTTCCACTTTAGTCTGTCCACTTTAGTCTTTCCACGACTGTCCGTCCACTTTAGTCTTTCCACTATTCTCTGTCTACTTTTGTCTTTCCACTATAGTCTCCACTTTATTATGTCCACTAAAGTCTTTCCACTATAGTCTTTCCACTTTAGTCTTTCCGCTTTTGTCTGTCCCACTTAGTCTTTCCACTTCAGTCTTTTCAATAGAGTCTGTCCACTTTAGTCTTTCCACTTAGTCTTTCCACTAGAGTCTGTCCACTTTAGTATTTCCAGTTAGTCTGTTCACTTTAGTCTTTCCACTTTAGTCATTTCCACTATAGTCTGTCCACTTTAGTCTTTCCACTTTAGTCTGTCCACATTAGTCTTTCCACTATAGTCTGTCCACTTTAGTCTTTTCACTAATCTCTGTCCACTTTAGTCTTTCCACTTTAGTCTTTCCACAATAGTCTCCACTTTATTCTGTCCACTACAGTCTTTCCTCTATAGTCTTTCCACTATAGTCCGTCCACTTTAGTCTTTCCACTTTAGTCTTTCCAATTTAGTCTGTCAACTTCAGTCTTTCCACTATAGTCTTTCCACTATAGTCTGTCCACTTTAGTCTTTCCACTTTAGTCTTTCCACTTTAGTCTGTCCTCTTTAGTCTTTCCACTTTAGTCTTTCCACTATAGTCTCCACTTTATTCTGTCCACTACATTCTTTCCACTATGGTCTTTCCACTATAGTCTGTCCACTTTAGTCTTTCCACTTTAGTCTTTCCACTTTAGTCTGTGCACTTTAGTCTTTCCACTATAGTCTTTCCACTATAGTCTGTCCACTTTAGTCTTTCCACTTTAGTCTTTCCACTTTAGTCTGTCCACTTTAGTCTTTCCACTATAGTCTGTCCACTATAGTCTTTCCGCTTTTGTCTTTCCGCTTTAGTCTGTCCACTTAGTCTTTCCACTTCAGTCTGTCCACTTTAGTCTTTCCACTTTAGTCATTTCCACTATCGTCTGTCCACTTTAGTCTTTCCACTTTAGTCTTTCCACTTTAGTCTTTCCACTTTAGTCTTTCCACTTTAGTCTTTCCACTATAGTCTGTCCACTTTAGTCTTTCCACTATAGTCTGTCCACTTTAGTCTTTCCACTTTAGTCTTTCCACTTTAGTCTTTCACTATAGTCTGTCCACTTTAGTCTTTCCACTATTCTCTGTCCACTTTAGTCTTTCCACTATAGTCTCCACTTTATTCTGTCCACTACAGTCTTTCCAATATAGTCTTTCCACTATAGTCACTCCACTTTAGTCTTTCCACTGTAGTCTTTCCACTTTAGTCTGTCCACTTTAGTCTTTCCACTATAGTCTGTCCACTTTATTCTTTCCACTATTCTCTTTCCACTTTAGTCTTTCCACTTTAGTCTTTCCACTATAGTCTCCACTTTATTCTGTCCACTACATTCTTTCCACTATAGTCGTTCCACTATAGGCTGTCCACTTTAGTCTTTCCACTTTAGTCTTTCCACTTTAGTCTGTCCACTTTAGTCTTTACACTATAGTCTGTCCACTTTAGTCTTTCCACTATAGTCTGTCCACTTTAGTCTTTCCACTTTAGTCTTTCCACTTTATTCTGTCCACTTCATTGTGTACACTTTAGTTTGTCCTCTGAGTCTTTCCACTTCAGTCTTTCCACTATAGTCTGTCCACTTTAGTCTTTCCACTTTAGTCTTTCCACTATAGTCTTTTCCCTTCAGTCTGTCCCCACTATAGTCTGTCCACTTTAGTCTTTTCACTAATCTATGTCCACTTTAGTCTTTCCACTTTAGTCTTTCCACAATAGTCTCCACTTTATTCTGTCCACTACAGTCTTTCCAATATAGTCTTTCCACTATAGTCTTTCCACTTTAGTCTTTCTACTATAGTCTGTCCACTTTAGTCTTTCCACTTTAGTCTTTCCACTTTATTCTGTCCACTTCATTGTGTACACTTTAGTTTGTCCACTGAGTCTTTCCGCTTCAGTCTTTCCACTATAGTCTGTCCACTTTAGTCTTTCCACTTTAGTCTTTCCACTATAGTCTTTTACTTCAGTCTGTCGACTTTAGTCTTTCCACTATAGTCTGTCCACTTTAGTCTTTCCACTATAGTCTTTCCACTTTAGTCTGTCCACTTAGTCTTTCCACTTCAGTCATTTCACTATAGTCTGTCCACTTTAGTCTTTCCACTATTCTCTGTCCACTTTCGTCTTTCCACTTTAGTCTTTCCATTATAGTCTCCACTTTATTCTGTCCACTACAGTCTTTCCACTATGTCTTTCCACTATAGTCTGTCCACTTTAGTCTTTCCACTATTCTCTGTCCACTTTAGTCTTTCCACTATAGTCTCCACTTTATTCTGTCCACTACATTCTTTCCACTATAGTCTTTCCAATATAGTCTGTCCACTTTAGTCTTTCCACTATTCTCTGTCCACTTTAGTCTTTCCACTATAGTCTGTCCACTTTAGTCTATCCACTATTCTCTGTCTACTTTAGTCTTTCCACTATAGTCTCCACTTTATTCTGTCCACTACAGTCTTTCCATTATAGTCTTTCCACTATAGTCTGTCCACTTTAGTCTTTCCACTATTCTCTGTCCACTTTAGTCTTTTCACTATAGTTTCCACTTCATTATGTCCACTACAGTATTTCCACTATAGTCTTTCCACTATAGTCTGTCCACTTTAGTCTTTCCACTATAGTCTCCACTTAATTCTGTCCACTACAGTCTTTCCACTATTGTCTTTCCATTATAGTCTGTCCACTTTATTCTGTCCACTTCAGTGTGTACACTTTTGTCTGTCCAATGAGTCTTACCACTTCAGTCATTTCACTATAGTCTGTCCACTTTAGTCTTTCCACTATTCTCTGTCCACTTTAGTCTTTCCACTTTAGTCTTTCCATTATAGTCTCCACTTTATTCTGTCCACTACAGTCTTTCCACTATGTCTTTCCACTATAGTCTGTCCACTTTAGTCTTTCCACTATTCTCTGTTTACTTTAGTCTTTCCACTATAGTCTCCACTTTATTCTGTCCACTACATTCTTTCCACTATAGTCTTTCCACTATAGTCTGTCAACTTTAGTCTTTCCACTATTCTCTGTCTACTTTAGTCTTTCCACTATAGTCTTTCCACTTTAGTCTTTCCACTTTAGTCTGTCCACTTTAGTCTTTCCACTATAGTCTTTCCACTATAGTCTGTCCACTTTAGTCTTTCCACTTTATTCTTTCCACTTTAGTCTGTCCACTTTAGTCTTTCCACTATAGTCTTTCCATTATAGTCTGTCCACTTTAGTCTTTCCACTTTAGTTTTTCCACTTTAGTCTGTCCACTTTAGTCTTTCCACTATAGTCTTTCCATTATAGTCTGTCCACTTTAGTCTTTCCACTTTAGTTTTTCCACTTTAGTCTGTCCACTTTAGTCTTTCCACTATAATCTTTCCACTTTAGTCTTTCCGCTTTAGTCTGTCCACTAGGTCTTTCCACTTCAGTTTGTCCACTTTAGTCTTTCCACTTTAGTCATTTCCACTATCGTCTGTCCACTTTAGTCTTTCCACTTTAGTCTTTCCACTTTAGTGTGTCCACTTTAGTCTTTCCACTATAGTCTGTCCACTTTAGTCTTTCCACTATAGTCTGTCCACTTTAGTCTTTCCACTTTAGTCTTTCCACTATAGTCTGTCCACTTTAGTCTTTCCACTATTCTCTGTCCACTTTAGTCTTTCCACTATAGTCTCCACTTTATTCTGTCCACTACAGTCTTTCCAATATAGTCTTTCCACTATAGTCACTCCACTTTAGTCTTTCCACTTTAGTCTTTCCACTTTAGTCTTTCCACTATAGTCTCCACTTTATTCTGTCCACTACATTCTTTCCACTATAGTCGTTCCACTATAGGCTGTCCACTTTAGTCTTTCCACTTTAGTTTTTCCACTTTAGTCTGTCCACTTTAGTCTTTCCACTTTATTCTGTCCACTTCAGTGTGTACACTTTAGTCTGTCCAATGAGTCTTTCCACTTCTGTCTTTCCACTATAGTCTGTCCACTTTAGTCTTTCCACTTTAGTCTTTCCACTATAGTCTCCACTTCATCTGTCCACTACATTCTTTCCACTATAGTGTTTCCACTGTAGTCTGTCCACTTTAGTCTTTCCACTATTCTCTGTCCACTTTAGTCTTTCCATTATAGTCTGTCCACTTTAGTCTATCCACTATTCTCTGTCCACTATAGTCTTTCCACTATAGTCTCCACTTTATTCTGTCCACTACAGTCTTTCCATTATAGTCTTTCCACTATAGTCTGTCCACTTTAGTCTTTCCACTATTCTCTGTCCACTTTAGTCTTTCCACTATAGTCTCCACTTCATTATGTCCACTACAGTATTTCCACTATAGTCTTTCCACTAAAGTCTGTCCACTTTAGTCTTTCCACTATAGTCTCCACTTAATTCTGTCCACTATAGTCTTTCCACTATAGTCTTTCCATTATAGTCTGTCCACTTTATTCTTTCTACTTTAGTTTTTCCACTTCAGTCTGTCCAATATAGTCTTTCCACTATAGTCTGTCCACTTTAGTCTTTCCACTTTAGTCTTTCCATTTTATTCTGTCCACTTCAGTGTGTACACTTTAGTCTGTCCAATGAGTCTTTCCACTTCAGTCTTTCCACTATAGTCTGTCCACTTTAGTCTTTCCACTATAGTCTCCACTTTATTCTGTACAACTACATTCTTTCAACTTTAGTCTTTCCACTACCCTCTGTCCACTTTAGTCTTTCCACTATAGTCTCCAGGTTATTCTGTCCACAGTCTTTCCACTATAGTCTTTCCACTATAGTCTGTCCACTTTAGTTTTTCCACGATTATCTGTCCACTTTAGTCTTTCCACTATAGTCTTTCCATTATAGTCTGTCCACTTTAGTCTTTCCACTTTAGTTTTTCCACTTTAGTCTGTCAACTTTAGTCTTTCCACTATAGTCTGTCCACTTTAGTCTTTCCACATTAGTCTTTCCACTTTATTCTGTCCACTTCAGTGTGTACACTTTAGTCTGTCCAATGAGTCTTTCCACTTTAGTCTTTCAACTTTAGTCTTTCCACTATAGTCTCCACTTTATTCTGTCCACTACATTCTTTCAACTTTAGTCTTTCCACTATCCTCTGTCCACTTTAGTCTTTCCACTATAGTCTCCACTTCATTCTGTCCACTACAGTCTTTCCACTATAGTCTTTCCACTATAGTCTGTCCACTTTAGTCTTTCCACGATTATCTGTAAACTTTAGTCTTTCCACTATAGTCTGTCCACTTTAGTCTTTCCACTATTCTCTGTCCACTTTTGTCTTTTCACTATAGTGTCCACTTAATTATGTCCACTACAGTCTTTCCACTATAGTCTTTCCACTATAGTCTGTCCACTTTAGTCTTTCCACTATTCTCTGTCCACTTTTGTCTTTTCACTATAATGTCCACTTAATTATGTCCACTACAGTCTTTCCACTATAGTCTTTCCACTATAGTCTGTCCACTTTAGTCTTTCCACTATAGTCTCCACTTTATTCTGTCAACTACAGTCTTTCCACTATAGTCTTTCCACTATAGTCTGTCCACTTTAGTCTTTCCACTTTAGTTTTTCCACTTTAGTCTGTCCACTTTAGTCTTTCCACGACTGTCCGTCCACTTTAGTCTTTCCACTATTCTCTGTCCACTTTTGTCTTTCCACTATAGTCTCCACTTTATTATGTCCACTAAAGTCTTTCCACTATAGTCTTTCCACTTTAGTCTTTCCGCTTTTGTCTGTCCCACTTAGTCTTTCCACTTCAGTCTTTTCAATAGAGTCTGTCCACTTTAGTCTTTCCACTTAGTCTTTCCACTAGAGTCTGTCCACTTTAGTATTTCCAGTTAGTCTGTTCACTTTAGTCTTTCCACTTTAGTCATTTCCACTATAGTCTGTCCACTTTAGTCTTTCCACTTTAGTCTGTCCACATTAGTCTTTCCACTATAGTCTGTCCACTTTAGTCTTTTCACTAATCTCTGTCCACTTTAGTCTTTCCACTTTAGTCTTTCCACAATAGTCTCCACTTTATTCTGTCCACTACAGTCTTTCCTCTATAGTCTTTCCACTATAGTCCGTCCACTTTAGTCTTTCCACTTTAGTCTTTCCAATTTAGTCTGTCAACTTCAGTCTTTCCACTATAGTCTTTCCACTATAGTCTGTCCACTTTAGTCTTTCCACTTTAGTCTTTCCACTTTAGTCTGTCCTCTTTAGTCTTTCCACTTTAGTCTTTCCACTATAGTCTCCACTTTATTCTGTCCACTACATTCTTTCCACTATGGTCTTTCCACTATAGTCTGTCCACTTTAGTCTTTCCACTTTAGTCTTTCCACTTTAGTCTGTGCACTTTAGTCTTTCCACTATAGTCTTTCCACTATAGTCTGTCCACTTTAGTCTTTCCACTTTAGTCTTTCCACTTTAGTCTGTCCACTTTAGTCTTTCCACTATAGTCTGTCCACTATAGTCTTTCCGCTTTTGTCTTTCCGCTTTAGTCTGTCCACTTAGTCTTTCCACTTCAGTCTGTCCACTTTAGTCTTTCCACTTTAGTCATTTCCACTATCGTCTGTCCACTTTAGTCTTTCCACTTTAGTCTTTCCACTTTAGTCTTTCCACTTTAGTCTTTCCACTTTAGTCTTTCCACTATAGTCTGTCCACTTTAGTCTTTCCACTATAGTCTGTCCACTTTAGTCTTTCCACTTTAGTCTTTCCACTTTAGTCTTTCACTATAGTCTGTCCACTTTAGTCTTTCCACTATTCTCTGTCCACTTTAGTCTTTCCACTATAGTCTCCACTTTATTCTGTCCACTACAGTCTTTCCAATATAGTCTTTCCACTATAGTCACTCCACTTTAGTCTTTCCACTGTAGTCTTTCCACTTTAGTCTGTCCACTTTAGTCTTTCCACTATAGTCTGTCCACTTTATTCTTTCCACTATTCTCTTTCCACTTTAGTCTTTCCACTTTAGTCTTTCCACTATAGTCTCCACTTTATTCTGTCCACTACATTCTTTCCACTATAGTCGTTCCACTATAGGCTGTCCACTTTAGTCTTTCCACTTTAGTCTTTCCACTTTAGTCTGTCCACTTTAGTCTTTACACTATAGTCTGTCCACTTTAGTCTTTCCACTATAGTCTGTCCACTTTAGTCTTTCCACTTTAGTCTTTCCACTTTATTCTGTCCACTTCATTGTGTACACTTTAGTTTGTCCTCTGAGTCTTTCCACTTCAGTCTTTCCACTATAGTCTGTCCACTTTAGTCTTTCCACTATAGTCTGTCCACTTTAGTCTTTCCACTTTAGTCTTTCCACTTTAGTCTTTACACTATAGTCTGTCCACTTTAGTCTTTCCACTATAGTCTGTCCACTTTAGTCTTTCCACTTTAGTCTTTCCACTTTATTCTGTCCACTTCATTGTGTACACTTTAGTTTGTCCACTGAGTCTTTCCACTTCAGTCTTTCCACTATAGTCTGTCCACTTTAGTCTTTCCACTTTAGTCTTTCCACTATAGTCTTTTCACTTCAGTCTGTCCACTATAGTCTTTCCACTATTGTCTGTCCACTTTAGTCTTTCCACTTTAGTTTTTCCACTTTAGTCTGTCCACTTCAGTCTTTCCACTATAGTCTGTCCACTTTAGTCTTTCCACTATAGTCTTTCCACTATATCACTTCAGTCTGTCCACTTTAGTCTTTCCACTATAGTCTGTCCACTTTAGTCTTTCCACTATAGTCTCTCCACTTTAGTCTGTCGACTTAGTCTTTCCACTTCAGTCATTTCACTATAGTCTGTCCACTTTAGTCTTTCCACTATTCTCTGTCCACTTTAGTTTTTCCACTTTAGTCTTTCCATTATAGTCTCCACTTTATTCTGTCCACTACAGTCTTTCCACTATGTCTTTCCACTATAGTCTGTCCACTTTAGTCTTTCCACTATTCTCTGTCCACTTTAGTCTTTCCACTATAGTTTCCACTTCATTATGTCCACTACAGTATTTCCACTATAGTCTTTCCACTATAGTCTATCCACTTTAGTCTTTCCACTATAGTCTCCACTTAATTCTGTCCACTACAGTCTTTCCACTATTGTCTTTCCATTATAGTCTGTCCACTTTATTCTGTCCACTTCAGTGTGTACACTTTTGTCTGTCCAATGAGTCTTACCACTTCAGTAATTTCACTATAGTCTGTCCACTTTAGTCTTTCCACTATTCTCTGTCCACTTTAGTCTTTCCACTTTAGTCTTTCCATTATAGTCTCCACTTTATTCTGTCCACTACAGTCTTTCCACTATGTCTTTCCACTATAGTCTGTCCACTTTAGTCTTTCCACTATTCTCTGTTTACTTTAGTCTTTCCACTATAGTCTCCACTTTATTCTGTCCACTACATTCTTTCCACTATAGTCTTTCCACTATAGTCTGTCAACTTTAGTCTTTCCACTATTCTCTGTCTACTTTAGTCTTTCCACTATAGTCTGTCCACTTTAGTCTATCCACTATTCTCTGTCCACTTTAGTCTTTCCACTATAGTCTCCACTTTATTCTGTCCACTACAGTCTTTCCATTATAGTCTTTCCACTATAGTCTTTCCACTTTAGTCTTTCCACTATTCTTTGTCCACTTTAGTCTTTCCACTATAGTCTCCACTTCATTATGTCCACTACAGTATTTCCACTATAGTCTTTCCACTATAGTCTGTCCACTTTAGTCTTTCCACTATAGTCTCCACTTAATTCTGTCCACTACAGTCTTTCCACTATAGTCTTTCCATTATAGTCTGTCCACTTTAGTCTTTCCACTTTAGTTTTTCCACTTCAGTCTGTCCACTTTAGTCTTTCCACTATAGTCTGTCCACTTTAGTCTTTCCACTTTAGTCTTTCCACTTTATTCTGTCCACTTCAGTGTGTACACTTTAGTCTGTCCAATGAGTCTTTCCACTTCAGTCTTTCCACTATAGTCTGTCCACTTTAGTCTTTCCACTTTAGTCTTTCCACTATAGTCTCCACTTTATTCTGTCCACTACATTCTTTCAACTTTAGTCTTTCCACTATCCTCTGTCCTCTTTAGTCTTTCCACTATAGTCTCCACTTTATTCTGTCCACTACAGTCTTTCCACTATAGTCTTTCCACTATAGTCTGTCCACTTTAGTCTTTCCACGATTATCTGTCCACTTTAGTCTTTCCACTTTAGTTTTTCCACTTTAGTCTGTCCACTTTAGTCTTTCCACTATAGTCTTTCCATTATAGTCTGTCCACTTTAGTCTTTCCACTTTAGTTTTTCCACTTTAGTCTGTCCACTTTAGTCTTTCCACTATAGTCTTTCCACTTTAGTCTTTCCGCTTTAGTCTGTCCACTAGGTCTTTCCACTATAGTCTGTCCACTTTAGTCTTTCCACTTTAGTCTTTCGACTATAGTCTGTCCACTTTAGTCTTTCCACTATAGTCTGTCCATTTTAGTCTTTCCACTTTAGTCTTTCCACTTTAGTCTTTCACTATAGTCTGTCCACTTTAGTCTTTCCACTATTCTCTGTCCACTTTAGTCTTTCCACTATAGTCTCCACTTTATTCTGTCCACTACAGTCTTTCCAATATAGTCTTTCCACTATAGTCACTCCACTTTAGTCTTTCCACTGTAGTCTTTCCACTTTAGTCTGTCCACTTTAGTCTTTCCACTATAGTCTGTCCACTTTATTCTTTCCACTATTCTCTTTCCACTTTAGTCTTTCCACTTTGGTCTTTCCACTATAGTCTCCACTTTATTCTGTCCACTACATTCTTTCCACTATAGTCGTTCCACTATAGTCTGTCCACTTTAGTCTTTCCCATTTAGTCTTTCCACTATAGTCTTTTCCTTTCAGTCTGTCCCCACTATAGTCTGTCCACTTTAGTCTTTTCACTAATCTATGTCCACTTTAGTCTTTCCACTTTAGTCTTTCCACAATAGTCTCCACTTTATTCTGTCCACTACAGTCTTTCCACTATAGTCTTTCCACTATAGTCCGTCCACTTTAGTCTTTCCACTTTAGTCTTTCCAATTTAGTCTGTCCACTTTAGTCTTTCCACTATAGTCTTTCCACTATAGTCTGTCCACTTTAGTCTTTCCACTTTAGTCATTCCACTTTAGTCTTTCCACTTTAGTCTGTCCACTTTAGTCTTTCCACTTTAGTCATTTCCACTATCGTCTGTCCACTTTAGTCTTTCCACTTTAGTCTTTCCACTTTAGTGTGTCCACTTTAGTCTTTCCACTATAGTCTGTCCACTTTAGTCTTTCCACTATAGTCTGTCCACTTTAGTCTTTTCACTTTAGTCCTTCCACTTTAGTCTTTCCACTTTAGTCTTTCCACTATAGTCTGTCTACTTTAGTCTTTCCACTATTCTCTGTCCATTTCAGTCTTTCCACTATAGTCTCCACTTTATTCTGTCCACTACAGTCTTTCCAATATAGTCTGTCCACTATATTCACTCCACTTTAGTCTTTCCACTTTAGTCTTTCCACTTTAGTCTGTCCACTTTAGTCTTTCCACTATAGTCTCCACTTTATTCTGTCCACTACAGTCTTTCCAATATAGTCTTTCCACTATAGTCACTCCACTTTAGTCTTTCCACTGTAGTCTTTCCACTTTAGTCTGTCCACTTTAGTCTTTCCACTATAGTCTGTCCACTTTATTCTTTCCACTATTCTCTTTCCACTTTAGTCTTTCCACTTTAGTCTTTCCACTATAGTCTCCACTTTATTCTGTCCACTACATTCTTTCCACTATAGTCGTTCCACTATAGGCTGTCCACTTTAGTCTTTCCACTTTAGTCTTTCCACTTTAGTCTGTCCACTTTAGTCTTTACACTATAGTCTGTCCACTTTAGTCTTTCCACTATAGTCTGTCCACTTTAGTCTTTCCACTTTAGTCTTTCCACTTTATTCTGTCCACTTCATTGTGTACACTTTAGTTTGTCCTCTGAGTCTTTCCACTTCAGTCTTTCCACTATAGTCTGTCCACTTTAGTCTTTCCACTATAGTCTGTCCACTTTAGTCTTTCCACTTTAGTCTTTCCACTTTAGTCTTTACACTATAGTCTGTCCACTTTAGTCTTTCCACTATAGTCTGTCCACTTTAGTCTTTCCACTTTAGTCTTTCCACTTTATTCTGTCCACTTCATTGTGTACACTTTAGTTTGTCCACTGAGTCTTTCCACTTCAGTCTTTCCACTATAGTCTGTCCACTTTAGTCTTTCCACTTTAGTCTTTCCACTATAGTCTTTTCACTTCAGTCTGTCCACTATAGTCTTTCCACTATTGTCTGTCCACTTTAGTCTTTCCACTTTAGTTTTTCCACTTTAGTCTGTCCACTTCAGTCTTTCCACTATAGTCTGTCCACTTTAGTCTTTCCACTATAGTCTTTCCACTATATCACTTCAGTCTGTCCACTTTAGTCTTTCCACTATAGTCTGTCCACTTTAGTCTTTCCACTATAGTCTCTCCACTTTAGTCTGTCGACTTAGTCTTTCCACTTCAGTCATTTCACTATAGTCTGTCCACTTTAGTCTTTCCACTATTCTCTGTCCACTTTAGTCTTTCCACTTTAGTCTTTCCATTATAGTCTCCACTTTATTCTGTCCACTACAGTCTTTCCACTATGTCTTTCCACTATAGTCTGTCCACTTTAGTCTTTCCACTATTCTCTGTCCACTTTAGTCTTTCCACTATAGTTTCCACTTCATTATGTCCACTACAGTATTTCCACTATAGTCTTTCCACTATAGTCTATCCACTTTAGTCTTTCCACTATAGTCTCCACTTAATTCTGTCCACTACAGTCTTTCCACTATTGTCTTTCCATTATAGTCTGTCCACTTTATTCTGTCCACTTCAGTGTGTACACTTTTGTCTGTCCAATGAGTCTTACCACTTCAGTAATTTCACTATAGTCTGTCCACTTTAGTCTTTCCACTATTCTCTGTCCACTTTAGTCTTTCCACTTTAGTCTTTCCATTATAGTCTCCACTTTATTCTGTCCACTACAGTCTTTCCACTATGTCTTTCCACTATAGTCTGTCCACTTTAGTCTTTCCACTATTCTCTGTTTACTTTAGTCTTTCCACTATAGTCTCCACTTTATTCTGTCCACTACATTCTTTCCACTATAGTCTTTCCACTATAGTCTGTCAACTTTAGTCTTTCCACTATTCTCTGTCTACTTTAGTCTTTCCACTATAGTCTGTCCACTTTAGTCTATCCACTATTCTCTGTCCACTTTAGTCTTTCCACTATAGTCTCCACTTTATTCTGTCCACTACAGTCTTTCCATTATAGTCTTTCCACTATAGTCTTTCCACTTTAGTCTTTCCACTATTCTTTGTCCACTTTAGTCTTTCCACTATAGTCTCCACTTCATTATGTCCACTACAGTATTTCCACTATAGTCTTTCCACTATAGTCTGTCCACTTTAGTCTTTCCACTATAGTCTCCACTTAATTCTGTCCACTACAGTCTTTCCACTATAGTCTTTCCATTATAGTCTGTCCACTTTAGTCTTTCCACTTTAGTTTTTCCACTTCAGTCTGTCCACTTTAGTCTTTCCACTATAGTCTGTCCACTTTAGTCTTTCCACTTTAGTCTTTCCACTTTATTCTGTCCACTTCAGTGTGTACACTTTAGTCTGTCCAATGAGTCTTTCCACTTCAGTCTTTCCACTATAGTCTGTCCACTTTAGTCTTTCCACTTTAGTCTTTCCACTATAGTCTCCACTTTATTCTGTCCACTACATTCTTTCAACTTTAGTCTTTCCACTATCCTCTGTCCTCTTTAGTCTTTCCACTATAGTCTCCACTTTATTCTGTCCACTACAGTCTTTCCACTATAGTCTTTCCACTATAGTCTGTCCACTTTAGTCTTTCCACGATTATCTGTCCACTTTAGTCTTTCCACTTTAGTTTTTCCACTTTAGTCTGTCCACTTTAGTCTTTCCACTATAGTCTTTCCATTATAGTCTGTCCACTTTAGTCTTTCCACTTTAGTTTTTCCACTTTAGTCTGTCCACTTTAGTCTTTCCACTATAGTCTTTCCACTTTAGTCTTTCCGCTTTAGTCTGTCCACTAGGTCTTTCCACTATAGTCTGTCCACTTTAGTCTTTCCACTTTAGTCTTTCCACTATAGTCTGTCCACTTTAGTCTTTCCACTATAGTCTGTCCACTTTAGTCTTTCCACTTTAGTCTTTCCACTTTAGTCTTTCACTATAGTCTGTCCACTTTAGTCTTTCCACTATTCTCTGTCCACTTTAGTCTTTCCACTATAGTCTCCACTTTATTCTGTCCACTACAGTCTTTCCAATATAGTCTTTCCACTATAGTCACTCCACTTTAGTCTTTCCACTGTAGTCTTTCCACTTTAGTCTGTCCACTTTAGTCTTTCCACTATAGTCTGTCCACTTTATTCTTTCCACTATTCTCTTTCCACTTTAGTCTTTCCACTTTGGTCTTTCCACTATAGTCTCCACTTTATTCTGTCCACTACATTCTTTCCACTATAGTCGTTCCACTATAGTCTGTCCACTTTAGTCTTTCCCATTTAGTCTTTCCACTATAGTCTTTTCCTTTCAGTCTGTCCCCACTATAGTCTGTCCACTTTAGTCTTTTCACTAATCTATGTCCACTTTAGTCTTTCCACAATAGTCTCCACTTTATTCTGTCCACTACAGTCTTTCCACTATAGTCTTTCCACTATAGTCCGTCCACTTTAGTCTTTCCACTTTAGTCTTTCCAATTTAGTCTGTCCACTTTAGTCTTTCCACTATAGTCTTTCCACTATAGTCTGTCCACTTTAGTCTTTCCACTTTAGTCATTCCACTTTAGTCTTTCCACTTTAGTCTGTCCACTTTAGTCTTTCCACTTTAGTCATTTCCACTATCGTCTGTCCACTTTAGTCTTTCCACTTTAGTCTTTCCACTTTAGTGTGTCCACTTTAGTCTTTCCACTATAGTCTGTCCACTTTAGTCTTTCCACTATAGTCTGTCCACTTTAGTCTTTTCACTTTAGTCCTTCCACTTTAGTCTTTCCACTTTAGTCTTTCCACTATAGTCTGTCTACTTTAGTCTTTCCACTATTCTCTGTCCATTTCAGTCTTTCCACTATAGTCTCCACTTTATTCTGTCCACTACAGTCTTTCCAATATAGTCTGTCCACTATATTCACTCCACTTTAGTCTTTCCACTTTAGTCTTTCCACTTTAGTCTGTCCACTTTCGTCTTTCCACTATAGTCTGTCCACTTTACTCTTTCCACTATTCTCTTTCCACTTTAGTCTTTCCACTTTAGTCTTTCCACTACAGTCTCCACTTTATTCTGTCCACTACATTCTTTCCACTATAGTCGTTCCACTATAGGCTGTCCACTTTAGTCTTTCCACTTTAGTCTTTCCACTTTAGTCTGTCCACTTTAGTCTGTCCACTTTAGTCTTTACACTATAGTCTGTCCACTTTAGTCTTTCCACTATAGTCTGTCCACTTTAGTCTTTCCACTTTAGTCTTTCCACTTTATTCTGTCCACTTCAGTGTGTACACTTTAGTCTGTCCAATGAGTCTTTCCACTTCAGTCTTTCCACTATAGTCTGTCCACTTTCGTCTTTCCACTTTAGTCTTTCCACTATAGTCTCCACTTTATTCTGTCCACTACATTCTTTCAACTTTAGTCTTTCCACTATCACTTTAGTCTGTCCACTTTAGTCTTTCCACTATGGTCTTTCCACTTTATTCTTTCCACTATTCTCTTTCCACTTTAGTCTTTCCACTTTAGTCTTTCCACTACAGTCTCCACTTTATTCTGTCCACTACATTCTTTCCACTATAGTCGTTCCACTATAGGCTGTCCACTTTAGTCTTTCCACTTTAGTCTTTCCACTTTAGTCTGTCCACTTTAGTCTGTCCACTTTAGTCTTTACACTATAGTCTGTCCACTTTAGTCTTTCCACTATAGTCTGTCCACTTTAGTCTTTCCACTTTAGTCTTTCCACTTTATTCTGTCCACTTCATTGTGTACACTTTAGTTTGTCCACTGAGTCTTTCCACTTCAGTCTTTCCACTATAGTCTGTCCACTTTAGTCTTTCCACTTTAGTCTTTCCACTATAGTCTTTTCACTTCAGTCTGTCCACTATAGTCTTTCCACTATTGTCTGTCCACTTTAGTCTTTCCACTTTAGTTTTTCCACTTTAGTCTGTGCACTTCAGTCTTTCCACTATAGTCTGTCCACTTTAGTCTTTCCACTATAGTCTTTCCACTATATCACTTCAGTCTGTCCACTTTAGTCTTTCCACTATAGTCTCTCCACTTTAGTCTGTCGACTTAGTCTTTCCACTTCAGTCATTTCACTATAGTCTGTCCACTTTAGTCTTTCCACTATTCTCTGTCCACTTTAGTCTTTCCACTTTAGTCTTTCCATTATAGTCTCCACTTTATTCTGTCCACTACAGTCTTTCCACTATGTCTTTCCACTATAGTCTGTCCACTTTAGTCTTTCCACTATTCTATGTTTACTTTAGTCTTTCCACTATAGTCTCCACTTTATTCTCTCCACTACATTCTTTCCACTATAGTCTTTCCACTATAGTCTGTCCACTTTAGTCTTTCCACTATTCTCTGTCCACTTTAGTCTTTCCACTATAGTCTGTCCACTTTAGTCTTTCCACTATTCTCTGTCCACTTTAGTCTTTCCACTATAGTCTCCACTTTATTCTGTCCACTACATTCTTTCCACTACAGTATTTCCACTATAGTCTTTCCACTATAGTCTGTCCACTTTAGTCTTTCCACTATAGTCTCCACTTAATTCTGTCCACTACAGTCTTTCCACTATAGTCTTTCCATTATAGTCTTTCCACTATAGTCTGTCCACTTTAGTCTTTCCACTATTCTCTGTCCACTTTAGTCTTTCCACTATAGTCTCCACTTCATTTTGTCCACTACAGTATTTCCACTATAGTCTTTCCACTATAGTCTGTCCACTTTAGTCTTTCCACTACAGTCTCCACTTAATTCTGTCCACTACAGTCTTTCCACTATAGTCTTTCCATTATAGTCTGTCCACTTTAGTCTTTCCACTTTAGTTTTTCCACTTCAGTCTGTCCACTTTAGTCTTTCCACTATAGTCTGTCCACTTTAGTCTTTCCACTTTAGTCTTTCCACTTTATTCTGTCCACTTCAGTGTGTACACTTTAGTCTGTCCAATGAGTCTTTCCACTTCAGTCTTTCCACTATAGTCTGTCCACTTTAGTCTTTCCACTTTAGTCTTTCCACTATAGTCTCCACTTTATTCTGTCCACTACATTCTTTCAACTTTAGTCTTTCCACTATCCTCTGTCCACTTTAGTCTTTCCACTATAGTCTCCACTTTATTCTGTCCACTACAGTCTTTCCACTATAGTCTTTCCACTATAGTCTGTCCACTTTAGTCTTTCCACGATTATCTGTCCACTTTAGTCATTCCACTATAGTCTTTCCATTATAGTCTGTCCACTTTAGTCTTTCCACTTTAGTTTTTCCACTTTAGTCTGTCCACTTTAGTCTTTCCACTATAGTCTTTCCATTATAGTCTGTCCACTTTAGTCTTTCCACTTTAGTTTTTCCACTTTAGTCTGTCCACTTTAGTCTTTCCACTATAGTCTTTCCACTTTAGTCTTTCCGCTTTAGTCTGTCCACTAGGTCTTTCTACTTCAGTCTGTCCACTTTAGTCTTTCCACTTTAGTCATTTCCACTATCGTCTGTCCACTTTAGTCTTTCCACTTTAGTCTTTCCACTTTAGTGTGTCCACTTTAGTCTTTCCACTATAGTCTTTCCACTTTAGTCTTTCCACTTTAGTCTGTCCACTTTAGTCTTTCCACTATAGTCTGTCCACTTTAGTCTTTCCACTTTAGTCTTTCCACTTTATTCTGTCCACTTTAGTTTTTCCACTATAGTCTTTCCACTATAGTCTTTCCACTTTAGTCTTTCCGCTTTAGTCTGTCCACTAGGTCTTTCCACTTCAGTCTGTCCACTTTAGTCTTTCCACTTTAGTCATTTCCACTATCGTCTGTCCACTTTAGTCTTTCCACTTTAGTCTTTCCACTTTAGTTTGTCCACTTTAGTCTTTCCACTATAGTCTGTCCACTTTAGTCTTTCCACTATAGTCTGTCCACTTTAGTCTTTCCACTTTAGTCTTTCCACTTTAGTCTTTCCACTATAGTCTGTCCACTTTAGTCTTTCCACTATTCTCTGTCCACTTTAGTCTTTCCACTATAGTCTCCACTTTATTCTGTCCACTACAGTCTTTCCAATATAGTCTTTCCACTATAGTCTTTCCACTTTAGTCTTTCCACTTTAGTCTGTCCACTTTAGTCTTTCCACTATAGTCTGTCCACTTTATTCTTTCCACTATTCTCTTTCCACTTTAGTCTTTCCACTTTAGTCTTTCCATTATAGTCTCCACTTTATTCTGTAAACTACATTCTTTCCACTATAGTCGTTCCACTATAGGCTGTCCACTTTAGTCTTTCCACTTTAGTTTTTCCACTTTAGTCTGTCCACTTTAGTCTTTCCACTTTATTCTGTCCACTTCAGTGTGTACACTTTAGTCTGTCCAATGAGTCTGTCCACTTCAGTCTTTCCACTATAGTCTGTCCACTTTAGTCTTTCCACTTTAGTCTTTCCACTATAGTCTCCACTTTATTCTGTCCACTACATTCTTTCAACTTTAGTCTTTCCACTATCACTTTAGTCTGTCCACTTTAGTCTTTACACTATAGTCTGCCCACTTTAGTCTTTCCACTATAGTCTGTCCACTTTAGTCTTTCCACTTTATTCTGTCCACTTCATTGTGTACACTTTAGTTTGTCCACTGAGTTCTGTCCACTACATTCTTTCCACTACAGTATTTCCACTATAGTCTTTCCACTATAGTCTGTCCACTTTAGTCTTTCCACTATAGTCTCCACTTAATTCTGTCCACTACAGTCTTTCCACTATAGTCTTTCCATTATAGTCTTTCCACTATAGTCTGTCCACTTTAGTCTTTCCACTATTCTCTGTCCACTTTAGTCTTTCCACTATAGTCTCCACTTCATTTTGTCCACTACAGTATTTCCACTATAGTCTTTCCACTATAGTCTGTCCACTTTAGTCTTTCCACTACAGTCTCCACTTAATTCTGTCCACTACAGTCTTTCCACTATAGTCTTTCCATTATAGTCTGTCCACTTTAGTCTTTCCACTTTAGTTTTTCCACTTCAGTCTGTCCACTTTAGTCTTTCCACTATAGTCTGTCCACTTTAGTCTTTCCACTTTAGTCTTTCCACTTTATTCTGTCCACTTCAGTGTGTACACTTTAGTCTGTCCAATGAGTCTTTCCACTTCAGTCTTTCCACTATAGTCTTTCCACTATAGTCTCCACTTTATTCTGTCCACTACATTCTTTCTACTTTAGTCTTTCCACTATCCTCTGTCCTCTTTAGTCTTTCCACTATAGTCTCCACTTTATTCTGTCTACTACAGTCTTTCCACTATAGTCTTTCCACTATAGTCTGTCCACTTTAGTCTTTCCACGATTATCTGTCCACTTTAGTCTTTCCACTATAGTCTTTCCATTATAGTCTGTCCACTTTAGTCTTTCCACTGTAGTTTTTCCACTTTAGTCTGTCCACTTTAGTCTTTCCACTATAGTCTTTCCACTTTAGTCTTTCCGCTTTAGTCTGTCCACTAGGTCTTTCCACTTCAGTCTGTCCACTTTAGTCTTTCCACTTTAGTCATTCCACTTTAGTCATTTAGTCATTCCACTTTTCCACTTTAGTCTTTCCACTTTAGTGTGTCCACTTTAGTCTTTCCACTATAGTCTTTCCACTATAGTCTCCACTTTATTCTGTCCACTACATTCTTTCAACTTTAGTTTTTCCACTATCACTTTAGTCTGTCCACTTTAGTCTTTACACTATAGTCTGCCCACTTTAGTCTTTCCACTATTGTCTGTCCACTTTAGTCTTTCCACTTTATTCTGTCCACTTCATTGTGTACACTTTAGTTTGTCCACTGAGTCTTTCCGCTTCAGTCTTTCCACTATAGTCTGTCCACTTTAGTCTTTCCACTTCAGTCTTTCCACTATAGTCTTTTCACTTCAGTCTGTCCACTTTAGTCTTTCCACTATAGTCTGTCCACTTTAGTCTTTCCACTATAGTCTTTCCACTTTAGTCTGTCCACTTAGTCTTTCCACTTCAGTCATTTCACTATAGTCTGTCCACTTTAGTCTTTCCACTATTCTCTGTCCACTTTCGTCTTTCCACTTTAGTCTTTCCATTATAGTCTCCACTTTATTCTGTTCACTACAGTCTTTCCACTATGTCTTTCCATTATAGTCTGTCCACTTTAGTCTTTCCACTATTCTCTGTCCACTTTAGTCTTTCCACTATAGTCTCCACTTTATTCTGTCCACTACATTCTTTCCACTATAGTCTTTCCACTATAGTCTGTCCACTTTAGTCTTTCCACTATTCTCTGTCCACTTTAGTCTTTCCACTATAGTCTGTCCACTTTAGTCTATCCACTATTCTCTGTCCACTTTAGTCTTTCCACTATAGTCTCCACTTTATTCTGTCCACTACAGTCTTTCCATTATAGTCTTTCCACTATAGTCTGTCCACTTTAGTCTTTCCACTATTCTCTGTCCACTTTAGTCTTTCCACTATAGTTTCCACTTCATTATGTCCACTACAGTATTTCCACTATAGTCTTTCCACTATAGTCTGTCCACTTTAGTCTTTCCACTATAGTCTCCACTTAATTCTGTCCACTACAGTCTTTCCACTATTGTCTTTCCATTATAGTCTATCCACTTTAGTCTTTCCACTTTAGTTTTTCCATTTCAGTCTGTCCACTTTAGTCTTTCCACTATAGTCTGTCCACTTTAGTCTTTCCACTTTAGTCTTTCCACTTTATTCTGTCCACTTCAGTGTGTACACTTTAGTCTGTCCAATGAGTCTTTCCACTTCAGTCTTTCCACTATAGTCTTTCCACTTTAGTCTTTCCACTTTAGTCTTTCCACTATAGTCTCCACTTTATTCTGTCCACTACATTCTTTCAACTTTAGTCTTTCCACTATCCTCTGTCCACTTTAGTCTTTCCACTATAGTCTCCACTTTATTCTGTCCACTACAGTCTTTCCACTATAGTCTTTCCACTATAGTCTGTCCACTTTAGTCTTTCCACGATTATCTGTCCACTTTAGTCTTTCCACTATAGTCTTTCCATTATAGTCTGTCCACTTTAGTCTTTCCACTTTAGTTTTTCCACTTTCGTCTGTCCACTTTAGTCTTTCCACTATAGTCTGTCCACTTTAGTCTTTCCACTTTAGTCTTTCCACTTTATTCTGTCCACTTCAGTGTGTAAACTTTTGTCTGTCCAATGAGTCTTACCACTTCAGTCATTTCACTATAGTCTGTCCACTTTAGTCTTTCCACTATTCTCTGTCCACTTTAGTCTTTCCACTTTAGTCTTTCCATTATAGTCTCCACTTTATTCTGTCCACTACAGTCTTTCCACTATGTCTTTCCACTATAGTCTGTCCACTTTAGTCTTTCCACTATTCTCTGTTTACTTTAGTCTTTCCACTATAGTCTCCACTTTATTCTGTCCACTACATTCTTTCCACTATAGTCTTTCCACTATAGTCTGTCAACTTTAGTCTTTCCACTATTCTCTGTCTACTTTAGTCTTTCCACTATAGTCTGTCCACTTTAGTCTATCCACTATTCTCTGTCCACTTTAGTCTTTCCACTATAGTCTCCACTTTATTCTGTCCACTACAGTCTTTCCATTATAGTCTTTCCACTATAGTCTTTCCACTTTAGTCTTTCCACTATTCTCTGTCCACTTTAGTCTTTCCACTATAGTCTCCACTTCATTATGTCCACTACAGTATTTCCACTACAGTCTTTCCACTATAGTCTGTCCACTTTAGTCTTTCCACTATAGTCTCCACTTAATTCTGTCCACTACAGTCTTTCCACTATAGTCTTTCCATTATAGTCTGTCCACTTTAGTCTTTCCACTTTAGTTTTTCCACTTCAGTCTGTCCACTTTAGTCTTTCCACTATAGTCTGTCCACTTTAGTCTTTCCACTTTAGTCTTTCCAATTTATTCTGTCCACTTCAGTGTGTACACTTTAGTCTGTCCAATGAGTCTTTCCACTTCAGTCTTTCCACTATAGTCTGTCCACTTTAGTCTTTCCACTTTAGTCTTTCCACTATAGTCTCCACTTTATTCTGTCCACTACATTCTTTTAACTTTAGTCTTTCCACTATCCTCTGTCCTCTTTAGTCTTTCCACTATAGTCTCCACTTTATTCTGTCCACTACAGTCTTTCCACTATAGTCTTTCCACTATAGTCTGTCCACTTTAGTCTTTCCACGATTATCTGTCCACTTTAGTCTTTCCACTATAGTCTTTCCATTATAGTCTGTCCACTTTAGTCTTTCCACTTTAGTTTTTCCACTTTAGTCTGTCCACTTTAGTCTTTCCACTATAGTCTTTCCACTTTAGTCTTTCCGCTTTAGTCTGTCCACTAGGTCTTTCCACTTCAGTCTGTCCACTTTAGTCTTTCCACTTTAGTCATTCCACTTTAGTCATTTAGTCATTCCACTTTTCCACTTTAGTCTTTCCACTTTAGTGTGTCCACTTTAGTCTTTCCACTATAGTCTTTCCACTATAGTCTCCACTTTATTCTGTCCACTACATTCTTTCAACTTTAGTCTTTCCACTATCACTTTAGTCTGTCCACTTTAGTCTTTCCACTATAGTCTGTCCACTTTAGTCTTTCCACTTTATTCTGTCCACTTCATTGTGTACACTTTAGTTTGTCCACTGAGTCTTTCCGCTTCAGTCTTTCCACTATAGTCTGTCCACTTTAGTCTTTCCACTTTAGTCTTTCCACTATAGTCTTTTCACTTCAGTCTGTCCACTTTAGTCTTTCCACTATAGTCTGTCCACTTTAGTCTTTCCACTATAGTCTTTCCACTTTAGTCTGTCCACTTAGTCTTTCCACTTCAGTCATTTCACTATAGTCTGTCCACTTTAGTCTTTCCACTATTCTCTGTCCACTTTCGTCTTTCCACTTTAGTCTTTCCATTATAGTCTCCACTTTATTCTGTTCACTACAGTCTTTCCACTATGTCTTTCCATTATAGTCTGTCCACTTTAGTCTTTCCACTATTCTCTGTCCACTTTAGTCTTTCCACTATAGTCTCCACTTTATTCTGTCCACTACATTCTTTCCACTATAGTCTTTCCACTATAGTCTGTCCACTTTAGTCTTTCCACTATTCTCTGTCCACTTTAGTCTTTCCACTATAGTCTGTCCACTTTAGTCTATCCACTATTCTCTGTCCACTTTAGTCTTTCCACTATAGTCTCCACTTTATTCTGTCCACTACAGTCTTTCCATTATAGTCTTTCCACTATAGTCCACTTTAGTCTTTCCACTATTCTCTGTCCACTTTAGTCTTTCCACTATAGTTTCCACTTCATTATGTCCACTACAGTATTTCCACTGTAGTCTTTCCACTATAGTCTGTCCACTTTAGTCTTTCCACTTTAGTTTTTCCATTTCAGTCTGTCCACTTTAGTCTTTCCACTATAGTCTGTCCACTTTAGTCTTTCCACTTTAGTCTTTCCACTTTCTTCTGTCCACTTCAGTGTGTACACTTTAGTCTGTCCAATGAGTCTTTCCACTTCAGTCTTTCCACTATAGTCTTTCCACTTTAGTCTTTCCACTTTAGTCTTTCCACTATAGTCTCCACTTTATTCTGTCCACTACATTCTTTCAACTTTAGTCTTTCCACTATCCTCTGTCCACTTTAGTCTTTCCACTATAGTCTCCACTTTATTCTGTCCACTACAGTCTTTCCACTATAGTCTTTCCACTATAGTCTGTCCACTTTAGTCTTTCCACGATTATCTGTCCACTTTAGTCTTTCCACTATAGTCTTTCCATTATAGTCTGTCCACTTTAGTCTTTCCACTTTAGTTTTTCCACTTTAGTCTGTCCACTTTAGTCTTTCCACTATAGTCTGTCCACTTTAGTCTTTCCACTTTAGTCTTTCCACTTTATTCTGTCCACTTCAGTGTGTACACTTTTGTCTGTCCAATGAGTCTTACCACTTCAGTCATTTCACTATAGTCTGTCCACTTTAGTCTTTCCAATATTCTCTGTCCACTTTAGTCTTTCCACTTTAGTCTTTCCATTATAGTCTCCACTTTATTCTGTCCACTACAGTCTTTCCACTATGTCTTTCCACTATAGTCTGTCCACTTTAGTCTTTCCACTATTCTCTGTTTACTTTAGTCTTTCCACTATAGTCTCGACTTTATTCTGTCCACTACATTCTTTCCACTATAGTCTTTCCACTATAGTCTGTCAACTTTAGTCTTTCCACTATTCTCTGTCTACTTTAGTCTTTCCACTATAGTCTGTCAACTTTAGTCTATCCACTATTCTCTGTCCACTTTAGTCTTTCCACTATAGTCTCCACTTTATTCTGTCCAGTACAGTCTTTCCATTATAGTCTTTCCACTATAGTCTTTCCACTTTAGTCTTTCCACTATTCTCTGTCCACTTTAGTCTTTCCACTATAGTCTCCACTTCATTATGTCCACTACAGTATTTCCACTATAGTCTTTCCACTATAGTCTGTCCACTTTAGTCTTTCCACTATAGTCTCCACTTAATTCTGTCCACTACAGTCTTTCCACTATAGTCTTTCCATTATAGTCTGTCCACTTTAGTCTTTCCACATTAGTTTTTCCACTTCAGTCTGTCCACTTTAGTCTTTCCACTATAGTCTGTCCACTTTAGTCTTTCCACTTTAGTCTTTCCACTTTATTCTGTCCACTTCAGTGTGTACACTTTAGTCTGTCCAATGAGTCTTTCCACTTCAGTCTTTCCACTATAGTCTGTCCACTTTAGTCTTTCCACTTTAGTCTTTCCACTATAGTCTCCACTTTATTCTGTCCACTACATTCTTTCAACTTTAGTCTTTCCACTATCCTCTGTCCTCTTTAGTCTTTCCACTATAGTCTCCACTTTATTCTGTCCACTACAGTCTTTCCACTATAGTCTTTCCACTATTGTCTGTCCACTTTAGTCTTTCCACGATTATCTGTCCACTTTAGTCTTTCCACTATAGTCTTTCCATTATAGTCTGTCCACTTTAGTCTTTCCACTTTAGTTTTTCCACTTTAGTCTGTCCACTTTAGTCTTTCCACTATAGTCTTTCCACTTTAGTCTTTCCGCTTTAGTCTGTCCACTAGGTCTTTCCACTTCAGTCTGTCCACTTTAGTCTTTCCACTTTAGTCATTTCCACTATCGTCTGTCCACTTTAGTCTTTCCACTTTAGTCTTTCCACTTTAGTGTGTCCACTTTAGTCTTTCCACTATAGTCTTTCCACTTTAGTCTTTCCACTTTAGTCTGTCCACTTTAGTCTTTCTACTATAGTCTTTCCACTATAGTCTGTCCACTTTAGTCTTTCCACTTTAGTCTTTCCACTTTAGTCTTTCCACTTTAGTCTTTCCACTATAGTCTGTCCACTATAGTCTTTCCACTTTAGTCTTTCCGCTTTAGTCTGTCCACTAGGTCTTTCCACTTCAGTCTGTCCACTTTAGTCTTTCCACTTTAGTCATTTCAACTATCGTGTGTCCACTTTAGTCTTTCCACTTTAGTCTTTCCACTTTAGTGTGTCCACTTTAGTCTTTCCACTATAGTCTGTCCACTTTAGTCTTTCCACTATAGTCTGTCCACTTTAGTCTTTCCACTTTAGTCTTTCCACTTTAGTCTTTCCACTATAGTCTGTCCACTTTAGTCTTTCCACTATTCTCTGTCCACTTTAGTCTTTCCACTATAGTCTCCACTTTATTCTGTCCACTACAGTCTTTCCAATATAGTCTTTCCTCTATAGTCACTCCACTTTAGTCTTTCCACTTTAGTCTTTCCACTTTAGTCTGTCCACTTTAGTCTTTCCACTATAGTCTGTCCACTTTACTCTTTCCACTATTCTCTTTTCACTTTAGTCTTTCCACTTTAGTCTTTCCACTATAGTCTCCACTTTATTCTGTCCACTACATTCTTTCCACTATAGTCGTTCCACTATAGGCTGTCCACTTTAGTCTTTCCACTTTAGTTTTTCCACTTTAGTCTGTCCACTTTAGTCTTTCCACTTTATTCTGTCCACTTCAGTGTGTACACTTTAGTCTGTCCAATGAGTCTTTCCACTTCAGTCTTTCCACTATAGTCTGTCCACTTTAGTCTTTCCACTTTAGTCTTTCCACTATAGTCTCCACTTCATCTGTCCACTACATTCTTTCCACTATAGTCTTTCCACTGTAGTCTGTCCACTTTAGTCTTTCCACTATTCTCTGTCCACTTTAGTCTTTCCAATATAGTCTGTCCACTTTAGTCTATCCACTATTCTCTGTCCACTTTAGTCTTTCCACTATAGTCTCCACTTTATTCTGTCCACTACAGTCTTTCCATTATAGTCTTTCCACTATAGTCTGTCCACTTTAGTCTTTCCACTATTCTCTGTCCACTTTAGTCTTTCCACTATAGTCTCCACTTCATTATGTCCACTACAGTATTTCCACTATAGTCTTTCCACTAAAGTCTGTTCACTTTAGTCTTTCCACTATAGTCTCCACTTAATTCTGTCCACTATAGTCTTTCCACTATAGTCTTTCCATTATAGTCTGTCCACTTTAGTCTTTCCACTTTAGTCTTTCCATTTTATTCTGTCCACTTCAGTGTGTACACTTTAGTCTGTCCAATGAGTCTTTCCACTTCAGTCTTTCCACTATAGTCTGTCCACTTTAGTCTTTCCACTATAGTCTCCACTTTATTCTGTCCACTACATTCTTTCAACTTTAGTCTTTCCACTACCCTCTGTCCACTTTAGTCTTTCCACTATAGTCTCCACGTTATTCTGTCCACTACAGTCTTTCCACTATAGTCTTTCCACTATAGTCTGTCCACTTTAGTCTTTCCACGATTATCTGTCCACTTTAGTCTTTCCACTATAGTCTATCCATTATAGTCTGTCCACTTTAGTCTTTCCACTTTATTCTGTCCACTTCAGTGTGTACACTTTAGTCTCCACGTTATTCTGTCCACTTCAGTGTGTACACTTTAGTCTGTCCAATGAGTCTTTCCACTTCAGTCTTTCCACTATAGTCCGTCCACTTTAGTCTTTCCACTATAGTCTCCACTTTATTCTGTCCACTACATTCTTTCAACTTTAGTCTTTCCACTACCCTCTGTCCACTTTAGTCTTTCCACTATAGTCTCCACGTTATTCTGTCCACTACAGTCTTTCCACTATAGTCTTTCCACTATAGTCGGTCCACTTTAGTCTTTCCACGATTATCTGTCCACTTTAGTCTTTCCACTATAGTCTCCACGTTATTCTGTCCACTACAGTCTTTCCACTATCGTCGGTCCACTTTAGTCTTTCCACTTTAGTCTTTCCACTTTAGTGTGTCCACTTTAGTCTTTCCACTATAGTCTTTCCACTTTAGTCTTTCCACTTTAGTCTGTCCACTTTAGTCTTTCTACTATAGTCTTTCCACTATAGTCTGTCCATTTTAGTCTTTCCACTTTAGTCTTTCCACTTTAGTCTGTCCACTTTAGTCTTTCCACTATAGTCTGTCCACTATAGTCTTTCCACTTTAGTCTTTCCGCTTTAGTCTGTCCACTAGGTCTTTCCACTTCAGTCTGTCCACTTTAGTCTTTCCACTTTAGTCATTTCCACTATCGTTGGTCCACTTTAGTCTTTCCACTTTAGTCTTTCCACTTTAGTGTGTCCACTTTAGTCTTTCCACTATAGTCTGTCCACTTTAGTCTTTCCACTATAGTCTGTCCACTTTAGTCTTTCCACTTTAGTCTTTCCACTTTAGTCTTTCCACTATAGTCTGTCCACTTTAGTCTTTCCACTATTCTCTGTCCACTTTAGTCTTTCCACTATAGTCTCCACTTTATTCTGTCCACTACAGTCTTTCCAATATAGTCTTTCCACTATAGTCACTCCACTTTAGTCTTTCCACTTTAGTCTTTCCACTTTAGTCTGTCCACTTTAGTCTTTCCACTATAGTCTGTCCACTTTATTCTTTCCACTATTCTCTTTTCACTTTAGTCTTTCCACTTTAGTCTTTCCACTATAGTCTCCACTTTATTCTGTCCACTACATTCTTTCCACTATAGTCGTTCCACTATAGGCTGTCCACTTTAGTCTTTCCACTTTAGTTTTTCCACTTTAGTCTGTCCACTTTAGTCTTTCCACTTTATTCTGTCCACTTCAGTGTGTACACTTTAGTCTGTCCAATGAGTCTTTCCACTTCAGTCTTTCCACTATAGTCTGTCCACTTTAGTCTTTCCACTTTAGTCTTTCCACTATAGTCTCCACTTCATCTGTCCACTACACTCTTTCCACTATAGTCTTTCCACTGTAGTCTGTCCACTTTAGTCTTTCCACTATTCTCTGTCCACTTTAGTCTTTCCATTATAGTCTGTCCACTTTAGTCTATCCACTATTCTCTGTCCACTTTAGTCTTTCCACTATAGTCTCAACTTTATTCTGTCCACTACAGTCTTTCCATTATAGTCTTTCCACTATAGTCTGTCCACTTTAGTCTTTCCACTATTCTCTGTCCACTTTAGTCTTTCCACTATAGTCTCCACTTCATTATGTCCACTACAGTATTTCCACTATAGTCTTTCCACTAAAGTCTGTCCACTTTAGTCTTTCCACTATAGTCTCCACTTAATTCTGTCCACTATAGTCTTTCCACTATAGTCTTTCCATTATAGTCTGTCCACTTTAGTCTTTCCACTTTAGTTTTTCCACTTCAGTCTGTCCACTTTAGTCTTTCCACTATAGTCTGTCCACTTTAGTCTTTCCACTTTAGTCTTTCCATTTTATTGTGTCCACTTCAGTGTGTACACTTTTGTCTGTCCAATGAGTCTTTCCACTTCAGTCTTTCCACTATAGTCTGTCCACTTTAGTCTTTCCACTATAGTCTCCACTTTATTCTGTCCACTACATTCTTTCAACTTTTGTCTTTCCACTACCCTCTGTCCACTTTAGTCTTTCCACTTTAGTCTTTCCACTACCCTCTGTCCACTTTAGTCTTTCCACTATAGTCTCCACGTTATTCTGTCCACTACAGTCTTTCCACTATAGTCTTTCCACTTTAGTCTGTCAACTTTAGTCTTTCCACTATAGTCTGTCCACTTTAGTCTTTCCACTTTAGTCTTTCCACTTTATTCTGTCCACTTCAGTGTGTACACTTTAGTCTTTCCAATGAGTCTTTCCACTTGAGTCTTTCCACTATAGTCTGTCCACTTTAGTCTTTCAACTTTAGTCTTTCCACTATAGTCTCCACTTTATTCTGTCCACTACATTCTTTCAACTTTAGTCTTTCCACTATCCTCTGTCCACTTTAGTCTTTTCACTATAGTCTCCACTTTATTCTGTCCACTACAGTCTTTCCACTATAGTCTTTCCACTATAGTCTGTCCACTTTAGTCTTTCCACGATTATCTGTCCACTTTAGTCTTTCCACTATAGTCTGTCCACTTTAGTCTTTCCACTATTCTCTGTCCACTTTTGTCTTTTCACTATAGTGTCCACTTAATTATGTCCACTACAGTCTTTCCACTATAGTCTTTCCACTATAGTCTGTCCACTTTAGTCTTTCCACTATAGTCTCCACTTTATTCTGTCAACTACAGTCTTTCCACTATAGTCTTTCCACTATAGTCTGTCCACTTTAGTGTTTCCACTTTAGTTTTTCCACTTTAGTCTGTCCATTTTAGTCTTTCCACGACTGTCCGTCCACTTTAGTCTTTCCACTATTCTCTGTCCACTTTTGTCTTTCCACTATAGTCTCCACTTTATTATGTCCACTACAGTCTTTCCACTATAGTCTTTCCACTTTAGTCTTTCCGCTTTTGTCTGTCCCACTTAGTCTTTCCACTTCAGTCTTTTCAATAGAGTCTGTCCACTTTAGTCTTTCCTCTTAGTCTTTCCACTAGAGTCTGTCCACTTTAGTATTTCCAGTTAGTCTGTTCACTTTAGTCTTTCCACTTTAGTCATTTCCACTATAGTCTGTCCACTTTAGTCTTTCCACTTTAGTCTGTCCACATTAGTCTTTCCACTATAGTCTGTCCACTTTAGTCTTTTCACTAATCTCTGTCCACTTTAGTCTTTCCACTTTAGTCTTTCCACAATAGTCTCCACTTTATTCTGTCCACTACAGTCTTTCCTCTATAGTCTTTCCACTATAGTCCGTCCACTTTAGTCTTTCCACTTTAGTCTTTCCAATTTAGTCTGTCAACTTTAGTCTTTCCACTATAGTCTTTCCACTATAGTCTGTCCACTTTAGTCTTTCCACTTTAGTCTTTCCACTTTAGTCTGTCCTCTTTAGTCTTTCCACTTTAGTCTTTCCACTATAGTCTAGTCTTTCCTCTTTAGTCATTTCCACTATCGTCTGTCCACTTTAGTCTTTCCACTTTAGTCTTTCCACTTTAGTCTTTCCACTATAGTCTGTCCACTTTAGTCTTTCCACTATAGTCTGTCCACTTTAGTCTTTCCACTTTAGTCTTTCCACTTTAGTCTTTCACTATAGTCTGTCCACTTTAGTCTTTCCACTATTCTCTGTCCACTTTAGTCTTTCCACTATAGTCTCCACTTTATTCTGTCCACTACAGTCTTTCCAATATAGTCTTTCCACTATAGTCACTCCACTTTATTCTTTCCACTGTAGTCTTTCCACTTTAGTCTGTCCACTTTAGTCTTTCCACTATAGTCTGTCCACTTTATTCTTTCCACTATTCTCTTTCCACTTTAGTCTTTCCACTTTAGTCTTTCCACTATAGTCTCCACTTTATTCTGTCCACTACATTCTTTCCACTATAGTCGTTCCACTATAGGCTGTCCACTTTAGTCTTTCCACTTTAGTCCTTCCACTTTAGTCTGTCCACTTTAGTCTTTACACTATAGTCTGTCCACTTTAGTCTTTCCACTATAGTCTGTCCACTTTAGTCTTTCCACTTTAGTCTTTCCACTTTATTCTGTCCACTTCATTGTGTACACTTTAGTTTGTCCTCTGAGTCTTTCCACTTCAGTCTTTCCACTATAGTCTGTCCACTTTAGTCTTTCCACTTTAGTCTTTCCACTATAGTCTTTTCCCTTCAGTCTGTCCCCACTATAGTCTGTCCACTTTAGTCTTTTCATTAATCTATGTCCACTTTAGTCTTTCCACTTTAGTCTTTCCACAATAGTCTCCACTTTATTCTGTCCACTACAGTCTTTCCACTATAGTCTTTCCACTATAGTCCGTCCACTTTAGTCTTTCCACTTTAGTTATAGTCTTTCCACTATAGTCTGTCCACTTTAGTCTTTCCACTTTAGTCATTCCACTTTAGTCTTTCCACTTTAGTCTGTCCACTTTAGTCTTTCCACTTTAGTCTTTCCACTATATTCTCCGCTTTATTCTGTCCACTACAGTCTTTCCACTATAGTCTTTCCACTATAGTCTGTCCACTTTAGTCTTTCCACTTTAGTCTTTCCACTTTAGTCTGTCTACTTTAGTCTTTCCACTATAGTCTTTCCACTATAGTCTGTCCACTTTAGTCTTTCCACTTTAGTCTTTCCACTTTAGTCTGTCCACTTTAGTCTTTCCACTATAGTCTGTCCACTATAGTCTTTCCACTTTAGTCTTTCCGCTTTAGTCTGTCCACTAGGTCTTTCCACTTCAGTCTGTCCACTTTAGTCTTTCCACTTTAGTCATTTCCACTATCGTCTGTCCACTTTAGTCTTTCCACTTTAGTCTTTCCACTTTAGTGTGTCCACTTTAGTCTTTCCACTATAGTCTGTCCACTTTAGTCTTTCCACTATAGTCTGTCCACTTTAGTCTTTCCACTTTAGTCCTTCCACTTTAGTCTTTCCACTTTAGTCTTTCCACTATAGTCTGTCCACTTTAGTCTTTCCACTATTCTCTGTCCATTTTAGTCTTTCCACTATAGTCTCCACTTTATTCTGTCCACTACAGTCTTTCCAATATAGTCTTTCCACTATATTCACTCCACTTAAGTCTTTCCACTTTAGTCTTTCCACTTTAGTCTGTCCACTTTCGTCTTTCCACTATAGTCTGTCCACTTTATTCTTTCCACTATTCTCTTTCCACTTTAGTCTTTCCACTTTAGTCTTTCCACTACAGTCTCCACTTTATTCTGTCCACTACATTCTTTCCACTATAGTCGTTCCACTATAGGCTGTCCACTTTAGTCTTTCCACTTTAGTCTTTCCACTTTAGTCTGTCCACTTTAGTCTGTCCACTTTAGTCTTTTCACTATAGTCTGTCCACTTTAGTCTTTCCACTATAGTCTGTCCACTTTAGTCTTTCCACTTTAGTCTTTCCACTTTATTCTGTCCACTTCATTGTGTACACTTTAGTTTGTCCACTGAGTCTTTCCACTCCAGTCTTTCCACTATAGTCTGTCCACTTTAGTCTTTCCACTTTAGTCTTTCCACTATAGTCTTTTCACTTCAGTCTGTCCACTTTAGTCTTTCCACTATAGTCTGTCCACTTTAGTCTTTCCACTATAGTCTTTCCACTTTAGTCTTTCCACTATAGTCTCCACTTTATTCTGTCCACTACAGTCTTTCCACTATAGTCTTTCCACTATAGTCTGTCCACTTTAGTCTTTCCACTTTAGTCTTTCCACTTTAGTCTGTCCACTTTAGTCTTTCCACTTTAGTCTTTCCACTATAGTCCGTCCACTTTAGTCTTTCCACTTTAGTCTTTCCACTTTAGTCTGTCCACTTTAGTCTTTCCACTATAGTCTGTCCACTATAGTCTTTCCACTTTAGTCTTTCCGCTTTAGTCTGTCCACTAGGTCTTTCCACTTCAGTCTGTCCACTTTAGTCTTTCCACTATAGTCTGTCCACTTTAGTCTTTCCACCATAGTCTTTCCACTTTAGTCTGTCCACTTAGTCTTTCCACTTCAGTCATTTCACTATGGTCTGTCCACTTTAGTCTTTCCACTATTCTCTGTCCACTTTAGTTTTTCCACTTTAGTCTTTTCACTATAGTCTCCACTTTATTCTGTCCACTACAGTCTTTCCACTATAGTCTTTCCACTATAGTCTGTCCACTTTAGTCTTTCCACTTTAGTCTTTCCACTTTAGTCTGTCCACTTTAGTCTTTCCACTATAGTCGTTGCACTATAGGCTGTCCACTTTAGTCTTTCCACTTTAGTCTTTCCACTTTAGTCTGTCCACTTTAGTCTGTCCACTTTAGTCTTTACACTATAGTCTGTCCACTTTAGTCTTTCCACTATAGTCTGTCCAATTTAGTCTTTCCACTTTAGTCTTTCCACTTTATTCTCTCCACTTCATTGTGTACACTTTAGTTTGTCCACTGAGTCTTTCCACTTCAGTCTTTCCACTATAGTCTGTCCACTTTAGTCTTTCCACTTTAGTCTTTCCACTATAGTCTTTTCACTTCAGTCTGTCCACTTTAGTCTTTCCACTATAGTCTCCACTTTATTCTGTCCACTACAGTCTTTCCACTATAGTCTTTCCACTATAGTCTGTCCACTTTAGTCTTTCCACTTTAGTCTTTCCACTTTAGTCTGTCCACTTTAGTCTTTCCACTTTAGTCTTTCCACTATAGTCCGTCCACTTTAGTCTTTCCACTTTAGTCTTTCCACTTTAGTCTGTCCACTTTAGTCTTTCCACTATAGTCTGTCCACTATAGTCTTTCCACTTTAGTCTTTCCGCTTTAGTCTGTCCACTAGGTCTTTCCACTTCAGTCTGTCCACTTTAGTCTTTCCACTATAGTCTGTCCACTTTAGTCTTTCCACCATAGTCTTTCCACTTTAGTCTGTCCACTTAGTCTTTCCACTTCAGTCATTTCACTATGGTCTGTCCACTTTAGTCTTTCCACTATTCTCTGTCCACTTTAGTTTTTCCACTTTAGTCTTTCCACTATAGTCTCCACTTTATTCTGTCCACTACAGTCTTTCCACTATAGTCTTTCCACTATAGTCTGTCCACTTTAGTCTTTCCACTTTAGTCTTTCCACTTTAGTCTGTCCACTTTAGTCTTTCCACTATAGTCGTTGCACTATAGGCTGTCCACTTTAGTCTTTCCACTTTAGTCTTTCCACTTTAGTCTGTCCACTTTAGTCTGTCCACTTTAGTCTTTACACTATAGTCTGTCCACTTTAGTCTTTCCACTATAGTCTGTCCAATTTAGTCTTTCCACTTTAGTCTTTCCACTTTATTCTTTCCACTTCATTGTGTACACTTTAGTTTGTCCACTGAGTCTTTCCACTTCAGTCTTTCCACTATAGTCTGTCCACTTTAGTCTTTCCACTTTAGTCTTTCCACTATAGTCTTTTCACTTCAGTCTGTCCACTTTAGTCTTTCCACTATAGTCTGTCCACTTTAGTCTTTCCACTATAGTCTTTCCACTTTAGTCTGTCCACTTAGTCTTTCCAGTTCAGTCATTTCACTATAGTCTGTCCACTTTAGTCTTTCCACTATAGTCTTTCCACTATATCACTTCGGTCTGTCCACTTTAGTCTTTCCACTATAGTCTGTCCACTTTAGTCTTTCCACTATAGTCTCTCCACTTTAGTCTGTCGACTTAGTCTTTCCACTTCAGTCATTTCACTATAGTCTGTCCACTTTAGTCTTTCCACTATTCTCTGTCCACTTTAGTCTTTCCACTTTAGTCTTTCCATTATAGTCTCCACTTTATTCTGTCCACTACAGTCTTTCCACTATGTCTTTCCACTATAGTCTTTCCACTTTAGTCTTTCCACTATTCTCTGTCCACTTTAGTCTTTCCACTATAGTCTCCACTTTATTCTGTCCACTACATTCTTTCCACTATAGTCTTTCCACTATAGTCTGTCCACTTTAGTCTTTCCACTATTCTCTGTCCACTTTAGTCTTTCCACTATAGTCTGTCCACTTTAGTCTATCCACTATTCTCTGTCCACTTAATCTTTCCACTATAGTCTCCACTTTATTCTGTCCACTACAGTCTTTCCAATATAGTCTTTCCACTATAGTCTGTCCACTTTAGTCTTTCCACTATTCTCTGTCCACTTTAGTCTTTCCACTATAGTCTCCACTTAATTATGTCCACTACAGTATTTCCACTATAGTCTTTCCACTATAGTCTGTCCACTTTAGTCTTTCCACTATAGTCTCCACTTAATTTTGTCCACTACAGTCTTTCCACTATAGTCTTTCCATTATAGTCTGTCCACTTTAGTCTTTCCACTTTAGTTTTTCCACTTCAGTCTGTCCACTTTAGTCTTTCCACTATAGTCTGTCCACTTTAGTCTTTCCACTTTAGTCTTTCCACTTTATTCTGTCCACTTCAGTGTGTACACTTTAGTCTGTCCAATGAGTCTTTCCACTTCAGTCTTTCCACTATAGTCTGTCCACTTTAGTCTTTCCACTTTAGTCTTTCCACTATAGTCTCCACTTTATTCTCTCCACTACATTCTTTCAACTTTAGTCTTTCCACTATCCTCTGTCCACTTTAGTCTTTCCACTATAGTCTCCACTTTATTCTGTCCACTACAGTCTTTCCACTATAGTCTGTCCACTTTAGTCTTTCCACGATTATCTGTCCACTTAAGTCTTTCCACTATAGTCTTTCCATTCTAGTCTGTCCACTTTAGTCTTTCCACTTTAGTTTTTCCACTTTAGTCTGTCTACTTTAGTCTTTCCACTATAGTCTGTCCACTTTAGTCTTTCCACTTTAGTCATTCCACTTTATTCTGTCCACTTCAGTGTGTACCCTTTAGTCTGTCCAATGAGTCTTTCCACTTCAGTCTTTCCACTATAGTCTGTCCACTTTAGTCTTTCCACTTTAGTCTTTCCACTATAGTCTCCACTTTATTCTGTCCACTACATTCTTTCAACTTTATTCTTTCCACTATCCTCTGTCCACTTTAGTCTTTCCACTATAGTCTCCACTTTATTCTGTCCACTACAGTCTTTCCACTATAGTCTTTCCACTATAGTCTGTCCACTTTAGTCTTTCCACTATAGTCTGTCCACTTTAGTCTTTCCACTATAGTTTCCACTTAATTCTGTCCACTACAGTCTTTCCACTATAGTCTTTCCACTATAATCTGTCCACTTTAGTCTTTCCACTTTAGTTTTTCCACTTTAGTCTGTCCACTTTAGTCTTTTCACTATAGTCTGTCCACTTTAGTCTTTCCACTTTAGTCTTTCCACTTTATTCTGTCCACTTCAGTGTGTACACTTTAGTCTGTCCAATGAGTCTTTCCACTTCAGTCTTTCCACTATAGTCTGTCCACTTTAGTCTTTCCACTTTAGTCTTTCCACTATAGTCTCCACTTTATTCTGTCCACTACATTCTTTCAACTTTAGTCTTTCCACTATCCTCTGTCCACTTTAGTCTTTCCACTATAGTCTCCACTTTATTCTGTCCACTACAGTCTTTCCACTATAGTCTTTCCACTATAGTCTGTCCACTTTAGTCTTTCCACGATTATCTGTCCACTTTAGTCTTTCCACTATAGTCTGTCCACTTTAGTCTTTCCACTATTCTCTGTCCACTTTTGTCTTTCCACTATAGTCTCCACTTTATTATGTCCACTACAGTCTTTCCACTATAGTCTTTCCACTATAGTCTGTCCACTTTAGTCTTTCCACTATAGTCTCCACTTTATTCTGTCCACTACAGTCTTTCCACTATAGTCTTTCCACTATAGTCTGTCCACTTTAGTCTTTCCACTTTACTTTTTCCACTTTAGTCTGTCCACTTTAGTCTTTCCACGACTGTCTGTCCACTTTAGTCTTTCCACTTTAGTCTTTCCACTTTATTCTGTCCACTTCAGTGTGTAAACTTTAGTCTGTCCACTGAGTATTTCCACTTCAGTCTTTCCACTATAGTCTGTCCCCTTCAGTCTTTCCACTTTAATCTTTCCACTATATTCTCCACTTTATTTTGTCCACTACATTCTTTCCTTCCACTTTATTCTGTCCACTTCAGTGTGTACACTTTAGTCTGTCCAATGAGTCTTTCCACTTTAGTCTTTCCACTATAGTCTGTCCACTTTAGTCTTTCCACTTTAGTCTTTCCACTATAGTCTCCACTTTATTCTGTCCACTACATTCTTTCCACTTTAGTCTTTCCACTATTCTCTGTCCACTTTAGTCTTTCCACAATAGTCTCCACTTTATTCTGGCCACTACAGTCTTTCCAATATAGTCTTTCCACTGTAGTCTGTCCACTTTAGTCTTTCCACTATTCTCTGTCCACTTTAGTCTTTCCACTATTCTCTGTCCACTTTAGTCTTTCCACTATAGTCTCCACTTTATTATGTCCACTACAGTCTTTCCACTATAGTCTTTCCACTTTAGTCTTTCCGCTTTAGTCTGTCCACTTCGTTTTTCCACTTCAGTCTTTTCAATAGAGTCTGTCCACTTTAGTCTTTCCACTTAGTCATTCCACTAGAGTCTGTCCACTTTAGTATTTCCAGTTAGTCTGCCCACTTTAGTCTTTCCACTTTAGTCATTTCCACTATAGTCTGTCCACATTAGTCTTTCCACTTTAGTCTGTCCACTTTAGTCTTTCCACTATAGTCTGTCCACTTTAGTCTTTCCACTCTTCTCCGTCCACTTTTGTCTTTCCACTATAGTCTCCACTTTATTATGTCCACTACAGTCTTTCCACTATAGTCTTTCCACTATAGTCCGTCCACTTTAGTCTTTCCACTATAGTCTCCACTTTATTCTGTCCACTACAGTCTTTCCACTATAGTCTTTCCACTATAGTCTGTCCACTTTAGTCTTTCCACTTTAGTCTGTCCACTTTAGTCTTTCCACTATAGTCTGTCGACTTTATTGTCCACTTTAGTCTTTCCACTTTAGTCTTTCCACAATAGTCTCCACTTTATTCTGTCCACTACAGTCTTTCCACTATAGTCCGTCCACTTTAGTCTTTCCACTTTAGTCTTTCCAATTTAGTCTGTCCACTTTAGTCTTTCCACTATAGTCTTTCCACTATAGTCTGTCCACTTTAGTCTTTCCACTTTAGTCTTTCCACTTTAGTCTTTCCACTTTAGTCTTTCCACTATAGTCTCCACTTTATTCTGTCCACTACAGTCTTTCCACTATAGTCTTTCCACTATAGTCTGTCCACTTTAGTCTTTCCACTTTAGTCTTTCCACTTTAGTCTGTCCACTTTAGTCTTTCCACTATAGTCTTTCCACTATAGTCTATCCACTTTAGTCTTTCCACTTTAGTCTTTCCACTTTAGTCTGTCCACTTTAGTCTTTCCACTATAGTCTGTCCACTATAGTCTTTCCACTTTAGTCTTTCCGCTTTAGTGTGTCCACTAGGTCTTTCCACTTCAGTCTGTCCACTTTAGTCTTTCCACTTTAGTCTTTACACTTTAGTGTGTCCACTTTAGTCTTTCCACTATAGTCTGTCCACTTTAGTGTGTCCACTTTAGTCTTTCCACTATAGTCTGTCCACTTTAGTCTTTCCACTATAGTCTGTCCACTTTAGTCTTTCCACTTTAGTCTTTCCACTTTAGTCTTTCCACTATAGTCAGTCCACTTTAGTCTTTCCACTATTCTCTGTCAACTTTAGTCTTTCCACTATATTCTCCACTTTATTCTGTCCACTACAGTCTTTCCAATATAGTCTTTCCACTACAGTCACTCTACTTTAGTCTTTCCACTTTAGTCTTTCCACTTTAGTCCGTCCACTTTAGTCTTTCCACTATAGTCTGTCCACTTTATTCTTTCCACTATTCTCTTTCCACTTTAGTCTTTCCACTTTAGTCTTTCCACTATAGTCTCCACTTTATTCTGTCCACTACATTCTTTCAACTTTAGTCTTTCCACTATCACTTTAGTCTGTCCACTTTAGTCTTTACACTATAGTCTGTCCACTTTAGTCTTTCCACTATAGTTTCCACTTAATTCTGTCCACTACAGTCTTTCCACTATAGTCTTTCCACTATAATCTGTCCACTTTAGTCTTTCCACTTTAGTTTTTCCACTTTAGTCTGTCCACTTTAGTCTTTTCACTATAGTCTGTCCACTTTAGTCTTTCCACTTTGGTCTTTCCACTTTATTCTGTCCACTTCAGTGTGTACACTTTAGTCTGTCCAATGAGTCTTTCCACTTCAGTCTTTCCACTATAGTCTGTCCACTTTAGTCTTTCCACTTTAGTCTTTCCACTATAGTCTCCACTTTATTCTGTCCACTACATTCTTTCAACTTTAGTCTTTCCACTATCCTCTGTCCACTTTAGTCTTTCCACTATAGTCTCCACTTTATTCTGTCCACTACAGTCTTTCCACTATAGTCTTTCCACTATAGTCTGTCCACTTTAGTCTTTCCACGATTATCTGTCCACTTTAGTCTTTCCACTATAGTCTGTCCACTTTAGTCTTTCCACTATTCTCTGTCCACTTTTGTCTTTCCACTATAGTCTCCACTTTATTATGTCCACTACAGTCTTTCCACTATAGTCTTTCCACTATAGTCTGTCCACTTTAGTCTTTCCACTATAGTCTCCACTTTATTCTGTCCACTACAGTCTTTCCACTATAGTCTTTCCACTATAGTCTGTCCACTTTAGTCTTTCCACTTTAGTTTTTCCACTTTAGTCTGTCCACTTTAGTCTTTCCACGACTGTCTGTCCACTTTAGTCTTTCCACTTTAGTCTTTCCACTTTATTCTGTCCACTTCAGTGTGTAAACTTTAGTCTGTCCACTGAGTATTTCCACTTCAGTCTTTCCACTATAGTCTGTCCCCTTCAGTCTTTCCACTTTAATCTTTCCACTATAGTCTCCACTTTATTTTGTCCACTACATTCTTTCCTTCCACTTTATTTTGTCCACTTCAGTGTGTACACTTTAGTCTGTCCAATGAGTCTTTCCACTTTAGTCTTTCCACTATAGTCTGTCCACTTTAGTCTTTCCACTTTAGTCTTTCCACTATAGTCTCCACTTTATTCTGTCCACTACATTCTTTCCACTTTAGTCTTTCCACTATTCTCTGTCCACTTTAGTCTTTCCACAATAGTCTCCACTTTATTCTGTCCACTACAGTCTTTCCAATATAGTCTTTCCACTGTAGTCTGTCCACTTTAGTCTTTCCACTATTCTCTGTCCACTTTAGTCTTTCCACTATTCTCTGTCCACTTTAGTCTTTCCACTATAGTCTCCACTTTATTATGTCCACTACAGTCTTTCCACTATAGTCTTTCCACTTTAGTCTTTCCGCTTTAGTCTGTCCACTTCGTCTTTCCACTTCAGTCTTTTCAATAGAGTCTGTCCACTTTAGTCTTTCCACTTAGTCATTCCACTAGAGTCTGTCCACTTTAGTATTTCCAGTTAGTCTGTCCACTTTAGTCTTTCCACTTTAGTCATTTCCACTATAGTCTGTCCACATTAGTCTTTCCACTTTAGTCTGTCCACTTTAGTCTTTCCACTATAGTCTGTCCACTTTAGTCTTTCCACTCTTCTCGGTCCACTTTTGTCTTTCCACTATAGTCTCCACTTTATTATGTCCACTACAGTCTTTCCACTATAGTCTTTCCACTATAGTCCGTCCACTTTAGTCTTTCCACTATAGTCACCACTTTATTCTGTCCACTACAGTCTTTCCACTATAGTCTTTCCACTATAGTCTGTCCACTTTAGTCTTTCCACTTTAGTCTGTCCACTTTAGTCTTTCCACTATAGTCTGTCGACTTTATTGTCCACTTTAGTCTTTCCACTTTAGTCTTTCCACAATAGTCTCCACTTTATTCTGTCCACTACAGTCTTTCCACTATAGTCCGTCCACTTTAGTCTTTCCACTTTAGTCTTTCCAATTTAGTCTGTCCACTTTAGTCTTTCCACTATAGTCTTTCCACTATAGTCTGTCCACTTTAGTCTTTCCACTTTAGTCTTTCCACTTTAGTCTTTCCACTTTAGTCTTTCCACTACAGTCTCCACTTTATTCTGTCCACTACAGTCTTTCCACTATAGTCTTTCCACTATAGTCTGTCCACTTTAGTCTTTCCACTTTAGTCTTTCCACTTTAGTCTGTCCACTTTAGTCTTTCCACTATAGTCTGTCCACTATAGTCTTTCCACTTTAGTCTTTCCGCTTTAGTCTGTCCACTAGGTCTTTCCACTTCAGTCTCTCCACTTTAGTCTTTCCACTTTAGTCATTTCCACTATCGTCTGTCCACTTTAGTCTTTCCACTTTAGCCTTTCCACTTTAGTGTGTCCACTTTAGTCTTTCCACTATAGTCTGTCCACTTTAGTCTTTCCACTATAGTCTGTCCACTTTAGTCTTTCCACTTTAGTCTTTCCACTTTAGTCTTTCCACTATAGTCAGTCCACTTTAGTCTTTCCACTATTCTCTGTCCACTTTAGTCTTTCCACTATTCTCTGTCAACTTTAGTCTTTCCACAATAGTCTCCACTTTATTCTGTCCACTACAGTCTTTCCAATATAGTCTTTCCACTATAGTCACTCTACTTTCGTCTTTCCACTTTAGTCTTTCCACTTTAGTCTGTCCACTTTAGTCTTTCCACTATAGTCTGTCCACTTTATTATTTCCACTATTTTCTTTCCACTTTAGTCTTTCCACTTTCGTCTTTCGACTATAGTCTCCACTTTATTCTGTCCACTACATTCTTTCCACTATAGTCGTTCCACTATAGGCTGTCCACTTTAGTCTTTCCACTTTATTCTTTCCACTATAGTCTCCACTTTATTCTGTCCACTACATTCTTTCAACTTTAGTCTTTCCACTATCACTTTAGTCTGTCCACTTTAGTCTTTACACTATAGTCTGTCCACTTTAGTCTTTCCACTATAGTCTGTCCACTTTAGTCTTTCCACTTTAGTCTTTCCACTTTATTCTGTCCACTTCATTGTGTACACTTTAGTTTGTCCACTGAGTCTTTCCACTTCAGTCTTTCCACTATAGTCTGTCCACTTTAGTCTTTCCACTTTAGTATTTCCACTATAGTCTTTTCACTTCAGTCTGTCCACTTTAGTCTTTCCACTATAGTCTGTCCACTTTAGTCTTTCCACTTTAGTCTTTCCACTTTAGTCTTTCCACTATAGTCAGTCCACTTTAGTCTTTCCACTATTCTCTGTCAACTTTAGTCTTTCCACAATAGTCTCCACTTTATTCTGTCCACTACAGTCTTTCCAATATAGTCTTTCCACTATAGTCACTCTACTTTCGTCTTTCCACTTTAGTCTTTCCACTTTAGTCCGTCCACTTTAGTCTTTCCACTATAGTCTGTCCACTTTATTCTTTCCACTATTCTCTTTCCACTTTAGTCTTTCCACTTTAGTCTTTCCACTATAGTCTCCACTTTATTCTGTCCACTACATTCTTTCCACTATAGTCGTTCCACTATAGGCTGTCCACTTTAGTCTTTCCACTTTATTCTTTCCACTATAGTCTCCACTTTATTCTGTCCACTACATTCTTTCAACTTTAGTCTTTCCACTATCACTTTAGTCTGTCCACTTTAGTCTTTACACTATAGTCTGTCCACTTTAGTCTTTCCACTATAGTCTGTCCACTTTAGTCTTTCCACTTTAGTCTTTCCACTTTATTCTGTCCACTTCATTGTGTACACTTTAGTTTGTCCACTGAGTCTTTCCACTTCAGTCTTTCCACTATATTCTGTCCACTTTAGTCTTTCCACTTTAGTATTTCCACTATAGTCTTTTCACTTCAGTCTGTCCACTTTAGTCTTTCCACTATAGTCCGTCCACTTTAGTCTTTCCACTATAGTCTTTCCACTTTAGTCTGTCCACTTAGTCTTTCCACTTCAGTCATTTCACTATAGTCTGTCCACTTTAGTCTTTCCACTATTCTCTGTCCACTTTAGTCTTTCCACTTTAGTCTTTCCATTATAGTTTCCACTTTATTCTGTCCACTACAGTCTTTCCACTATGTCTTTCCACTATAGTCTGTCCACTTTAGTCTTTCCACTATTCTCTGTCCACTTTAGTCTTTCCACTATAGTCTCCACTTTATTCTGTCCACTACATTCTTTCAACTATAGTCTTTCCACTATAGTCTGTCCACTTTAGTCTTTCCACTATTCTCTGTCCACTTTAGTCTTTCCACTATAGTCTGTCCACTTTAGTCTATCCACTATTCTCTGTCCACTTTAGTCTTTCCACTATAGTCTCCACTTTATTCTGTCCACTACAGTCTTTCAATTATAGTCTTTCCACTATCGTCTGTCCACTTTAGTCTTTCCACTATTCTCTGTCCACTTTAGTCTTTCCACTATAGTCTCCACTTCATTATGTCCACTACAGTATTTCCACTATAGTCTTTCCACTATAGTCTGTCCACTTTAGTCTTTCCACTATAGTCTCCACTTAATTCTGTCCACTACAGTCTTTCCACTATAGTCTTTCCATTATAGTCTGTCCACTTTAGTCTTTCCACTTTAGTTTTTACACTTCAGTCTGTCCACTTTAGTCTTTCCACTATAGTCTGTCCACTTTAGTCTTTCCACTTTAGTCTTTCCACTTTATTCTGTCCACTTCAGTGTGTACACTTTAGTCTGTCCAATGAGTCTTTCCACTTCAGTCTTTCCACTATAGTCTTTCCACTTTAGTCTTTCCACTTTAGTCTTTCCACTATAGTCTCCACTTTATTCTGTCCACTACATTCTTTCAACTTTAGTCTTTCCACTATCCTCTGTCCACTTTAGTCTTTCCACTATAGTCTCCACTTTATTCTGTCCACTACAGTCTTTCCACTATAGTCTTTCCACTATAGTCTGTCCACTTTAGTCTTTCCACGATTATCTGTCCACTTTAGTCTTTCCACTATAGTCTTTCCATTATAGTCTGTCCACTTTAGTCTTTCCACTTTAGTTTTTCCACTTTAGTCTGTCCACTTTAGTCTTTCCACTATAGTCTGTCCACTTTAGTCTTTCCACTTTAGTCTTTCCACTTTATTCTGTCCACTTCAGTGTGTACACTTTAGTCTGTCCAATGAGTCTTTCCACTTCAGTCTTTCCACTATAGTCTGTCCACTTTAGTCTTTCCACTTTAGTCTTTCCACTATAGTCTCCACTTTATTCTGTCCACTACATTCTTTCCACTTTAGTCTTTCCACTTTATTCTGTCCACTTCAGTGTGTACACTTTAGTCTGTCCAATGAGTCTTTCCACTTTAGTCTTTCCACTATAGTCTGTCCACTTTAGTATTTCCACTATAGTCTGTCCACTTTAGTCTTTCCACTATTCTCTGTCCACTTTTGTCTTTCCACTATACTCTCCACTTTATTATGTCCACTACAGTCTTTCCACTATAGTCTTTCCACTATAGTCTGTCCACTTTAGTCTTTCCTCTATAGTCTCCACTTTATTCTGTCCACTACAGTCTTTCCACTATAGTCTTTCCACTATAGTCTGTCCACTTTAGTCTTTCCACTTTAGTTTTTCCACTTTAGTCTTTCCACTTTAGTCTTTCCACTTTATTCTTTCCACTTCAGTGTGTAAACTTTAGTCTGTCCACTGAGTATTTCCACTTCAGTCTTTCCACTATAGTCTTTCCCCTTTAGTCTTTCCACTTTAGTCTTTCCACTATAGTCTCCACTTTATTTTGTCCACTACATTCTTTCCACTTTAGTCTTTCCACTTTATTCTGTCCACTTCAGTGTGTACACTTTAGTCTGTCCAATGAGTCTTTCCACTTTAGTCTTTCCACTATAGTCTGTCCACTTTAGTCTTTCCACTTTAGTCTTTCCACTATAGTCTCCACTTTATTATGTCCACTACAGTCTTTCCACTATAGTCTTTCCACTATAGTCTGTCCACTTTAGTCTTTCCACTATAGTCTCCACTTAATTCTGTCCACTACAGTCTTTCCACTATAGTCTTTCCACTATAGTCTGTCCACTTTAGTCTTTCCACTTTAGTTTTTCCACTTTAGTCTGTCCACTTTAGTCTTTCCACGACTGTCTGTCCACTTTAGTCTTTCCACTTTAGTCTTTTCACTTTATTCTGTCCACTTCAGTGTGTAAACTTTAGTCTGTCCACTGAGTATTTCCACTTCAGTCTTTCCACTATAGTCTGTCCCCTTTAGTCTTTCCACTTTAGTCTTTCCACTATAGTCTCCACTTTATTTTGTCCACTACATTCTTTCCACTTTAGTCTTTCCACTTTATTCTGTCCACTTCAGTGTGTACACTTTAGTCTGTCCAATGAGTCTTTCCACTTTAGTCTTTCCACTATAGTCTGTCCACTTTAGTCTTTCCACTTTAGTCTTTCCACTATAGTCTCCACTTTATTCTGTCCACTACATTCTTTCCATTTTAGTCTTTCCACTATTCTCTGTCCACTTTAGTCTTTCCACAATAGTCTCCACTTTATTCTGTCCACAACAGTCTTTCCAATCTAGTCTTTCCACTATAGTCTGTTCACTTTAGTCTTTCCACTATTCTTTGTCCACTTTAGTCTTTCCACTATTCTCTGTCCACTTTAGTCTTTCCACTATAGTCTCCGCCTTTATTATGTCCACTACAGTCTTTCCACTATAGTCTTTCCACTTTAGTCTTTCCGCTTTAGTCTGTCCACTTAGTCTTTCCACTTCAGTCTTTTCAATAGAGTCTGTCCACTTTAGTCTTTCCGCTTAGTCTTTCCACTAGAGTCTGTCCACTTTAGTATTTCCAGTTAGTCTGTCCACTTTAGTCTTTCCACTTTAGTCATTTCCACTATAGTCTGTCCACTTTAGTCTTTCCACTTTAGTCTGTCCACTTTAGTCTTTCCACTATAGTCTGTCCACTTTAGTCTTTTCACTAATCTCTGTCCACTTTAGTCTTTCCACTTTAGTCTTTCCACAATAGTCTCCACTTTATTCTGTCCACTACAGTCTTTCCACTATAGTCTTTCCACTATAGTCCGTCCACTTTAGTCATTCCACTTTAGTCTTTCCAATTTAGTCTGTCCACTTTAGTCTTTCCACTATAGTCTTTCCACTATAGTCTGTCCACTTTAGTCTTTCCACTTTAGTCTTTCCACTTTAGTCTTTCCACTTTAGTCTGTCCACTTTAGTCTTTCCACTTTAGTCTTTCCACTATAGTCTCCACTTTATTCTGTCCACTACAGTCTTTCCACTATAGTCTTTTTCCACTACAGTCTGTCCACTTTAGTCTTTCCACTTTAGTCTTTCCACTTTAGTCTGTCCACTTTAGTCTTTCCACTATAGTCTTTCCACTATAGTCTGTCCACTTTAGTCTTTCCACTTTAGTCTTTCCACTTTAGTCTATCCACTTTAGTCTTTCCACTATAGTCTGTCCACTATAGTCTTTCCACTTTAGTCTTTCCGCTTTAGTCTGTCCACTAGGTCTTTCCACTTCAGTCTGTCCACTTTAGTCTTTCCACTTTAGTCATTTCCACTATCGTCTGTCCACTTTACTCTTTCCACTTTAGTCTTTCCCCTTTAGTCTGTCCACTTTAGTCTTTCCACTATAGTCTGTCCACTTTTGTCTTTCCACTATAGTCTGTCCACTTTAGTCTTTCCACTTTAGTCTTTCCACTTTAGTCTTTCCGCTATAGTCTGTCCACTTTAGTCTTTCCACTATTCTCTGTCCACTTTAGTCCTTCCACTATAGTCTCCACTTTATTCTGTCAACTACAGTCTTTCCAATATAGTCTTTCCACTATAGTCACTCCACTTTAGTCTTTCCACTTTAGTCTGTCCACTTTAGTCTTTCCACTATAGTCTGTCCACTTTATTCTTTCCACTATTCTCTTTCCACTTTAGTCTTTCCACTTTAGTCTTTCCACTATAGTCTCCACTTTATTCTGTCCACTACATTCTTTCCACTATAGTCGTTCCACTATAGGCTGTCCACTTTAGTCTTTCCAGTTTAGTTTTTCCACTTTAGTTTGTCCACTTTAGTCTTTCCACTTTATTCTGTCCACTTCAGTGTGTACACTTTAGTCTGTCCAATGAGTCTTTCCACTTCAGTCTTTCCACTATAGTCTGTCCACTTTAGTCTTTCCACTTTATTCTTTCCACTACAGTCTCCACTTTATTCTGTCCACTACATTCTTTCAACTTTAGTCTTTCCACTATCACTTTAGTCTGTCCACTTTAGTCTTTACACTATAGTCTGTCCACTTTAGTCTTTCCACTATAGTCTGTCCACTTTAGTCTTTCCACTTTAGTCTTTCCACTTCAGTCTTTCCACTATAGTCTGTCCACTTTAGTCTTTCCACTTTAGTCTTTCCACCAGATCACTTCAGTCTGTCCACTTTAGTCTTTCCACTATAGTCTGTCCACTTTAGTCTTTCCACTATAGTCTTTCCACTTTAGTCTGTCGACTTAGTCTTTCCACTTCAGTCATTTCACTATAGTCTGTCCACTTTAGTCTTTCTACTATTCTCTCTCAACTTTAGTCTTTCCACTTTAGTCTTTCCATTATAGTCTCCACTTTATTCTGTCCACTATAGTCTTTCCACTATGTCTTTCCACTATAGTCTGTCCACTTTAGTCTTTCCACTATTCTCTGTTTACTTTAGTCTTTCCACTATAGTCTCCACTTTATTCTGTCCACTACATTCTTTCAACTATAGTCTTTCCACTATAGTCTGTCCACTTTAGTCTTTCCACTATTCTCTGTCCACTTTAGTCTTTCCACTATAGTCTGTCAACTTTAGTCTATCCACTATTCTCTGTCCACTTTAGTCTTTCCACTATAGTCTCCACTTTATTCTGTCCACTACAGTCTTTCCATTATAGTCTTTCCACTATAGTCGTCCACTTTAGTCTTTCCACTATTCTCTGTCCACTTTAGTCTTTCCACTATAGTCTCCACTTCATTATGTCCACTACAGTATTTCCACTATAGTCTTTCCACTATAGTCTGTCCACTTTAGTCTTTCCACTATAGTCTCCACTTAATTCTGTCCACTACAGTCTTTCCACTATAGTCTTTCCATTATAGTCTGTCCACTATAGTCTCCACTTAATTCTGTCCACTTCAGTCTGTCCACTTTAGTCTTTCCACTATAGTCTGTCCACTTTAGTCTTTCCACTTTAGTCTTTCCACTTTATTCTGTCCACTTCAGTGTGTACATTTTAGTCTGTCCAATGAGTCTTTCCACTTCAGTCTTTCCACTATAGTCTGTCCACTTTAGTCTTTCCACTTTAGTCTTTCCACTATAGTCTCCACTTTATTCTGTCCACTACATTCTTTCAACCTTAGTCTTTCCACTATCCTCTGTCCACTTTAGTCTTTCCACTATAGTCTCCACTTTATTCTGTCCACTACAGTCTTTCCACTATAGTCTTTCCACTATAGTCTGTCCACTTTAGTCTTTCCACGATTATCTGTCCACTTTAGTCTTTCCACTATAGTCTTTCCATTATAGTCTGTCCACTTTAGTCTTTCCACTTTAGTTTTTCCACTTTAGTCTGTCCACTTTAGTCTTTCCACTATAGTCTTTCCATTATAGTCTGTCCACTTTAGTCTTTCCACTTTAGTTTTTGCACTTTAGTCTGTCCACTTTAGTCTTTCCACTATAGTCTTTCCACTTTAGTCTTTCCGCTTTAGTCTGTAGCTAGGTCTTTCCACTTCAGTCTGTCCACTTTAGTCTTTCCACTTTAGTCATTTCCACTATCGTCTGTCCACTTTAGTCTTTCCACTTTAGTCTTTCCACTTTAGTGTGTCCACTTTAGTCTTTCCACTATAGTCTTTCCACTTTAGTGTGTCCACTTTAGTCTGTCCACTTTAGTCTTTCCACTATAGTCTTTCCACTATAGTCTGTCCACTTTAGTCTTTCCACTTTAGTCTTTCCATTATAGTCTGTCCACTTTAGTCTTTCCACTTTAGTTTTTCCACTTTAGTCTGTCCACTTTAGTCTTTCCACTATAGTCTTTCCACTTTAGTCTTTCCGCTTTAGTCTGTAGCCAGGTCTTTCCACTTCAGTCTGTCCACTTTAGTCTTTCCACTTTAGTCATTTCCACTATCGTCTGTCCACTTTAGTCTTTCCACTTTAGTCTTTCCACTTTAGTGTGTCCACTTTAGTCTTTCCACTATAGTCTTTCCACTTTAGTCTTTCCACTTTAGTTTGTCCACTTTAGTCTTTCCACTATAGTCTTTCCACTATAGTCTGTCCACTTTAGTCTTTCCACTTTAGTCTTTCCACTTTAGTCTGTCCACTTTAGTCTTTCCACTATAGTCTGTCCACTATAGTCTTTCCACTTTAGTCTTTCCGCTTTAGTCTGTCCACTAGGTCTTTCCACTTCAGTCTGTCCACTTTAGTCTTTCCACTTTAGTCATTTCCACTATCGCCTGTCCACTTTTGTCTTTCCACTTTAGTCTTTCCACTTTAGTGTGACCACTTTAGTCTTTCCACTATAGTCTGTCCACTTTAGTCTTTCCACTATAGTCTGTTCACTTTAGTCTTTCCACTTTAGTCTTTCCACTTTAGTCTTTCCACTATAGTCTGTCCACTTTAGTCTTTCCACTTTAGTCTTTCCACTATAGTCTCCACTTTATTCTGTCCAGTACATTATTTCAACTTTAGTCTTTCCACTATCACTTTAGTCTGTCCACTTTAGTCTTTACACTATAGTCTGTCCACTTTAGTCTTATTCTGTCCACTACATTCTTTCCACTATAGTCGTTCCACTATAGGCTGTCACCTTTAGTCTTTCCAGTTTAGTTTTTCCACTTTAGTTTGTCCACTTTAGTCTTTCCACTTTATTCTGTCCACTTCAGTCTGTCCAATGAGGCTTTCCACTTCAGTCTTTCCACTATAGTCTGTCCACTTTAGTCTTTCCATTTATTCTTTCCACTACAGTCTCCACTTTATTCTGTCCACTACATTCTTTCAACTTTAGTCTTTCCACTATCACTTTAGTCTGTCCACTTTAGTCTTTACACTATAGTCTGTCCACTTTAGTCTTTCCACTATAGTCTGTCCACTTTAGTCTTTCCACTTTAGTCTTTCCACTTTAGTCTTTCCGCTTTAGTCTGTCCACTAGGTCTTTCCACTTCAGTCTGTCCACTTTAGTCTTTCCACTTTAGTCATTTCCACTATCGCCTGTCCACTTTTGTCTTTCCACTTTAGTCTTTCCACTTTAGTGTGACCACTTTAGTCTTTCCACTATAGTCTTTCCACTTCAGTCTTTCCACTATAGTCTGTCCACTTTAGTCTTTCCACTTTAGTCTTTCCACTATAGTCTGTCCACTATAGTCTTTCCACTTTAGTCTGTCCACTTTAGTCTTTCCACTATAGTCTTTCCACTATAGTCTGTCCACTTTAGTCTTTCCACTTTAGTCTTTCCACTTTAGTCTGTCCACTTTAGTCTTTCCACTATAGTCTGTCCACTATAGTCTTTCCACTTTAGTCTTTCCGCTTTAGTCTGTCCACTAGGTCTTTCCACTTCAGTCTGTCCACTTTAGTCTTTCCACTTTAGTCATTTCCACTATCGTCTGTCCACTTTAGTCTTTCCACTTTAGTCTTTCCACTTTAGTGTGACCACTTTAGTCTTTCCACTATAGTCTGTCCACTTTAGTCTTTCCACTATAGTCTGTCCACTTTAGTCTTTCCACTTTAGTCTTTCCACTTTAGTCTTTCCACTAAAGTCTGTCCACTTTAGTCTTTCCACTTTAGTCTTTCCACTATAGTCTCCACTTTATTCTGTCCACTACATTATTTCAACTTTAGTCTTTCCACTATCACTTTAGTCTGTCCACTTTAGTCTTTACACTATAGTCTGTCCACTTTAGTCTTATTCTGTCCACTACATTCTTTCCACTATAGTCGTTCCACTATAGGCTGTCCACTTTAGTCTTTCCAGTTTAGTTTTTCCACTTTAGTTTGTCCACTTTAGTCTTTCCACTTTATTCTGTCCACTTCAGTCTGTCCAATGAGGCTTTCCACTTCAGTCTTTCCACTATAGTCTGTCCACTTTAGTCTTTCCACTTTATTCTTTCCACTACAGTCTCCACTTTATTCTGTCCACTACATTCTTTCAACTTTAGTCTTTCCACTATCACTTTAGTCTGTCCACTTTAGTCTTTACACTATAGTCTGTCCACTTTAGTCTTTCCACTATAGTCTGTCCACTTTAGTCTTTCCACTTTAGTCTTTCCACTTTATTCTGCCCACTTCATTGTGTACACTTTAGTTTGTCCACTGAGTCTTTCCACTTCAGTCTTTCCACTATAGTCTGTCCACTTTAGTCTTTCCACTTTAGTCTTTCCACTATAGTCTTTTCACTTCAGTCTGTCCACTTTAGTCTTTCCACTATAGTCTGTCCACTTTAGTCTTTCCACTATAGTCTTTCCACTTTAGTCTGTCCACTTAGTCTTTCCACTTCAGTCATTTCACTATAGTCTGTCCACTTTAGTCTTTCCACTACTCTCTGTCGACTTTAGTCTTTCCATTATAGTCTCCACTTTATTCTGTCCACTACAGTCTTTCCACTATAGTCTTTCCACTTTAGTCTTTCCGCTTTAGTCTGTCCACTTAGTCTTTCCACTTCAGTCTTTTCAATAGAGTCTGTCCACTTTAGTCTTTCCACTTAGTCTTTCCACTAGAGTCTGTCCACTTTAGTATTTCCAGTTAGTCTGTCCACTTTAGTCTTTCCACTTTAGTCATTTCCACTATAGTCTGTCCACTTTAGTCTTTCCACTTTAGTCTGTCCACTTTAGTCTTTCCACTATTCTCTGTCCACTTTAGTCTTTCCACTATTCTCTGTCCACTTTAGTCTTTCCACTATAGTCTCCACTTTATTATGTCCACTACAGTCTTTCCACTATAGTCTTTCCACTTTAGTCTTTCCGCTTTAGTCTGTCCACTTAGTCTTTCCACTTCAGTCTTTTCAATAGAGTCTGTCCACTTTAGTCTTTCCACTATAGTCTGTCCACTTTAGTCTTTTCACTAATCTCCGTCCACTTTAGTCTTTCCACTTTAGTCTTTCCACAATAGTCTCCACTTTATTCTGTCCACTACAGTCTTTCCACTATAGTCTTTCCACTATAGTCCGTCCACTTTAGTCTTTCCACTTTAGTCTTTCCAATTTAGTCTGTCCACTTTAGTCTTTCCACTATACTCTTTCCACTATAGTCTGTCCACTTTAGTCTTTCCACTTTAGTCTTTCCACTTTAGTCTTTCCACTTTAGTCTGTCCACTTTAGTCTTTCCACTTTAGTCTTTCCAGTATAGTCTCCACTTTATTCTGTCCACCACAGTCTTTCCACTATAGTCTTTCCACTAGAGTCTGTCCACTTTAGTCTTTCCACTTTAGTCTTGCCACTTTAGTCTGTCCACTTTAGTCTTTCCACTATAGTCTTTCCACTATAGTCTGTCCACTTTAGTCGTTCCACTTTAGTCTTTCCACTTTAGTCTGTCCACTTTAGTCTTTCCACTATAGTCTGTCCACTATAGTCTTTCCACTTTAGTCTTTCCGCTTTAGTCTGTCCACTAGGTCTTTCCACTTCAGTCTGTCCACTTTAGTCTTTCCACTTTAGTCATTTCCACTATCGTCTGTCCACTTTAGTCTTTCCACTTTAGTCTTTCCACTTTAGTGTGACCACTTTAGTCTTTCCACTATAGTCTGTCCACTTTAGTCTTTCCACTATAGTCTGTCCACTTTAGTCTTTCCACTTTAGTCTTTCCACTTTAGTCTTTCCACTAAAGTCTGTCCACTTTAGTCTTTCCACTTTAGTCTTTCCACTATAGTCTCCACTTTATTCTGTCCACTACATTATTTCAACTTTAGTCTTTCCACTATCACTTTAGTCTGTCCACTTTAGTCTTTACACTATAGTCTGTCCACTTTAGTCTTATTCTGTCCACTACATTCTTTCCACTATAGTCGTTCCACTATAGGCTGTCCACTTTAGTCTTTCCAGTTTAGTTTTTCCACTTTAGTTTGTCCACTTTAGTCTTTCCACTTTATTCTGTCCACTTCAGTCTGTCCAATGAGGCTTTCCACTCCAGTCTTTCCACTATAGTCTGTCCACTTTAGTCTTTCCACTTTATTCTTTCCACTACAGTCTCCACTTTATTCTGTCCACTACATTCTTTCAACTTTAGTCTTTCCACTATCACTTTAGTCTGTCCACTTTAGTCTTTACACTATAGTCTGTCCACTTTAGTCTTTCCACTATAGTCTGTCCACTTTAGTCTTTCCACTTTAGTCTTTCCACTTTATTCTGTCCACTTCATTGTGTACAATTTAGTTTGTCCACTGAGTCTTTCCACTTCAGTCTTTCCACTATAGTCTGTCCACTTTAGTCTTTCCACTTTAGTCTTTCCACTATAGTCTTTTCACTTCAGTCTGTCCACTTTAGTCTTTCCACTATAGTCTGTCCACTTTAGTCTTTCCACTATAGTCTTTCCACTTTAGTCTGTCCACTTAGTCTTTCCACTTCAGTCATTTCACTATAGTCTGTCCACTTTAGTCTTTCCACTACTCTCTGTCCACTTTAGTCTTTCCACTTTAGTCTTTCCATTATAGTCTCCACTTTATTCTGTCCACTACAGTCTTTCCACTATAGTCTTTCCACTTTAGTCTTTCCGCTTTAGTCTGTCCACTTAGTCTTTCCACTTCAGTCTTTTCAATAGAGTCTGTCCACTTTAGTCTTTCCACTTAGTCTTTCCACTAGAGTCTGTCCACTTTAGTATTTCCAGTTAGTCTGTCCACTTTAGTCTTTCCACTTTAGTCATTTCCACTATAGTCTGTCCACTTTAGTCTTTCCACTTTAGTCTGTCCACTTTAGTCTTTCCACCATTCTCTGTCCACTTTAGTCTTTCCACTATTCTCTGTCCACTTTAGTCTTTCCACTATAGTCTCCACTTTATTATGTCCACTACAGTCTTTCCACTATAGTCTTTCCACTTTAGTCTTTCCGCTTTAGTCTGTCCACTTAGTCTTTCCACTTCAGTCTTTTCAATAGAGTCTGTCCACTTTAGTCTTTCCACTTAGTCTTTCCACTAGAGTCTGTCCACTTTAGTATTTCCAGTTAGTCTGTCCACTTTAGTCTTTCCACTTTAGTCATTTCCACTATAGTCTGTCCACTTTAGTCTTTCCACTTTAGTCTGTCCACTTTAGTCTTTCCACTATAGTCTGTCCACTTTAGTCTTTTCACTAATCTCTGTCCACTTTAGTCTTTCCACTTTAGTCTTTCCACAATAGTCTCCACTTTATTCTGTCCACTACAGTCTTTCCACTATAGTCTTTCCACTATAGTCCGTCCACTTTAGTCTTTCCACTTTAGTCTTTCCAATTTAGTCTGTCCACTTTAGTCTTTCCACTATAGTCGTTCCACTATAGGCTATCCACTTTAGTCTTTCCACTTTAGTCTTTCCACTTTGGTCTGTCCACTTTAGTCTTTACACTATAGTCTGTCCACTTTAGTCTTTCCACTATAGTCTGTCCACTTTAGTCTTTCCACTTTAGTCTTTCCACTATAGTCTTTTCCCCTCAGTCTGTCCACTTTAGTCTTTCCACTATAGTCTGTCCACTTTAGTCTTTCCACTATGGTCTTTCCACTTTAGTCTGTCCACTTAGTCTTTCCAGTTCAGTCATTTCACTATAGTCTGTCCACTTTAGTCTTTCCACTATTCTCTGTCCACTTTAGTCTTTCCACTTTAGTCTTTCCATTATAGTCTCCACTTTATTCTGTCCACTACAGTCTTTCCACTATGTCTTTCCACTATAGTCTGTCAACTTTAGTCTTTCCATTATAGTCTCCACTTTATTCTGTCCACTACAGTTTTTCCACTATGTCTTTCCACTATTCTCTGTCAACTTTAGTCTTTCCACTATAGTCTCCACTTTATTCTGTCCACTACATTCTTTCCACTATAGTCTTTCCACTATAGTCTGTCCACTTTAGTCTTTCAACTATTCTCTGTCCACTTTAGTCTTTCCACTATAGTCTGTCCACTTTAGTCTCTCCACTATTCTCTGTCCACTTTAGTCTTTCCACTATAGTCTGTCCACTTTAGTCTCTCCACTATTCTCTGTCCACTTTAGTCTTTCCACTATAGTCTCCGCTTTATTCTGTCCACTACAGTCTTTCCATTATAGTCTTTCCACTATAGTCTGTCCACTTTAGTCTTTCCACTATTCTCTGTCCACTTTAGTCTTTCCACTATAGTCTCCACTTTATTCTGTCCACTACATTCTTTCCACTATAGTCGTTCCACTATAGGCTGTCCACTTTAGTCTTTCCAGTTTAGTTTTTCCACTTTAGTTTGTCCACTTTAGTCTTTCCACTTTATTCTGTCCACTTCAGTGTGTACACTTTAGTCTGTCCAATGAGTCTTTCCACTTCAGTCTTTCCACTATAGTCTGTCCACTTTAGTCTTTCCACTTTATTCTTTCCACTACAGTCTCCACTTTATTCTGTCCACTACATTCTTTCAACTTTAGTCTTTCCACTATCACTTTAGTCTGTCCACTTTAGTCTTTACACTATAGTCTGTCCACTTTAGTCTTTCCACTATAGTCTGTCCACTTTAGTCTTTCCACTTTAGTCTTTCCACTTCAGTCTTTCCACTATAGTCTGTCCACTTTAGTCTTTCCACTTTAGTCTTTCCACCAGATCACTTCAGTCTGTCCACTTTAGTCTTTCCACTATAGTCTGTCCACTTTAGTCTTTCCACTATAGTCTTTCCACTTTAGTCTGTCGACTTAGTCTTTCCACTTCAGTCATTTCACTATAGTCTGTCCACTTTAGTCTTTCTACTATTCTCTCTCAACTTTAGTCTTTCCACTTTAGTCTTTCCATTATAGTCTCCACTTTATTCTGTCCACTATAGTCTTTCCACTATGTCTTTCCACTATAGTCTGTCCACTTTAGTCTTTCCACTATTCTCTGTTTACTTTAGTCTTTCCACTATAGTCTCCACTTTATTCTGTCCACTACATTCTTTCAACTATAGTCTTTCCACTATAGTCTGTCCACTTTAGTCTTTCCACTATTCTCTGTCCACTTTAGTCTTTCCACTATAGTCTGTCAACTTTAGTCTATCCACTATTCTCTGTCCACTTTAGTCTTTCCACTATAGTCTCCACTTTATTCTGTCCACTACAGTCTTTCCATTATAGTCTTTCCACTATAGTCGTCCACTTTAGTCTTTCCACTATTCTCTGTCCACTTTAGTCTTTCCACTATAGTCTCCACTTCATTATGTCCACTACAGTATTTCCACTATAGTCTTTCCACTATAGTCTGTCCACTTTAGTCTTTCCACTATAGTCTCCACTTAATTCTGTCCACTACAGTCTTTCCACTATAGTCTTTCCATTATAGTCTGTCCACTATAGTCTCCACTTAATTCTGTCCACTTCAGTCTGTCCACTTTAGTCTTTCCACTATAGTCTGTCCACTTTAGTCTTTCCACTTTAGTCTTTCCACTTTATTCTGTCCACTTCAGTGTGTACATTTTAGTCTGTCCAATGAGTCTTTCCACTTCAGTCTTTCCACTATAGTCTGTCCACTTTAGTCTTTCCACTTTAGTCTTTCCACTATAGTCTCCACTTTATTCTGTCCACTACATTCTTTCAACTTTAGTCTTTCCACTATCCTCTGTCCACTTTAGTCTTTCCACTATAGTCTCCACTTTATTCTGTCCACTACAGTCTTTCCACTATAGTCTTTCCACTATAGTCTGTCCACTTTAGTCTTTCCACGATTATCTGTCCACTTTAGTCTTTCCACTATAGTCTTTCCATTATAGTCTGTCCACTTTAGTCTTTCCACTTTAGTTTTTCCACTTTAGTCTGTCCACTTTAGTCTTTCCACTATAGTCTTTCCATTATAGTCTGTCCACTTTAGTCTTTCCACTTTAGTTTTTGCACTTTAGTCTGTCCACTTTAGTCTTTCCACTATAGTCTTTCCACTTTAGTCTTTCCGCTTTAGTCTGTAGCTAGGTCTTTCCACTTCAGTCTGTCCACTTTAGTCTTTCCACTTTAGTCATTTCCACTATCGTCTGTCCACTTTAGTCTTTCCACTTTAGTCTTTCCACTTTAGTGTGTCCACTTTAGTCTTTCCACTATAGTCTTTCCACTTTAGTCTTTCCACTTTAGTCTGTCCACTTTAGTCTTTCCACTATAGTCTTTCCACTATAGTCTGTCCACTTTAGTCTTTCCACTTTAGTCTTTCCATTATAGTCTGTCCACTTTAGTCTTTCCACTTTAGTTTTTCCACTTTAGTCTGTCCACTTTAGTCTTTCCACTATAGTCTTTCCACTTTAGTCTTTCCGCTTTAGTCTGTAGCTAGGTCTTTCCACTTCAGTCTGTCCACTTTAGTCTTTCCACTTTAGTCATTTCCACTATCGTCTGTCCACTTTAGTCTTTCCACTTTAGTCTTTCCACTTTAGTGTGTCCACTTTAGTCTTTCCACTATAGTCTTTCCACTTTAGTCTTTCCACTTTAGTTTGTCCACTTTAGTCTTTCCACTATAGTCTTTCCACTATAGTCTGTCCACTTTAGTCTTTCCACTTTAGTCTTTCCACTTTAGTCTGTCCACTTTAGTCTTTCCACTATAGTCTGTCCACTATAGTCTTTCCACTTTAGTCTTTCCGCTTTAGTCTGTCCACTAGGTCTTTCCACTTCAGTCTGTCCACTTTAGTCTTTCCACTTTAGTCATTTCCACTATCGCCTGTCCACTTTTGTCTTTCCACTTTAGTCTTTCCACTTTAGTGTGACCACTTTAGTCTTTCCACTATAGTCTGTCCACTTTAGTCTTTCCACTATAGTCTGTTCACTTTAGTCTTTCCACTTTAGTCTTTCCACTTTAGTCTTTCCACTATAGTCTGTCCACTTTAGTCTTTCCACTTTAGTCTTTCCACTATAGTCTCCACTTTATTCTGTCCAGTACATTATTTCAACTTTAGTCTTTCCACTATCACTTTAGTCTGTCCACTTTAGTCTTTACACTATAGTCTGTCCACTTTAGTCTTATTCTGTCCACTACATTCTTTCCACTATAGTCGTTCCACTATAGGCTGTCACCTTTAGTCTTTCCAGTTTAGTTTTTCCACTTTAGTTTGTCCACTTTAGTCTTTCCACTTTATTCTGTCCACTTCAGTCTGTCCAATGAGGCTTTCCACTTCAGTCTTTCCACTATAGTCTGTCCACTTTAGTCTTTCCATTTATTCTTTCCACTACAGTCTCCACTTTATTCTGTCCACTACATTCTTTCAACTTTAGTCTTTCCACTATCACTTTAGTCTGTCCACTTTAGTCTTTACACTATAGTCTGTCCACTTTAGTCTTTCCACTATAGTCTGTCCACTTTAGTCTTTCCACTTTAGTCTTTCCACTTTATTCTGTCCACTTCATTGTGTACACTTTAGTTTGTCCACTGAGTCTTTCCACTTCAGTCTTTCCACTATAGTCTGTCCACTTTAGTCTTTCCACTTTAGTCTTTCCACTATAGTCTGTCCACTATAGTCTTTCCACTTTAGTCTGTCCACTTTAGTCTTTCCACTATAGTCTTTCCACTATAGTCTGTCCACTTTAGTCTTTCCACTTTAGTCTTTCCACTTTAGTCTGTCCACTTTAGTCTTTCCACTATAGTCTGTCCACTATAGTCTTTCCACTTTAGTCTTTCCGCTTTAGTCTGTCCACTAGGTCTTTCCACTTCAGTCTGTCCACTTTAGTCTTTCCACTTTAGTCATTTCCACTATCGTCTGTCCACTTTAGTCTTTCCACTTTAGTTTTTCCACTTTAGTGTGACCACTTTAGTCTTTCCACTATAGTCTGTCCACTTTAGTCTTTCCACTATAGTCTGTCCACTTTAGTCTTTAAACTTTAGTCTTTCCACTTTAGTCTTTCCACTAAAGTCTGTCCACTTTAGTCTTTCCACTTTAGTCTTTCCACTATAGTCTCCACTTTATTCTGTCCACTACATTATTTCAACTTTAGTCTTTCCACTATCACTTTAGTCTGTCCACTTTAGTCTTTACACTATAGTCTGTCCACTTTAGTCTTATTCTGTCCACTACATTCTTTCCACTATAGTCGTTCCACTATAGGCTGTCCACTTTAGTCTTTCCAGTTTAGTTTTTCCACTTTAGTTTGTCCACTTTAGTCTTTCCACTTTATTCTGTCCACTTCAGTCTGTCCAATGAGGCTTTCCACTTCAGTCTTTCCACTATAGTCTGTCCACTTTAGTCTTTCCACTTTATTCTTTCCACTACAGTCTCCACTTTATTCTGTCCACTACATTCTTTCAACTTTAGTCTTTCCACTATCACTTTAGTCTGTCCACTTTAGTCTTTACACTATAGTCTGTCCACTTTAGTCTTTCCACTATAGTCTGTCCACTTTAGTCTTTCCACTTTAGTCTTTCCACTTTATTCTGCCCACTTCATTGTGTACACTTTAGTTTGTCCACTGAGTCTTTCCACTTCAGTCTTTCCACTATAGTCTGTCCACTTTAGTCTTTCCACTTTAGTCTTTCCACTATAGTCTTTTCACTTCAGTCTGTCCACTTTAGTCTTTCCACTATAGTCTGTCCACTTTAGTCTTTCCACTATAGTCTTTCCACTTTAGTCTGTCCACTTAGTCTTTCCACTTCAGTCATTTCACTATAGTCTGTCCACTTTAGTCTTTCCACTACTCTCTGTCGACTTTAGTCTTTCCATTATAGTCTCCACTTTATTCTGTCCACTACAGTCTTTCCACTATAGTCTTTCCACTTTAGTCTTTCCGCTTTAGTCTGTCCACTTAGTCTTTCCACTTCAGTCTTTTCAATAGAGTCTGTCCACTTTAGTCTTTCCACTTAGTCTTTCCACTAGAGTCTGTCCACTTTAGTATTTCCAGTTAGTCTGTCCACTTTAGTCTTTCCACTTTAGTCATTTCCACTATAGTCTGTCCACTTTAGTCTTTCCACTTTAGTCTGTCCACTTTAGTCTTTCCACTATTCTCTGTCCACTTTAGTCTTTCCACTATTCTCTGTCCACTTTAGTCTTTCCACTATAGTCTCCACTTTATTATGTCCACTACAGTCTTTCCACTATAGTCTTTCCACTTTAGTCTTTCCGCTTTAGTCTGTCCACTTAGTCTTTCCACTTCAGTCTTTTCAATAGAGTCTGTCCACTTTAGTCTTTCCACTATAGTCTGTCCACTTTAGTCTTTTCACTAATCTCCGTCCACTTTAGTCTTTCCACTTTAGTCTTTCCACAATAGTCTCCACTTTATTCTGTCCACTACAGTCTTTCCACTATAGTCTTTCCACTATAGTCCGTCCACTTTAGTCTTTCCACTTTAGTCTTTCCAATTTAGTCTGTCCACTTTAGTCTTTCCACTATAGTCTTTCCACTATAGTCTGTCCACTTTAGTCTTTCCACTTTAGTCTTTCCACTTTAGTCTTTCCACTTTAGTCTGTCCACTTTAGTCTTTCCACTTTAGTCTTTCCAGTATAGTCTCCACTTTATTCTGTCCACCACAGTCTTTCCACTATAGTCTTTCCACTAGAGTCTGTCCACTTTAGTCTTTCCACTTTAGTCTTGCCACTTTAGTCTGTCCACTTTAGTCTTTCCACTATAGTCTTTCCACTATAGTCTGTCCACTTTAGTCGTTCCACTTTAGTCTTTCCACTTTAGTCTGTCCACTTTAGTCTTTCCACTATAGTCTGTCCACTATAGTCTTTCCACTTTAGTCTTTCCGCTTTAGTCTGTCCACTAGGTCTTTCCACTTCAGTCTGTCCACTTTAGTCTTTCCACTTTAGTCATTTCCACTATCGTCTGTCCACTTTAGTCTTTCCACTTTAGTCTTTCCACTTTAGTGTGACCACTTTAGTCTTTCCACTATAGTCTGTCCACTTTAGTCTTTCCACTATAGTCTGTCCACTTTAGTCTTTCCACTTTAGTCTTTCCACTTTAGTCTTTCCACTAAAGTCTGTCCACTTTAGTCTTTCCACTTTAGTCTTTCCACTATAGTCTCCACTTTATTCTGTCCACTACATTATTTCAACTTTAGTCTTTCCACTATCACTTTAGTCTGTCCACTTTAGTCTTTACACTATAGTCTGTCCACTTTAGTCTTATTCTGTCCACTACATTCTTTCCACTATAGTCGTTCCACTATAGGCTGTCCACTTTAGTCTTTCCAGTTTAGTTTTTCCACTTTAGTTTGTCCACTTTAGTCTTTCCACTTTATTCTGTCCACTTCAGTCTGTCCAATGAGGCTTTCCACTCCAGTCTTTCCACTATAGTCTGTCCACTTTAGTCTTTCCACTTTATTCTTTCCACTACAGTCTCCACTTTATTCTGTCCACTACATTCTTTCAACTTTAGTCTTTCCACTATCACTTTAGTCTGTCCACTTTAGTCTTTACACTATAGTCTGTCCACTTTAGTCTTTCCACTATAGTCTGTCCACTTTAGTCTTTCCACTTTAGTCTTTCCACTTTATTCTGTCCACTTCATTGTGTACAATTTAGTTTGTCCACTGAGTCTTTCCACTTCAGTCTTTCCACTATAGTCTGTCCACTTTAGTCTTTCCACTTTAGTCTTTCCACTATAGTCTTTTCACTTCAGTCTGTCCACTTTAGTCTTTCCACTATAGTCTGTCCACTTTAGTCTTTCCACTATAGTCTTTCCACTTTAGTCTGTCCACTTAGTCTTTCCACTTCAGTCATTTCACTATAGTCTGTCCACTTTAGTCTTTCCACTACTCTCTGTCCACTTTAGTCTTTCCACTTTAGTCTTTCCATTATAGTCTCCACTTTATTCTGTCCACTACAGTCTTTCCACTATAGTCTTTCCACTTTAGTCTTTCCGCTTTAGTCTGTCCACTTAGTCTTTCCACTTCAGTCTTTTCAATAGAGTCTGTCCACTTTAGTCTTTCCACTTAGTCTTTCCACTAGAGTCTGTCCACTTTAGTATTTCCAGTTAGTCTGTCCACTTTAGTCTTTCCACTTTAGTCATTTCCACTATAGTCTGTCCACTTTAGTCTTTCCACTTTAGTCTGTCCACTTTAGTCTTTCCACTATTCTCTGTCCACTTTAGTCTTTCCACTATTCTCTGTCCACTTTAGTCTTTCCACTATAGTCTCCACTTTATTATGTCCACTACAGTCTTTCCACTATAGTCTTTCCACTTTAGTCTTTCCGCTTTAGTCTGTCCACTTAGTCTTTCCACTTCAGTCTTTTCAATAGAGTCTGTCCACTTTAGTCTTTCCACTTAGTCTTTCCACTAGAGTCTGTCCACTTTAGTATTTCCAGTTAGTCTGTCCACTTTAGTCTTTCCACTTTAGTCATTTCCACTATAGTCTGTCCACTTTAGTCTTTCCACTTTAGTCTGTCCACTTTAGTCTTTCCACTATAGTCTGTCCACTTTAGTCTTTTCACTAATCTCTGTCCACTTTAGTCTTTCCACTTTAGTCTTTCCACAATAGTCTCCACTTTATTCTGTCCACTACAGTCTTTCCACTATAGTCTTTCCACTATAGTCCGTCCACTTTAGTCTTTCCACTTTAGTCTTTCCAATTTAGTCTGTCCACTTTAGTCTTTCCACTATAGTCGTTCCACTATAGGCTATCCACTTTAGTCTTTCCACTTTAGTCTTTCCACTTTGGTCTGTCCACTTTAGTCTTTACACTATAGTCTGTCCACTTTAGTCTTTCCACTATAGTCTGTCCACTTTAGTCTTTCCACTTTAGTCTTTCCACTATAGTCTTTTCCCCTCAGTCTGTCCACTTTAGTCTTTCCACTATAGTCTGTCCACTTTAGTCTTTCCACTATGGTCTTTCCACTTTAGTCTGTCCACTTAGTCTTTCCAGTTCAGTCATTTCACTATAGTCTGTCCACTTTAGTCTTTCCACTATTGTCTGTCCACTTTAGTCTTTCCACTTTAGTCTTTCCATTATAGTCTCCACTTTATTCTGTCCACTACAGTCTTTCCACTATGTCTTTCCACTATAGTCTGTCAACTTTAGTCTTTCCATTATAGTCTCCACTTTATTCTGTCCACTACAGTTTTTCCACTATGTCTTTCCACTATTCTCTGTCAACTTTAGTCTTTCCACTATAGTCTCCACTTTATTCTGTCCACTACATTCTTTCCACTATAGTCTTTCCACTATAGTCTGTCCACTTTAGTCTTTCAACTATTCTCTGTCCACTTTAGTCTTTCCACTATAGTCTGTCCACTTTAGTCTCTCCACTATTCTCTGTCCACTTTAGTCTTTCCACTATAGTCTCCGCTTTATTCTGTCCACTACAGTCTTTCCATTATAGTCTTTCCACTATAGTCTGTCCACTTTAGTCTTTCCACTATTCTCTGTACACTTTAGTCTTTCCACTATAGTCTCCACTTTATTCTGTCCACTACAGTCTTTCCAATATAGTCTTTCCATTATAGTCTCTCCACTTTAGTCTTTCCACTATAGTCTCCACTTAATTCTGTCCACTACAGTCTTTCCACTTTGTCCACTTTGCACTTTAGTCATTTCCACTATCGTCTGTCCACTTTAGTCTTTCCACTATAGTCTATCCACTTTAGTCTTTCCACTATAGTCTCCACTTAATTCTGTCCACTACAGTCTTTCCACTTTGTCCACTTTGCACTTTAGTCATTTCCACTATCGTCTGTCCACTTTAGTCTTTCCACTTTAGTGTGTCCACTTTAGTCTTTCCACTATAGTCTTTCCACTTTAGTCTTTCCACGTTAGTCTGTCCACTTTAGTCTTTCCACTATAGTCTTTCCACTATAGTCTGTCCACTTTAGTCTTTCCACTTTAGTCTTTCCACTTTAGTCTGTCCACTTTAGTCTTTCCACTATAGTCTGTCCACTATAGTCTTTCCACTTTAGTCTTTCCGCTTTAGTCTGTCCACGAGGTCTTTCCACTTCAGTCTGTCCACTTTAGTCTTTCCACTATTATCTGTCCACTTTAGTCTTTCCACTATAGTCTCCACTTTATTCTGTCCACTACAGTCTTTCCAATATAGTCTTTCCACTATAGTCACTCCACTTTAGTCTTTCCACTTTAGTCTTTCCACTTTAGTCTGTCCACTTTAGTCTTTCCACTAGAGTCTGTCCACTTTATTCTTTCCACTATTCTCTTTCCACTTTAGTCTTTCCACTATAGTCTCCACTTTATTCTGTCCACTACATTCTTTCCACTATAGTCGTTCCACTATAGGCTGTCCACTTTAGTCTTTCCACTTTAGTTTTTCCACTTTAGTCTGTCCACTTTAGTCTTTCCACTTTATGCTGTCCACTTCAGTGTGTACACTTTAGTCTGTCCAATGAGTCTTTCCACTTCAGTCTTTCCACTATAGTCTGTCCACTTTAGTCTTTCCACTTTAGTCTTTCCACTATAGTCTCCACTTTGTTCTGTCCACTAAATTCTTTCAACTTTAGTCTTTCCACTATCACTTTAGTCTGTCCACTTTAGTCTTTACACTATAGTCTGTCCACTTTAGTCTTTCCACTATAGTCTGTCCACTTTAGTCTTTCCACTTTATTCTTTCCATTTTATTCTGTCCACTTCATTGTGTACACTTTAGTTTGTCCACTGAGTCTTTCCACTTCAGTCTTTCCACTATAGTCTGTCCACTTTAGTCTTTCCACTTTAGTCTTTCCACTATAGTCTTTTCACTTCAGTCTGTCCACTTTAGTCTTTCCACTATAGTCTGTCCACTTTAGTCTTTCCACTATAGTCTTTCCACTTTAGTCTGTCCACTTAGTCTTTCCACTTCAGTCATTTCACTATAGTCTGTCCACTTTAGTCTTTCCACTACTCTCTGTCCACTTTAGTCTTTCCACTTTAGTCTTTCCATTATAGTCTCCACTTTATTCTGTCCACTACAGTCTTTCCACTATAGTCTTTCCACTTTAGTCTTTCCGCTTTAGTCTGTCCACTTAGTCTTTCCACTTCAGTCTTTTCAATAGAGTCTGTCCACTTTAGTCTTTCCACTTAGTCTTTCCACTAGAGTCTGTCCACTTTAGTATTTCCAGTTAGTCTGTCCACTTTAGTCTTTCCACTTTAGTCATTTCCACTATAGTCTGTCCACTTTAGTCTTTCCACTTTAGTCTGTCCACTTTAGTCTTTCCACTATTCTCTGTCCACTTTAGTCTTTCCACTATTCTCTGTCCACTTTAGTCTTTCCACTATAGTCTCCACTTTATTATGTCCACTACAGTCTTTCCACTATAGTCTTTCCACTTTAGTCTTTCCGCTTTAGTCTGTCCACTTAGTCTTTCCACTTCAGTCTTTTCAATAGAGTCTGTCCACTTTAGTCTTTCCACTTAGTCTTTCCACTAGAGTCTGTCCACTTTAGTATTTCCAGTTAGTCTGTCCACTTTAGTCTTTCCACTTTAGTCATTTCCACTATAGTCTGTCCACTTTAGTCTTTCCACTTTAGTCTGTCCACTTTAGTCTTTCCACTATAGTCTGTCCACTTTAGTCTTTTCACTAATCTCTGTCCACTTTAGTCTTTCCACTTTAGTCTTTCCACAATAGTCTCCACTTTATTCTGTCCACTACAGTCTTTCCACTATAGTCTTTCCACTATAGTCCGTCCACTTTAGTCTTTCCACTTTAGTCTTTCCAATTTAGTCTGTCCACTTTAGTCTTTCCACTATAGTCGTTCCACTATAGGCTATCCACTTTAGTCTTTCCACTTTAGTCTTTCCACTTTGGTCTGTCCACTTTAGTCTTTACACTATAGTCTGTCCACTTTAGTCTTTCCACTATAGTCTGTCCACTTTAGTCTTTCCACTTTAGTCTTTCCACTATAGTCTTTTCCCCTCAGTCTGTCCACTTTAGTCTTTCCACTATAGTCTGTCCACTTTAGTCTTTCCACTATGGTCTTTCCACTTTAGTCTGTTCACTTAGTCTTTCCAGTTCAGTCATTTCACTATAGTCTGTCCACTTTAGTCTTTCCACTATTCTCTGTCCACTTTAGTCTTTCCACTTTAGTCTTTCCATTATAGTCTCCACTTTATTCTGTCCACTACAGTCTTTCCACTATGTCTTTCCACTATAGTCTGTCAACTTTAGTCTTTCCATTATAGTCTCCACTTTATTCTGTCCACTACAGTTTTTCCACTATGTCTTTCCACTATTCTCTGTCAACTTTAGTCTTTCCACTATAGTCTCCACTTTATTCTGTCCACTACATTCTTTCCACTATAGTCTTTCCACTATAGTCTGTCCACTTTAGTCTTTCAACTATTCTCTGTCCACTTTAGTCTTTCCACTATAGTCTGTCCACTTTAGTCTCTCCACTATTCTCTGTCCACTTTAGTCTTTCCACTATAGTCTCCGCTTTATTCTGTCCACTACAGTCTTTCCATTATAGTCTTTCCACTATAGTCTGTCCACTTTAGTCTTTCCACTATTCTCTGTCCACTTTAGTCTTTCCACTATAGTCTCCACTTTATTCTGTCCACTACAGTCTTTCCAATATAGTCTTTCCATTATAGTCTCTCCACTTTAGTCTTTCCACTATAGTCTCCACTTAATTCTGTCCACTACAGTCTTTCCACTTTGTCCACTTTGCACTTTAGTCATTTCCACTATCGTCTGTCCACTTTAGTCTTTCCACTATAGTCTATCCACTTTAGTCTTTCCACTATAGTCTCCACTTAATTCTGTCCACTACAGTCTTTCCACTTTGTCCACTTTGCACTTTAGTCATTTCCACTATCGTCTGTCCACTTTAGTCTTTCCACTTTAGTGTGTCCACTTTAGTCTTTCCACTATAGTCTTTCCACTTTAGTCTTTCCACGTTAGTCTGTCCACTTTAGTCTTTCCACTATAGTCTTTCCACTATAGTCTGTCCACTTTAGTCTTTCCACTTTAGTCTTTCCACTTTAGTCTGTCCACTTTAGTCTTTCCACTATAGTCTGTCCACTATAGTCTTTCCACTTTAGTCTTTCCGCTTTAGTCTGTCCACGAGGTCTTTCCACTTCAGTCTGTCCACTTTAGTCTTTCCACTTTAGTCATTTCCACTATCGTCTGTCCACTTTAGTCTTTCCACTTTAGTCTTTCCACTTTAGTGTGTCCACTTTAGTCTTTCCACTATAGTCTGTCAACTTTAGTCTTTCCACTATAGTCTGTCCACTTTAGTCTTTCCACTTTAGTCTTTCCACTTTAGTCTTTCCACTATAGTCTGTCCACTTTAGTCTTTCCACTATTATCTGTCCACTTTAGTCTTTCCACTATAGTCTCCACTTTATTCTGTCCACTACAGTCTTTCCAATATAGTCTTTCCACTATAGTCACTCCACTTTAGTCTTTCCACTTTAGTCTTTCCACTTTAGTCTGTCCACTTTAGTCTTGCCACTAGAGTCTGTCCACTTTATTCTTTCCACTATTCTCTTTCCACTTTAGTCTTTCCACTATAGTCTCCACTTTATTCTGTCCACTACATTCTTTCCACTATAGTCGTTCCACTATAGGCTGTCCACTTTAGTCTTTCCACTTTAGTTTTTCCACTTTAGTCTGTCCACTTTAGTCTTTCCACTTTATGCTGTCCACTTCAGTGTGTACACTTTAGTCTGTCCAATGAGTCTTTCCACTTCAGTCTTTCCACTATAGTCTGTCCACTTTAGTCTTTCCACTTGAGTCTTTCCACTATAGTCTCCACTTTGTTCTGTCCACTAAATTCTTTCAACTTTAGTCTTTCCACTATCACTTTAGTCTGTCCACTTTAGTCTTTACACTATAGTCTGTCCACTTTAGTCTTTCCACTATAGTCTGTCCACTTTAGTCTTTCCACTTTATTCTTTCCACTTTATTCTGTCCACTTCATTGTGTACACTTTAGTTTGTCCACTGAGTCTTTCCTCTTCAGTCTTTCCACTATAGTCTGTCCACTTTAGTCTTTCCACTTTAGTCTTTCCACTATAGTCTTTTCACTTCAGTCTGTCCACTTTAGTCTTTCCACTATAGTCTGTCCACTTTAGTCTTTCCACTATAGTCTTTCCACTTTAGTCTGTCCACTTAGTCTTTCCACTTCAGTCATTTCACTATAGTCTGTCCACTTTAGTCTTTCCACTATTCTCTGTCCACTTTAGTCTTTCCACTTTATTCTTTCCACTATAGTCTCCACTTTATTCTGTCCACTACATTCTTTCAACTTTAGTCTTTCCACTATCCTCTGTCCACTTTAGTCTTTCCACTATAGTCTCCACTTTATTCTGTCCACTACAGTCTTTCCACTATAGTCTTTCCACTATAGTCTGTCCACTTTAGTCTTTCCACGATTATCTGTCCACTTTAGTCTTTCCACTATAGTCTTTCCATTATAGTCTGTCCACTTTAGTCTTTCCACTTTAGTTTTTTCACTTTAGTCTGTCAACTTTAGTCTTTCCACTATAGTCTGTCCACTTTAGTCTTTCCACTTTAGTCTTTCCACTTTATTCTGTCCACTTCAGTGTGTACACTTTAGTCTGTCCAATGAGTCTTTCCACTTCAGTCTTTCCACTATAGTCTGTCCACTTTAGTCTTTCAACTTTAGTCTTTCCACTATAGTCTCCACTTTATTCTGTCCACTACATTCTTTCAACTTTAGTCTTTCCACTATCCTCTGTCCGCTTTAGTCTTCCCACTATAGTCTCCACTTTATTCTGTCCACTACAGTCTTTCCACTATAGTCTTTCCACTATAGTCTGTCCACTTTAGTCTTTCCACGATTATCTGTCCACTTTAGTCTTTCCACTATAGTCTGTCCACTTTATTCTTTCCACTATTCTCTGTCCACTTTTGTCTTTCCACTATAGTCTCCACTTTATTATGTCCACTACAGTCTTTCCACTATAGTCTTTCCACTATAGTCTGTCCACTTTAGTCTTTCCACTATAGTCTCCACTTTATTCTGTCAACTACAGTCTTTCCACTATAGTCTTTCCACTATCGTCTGTCCAATTTAGTCTTTCCACTTTAATTTTTCCACTTTAGTCTGTCCACTTTAGTCTTTCCACGACTGTCCGTCCACTTTAGTCTTTCCACTATTCTCTGTCCAGTTTAGTCTTTCCACTATAGTCTCCACTTTATTATGTCCACTACAGTCTTTCCACTATAGTCTTTCCACTTTAGTCTTTCCGCTTTAGTCTGTCCACTTAGTCTTTCCACTTCAGTCTTTTCAATAGAGTCTGTCCACTTTAGTCTTTCCACTTAGTCTTTCCACTAGAGTCTGTCCACTTTAGTATTTCCAGTTAGTCTGTCCACTTTAGTCTTTCCACTTTAGTCATTTCCACTATAGTCTGTCCACTTTAGTCTTTCCACTTTAGTCTGTCCACTTTAGTCTTTCCACTATAGTCTGTCCACTTTAGTCTTTTCACTAATCTCTGTCCACTTTAGTCTTTCCACTTTAGTCTTTCCACAATAGTCTCCACTTTATTCTGTCCACTACAGTCTTTCCACTATAGTCTTTCCACTATAGTCCGTCCACTTTAGTCTTTCCACTTTAGTCTTTCCAATTTAGTCTGTCCACTTTAGTCTTTCCACTATAGTCTTTCCACTATAGTCTGTCCACTTTAGTCTTTCCACTTTAGTCTTTCCACTTTAGTCTGTCCACTTTAGTCTTTCCACTTTAGTCTTTCCACTATAGTCTCCACTTTATTCTGTCCACTACATTCTTTCCACTATAGTCTTTCCACTATAGTCTGTCCACTTTAGTCTTTCCACTTTAGTCTTTCCACTTTAGTCTGTCCACTTTAGTCTTTCCACTATAGTCTTTCCACTATAGTCTGTCCACTTTAGTCTTTCCACTTTAGTCTTTCCACTTTAGTTTGTCCACTTTAGTCTTTCCACTATAGTCTGTCCACTATAGTCTTTCCACTTTAGTCTTTCCGCTTTAGTCTGTCCACTTAGTCTTTCCACTTCAGTCTGTCCACTTTAGTCATTTCCACTATCGTCTGTCCACTTTAGTCTTTCCACTTTAGTCTTTCCACTTTGGTGTGTCCACTTTAGTCTTTCCACTATAGTCTGTCCACTTTAGTCTTTCCACTATAGTCTGTCCACTTTAGTCTTTCCACTTTAGTCTTTCCACTTTAGTCTTTCACTATAGTGTGTCCACTTTAGTCTTTCCACTATTCTCTGTCCACTTTAGTCTTTCCACTATAGTCTCCACTTTATTCTGTCCACTACAGTCTTTCCAATATAGTGTTTCCACTATAGTCACTCCACTTTAGTCTTTCCACTTTAGTCTTTCCACTTTAGTCTGTCCACTTTAGTCTTTCCACTATAGTCTGTCCACTTTATTCTTTCCACTATTCTCTTTCCACTTTAGTCTTTCCATTTTAGTCTTTCCACTATAGTCTCCACTTTATTCTGTCCACTACATTCTTTCCACTATAGTCGTTCCACTATAGGCTGTCCACTTTAGTCTTTCCACTATAGTCTGTCCACTTTAGTCTTTCCACTTTAGTCTTTCCACTTTATTCTGTCCACTTCATTGTGTACACTTTAGTTTGTCCACTGAGTCTTTCCACTTCAGTCTTTCCACTATAGTTGTCCACTTTAGTCTTTCCACTTTAGTCTTTCCACTATAGTCTTTTCCCCTCAGTCTGTCCACTTTAGTCTTTCCACTATAGTCTGTCCACTTTAGTCTTTCCACTATAGTCTTTCCACGTTAGTCTGTCCACTTAGTCTTTCCAGTTCAGTCATTTCACTATAGTCTGTCCACTTTAGTCTTTCCACTATTCTCTGTCCACTTTAGTCTTTCCTCTTTAGTCTTTCCATTATAGTCTCCACTTTATTCTGTCCACTACAGTCTTTCCACTATAGTCTGTCCACTTTAGTCTTTCCACTATTTTCTGTCCACTTTAGTCTTTCCACTATAGTCTCCACTTTATTCTGTCCACTACATTCTTTCCACTATAGTCTTTCCACTATAGTCTGTCCACTTTAGTCTTTCCACTATTCTCTGTCCACTTTAGTCTTTCCACTATAGTCTGTCCACTTTAGTCTATCCACTATTCTCTGTCCACTTTAGTCTTTCCATTATAGTCTCCACTTTATTCTGTCCACTACAGTCTTTCCACTATAGTCTGTCCACTTTAGTCTTTCCACTATAGTCTGTCCACTTTAGTCTTTCCACTATTCTCTGTCCACTTTAGTCTTTCCACTATAGTCTCCACTTCATTATGTCCACTACAGTATTTCCACTATAGTCTTTCCACTATAGTCTGTCCACTTTAGTCTTTCCACTATAGTCTCCACTTAATTCTGTCCACTACAGTCTTTCCACTATAGTCTTTCCATTATAGTCTGTCCACTTTAGTCTTTCCACTTTAGTTTTTCCACTTCAGTCTGTCCACTTTAGTCTTTCCACTATAGTCTGTCCACTTTAGTCTTTCCACTTTAGTCTTTCCACTTTATTCTGTCCACTTCAGTGTGTACACTTTAGTTTGTCCACTGAGTCTTTCCACTTCAGTCTTTCCACTATAGTCTGTCCACTTTAGTCTTTCCACTTTAGTCTTTCCACTATAGTCTCCACTTTATTCTTTCAACTTTAGTCTTTCCACTATCCTCTGTCCACTTTAGTCTTTCCACTATAGTCTCCACTTTATTCTGTCCACTACAGTCTTTCCACTATAGTCTTTCCACTATAGTCTGTCCACTTTAGTCCTTCCACGATTATCTGTCCACTTTAGTCTTTCCACTATAGTCTTTCCATTATAGTCTGTCCACTTTAGTCTTTCCACTTTAGTTTTTCCACTTTAGTCTGTCCACTTTAGTCTTTCCACTATAGTCTGTCCACTTTAGTCTTTCCACTTTAGTCTTTCCACTATAGTCTCCACTTTATTCTGTCCACTACATTCTTTCAACTTTAGTCTTTCCACTATCCTCTGTCCACTTTAGTCTTTCCACTATAGTCTCCACTTTATTTTGTCCACTACAGTCTTTCCACTATAGTCTGTCCACTTTAGTCTTTCCACGATTATCTGTCCACTTTAGTCTTTCCACTTTAGTCTTTCCACTTTATTCTGTCCACTTCATTGTGTACACTTTAGTTTGTCCACTGAGTCTTTCCACTTCAGTCTTTCCACTATAGTTGTCCACTTTAGTCTTTCCACTTTAGTCTTTCCACTATAGTCTTTTCCCCTCAGTCTGTCCACTTTAGTCTTTCCACTATAGTCTGTCCACTTTAGTCTTTCCACTATAGTCTTTCCACGTTAGTCTGTCCACTTAGTCTTTCCAGTTCAGTCATTTCACTATAGTCTGTCCACTTTAGTCTTTCCACTATTCTCTGTCCACTTTAGTCTTTCCTCTTTAGTCTTTCCATGATAGTCTCCACTTTATTCTGTCCACTACAGTCTTTCCACTATAGTCTGTCCACTTTAGTCTTTCCACTATTTTCTGTCCACTTTAGTCTTTCCACTATAGTCTCCACTTTATTCTGTCCACTACATTCTTTCCACTATAGTCTTTCCACTATAGTCTGTCCACTTTAGTCTTTCCACTATTCTCTGTCCACTTTAGTCTTTCCACTATAGTCTGTCCACTTTAGTCTATCCACTATTCTCTGTCCACTTTAGTCTTTCCATTATAGTCTCCACTTTATTCTGTCCACTACAGTCTTTCCACTATAGTCTGTCCACTTTAGTCTTTCCACTATAGTCTGTCCACTTTAGTCTTTCCACTATTCTCTGTCCACTTTAGTCTTTCCACTATAGTCTCCACTTCATTATGTCCACTACAGTATTTCCACTATAGTCTTTCCACTATAGTCTGTCCACTTTAGTCTTTCCACTATAGTCTCCACTTAATTCTGTCCACTACAGTCTTTCCACTATAGTCTTTCCATTATAGTCTGTCCACTTTAGTCTTTCCACTTTAGTTTTTCCACTTCAGTCTGTCCACTTTAGTCTTTCCACTATAGTCTGTCCACTTTAGTCTTTCCACTTTAGTCTTTCCACTTTATTCTGTCCACTTCATTGTGTACACTTTAGTTTGTCCACTGAGTCTTTCCACTTCAGTCTTTCCACTATAGTTGTCCACTTTAGTCTTTCCACTTTAGTCTTTCCACTATAGTCTTTTCCCCTCAGTCTGTCCACTTTAGTCTTTCCACTATAGTCTGTCCACTTTAGTCTTTCCACTATAGTCTTTCCACGTTAGTCTGTCCACTTAGTCTTTCCAGTTCAGTCATTTCACTATAGTCTGTCCACTTTAGTCTTTCCACTATTCTCTGTCCACTTTAGTCTTTCCTCTTTAGTCTTTCCATGATAGTCTCCACTTTATTCTGTCCACTACAGTCTTTCCACTATAGTCTGTCCACTTTAGTCTTTCCACTATTTTCTGTCCACTTTAGTCTTTCCACTATAGTCTCCACTTTATTCTGTCCACTACATTCTTTCCACTATAGTCTTTCCACTATAGTCTGTCCACTTTAGTCTTTCCACTATTCTCTGTCCACTTTAGTCTTTCCACTATAGTCTGTCCACTTTAGTCTATCCACTATTCTCTGTCCACTTTAGTCTTTCCATTATAGTCTCCACTTTATTCTGTCCACTACAGTCTTTCCACTATAGTCTGTCCACTTTAGTCTTTCCACTATAGTCTGTCCACTTTAGTCTTTCCACTATTCTCTGTCCACTTTAGTCTTTCCACTATAGTCTCCACTTCATTATGTCCACTACAGTATTTCCACTATAGTCTTTCCACTATAGTCTGTCCACTTTAGTCTTTCCACTATAGTCTCCACTTAATTCTGTCCACTACAGTCTTTCCACTATAGTCTTTCCATTATAGTCTGTCCACTTTAGTCTTTCCACTTTAGTTTTTCCACTTCAGTCTGTCCACTTTAGTCTTTCCACTATAGTCTGTCCACTTTAGTCTTTCCACTTTAGTCTTTCCACTTTATTCTGTCCACTTCAGTGTGTACACTTTAGTTTGTCCACTGAGTCTTTCCACTTCAGTCTTTCCACTATAGTCTGTCCACTTTAGTCTTTCCACTTTAGTCTTTCCACTATAGTCTCCACTTTATTCTTTCAACTTTAGTCTTTCCACTATCCTCTGTCCACTTTAGTCTTTCCACTATAGTCTCCACTTTATTCTGTCCACTACAGTCTTTCCACTATAGTCTTTCCACTATAGTCTGTCCACTTTAGTCCTTCCACGATTATCTGTCCACTTTAGTCTTTCCACTATAGTCTTTCCATTATAGTCTGTCCACTTTAGTCTTTCCACTTTAGTTTTTCCACTTTAGTCTGTCCACTTTAGTCTTTCCACTATAGTCTGTCCACTTTAGTCTTTCCACTTTAGTCTTTCCACTATAGTCTCCACTTTATTCTGTCCACTACATTCTTTCAACTTTAGTCTTTCCACTATCCTCTGTCCACTTTAGTCTTTCCACTATAGTCTCCACTTTATTTTGTCCACTACAGTCTTTCCACTATAGTCTGTCCACTTTAGTCTTTCCACGATTATCTGTCCACTTTAGTCTTTCCACTATAGTCTGTCCACTTTAGTCTTTCCACTATTCTCTGTCCACTTTTGTCTTTCCACTATAGTCTCCACTTTATTATGTCCACTACAGTCTTTCCACTATAGTCTTTCCATTATAGTCTTTCCACTTTAGTCTTTCCACTATAGTCTCCACTTTATTCTGTCCACTACATTCTTTCAACTTTAGTCTTTCCACTATCCTCTGTCCACTTTAGTCTTTCCACTATAGTCTCCACTTTATTTTGTCCACTACAGTCTTTCCACTATAGTCTGTCCACTTTAGTCTTTCCACGATTATCTGTCCACTTTAGTCTTTCCACTATAGTCTGTCCACTTTAGTCTTTCCACTATTCTCTGTCCACTTTTGTCTTTCCACTATAGTCTCCACTTTATTATGTCCACTACAGTCTTTCCACTATAGTCTTTCCATTATAGTCTGTCCACTTTAGTCTTTCCACTATAGTCTCCACTTTATTCTGTCCACTACATTCTTTCAACTTTAGTCTTTCCACTATCCTCTGTCCACTTTAGTCTTTCCACTATAGTCTCCACTTTATTTTGTCCACTACAGTCTTTCCACTATAGTCTGTCCACTTTAGTCTTTCCACGATTATCTGTCCACTTTAGTCTTTCCACTATAGTCTGTCCACTTTAGTCTTTCCACTATTCTCTGTCCACTTTTGTCTTTCCACTATAGTCTCCACTTTGTTATGTCCACTACAGTCTTTCCACTATAGTCTTTCCATTATAGTCTGTCCACTTTAGTCTTTCCACTATAGTCTCCACTTTCTTCTGTCAACTACAGTCTTTCCACTTTAGTTTTTCCACTTTAGCCTGTCCACTTTAGTCTTTCCACGACTGTCTGTCCACTTTAGTCTTTCCACTTTAGTCTTTCCACTTTATTCTGTCCACTTCAGTGTATACACTTTAGTCTGTCCACTGAGTCTTTCCACTTCAGTCTTTACACTATAGTCTGTCCCCTTTAGTCTTTCCACTTTAGTCTTTCCACTATAGTCTCCACTTTATTTTGTCCACTACATTCTTTCCACTTTAGTCTTTCCACTTTATTCTGTCCACTTCAGTGTGTACACTTTAGTCTGTCCAATGAGTCTTTCCACTTTAGTCTTTCCACTATAGTCTGTCCACTTTAGTCTTTCCACTTTAGTCTTTACACTATAGTCTCCACTTTATTCTGTCCACTACATTCTTTCCACTTTAGTCTTTCCACTGTTCTCTGTCCACTTTAGTCTTTCCACAATAGTCTCCACTTTATTCTGTCCACTACAGTCTTTCCAATATAGTCTTTCCACTATAGTCTGTCCACTTTAGTCTTTCCACTATTCTCTGTCCACTTTAGTCTTTCCACTATTCTCTGTCCACTTTAGTCTTTCCACTATAGTCTCCACTTTATTATGTCCACTACAGTCTTTCCACTATAGTCTTTCCACTTTAGTCTTTCCGCTTTAGTCTGTCCACTTAGTCTTTCCACTTCAGTCTTTTCAATAGAGTCTGTCCACTTTAGTCTTTCCACTTAGTCTTTTCACTAGAGTCTGTCCACTTTAGTATTTCCAGTTAGTCTGTCCACTTTAGTCTTTCCACTTTAGTCATTTCCACTATAGTCTGTCCACTTTAGTCTTTCCACTTTAGTCTGTCCACTTTAGTCTTTCCACTATAGTCTGTCCACTTTAGTCTTTTCACTAATCTCTGTCCACTTTAGTCTTTCCACAATAGTCTCCACTTTATTCTGTCCACTAAGGTCTTTCCACTATAGTCTTTCCACTATAGTCCGTCCACTTTAGTCTTTCCACTTTAGTCTTTCCAATTTAGTCTGTCCACTTTAGTCTTTCCACTATAGTCTTTCCACTATAGTCTGTCCACTTTATTCTTTCCACTTTAGTCTTTCCACTTTAGTCTTTCCACTCTAGTCTGTCCACTTTAGTCTTTCCACTTTAGTCTTTCCACTATAGTCTCCACTTTATTCTGTCCACTACAGTCTTTCCACTATAGTCTTTCCACTATAGTCTGTCCACTTTAGTCTTTCCACTTTAGTCTTTCCACTTTAGTCTGTCCACTTTAGTCTTTCCACTATAGTCTTTCCCCTATAGTCTGTCCACTTTAGTTTTTCCACTTTAGTCTTTCAACATTAGTCTGTCCACTTTAGTCTTTCCACTATAGTCTGTCCACTATAGTCTTTCCACTTTAGTCTTTCCGCTTTAGTCTGTCCACTTAGTCTTTCCACTTCAGTCTGTCCACTTTAGTCTTTCCACTTTAGTCATTTCCACTATCGTCTTTCCACTTTAGTATTTCCACTTTAGTGTGTCCACTTTAGTCTTTCCATTATAGTCTGTCCACTTTAGTCTTTCCACTATAGTCTGTGAACTTTAGTCTTTCCACTTTAGTCTTTCCACTTTAGTCTTTCCACTATAGTCTGTCCACTTTAGTCTTTCCACCATTCTCTGTCCACTTTAGTCTTTCCACTATAGTCTCCACTTTATTCTGTCCACTACAGTCTTTCCAATATAGTCTTTCCACTATAGTCTCTCCAATTTAGTCTTTCCACTTTAGTCTTTCCACTTTAGTCTGTCCACTTTAGTCTTTCCACTATAGTCTGTCCACTTTATTCTTTCCACTATTCTCTTTCCACTTTAGTCTTTCCACTTTAGTCTGTCCACTTTAGTCTTTACACTATAGTCTGTCCACTTTAGTCTTTCCACTATAGTCTGTCCACTTTAGTCTTTTCACTTTAGTCTTTCCACTTTATTCTGTCCACTTCATTGTGTACACATTAGTTTGTACACTGAGTCTTTCCACTTCAGTCTTTCCACTATAGTCTGTCCACTTTAGTCTTTCCACTATAGTCTTTTCACTTCAGTCTGTCCACTTTAGTCTTTCCACTATAGTCTGTCCACTTTAGTCTTTCCACTATAGTCTTTCCACTTTAGTCTGTCCACTTAGTCTTTCCACTTCAGTCATTTCACTATAGTCTGTCCACTTTAGTCTTTCCACTATTATCTGTCCACTTTAGTCTTTCCATTATAGTCTCCACTTTATTCTGTCCACTACAGTCTTTCCACTATGTCTTTCCACTATAGTCTGTCCACTTTAGTCTTTCCACTATTCTCTGTCCACTTTAGTCTTTCCACTATTGTCTCCACTTTATTGTGTCCACTACATTCTTTCCACTATAGTCTTTCCACTATAGTCTGTCCACTTTAGTCTTTCCACTATTCTCTGTCCACTTTAGTCTTTCCACTATAGTCTGTCCACTTTAGTCTAAAAACTATTCTCTGTCCACTTTAGTCTTTCCACTATAGTCTCCACTTTATTCTGTCCACTACGGTCTTACCATTATAGTCTTTCCACTATAGTCTGTCCACTTTAGTCTTTCCACAATTCTCTGTCCACTTTAGTCTTTCCACTATAGTCTCCACTTTATTATGTCCACTACAGTATTTCCACTATAGTCTTTCCACTATAGTCTGTCCACTTTAGTCTTTCCACTATAGTCTCCACTTAATTCTGTCCACTACAGTCTTTCCACTATAGTCTTTCCATTATAGTCTGTCCACTTTAGTCTTTCCACTATAGTCTGTCCACTTTAGTCTTTCCCCTTTAGTCTTTCCACTTAATTCTGTCCACTTCAGTGTGTACACTTTAGTCTGTCCAATGAGTCTTTCCACTTCAGTCTTACCACTATAGTCTGTCCACTTTAGTCTTTCCACTTTAGTCTTTCCACTATAGTCTCCACTTTATTCTGTCCACTACATTCTTTCAACTTTAGTCTTTCCACTATCCTCTGTCCACTTCAGTCTTTCCACTATAGTCTCCACTTTATTATGTCCACTACAGTCTTTCCACTATAGTCTTTCCACTATAGTCTGTCCACTTTAGTCTTTCCACGATTATCTGTCCACTTTAGTCTTTCCACTATAGTCTGTCCACTTTAGTCTTTCCACTATTCTCTGTCCACTTTTGTCTTTCCACTATAGTCTCCACTTTATTATGTCCAATACAGTCTTTCCACTATAGTCTGTCCACTTTAGTCTTTCCACTATAGTCTCCACTTTATTCTGTCCACTACAGTCTTTCCACTATAGTCTTTCCACTATAGTCTGTCCACTTTAGTCTTTCCACTTTAGTTTTTCCACTTTGTCTGTCCACTTTAGTCTTTCCACGACTGTCTGTCCACTTTAGTCTTTCCACTTTAGTCTTTCCACTTTATTCTGTCCACTTCAGTGTGTACACTTTAGTCCGTCCACTGAGTCTTTCCACTTCAGTCTTTCCACTGTAGTCTGTCCCCTTTAGTCTTTCCACTTTAGTCTTTCCACTATAGTCTCCACTTTATTTTGTCCACTACATTCTTTCCACTTTAGTCTTTCCACTTTATTCTGTCCACTTCAGTGTGTACACTTTAGTCTGTCCAATGAGTCTTTCCACTTTAGTCTTTCCACGATTATCTGTCCACTTTAGTCTTTCCACTATAGTCTGTCCACTTTAGTCTTTCCACTATTCTCTGTCCACTTTTGTCTTTCAACTATAGTCTCCACTTTATTATGTCCAATACAGTCTTTCCACTATAGTCTGTCCACTCTAGTCTTTCCACTATAGTCTCCACTTTATTCTGTCCACTACATTCTTTTCCACTTTAGTCTTTCCACTATTCTCTGTCCACTTTAGTCTTTCCACAATAGTCTCCACTTTATTCTGTCCACTACAGTCTTTCCAATATAGTCTTTCCACTATAGTCTGTCCACTTTAGTCTTTCCACTATTCTCTGTCCACTTTAGTCTTTCCACTATTCTCTGTCCACTTTAGTCATTCCACTATAGTCTCCACTTTATTATGTCCACTACAGTCTTTCCACTATAGTCTTTCCACTATAGTCTGTCCACTTAAGTCTTTCCACTATAGTCTCCACTTTATTCTGTCCACTTTATTCTGTCCACTATAGTCTTTCCACTATAGTCTGTCCACTTTAGTCTTTCCACTTTAGTTTTTCCACTTTAGTCTGTCCACTTTAGTCTTTCCACTACTGTCTGTCCACTTTAGTCTTTCCACTTTATTCTGTCCACTTCAGTGTGTCCACTTTAGTCTGTCCACTGAGTCTTTCCTCTTCAGTCTTTCCACTATAGTCTGTCCACTTTAGTCCTTCAACTTTAGTCTTTCCACTATAGTCTCCACTTTATTCTGTCCACTACATTCTTTCCACTTTAGTCTTTCCACTATTCTTTGTCCACTTTAGTCTTTCCACTATTGTCTCCACTTTATTCTGTCCACTACAGTCTTTCCACTATAGTCTTTCCACAATAATCTGTCCTCTTTAGTCTTTCACTACATTCTTTCCACTTTAGTCTTTCCACTATTCTCTGTCCACTGTAGTCTTTCCACTATTGTCTCCACTTTATTCTGTCCACTACAGTCTTTCCACTATAGTCTTTCCACTATAGTCTGTTCACTTTAGTCTTTCCACTATTATCTGTCCACTTTAGTCTCTCCACTATAGTCTCCACTTTATTCTGTCCACTACAGTCTTTACACTATAGTCTTTCCACTATAGTCTGTCCACTATAGTCTGTCAACTTTAGTCTTTATAGTCTCCACTTGATTCTGTCCACTTTCCACTATTCTCTGTCCACTTTAGTCTGTCCACTTTAGTCTTTCCCCCATTCTCTGTCCACTTTAGTCTTTCCACTATAGTCTCCACTTTATTCTGTCCACTACAGTCTTTCCAATATAGTCTTTCCACTATAGTCTCTCCACTTTAGTCTTTCCACTTTAGTCTTTCCACTTTAGTCTGTCCACTTTAGTCTTTCCACTATAGTCTGTCCACTTTATTCTTTCCACTATTCTCTGTCCACTTTAGTCTTTCCACTTTAGTCTTTCCACTATGGTCTCCACTTTATTCTGTCCACTACATTCTTTCCACTAAAGTCGTTCCACTATAGTCTGTCCACTTTAGTCTTTCCACTTTAGTCTTTCCACTTTAGTCTGTCCACTTTAGTCTTTACACTATAGTCTGTCCACTTTAGTCTTTCCACTATAGTCTTCCACTTTAGTCTTTTCACTTTAGTCTTTCCACTTTATTCTGTCCACTTCATTGTGTACACATTAGTTTGTACACTGAGTCTTTCCACTTCAGTCTTTCCACTATAGTCTGTCCACTTTAGTCTTTCCACTTTAGTCTTTCCACTATAGTCTTTTCACTTCAGTCTGTCCACTTTAGTCTTTCCACTATAGTCTGTCCACTTTATTCTTTCCACTATAGTCTTTCCACTTTAGTCTGTCCACTTAGTCTTTCCACTTCAGTCATTTCACTATAGTCTGTCCACTTTAGTCTTTCCACTATTCTCTGTCCACTTTAGTCTTTCCATTTTAGTCTTTCCATTATAGTCTCCACTTTATTCTGTCCACTACAGACTTTCCACTATGTCTTTCCACTATAGTCTGTCCACTTTAGTCTTTCCACTATAGTCTTTCCACTATAGTCTGTCCACTTTAGTCTTTCCACTTTAGTCTTTCCACTTTAGTCTGTCCACTTTAGTCTTTCCACTTTAGTCTTTCCACTATAGTCTCCACTTTATTCTGTCCACTACATTCTTTCCACTATAGTCTTTCCACTATAGTCTGTCCACTTTAGTCTTTCCACTTTAGTCTTTCCACTTTAGTCTGTCCACTTTAGTCTTTCCACTATAGTCTTTCCACTATAGTCTGTCCACTTTAGTCTTTCCACTTTAGTCTTTCCACTTTAGTTTGTCCACTTTAGTCTTTCCACTATAGTCTGTCCACTATAGTCTTTCCACTTTAGTCTTTCCGCTTTAGTCTGTCCACTTAGTCTTTCCACTTCAGTCTGTCCACTTTAGTCTTTCCACTTTAGTCATTTCCACTATCGTCTGCCCACTTTAGTCTTTCCACTATAGTCTTTCCACTTTAGTGTGTCCACTGTAGTCTTTCCACTATAGTCTGTCCACTTTAGTCTGTCCACTATAGTCTGTCCACTTTAGTCTTTCCACTTTAGTCTTTCCACTTTAGTCTTTCACTATAGTCTGTCCACTTTAGTCTTTCCACTATTCTCTGTCCACTTTAGTCTTTCCACTATAGTCTCCACTTTATTCTGTCCACTACAGTCTTTCCAATATAGTCTTTCCACTATAGTCACTCCACTTTAGTCTTTCCACTTTAGTCTTTCCACTTTAGTCTGTCCACTTTAGTCTTTCCACTATAGTCTGTCCACTTTATTCTTTCCACTATTCTCTTTCCACTTTAGTCTTTCCACTTTAGTCTTTCCACTATAGTCTCCACTTTATTCTGTCCCTACATTCTTTCCACTATAGTCGTTCCCCTATAGGCTGTCCACTTTAGTCTGTCCACTTTAGTCTTTACACTATAGTCTGCCCACTTTAGTCTTTCCACTATTCTCTGTCCACTTTAGTCTTTCCACTATAGTCTCCACTTTATTCTGTCCACTACATTCTTTCCACTATAGTCTTTCCACTATAGTCTGTCCACTTTAGTCTTTCCACTATTCTCTGTCCACTTTAGTCTTTCCACTATAGTCTGTCCACTTTAGTCTATTCACTATTCTCTGTCCACTTTAGTCTTTCCACTATAGTCTCCACTTTATTCTGTCCACTACAGTATTTCCACTATAGTCTTTCCACTATAGTCTGTCCACTTTAGTCTTTCCACTATAGTCTCCACTTAATTCTGTCCACTAAAGTCTTTCCACTATAGTCTTTCCATTATAGTCTGTCCACTTTAGTCTTTCCACTTTAGTTTTTCCACTTCAGTCTGTCCACTTTAGTCTTTCCACTTCAGTCTTTCCACTATAGTCTGTCCACTTTAGTCTTTCCACTTTAGTCTTTCCACTATAGTCTCCACTTTATTCTGTCCACTACATTCTTTCAACTTTAGTCTTTCCACTATCCTCTGTCCACTTTAGTCTTTCCACTATAGTCTCCACTTTATTCTGTCCACTACAGTCTTTCCACTATAGTCTTTCCACTATAGTCTGTCCACTTTAGTCCTTCCACGATTATCTGTCCACTTTAGTCTTTCCACTATAGTCTTTCCATTATAGTCTGTCCACTTTAGTCTTTCCACTTTAGTTTTTCCACTTTAGTCTGTCCACTTTAGTCTTTCCACTATAGTCTGTCCACTTTAGTCTTTCCACTTTAGTCTTTCCACTTTATTCTGTCCACTTTAGTCTTTCCACTATAATCTCCACTTTATTCTGTCCACTACAGTCTTTCCACTATAGTCTTTCCACTATAGTCTGTCCACTTTATTCTTTCCACTTTAGTTTTTCCACTTTAGTTTTTCCACTTTAGTCTGTCCACTTTAGTCTTTCCACTATTGTCTGTCCACTTTAGTCTTTCCACTTTAGTCTTTCCACTTTATTCTGTCCACTTCAGTGTGTACACTTTAGTCTGTCCACTGAGTCTTTCCACTTCAGTCTTTCCACTATAGTCTGTCCACTTTAGTCTTTCCACTTTAGTCTTTCCACTATAGTCTCCACTTTATTCTGTCCACTACATTCTTTCCACTTTAGTCTTTCCACTATTCTTTGTCCACTTTAGTCTTTCCACTATTGTCTCCACTTTATTCTGTCCACTACAGTCTTTCCACTATAGTCTTTCCACAATAGTCTGTCCTCTTTAGTCTTTCACTACATTCTTTCCACTTTAGTCTTTCCACTATTCTCTGTCCACTGTAGTCTTTCCACTATTGTCTCCACTTTATTCTGTCCACTACAGTCTTTCCACTATAGTCTTTCCACTATAGTCTGTCCACTATAGTCTGTCAACTTTAGTCTTTCCACTATAATCTGTCCACTTTAGTCTTTCCACTATTCTCTGTCCACTTTTGTCTTTCCACTATAGTCTCCACTTTATTATGTCCACTACAGTCTTTCCACTATAGTCTTTCCACTATAGTCTGTCCACTTTAGTCTTTCCACTTTAGTCTTTCCACTTTATTCTGTCCACTTCAGTGTGTACACTTTAGTCCGTCCACTGAGTCTTTCCACTTCAGTCTTTCCACTGTAGTCTGTCCCCTTTAGTCTTTCCACTTTAGTCTTTCCACTATAGTCTCCACTTTATTTTGTCCACTACATTCTTTCCACTTTAGTCTTTCCACTTTATTCTGTCCACTTCAGTGTGTACACTTTAGTCTGTCCAATGAGTCTTTCCACTTTAGTCTTTCCACTATAGTCTGTCCACTTTAGTCTTTCCACTATTCTCTGTCCACTTTAGTCTTTCCACTATTCTCTGTCCACTTTAGTCTTTCCACTATAGTCTCCACTTTATTATGTCCACTACAGTCTTTCCACTATAGTCTGTCCACTTTAGTCTTTCCACTATAATCTCCACTTTATCCTGTCCACTACAGTCTTTCCACTATAGTCTTTCCACTAAAGTCTGTCCACTTTAGTCTTTCCACTTTAGTTTTTCCACTCTGTCCACTTAAGTCTTTCCACTATTCTCTGTCCACTTTATTCTTTCCACTATACTCTCCACTTTATTCTGTCCACTACAGTCTTTCCACTATAGGGTGTCCACTTTAGTCTTTCCACTTTAGTCTGTCCACTTTAGTGTTTCCACTATAGTCTGTCCACTTTAGTCTTTTCACTAATCTCTGTCCACTTTAGTCTTTCCACTTTAGTCTTTCCACTATAGTCTCCACTTAATTCTGTCCACTACAGTCTTTCCACTATAGTCTTTCCACTATAGTCCGTCCACTTTAGTCTTTCCACTTTAGTCTTTCCACTTTAGTCTGTCCACTGAGTCTTTCCACTTCAGTCTTTCCACTATAGTCTGTCCACTTTAGTCTTTCCACTTTAGTCTTTCCACTATAGTCTCCACTTTATTTTGTCCACTACATTCTTTCCACTTTAGTCTTTCCACTTTATTCTGTCCACTTCAGTGTGTACACTTTAGTCTGTCCAATGAGTCTTTCCACTTTAGTCTTTCCACTATAGTCTGTCCACTTTAGTCTTTCCACTTTAGTCTTTCCACTATAGTCTCCACTTTATTCTGTCCACTACATTCTTTCCACTTTAGTCTTTCCACTATTCTCTGTCCACTTTAGTCTTTCCACATTAGTCTCCAATTTATTCTGTCCACTACAGTCTTTCCAATATAGTATTTCCACTATAGTCTGTCCACTTTAGTCTTTCCACTATTCTCTGTCCACTTTAGTCTTTCCACTATTCTCTGTCCACTTTATTCTTTCCACTATAGTCTCCACTTTATTATGTCCACTACAGTCTTTCCACTGTAGTCTTTCCACTATAGTCTGTCCACTTTAGTCTTTCCACTATGGTCTCCACTTTATTCTGTCCACTACATTCTTTCCACTATAGTCGTTCCACTATAGTCTGTCCACTTTAGTCTTTCCACTTTAGTCTTTCCACTTTAGTCTGTCCACTTTAGTCTTTACACTATGGTCTGTCCACTTTAGTCTTTCCACTATAGTCTTCCACTTTAGTCTTTTCACTTTAGTCTTTCCACTTTATTCTGTCCACTTCATTGTGTACACATTAGTTTGTACACTGAGTCTTTCCACTTCAGTCTTTCCACTATAGTCTGTCCACTTTAGTCTTTCCACTTTAGTCTTTCCACTATAGTCCTTTCACTTCAGTCTGTCCACTTTAGTCTTTCCACTATAGTCTGTCCACTTTATTCTTTCCACTATAGTCTTTCCACTTTAGTCCGTCCACTTAGTCTTTCCACTTCAGTCATTTCACTATAGTCTGTCCACTTTAGTCTTTCCACTATTCTCTGTCCACTTTAGTCTTTCCATTTTAGTCTTTCCATTATAGTCTCCACTTTATTCTGTCCACTACAGACTTTCCACTATGTCTTTCCACTATAGTCTGTCCACTTTAGTCTTTCCACTATAGTCTTTCCACTATAGTCTGTCCACTTTAGTCTTTCCACTTTAGTCTTTCCACTTTAGTCTGTCCACTTTAGTCTTTCCACTTTAGTCTTTCCACTATAGTCTCCACTTTATTCTGTCCACTACATTCTTTCCACTATAGTCTTTCCACTATAGTCTGTCCACTTTAGTCTTTCCACTTTAGTCTTTCCACTTTAGTCTGTCCACTTTAGTCTTTCCACTATAGTCTTTCCACTATAGTCTGTCCACTTTAGTCTTTCCACTTTAGTCTTTCCACTTTAGTTTGTCCACTTTAGTCTTTCCACTATAGTCTGTCCACTATAGTCTTTCCACTTTAGTCTTTCCGCTTTAGTCTGTCCACTTAGTCTTTCCACTTCAGTCTGTCCACTTTAGTCTTTCCACTTTAGTCATTTCCACTATCGTCTGCCCACTTTAGTCTTTCCACTATAGTCTTTCCACTTTAGTGTGTCCACTTTAGTCTTTCCACTATAGTCTGTCCACTTTAGTCTGTCCACTATAGTCTGTCCACTTTAGTCTTTCCACTTTAGTCTTTCCACTTTAGTCTTTCACTATAGTCTGTCCACTTTAGTCTTTCCACTATTCTCTGTCCACTTTAGTCTTTCCACTATAGTCTCCACTTTATTCTGTCCACTACAGTCTTTCCAATATAGTCTGTCCACTTTAGTCTTTCCACTATAGTCTGTCCACTTTAGTCTTTCCACTATTCTCTTTCCACTTTAGTCTTTCCACTTTAGTCTTTCCACTATAGTCTCCACTTTATTCTGTCCCTACATTCTTTCCACTATAGTCGTTCCACTATAGGCTGTCCACTTTAGTCTGTCCACTTTAGTCTTTACACTATAGTCTGCCCACTTTAGTCTTTCCACTATTCTCTGTCCACTTTAGTCTTTCCACTATAGTCTCCACTTTATTCTGTCCACTACATTCTTTCCACTATAGTCTTTCCACTATAGTCTGTCCACTTTAGTCTTTCCACTATTCTCTGTCCACTTTAGTCTTTCCACTATAGTCTGTCCACTTTAGTCTATTCACTATTCTCTGTCCACTTTAGTCTTTCCACTATAGTCTCCACTTTATTCTGTCCACTACAGTATTTCCACTATAGTCTTTCCACTATAGTCTGTCCACTTTAGTCTTTCCACTATAGTCTCCACTTAATTCTGTCCACTACAGTCTTTCCACTATAGTCTTTCCATTATAGTCTGACCACTTTAGTCTTTCCACTTTAGTTTTTCCACTTCAGTCTGTCCACTTTAGTCTTTCCACTTCAGTCTTTCCACTATAGTCTGTCCACTTTAGTCTTTCCACTTTAGTCTTTCCACTATAGTCTCCACTTTATTCTGTCCACTACATTCTTTGAACTTTAGTCTTTCCACTATCCTCTGTCCACTTTAGTCTTTCCACTATAGTCTCCACTTTATTCTGTCCACTACAGTCTTTCCACTATAGTCTTTCCACTATAGTCTGTCCACTTTAGTCCTTCCACGATTATCTGTCCACTTTAGTCTTTCCACTATAGTCTTTCCATTATAGTCTGTCCACTTTAGTCTTTCCACTTTAGTTTTTCCACTTTAGTCTGTCCACTTTAGTCTTTCCACTATAGTCTGTCCACTTTAGTCTTTCCACTTTAGTCTTTCCACTTTATTCTGTCCACTTTAGTCTTTCCACTATAATCTCCACTTTATTCTGTCCACTACAGTCTTTCCACTATAGTCTTTCCACTATAGTCTGTCCACTTTATTCTTTCCACCTTAGTTTTTCCACTTTAGTTTTTCCACTTTAGTCTGTCCACTTTAGTCTTTCCACTATTGTCTGTCCACTTTAGTCTTTCCACTTTAGTCTTTCCACTTTATTCTGTCCACTTCAGTGTGTACACTTTAGTCTGTCCACTGAGTCTTTCCACTTCAGTCTTTCCACTATAGTCTGTCCACTTTAGTCTTTCCACTTTAGTCTTTCCACTATAGTCTCCACTTTATTCTGTCCACTACATTCTTTCCACTTTAGTCTTTCCACTATTCTTTGTCCACTTTAGTCTTTCCACTATTGTCTCCACTTTATTCTGTCCACTACAGTCTTTCCACTATAGTCTTTCCACAATAGTCTGTCCTCTTTAGTCTTTCACTACATTCTTTCCACTTTAGTCTTTCCACTATTATCTGTCCACTGTAGTCTTTCCACTATTGTCTCCACTTTATTCTGTCCACTACAGTCTTTCCACTATAGTCTTTCCACTATAGTCTGTCCACTATAGTCTGTCAACTTTAGTCTTTCCACTATAGTCTGTCCACTTTAGTCTTTCCACTATTCTTTGTCCACTTTTGTCTTTCCACTATAGTCTCCACTTTATTATGTCCACTACAGTCTTTCCACTATAGTCTTTCCACTATAGTCTGTCCACTTTAGTCTTTCCACTTTAGTCTTTCCACTTTATTCTGTCCACTTCAGTGTGTACACTTTACTCCGTCCACTGAGTCTTTCCACTTCAGTCTTTCCACTGTAGTCTGTCCCCTTTAGTCTTTCCACTTTAGTCTTTCCACTATAGTCTCCACTTTATTTTGTCCACTACATTCTTTCCACTTTAGTCTTTCCACTTTATTCTGTCCACTTCAGTGTGTACACTTTAGTTTGTCCAATGAGTCTTTCCACTTTAGTCTTTCCACTATAGTCTGTCCACTTTAGTCTTTCCACTATTCTCTGTCCACTTTAGTCTTTCCACTATTCTCTGTCCACTTTAGTCTTTCCACTATAGTCTCCACTTTATTATGTCCACTACAGTCTTTCCACTATAGTCTGTCCACTTTAGTCTTTCCACTATAATCTCCACTTTATCCTGTCCACTACAGTCTTTCCACTATAGTCTTTCCACTAAAGTCTGTCCACTTTAGTCTTTCCACTTTAGTTTTTCCACTCTGTCCACTTAAGTCTTTCCACTATTCTCTGTCCACTTTATTCTTTCCACTATACTCTCCACTTTATTCTGTCCACTACAGTCTTTCCACTATAGTGTGTCCACTTTAGTCTTTCCACTTTAGTCTGTCCACTTTAGTGTTTCCACTATAGTCTGTCCACTTTAGTCTTTTCACAAATCTCTGTCCACTTTAGTCTTTCCACTTTAGTCTTTCCACTATAGTCTCCACTTAATTCTGTCCACTACAGTCTTTCCACTATAGTCTTTCCACTATAGTCCGTCCACTTTAGTCTTTCCACTTTAGTCTTTCCACTTTAGTCTGTCCACTTTAGTCTTTCCACTATAGTCTTTCCACTATAGTCTGTCCACTTTAGTCTTTCCACTTTAGTCTTTCCACTTTAGTCTTTCCACTTAAGTCTTTCCACTATAGTCTTTCCACTATAGTCTGTCCACTTTAGTCTTTCCACTTTAGTCTTTCCTCTTTAGTCTTTCCACTTTATTCTGTCCACTTCAGTGTGTACACTTTAGTCTGTCCACTGAGTCTTTCCACTTCAGTCTTTCCACTATAGTCCGTCCACTTTAGTCTTTTCACTTTAGTCTTTCCACTATAGTCTCCACTTTATTTTGTCCACTACATTCTTTCCACTTTAGTCTTTCCACTTTATTCTGTCCACTTCAGTGTGTACACTTTAGTCTGTCCAATGAGTCTTTCCACTTTAGTCTTTCCACTATAGTCTGTCCACTTTAGTCTTTCCACTTTATTCTTTCCACTATAGTCTCCACTTTATTCTGTCCACTACATTCTTTCCACTTTAGTCTTTCCACTATTCTCTGTCCACTTTAGTCTTTCCACATTAGTCTCCAATTTATTCTGTCCACTACAGTCTTTCCAATATAGTCTTTCCACTATAGTCTGTCCACTTTAGTCTTTCCACTATTCTCTGTCCACTTTAGTCTTTCCACTATTCTCTGTCCACTTTAGTCTTTCCACTATAGTCTCCACTTTATTATGTCCACTACACTCTTTCCACTACAGTCTTTCCACTATAGTCTGTCCACTTTAGTCTTTCCACTATAGTGTCCACTTTATTCTGTCCACTACAGTCTTTCCACTGTAGTCTTTCCACTATAGTCTGTCCACTTTAGTCTTTCCACTTTAGTTTTTCCACTTTAGTCTGTCAACTTTAGTCTTTCCACTATAGTCTGTCCACTTTAGTCTTTCCACTTTAGTCTTTCCACTTTATTCTGTCAACTTCAGTGTGTACACTTTTGTCCGTCCAATGAGTCTTTCCACTTCAGTCTTTCCACTATAGTCTGTCCACGTTAGTCTTTCCACTATAGTCTTTCCACTACAGTCTGTCCACTTTAGTCTTTCCACTATTCTCTGTCCACTTTAGTCTTTCCACTGTAGTCTCCACTTTATTATGTCCACTAAAGTCTTTCTACTATAGTCTTTCCACTATAGTCTGTCCACTTTAGTCTTTCCACTATAGTCTCCACTTTCTTCTGTCCACTACAGTCTTTCCACTATAGTCTTTCCACTCTAGTCTGTCCACTTTAGTCTTTCCACTATAGTCTTTCCACTATAGTCTTTCCACTATAGTCTGTCCACTTTAGTCTTTCCACTTCAGTCTTTCCACTATAGTCTGTCCACTTTAGTCTTTCCACTATAGTCTTTCCACTATAGTCTTTCCACTATAGTCTGTCCACTTTAGTCTTTCCACTATTCTCTGTCAACTTTAGTCTTTCCACTATAGTCTCCACTTTATTATGTCCACTAAAGTCTTTCCACTATAGTCTTTCCACTATAGTCTGTCCACTTTAGTCTTTCCACTATAGTCTCCACTTTCTTCTGTCCACTACAGTCTTTCCACTATAGTCTTTCCACTCTAGTCTGTCCACTTTAGTCTTTCCACTATAGTCTTTCCACTATAGTCTTTCCACTATAGGCTGTCCACTTTAGTCTGTCCACTTTAGTCTTTCCACTATAGTCTCCACATTATTCTGTCCCCTACAGTCTTTCCACTATAGTCTTTCCACTATAGAATGTCCACTTTAGTCTTTCCACTATTCTCTGTCCACTTTAGTCTTTCCAGTATAGTCTCCACTTTATTATGTCCACTACACTCTTTCCACTACAGTCTTTCCACTATAGTCTTTCCACAATTCTCTGTCCACTATAGTCTCCACTTTATTCTGTCCACTACAGTCTTTCCACATTAGTCTTTCCACTATTCACTGTCCACTTTAGTCTTTCCACTTTAGACTTTCCACTATAGTCTCCACATTATTCTGTCCACTACAGTCTCTCCACTATAGTCTTTCCACTAAAGTCTGTCCACTTAAGTCTTTCCACTATTCTCTGTCCACTTTATTCTTTCCACTATAGTCTCCTCTTTATTCTGTCCACTACAGTCTTTCTACTATAGTCTTTCCACTATAGTCTGTCCACTTTAGTCCTTCCACTATTGTCTGTCCACTTTAGTCTTTCCACTATAGTCTGTCCACTTTAGTCTTTCCACTATTCTCTGTCCACTTTAGTCTTTCCACTATAGTCTCCACTTTCTTCTGTGGAAAGTGGAAAGACTAAAGTGGACAGACTATAGTGGAAAGACTATAGTGGAAAGACTATAGTGGAAAGACTATAGTGGAAAGACTAAAGTGGACAGACTATAGTGGAAAGACTATAGTAGAAAGACAGTAGTGGACAGAAGAAAGTGGAGACTATAGTGGAAAGACTAAAGTGGACAGACTATACTGGAAAGACTATAGTGGAAAGACTGTAGTGGAAAAACTAAAGTGGAAAGACTAAATTGGACAGACTATAGTGGAAAGACTACAGTGGAAAGACTGTAGTGGACAGAATAAAGTGGACACTATAGTGGAAAGACTAAAGTGGACAGACTATAGTGGAAAGACTATAGTGGAAAGACTGTAGTGGACATAATAAAGTGGAGACTATAGTGGAAAGACTAAAGTGGACAGACTATAGTGGAAAGACTAAAGTGGACAGACTAAAGTGGAAAAACTAAAGTCTGTCCACTATAGTCTGTCCACTTTAGTCATTCAACTTTAGTCTTTCCACTATAGTCACCACTTTATTTTGTCCACTACATTCTTCCCACTTTAGTCTTTCCACTTTATTCTGTCCACTTCAGTGTGTACACTTTAGTCTGTCCAATGAGTCTTTCCACTTTAGTCTTTCCACTATAGTCTGTCCACTTTAGTCTTTCCACTTTAGTCTTTCCACTATAGTCTCCACTTTATTCTGTCCACTACATTCTTTCCACTTTAGTCTTTCCACTATTCTCTGTCCGCTTTAGTCTTTCCACAATAGTCTCCACTTTATTATGTCCACTACAGTCTTTCCACTATAGTCTTTCCACTATAGTCTGTCCACTTTAGTCTTTCCTCTATAGTCTCCACTTTATTCTGTCCACTACAGTCTTTCCACTATAGTATTTCCACTATAGTCTGTCCAATTTAGTCTTTCCACTTTAGTTTTTCCACTTTAGTCTGTCCACTTTAGTCTTTCCACTACTGTCTGTCCACTTTAGTCTTTCCACTTTAGTCTTTCCACTTTATTCTGTCCACTTCAGTGTGTACACTTTAGTCTGTCCACTGAGTCTTTCCACTTCAGTCTTTCCACTATAGTGTGTCCACTTTAGTCTTTCCACTTTAGTCTCTCCACTATAGTCTCCACTTTATTCTGTCCACTACATTCTTTCCACTTTAGTCTTTCTTCTATTCTCTGTCCACTTTAGTCTTTCCACTGTTGTCTCCACTTTCTTCTGTCCACTACAGTCTTTCCACTATAGTCTTTCCACTATAGTCTGTCCACTTTAGTCTTTCACTACATTCTTTCCACTTTAGTCTTTCCACTATTCTTTGTCCACTTTAGTCTTTCCACTATTGTCTCCACTTTATTCTGTCCACTACAGTCTTTCCACTATAGTCTTTCTACTATAGTCTGACCACTTTAGTCTTTCCACTATTATCTGTCCACTTTAGTCTTTCCACTATAGTCTCCACTTTATTCTGTCCACTACAGTCTTTCCACTATAGTCTTTCCACTATAGTCTTTCCACTATAGTAAGTCAACTTTAGTCTTTCGACTTTGGTCTTTCCACTATAGTCTCCATTATTCTGTCCACTTTCCACTATTCTCTGTCCACTTTAGTCTGTCCACTTTAGTCTTTCAACTATTCTCTGCCCACTTTAGTCTTTCCACTACAGTCTACACTTTATTCTGTCCATTACAATCTTTCCACTATAGTCTTTCCACTATAGTCTGTCCACTTTAGTCTTTCCACTTTAGTTTTTCCACTTTAGTCTGTCCACTTCAGTCTTTCCACTATAGTCTGTCCACTTTAGTCTTTCCACTTTAGTCTTTCCACTATAGTCTCCACTTTATTCTGTCCACTATAGTCTTTCCACTATAGTCTTTCCACTATAGTCTTTCCACTTTAGTCTTTCCAGTATTCTCTGTCCACTTTAGTCTTTCCACTATAGTCTCCACTTTATTCTATCCACTACAGTCTTTCCACTATAGTCTTTCCACTATAGTCTGTCCACTTTAGTCTTTCCACTTTAGTCTTTCCACTATTGTCTCCACTTTATTCTGTCCACTACAGTCTTTCCACTTTAGCCTTTCCACTATTCTCTGTCCACTTTATTCTTTCCACTTTAGAAATTCCACTATAGTCTCCACATTATTCTGTCCACTACAGTCTCTCCACTATAGTCTTTCCACTATAGTCTGTCCACTTAAGTCTTTCCACTATTCTCTGTCAACTTTATTCTTTCCACTATACTCTCCACTTTATTCTGTCCACTAAAGTCTTTCCACTATAGTCTGTCCACTTTAGTATTTCCCCTTTAGTCTTTCCACTTTAGTCTGTCCACTTTAGTCTTTCCACTATAGTCTGTCCACTTTAGTCTTTTCGCTAATCTCTGTCCACTTTAGTCTTTCCACTTTAGTCTTTCCACTTTAGTCTGTCCACTTTAGTCTTTCCACTTTAGTCTTTCCACTATAGTCTCCACTTTATTCTGTCTCGTACAGTCTTTCCACTATAGTCTTTCCACTATAGTCTGTCCACTTTAGTCTTTCCACTTTAGTCTTTCCACTTTAGTCTGTCCACTTTAGTATTTCCACTATAGTCTTTCCACTATAGTCTGTCCACTTTAGTCTTTCCACTTTAGTCTTTCCACTTTAGTCTGTCCACTTTAGCTTTTCCACTATAGTCTGTCCACTATAGTCTTTCCACTTTAGTCTTTCCGCTTTAGTCTGTCCACTTAGTCTTTCCACTTCAGTCTTTCTACTAGAGTCTGTCCACTTTAGTCTTTCCACTTCAGTCTTTCCACTTTAGTCTTTCCACTATAGTCTCCACTTTATTCTGTCCGCTAGAGTCTCCACTTTCTACTATAGTCTACACTTTATTCTGTCCACTTCAGTCTTTCCACTAGAGTCTGTCCACTTTAGTCTTTCCACTTTAGTCTGTCCACTTTAGTTTTTCCACTTTAGTCATTTCCACTATAGTCTGTCCACTTTAGTCTTTCCACTATTCTCTGTCCACTTTATTCTTTCCACTATACTCTCCACTTTATTCTGTCCTCTCCAGTCTTTTCACGATAGTCTGTCCACTTTAGTCTTTCCACTTTAGTCTTTCCACTTTAGTCTGTCCACTTTAGTCTTTCCACTATAGTCTGTCCACTTTAGTCTTTCCACTAGTCTCTGTCCACTTTAGTCTTTCCACTTTAGTCTTTCCACTATTCTCTGTCCACTTTAGTCTTTCCACTTTAGTCTTTCCACTATAGTCTCCACTTTATTCTGTCCACTACAGTCTTTCCACTATAGTCTTTCCACTATAGTCTGTCCACTTTAGTCTTTCCACTATTCTCTGTCCACTTTAGTCTTTCCACTATAGTCTCCACTTTATTATGTCCACTACAGTCTTTCCACTGTAGTCTTTCCACTATAGTCTGTCCACTTTATTCTTTCCACTTTAGTTTTTCCACTTTAGTCAGTCCACTTTAGTCTTTCCACTATAGTCTGTCCACTTTAGTCTTTCCACTTTATTCTGTCCACTTCAGTGTGTACACTTTTGTCTGTCCAAAAAGTCTTTCCACTTCAGTCTTTCCACTATAGTCTGTCCACTTTAGTCTTTCCACTTTAGTCTTTCCACTATAGTCTCGACTTTATTCTGTCCACTACATTCTTTCCACTTTAGTCTTTCCACTATTCTCTGTCCACTATAGTCTCCACTTTATTCCGTCCACTACAGTCTTTCCACATTAGTCTTTCCACTATTCTCTGTCCACTTTAGTCTTTCCACTTTGGACTTTCCACTATAGTCTCCACATTATTCTGTCCACTACAGTCTCTCCACTATAGTCTTTCCACTATAGTCTGTCCACTTAAGTCTTTCCACTATTCTCTGTCCACTTTATTCTTTCCACTATAGTCTCCACTTTATTCTGTCCACTACAGTCTTTCTACTATAGTCTTTCCACTATAGTCTGTCCACTTTAGTCTTTCCACTATTCTCTGTCCACTTTAGTCTTTCCACTATAGTCTGTCCACTTTAGTCTTTCCACTATTCTCTGTCCACTTTAGTCTTTCCACTATAGTCTCCACTTTATTATGTCCACTACAGTCTTTCCACTATAGTCTTTCCACTATAGTCTGTCCACTTTAGTCTTTCCACTATTCTCTGTCCACTTTTGTCTTTCCACTATAGTCTCCACTTTATTATGTCCACTACAGTCTTTCCACTATAGTCTTTCCACTATAGTCTGTCCACTTTAGTCTTTCCACTAATGTCTCCACTGTATTCTGTCCACTACAGTCTTTCTACTATAGTCTTTTCACTTTAGTCTGTCCACTTTAGTCATTCCACGACTGTCTGTCCACTTTAGTCTTTCCACTTTAGTCTTTCCACTTTATTCTGCCCACTTCAGTGTGTACACTTTAGTCTGTCCACTGATTCTTTCCACTTCAGTATTTCCACTATAGTCTGTCCCCTTTAGTCTTTCCACTTTAGTCTTTCCACTATAGTCTCCACTTTATTTTGTCCACTACATTCTTTCCACTTTAGTCTTTCCACTTTATTCTGTCCACTTCAGTGAGTACACTTTAGTCTGTCCAATGAGTCTTTCCACTTTAGTCTTTCCACTATAGTCTGTCCACTTTAGTCTTTCCACTTTAGTCTTTCCACTATAGTCTCCAATTTATTCTGTCCACTACATTCTTTCCACTTTAGTCTTTCCACTATTCTCTGTCCACTTTAGTCTTTCCACAATAGTCTCCACTTTATTCTGTCCACTACAGTCTTTCCAATATAGTCTTTCCACTATAGTCTGTCCACTTTAGTCTTTCCACTATTCTCTGTCCACTTTAGTCTTTCCACTATTCTCTGTCCACTTTAGTCTTTCCACTAAAGTCTCCACTTTATTATGTCCACTACAGTCTTTCCACTATAGTCTTTCCACTATAGTCTGTCCACTTTAGTCTTTCCACTATAGTCTCCACTTTATTCTGTCCACTACAGTCTTTCCAATATAGTCTTTCCACTATAGTCTGTCCACTTTAGTCTTTCCACTTTAGTTTTTCCACTTTAGTCTGTCCACTTTAGTCTTTCCTCTACTGTCTGTCAACTTTAGTCTTTCCACTTTAGTCTTTCCACTTTATTCTGTCCACTTCAGTGTGTACACTTTAGTCTGTCCACTGAGTCTTTCCACTTCAGTCTTTCCACTATAGTCTGTCCACTTTAGTCTTTCCACTTTAGTCTTTCCACTATAGTCTCCACTTTATTCTGTCCACTACATTCTTTCCACTTTAGTCTTTCCACTATTCTCTGTCTACTTTAGTCTTTCCACTATTGTCTCCACTTTATTCTGTCCACTACAGTCTTTCCACTATATTCTCTCCACTATAGTCTGTCCTCTTTAGTCTTTCACTACATTCTTTCCACTTTAGTCTTTCCACTATTCTCTGTCTTTCCACTATAGTCTCCACTTTATTAGGTCCACTACAGTCTTTCCACTATAGTCTTTCCACTATAGTCTGTCCACTTTAGTTTTTCCACTATTCTCTGTCCACTTTTGTCTTTCCACTATAGTCTCCACTTTATTATGTCCACTACAGTCTTTCCACTATAGTGTTTCCACTATAGTCTGTCCACTTTAGTCTTTCCACTATAGTCTCCACTGTATTCTGTCCACTACAGTCTTTCCACTATAGTCTTTTCACTTTAGTCTGTCCACTTTAGTCATTCCACGACTGTCTGTCCACTTTAGTCTTTCCACTTTAGTCTTTCCACTTTATTCTGTCCACTTCAGTGTGTACACTTTAGTCTGTCCACTGATTCTTTCCACTTCAGTATTTCCACTATAGTCTGTCCCCTTTAGTCTTTCCACTTTAGTCTTTCCACTATAGTCTCCACTTTATTTTGTCCACTACATTCTTTCCACTTTAGTCTTTCCACTTTATTCTGTCCACTTCAGTGTGTACACTTTAGTCTGTCCAATGAGTCTTTCCACTTTAGTCTTTCCACTATAGTCTGTCCACTTTAGTCTTTCCACTTTAGTCTTTCCACTATAGTCTCCAATTTATTCTGTCCACTACATTCTTTCCACTTTAGTCTTTCCACTATTCTCTGTCCACTTTAGTCTTTCCACAATAGTCTCCAGTTTATTCTGTCCACTACAGTCTTTCCAATATAGTCTTTCCACTATAGTCTGTCCACTTTAGTCTTTCCACTATTCTCTGTCCACTTTAGTCTTTCCACTATTCTCTGTCCACTTTAGTCTTTCCACTATAGTCTCCACTTTATTATGTCCACTACAGTCTTTCCACTATAGTCTTTCCACTATAGTCTGTCCACTTTAGTCTTTCCACTATAGTCTCCACTTTATTCTGTCCACTACAGTCTTTCCAATATAGTCTTTCCACTATAGTCTGTCCACTTTAGTCTTTCCACTTTAGTTTTTCCACTTTAGTCTGTCCACTTTAGTCTTTCCTCTACTGTCTGTCAACTTTAGTCTTTCCACTTTAGTCTTTCCACTTTATTCTGTCCACTTCAGTGTGTACACTTTAGTCTGTCCGCTGAGTCTTTCCACTTCAGTCTTTCCACTATAGTCTGTCCACTTTAGTCTTTCCACTTTAGTCTTTCCACTATAGTCTCCACTTTATTCTGTCCACTACATTCTTTCCACTTTAGTCTTTCCACTATTCTCTGTCTACTTTAGTCTTTCCACTATTGTCTCCACTTTATTCTGTCCACTACAGTCTTTCCACTATATTCTCTCCACTATAGTCTGTCCTCTTTAGTCTTTCACTACATTCTTTCCACTTTAGTCTTTCCACTATTCTCTGTCTTTCCACTATTGTCTCCACTTTATTCTGTCCACTACAGTCTTTCCACTATAGTCTTTCCACTATAATCTGTCCACTTTAGTCTTTCCACTATTATCTGTCCACTTTAGTCTTTCCACTATAGTCTCCACTTTATTCTGTCCACTACAGTCTTTCCACTATAGTCTTTCCACTATAGTCTTTCCACTATAGTCGGTCAACTTTAGTCTTTCCACTTTGGTCTTTCCACTATAGTCTGCACTTTATTCTGTCCACTTTCCACTATTCTCTGTCCACTTTAGTCTGTCCACTTTCGTCTTTCCACTATTCTCTGCCCACTTTAGTCTTTCCACTATAGTCTAGACTTTATTCTGTCCATTACAATCTTTCCACTATAGTCTTTCCGCTATAGTATGTCCACTTTAGTCTTTCCACTTTAGTTTTTCCACTTTAGTCTGTCCACTTCAGTCTTTCCACTATAGTCTGTCCACTTTAGTCTTTCCAATTTAGTTTTTCCACTTTAGTCTGTCCACTACAGTCTTTCCACTATAGTCTTTCCACTATAGTCTGTCCACTTTAGTCTTTCCACTATTCTCTGTCCACTTTAGTCTTTCCGCTATAGTCTCCACTTTATTCTGTCCACTACAGTCTTTCCACTATAGTCTTCCCACTATAGTCTGTCCACTTTAGACTTTCCACTATAGTCTCCACATTACTCTGTCCACTACAGTCTCTCCACTATAGTCTTTCCACTATAGTCTGTCCACTTAAGTCTTTCCACTATTCTCTGTCCACTTTATTCTTTCCACTATACTCTCCACTTTATTCTGTCCACTACAGTCTTTCCACTATAGTCTGTCCACTTTAGTCTTTCCACTTTAGTCTTTCCACATTAGTCTGTCCACTTTAGACTTTCCACTATAGTCTGTGCATTTTAGTCTTGTCACTAATCTCTGTCCACTTTAGTCTTTCCACTTTAGTCTTTCCACTATAGTCTCCACTTTATTCTGTCCACTACAGTCTTTCCACTATATTCTTTCCACTATAGTTCGTCCACTTTAGTCTGTCCACTTTAGTCTTTCCACTATAGTCTTTCCACTATAGTCTGTCCACTTTAGTCTGTCCACTTTAGTCTTTCCACTTTAGTCTTTCTACATTAGTCTGTCCACTTTGGTCTTTCCACTATAGTCTGTCCACTTTAGTCTTGTCACTAATCTCTGTCCACTTTAGTCTTTCCACTATAGTCTCCACTTTATTCTGTCCACTACAGTCTTTCCACTATAGTCTTTCCACTATCGTCCGTCCACTTTAGTCTTTCCACTTTAGTCTTTCCACTTTAGTCTTTCCACTTTAGTCTTTCCACTTTATTCTGTCCACTTCAGTGCGGACACTTTAGTCTGTCCACTGAGTCTTTCCACTTCAGTCTTTCCACTATAGTCTGTCCACTTTAGTCATTCAACTTTGGTCTTTCCACTATAGTCTCCACTTTATTTTGTCCACTACATTCTTTCCACTTTAGTCTTTCCACTTTATTCTGTCCACTTCAGTGTGTACACTTTAGTCTGTCCAATGAGTCTTTCCACTTTAGTCTTTCCACTATAGTCTGTCCACTTTAGTCTTTCCACTTTAGTCTTTCCACTATAGTCTCCACTTTATTCTGTCCACTATATTCTTTCCACTCTAGTCTTTCCACTATTCTCTGTCCACTTTAGTCTTTCCACAATAGTCTCCACTTTATTCTGTCCACTACAGTCTTTCCAAGATAGTCTTTCCACTATGGTCTGTCCACTTTAGTCTTTCCACTATTCTCTGTCCACTTTAGTCTTTCCACTATTCTCTGTCCACTTTAGTCTTTCCACTATAGTCTCCACTTTATTATGTCCACTACAGTCTTTCCACTATAGTCTTTCCACTATAGTCTGTCCACTTTAGTCTTTCCACTTTAGTTTTTCCACTTTAGTCTGTCCACTTTAGTCTTTCCACTACTGTCTGTCCACTTTAGTCTTTCCACTTTAGTCTTTCCACTTTATTCTGTCCACTTCAGTGTGTACACTTTAGTCTGTCCACTGAGTCTTTCCACTTCAGTCTTTCCACTATAGTCTGTCCACTTTAGTCTTTCCACTTTAGTCTCTCCACTATAGTCTCCACTTTATTCTGTCCACTACATTCTTTCCACTTTAGTCTTTCCACTATTCTCTGTCCACTTTAGTCTTTCCACTATTGTCTCCACTTTATTCTGTCCACTACAGTCTTTCCACTATAGTCTTTCCACTATAGTCTGACCACTTTAGTCTTTCCACTATTATCTGTCCACTTTAGTCTTTCCACTATAGTCTCCACTTTATTCTGTCCACTAAAGTCTTTCCACTATAGTCTTTCCACTATAGTCTGTCCACTTTAGTCTTTCCACTTTAGTTTTTCCACTTTAGTCTGTCCACTTCAGTCTTTCCACTATAGTCTGTCCAGTTTAGTCTTTCCACTTTAGTCTTTCCACTACAGTCTCCACTTTATTCTGTCCACTACATTCTTTCCACTATAGTCTTTCCACTATAGTCTGTCCACTTTAGTCTTTCCACTTTAGTTTTTCCACTTTAGTCTGTCCACTTTAGTCTTTCCACTACTGTCTGTCCACTTTAGTCTTTCCACTTTAGTCTTTCCACTTTATTCTGTCCACTTCAGTGTGTACACTTTAGTCTGTCCACTGAGTCTTTCCACTTCAGTCTTTCCACTATAGTCTGTCCACTTTAGTCTTTCCACTTTAGTCTCTCCACTATAGTCTCCACTTTATTCTGTCCACTACATTCTTTCCACTTTAGTCTTTCCACTATTCTCTGTCCACTTTAGTCTTTCCACTATTGTCTCCACTTTCTTCTGTCCACTACAGTCTTTCCACTATAGTCTTTCCACTATAGTCTGTCCACTTTAGTCTTTCAAACATTCTTTCCACTTTAGTCTTTCCACTATTCTCTGTCCACTTTAGTCTTTCCACTATTGTCTCCACTTTATTCTGTCCACTACAGTCTTTCCACTATAGTCTTTCCACTATAGTCTGACCACTTTAGTCTTTCCACTATTATCTGTCCACTTTAGTCTTTCCACTATAGTCTCCACTTTATTCTGTCCACTAAAGTCTTTCCACTATAGTCTTTCCACTATAGTCTGTCAACTTTAGTCTTTCCACTTTGGTCTTTCCACTATAGTCTCCATTATTCTGTCCACTTTCCACTATTCTCTGTCCACTTTAGTCTGTCCACTTTAGTCTTTCAACTATTCTCTGCCCACTTTAGTCTTTCCACTTTAGTCTGTCCACTTTAGTCTTTCCACTTTAGTTTTTCCACTTTAGTCTGTCCACTTTAGTCTTTCCACTACTCTCTGTCCACTTTAGTCTTTCCACTTTAGTCTTTCCACTTTATTCTGTCCACTTCAGTGTGTACACTTTAGTCTGTCCACTGAGTCTTTCCACTTCAGTCTTTCCACTATAGTCTGTCCACTTTAGTCTTTCCACTTTAGTCTCTCCACTATAGTCTCCACTTTATTCTGTCCACTACATTCTTTCCACTTTAGTCTTTCCACTATTCTCTGTCCACTTTAGTCTTTCCACTATTGTCTCCACTTTCTTCTGTCCACTACAGTCTTTCCACTATAGTCTTTCCACTATAGTCTGTCCACTTTAGTCTTTCACTACATTCTTTCTACTTTAGTCTTTCCACTATTCTCTGTCCACTTTAGTCTTTCCACAATAGTCTCCACTTTATTCTGTCCACTACAGTCTTTCCAAGATAGTCTTTCCACTATGGTCTGTCCACTTTAGTCTTTCCACTATTCTCTGTCCACTTTAGTCTTTCCACTATTCTCTGTCCACTTTAGTCTTTCCACTATAGTCTCCACTTTATTATGTCCACTACAGTCTTTCCACTATAGTCTGTCCACTTTAGTCTTTCCACTTTAGTTTTTCCACTTTAGTCTGTCCACTTTAGTCTTTCCACTACTGTCTGTCCACTTTAGTCTTTCCACTTTAGTCTTTCCACTTTATTCTGTCCACTTCAGTGTGTACACTTTAGTCTGTCCACTGAGTCTTTCCACTTCAGTCTTTCCACTATAGTCTGTCCACTTTAGTCTTTCCACTTTAGTCTCTCCACTATAGTCTCCACTTTATTCTGTCCACTACATTCTTTCCACTTTAGTCTTTCCACTATTCTCTGTCCACTTTAGTCTTTCCACTATTGTCTCCACTTTCTTCTGTCCACTACAGTCTTTCCACTATAGTCTTTCCACTATAGTCTGTCCACTTTAGTCTTTCACTACATTCTTTCCACTTTAGTCTTTCCACTATTCTCTGTCCACTTTAGTCTTTCCACTATTGTCTCCACTTTATTCTGTCCACTACAGTCTTTCCACTATAGTCTGACCACTTTAGTCTTTCCACTATTATCTGTCCACTTTAGTCTTTCCACTATATTCTCCACTTTATTCTGTCCACTAAAGTCTTTCCACAATAGTCTTTCCACTATAGTCTGTCAACTTTAGTCTTTCCACTTTGGTCTTTCCACTATAGTCTCCACTTTATTCTGTCCACTTTAGTCTTTCCACTATTATCTCCATCTATTATCTCCATCTATTGTCTCCACTTTATTCTGTCCACTACAGTCTTTCCACTATATTCTCTCCACTATAGTCTGTCCTCTTTAGTCTTTCACTACATTTTTTCCACTTTAGTCTTTCCACTATTCTCTGTCTTTCCACTATTGTCTCCACTTTATTCTGTCCACTACAGTCTTTCCACTATAGTCTTTCCACTATAGTCTGTCCACTTTAGTCTTTCCACTATTATCTGTCCACTTTTGTCTTTCCACTATAGTCTCCACTTTATTCTGTCCACTACAGTCTTTCCACTATAGTCTTTCCACTATAGTCTGTCAACTTTAGTCTTTCCACTTTGGTCTTTCCACTATAGTCTGCACTTTATTCTGTCCACTTTCCACTATTCTCTGTCCACTTTAGTCTGTCCACTTTCGTCTTTCCACTATTCTCTGCCCACTTTAGTCTTTCCACTATAGTCTAGACTTTATTCTGTCCATTACAATCTTTCCACTATAGTCTTTCCGCTATAGTCTGTCCACTTTCGTCTTTCCACTTTAGTTTTTCCACTTTAGTCTGTCCACTTCAGTCTTTCCACTATTCTCTCTCCACTTTAGTCTTTCCACTATAGTCTGTCCACTTTAGTATATCCACTATTCTCTGTCCACTTTAGTCTTTCCACTATAGTCTCCACTTTATTCTGTCCACTAGAGTCTTTCCATTACAGTCTTTCCAAGATAGTCTTTCCACTATGGTCTGTCCACTTTAGTCTTTCCACTATTCTCTGTCCACTTTAGTCTTTCCACTATTCTCTGTCCACTTTAGTCTTTCCACTATAGTCTCCACTTTATTATGTCCACTACAGTCTTTCCACTATAGTCTTTCCACTATAGTCTGTCCACTTTAGTCTTTCCACTTTAGTTTTTCCACTTTAGTCTGTCCACTTTAGTCTTTCCACTACTGTCTGTCCACTTTAGTCTTTCCACTTTAGTCTTTCCACTTTATTCTGTCCACTTCAGTGTGTACACTTTAGTCTGTCCACTGAGTCTTTCCACTTCAGTCTTTCCACTATAGTCTGTCCACTTTAGTCTTTCCACTTTAGTCTCTCCACTATAGTCTCCACTTTATTCTGTCCACTACATTCTTTCCACTTTAGTCTTTCCACTATTCTCTGTCCACTTTAGTCTTTCCACTATTGTCTCCACTTTCTTCTGTCCACTACAGTCTTTCCACTATAGTCTTTCCACTATAGTCTGTCCACTTTAGTCTTTCACTACATTCTTTCCACTTTAGTCTTTCCACTATTCTCTGTCCACTTTAGTCTTTCCACTATTGTCTCCACTTTATTCTGTCCACTACAGTCTTTCCACTATAGTCTTTCCACTATAGTCTGACCACTTTAGTCTTTCCACTATTATCTGTCCACTTTAGTCTTTCCACTATAGTCTCCACTTTATTCTGTCCACTAAAGTCTTTCCACTATAGTCTTTCCACTATAGTCTGTCCACTTTAGTCTTTCCACTTTAGTTTTTCCACTTTAGTCTGTCCACTTTAGTCTTTCCACTACTGTCTGTCCACTTTAGTCTTTCCACTTTAGTCTTTCCACTTTATTCTGTCCACTTCAGTGTGTACACTTTAGTCTGTCCACTGAGTCTTTCCACTTCAGTCTTTCCACTATAGTCTGTCCACTTAAGTCTTTCCACTTTAGTCTCTCCACTATAGTCTCCACTTTATTCTGTCCACTACATTCTTTCCACTTTAGTCTTTCCACTATTCTCTGTCCACTTTAGTCTTTCCACTATTGTCTCCACTTTCTTCTGTCCACTACAGTCTTTCCACTATAGTCTTTCCACTATAGTCTGTCCACTTTAGTCTTTCACTACATTCTTTCCACTTTAGTCTTTCCACTATTCTCTGTCCACTTTAGTCTTTCCACTATTGTCTCCACTTTATCCTGTCCACTACAGTCTTTCCACTATAGTCTGACCACTTTAGTCTTTCCACTATTATCTGTCCACTTTAGTCTTTCCACTATAGTCTCCACTTTATTCTGTCCACTAAAGTCTTTCCACTATAGTCTTTCCACTATAGTCTGTCAACTTTAGTCTTTCCACTTTGGTCTTTCCACTATAGTCTCCACTTTATTCTGTCCACTTTAGTCTTTCCACTATTATCTCCATCTATTATCTCCATCTATTGTCTCCACTTTATTCTGTCCACTACAGTCTTTCCACTATATTCTCTCCACTATAGTCTGTCCTCTTTAGTCTTTCACTACATTTTTTCCACTTTAGTCTTTCCACTATTCTCTGTCTTTCCACTATTGTCTCCACTTTATTCTGTCCACTACAGTCTTTCCACTATAGTCTTTCCACTATAGTCTGTCCACTTTAGTCTTTCCACTATTATCTGTCCACTTTTGTCTTTCCACTATAGTCTCCACTTTATTCTGTCCGCTACAGTCTTTCCACTATAGTCTTTCCACTATAGTCTTTCCACTATAGTCTGTCAACTTTAGTCTTTCCACTTTGGTCTTTCCACTATAGTCTGCACTTTATTCTGTCCACTTTCCACTATTCTCTGTCCACTTTAGTCTGTCCACTTTCGTCTTTCCACTATTCTCTGCCCACTTTAGTCTTTCCACTATAGTCTAGACTTTATTCTGTCCATTACAATCTTTCCACTATAGTCTTTCCGCTATAGTCTGTCCACTTTCGTCTTTCCACTTTAGTTTTTCCACTTTAGTCTGTCCACTTCAGTCTTTCCACTATAGTCTGTCCACTTTAGTCTTTCCAATTTAGTTTTTCCACTTTAGTCTGTCCACTACAGTCTTTCCACTATAGTCTTTCGACTATAGTCTGTCCACTTTAGTCTTTCCACTATTCTCTGTCCACTTTAGTCTTTCCGCTATAGTCTCCACTTTATTCTGTCCACTACAGTCTTTCCACTATAGTCTTCCCACTATAGTCTGTCCACTTTAGACTTTCCACTATAGTCTCCACATTATTCTGTCCACTACAGTCTCTCCACTATAGTCTTTCCACTATAGTCTGTCCACTTAAGTCTTTCCACTATTCTCTGTCCACTTTATTCTGTTCACTATACTCTCCACTTTATTCTGTCCACTACAGTCTTTCCACTATAGTCTGTCCACTTTAGTCTTTCCACTTTAGTCTTTCCACATTAGTCTGTCCACTTTAGTCTTTCCACTATAGTCTGTGCACTTTAGTCTTGTCACTAATCTCTGTCCACTTTAGTCTTTCCACTTTAGTCTTTCCACTATAGTCTCCACTTTATTCTATCCACTACAGTCTTTCCACTATAGTCTTTCCACTATAGTTCGTCCACTTTAGTCTTTCCACTTTAGTCTTTCCACTTTAGTCTGTCCACTTTAGTCTTTCCACTATAGTCTTTCCACTATAGTCTGTCCACTTTAGTCTGTCCACGTTAGTCTTTCCACTTTAGTCTTTCTACATTAGTCTGTCCACTTTGGTCTTTCCACTATAGTCTGTCCACTTTAGTCTTGTCACTAATCTCTGTCCACTTTAGTCTTTCCACTATAGTCTCCACTATATTCTGTCCACTACAGTCTTTCCACTATAGTCTTTCCACTATAGTCCGTCCACTTTAGTCTTTCCACTTTAGTCTTTCCACTTTAGTCTTTCCACTTTAGTCTTTCCACTTTATTCTGTCCACTTCAGTGCGGACACTTTAGTCTGTCCACTGAGTCTTTCCACTTCAGTCTTTCCACTATAGTCTGTCCACTTTAGTCATTCAACTTTAGTCTTTCCACTATAGTCTCCACTTTATTTTGTCCACTACATTCTTTCCACTTTAGTCTTTCCACTTTATTCTGTCCACTTCAGTGTGTACACTTTAGTCTGTCCAATGAGTCTTTCCACTTTAGTCTTTCCACTATAGTCCGTCCACTTTAGTCTTTCCACTTTAGTCTTTCCACTATAGTCTCCACTTTATTCTGTCCACTACATTCTTTCCACTCTAGTCTTTCCACTATTCTCTGTCCACTTTAGTCTTTCCACAATAGTCTCCACTTTATTCTGTCCACTACAGTCTTTCCAAGATAGTCTTTCCACTATGGTCTGTCCACTTTAGTCTTTCCACTATTCTCTGTCCACTTTAGTCTTTCCACTATTCTCTGTCCACTTTAGTCTTTCCACTATAGTCTCCACTTTATTATGTCCACTACAGTCTTTCCACTATAGTCTTTCCACTATAGTCTGTCCACTTTAGTCTTTCCACTATAGTATCCACTTTATTCTGTCCACTACAGTCTTTCCACTATAGTCTTTCCACTATAGTCTGTCCACTTTAGTCTTTCCACTTTAGTTTTTCCACTTTAGTCTGTCCACTTTAGTCTTTCCACTACTGTCTGTCCACTTTAGTCTTTCCACTTTAGTCTTTCCACTTTATTCTGTCCACTTCAGTGTGTACACTTTAGTCTGTCCACTGAGTCTTTCCACTTCAGTCTTTCCACTATAGTCTGTCCACTTTAGTCTTTCCACTTTAGTCTCTCCACTATAGTCTCCACTTTATTCTGTCCACTACATTCTTTCCACTTTAGTCTTTCCACTATTCTCTGTCCACTTTAGTCTTTCCACTATTGTCTCCACTTTATTCTGTCCACTACAGTCTTTCCACTATAGTCTTTCCACTATAGTCTGTCCACTTTAGTCTTTCACTACATTCTTTCCACTTTAGTCTTTCCACTATTCTCTGTCCACTTTAGTCTTTCCACTATTGTCTCCACTTTATTCTGTCCACTACAGTCTTTCCACTATAGTCTGACCACTTTAGTCTTTCCAATATTATCTGTCCACTTTAGTCTTTCCACTATAGTCTCCACTTTATTCTGTCCACTAAAGTCTTTCCACTATAGTCTTTCCACTATAGTCTGTCAACTTTATTCTTTCCACTTTGGTCTTTCCACTATAGTCTCCACTTTATTCTGTCCACTTTAGTCTTTCCACTATTATCTCCATCTATTATCTCCATCTATTGTCTCCACTTTATTCTGTCCACTACAGTCTTTCCACTATATTCTCTCCACTATAGTCTGTCCTCTTTAGTCTTTCACTACATTCTTTCCACTTTAGTCTTTCCACTATTCTCTGTCTTTCCACTATTGTCTCCACTTTATTCTGTCCACTACAGTCTTTCCACTATAGTCTTTCCACTATAGTCTGTCCACTTTAGTCTTTCCACTATTATCTGTCCACTTTTGTCTTTCCACTATAGTCTCCACTTTATTCTGTCCACTACAGTCTTTCCACTATAGTCTTTCCACTATAGTCTTTCCACTATAGTCTGTCAACTTTAGTCTTTCCACTTTGGTCTTTCCACTATAGTCTGCACTTTATTCTGTCCACTTTCCACTATTCTCTGTCCACTTTAGTCTGTCCACTTTCGTCTTTCCACTATTCTCTGCCCACTTTAGTCTTTCCACTATAGTCTAGACTTCATTCTGTCCATTACAATCTTTCCACTATAGTCTTTCCGCTATAGTCTGTCCACTTTCGTCTTTTCACTTTAGTTTTTCCACTTTAGTCTGTCCACTTCAGTCTTTCCACTATAGTCTGTCCACTTTAGTCTTTCCAATTTAGTTTTTCCACTTTAGTCTGTCCACTACAGTCTTTCCACTATAGTCTTTCGACTATAGTCTGTCCACTTTAGTCTTTCCACTATTCTCTGTCCACTTTAGTCTTTCCGCTATAGTCTCCACTTTATTCTGTCCACTACAGTCTTTCCACTATAGTCTTCCCACTATAGTCTGTCCACTTTAGACTTTCCACTATAGTCTCCACATTATTCTGTCCACTACAGTCTCTCCACTATAGTCTTTCCACTATAGTCTGTCCACTTAAGTCTTTCCACTATTCTCTGTCCACTTTATTCTTTTCACTATACTCTCCACTTTATTCTGTCCACTACAGTCTTTCCACTATAGTCTGTCCACTTTAGTCTTTCCACTTTAGTCTTTCCACATTAGTCTGTCCACTTTAGTCTTTCCACTATAGTCTGTGCACTTTAGTCTTGTCACTAATCTCTGTCCACTTTAGTCTTTCCACTTTAGTCTTTCCACTATAGTCTCCACTTTATTCTATCCACTACAGTCTTTCCACTATAGTCTTTCCACTATCGTTCGTCCACTTTAGTCTTTCCACTTTAGTCTTTCCACTTTAGTCTGTCCACTTTAGTCTTTCCACTATAGTCTTTCCACTATAGTCTGTCCACTTTAGTCTGTCCACGTTAGTCTTTCCACTTTAGTCTTTCTACATTAGTCTGTCCACTTTGGTCTTTCCACTATAGTCTGTCCACTTTAGTCTTGTCACTAATCTCTGTCCACTTTAGTCTTTCCACTATAGTCTCCACTTCATTCTGTCCACTACAGTCTTTCCACTATAGTCCGTCCACTTTAGTCTTTCCACTTTAGTCTTTCCACTTTAGTCTTTCCACTTTAGTCTTTCCACTTTATTCTGTCCACTTCAGTGCGGACACTTTAGTCTGTCCACTGAGTCTTTCCACTTCAGTCTTTCCACTATAGTCTGTCCACTTTAGTCATTCAACTTTAGTCTTTCCACTATAGTCTCCACTTTATTTTGTCCACTACATTCTTTCCACTTTAGTCTTTCCACTTTATTCTGTCCACTTCAGTGTGTACACTTTAGTCTGTCCAATGAGTCTTTCCACTTTAGTCTTTCCACTAAAGTCTGTCCACTTTAGTCTTTCCACTTTAGTCTTTCCACTATAGTCTCCACTTTATTCTGTCCACTACATTCTTTCCACTCTAGTCTTTCCACTATTCTCTGTCCACTTTAGTCTTTCCACAATAGTCTCCACTTTATTCTGTCCACTACAGTCTTTCCAAGATAGTCTTTCCACTATGGTCTGTCCACTTTAGTCTTTCCACTATTCTCTGTCCACTTTAGTCTTTCCACTATTCTCTGTCCACTTTAGTCTTTCCACTATAGTCTCCACTTTATTATGTCCACTACAGTCTTTCCACTATAGTCTTTCCACTATAGTCTGTCCACTTTAGTCTTTCCACTATAGTATCCACTTTATTCTGTCCACTACAGTCTTTCCACTATAGTCATTCCACTATAGTCTGTCCACTTTAGTCTTTCCACTTTAGTTTTTCCACTATAGTCTGTCCACTTTAGTCTTTCCACTACTGTCTGTCCACTTTAGTCTTTCCACTTTAGTCTTTCCACTTTATTCTGTCCACTTCAGTGTGTTCACTTTAGTCTGTCCACTGAGTCTTTCCACTTCAGTCTTTCCACTATAGTCTGTCCACTTTAGTCTTTCCACTTTAGTCTCTCCACTATAGTCTCCACTTTATTCTGTTCACTACATTCTTTCCACTTTAGTCTTTCAACTATTCTCTGTCCACTTTAGTCTTTCCACTATAAAGTGGAGACTGTAGTGGAAAGACTAAAGTGGAAAGACTAAAGTGGACAGACTATAGTGGAAAGACTGAAGTGGACAGATTAAAGTGGAAAAACTAAAGTGGAAAGACTAAAGTGGACAGACTATAGTGGAAAGACTATAGTGGAAAGATTGTAATGGACAGAATAAAGTGTAGACTATAGTGGAAAGACTAAAGTGGGCAGAGAATAGTTGAAAGACTAAAGTGGACAGACTAAAGTGGACAGAGAATAGTGGAAAGTGGACAGAATAATGGAGACTATAGTGGAAAGACCAAAGTGGAAAGACTAAAGTTGACAGACTATAGTGGAAAGACTATAGTGGAAAGACTTTAGTGGACAGAATAAAGTGGAGACTATAGTGGAAAGACTAAAGTGGACAGATAATAGTGGAAAGACTAAAGTGGTCAGACTATAGTGGAAAGACTATAGTGGAAAGACTGTAGTGGACAGAATAAAGTGGAGACAATAGTGGAAAGACTAAAGTGGACAGAGAATAGTGGAAAGACTAAAGTGGAAAGAATGTAGTGAAAGACTAAAGTGGACAGACTATAGTGGAAAGACTATAGTGGAAAGACTGTAGTGGACAGAAGAAAGTGGAGACAATAGTGGAAAGACTAAAGTGGACAGAGAATAGTGGAAAGACTAAAGTGGAAAGAATGTAGTGGACAGAATAAAGTGGAGACTATAGTGGAGAGACTAAAGTGGAAAGACTAAAGTGGACAGACTATAGTGGAAAGACTGAAGTGGAAAGACTCAGTGGACAGACTAAAGTGTACACACTGAAGTGGACAGAATAAAGTGGAAAGACTAAAGTGGAAAGACTAAAGTGGACAGACAGTAGTGGAAAGACTAAAGTGGACAGACTAAAGTGGAAAAACTAAAGTGGAAAGACTAAAGTGGACAGACTATAGTGGAAAGACTATAGTGGAAAGACTGTAGTGGACAGAATAAAGTGGAGACTATAGTGGAAAGACTAAAGTGGACAGACTATAGTGGAAAGACTATAGTGGAAAGACTGTAGTGGACATAATAAAGTGGAGACTATAGTGGAAAGACAAAAGTGGACAGAGAATAGTGGAAAGACTAAAGTGGACAGAGAATAGTGGAAAGACTAAAGTGGACAGACCATAGTGGAAAGACTATCTTGGAAAGACTGTTTGGACAGAATAAAGTGGAGACTATTGTGGAAAGACTAAAGTGGACAGAGAATAGTGGAAAGACTAGAGTGGAAAGAATGTAGTGGACAGAATAAAGTGGAGACTATAGTGGAAAGACTAAAGTGGAAAGACTAAAGTGGACAGACTATAGTGGAAAGACTAAAGTGGAAAGACTCATTGGACAGACTAAAGTGTACACACTGAAGTGGACAGAATAAAGTGGAAAGACTAAAGTGGAAAGAATGTAGTGGACAAAATAAAGTGGAGACTATAGTGGAAAGACTAAAGTTGAATGACTAAAGTGGACAGACTATAGTGGAAAGACTGAAGTGGAAAGACTCAGTGGACAGACTAAAGTGTTCGCACTGAATTGGACAGAATAAAGTGGAAAGATTAAAGTGGAAAGACTAAAGTGGAAAGACTAAAGTGGAAAGACTAAAGTGGACGGACTATAGTGGAAAGACTATAGTGGAAAGACTGTAGTGGACAGAATAAAGTGGAGACTATAGTGGAAAGACTAAAGTGGAAAGACTAAAGTGGACAGAGATTAGTAACAAGACTAAAGTGGACAGACTATAGTGGAAAGACTAAAGTGGACAGAGATTAGTAAAAAGACTAAAGTGGACAGACTATAGTGGAAAGACTAAAGTGGACAGACTAAAGTGGAAAGACTAAAGTGGAAAGACTAAAGTGGACAGACTATAGTGGAAAGACTGTAGTGGACAGAGTAATGTGGAGACTATAGTGGAAAGTTTAAAGTGGAAAGACTAAAGTGGACAGAGAATAGTGGAAAAACTAAAGTGGAAAGACTGTAGTGGACAGAATAAAGTGGAGACTATAGTGGAAAGACTAAAGTGGAAAGACTAAAGTGGACAGACTATAGTGGAAAGACTATAGTGGAAAGATTGTAGTGGACAGAATAAAGTGGAGACTATAGTGGAAAGACTAAAGTGGACAGAGAATACTGGAAAGACTAAAGTGGACAGACTATAGTGGAAAGACTATAGTGGAAAGACTGTAGTGGACAGAATAAAGTGGAGACTGTAGTGGAAAGACTAAAGTGGAAAGACTAAAGTGGACAGACTATAGTGGAAAGACTGAAGTGGACAGACTAAAGTGGAAAAACTAAAGTGGAAAGACTAAAGTGGACAGACTATAGTGGAAAGACTATAGTGGAAAGATTGTAATGGACAGAATAAAGTGTAGACTATAGTGGAAAGACGAAAGTGGGCAGAGAATAGTTGAAAGACTAAAGTGGACAGACTAAAGTGGACAGAGAATAGTGGAAAGTGGACAGAATAATGGAGACTATAGTGGAAAGACCAAAGTGGAAAGACTAAAGTTGACAGACTATAGTGGAAAGACTATAGTGGAAAGACTTTAGTGGACAGAATAAAGTGGAGACTATAGTGGAAAGACTAAAGTGGAAAGATAATAGTGGAAAGACTAAAGTGGTCAGACTATAGTGGAAAGACTATAGTGGAAAGACTGTAGTGGACAGAATAAAGTGGAGACAATAGTGGAAAGACTAAAGTGGACAGAGAATAGTGGAAAGACTAAAGTGGAAAGAATGTAGTGAAAGACTAAAGTGGACAGACTATAGTGGAAAGACTATAGTGGAAAGACTGTAGTGGACAGAAGAAAGTGGAGACAATAGTGGAAAGACTAAAGTGGACAGAGAATAGTGGAAAGACTAAAGTGGAAAGAATGTAGTGAACAGAATAAAGTGGAGACTATAGTGGAGAGACTAAAGTGGAAAGACTAAAGTGGACAGACTATAGTGGAAAGACTGAAGTGGAAAGACTCAGTGGACAGACTAAAGTGAACACACTGAAGTGGACAGAATAAAGTGGAAAGACTAAAGTGGAAAGACTAAAGTGGACAGACAGTAGTGGAAAGACTAAAGTGGACAGACTAAAGTGGAAAAACTAAAGTGGAAAGACTAAAGTGGACAGACTATAGTGGAAAGACTATAGTGGAAAGACTGTAGTGGACAGAATAAAGTGGATACTATAGTGGAAAGACTAAAGTGGACAGACTATAGTGGAAAGACTATAGTGGAAAGACTGTAGTGGACATAATAAAGTGGAGACTATAGTGGAAAGACTAAAGTGGACAGAGAATAGTGGAAAGACTAAAGTGGACAGAGAATAGTAGAAAGACTAAAGTGGACAGACCCTAGTGGAAAGACTATCTTGGAAAGACTGTAGTGGACAGAATAAAGTGGAGACTATTGTAGAAAGACTAAAGTGGACAGAGAATAGTGGAAAGACTAGAGTGGAAAGAATGTAGTGGACAGAATAAAGTGGAGACTATAGTGGAAAGACTAAAGTGGAAAGACTAAAGTGGACAGACTATAGTGGAAAGACTAAAGTGGAAAGACTCATTGGACAGACTAAAGTGTACACACTGAAGTGGACAGAATAAAGTGGAAAGACTAAAGTGGAAAGAATGTAGTGGACAAAATAAAGTGGAGACTATAGTGGAAAGACTAAAGTTGAATGACTAAAGTGGACAGACTATAGTGGAAAGACTGAAGTGGAAAGACTCAGTGGACAGACTAAAGTGTCCGCACTGAAGTGGACAGAATAAAGTGGAAAGACTAAAGTGGAAAGACTAAAGTGGAAAGACTAAAGTGGAAAGACTAAAGTGGACGGACTATAGTGGAAAGACTATAGTGGAAAGACTGTAGTGGACAGAATAAAGTGGAGACTATAGTGGAAAGACTAAAGTGGACAGAGATTAGTGACAAGACTAAAGTGGACAGACTATAGTGGAAAGACCAAAGTGGACAGACTAATGTAGAAAGACTAAAGTGGAAAGACTAACGTGGACAGACTAAAGTGGACAGACTATAGTGGAAAGACTATAGTGGAAAGACTAAAGTGGACAGACTAAAGTGGAAAGACTAAAGTGGAAAGACTAAAGTGGACGAACTATAGTGGAAAGACTATAGTGGAAAGACTGTAGTGGGTAGAATAAAGTGGAGACTATAGTGGAAAGACTGAAGTGGAAAGACTAAAGTGGACAGAGATTAGTGACAAGACTAAAGTGCACAGACTATAGTGGAAAGACTAAAGTGGACAGACTAATGTGGAAAGACTAAAGTGGAAAGACTAAAGTGGACAGACTATAGTGGAAAGACTGTAGTGGACAGAATAAAGTGGAGAGTATAGTGAAAAGAATAAAGTGGACAGAGAATAGTGGAAAGACTTAAGTGGACAGACTATAGTGGAAAGACTATAGTGGAGAGACTGTAGTGGACAGAATAATGTGGAGACTATAGTGGAAAGTCTAAAGTGGACAGACTATAGTGGGAAGACTATAGTGGAAAGACTGTAGTGGACAGAATAAAGTGGAGACTATAGCGGAAAGACTAAAGTGGACAGAGAATAGTGGAAAGACTAAAGTGGACAGACTATAGTCGAAAGACTATAGTGGAAAGACTGTAGTGGACAGACTAAAGTGGAAAAACTAAATTGGAAAGACTAAAGTGGACAGACTATAGTGGAAAGACTGAAGTGGACAGACTAAAGTGGAAAAACTAAAGTGGAAAGACGAAAGTGGACAGACTATAGCGGAAAGACTATAGTGGAAAGATTGTAATGGACAGAATAAAGTCTAGACTATAGTGGAAAGACTAAAGTGGGCAGAGAATAGTGGAAAGACGAAAGTGGACAGAGAATAGTGGAAAGTGGACAGAATAAAGTGCAGACTATAGTGGAAAGACCAAAGTGGAAAGACTAAAGTTGACAGACTATAGTGGAAAGACTATAGTGGAAAGACTATAGTGGAAAGACTGTAGTGGACAGAATAAAGTGGAGACTATAGTGGAAAGACAAAAGTGGACAGATAATAGTGGAAAGACTAAAGTGGACAGACTATAGTGGAAAGACTATAGTGGAAAGACTGTAGTGGACAGAATAAAGTGGAGACAATAGTGGAAAGACAGAGAATAGTGGAAAGACTAAAGTGGAAAGAATGTAGTGAAAGACTAAAGAGGACAGACTATAGTGGAGAGAATATAGTGGAAAGACTGTAGTGGACAGAATAAAGTGGAGACAATAGATGGAGATAATAGATGGAGATAATAGTGGGAAGACTAAAGTGGACAGAATAAAGTGGAGACTATAGTGGAAAGACCAAAGTGGAAAGAATAAAGTTGACAGACTATAGTGGAAAGACTATAGTGGAAAGACTTTAGTGGACAGAATAAAGTGGAGACTATAGTGGAAAGACTAAAGTGGACAGATAATAGTGGAAAGACTAAAGTGGTCAGACTATAGTGGAAAGACTGTAGTGGACAGAATAAAGTGGAGACAATAGTGGAAAGACTAAAGTGGACAGAGAATAGTGGAAAGACTAAAGTGGAAAGAATGTAGTGAAAGACTAAAGTGGACAGACTATAGTGGAAAGACTATAGTGGAAAGACTGTAGTGGACAGAAGAAAGTGGAGACAATAGTGGAAAGACTAAAGTGGACAGAGAATAGTGGAAAGACTAAAGTGGAAAGAATGTAGTGGACCGAATAAAGTGGAGACTATAGTGGAGAGACTAAAGTGGAAAGACTAAAGTGGACAGACTATAGTGGAAAGACTGAAGTGGAAAGACTCAGTGGACAGACTAAAGTGTAAACACTGAAGTGGACAGAATAAAGTGGAAAGACTAAAGTGGAAAGACTAAAGTGGACAGACAGTAGTGGAAAGACTAAAGTGGACAGACTAAAGTGGAAAAACTAAAGTGGAAAGACTAAAGTGGACAGACTATAGTGGAAAGACTATAGTGGAAAGACTGTAGTGGACAGAATAAAGTGGATACTATAGTGGAAAGACTAAAGTGGACAGACTATAGTGGAAAGACTATAGTGGAAAGACTGTAGTGGACATAATAAAGTGGAGACTATAGTGGAAAGACTAAAGTGGACAGAGAATAGTGGAAAGACTAAAGTGGACAGAGAATAGTGGAAAGACTAAAGTGGACAGACCATAGTGGAAAGACTATCTTGGAAAGACTGTAGTGGACAGAATAAAGTGGAGACTATTGTGGAAAGACTAAAGTGGACAGAGAATAGTGGAAAGACTAGAGTGGAAAGAATGTAGTGGACAGAATAAAGTGGAGACTATAGTGGAAAGACTAAAGTGGAAAGACTAAAGTGGACAGACTATAGTGGAAAGACTAAAGTGGAAAGACTCATTGGACAGACTAAAGTGTACACACTGAAGTGGACAGAATAAAGTGGAAAGACTAAAGTGGAAAGAATGTAGTGGACAAAATAAAGTGGAGACTATAGTGGAAAGACTAAAGTTGAATGACTAAAGTGGACAGACTATAGTGGAAAGACTGAAGTGGAAAGACTCAGTGGACAGACTAAAGTGTCCGCACTGAAGTGGACAGAATAAAGTGGAAAGACTAAAGTGGAAAGACTAAAGTGGAAAGACTAAAGTGGAAAGACTAAAGTGGACGGACTATAGTGGAAAGACTATAGTGGAAAGACTGTAGTGGACAGAATAAAGTGGAGACTATAGTGGAAAGACTAAAGTGGACAGAGATTAGTGACAAGACTAAAGTGGACAGACTATAGTGGAAAGACCAAAGTGGACAGACTAATGTAGAAAGACTAAAGTGGAAAGACTAACGTGGACAGACTAAAGTGGACAGACTATAGAGGAAAGACTATAGTGGAAAGACTAAAGTGGACAGACTAAAGTGGAAAGACTAAAGTGGAAAGACTAAAGTGGACGAACTATAGTGGAAAGACTATAGTGGAAAGACTGTAGTGGATAGAATAAAGTGGAGACTATAGTGGAAAGACTAAAGTGGAAAGACTAAAGTGGACAGAGATTAGTGACAAGACTAAAGTGCACAGACTATAGTGGAAAGACTAAAGTGGACAGACTAATGTGGAAAGACTAAAGTGGAAAGACTAAAGTGGACAGACTATAGTGGAAAGACTGTAGTGGACAGAATAAAGTGGAGAGTATAGTGAAAAGAATAAAGTGGACAGAGAATAGTGGAAAGACTTAAGTGGACAGACTATAGTGGAAAGACTATAGTGGAGAGACTGTAGTGGACAGAATAATGTGGAGACTATAGTGGAAAGTCTAAAGTGGACAGACTATAGTGGGAAGACTATAGTGGAAAGACTGTAGTGGACAGAATAAAGTGGAGACTATAGCGGAAAGACTAAAGTGGACAGAGAATAGTGGAAAGACTAAAGTGGACAGACTATAGTCGAAAGACTATAGTGGAAAGACTGTAGTGGACAGACTAAAGTGGAAAAAATAAATTGGAAAGACTAAATTGGACAGACTATAGTGGAAAGACTGAAGTGGACAGACTAAAGTGGAAAAACTAAAGTGGAAAGACGAAAGTGGACAGACTATAGCGGAAAGACTATAGTGGAAAGATTGTAATGGACAGAATAAAGTCTAGACTATAGTGGAAAGACTAAAGTGGGCAGAGAATAGTGGAAAGACGAAGGTGGACAGACTAAAGTGGACAGAGAATAGTGGAAAGTGGACAGAATAAAGTGCAGACTATAGTGGAAAGACCAAAGTGGAAAGACTAAAGTTGACAGACTATAGTGGAAAGACTATAGTGGAAAGACTATAGTGGAAAGACTGTAGTGGACAGAATAAAGTGGAGACTATAGTGGAAAGACAAAAGTGGACAGATAATAGTTGAAAGACTAAAGTGGACAGACTATAGTGGAAAGACTATAGTGGAAAGACTGTAGTGGACAGAATAAAGTGGAGACAATAGTGGAAAGACAGAGAATAGTGGAAAGACTAAAGTGGAAAGAATGTAGTGAAAGACTAAAGAGGACAGACTATAGTGGAGAGAATATAGTGGAAAGACTGTAGTGGACAGAATAAAGTGGAGACAATAGATGGAGATAATAGATGGAGATAATAGTGGAAAGACTAAAGTGGACAGAATAAAGTGGAGACTATAGTGGAAAGACCAAAGTGGAAAGACTAAAGTTGACAGACTATAGTGGAAAGACTATAGTGGAAAGACTTTAGTGGACAGAATAAAGTGGAGACTATAGTGGAAAGACTAAAGTGGACAGATAATAGTGGAAAGACTAAAGTGGTCAGACTATAGTGGAAAGACTGTAGTGGAAAGAATGTAGTGGACAGAATAAAGTGGAGACTATAGTGGAGAGACTAAAGTGGAAAGACTAAAGTGGACAGACTATAGTGGAAAGACTGAAGTGGAAAGACTCAGTGGACAGACTAAAGTGTACACACTGAAGTGGACAGAATAAAGTGGAAAGACTAAAGTGGAAAGACTAAAGTGGACAGACAGTAGTGGAAAGACTAAAGTGGACAGACTAAAGTGGAAAAACTAAAGTGGAAAGACTAAAGTGGACAGACTATAGTGGAAAGACTATAGTGGAAAGACTGTAGTGGACAGAATAAAGTGGAGACTATAGTGGAAAGACTAAAGTGGACAGACTATAGTGGAAAGACTATAGTGGAAAGACTGTAGTGGACATAATAAAGTGGAGACTATAGTGGAAAGACTAAAGTGGACAGAGAATAGTGGAAAGACTAAAGTGGACAGAGAATAGTGGAAAGACTAAAGTGGACAGACTGTAGTGGACAGAATAAAGTGGAGACAATAGTGGAAAGACTAAAGTGGACAGAGAATAGTGGAAAGACTAAAGTGGAAAGAATGTAGTGAAAGACTAAAGTGGACAGACTATAGTGGAAAGACTATAGTGGAAAGACTGTAGTGGACAGAAGAAAGTGGAGACAATAGTGGAAAGACTAAAGTGGACAGAGAATAGTGGAAAGACTAAAGTGGAAAGAATGTAGTGGACAGAATAAAGTGGAGACTATAGTGGAGAGACTAAAGTGGAAAGACTAAAGTGGACAGACTATAGTGGAAAGACTGAAGTGGAAAGACTCAGTGGACAGACTAAAGTGTACACACTGAAGTGGACAGAATAAAGTGGAAAGACTAAAGTGGAAAGACTAAAGTGGACAGACAGTAGTGGAAAGACTAAAGTGGACAGACTAAAGTGGAAAAACTAAAGTGGAAAGACTAAAGTGGACAGACTATAGTGGAAAGACTAAAGTGGGCAGAGAATAGTTGAAAGACTAAAGTGGACAGACTAAAGTGGACAGAGAATAGTGGAAAGTGGACAGAATAATGGAGACTATAGTGGAAAGACCAAAGTGGAAAGACTAAAGTTGACAGACTATAGTGGAAAGACTATAGAGGAAAGACTTTAGTGGACAGAATAAAGTGGAGACTATAGTGGAAAGACTAAAGTGGACAGATAATAGTGGAAAGACTAAAGTGATCAGACTATAGTGGAAAGACTACAGTGGAAAGACTGTAGTGGACAGAATAAAGTGGAGACAATAGTGGAAAGACTAAAGTGGACAGAGAATAGTGGAAAGACTAAAGTGGAAAGAATGTAGTGAAAGACTAAAGTGGACAGACTATAGTGGACAGACTATAGTGGAAAGACTATAGTGGAAAGACTGTAGTGGACAGAAGAAAGTGGAGACAATAGTGGAAAGACTAAAGTGGACAGAGAATAGTGGAAAGACTAAAGTGGAAAGAATGTAGTGGACAGAATAAAGTGGAGACTATAGTGGAGAGACTAAAGTGGAAAGACTAAAGTGGACAGACTATAGTGGAAAGACTGAAGTGGAAAGACTCAGTGGACAGACTAAAGTGGACAGACAGTAGTGGAAAGACTAAAGTGGACAGACTAAAGTGGAAAAACTAAAGTGGAAAGACTAAAGTGGACAGACTATAGTGGAAAGACTATAGTGGAAAGAATGTAGTGGACAGAATAAAGTGGAGACTGTAGTGGAAAGACTAAAGTGGAAAGACTAAAGTGGACAGACTATAGTGGAAAGACTGAAGTGGACAGACTAAAGTGGAAAAACTAAAGTGGAAAGACTAAAGTGGACAGACTATAGTGGAAAGACTATAGTGGAAAGATTGTAATGGACAGAATAAAGTGTAGACTATAGTGGAAAGACTAAAGTGGGCAGAGAATAGTTGAAAGACTAAAGTGGACAGACTAAAGTGGACAGAGAATAGTGGAAAGTGGACAGAATAATGGAGACTATAGTGGAAAGACCAAAGTGGAAAGACTAAAGTTGACAGACTATAGTGGAAAGACTATAGTGGAAAGACTTTAGTGGACAGAATAAAGTGGAGACTATAGTGGAAAGACTAAAGTGGACAGATAATAGTGGAAAGACTAAAGTGGTCAGACTATAGTGGAAAGACTATAGTGGAAAGACTGTAGTGGACAGAATAAAGTGGAGACAATAGTGGAAAGACTAAAGTGGACAGAGAATAGTGGAAAGACTAAAGTGGAAAGAATGTAGTGAAAGACTAAAGTGGACAGACTATAGTGGAAAGACTATAGTGGAAAGACTGTAGTGGACAGAAGAAAGTGGAGACAATAGTGGAAAGACTAAAGTGGACAGAGAATAGTGGAAAGACTAAAGTGGAAAGAATGTAGTGGACAGAATAAAGTGGAGACTATAGTGGAGAGACTAAAGTGGAAAGACTAAAGTGGACAGACTATAGTGGAAAGACTGAAGTGGAAAGACTCAGTGGACAGACTAAAGTGTACACACTGAAGTGGACAGAATAAAGTGGAAAGACTAAAGTGGAAAGACTAAAGTGGACAGACAGTAGTGGAAAGACTAAAGTGGACAGACTAAAGTGGAAAAACTAAAGTGGAAAGACTATAGTGGACAGACTATAGTGGAAAGACTATAGTGGAAAGACTGTAGTGGACATAATAAAGTGGAGACTATAGTGGAAAGACTAAAGTGGACAGAGAATAGTGGAAAGACTAAAGTGGACAGAGAATAGTGGAAAGACTAAAGTGGACAGACCATAGTGGAAAGACTATCTTGGAAAGACTGTAGTGGACAGAATAAAGTGGAGACTATTGTGGAAAGACTAAAGTGGACAGAGAATAGTGGAAAGACTAAAGTGGAAAGAATGTAGTGAAAGACTAAAGTGGACAGACTGTAGTGGAAAGACTATAGTGGAAAGACTGTAGTGGACAGAAGAAAGTGGAGACAATAGTGGAAAGACTAAAGTGGACAGAGAATAGTGGAAAGACTAAAGTGGAAAGAATGTAGTGGACAGAATAAAGTGGAGACTATAGTGGAGAGACTAAAGTGGAAAGACTAAAGTGGACAGACTATAGTGGAAAGACTGAAGTGGAAAGACTCAGTGGACAGACTAAAGTGTACACACTGAAGTGGACAGAATAAAGTGGAAAGACTAAAGTGGAAAGACTAAAGTGGACAGACAGTAGTGGAAAGACTAAAGTGGACAGACTAAAGTGGAAAAACTAAAGTGGAAAGACTAAAGTGGACAGACTATAGTGGAAAGACTAAAGTGGGCAGAGAATAGTTGAAAGACTAAAGTGGACAGACTAAAGTGGACAGAGAATAGTGGAAAGTGGACAGAATAATGGAGACTATAGTGGAAAGACCAAAGTGGAAAGACTAAAGTTGACAGACTATAGTGGAAAGACTATAGTGGAAAGACTTTAGTGGACAGAATAAAGTGGAGACTATAGTGGAAAGACTAAAGTGGACAGATAATAGTGGAAAGACTAAAGTGGTCAGACTATAGTGGAAAGACTATAGTGGAAAGACTAAAGTGGACAGAGAATAGTGGAAAGACTAAAGTGGAAAGAATGTTTGAAAGACTAAAGTGGACAGACTATAGTGGAAAGACTATAGTGGAAAGACTGTAGTGGACAGAAGAAAGTGGAGACAATAGTGGAAAGACTAAAGTGGACAGAGAATAGTGGAAAGACTAAAGTGGAAAGAATGTAGTGGACAGAATAAAGTGGAGACTATAGTGGAGAGACTAAAGTGGAAAGACTAAAGTGGACAGACTATAGTGGAAAGACTGAAGTGGAAAGACTCAGTGGACAGACTAAAGTGTACACACTGAAGTGGACAGAATAAAGTGGAAAGACTAAAGTGGAAAGACTAAAGTGGACAGACAGTAGTGGAAAGACTAAAGTGGACAGACTAAAGTGGAAAAACTAAAGTGGAAAGACTAAAGTGGACAGACTATAGTGGAAAGACTATAGTGGAAAGAATGTAGTGGACAGAATAAAGTGGAGACTGTAGTGGAAAGACTAAAGTGGAAAGACTAAAGTTGACAGACTATAGTGGAAAGACTGAAGTGGACAGACTAAAGTGGAAAAACTAAAGCGGAAAGACTAAAGTGGACAGACTATAGTGGAAAGACTATAGTGGAAAGATTGTAATGGACAGAATAGAGTGTAGACTATAGTGGAAAGACTAAAGTGGGCAGAGAATAGTTGAAAGACTAAAGTGGACAGACTAAAGTGGACAGAGAATAGTAGAAAGTGGACAGAATAATGGAGACTATAGTGGAAAGACCAAAGTGGAAAGACTAAAGTTGACAGACTATAGTGGAAAGACAATAGTGGAAAGACTTTAGTGGACAGAATAAAGTGGAGACTATAGTGGAAAGACTAAAGTGGACAGATAATAGTGGAAAGACTAAAGTGGTCAGACTATAGTGGAAAGACTATAGTGGAAAGACTGTAGTGGACAGAATATAGTGGAGACAATAGTGGAAAGACTAAAGTGGACAGAGAATAGTGGAAAGACTAAAGTGGAAAGAATGTAGTGAAAGACTAAAGTGGACAGACTATAGTGGAAAGACTATAGTGGAAAGACTGTAGTGGACAGAAGAAAGTGGAGACAATAGTGGAAAGACTAAAGTGGACAGAGAATAGTGGAAAGACTAAAGTGGAAAGAATGTAGTGGACAGAATAAAGTGGAGACTATAGTGGAGAGACTAAAGTGGAAAGACTAAAGTGGACAGACTATAGTGGAAAGACTGAAGTGGAAAGACTCAGTGGACAGACTAAAGTGTACACACTGAAGTGGACAGAATAAAGTGGAAAGACTAAAGTGGAAAGACTAAAGTGGACAGACAGTAGTGGAAAGACTAAAGTGGACAGACTAAAGTGGAAAAACTAAAGTGGAAAGACTAAAGTGGACAGACTATAGTGGAAAGACTATAGCGGAAAGACTGTAGTGGACATAATAAAGTGGAGACTATAGTGGAAAGACTAAAGTGGACAGAGAATAGTGGAAAGACTAAAGTGGACAGAGAATAGTGGAAAGACTAAAGTGGACAGACCATAGTGGAAAGACTATCTTGGAAAGACTGTAGTGGACAGAATAAAGTGGAGACTATTGTGGAAAGACTAAAGTGGACAGAGAATAGTGGAAAGACTAGAGTGGAAAGAATGTAGTGGACAGAATAAAGTGGAGACTATAGTGGAAAGACTAAAGTGGACAGACTATAGTGGAAAGACTAAAGTGGAAAGACTCATTGGACAGACTAAAGTGTACACACTGAAGTGGACAGAATAAAGTGGAAAGACTAAAGTGGAAAGAATGTAGTGGACAAAATAAAGTGGAGACTATAGTGGAAAGACTAAATTTGAATGACTAAAGTGGACAGACTATAGTGGAAAGACTGAAGTGGAAAGACTCAGTGGACAGACTAAAGTGTCCGCACTGAAGTGGACAGAATAAAGTGGAAAGACTAAAGTGGAAAGACTAAAGTGGAAAGACTAAAGTGGAAAGACTAAAGTGGAAAGACTAAAGTGGACGGACTATAGTGGAAAGACTATAGTGGAAAGACTGTAGTGGACAGAATAAAGTGGAGACTATAGTGGAAAGACTAAAGTGGACAGAGATTAGTGACAAGACTAAAGTGGACAGACTATAGTGGAAAGACCAAAGTGGACAGACTAATGTAGAAAGACTAAAGTGGAAAGACTAAAGTGGACAGACTAAAGTGGACAGACTATAGTGGAAAGACTATAGTGGAAAGACTAAAGTGGACAGACTAAAGTGGAAAGACTAAAGTGGAAAGACTAAAGTGGACGAACTATAGTGGAAAGAATATAGTGGAAAGACTGTAGTGGACAGAATAAAGTGGAGACTATAGTGGAAAGACTAAAGTGGAAAGACTAAAGTGGACAGAGATTAGTGACAAGACTAAAGTGCACAGACTATAGTGGAAAGTCTAAAGTGGACAGACTAATGTGGAAAGACTAAAGTGGAAAGACTAAAGTGGACAGACTATAGTGGAAAGACTAAAGTGGACAGACTAAAGTGGAAAAACTAAAGTGGAAAGACTAAAGTGGACAGACTATAGTGGAAAGACTAAAGTGGAAAGACTAAAGTGGACAGACTATAGTGGAAAGACTGAAGTGGAAAGACTCAGTGGACAGACTAAAGTGTACACACTGAAGTGGACAGAATAAAGTGGAAAGACTAAAGTGGAAAGACTAAAGTGGACAGACAGTAGTGGAAAGACTAAAGTGGACAGACTAAAGTGGAAAAACTAAAGTGGAAAGACTAAAGTGGACAGACTATAGTGGAAAGACTATAGTGGAAAGAATGTAGTGGACAGAATAAAGTGGAGACTGTAGTGGAAAGACTAAAGTGGAAAGACTAAAGTTGACAGACTATAGTGGAAAGACTGAAGTGGACAGACTAAAGTGGAAAAACTAAAGTGGAAAGACTAAAGTGGACAGACTATAGTGGAAAGACTATAGTGGAAAGATTGTAATGGACAGAATAGAGTGTAGACTATAGTGGAAAGACTAAAGTGGGCAGAGAATAGTTGAAAGACTAAAGTGGACAGACTAAAGTGGACAGAGAATAGTAGAAAGTGGACAGAACAATGGAGACTATAGTGGAAAGACCAAAGTGGAAAGACTAAAGTTGACAGACTATAGTGGAAAGACAATAGTGGAAAGACTTTAGTGGACAGAATAAAGTGGAGACTATAGTGGAAAGACTAAAGTGGACAGATAATAGTGGAAAGACTAAAGTGGTCAGACTATAGTGGAAAGACTATAGTGGAAAGACTGTAGTGGACAGAATAAAGTGGAGACAATAGTGGAAAGACTAAAGTGGACAGAGAATAGTGGAAAGACTAAAGTGGAAAGAATGTAGTGAAAGACTAAAGTGGACAGACTATAGTGGAAAGACTATAGTGGAAAGACTGTAGTGGACAGAAGAAAGTGGAGACAATAGTGGAAAGACTAAAGTGGACAGAGAATAGTGGAAAGACTAAAGTGGAAAGAATGTAGTGGACAGAATAAAGTGGAGACTATAGTGGAGAGACTAAAGTGGAAAGACTAAAGTGGACAGACTATAGTGGAAAGACTGAAGTGGAAAGACTCAGTGGACAGACTAAAGTGTACACACTGAAGTGGACAGAATAAAGTGGAAAGACTAAAGTGGAAAGACTAAAGTGGACAGACAGTAGTGGAAAGACTAAAGTGGACAGACTAAAGTGGAAAAACTAAAGTGGAAAGACTAAAGTGGACAGACTATAGTGGAAAGACTATAGTGGAAAGACTGTAGTGGACATAATAAAGTGGAGACTATAGTGGAAAGACTAAAGTGGACAGAGAATAGTGGAAAGACTAAAGTGGACAGAGAATAGTGGAAAGACTAAAGTGGACAGACCATAGTGGAAAGACTATCTTGGAAAGACTGTAGTGGACAGAATAAAGTGGAGACTATTGTGGAAAGACTAAAGTGGACAGAGAATAGTGGAAAGACTAGAGTGGAAAGAATGTAGTGGACAGAATAAAGTGGAGACTATAGTGGAAAGACTAAAGTGGACAGACTATAGTGGAAAGACTAAAGTGGAAAGACTCATTGGACAGACTAAAGTGTACACACTGAAGTGGACAGAATAAAGTGGAAAGACTAAAGTGGAAAGAATGTAGTGGACAAAATAAAGTGGAGACTATAGTGGAAAGACTAAAGTTGAATGACTAAAGTGGACAGACTATAGTGGAAAGACTGAAGTGGAAAGACTCAGTGGACAGACTAAAGTGTCCGCACTGAAGTGGACAGAATAAAGTGGAAAGACTAAAGTGGAAAGACTAAAGTGGAAAGACTAAAGTGGAAAGACTAAAGTGGAAAGACTAAAGTGGACGGACTATAGTGGAAAGACTATAGTGGAAAGACTGTAGTGGACAGAATAAAGTGGAGACTATAGTGGAAAGACTAAAGTGGACAGAGATTAGTGACAAGACTAAAGTGGACAGACTATAGTGGAAAGACCAAAGTGGACAGACTAATGTAGAAAGACTAAAGTGGAAAGACTAAAGTGGACAGACTAAAGTGGACAGACTATAGTGGAAAGACTATAGTGGAAAGACTAAAGTGGACAGACTAAAGTGGAAAGACTAAAGTGGAAAGACTAAAGTGGACGAACTATAGTGGAAAGAATATAGTGGAAAGACTGTAGTGGACAGAATAAAGTGGAGACTATAGTGGAAAGACTAAAGTGGAAAGACTAAAGTGGACAGAGATTAGTGACAAGACTAAAGTGCACAGACTATAGTGGAAAGTCTAAAGTGGACAGACTAATGTGGAAAGACTAAAGTGGAAAGACTAAAGTGGACAGACTATAGTGGAAAGACTGTAGTGGACAGAATAAAGTTGAGAGTATAGTGGAAAGAATAAAGTGGACAGAGAATAGTGGAAAGACTTAAGTGGACAGACTATAGTGGAAAGACTATAGTGGAGAGACTGTAGTGGACAGAGTAATGTGGAGACTATAGTGGAAAGTCTAAAGTGGACAGACTATAGTGGGAAGACTATAGTGGAAAGACTGTAGTGGACAGAATAAAGTGGAGACTATAGCGGAAAGACTAAAGTGGACAGAGAATAGTGGAAAGACTAAAGTGGACAGACTATAGTGGAAAGACTATAGTGGAAAGACTGTAGTGGACAGACTAAAGTGGAAAAACTAAATTGGAAAGACTAAAGTGGACAGACTATAGTGGAAAGACTGAAGTGGACAGACTAAAGTGGAAAACTAAAGTGGAAAGACTAAAGTGGACAGACTATAGCGGAAAGAGTATAGTGGAAAGATTGTAATGGACAGAATAAAGTCTAGACTATAGTGGAAAGACTAAAGTGGGCAGAGAATAGTGGAAAGACGAAAGTGGACAGACTAAAGTGGACAGAGAATAGTGGAAAGTGGACAGAATAAAGTGCAGACTATAGTGGAAAGACCAAAGTGGAAAGACTAAAGTTGACAGACTATAGTGGAAAGACTATAGTGGAAAGACTATAGTGGAAAGACTGTAGTGGACAGAATAAAGTGGAGACTATAGTGGAAAGACTAAAGTGGACAGATAATAGTGGAAAGACTAAAGTGGACAGAATATAGTGGAAAGACTATAGTGGAAAGACTGTAGTGGACAGAATAAAGTGGAGACAATAGTGGAAAGACAGAGAATAGTGGAAAGACTAAAGTGGAAAGAATGTAGTGAAAGACTAAAGAGGACAGACTATAGTGGAGAGAATATAGTGGAAAGACTGTAGTGGACAGAATAAAGTGGAGACAATAGTGGAAAGACTAAAGTAGACAGAGAATAGTGGAAAGACTAAAGTGGAAAGAATGTAGTGGACAGAATAAAGTGGAGACTATAGTGGAAAGACTAAAGTGGAAAAACTAAAGTGGACAGACTATAGTGGAAAGACTGAAGTGGAAAGACTCAGTGGACAGACTAAAGTGTACACACTGAAGTGGACAGAATAAAGTGGAAAGACTAAAGTGGAAAGACTAAAGTTGACAGACAGTAGAGGAAAGACTAAAGTGGACAGACTAAAGTGGAAAAACTAAAGTGGAAAGACTAAAGTGGACAGACTATAGTGGAAAGACTATATTGGAAAGACTGTAGTGGACAGAATAAAGTGGAGACTATAGTGGAAAGACTAAAGTGGACAGAGAATAGTGGAAAGACTAAAGTGGACAGAGAATAGTGGAAAGACTAAAGTGGACAGACTATAGTGGAAAGACTATATTGGAAAGACTGTAGTGGACAGAATAAAGTGGAGACTATTGTGGAAAGACTAAAGTGGACAGAGAATAGTGGAAAGACTAAAGTGGAAAGAATGTAGTGGACAGAATAAATTGGAGACTATAGTGGAAAGACTAAAGTGGAAAGACTAAAGTGGACAGACTATAGTGGAAAGACTAAAGTGGAAAGACTCATTGGACAGACTAAAGTGTACACACTGAAGTGGACAGAATAAAGTGGAAAGACTAAAGTGGAAAGAATGTAGTGGACAAAATAAAGTGGAGACTATAGTGGAAAGACTAAAGTGGAAAGACTAAAGGGGACAGACTATAGTGGAAATACTGAAGTGGAAAGAATCAGTGGACAGACTAAAGTGTACACACTGAAGTGGACAGAATAAAGTGGAAAGACTAAAGTGGAAAGACTAAAGTGGACAGACAGTCGTGGAATGACTAAAGTGGACAGACTAAAGTGAAAAGACTATAGTGGAAAGACTGTAGTGGACAGAATACAGTGGAGACTATAGTGGAAAGACTAAAGTGGACAGACTATAGTGGAAAGACTATAGTGGAAAGACTGTAGTGGACATAATAAAGTGGAGACTATAGTGGAAAGACAAAAGTGGACAGAGAATAGTGGAAAGACTAAAGTGGACAGACTATAGTGGAAAGACTATAGTGGAAAGACTGTAGTGGACCTAATAAAGTGGAGACTATAGTGGAAAGACAGAGAATAGTGGAAAGACTAAAGTGGAAAGAATGTAGTGAAAGACTAAAGAGGACAGACTATAGTGGAGAGAATATAGTGGAAAGACTGTAGTGGACAGAATAAAGTGGAGACAATAGTGGAAAGACTAAAGTAGACAGAGAATAGTGGAAAGACTAAAGTGGAAAGAATGTAGTGGACAGAATAAAGTGGAGACTATAGTGGAAAGACTAAAGTGGAAAGACTAAAGTGGACAGACTATAGTGGAAAGACTGAAGTGGAAAGACTCAGTGGACAGACTAAAGTGTACACACTGAAGTGGACAGAATAAAGTGGAAAGACTAAAGTGGAAAGACTATATTGGAAAGACTGTAGTGGACAGAATAAAGTGGAGACTATAGTGGAAAGACTAAAGTGGACAGACTATAGTGGAAAGACTATATTGGAAAGACTGTAGTGGACAGAATAAAGTGGAGACTATAGTGGAAAGACTAAAGTGGACAGACTATAGTGGAAAGACTATAGTGGAAAGACTGTAGTGGACATAATAAAGTGGAGACTATAGTGGAAAGACTAAAGTGGACAGAGAATAGTGGAAAGACTAAAGTGGACAGAGAATAGTGGAAAGACTAAAGTGGACAGACTATAGTGGAAAGACTATATTGGAAAGACTGTAGTGGACAGAATAAAGTGGAGACTATTGTGGAAAGACTAAAGTGGACAGAGAATAGTGGAAAGACTAAAGTGGAAAGAATGTAGTGGACAGAATAAATTGGAGACTATAGTGGAAAGACTACAGTGGAAAGACTAAAGTGGACAGACTATAGTGGAAAGACTAAAGTGGAAAGACTCATTGGACAGACTAAAGTGTACTCACTGAAGTGGACAGAATAAAGTGGAAAGACTAAAGTGGAAAGAATGTAGTGGACAAAATAAAGTGGAGACTATAGTGGAAAGACTAAAGTGGAAAGACTAAAGGGGACAGACTATAGTGGAAAGACTGAAGTGGAAAGACTCAGTGGACAGACTAAAGTCACTATAGTCTGTCCACTTTAGTCTTTCCACTTTAGTCTTTCCACTTTAGTCTTTCCACTTTAGTCTGTCCACTTTAGTCTTTCCACTATAGTCTGTCCACTATAGTCTTTCCACTTTAGTCATTTCCACTATCGTCTGTCCACTTTAGTCTTTCCACTTTAGTCTTTCCACTTTAGTGTGTCCACTTTAGTCTTTCCACTATAGTCTGTCCACTTTAGTCTTTCCACTATAGTCTGTCCACTTTAGTCTTTCCACTATTCTCTTTCCACTTTAGTCTTTCCACTATAGTCTGTCCATTTTAGTCTATCCACTATTCTCTGTCCACTTTAGTCTTTCCACTATAGTCTCCACTTTATTCTGTCCACTAGAGTCTTTCCATTATAGTCTTTCCACTATAGTCTGTCCACTTTAGTCTTTCCACTATTCTCTGTCCACTTTAGTCTTTCCACAATAGTCTCCACTTTATTCTGTCCACTACAGTCTTTCCACTATAGTCTTTCCACTATAGTCTGTCCACTTTAGTCTTTCCACTTTAGTCTTTCCACTTTAGTCTCTCCACTTTAGTCTTTCCACTATAGTCTGTCCACTTTAGTCTTTTCACTAATCTCTGTCCACTTTAGTCTTTCCACTTTAGTCTTTCCACTATAGTCTCCACTTTATTCTGTCCACTACATTCTTTCCACTATAGTCTTTCCACTATAGTCTGTCCACTTTAGTCTTTCCACTTTAGTCTTTCCACTTTAGTCTGTCCACTTTAGTCTTTACACTATAGTCTGTCCACTTTAGTCTTTCCACTATAGTCTGTCCACTTTAGTCTTTCCACTTTAGTCTTTCCACTTTAGTCTTTCCACTATAGTCTTTCCACTATAGTCTGTCCACTTTAGTCTTTCCACTACTCTCTGTCCACTTTAGTCTTTCCACTATAGTCTCCACTTTATTCTGTCCACTACAGTCTTTCCACTATAGTCTTTCCACTATTGTCTGTCCACTTTAGTCTTTCCACTTTAGTCTCTCCACTATAGTCTCCACTTTATTCTGTCCACTACAGTCTTTCCACATTAGTCTTTCCACTATTCTCTGTCCACTTTGGTCTTTCCACTTTAGACTTTCCACTATAGTCTCCACATTATTCTGTCCACTACAGTCTTTCCACTATCGTCTTTCCACTATAGTCTGTCCAATTTAGTCTTTCCACTTTAGTCTGTCCACTTTAGTCTTTCCACTATAGTCTTTCCACTATAGTCTGTCCACTTTAGTCTTTCCACTTTAGTCTTTCCACTTTAGTCTTTCTACTTTAGTCTTTCCACTATAGTCTGTCCACTATAGTCTTTCCACTTTAGTCTTTCCGCTTTAATCTCTCCACTTAGTCTTTCCACTTCAGTCTTTCCAATAGAGTCTGTCCACTTTAGTCTTTCCACTTTAGTCTGTCCACTTTAGTCTTTCCACCATAGTCTTTCCACTATAGTCTGTACACTTTAGTCTTTCCACTTTAGTCTTTCCACTTTAGTCTTTCCACTTTAGTCTTTCCACTATAGTCTGTCCACTTTAGTTTTTCCACTTTAGTCTTTCCACTTTAGTCTGTCCACTTTAGTCTTTCCACTATAGTCTGTCCACTATAGTCTTTCCACTTTAGTCATTTCCACTATCGTCTGTCCACTTTAGTTTTTCCACTTTAGTCTTTCCACTTTAGTCTGTCCACTTTAGTCTTTCCACTATAGTCTGTCCACTTTAGTCTTTCCACTATAGTCTGTAAACTTAGTCTTTCCACTTTAGTCTTTCCACTTTAGTCTTTCCACTATAGTCTGTCCACTTTAGTCTTTCCACTATTCTCTGTCCACTTTGGTCTTTCCACTATAGTCTCCACTTTATTCTGTCCACTACAGTCTTTCCAATATAGTCTTTCCACTATTGTCTCTCCACTTTAGTCTTTCCACTTTAGTCTTTCCACTTTAGTCTGTCTAGTTTAGTCTTTCCACTATAGTCTGTCCACTTTATTCTTTCCGCTATTCTCTTTCCACTTTAGTCTTTCGACTTTAGTCTTTCCACTATAGTCTCCACTTTATTCTGTCCACTACATTCTTTCCACTATAGTCGTTCCACTATAGTCTGTCCACTTTAGTCTTTCCACTTTAGTCTTTCCACTTTAGTCTGTCCACTTTAGTCTTTACACTATAGTCTGTCCACTTTAGTCTTTCCACTATAGTCTGTCCACTTTAGTCTTTCCACTTTAATCTTTCCACTTTATTCTGTCCAGTTCATTGTGTACACTTAAGTTTGTCCACTGAGTCTTTCCGCTTCAGTCTTTCCACTATAGTCTGTCCACTTTAGTCTTTCCACTTTAGTCTTTCCACTATAGTCTTTTCACTTTAGTCTGTCCACTTTAGTGTTTCCACTATAGTCTTTCCACTTTAGTCTGTCCACTTAGTCTTTCCACTTCAGTCATTTCACTATAGTCTGTCCACTTTAGTCTTTCCACTATTCTCTGTCCACTTTAGTCTTTTCACTTTAGTCTTTCCATTGTAGTCTCCACTTTATTCTGTCCACTACAGTCTTTCCACTATGTTTTTCCACTATAGTCTGTCCACTTTAGTCTTTCCACTATTCTCTGTCCACTTTAGTCTTTCCACTATAGTCTCCACTTTATTCTGTCCACTACATTCTTTCCACTATAGTCTTTCCACTATAGTCTGTCCACTTTAGTCTTTCCACTATTCTCTTTCCACTTTAGTCTGTCCACTTAGTCTTTCCACTTCAGTCATTTCACTATAGTCTGTCCACTTTAGTCTTTCCACTATTCTCTGTCCACTTTAGTCTTTCCACTTTAGTCTTTCCATTGTAGTCTCCACTTTATTCTGTCCACTACAGTCTTTCCACTATGTCTTTCCAGTATAGTCTGTCCACTTTAGTCTTTCCACTATTCTCTGTCCACTTTAGTTTTTCCACTTTAGTCTTTCCACTTTAGTCTGTCCACTTTAGTCTTTCCACTATAGTCTGTCCACTATAGTCTTTCCACTTTAGTCATTTCCACTATCGTCTGTCCACTTTCGTCTTTCCACTTTAGTCTTTCCACTTTAGTGTTTCCACTTTAGTCTTTCCACTATAGTCTGTCCACTTTAGTCTTTCCACTATAGTCTGTCCACTTTAGTCTTTCCACTTTAGTCTTTCCACTTTAGTCTTTCCACTATAGTCTGTCCACATTAGTCTTTCCACTATTCTCTGTCCACTTTAGTCTTTCCACTATAGTCTCCACTTTATTCTGTCCACTACAGTCTTTCCAATATAGTCTTTCCACTATTGTCTCTCCACTTTAGTCTTTCCACTTTAGTCTTTCCACTTTAGTCTGTCCAGTTTAGTCTTTCCACTATTGTCTGTCCACTTTATTCTTTCCGCTATTCTCTTTCCACTTTAGTCTTTCCACTTTAGTCTTTCCACTATAGTGTCCACTTTATTCTGTCCACTACATTCTTTCCACTATAGTCGTTCCACTATAGTCTGTCCACTTTAGTCTTTACACTTTAGTCTTTCCACTTTAGTGTGTCCACTTTAGTCTTTCCACTATAGTCTGTCCACTTTAGTCTTTCCACTATAGTCTGTCCACTTTAGTCTTTCCACTTTAGTCTTTCCACTTTAGTCTTTCCACTATAGTCTGTCCACTTTAGTCTTTCCACTATTCTCTGTCCACTTTAGTCTTTCCACTATAGTCTCCACTTTATTCTGTCCACTACAGTCTTTCCAATATAGTCTTTCCACTATTGTCTCTCCACTTTAGTCTTTCCACTTTAGTCTTACCACTTTAGTCTTTCCACTATAGTCTTTCCACTAAAGTCTCCACTTTATTCTGTCCACTACAGTCTTTCCACTTTAGTCTTTCCAATTAAGTCTGTCCACTTTAGTCTTTCCACTATAGTCTTTCCACTTTAGTCTTTCCACTTTAGTCTTTCCACTATAGTCTGTCCACATTAGTCTTTCCACTATTCTCTGTCCACTTTAGTCTTTCCACTATAGTCTCCACTTTATTCTGTCCACTACAGTCTTTCCAATATAGTCTTTCCACTATTGTCTCTCCACTTTAGTCTTTCCACTTTAGTCTTTCCACTTTAGTCTGTCCAGTTTAGTCTTTCCACTATTGTCTGTCCACTTTATTCTTTCCGCTATTCTCTTTCCACTTTAGTCTTTCCACTTTAGTCTTTCCACTATAGTGTCCACTTTATTCTGTCCACTACATTCTTTCCACTATAGTCGTTCCACTATAGTCTGTCCACTTTAGTCTTTACACTTTAGTCTTTCCACTTTAGTGTGTCCACTTTAGTCTTTCCACTATAGTCTGTCCACTTTAGTCTTTCCACTATAGTCTGTCCACTTTAGTCTTTCCACTTTAGTCTTTCCACTTTAGTCTTTCCACTATAGTCTGTCCACTTTAGTCTTTCCACTATTCTCTGTCCACTTTAGTCTTTCCACTATAGTCTCCACTTTATTCTGTCCAATACAGTCTTTCCAATATAGTCTTTCCACTATTGTCTCTCCACTTTAGTCTTTCCACTTTAGTCTTACCACTTTAGTCTGTCCACTATAGTCTTTCCACTTTAGTCTTTCCACTTTAGTCTTTCCACTAAAGTCTGTCCACTTTAGTCTTTCCACTATAGTCTGTCCACTTTAGTCTTTCCACTATTCTCTGTCCACTTTAGTCTTTCCACTATAGTCTCCATTTTATTCTGTCCACTACAGTCTTTCCACTATAGTCTTTCCACTAAAGTCTCCACTTTATTCTGTCCACTACAGTCTTTCCACTTTAGTCTTTCCAATTTAGTCTGTCCACTTTAGTCTTTCCACTATAGTCTTTCCACTATAGTCTGTCCACTTCAGTCTTTCCACTTTAGTCTTTCCACTTTAGTCTGTCCACTTTAGTCTTTCCACCATAGTCTTTCCACTATAGTCTGTCCACTTTAGTTTTTCCACTTTAGTCTTTCCACTTTAGTCTGTCCACTTTAGTATTTCCACCATAGTCTGTCCACTATAGTCTTTCCACTTTAGTCATTTCCACTATCGTCTGTCCACTTTAGTCTTTCCACTTTAGTCTTTCCACTTTAGTGTGTCCACTTTAGTCTTTCCACTACAGTCTGTCCACTTTAGTCTTTCCACTATAGTCTGTCCACTTTAGTCTTTCCACTTTAGTCTTTCCACTTTAGTCTTTCCACTATAGTCTGTCCACTTTAGTCTTTCCACTATTCTCTGTCCACTTTAGTCTTTCCACTATAGTCTCCACTTTATTCTGTCCACTACAGTCTTTCCAATATAGTCTTTCCACTATTGTCTCTCCACTTTAGTCTTTCCACTTTAGTCTTTCCACTTTAGTCTGTCCAGTTTAGTCTTTCCACTATAGTCTGTCCACTTTATTCTTCCCGCTGATCTCTTTCCACTTTAGTCTTTCCACTTTAGTCTTTCCACTATAGTCTCCACTTTATTCTGTCCACTACATTCTTTCCACTATAGTCGTTCCACTATAGTCTGTCCACTTTAGTCTTTCCACTTTAGTCTTTCCACTTTAGTCTGTCCACTTTAGTCTTTACACTATAGTCTGTCCACTTTAGTCTTTCCACTATAGTCTGTCCACTTTAGTCTTTCCACTTTAGTCTTTCCACTTTATTCTGTCCACTTCATTGTGTACACGTAAGTTTGTCCACTGAGTCTTTCCGCTTCAGTCTTTCCACTATAGTCTGTCCACTTTAGTCTTTCCACTTTAGTCTTTCCACTATAGTCTTTTCACTTCAGTCTGTCCACTTTAGTTTTTCCACTATAGTCTGTCCACTTTAGTCTTTCCACTATAGTCTTTCCACTTTAGTCTGTCCACTTAGTCTTTCCACTTCAGTCATTTCACTATAGTCTGTCCACTTTAGTCTTTCCACTATTCTCTGTCCACTTTAGTCTTTCCACTTTAGTCTTTCCATTGTAGTCTCCACTTTATTCTGTCCACTACAGTCTTTCCACTATGTCTTTCCACTATAGTCTGTCCACTTTAGTCTTTCCACTATTCTCTGTCCACTTTAGTCTTTCCACTATAGTCTCCACTTTATTCTGTCCACTACATTCTTTCCACTATAGTCTTCCCACTATAGTCTGTCCACTTTAGTCTTTCCACTATTCTCTTTCCACTTTAGTCTTTCCACTATAGTCTGTCCATTTTAGTCTATCCACTATTCTCTGTCCACTTTAGTCTTTCCACTATAGTCTTCACTTTATTCTGTCCACTAGAGTCTTTCCATTATAGTCTTTCCACTATAGTCTGTCCACTTTAGACTTTCCACTATTCTCTGTCCACTTTAGTCTTTCCACAATAGTCTTTCAACAATAGTCTCCACTTTATTCTGTCCACTACAGTCTTTCCACTATAGTCTTTCCACTATAGTCTGTCCACTTTAGTCTTTCCACTTTAGTCTTTCCACTTTAGTCTGTCCACTTTAGTCTTTCCACTATAGTCTGTCCACTTTAGTCTTTTCACTAATCTCTGTCCACTTTAGTCTTTCCACTTTAGTCTTTCCACTATAGTCTCCACTTTATTCTGTCCACTACATTCTTTCCACTATAGTCTTTCCACTATAGTCTGTCCACTTTAGTCTTTCCACTTTAGTCTTTCCACTTTAGTCTGTCCACTTTAGTCTTTACACTATAGTCTGTCCACTTTAGTCTTTCCACTATAGTCTGTCCACTTTAGTCTTTCCACTTTAGTCTTTCCACTTTAGTCTTTCCACTATAGTCTTTCCACTATAGTCTGTCCACTTTAGTCTTTCCACTACTCTCTGTCCACTTTAGTCTTTCCACTATAGTCTCCACTTTATTCTGTCCACTACAGTCTTTCCACTATAGTCTTTCCACTATTGTCTGTCCACTTTAGTCTTTCCACTTTAGTCTCTCCACTATAGTCTCCACTTTATTCTGTCCACTACAGTCTTTCCACATTAGTCTTTCCACTATTCTCTGTCCACTTTAGTCTTTCCACTTTAGACTTTCCACTATAGTCTCCACATTATTCTGTCCACTACAGTCTTTCCACTATAGTCTTTCCACTATAGTCTGTCCACTTTAGTCTTTCCACTTTAGTCTGTCCACTTTAGTCTTTCCACTATAGTCTTTCCACTATAGTCTGTCCACTTTAGTCTTTCCACTTTAGTCTTTCCACTTTAGTCTTTCCACTTTAGTCTTTCCACTATAGTCTGTCCACTATAGTCTTTCCACTTTAGTCTTTCCGCTTTAGTCTCTCCACTTAGTCTTTCCACTTCAGTCTTTCCAATAGAGTCTGTCCACTTTAGTCTTTCCACTTTAGTCTGTCCACTTTAGTCTTTCCACTATAGTCTTTCCACTATAGTCTGTACACTTTAGTCTTTCCACTTTAGTCTTTCCACTTTAGTCTTTCCACTTTAGTCTTTCCACTATAGTCTGTCCACTTTAGTTTTTCCACTTTAGTCTTTCCACTTTAGTCTGTCCACTTTAGTCTTTCCACTATAGTCTGTCCACTATAGTCTTTCCACTTTAGTCATTTCCAGTATCGTCTGTCCACTTTAGTCTTTCCACTTTAGTCTTTCCACTTTAGTGTGTCCACTTTAGTCTTTCCACTATAGTCTGTCCACTTTAGTCTTTCCACTTTAGTCTTTCCACTTTAGTCTGTCCACTTTAGTCTTTCCACCATAGTCTTTCCACTATAGTCTGTCCACTTTAGTTTTTCCACTTTAGTCTTTCCACTTTAGTCTGTCCACTTTAGTCTTTCCACTATAGTCTGTCCACTATAGTCTTTCCACTTTAGTCATTTCCACTATCGTCTGTCCACTTTAGTCTTTCCACTTTAGTCTTTCCACTTTAGTGTGTCCACTTTAGTCTTTCCACTATAGTCCGTCCACTTTAGTCTTTCCATTATAGTCTGTCCACTTTAGTCTTTCCACTTTAGTCTTTCCACTTTAGTCTTTCCACTATAGTCTGTCCACTTTAGTCTTTCCACTATTCTCTGTCCACTTTAGTCTTTCCACTATAGTCTCCACTTTATTCTGTCCACTACAGTCTTTCCAATATAGTCTTTCCACTATAGTCTCTCCACTTTAGTCTGTCCACTTTAGTCTTTACACTATAGTCTGTCCACTTTAGTCTTTCCACTATAGTCTGTCCACTATAGTCTGTCCACTTTAGTCTTTCCACTTTAGTCTTTCCACTTTATTCTGTCCACTTCATTGTGTACACTTAAGTTTGTCCACTGAGTCTTTCCGCTTCAGTCTTTCCACTATAGTCTGTCCACTTTAGTCTTTCCACTTTAGTCTTTCCACTATAGTCTTTTCACTTCAGTCTGTCCACTTTAGTCTTTCCACTATAGTCTGTCCACTTTAGTCTTTCCACTATAGTCTTTCCACTTTAGTCTGTCCACTTAGTCTTTCCACTTCAGTCATTTCACTATAGTCTGTCCACTTTAGTCTTTCCACTATTCTCTGTCCACTTTAGTCTTTCCACTTTAGTCTTTCCATTGTAGTCTACACTTTATTCTGTCCACTACAGTCTTTCCACTATGTCTTTCCACTATAGTCTGTCCACTTTAGTCTTTCCACTATTCTCTGTCCACTTTAGTCTTTCCACTATAGTCTCCACTTTATTCTGTCCACTACATTCTTTCCACTATAGTCTTTCCACTATAGTCTGTCCACTTTAGTCTTTCCACTATTCTCTTTCCACTTTAGTCTTTCCACTATAGTCTGTCCATTTTAGTCTATCCACTATTCTCTGTCCCCTTTAGTCTTTCCACTATAGTCTCCACTTTATTCTGTCCACTAGAGTCTTTCCATTATAGTCTTTCCACTATAGTCTGTCCACTTTAGTCTTTCCACTATTCTCTGTCCACTTTAGTCTTTCCACTTTAGTCTTTCCATTGTAGTCTACACTTTATTCTGTCCACTACAGTCTTTCCACTATGTCTTTCCACTATAGTCTGTCCACTTTAGTCTTTCCACTATTCTCTGTCCACTTTAGTCTTTCCACTATAGTCTCCACTTTATTCTGTCCACTACATTCTTTCCACTATAGTCTTTCCACTATTGTCTGTCCACTTTAGTCTTTCCACTATTCTCTTTCCACTTTAGTCTTTCCACTATAGTCTGTCCATTTTAGTCTATCCACTATTCTCTGTCCCCTTTAGTCTTTCCACTATAGTCTCCACTTTATTCTGTCCACTAGAGTCTTTCCATTATAGTCTTTCCACTATAGTCTGTCCACTTTAGTCTTTCCACTATTCTCTGTCCACTTTAGTCTTTCCACTATAGTCTCCACTTTATTATGTCCACTACAGTCTTTCCACTATAGTCTTTCCACTATAGTCTGTCCATTTTAGTCTTTCCACTTTAGTTTTTCCACTTTAGTCTGTCCACTTTAGTCTTTCCACTATAGTCTGTCCACTTTAGTCTTTCCACTTTAGTCTTTCCACTTTATTCTGTCCACTTCAGTCTGTACACTTTAGTCTGTCCAATGAGTCTTTCCACTATAGTCTGTCCACTTTAGTCTTTCCACTTTAGTCTTTCCACTTTAGTCTTTCCACTATAGTCTTTCCAATATAGTCTGTCCACTTTAGTCTTTCCACTATAGTCTCCACTTTATTCTGTCCACTACAGTCTTTCCACTATAGTCTTTCCACTATAGTCTGTCCACTTTAGTCTTTCCACGATTATCTGTCCACTTTAGTCTTCCCACTATAGTCTGTCCACTTTGGTCTTTCCACTATTCTCTGTCCACTTTTGTCTTTCCACTATAGTCTCCACTGTATTATGTCCACTACAGTCTTTCCACTATAGTCTTTCCACTATAGTCTGTCCACTTTAGTCTTTCCACTATAGTCTCATCTTTATTCTGTCCACTACAGTCTTTCCACTATAGTCTTTCCACTATAGTCTGTCCACTTTAGTCTTTCCACTTTAGTTTTTCCACTTTAGTCTGTCCACTTTAGTCTTTCCACGACTGTCTGTCCACTGTAGTCTTTCCACTTTATTCTGTCCACTTCAGTGTGTAAACTTTAGTCTTTCCACTTTAGTCTTTCCACTATAGTCTGTCCACTATAGTCTTTCCACTTTAGTCTTTCCGCTTTAGTCTGTCCACTTAGTCTTTCCACTTCAGTCTTTCCAATAGAGTCTGTCCACTTTAGTCTTTCCACTTAGTCTTTCCACTAGAGTCGGTCCACTTTAGTATTTCCAGTTAGTCTGTCCACTTTAGTCTTTCCACTTTAGTCATTTCCACTATAGTCTGTCCACTTTAGTCTTTCCACTTTAGTCTGTCCACTTTAGTCTTTCCACTATAGTCTGTCCACTTTAGTCTTTTCACTAATCTCTGTCCACTTAAGTCTGTCCACTTTAGTCTTTCCACTTAGTCTTTCCACTAGAGTCGGTCCACTTTAGTATTTCCAGTTAGTCTGTCCACTTTAGTCTTTCCAATTTAGTCATTTCCACTATAGTCTGTCCACTTTAGTCTTTCCACTTTAGTCTGTCCACTTTAGTCTTTCCACTATAGTCTGTCCACTTTAGTCTTTTCACTAATCTCTGTCCACTTTAGTCTTTCCACTTTAGTCTTTCCACTTTAGTCTTTCCACTTTAGTCTGTCCACTTTAGTCTTTCCACTTTAGTCTTTCCACTTTAGCCTGTCCACTTTAGTCTTTCCACTATAGTCTTTCCACTATAGTCTGTCCACTTTAGTTTTTCCACTTTAGTCTTTCCACTTTATTCTGTCCACTTTAGTCTTTCCACTACAGTCTGTCCACTATAGTCTTTCCACTTTAGTCTTTCCGCTTTAGTCTGTCCACTTAGTCTTTCCACTTCAGTCTGTCCACTTTAGTCTTTCCACTTTAGTCATTTCCACTATCGTCTGTCCACTTTAGTCTTTCCACTTTAGTCTTTCCACTTTAGTGTGTCCACTTTAGTCTTTCCACTATAGTCTGTCCACTTTAGTCTTTCCACTATAGTCTGTCCACTTTAGTCTTTTCACTTTAGTCTTTCCTTTTTAGTCTTTCCACTATAGTCTGTCCACTTTAGTCTTTCCACTATAGTCTCCACTTTATTCTGTCCACTACGGTCTTTCCAATATAGTCTTTCCACTATAGTCTCTCCACTTTAGTCTTTCCACTTTAGTCTTTCCACTTTAGTCTGTCCACTTTAGTCTTTCCACTATAGTCTGTCCACTATAGTCTTTCCACTTTAGTCATTTCCAGTATCGTCTGTCCACTTTAGTCTTTCCACTTTAGTCTTTCCACTTTAGTGTGTCCACTTTAGTCTTTCCACTATAGTCTGTCCACTTTAGTCTTTCCACTTTAGTCTGTCCACTTTAGTCTTTCCACTATAGTCTGTCCACTTTAATCTTTCCGCTATTCTCTTTCCACTTTAGTCTTTCGACTTTAGTCTTTCCACTTTAGTCTTTCCACTATAGTCTCCACTTTATTCTGTCCACTACATTCTTTCCACTATAGTCTTTCCACTATAGTCTGTCCACTTTAGTCTTTTCACTTTAGTCTTTCCTTTTTAGTCTTTCCACTATAGTCTGTCCACTTTAGTCTTTCCACTATAGTCTCCACTTTATTCTGTCCACTACGGTCTTTCCAATATAGTCTTTCCACTATAGTCTCTCCACTTTAGTCTTTCCACTTTAGTCTTTCCACTTTAGTCTGTCCACTTTAGTCTTTCCACTATAGTCTGTCCACTATAGTCTTTCCACTTTAGTCATTTCCAGTATCGTCTGTCCACTTTAGTCTTTCCACTTTAGTCTTTCCACTTTAGTCTGTCCACTTTAGTCTTTCCACTTTAGTCTGTCCACTTTAGTCTTTCCACTATAGTCTCCACTTAATTCTGTCCACTATAGTCTTTCCACTATAGTCTGTCCACTTTAGTCTTTCCACGATTATCTGTCCACTTTAGTCTTTCCACTATATTCTGTCCACTTTAGTCTTTCCACTATTCTCTGTCCACTTTTGTCTTTCCACTATAGTCTCCACTTTATTATGTCCACTACAGTCTTTCCACTATAGTCTTTCCACTATAGTCTGTCCACTTTAGTCTTTCCACTATAGTCTCCACTTTATTCTGTCCACTACAGTCTTTCCACTATAGTCTTTCCAATATAGTCTGTCCACTTTAGTCTTTCCACTTTAGTTTTTCCACTTTAGTCTGTCCACTTTAGTCTTTCCACGACTGTCTGTCCACTTTAGTCTTTCCACTTTAGTCTGTCCACTTTAGTCTTTTCACTAATCTCTGTCCACTTTAGTCTTTCCACTTTAGTCTTTCCACAATAGTCTCCACTTTATTCTGTCCACTACAGTCTTTCCACTATAGTCTTTCCACTATAGTCCGTCCACTTTAGTCTTTCCAATTTAGTCTGTCCACTTTAGTCTTTCCACTATAGTCTTTCCACTATAGTCTGTCCACTTTAGTCTTTCCACTTTAGTCTTTCCACTTTAGTCTTTCCACTTTAGTCTGTCAACTTTAGTCTTTCCACTTTAGTCTTTCCACTATAGTCTCCACTTTATTCTGTCCACGACAGTCTTTCCACTATAGTCTTTCCACTATAGTCTGTCCACTTTAGTCTTTCCACTTTAGTCTTTCCACTTTAGTCTGTCCACTTTAGTCTTTCCACTATAGTCTTTCCACTATATTCTGTCCACTTTAGTCTTTCCACTTTAGTCTTTCCACTTTAGTCTGTCCACTTTAGTCTTTCCACTATAGTCTGTCCACTATAGTCTTTCCACTTTAGTCTTTCCGCTTTAGTCTGTCCACTAGGTCTTTCCACTTCAGTCTGTCCACTTTAGTCTTTCCACTTTAGTCATTTCCACTATCGTCTGTCCACTTTAGTCTTTCCACTTTAGTCTTTCCACTTTAGTGTGTCCACTTTAGTCTTTCCACTATAGTCTGTCCAGTTTAGTTTTTCCACTATAGTCTGTCCACTTTAGTCTTTCCACTCTAGTCTTTCCACTTTAGTCTTTCCACTATAGTCTGTCCACTTTAGTCTTTCCACTATTCTCTGTCCACTTTAGTCTCTCGACTATAGTCTCCAGTTTATTCTGTCCACTACAGTCTTTCCAATATAGTCTTTCCACTATAGTCACTCCACTTTAGTCTTTCCACTTTAGTCTTTCCACTATAGTCTCCACTTTATTCTGTCCACTACAGTCTTTCCAATATAGTCTTTCCACTATAGTCACTCCACTTTAGTCTTTCCACTTTAGTCTTTCCACTATAGTCTCCACTTTATTCTGTCCACTACATTCTTTCCACTATAGTCGTTCCACTATAGGCTGTCCACTTTAGTCTTTCCACTTTAGTCTTTCCACTTTAGTCTGTCCACTTTAGTCTTTACACTATAGTCTGTCCACTTTAGTCTTTCCAATATAGTCTGTCCACTTTAGTCTTTCCACTTTAGTCTTTCCACTTTATTCTGTCCACTTCATTGTGTACACTTTAGTTTGTCCACTGAGTCTTTTCACTTCAGTCTTTCCACTATAGTCTGTCCACTTTAGTCTTTCCACTTTAGTCTTTCCACTATAGTCTTTTCACTTCAGTCTGTCCACTTTAGTCTTTCCACTATAGTCTGTCCACTTTAGTCTTTCCACTATAGTCTTTCCACTATAGTCTGTCCACTTTAGTCTTTCCACTATAGTCTTTCCACTATAGTCTGTCCACTTTAGTCTTTCCACTTAAGTCTTTCCACTTTAGTCCGTCCACTTTAGTCTTTCCACTATAGTCTGTCCACTATAGTCTTTCCACTTTAGTCTTTCCGCTTTAGTCTGTCCACTAGGTCTTTCCACTTCAGTCTGTCCACTTTAGTCTTTCCACTTTAGTCATTTCCACTATCGTCTGTCCACTTTAGTCTTTCCACTTTAGTTTTTCCACTTTAGTTTTTCCACTTTAGTGTGTCCACTTTAGTCTTTCCACTATAGTCTGTCCAGTTTAGTCTTTCCACTATAGTCTGTCCACTTTAGTCTTTCCACTTTAGTCTTTCCACTTTAGTCTTTCCACTATAGTCTGTCCACTTTAGTCTTTCCACTATTCTCTGTCCACTTTAGTCTCTCCACTATAGTCTCCAGTTTATTCTGTCCACTACAGTCTTTCCAATATAGTCTTTCCACTATAGTCACTCCACTTTAGTCTTTCCACTTTAGTCTTTCCACTTTAGTCTGTTCAATTTAGTCTTTCCACTATAGTCTGTCCACTTTATTCTTTCCACTATTCTCTTTTCACTTTAGTCTTTCCACTTTAGTCTTTCCACTTTAGTCTTTCCACTATATTCTCCACTTTATTCTGTCCACTACATTCTTTCCACTATAGTCGTTCCACTATAGGCTGTCCACTTTAGTCTTTCCACTTTAGTCTTTCCACTTTAGTCTGTCCACTTTAGTCTTTACACTATAGTCTGTCCACTTTAGTCTTTCCAATATAGTCTGTCCACTTTAGTCTTTCCACTTTAGTCTTTCCACTTTATTCTGTCCACTTCATTGTGTACACTTTAGTTTGTCCACTGAGTCTTTCCACTTCAGTCTTTCCACTATAGTCTGTCCACTTTAGTCTTTCCACTTTAGTCTTTCCACTATAGTCTTTTCACTTCAGTCTGTCCACTTTAGTCTTTCCACTATAGTCTGTCCACTTTAGTCTTTCCACTATAGTCTTTCCACTATAGTCTGTCCACTTTAGTCTTTCCACTTTAGTCTTTCCACTTTAGTCCGTCCACTTTAGTCTTTCCACTATAGTCTGTCCACTATAGTCTTTCCACTTTAGTCTTTCCGCTTTAGTCTTTCCACTAGGTCTTTCCACTTCAGTCTGTCCACTTTAGTCTTTCCACTTTAGTCATTTCAACTATCGTCTGTCCACTTTAGTCTTTCCACTTTAGTTTTTCCACTTTAGTGTGTCCACTTTAGTCTTTCCACTATAGTCTGTCCAGTTTAGTCTTTCCACTATAGTCTGTCCACTTTAGTCTTTCCACTTTAGTCTTTCCACTTTAGTCTTTCCACTATAGTCTGTCCACTTTAGTCTTTCCACTATAGTCTTTCCACTATAGTCTGTTCACTTTAGTCTTTCCACTTTAGTCTTTCCACTTTAGTCCGTCCACTTTAGTCTTTCCACTATAGTCTGTCCACTATAGTCTTTCCACTTTAGTCTTTCCGCTTTAGTCTGTCCACTAGGTCTTTCCACTTCAGTCTGTCCACTTTAGTCTTTCCACTTTAGTCTTTCCACTTTAGTCTGTTCAATTTAGTCTTTCCACTATAGTCTGTCCACTTTATTCTTTCCACTATTCTCTTTCCACTTTAGTCTTTCCACTTTTGTCTTTCCACTATAGTCTCCACTTTATTCTGTCCACTACATTCTTTCCACTATAGTCGTTCCACTATAGGCTGTCCACTTTAGTCTTTCCACTTTAGTCTTTCCACTTTAGTCTGTCAACTTTAATCTTTACACTATAGTCTGTCCACTTTAGTCTTTCCACTATAGTCTGTCCACTTTAGTCTTTCCACTTTAGTCTTTCCACTCTATTCTGTCCACTTCATTGTGTACACTTTAGTTTGTCCACTGAGTCTTTCCACTTCAGTCTTTCCACTATTGTCTGTCCACTTTAGTCTTTCCACTTTAGTCTTTCCACTATAGTCTTTTCACTTCAGTCTGTCCACTTTAGTCTTTCCACTATAGTCTGTCCACTTTAGTCTTTCCACTATAGTCTTTCCACTCTTCTCTGTCCACTTTAGTCTTTCCACTTTAGTCTTTCCATTATAGTCTCCACTTTATTCTGTCCACTACAGCCTTTCCACTATGTCTTTCCACTATAGTCTTTCCACTTTAGTCTTTCCACTATTCTCTGTCCACTTTAGTCTTTCCACTTTAGTCTTTCCACTTTAGTCTTTCCACTTTAGTCTGTTCACTTTAGTCTTTCCACTATAGTCTGTCCACTTTATTCTTTCCACTATTCTCTTTCCACTTTAGTCTTTCCACTTTAGTCTTTCCACTTTAGTCTTTCCACTATAGTCTCCACTTTATTCTGTCCACTACATTCTTTCCACTATAGTCGTTCCACTATAGGCTGTCCACTTTAGTCTTTCCACTTTAGTCTTTCCACTTTAGTCTGTCCACTTTAGTCTTTACACTATAGTCTGTCCACTTTAGTCTTTCCACTATAGTCTGTCCACTTTAGTCTTTCCACTTTAGTCTTTCCACTTTATTCTGTCCACTTCATTGTGTACACTTTAGTTTGTCCACTGAGTCTTTCCACTTCAGTCTTTCCACTATAGTCTGTCCACTTTAGTCTTTCCACTTTAGTCTTTCCACTATAGTCTTTCACTTCAGTCTGTCCACTTTAGTCTTTCCACTATAGTCTGTCCACTTTAGTCTTTCCACTATAGTCTTTCCACTATTCTCTGTCCACTTTAGTCTTTCCACTTTAGTCTTTCCATTATAGTCTCCACTTTATTCTGTCCACTACAGTCTTTCCACTATGTCTTTCCACTATAGTCTGTCCACTTTAGTCTTTCCACTATTCTCTGTCCACTTTAGTCTTTCCACTATAGTCTCCACTTTATTCTGTCCACTACATTCTTTCCACTATAGTCTTTCCACTATAGTCTGTCCACTTTAGTCTTTCCACTATTCTCTGTCCACTTTAGTCTTTCCACTATAGTCTGTCCACTTTAGTCTTTCCACTATTCTCTGTCCACTTTAGTCTTTCCCCTATAGTCCGTCCACTTTAGTCTATCCACTATTCTCTGTCCACTTAATCTTTCCACTATAGTCTCCACTTTATTCTGTCCACTATAGTCTTTCCATTATAGTCTTTCCACTATAGTCTGTCCACTTTAGTCTTTCCACTATTCTCTGTCCACTTTAGTCTTTCCACTATAGTCTCCACTTCGTTATGTCTACTACAGTATTTCCACTATAGTCTTTCCACTATAGTCTGTCCACTTTAGTCTTTCCACTATAGTCTGTCCACTTTAGTCTTTCCACTATAGTCTCCACTTTATTCTGTCCACTACATTCTTTCCACTATAGTCTTTCCACTATAGTCTGTCCACTTTAGTCTTTCCACTATTCTCTCTCCACTTTAGTCTTTCCACTATAGTCTGTCCACTTTAGTCTATCCACTATTCTCTGTCCACTTTAGTCTTTCCACTATAGTCTCCACTTTATTCTGTCCACTAGAGTCTTTCCATTATAGTCTTTCCACTATAGTCTGTCCACTTTAGTCTTTCCACTATTCTCTGTCCACTTTAGTCTTTCCACTATAGTCTCCACTTTATTCTGTCCACTACAGTCTTTCCAATATAGTCTTTCCACTATAGTCTCTCCACTTTAGTCTTTCCACTTTAGTCTTTCCACTTTAGTCTGTCCACTTTAGTCTTTCCACTATAGTCTGTCCACTTTATTCTTTCCGCTATTCTCTTTCCACTTTAGTCTTTCCACTTTAGTCTTTCCATTATAGTCTCCACTTTATTCTGTCCACTACAGTCTTTCCAATATAGTCTTTCCACTATAGTCTCTCCACTTTAGTCTTTCCACTTTAGTCTTTCCACTTTAGTCTTTCCAGTTTATTCTGTCAACTTAGTCTTTCCACTTCAGTCTGTCCACTTTAGTCTTTCCACTTTAGTCATTTCCACTATCGTCTGTCCACTTTAGTCTTTCCACTATAGTCTGTCCACTTTAGTCTTTCCACTATAGTCTTTCCACTATTCTCTGTCCACTTTAGTCTTTCCACTTTAGTCTTTCCATTATAGTCTCCACTTTATTCTGTCCACTACAGCCTTTCCACTATGTCTTTCCACTATAGTCTTTCCACTTTAGTCTTTCCACTATTCTCTGTCCACTTTAGTCTTTCCACTTTAGTCTTTCCACTTTAGTCTTTCCACTTTAGTCTGTTCACTTTAGTCTTTCCACTATAGTCTGTCCACTTTATTCTTTCCACTATTCTCTTTCCACTTTAGTCTTTCCACTTTAGTCTTTCCACTTTAGTCTTTCCACTATAGTCTCCACTTTATTCTGTCCACTACATTCTTTCCACTATAGTCGTTCCACTATAGGCTGTCCACTTTAGTCTTTCCACTTTAGTCTTTCCACTTTAGTCTGTCCACTTTAGTCTTTACACTATAGTCTGTCCACTTTAGTCTTTCCACTATAGTCTGTCCACTTTAGTCTTTCCACTTTAGTCTTTCCACTTTATTCTGTCCACTTCATTGTGTACACTTTAGTTTGTCCACTGAGTCTTTCCACTTCAGTCTTTCCACTATAGTCTGTCCACTTTAGTCTTTCCACTTTAGTCTTTCCACTATAATCTTTTCACTTCAGTCTGTCCACTTTAGTCTTTCCACTATAGTCTGTCCACTTTAGTCTTTCCACTATAGTCTTTCCACTATTCTCTGTCCACTTTAGTCTTTCCACTTTAGTCTTTCCATTATAGTCTCCACTTTATTCTGTCCACTACAGTCTTTCCACTATGTCTTTCCACTATAGTCTGTCCACTTTAGTCTTTCCACTATTCTCTGTCCACTTTAGTCTTTCCACTATAGTCTCCACTTTATTCTGTCCACTACATTCTTTCATCTATAGTCTTTCCACTATAGTCTGTCCACTTTAGTCTTTCCACTATTCTCTGTCCACTTTAGTCTTTCCACTATAAACTGTCCACTTTAGTCTTTCCACTATTCTCTGTCCACTTTAGTCTTTCCCCTATAGTCCGTCCACTTTAGTCTATCCACTATTCTCTGTCCACTTAATCTTTCCACTATAGTCTCCACTTTATTCTGTCCACTATAGTCTTTCCATTATAGTCTTTCCACTATAGTCTGTCCACTTTAGTCTTTCCACTATTCTCTGTCCACTTTGGTCTTTCCACTATAGTCTCCACTTCGTTATGTCCACTACAGTATTTCCACTATAGTCTTTCCACTATAGTCTGTCCACTTTAGTCTTTCCACTATAGTCTGTCCACTTTAGTCTTTCCACTATAGTCTCCACTTTATTCTGTCCACTACATTCTTTCCACTATAGTCTGTCCACTTTAGTCTTTCCACTATTCTCTCTCCACTTTAGTCTTTCCACTATAGTCTGTCCACTTTAGTCTATCCACTATTCTCTGTCCACTTTAGTCTTTCCACTATAGTCTCCACTTTATTCTGTCCACTAGAGTCTTTCCATTATAGTCTTTCCACTATAGTCTGTCCACTTTAGTCTTTCCACTATTCTCTGTCCACTTTAGTCTTTCCACTATAGTCTCCACTTTATTCTGTCCACTACAGTCTTTCCAATATAGTCTTTCCACTATAGTCTCTCCACTTGAGTCTTTCCACTTTAGTCTTTCCACTTTAGTTTGTCCACTTTAGTCTTTCCACTATAGTCTGTCCACTGTATTCTTTCCGCTATTCTCTTTCCACTTTAGTCTTTCCATTATAGTCTCCACTTTATTCTGTCCACTACAGTCTTTCCAATATAGTCTTTCCACTATAGTCTCTCCACTTTAGTCTTTCCACTTTAGTCTTTCCACTTTAGTCTTTCCACTTTATTCTGTCCACTTAGTCTTTCCACTTCAGTCTGTCCACTTTAGTCTTTCCACTTTAGTCATTTCCACTATCGTCTGTCCACTTTAGTCTTTCCACTTTAGTCTTTCCACTTTAGTGTGTCCACTTTAGTCTGTCCACTATAGTCTGTCCACTTTAGTCTTTCCACTATAGTCTGTCCACTTTAGTCTTTCCACTTTAGTCCTTCCTTTTTAGTCTTTCCACTATAGTCTGTCCACTTTAGTCTTTCCACTATAGTCTCCACTTTATTCTGTCCACTACAGTCTTTCCAATATAGTCTTTCCACTATAGTCTCTCCACTTTAGTCTTTCCACTTTAGTCTTTCCACTTTAGTCTGTCCACTTTAGTCTTTCCACTATAGTCTGTCCACTTTATTCTTTCCGCTATTCTCTTTCCACTTTAGTCTTTCCACTTTAGTCTTTCCACTATAGTCTCCACTTTATTCTGTCCACTACATTCTTTCCACTATAGTCGTTCCACTATAGTCTGTCCACTTTAAGTCTTTCCACTTTAGACTTTCCACTTTAGTCTGTCCACTTTAGTCTTTCCACTATAGTCTGTCCACTTTAGTCTTTCCACTTTAGTCTTTCCACTTTATTCTGTCCACTTCATTGTGTACACTTTAGTTTGTCCACTGAGTCTTTCCGCTTCAGTCTTTCCACTATAGTCTTTCCACTATAGTCTTTTCACTTCAGTCTGTCCACTTTAGTCTTTCCACTATAGTCTGTCCACTTTAGTCTTTCCACTATATTCTTTCCACTTTAGTCTGTCCACTTAGTCTGTCCACTTCAGTCATTTCACTATAGTCTGTCCACTTTAGTCTTTCGACTATTCTCTGTCCACTTTAGTCTTTCCACTTTAGTCTTTCCATTATAGTCTCCACTTTATTCTGTCCACTACAGTCTTTCCACTATTTCTTTCCACTATAGTCTTTCCACTTTAGTCTTTCCACTATTCTCTCTCCACTTTAGTCTTTCCACTATAGTCTGTCCACTTTAGTCTATCCACTATTCTCTGTCCACTTTAGTCTTTCCACTATAGTCTCCACTTTATTCTGTCCACTAGAGTCTTTCCATTATAGTCTTTCCACTATAGTCTGTCCACTTTAGTCTTTCCACTATTCTCTGTCCACTTTAGTCTTTCCACTATAGTCTCCACTTAATTCTGTCCACTACAGTCTTTCCACTATAGTTTTTCCACTATAGTCTGTCCACTTTAGTCTTTCCACTTTAGTTTTTCCGCTTTTGTCTGTCCACTTTAGTCTTTCCACTATAGTCTGTCCACTTTAGTCTTTCCACTTTAGTCTTTCCACTTTATTCTGTCCACTTCAGTGTGTACACTTTAGTCTGTCCAATGAGTCTTTCCACTTCAGTCTTTCCACTATAGTCTGTCCACTTTAGTCTTTCCACTTTAGTCTTTCCACTATAGTCTCCACTTTATTCTGTCCACTACATTCTTTCAACTTTAGTCTTTCCACTATCCTCTGTCCACTTTAGTCTTTCCACTATAGTCTCCACTTTATTCTGTCCACTACAGTCTTTCCACTATAGTCTTTCCACTATAGTCTGTCCACTTTAGTCTTTCCACGATTATCTGTCCACTTTAGTCTTTCCACTATAGTCTGTCCACTTTAGTCTTTCCACTATTCTCTGTCCACTTTTGTCTTTCCACTATAGTCTCCACTTTATTATGTCCACTACAGTCTTTCCACTATAGTCTTTCCACTATAGTCTGTCCACTTTAGTCTTTCCACTATAGTCTCCACTTTATTCTGTCCACTACAGTCTTTCCACTATAGTCTTTCCACTATAGTCTGTGCACTTTAGTCTTTCCACATTAGTTTTTCCACTTTAGTCTGTCCACTTTAGTCTTTCCACGACTGTCTGTCCACTTTAGTCTTTCCACTTTAGTCTGCTCACTTTAGTCTTTTCACTAATCTCTGTCCACTTTAGTCTTTCCACTTTAGTCTTTCCACAATAGTCCCCACTTTATTCTGTCCACTACAGTCTTTCCACTATAGTCTTTCCACTATAGTCCGTCCACTTTAGTCTTTCCACTTCAGCCTTTCCAATTTAGTCTGTCCACTTTAGTCTTTCCACTATAGTCTTTCCACTATAGTCTGTCCACTTTAGTCTTTCCACTTTAGTCTTTCCACTTTAGTCTTTCCACTTTAGTCTGTCAACTTTAGTCTTTCCACTTTAGTCTTTCCACTATAGTCTCCACTTTATTCTGTCCACTACAGTCTTTCCACTATAGTCTGTCCACTTTAGTCTTTCCACTTTAATCTTTCCACTTTAGTCTGTCCACTTTAGTCTTTCCACTATAGTCTTTCCACTATAGTCTGTCCACTTTAGTCTTTCCACTTTAGTCTTTCCACTTTAGTCTGTCCACTTTAGTCTTTCCACTATAGTCTGTCCACTATAGTCTTTCCACTTTAGTATTTCCGCTTTAGTCTGTCCACTAGGTCTTTCCACTTCAGTCTGTCCACTTTAGTCTTTCCACTTTAGTCATTTCCACTATCGTCTGTCCACTTTAGTCTTTCCACTTTAGTCTTTCCACTATAGTCTTTTCACTTCAGTCTGTCCACTTTAGTCTTTCCACTATAGTCTGTCCACTTTAGTCTTTCCACTATAGTCTTTCCACTATAGTCTGTCCACTTTAGTCTTTCCACTATAGTCTTTCCACTATAGTCTGTCCACTTTAGTCTTTCCACTTAAGTCTTTCCACTTTAGTCCGTCCACTTTAGTCTTTCCACTATAGTCTGTCCACTATAGTCTTTCCACTTTAGTCTTTCCGCTTTAGTCTGTCCACTAGGTCTTTCCACTTCAGTCTGTCCACTTTAGTCTTTCCACTTTAGTCATTTCCACTATCGTCTGTCCACTTTAGTCTTTCCACTTTAGTTTTTCCACTTTAGTTTTTCCACTTTAGTGTGTCCACTTTAGTCTTTCCACTATAGTCTGTCCAGTTTAGTCTTTCCACTATAGTCTGTCCACTTTAGTCTTTCCACTTTAGTCTTTCCACTTTAGTCTTTCCACTATAGTCTGTCCACTTTAGTCTTTCCACTATTCTCTGTCCACTTTAGTCTCTCCACTATAGTCTCCAGTTTATTCTGTCCACTACAGTCTTTCCAATATAGTCTTTCCACTATAGTCACTCCACTTTAGTCTTTCCACTTTAGTCTTTCCACTTTAGTCTGTTCAATTTAGTCTTTCCACTATAGTCTGTCCACTTTATTCTTTCCACTATTCTCTTTTCACTTTAGTCTTTCCACTTTAGTCTTTCCACTTTAGTCTTTCCACTATATTCTCCACTTTATTCTGTCCACTACATTCTTTCCACTATAGTCGTTCCACTATAGGCTGTCCACTTTAGTCTTTCCACTTTAGTCTTTCCACTTTAGTCTGTCCACTTTAGTCTTTACACTATAGTCTGTCCACTTTAGTCTTTCCAATATAGTCTGTCCACTTTAGTCTTTCCACTTTAGTCTTTCCACTTTATTCTGTCCACTTCATTGTGTACACTTTAGTTTGTCCACTGAGTCTTTCCACTTCAGTCTTTCCACTATAGTCTGTCCACTTTAGTCTTTCCACTTTAGTCTTTCCACTATAGTCTTTTCACTTCAGTCTGTCCACTTTAGTCTTTCCACTATAGTCTGTCCACTTTAGTCTTTCCACTATAGTCTTTCCACTATAGTCTGTCCACTTTAGTCTTTCCACTTTAGTCTTTCCACTTTAGTCCGTCCACTTTAGTCTTTCCACTATAGTCTGTCCACTATAGTCTTTCCACTTTAGTCTTTCCGCTTTAGTCTTTCCACTAGGTCTTTCCACTTCAGTCTGTCCACTTTAGTCTTTCCACTTTAGTCATTTCAACTATCGTCTGTCCACTTTAGTCTTTCCACTTTAGTTTTTCCACTTTAGTGTGTCCACTTTAGTCTTTCCACTATAGTCTGTCCAGTTTAGTCTTTCCACTATAGTCTGTCCACTTTAGTCTTTCCACTTTAGTCTTTCCACTTTAGTCTTTCCACTATAGTCTGTCCACTTTAGTCTTTCCACTATAGTCTTTCCACTATAGTCTGTTCACTTTAGTCTTTCCACTTTAGTCTTTCCACTTTAGTCCGTCCACTTTAGTCTTTCCACTATAGTCTGTCCACTATAGTCTTTCCACTTTAGTCTTTCCGCTTTAGTCTGTCCACTAGGTCTTTCCACTTCAGTCTGTCCACTTTAGTCTTTCCACTTTAGTCTTTCCACTTTAGTCTGTTCAATTTAGTCTTTCCACTATAGTCTGTCCACTTTATTCTTTCCACTATTCTCTTTCCACTTTAGTCTTTCCACTTTTGTCTTTCCACTATAGTCTCCACTTTATTCTGTCCACTACATTCTTTCCACTATAGTCGTTCCACTATAGGCTGTCCACTTTAGTCTTTCCACTTTAGTCTTTCCACTTTAGTCTGTCAACTTTAATCTTTACACTATAGTCTGTCCACTTTAGTCTTTCCACTATAGTCTGTCCACTTTAGTCTTTCCACTTTAGTCTTTCCACTCTATTCTGTCCACTTCATTGTGTACACTTTAGTTTGTCCACTGAGTCTTTCCACTTCAGTCTTTCCACTATTGTCTGTCCACTTTAGTCTTTCCACTTTAGTCTTTCCACTATAGTCTTTTCACTTCAGTCTGTCCACTTTAGTCTTTCCACTATAGTCTGTCCACTTTAGTCTTTCCACTATAGTCTTTCCACTCTTCTCTGTCCACTTTAGTCTTTCCACTTTAGTCTTTCCATTATAGTCTCCACTTTATTCTGTCCACTACAGCCTTTCCACTATGTCTTTCCACTATAGTCTTTCCACTTTAGTCTTTCCACTATTCTCTGTCCACTTTAGTCTTTCCACTTTAGTCTTTCCACTTTAGTCTTTCCACTTTAGTCTGTTCACTTTAGTCTTTCCACTATAGTCTGTCCACTTTATTCTTTCCACTATTCTCTTTCCACTTTAGTCTTTCCACTTTAGTCTTTCCAATTTAGTCTTTCCACTATAGTCTCCACTTTATTCTGTCCACTACATTCTTTCCACTATAGTCGTTCCACTATAGGCTGTCCACTTTAGTCTTTCCACTTTAGTCTTTCCACTTTAGTCTGTCCACTTTAGTCTTTACACTATAGTCTGTCCACTTTAGTCTTTCCACTATAGTCTGTCCACTTTAGTCTTTCCACTTTAGTCTTTCCACTTTATTCTGTCCACTTCATTGTGTACACTTTAGTTTGTCCACTGAGTCTTTCCACTTCAGTCTTTCCACTATAGTCTGTCCACTTTAGTCTTTCCACTTTAGTCTTTCCACTATAGTCTTTCACTTCAGTCTGTCCACTTTAGTCTTTCCACTATAGTCTGTCCACTTTAGTCTTTCCACTATAGTCTTTCCACTATTCTCTGTCCACTTTAGTCTTTCCACTTTAGTCTTTCCATTATAGTCTCCACTTTATTCTGTCCACTACAGTCTTTCCACTATGTCTTTCCACTATAGTCTGTCCACTTTAGTCTTTCCACTATTCTCTGTCCACTTTAGTCTTTCCACTATAGTCTCCACTTTATTCTGTCCACTACATTCTTTCCACTATAGTCTTTCCACTATAGTCTGTCCACTTTAGTCTTTCCACTATTCTCTGTCCACTTTAGTCTTTCCACTATAGTCTGTCCACTTTAGTCTTTCCACTATTCTCTGTCCACTTTAGTCTTTCCCCTATAGTCCGTCCACTTTAGTCTATCCACTATTCTCTGTCCACTTAATCTTTCCACTATAGTCTCCACTTTATTCTGTCCACTATAGTCTTTCCATTATAGTCTTTCCACTATAGTCTGTCCACTTTAGTCTTTCCACTATTCTCTGTCCACTTTAGTCTTTCCACTATAGTCTCCACTTCGTTATGTCTACTACAGTATTTCCACTATAGTCTTTCCACTATAGTCTGTCCACTTTAGTCTTTCCACTATAGTCTGTCCACTTTAGTCTTTCCACTATAGTCTCCACTTTATTCTGTCCACTACATTCTTTCCACTATAGTCTTTCCACTATAGTCTGTCCACTTTAGTCTTTCCACTATTCTCTCTCCACTTTAGTCTTTCCACTATAGTCTGTCCACTTTAGTCTATCCACTATTCTCTGTCCACTTTAGTCTTTCCACTATAGTCTCCACTTTATTCTGTCCACTAGAGTCTTTCCATTATAGTCTTTCCACTATAGTCTGTCCACTTTAGTCTTTCCACTATTCTCTGTCCACTTTAGTCTTTCCACTATAGTCTCCACTTTATTCTGTCCACTACAGTCTTTCCAATATAGTCTTTCCACTATAGTCTCTCCACTTTAGTCTTTCCACTTTAGTCTTTCCACTTTAGTCTGTCCACTTTAGTCTTTCCACTATAGTCTGTCCACTTTATTCTTTCCGCTATTCTCTTTCCACTTTAGTCTTTCCACTTTAGTCTTTCCATTATAGTCTCCACTTTATTCTGTCCACTACAGTCTTTCCAATATAGTCTTTCCACTATAGTCTCTCCACTTTAGTCTTTCCACTTTAGTCTTTCCACTTTAGTCTTTCCAGTTTATTCTGTCAACTTAGTCTTTCCACTTCAGTCTGTCCACTTTAGTCTTTCCACTTTAGTCATTTCCACTATCGTCTGTCCACTTTAGTCTTTCCACTATAGTCTGTCCACTTTAGTCTTTCCACTATAGTCTTTCCACTATTCTCTGTCCACTTTAGTCTTTCCACTTTAGTCTTTCCATTATAGTCTCCACTTTATTCTGTCCACTACAGCCTTTCCACTATGTCTTTCCACTATAGTCTTTCCACTTTAGTCTTTCCACTATTCTCTGTCCACTTTAGTCTTTCCACTTTAGTCTTTCCACTTTAGTCTTTCCACTTTAGTCTGTTCACTTTAGTCTTTCCACTATAGTCTGTCCACTTTATTCTTTCCACTATTCTCTTTCCACTTTAGTCTTTCCACTTTAGTCTTTCCACTTTAGTCTTTCCACTATAGTCTCCACTTTATTCTGTCCACTACATTCTTTCCACTATAGTCGTTCCACTATAGGCTGTCCACTTTAGTCTTTCCACTTTAGTCTTTCCACTTTAGTCTGTCCACTTTAGTCTTTACACTATAGTCTGTCCACTTTAGTCTTTCCACTATAGTCTGTCCACTTTAGTCTTTCCACTTTAGTCTTTCCACTTTATTCTGTCCACTTCATTGTGTACACTTTAGTTTGTCCACTGAGTCTTTCCACTTCAGTCTTTCCACTATAGTCTGTCCACTTTAGTCTTTCCACTTTAGTCTTTCCACTATAATCTTTTCACTTCAGTCTGTCCACTTTAGTCTTTCCACTATAGTCTGTCCACTTTAGTCTTTCCACTATAGTCTTTCCACTATTCTCTGTCCACTTTAGTCTTTCCACTTTAGTCTTTCCATTATAGTCTCCACTTTATTCTGTCCACTACAGTCTTTCCACTATGTCTTTCCACTATAGTCTGTCCACTTTAGTCTTTCCACTATTCTCTGTCCACTTTAGTCTTTCCACTATAGTCTCCACTTTATTCTGTCCACTACATTCTTTCATCTATAGTCTTTCCACTATAGTCTGTCCACTTTAGTCTTTCCACTATTCTCTGTCCACTTTAGTCTTTCCACTATAAACTGTCCACTTTAGTCTTTCCACTATTCTCTGTCCACTTTAGTCTTTCCCCTATAGTCCGTCCACTTTAGTCTATCCACTATTCTCTGTCCACTTAATCTTTCCACTATAGTCTCCACTTTATTCTGTCCACTATAGTCTTTCCATTATAGTCTTTCCACTATAGTCTGTCCACTTTAGTCTTTCCACTATTCTCTGTCCACTTTGGTCTTTCCACTATAGTCTCCACTTCGTTATGTCCACTACAGTATTTCCACTATAGTCTTTCCACTATAGTCTGTCCACTTTAGTCTTTCCACTATAGTCTGTCCACTTTAGTCTTTCCACTATAGTCTCCACTTTATTCTGTCCACTACATTCTTTCCACTATAGTCTGTCCACTTTAGTCTTTCCACTATTCTCTCTCCACTTTAGTCTTTCCACTATAGTCTGTCCACTTTAGTCTATCCACTATTCTCTGTCCACTTTAGTCTTTCCACTATAGTCTCCACTTTATTCTGTCCACTAGAGTCTTTCCATTATAGTCTTTCCACTATAGTCTGTCCACTTTAGTCTTTCCACTATTCTCTGTCCACTTTAGTCTTTCCACTATAGTCTCCACTTTATTCTGTCCACTACAGTCTTTCCAATATAGTCTTTCCACTATAGTCTCTCCACTTGAGTCTTTCCACTTTAGTCTTTCCACTTTAGTTTGTCCACTTTAGTCTTTCCACTATAGTCTGTCCACTGTATTCTTTCCGCTATTCTCTTTCCACTTTAGTCTTTCCATTATAGTCTCCACTTTATTCTGTCCACTACAGTCTTTCCAATATAGTCTTTCCACTATAGTCTCTCCACTTTAGTCTTTCCACTTTAGTCTTTCCACTTTAGTCTTTCCACTTTATTCTGTCCACTTAGTCTTTCCACTTCAGTCTGTCCACTTTAGTCTTTCCACTTTAGTCATTTCCACTATCGTCTGTCCACTTTAGTCTTTCCACTTTAGTCTTTCCACTTTAGTGTGTCCACTTTAGTCTGTCCACTATAGTCTGTCCACTTTAGTCTTTCCACTATAGTCTGTCCACTTTAGTCTTTCCACTTTAGTCCTTCCTTTTTAGTCTTTCCACTATAGTCTGTCCACTTTAGTCTTTCCACTATAGTCTCCACTTTATTCTGTCCACTACAGTCTTTCCAATATAGTCTTTCCACTATAGTCTCTCCACTTTAGTCTTTCCACTTTAGTCTTTCCACTTTAGTCTGTCCACTTTAGTCTTTCCACTATAGTCTGTCCACTTTATTCTTTCCGCTATTCTCTTTCCACTTTAGTCTTTCCACTTTAGTCTTTCCACTACAGTCTCCACTTTATTCTGTCCACTACATTCTTTCCACTATAGTCGTTCCACTATAGTCTGTCCACTTTAAGTCTTTCCACTTTAGACTTTCCACTTTAGTCTGTCCACTTTAGTCTTTCCACTATAGTCTGTCCACTTTAGTCTTTCCACTTTAGTCTTTCCACTTTATTCTGTCCACTTCATTGTGTACACTTTAGTTTGTCCACTGAGTCTTTCCGCTTCAGTCTTTCCACTATAGTCTTTCCACTATAGTCTTTTCACTTCAGTCTGTCCACTTTAGTCTTTCCACTATAGTCTGTCCACTTTAGTCTTTCCACTATATTCTTTCCACTTTAGTCTGTCCACTTAGTCTGTCCACTTCAGTCATTTCACTATAGTCTGTCCACTTTAGTCTTTCGACTATTCTCTGTCCACTTTAGTCTTTCCACTTTAGTCTTTCCATTATAGTCTCCACTTTATTCTGTCCACTACAGTCTTTCCACTATTTCTTTCCACTATAGTCTTTCCACTTTAGTCTTTCCACTATTCTCTCTCCACTTTAGTCTTTCCACTATAGTCTGTCCACTTTAGTCTATCCACTATTCTCTGTCCACTTTAGTCTTTCCACTATAGTCTCCACTTTATTCTGTCCACTAGAGTCTTTCCATTATAGTCTTTCCACTATAGTCTGTCCACTTTAGTCTTTCCACTATTCTCTGTCCACTTTAGTCTTTCCACTATAGTCTCCACTTAATTCTGTCCACTACAGTCTTTCCACTATAGTTTTTCCACTATAGTCTGTCCACTTTAGTCTTTCCACTTTAGTTTTTCCGCTTTTGTCTGTCCACTTTAGTCTTTCCACTATAGTCTGTCCACTTTAGTCTTTCCACTTTAGTCTTTCCACTTTATTCTGTCCACTTCAGTGTGTACACTTTAGTCTGTCCAATGAGTCTTTCCACTTCAGTCTTTCCACTATAGTCTGTCCACTTTAGTCTTTCCACTTTAGTCTTTCCACTATAGTCTCCACTTTATTCTGTCCACTACATTCTTTCAACTTTAGTCTTTCCACTATCCTCTGTCCACTTTAGTCTTTCCACTATAGTCTCCACTTTATTCTGTCCACTACAGTCTTTCCACTATAGTCTTTCCACTATAGTCTGTCCACTTTAGTCTTTCCACGATTATCTGTCCACTTTAGTCTTTCCACTATAGTCTGTCCACTTTAGTCTTTCCACTATTCTCTGTCCACTTTTGTCTTTCCACTATAGTCTCCACTTTATTATGTCCACTACAGTCTTTCCACTATAGTCTTTCCACTATAGTCTGTCCACTTTAGTCTTTCCACTATAGTCTCCACTTTATTCTGTCCACTACAGTCTTTCCACTATAGTCTTTCCACTATAGTCTGTGCACTTTAGTCTTTCCACATTAGTTTTTCCACTTTAGTCTGTCCACTTTAGTCTTTCCACGACTGTCTGTCCACTTTAGTCTTTCCACTTTAGTCTGTTCACTTTAGTCTTTTCACTAATCTCTGTCCACTTTAGTCTTTCCACTTTAGTCTTTCCACAATAGTCCCCACTTTATTCTGTCCACTACAGTCTTTCCACTATAGTCTTTCCACTATAGTCCGTCCACTTTAGTCTTTCCACTTCAGCCTTTCCAATTTAGTCTGTCCACTTTAGTCTTTCCACTATAGTCTTTCCACTATAGTCTGTCCACTTTAGTCTTTCCACTTTAGTCTTTCCACTTTAGTCTTTCCACTTTAGTCTGTCAACTTTAGTCTTTCCACTTTAGTCTTTCCACTATAGTCTCCACTTTATTCTGTCCACTACAGTCTTTCCACTATAGTCTGTCCACTTTAGTCTTTCCACTTTAATCTTTCCACTTTAGTCTGTCCACTTTAGTCTTTCCACTATAGTCTTTCCACTATAGTCTGTCCACTTTAGTCTTTCCACTTTAGTCTTTCCACTTTAGTCTGTCCACTTTAGTCTTTCCACTATAGTCTGTCCACTATAGTCTTTCCACTTTAGTATTTCCGCTTTAGTCTGTCCACTAGGTCTTTCCACTTCAGTCTGTCCACTTTAGTCTTTCCACTTTAGTCATTCCCACTATCGTCTGTCCACTTTAGTCTTTCCACTTTAGTGTGTCCACTCTAGTCTTTCCACTATAGTCTGTCCAGTTTAGTCTTTCCACTATAGTCTGTCCACTTTAGTCTTTCCACTTTAGTCTTTCCACTATAGTCTGTCCACTTTAGTCTTTCCACTATTCTCTGTCCACTTTAGTCTCTCCACTATAGTCTCCAGTTTATTCTATCTACTACAGTCTTTCCAATATAGTCTTTCCACTATAGTCACTCCACTTTAGTCTTTCCACTTTAGTCTTTCCACTTTAGTCTGTCCACTTTAGTCTTTCCACTATAGTCTGTCCACTTTATTCTTTCCACTATTCTCTTTCCACTTTAGTCTTTCCACTTTAGTCTTTCCACTATAGTCTCCACTTTATTCTGTCCACTACATTCTTTCCACTAAGGTCGTTCCACTATAGGCTGTCCACTTTAGTCTTTTCACTTTAGTCTTTCCACTTTAGTCTGTCCACTTTAGTCTTTACACCATAGACTGTCCACTTTAGTCTTTCCACTATTCTCTGTCCACTTTAGTCTTTCCACTATAGTCTCCACTTCATTATGTCCACTACAGTATTTCCACTATAGTCTTTCCACTATAGTCTGTCCACTTTAGTCTTTCCACTATAGTCTCCACTTAATTCTGTCCACTACAGTCTTTCCACTATAGTCTTTCCATTATAGTCTGTCCACTTTAGTCTTTCCACTTTAGTTTTTCCACTTCAATCTGTCCACTTTAGTCTTTCCACTATAGTCTGTCCACTTTAGTCTTTCCACTTTAGTCTTTCCACTTTATTCTGTCCACTTCAGTGTGTACACTTTAGTCTGTCCAATGAGTCTTTCCACTTCAGTCTTTCCACTATAGTCTTTCCACTATAGTCTTTTCACTTCAGTCTTTCCACTTTAGTCTTTCCACTTTAGTCTTTCCACTTTAGTGTGTCCACTTTAGTCTTTCCACTATAGTCTGTCCAGTTTAGTCTTTCCACTATAGTCTGTCCACTTTAGTCTTTCCAATTTAGTCTTTCCACTTTAGTCTTTCCACTTTAGTCTGTCCACTTTAGTCTTTCCACTATTCTCTGTCCACTTTAGTCTCTCAACTATAGTCTCCAGTTTATTCTGTCCACTACAGTCTTTCCAATATAGTCTTTCAACTATAGTCACTCCACTTTAGTCTTTCCACTTTAGTCTTTCCACTTTAGTCTGTCCACTTTAGTCTTTCCACTATAGTCTGTCCACTTTATTCTTTCCACTATTCTCTTTCCACTTTAGTCTTTCCACTTTAGTCTTTCCACTATAGTCTCCACTTTATTCTGTCCACTACATTCTTTCCACTATAGTCGTTCCACTATAGGCTGTCCACTTTAGTCTTTCCACTTTAGTCTTTCCACTATAGTCTGTCCACTTTAGTCTTTCCATTTTAGTCTGTCCACTTTAGTCTTTCCACTATAGTCTGTCCACTATAGTCTTTCCACTTTAGTCTTTCCGCTTTAGTCTGTCCACTATAGTCTGTCCACTTTATTCTTTCCACTATTCTCTTTCCACTTTAGTCTTTCCACTTTAGTCTTTCCACTATAGTCTCCACTTTATTCTGTCCACTACATTCTTTCCACTATAGTCGTTCCACTATAGGCTGTCCACTTTAGTCTTTCCACTATAGTCTTTCCACTATAGTCTGTCCACTTTAGTCTTTCCACTTTAGTCTTTCCACTATAGTCTTTTCACTTCAGTCTGTCCACTTCAGTCTGTCCACTTCAGTCTTTCCACTTTAGTCTTTCCGCTTTAGTCTGTCCACTAGGTCTTTCCACTTCAGTCTGTCTACTTGAGTCTTTCCACTTTAGTCATTTCCACTATCGTCTGTCCACTTTAGTCTTTCCACTTTAGTCTTTCCACTTTAGTGTGTCCGCTTTAGTCTTTCCAATATAGTCTGTCCAGTTTAGTTTTTCCACTATAGTCTGTCCACTTTAGTCTTTCCACTTTAGTCTTTCCACTTTAGTCTTTCCACTATAGTCTGTCCACTTTTTTTTGTCCACTTTTCTTTCCACTATTCTCTGTCCACTTTAGTCTCTCCACTATAGTCTCCAGTTTATTCTGTCCACTACAGTCATTCCAATATAGTCTTTCCACTATAGTCACTCCACTTTAGTCTTTCCACTTTAGTCTTTCCACTTTAGTCTGTCCACTTTAGTTTTTCCACTTTAGTCTGTCCACTTTATTCTTTCCACTATTCTCTTTCCACTTTAGTCTTTCCACTTTAGTCTTTCCACTATAGTCTCCACTTTATTCTGTCCACTACATTCTTTCCACTATAGTCGTTCCACTATAGGCTGTCCACTTTAGTCTTTCCACTTTAGTCTTTCCACTTTAGTCTGTCCACTTTAGTCTTTACACTATAGTCTGTCCACTTTAGTCTTTCCACTATAGTCTGTCCACTTTAGTCTTTCCACTTTAGTCTTTCCACTTTATTCTATCCACTTCATTGTGTACACTTTAGTTTGTCCACTGAGTCTTTCCACTTCAGTCTTTCCACTATAGTCTGTCAACTTTAGTCTTTCCACTTTAGTCTTTCCACTATAGTCTTTTCACTTCAGTCTGTCCACTTTAGTCTTTCCACTATAGTCTGTCCACTTTAGTCTTTCCACTATAGTCTTTCCACTATTCACTGTCCACTTTAGTCTTTCCACTTTAGTCTTTCCATTATAGTCTCCACTTTATTCTGTCCACTACAGTCTTTCCACTATGTCTTTCAACTATAGTCTGTCCACTTTAGTCTTTCCACTATTCTCTGTCCACTTTAGTCTTTCCACTATAGTCTCCACTTTTTTCTGTCCACTACATTCTTTCCACTATAGTCTTTCCACTATAGTCTGTCCACTTTAGTCTTTCCACTATTCTCTGTCCACTTTAGTCTTTCCACTATAGTCTATCCACTTTAGTCTTTCCATTATTCTCTGTCCTCTTTAGTCTTTCCACTATAGTCTGTCCACTTTAGTCTATCCACTATTCTCTGTCCACTTAATCTTTAGACTATAGTCTCCACTTTATTCTGTCCACTATAGTCTTTCCATTATAGTCTTTCCACTATAGTCTGTCCACTTTAGTCTTTCCACTATTCTCTGTCCACTCTAGTCTTTCCACTATAGTCTCCACTTCATTATGTCCACTACAGTATTTCCACTATAGTCTTTCCACTATAGTCTGTCCACTTTAGTCTTTCCACTATAGTCTCCACTTAATTCTGTCCACTACAGTCTTTCCACTATAGTCTTTCCATTATATTCTGTCCACTTTAGTCTTTCCACTTTAGTTTTTCCACTTCAGTCTGTCCACTTTAGTCTTTCCACTATAGTCTGTCCACTTTAGTCTTTCCACTTTAGTCTTTCCACTTCAGTCTTTCCACTATAGTCTTTCCACTATAGTCTTTTCACTTCAGTCTTTCCACTTTAGTCTTTCCACTATAGTCTTTTCTCTTCAGTCTGTCCACTTTAGTCTTTCCACTATAGTCTGTCCACTTAAGTCTTTCCACTATAGTCTTTCCACTATTCTCTGTCCACTTTAGTCTTTCCACTTTAGTCTTTCCATTATAGTCTCCACTTTATTCTGTCCACTACAGTCTTTCCACTATGTCTTTCCACTATAGTCTGTCCACTTTAGTCTTTCCACTATTCTCTGTCCACTTTAGTCTTTCCACTATAGTCTGTCCACTTTAGTCTTTCCACTTTAGTCTTTCCACTTTATTCTGTCCACTTCATTGTGTACACTTTAGTTTGTCCACTGAGTCTTTCCACTTCAGTCTTTCCACTATAGTCTGTCCACTTTAGTCTTTCCACTTTAGTCTTTCCACTATAGTCTTTTCACTTCAGTCTGTCCACTTTAGTCTTTCCACTATAGTCTGTCCACTTTAGTCTTTCCACTATAGTCTTTCCACTATTTTCTGTCAACTTTAGTCTTTCCACTTTAGTCTTTCCACTTTAGTCTGTCCACTTTAGTCTTTCCACTATAGTCTGTCCACTATAGTCTTTCCACTTTAGTCTTTCCGCTTTAGTCTGTCCACTAGGTCTTTCCACTTCAGTCTGTCCACTTTAGTGTTTCCACTTTAGTCATTTCCACTATCGTCTGTCCACTTTAGTCTTTCCACTTTAGTCTTTCCACTTTAGTGTGTCCACTTTAGTCTTTCCACTATAGTCTGTCCAGTTTAGTCTTTCCACTATATTCTGTCCACTTTAGTCTTTCCACTTTAGTCTTTCCACTTTAGTCTTTCCACTATAGTCTGTCCACTTTATTCTTTCCACTATAGTCTGTCCACTTTAGTCTTTCCACTTTAGTCTTTCCACTTTATTCTGTCCACTTCATTGTGTACACTTTAGTTTGTCCACTGAGTCTTTCCACTTCAGTCTTTCCACTATAGTCTGTCCACTTTAGTCTTTCCACTTTAGTCTTTCCACTATAGTCTTTTCACTTCAGTCTGTCCACTTTAGTCTTTCCACTATAGTCTGTCCACTTTAGTCTTTCCACTATAGTCTTTCCACTATTCTCTGTCCACTTTAGTCTTTCCACTTTAGTCTTTCCATTATAGTCTCCACTTTATTCTGTCCACTACAGCCTTTCCACTATGTCTTTCCACTATAGTCTGTCCACTTTAGTCTTTCCACTATTCTCTGTCCACTTTAGTCTTTCCACTATAGTCTCCACTTTATTCTGTCCACTATAGTCTTTCCATTATAGTCTTTCCACTATAGTCTGTCCACTTTAGTCTTTCCACTATTCTCTGTCCACTTTAGTCTTTCCACTATAGTCTCCACTTCATTATGTCCACTACAGTATTTCCACTATAGTCTGTCCACTTTAGTCTTTCCACTATAGTCTCCACTTAATTCTGTCCACTACAGTCTTTCCACTATAGTCTTTCCATTATAGTCTGTCCACTTTAGTCTTTCCACTTTAGTTTTTCCACTTCAGTCTGTCCACTTTAGTCTTTCCACTATAGTCTGTCCACTTTAGTCTTTCCACTTTACTCTTTCCACTTTATTCTGTCCACTTCAGTGTGTACACTTTAGTCTGTCCAATGAGTCTTTCCACTTCAGTCTTTCCACTATAGTCTTTCCACTATAGTCTTTTCACTTCAGTCTTTCCACTTTAGTCTTTCCACTATAGTCTTTTCTCTTCAGTCTGTCCACTTTAGTCTTTCTACTATTCTCTGTCCACTTTAGTCTTTCCACTATAGTCTGTCCACTTTAGTCTTTCCACTTTAGTCTTTCCACTTTATTCTGTCCACTTCATTGTGTACACTTTAGTTTGTCCACTGAGTCTTTCCACTTCAGTCTTTCCACTATAGTCTGTCCACTTTAGTCTTTCCACTTTAGTCTTTCCACTATAGTCTTTTCACTTCAGTCTGTCCACTTTAGTCTTTCCACTATAGTCTGTCCACTTTAGTCTTTCCACTATAGTCTTTCCACTATAGTCTGTCCACTTTAGTCTTTCCACTTTAGTCTTTCCACTTTAGTCTGTCCACTTTAGTCTTTCCACTATAGTCTGTCCACTATAGTCTTTCCACTTTAGTCTTTCCGCTTTAGTCTGTCCACTAGGTCTTTCCACTTCAGTCTGTCCACTTTAGTCTTTCCACTTTAGTCATTTCCACTATCGTCTCTCCACTTTAGTCTTTCCACTTTAGTCTTTCCACTTTAGTGTGTCCACTTTAGTCTTTCCACTATCGTCTGTCCAGTTTAGTCTTTCCACTATATTCTGTCCACTTTAGTCTTTCCACTTTAGTCTTTCCACTTTAGTCTTTCCACTATAGTCTGTCCACTTTAGTCTTTCCACTTTAGTCTTTCCACTTTAGTCTTTCCACTATAGTCTGTCCACTTTATTCTTTCCACTATAGTCTGTCCACTTTAGTCTTTCCACTTTAGTCTTTCCACTTTATTCTGTCCACTTCATTGTGTACACTTTAGTTTGTCCACTGAGTCTTTCCACTTCAGTCTTTCCACTATAGTCTGTCCACTTTAGTCTTTCCACTTTAGTCTTTCCACTATAGTCTTTTCACTTCAGTCTGTCCACTTTAGTCTTTCCACTATAGTCTGTCCACTTTAGTCTTTCCACTATAGTCTTTCCACTATTCTCTGTCCACTTTAGTCTTTCCACTTTAGTCTTTCCATTATAGTCTCCACTTTATTCTGTCCACTACAGCCTTTCCACTATGTCTTTCCACTATAGTCTGTCCACTTTAGTCTTTCCACTATTCTCTGTCCACTTTAGTCTTTCCACTATAGTCTCCACTTTATTCTGTCCACTATAGTCTTTCCATTATAGTCTTTCCACTATAGTCTGTCCACTTTAGTCTTTCCACTATTCTCTGTCCACTTTAGTCTTTCCACTATAGTCTCCACTTCATTATGTCCACTACAGTATTTCCACTATAGTCTGTCCACTTTAGTCTTTCCACTATAGTCTCCACTTAATTCTGTCCACTACAGTCTTTCCACTATAGTCTTTCCATTATAGTCTGTCCACTTTAGTCTTTCCACTTTAGTTTTTCCACTTCAGTCTGTCCACTTTAGTCTTTCCACTATAGTCTGTCCACTTTAGTCTTTCCACTTTACTCTTTCCACTTTATTCTGTCCACTTCAGTGTGTACACTTTAGTCTGTCCAATGAGTCTTTCCACTTCAGTCTTTCCACTATAGTCTTTCCACTATAGTCTTTTCACTTCAGTCTTTCCACTTTAGTCTTTCCACTATAGTCTTTTCTCTTCAGTCTGTCCACTTTAGTCTTTCTACTATTCTCTGTCCACTTTAGTCTTTCCACTATAGTCTGTCCACTTTAGTCTTTCCACTTTAGTCTTTCCACTTTATTCTGTCCACTTCATTGTGTACACTTTAGTTTGTCCACTGAGTCTTTCCACTTCAGTCTTTCCACTATAGTCTGTCCACTTTAGTCTTTCCACTTTAGTCTTTCCACTATAGTCTTTTCACTTCAGTCTGTCCACTTTAGTCTTTCCACTATAGTCTGTCCACTTTAGTCTTTCCACTATAGTCTTTCCACTATAGTCTGTCCACTTTAGTCTTTCCACTTTAGTCTTTCCACTTTAGTCTGTCCACTTTAGTCTTTCCACTATAGTCTGTCCACTATAGTCTTTCCACTTTAGTCTTTCCGCTTTAGTCTGTCCACTAGGTCTTTCCACTTCAGTCTGTCCACTTTAGTGTTTCCACTTTAGTCATTTCCACTATCGTCTGTCCACTTTAGTCTTTCCACTTTAGTCTTTCCACTTTAGTGTGTCCACTTTAGTCTTTCCACTATAGTCTGTCCAGTTTAGTCTTTCCACTATATTCTGTCCACTTTAGTCTTTCCACTTTAGTCTTTCCACTTTAGTCTTTCCACTATAGTCTGTCCACTTTATTCTTTCCACTATAGTCTGTCCACTTTAGTCTTTCCACTTTAGTCTTTCCACTTTATTCTGTCCACTTCATTGTGTACACTTTAGTTTGTCCACTGAGTCTTTCCACTTCAGTCTTTCCACTATAGTCTGTCCACTTTAGTCTTTCCACTTTAGTCTTTCCACTATAGTCTTTTCACTTCAGTCTGTCCACTTTAGTCTTTCCACTATAGTCTGTCCACTTTAGTCTTTCCACTATAGTCTTTCCACTATTCTCTGTCCACTTTAGTCTTTCCACTTTAGTCTTTCCATTATAGTCTCCACTTTATTCTGTCCACTACAGCCTTTCCACTATGTCTTTCCACTATAGTCTGTCCACTTTAGTCTTTCCACTATAGTCTGTCCACTTTAGTCTTTCCACTTTAGTCTTTCCACTTTATTCTGTCCACTTCATTGTGTACACTTTAGTTTGTCCACTGAGTCTTTCCACTTCAGTCTTTCCACTATAGTCTGTCCACTTTAGTCTTTCCACTTTAGTCTTTCCACTATAGTCTTTTCACTTCAGTCTGTCCACTTTAGTCTTTCCACTATAGTCTGTCCACTTTAGTCTTTCCACTATAGTCTTTCCACTATAGTCTGTCCACTTTAGTCTTTCCACTTTAGTCTTTCCACTTTAGTCTGTCCACTTTAGTCTTTCCACTATAGTCTGTCCACTATAGTCTTTCCACTTTAGTCTTTCCGCTTTAGTCTGTCCACTAGGTCTTTCCACTTCAGTCTGTCCACTTTAGTGTTTCCACTTTAGTCATTTCCACTATCGTCTGTCCACTTTAGTCTTTCCACTTTAGTCTTTCCACTTTAGTGTGTCCACTTTAGTCTTTCCACTATAGTCTGTCCAGTTTAGTCTTTCCACTATATTCTGTCCACTTTAGTCTTTCCACTTTAGTCTTTCCACTTTAGTCTTTCCACTATAGTCTGTCCACTTTATTCTTTCCACTATAGTCTGTCCACTTTAGTCTTTCCACTTTAGTCTTTCCACTTTATTCTGTCCACTTCATTGTGTACACTTTAGTTTGTCCACTGAGTCTTTCCACTTCAGTCTTTCCACTATAGTCTGTCCACTTTAGTCTTTCCACTTTAGTCTTTCCACTATAGTCTTTTCACTTCAGTCTGTCCACTTTAGTCTTTCCACTATAGTCTGTCCACTTTAGTCTTTCCACTATAGTCTTTCCACTATTCTCTGTCCACTTTAGTCTTTCCACTTTAGTCTTTCCATTATAGTCTCCACTTTATTCTGTCCACTACAGCCTTTCCACTATGTCTTTCCACTATAGTCTGTCCACTTTAGTCTTTCCACTATTCTCTGTCCACTTTAGTCTTTCCACTATAGTCTCCACTTTATTCTGTCCACTATAGTCTTTCCATTATAGTCTTTCCACTATAGTCTGTCCACTTTAGTCTTTCCACTATTCTCTGTCCACTTTAGTCTTTCCACTATAGTCTCCACTTCATTATGTCCACTACAGTATTTCCACTATAGTCTGTCCACTTTAGTCTTTCCACTATAGTCTCCACTTAATTCTGTCCACTACAGTCTTTCCACTATAGTCTTTCCATTATAGTCTGTCCACTTTAGTCTTTCCACTTTAGTTTTTCCACTTCAGTCTGTCCACTTTAGTCTTTCCACTATAGTCTGTCCACTTTAGTCTTTCCACTTTACTCTTTCCACTTTATTCTGTCCACTTCAGTGTGTACACTTTAGTCTGTCCAATGAGTCTTTCCACTTCAGTCTTTCCACTATAGTCTTTCCACTATAGTCTTTTCACTTCAGTCTTTCCACTTTAGTCTTTCCACTATAGTCTTTTCTCTTCAGTCTGTCCACTTTAGTCTTTCTACTATTCTCTGTCCACTTTAGTCTTTCCACTATAGTCTGTCCACTTTAGTCTTTCCACTTTAGTCTTTCCACTTTATTCTGTCCACTTCATTGTGTACACTTTAGTTTGTCCACTGAGTCTTTCCACTTCAGTCTTTCCACTATAGTCTGTCCACTTTAGTCTTTCCACTTTAGTCTTTCCACTATAGTCTTTTCACTTCAGTCTGTCCACTTTAGTCTTTCCACTATAGTCTGTCCACTTTAGTCTTTCCACTATAGTCTTTCCACTATAGTCTGTCCACTTTAGTCTTTCCACTTTAGTCTTTCCACTTTAGTCTGTCCACTTTAGTCTTTCCACTATAGTCTGTCCACTATAGTCTTTCCACTTTAGTCTTTCCGCTTTAGTCTGTCCACTAGGTCTTTCCACTTCAGTCTGTCCACTTTAGTCTTTCCACTTTAGTCATTTCCACTATCGTCTCTCCACTTTAGTCTTTCCACTTTAGTCTTTCCACTTTAGTGTGTCCACTTTAGTCTTTCCACTATCGTCTGTCCAGTTTAGTCTTTCCACTATATTCTGTCCACTTTAGTCTTTCCACTTTAGTCTTTCCACTTTAGTCTTTCCACTATAGTCTGTCCACTTTAGTCTTTCCACTATTCTCTGTCCACTTTAGTCTCTCCACTACAGTCTCCAGTTTATTCTGTCCAATACAGTCTTTCCAATATAGTCTTTCCACTATAGTCACTCCACTTTAGTCTTTCCACTTTAGTCTTTCCACTTTAGTCTGTCCACTTTAGTCTTTCCACTATAGTCTGTCCACTTTATTCTTTCCACTATTCTCTTTCCACTTTAGTCTTTCCACTTTAGTCTTTCCACTATAGTCTCCACTTTATTCTGTCCACTACATTCTTTCCACTATAGTCGTTCCACTATAGGCTGTCCACTTTAGTCTTTCCACTTTAGTCTTTCCACTTTAGTCTGTCCACTTTAGTCTTTACACTATAGTCTGTCCACTTTAGTCTTTCCACTATAGTCTGTCCACTTTAGTCTTTCCACTTTAGTTTTTCCACTTTATTCCGTCCACTTCATTGTGTACACTTTAGTTTCCACTATAGTCTCCACTTCATTATGTCCACTACAGTATTTCCACTATAGTCTTTCCACTATAGTCTGTCCACTTTAGTCTTTCCACTATAGTCTCCACTTAATTCTGTCCACTACAGTCTTTCCACTATAGTCTTTCCATTATAGTCTGTCCACTTTAGTCTTTCCACTTTAGTTTTTCCACTTCAGTCTGTCCACTTTAGTCTTTCCACTATAGTCTGTCCACTTTAGTCTTTCCACTTTAGTCTTTCCACTTTATTCTGTCCACTTCAGTGTGTACACTTTAGTCTGTCCAATGAGTCTTTCCACTTCAGTCTTTCCACTATAGTCTTTCCACTATAGTCTTTTCACTTCAGTCTTTCCACTTTAGTCTTTCCACTATAGTCTTTTCTCTTCAGTCTGTCCACTTTAGTCTTTCTACTATTCTCTGTCCACTTTAGTCTTTCCACTATAGTCTGTCCACTTTAGTCTTTCCACTTTAGTCTTTCTACTTTATTCTGTCCACTTCATTGTGTACACTTTAGTTTGTCCACTGAGTCTTTCCACTTCAGTCTTTCCACTATAGTCTGTCCACTTTAGTCTTTCCACTTTAGTCTTTCCACTATAGTCTTTTCACTTCAGTCTGTCCACTTTAGTCTTTCCACTATAGTCTGTCCACTTTAGTCTTTCCACTATAGTCTTTCCACTATAGTCTGTCCACTTTAGTCACTTTAGTCTTTCCACTTTAGTCTGTCCACTTTAGTCTTTCCACTATAGTCTGTCCACTATAGTCTTTCCACTTTAGTCTTTCCGCTTTAGTCTGTCCACTAGGTCCTTCCACTTCAGTCTGTCCACTTTAGTCTTTCCACTTTAGTCATTTCCACTATCGTCTGTCCACTTTAGTCTTTCCACTTTAGTCTTTCCACTTTAGTGTGTCCACTTTAGTCTTTCCACTATCGTCTGTCCAGTTTAGTCTTTCCACTATAGTCTGTCCACTTTAGTCTTTCCACTTTAGTCTTTCCACTTTAGTCTTTCCACTATAGTCTGTCCACTTTAGTCTTTCCACTATTCTCTGTCCACTTTAGTCTCTCCACTATAGTCTCCAGTTTATTCTGTCCACTACAGTCTTTCCAATATAGTCTTTCCACTATAGTCACTCCACTTTAGTCTTTCCACTTTAGTCTTTCCACTTTAGTCTGTACACTTTAGTCTTTCCACTATAGTCTGTCCACTTTATTCTTTCCACTATTCTCTTTCCACTTTAGTCTTTCCACTTTAGTCTTTCCACTATAGTCTCCACTTTATTCTGTCCACTACATTCTTTCCACTATAGTCGTTCCACTATAGGCTGTCCACTTTAGTCTTTCCACTTTAGTCTGTCCACTTTAGTCTTTACACTATAGTCTGTCCACTTTAGTCTTTCCACTATAGTCTGTCCACTTTAGTCTTTCCACTTTAGTCTTTCCACTTTATTCTGTCCACTTCATTGTGTACACTTTAGTTTGTCCACTGAGTCTTTCCACTTCAGTCTTTCCACTATGGTCTGTCCACTTTAGTCTTTCCACTTTAGTCTTTCCACTATAGTCTTTTCACTTCAGTCTGTCCACTTTAGTCTTTCCACTATAGTCTGTCCACTTTAGTCTTTCCACTATAGTCTTTCCACTATTCTCTGTCCACTTTAGTCTTTCCACTTTAGTCTTTCCATTATAGTCTCCACTTTATTCTGTCCACTACAGCCTTTCCACTATGTCTTTCCACTATAGTCTGTCCACTTTAGTCTTTCCACTATTCTCTGTCCACTTTAGTCTTTCCACTATAGTCTCCACTTTATTCTGTCCACTATAGTCTTTCCATTATAGTCTTTCCACTATAGTCTGTCCACTTTAGTCTTTCCACTATTCTCTGTCCACTTTAGTCTTTCCACTATAGTCTCCACTTCATTATGTCCACTACAGTATTTCCACTATAGTCTTTCCACTATAGTCTGTCCACTTTAGTCTTTCCACTATAGTCTCCACTTAATTCTGTCCACTACAGTCTTTCCACTATAGTCTTTCCATTATAGTCTGTCCACTTTAGTCTTTCCACTTTAGTTTTTCCACTTCAGTCTGTCCACTTTAGTCTTTCCACTATAGTCTGTCCACTTTAGTCTTTCCACTTTAGTCTTTCCACTTTATTCTGTCCACTTCAGTGTGTACACTTTAGTCTGTCCAATGAGTCTTTCCACTTCAGTCTTTCCACTATAGTCTTTCCACTATAGTCTTTTCACTTCAGTCTTTCCACTTTAGTCTTTCCACTATAGTCTTTTCTCTTCAGTCTTTTCTCTTCAGTCTTTTCTCTTCAGTCTGTCCACTTTAGTCTTTCCACTATAGTCTGTCCACTTAAGTCTTTCCACTATAGTCTTTCCACTATTCTCTGTCCACTTTAGTCTTTCCACTTTAGTCTTTCCATTATAGTCTCCACTTTATTCTGTCCACTACAGTCTTTCCACTATGTCTTTCCACTATAGTCTGTCCACTTTAGTCTTTCCACTATTCTCTGTCCACTTTAGTCTTTCCACTATAGTCTGTCCACTTTAGTCTTTCCACTTTAGTCTTTCCACTTTATTCTGTCCACTTCATTGTGTACACTTTAGTTTGTCCACTGAGTCTTTCCACTTCAGTCTTTCCACTATAGTCTGTCCACTTTAGTCTTTCCACTTTAGTCTTTCCACTATAGTCTTTTCACTTCAGTCTGTCCACTTTAGTCTTTCCACTATAGTCTGTCCACTTTAGTCTTTCCACTATAGTCTTTCCACTATTTTCTGTCAACTTTAGTCTTTCCACTTTAGTCTTTCCACTTTAGTCTGTCCACTTTAGTCTTTCCACTATAGTCTGTCCACTATAGTCTTTCCACTTTAGTCTTTCCGCTTTAGTCTGTCCACTAGGTCTTTCCACTTCAGTCTGTCCACTTTAGTGTTTCCACTTTAGTCATTTCCACTATCGTCTGTCCACTTTAGTCTTTCCACTTTAGTCTTTCCACTTTAGTGTGTCCACTTTAGTCTTTCCACTATAGTCTGTCCAGTTTAGTCTTTCCACTATATTCTGTCCACTTTAGTCTTTCCACTTTAGTCTTTCCACTTTAGTCTTTCCACTATAGTCTGTCCACTTTATTCTTTCCACTATAGTCTGTCCACTTTAGTCTTTCCACTTTAGTCTTTCCACTTTATTCTGTCCACTTCATTGTGTACACTTTAGTTTGTAGACTGAGTCTTTCCACTTCAGTCTTTCCACTATAGTCTGTCCACTTTAGTCTTTCCACTTTAGTCTTTCCACTATAGTCTTTTCACTTCAGTCTGTCCACTTTAGTCTTTCCACTATAGTCTGTCCACTTTAGTCTTTCCACTATAGTCTTTCCACTATTCTCTGTCCACTTTAGTCTTTCCACTTTAGTCTTTCCATTATAGTCTCCACTTTATTCTGTCCACTACAGCCTTTCCACTATGTCTTTCCACTATAGTCTGTCCACTTTAGTCTTTCCACTATTCTCTGTCCACTTTAGTCTTTCCACTATAGTCTCCACTTTATTCTGTCCACTATAGTCTTTCCATTATAGTCTTTCCACTATAGTCTGTCCACTTTAGTCTTTCCACTATTCTCTGTCCACTTTAGTCTTTCCACTATAGTCTCCACTTCATTATGTCCACTACAGTATTTCCACTATAGTCTGTCCACTTTAGTCTTTCCACTATAGTCTCCACTTAATTCTGTCCACTACAGTCTTTCCACTATAGTCTTTCCATTATAGTCTGTCCACTTTAGTCTTTCCACTTTAGTTTTTCCACTTCAGTCTGTCCACTTTAGTCTTTCCACTATAGTCTGTCCACTTTAGTCTTTCCACTTTACTCTTTCCACTTTATTCTGTCCACTTCAGTGTGTACACTTTAGTCTGTCCAATGAGTCTTTCCACTTCAGTCTTTCCACTATAGTCTTTCCACTATAGTCTTTTCACTTCAGTCTTTCCACTTTAGTCTTTCCACTATAGTCTTTTCTCTTCAGTCTGTCCACTTTAGTCTTTCTACTATTCTCTGTCCACTTTAGTCTTTCCACTATAGTCTGTCCACTTTAGTCTTTCCACTTTAGTCTTTCCACTTTATTCTGTCCACTTCATTGTGTACACTTTAGTTTGTCCACTGAGTCTTTTCACTTCAGTCTTTCCACTATAGTCTGTCCACTTTAGTCTTTCCACTTTAGTCTTTCCACTATAGTCTTTTCACTTCAGTCTGTCCACTTTAGTCTTTCCACTATAGTCTGTCCACTTTAGTCTTTCCACTATAGTCTTTCCACTATAGTCTGTCCACTTTAGTCTTTCCACTTCAGTCTTTCCACTTTAGTCTGTCCACTTTAGTCTTTCCACTATAGTCTGTCCACTATAGTCTTTCCACTTTAGTCTTTCCGCTTTAGTCTGTCCACTAGGTCTTTCCACTTCAGTCTGTCCACTTTAGTCTTTCCACTTTAGTCATTTCCACTATCGTCTCTCCACTTTAGTCTTTCCACTTTAGTCTTTCCACTTTAGTGTGTCCACTTTAGTCTTTCCACTATCGTCTGTCCAGTTTAGTCTTTCCACTATATTCTGTCCACTTTAGTCTTTCCACTTTAGTCTTTCCACTTTAGTCTTTCCACTATAGTCTGTCCACTTTAGTCTTTCCACTATTCTCTGTCCACTTTAGTCTCTCCACTACAGTCTCCAGTTTATTCTGTCCAATACAGTCTTTCCAATATAGTCTTTCCACTATAGTCACTCCACTTTAGTCTTTCCACTTTAGTCTTTCCACTTTAGTCTGTCCACTTTAGTCTTTCCACTATAGTCTGTCCACTTTATTCTTTCCACTATTCTCTTTCCACTTTAGTCTTTCCACTTTAGTCTTTCCACTATAGTCTCCACTTTATTCTGTCCACTACATTCTTTCCACTATAGTCGTTCCACTATAGGCTGTCCACTTTAGTCTTTCCACTTTAGTCTTTCCACTTTAGTCTGTCCACTTTAGTCTTTACACTATAGTCTGTCCACTTTAGTCTTTCCACTATAGTCTGTCCACTTTAGTCTTTCCACTTTAGTCTTTCCACTTTATTCCGTCCACTTCATTGTGTACACTTTAGTTTGTCCACTGAGTCTTTCCACTTCAGTCTTTCCACTATAGTCTGTCCACTTTAGTCTTTCCACTTTAGTCTTTCCACTATAGTCTTTTCACTTCAGTCTGTCCACTTTAGTCTTTCCACTATAGTCTGTCCACTTTAGTCTTTCCACTATAGTCTTTCCACTATTCTCTGTCCACTTTAGTCTTTCCACTTTAGTCTTTCCATTATAGTCTCCACTTTATTCTGTCCACTACAGCCTTTCCACTATGTATTTCCACTATAGTCTGTCCACTTTAGTCTTTCAACTATTCTCTGTCCACCTTAGTCTTTCCACTATAGTCTCCACTTTATTCTGTCCACTATAGTCTTTCCATTATAGTCTTTCCACTATAGTCTGTCCACTTTAGTCTTTCCACTATTCTCTGTCCACTTTAGTCTTTCCACTATAGTCTCCACTTCATTATGTCCACTACAGTATTTCCACTATAGTCTTTCCACTATAGTCTGTCCACTTTAGTCTTTCCACTATAGTCTCCACTTAATTCTGTCCACTACAGTCTTTCCACTATAGTCTTTCCATTATAGTCTGTCCACTTTAGTCTTTCCACTTTAGTTTTTCCACTTCAGTCTGTCCACTTTAGTCTTTCCACTATAGTCTGTCCACTTTAGTCTTTCCACTTTAGTCTTTCCACTTTATTCTGTCCACTTCAGTGTGTACACTTTAGTCTGTCCAATGAGTCTTTCCACTTCAGTCTTTCCACTATAGTCTTTCCACTATAGTCTTTTCACTTCAGTCTTTCCACTTTAGTCTTTCCACTATAATCTTTTCTCTTCAGTCTGTCCACTTTAGTCTTTCTACTATTCTCTGTCCACTTTAGTCTTTCCACTATAGTCTGTCCACTTTAGTCTTTCCACTTTAGTCTTTCCACTTTATTCTGTCCACTTCATTGTGTACACTTTAGTTTGTCCACTGAGTCTTTCCACTTCAGTCTTTCCACTATAGTCTGTCCACATTAGTCTTTCCACTTTAGTCTTTCCACTATAGTCTTTTCACTTCAGTCTGTCCACTTTAGTCTTTCCACTATAGTCTGTCCACTTTAGTCTTTCCACTATAGTCTTTCCACTATAGTCTGTCCACTTTAGTCTTTCCACTTTAGTCTTTCCACTTTAGTCTGTCCACTTTAGTCTTTCCACTATAGTCTGTCCACTATAGTCTTTCCACTTTAGTCTTTCCGCTTTAGTCTGTCCACTAGGTCTTTCCACTTCAGTCTGTCCACTTTAGTCTTTCCACTTTAGTCATTTCCACTATCGTCTGTCCACTTTAGTCTTTCCACTTTAGTCTTTCCACTTTAGTGTGTCCACTTTAGTCTTTCCACTATCGTCTGTCCAGTTTAGTCTTTCCACTATAGTCTGTCCACTTTAGTCTTTCCACTTTAGTCTTTCCACTTTAGTCTTTCCACTATAGTCTGTCCACTTTAGTCTTTCCACTATTCTCTGTCCACTTTAGTCTCTCCACTATAGTCTCCAGTTTATTCTGTCCACTACAGTCTTTCCAATATAGTCTTTCCACTATAGTCACTCCACTTTAGTCTTTCCACTTTAGTCTTTCCACTTTAGTCTGTACACTTTAGTCTTTCCACTATAGTCTGTCCACTTTATTCTTTCCACTATTCTCTTTCCACTTTAGTCTTTCCACTTTAGTCTTTCCACTATAGTCTCCACTTTATTCTGTCCACTACATTCTTTCCACTATAGTCGTTCCACTATAGGCTGTCCACTTTAGTCTTTCCACTTTAGTCTTTCCACTTTAGTCTGTCCACTTTAGTCTTTACACTATAGTCTGTCCACTTTAGTCTTTCCACTATAGTCTGTCCACTTTAGTCTTTCCACTTTAGTCTTTCCACTTTATTCTGTCCACTTCATTGTGTACACTTTAGTTTGTCCACTGAGTCTTTCCACTTCAGTCTTTCCACTATGGTCTGTCCACTTTAGTCTTTCCACTTTAGTCTTTCCACTATAGTCTTTTCACTTCAGTCTGTCCACTTTAGTCTTTCCACTATAGTCTGTCCACTTTAGTCTTTCCACTATAGTCTTTCCACTATTCTCTGTCCACTTTAGTGTTTCCACTTTAGTCTTTCCATTATAGTCTCCACTTTATTCTGTCCACTACAGCCTTTCCACTATGTCTTTCCACTATAGTCTGTCCACTTTAGTCTTTCCACTATTCTCTGTCCACTTTAGTCTTTCCACTATAGTCTCCACTTTATTCTGTCCACTATAGTCTTTCCATTATAGTCTTTCCACTATAGTCTGTCCACTTTAGTCTTTCCACTATTCTCTGTCCACTTTAGTCTTTCCACTATAGTCTCCACTTCATTATGTCCACTACAGTATTTCCACTATAGTCTTTCCACTATAGTCTGTCCACTTTAGTCTTTCCACTATAGTCTCCACTTAATTCTGTCCACTACAGTCTTTCCACTATAGTCTTTCCATTATAGTCTGTCCAATTTAGTCTTTCCACTTTAGTCTTTCCACTATAGTCTTTTCACTTCAGTCTGTCCACTTTAGTCTTTCCACTATAGTCTGTCCACTTTAGTCTTTCCACTATAGTCTTTCCACTATAGTCTGTCCACTTTAGTCTTTCCACTTTAGTCTTTCCACTTTAGTCTGTCCACTTTAGTCTTTCCACTATAGTCTGTCCACTATAGTCTTTCCACTTTAGTCTTTCCGCTTTAGTCTGTCCACTAGGTCTTTCCACTTCAGTCTGTCCACTTTAGTCTTTCCACTTTAGTCATTTCCACTATCGTCTGTCCACTTTAGTCTTTCCACTTTAGTCTTTCCACTTTAGTGTGTCCACTTTAGTCTTTCCACTATCGTCTGTCCAGTTTAGTCTTTCCACTATAGTCTGTCCACTTTAGTCTTTCCACTTTAGTCTTTCCACTTTATTCTGTCCACTTCATTGTGTACACTTTAGTTTGTCCACTGAGTCTTTTCACTTCAGTCTTTCCACTATAGTCTGTCCACTTTAGTCTTTCCACTTTAGTCTTTCCACTATAGTCTTTTCACTTCAGTCTGTCCACTTTAGTCTTTCCACTATAGTCTGTCCACTTTAGTCTTTCCACTATAGTCTTTCCACTATAGTCTGTCCACTTTAGTCTTTCCACTTCAGTCTTTCCACTTTAGTCTGTCCACTTTAGTCTTTCCACTATAGTCTGTCCACTATAGTCTTTCCACTTTAGTCTTTCCGCTTTAGTCTGTCCACTAGGTCTTTCCACTTCAGTCTGTCCACTTTAGTCTTTCCACTTTAGTCATTTCCACTATCGTCTCTCCACTTTAGTCTTTCCACTTTAGTCTTTCCACTTTAGTGTGTCCACTTTAGTCTTTCCACTATCGTCTGTCCAGTTTAGTCTTTCCACTATATTCTGTCCACTTTAGTCTTTCCACTTTAGTCTTTCCACTTTAGTCTCTCCACTTTATTCTTTCCACTATTCTCTTTCCACTTTAGTCTTTCCACTTTAGTCTTTCCACTATAGTCTCCACTTTATTCTGTCCACTACATTCTTTCCACTATAGTCGTTCCACTATAGGCTGTCCACTTTAGTCTTTCCACTTTAGTCTTTCCACTTTAGTCTGTCCACTTTAGTCTTTACACTATAGTCTGTCCACTTTAGTCTTTCCACTATAGTCTGTCCACTTTAGTCTTTCCACTTTAGTCTTTCCACTTTATTCTGTCCACTTCATTGTGTACACTTTAGTTTGTCCACTGAGTCTTTCCACTTCAGTCTTTCCACTATGGTCTGTCCACTTTAGTCTTTCCACTTTAGTCTTTCCACTATAGTCTTTTCACTTCAGTCTGTCCACTTTAGTCTTTCCACTATAGTCTGTCCACTTTAGTCTTTCCACTATAGTCTTTCCACTATTCTCTGTCCACTTTAGTCTTTCCACTTTAGTCTTTCCATTATAGTCTCCACTTTATTCTGTCCACTACAGCCTTTCCACTATGTCTTTCCACTATAGTCTGTCCACTTTAGCCTTTCCACTATTCTCTGTCCACTTTAGTCTTTCCACTATAGTCTCCACTTTATTCTGTCCACTATAGTCTTTCCATTATAGTCTTTCCACTATAGTCTGTCCACTTTAGTCTTTCCACTATTCTCTGTCCACTTTAGTCTTTCCACTATAGTCTCCACTTCATTATGTCCACTACAGTATTTCCACTATAGTCTTTCCACTATAGTCTGTCCACTTTAGTCTTTCCACTATAGTCTCCACTTAATTCTGTCCACTACAGTCTTTCCACTATAGTCTTTCCATTATAGTCTGTCCAATTTAGTCTTTCCACTTTAGTTTTTCCACTTCAGTCTGTCCACTTTAGTCTTTCCACTATAGTCTGTCCACTTTAGTCTTTCCACTTTAGTCTTTCCACTTTATTCTGTCCACTTCAGTGTGTACACTTTAGTCTGTCCAATGAGTCTTTCCACTTCAGTCTTTCCACTATAGTCTTTCCACTATAGTCTTTTCACTTCAGTCTTTCCACTTTAGTCTTTCCACTATAGTCTTTTCTCTTCAGTCTGTCCACTTTAGTCTTTCTACTATTCTCTGTCCACTTTAGTCTTTCCACTATAGTCTGTCCACTTTAGTCTTTCCACTTTAGTCTTTCTACTTTATTCTGTCCACTTCATTGTGTACACTTTAGTTTGTCCACTGAGTCTTTCCACTTCAGTCTTTCCACTATAGTCTGTCCACTTTAGTCTTTCCACTTTAGTCTTTCCACTATAGTCTTTTCACTTCAGTCTGTCCACTTTAGTCTTTCCACTATAGTCTGTCCACTTTAGTCTTTCCACTATAGTCTTTCCACTATAGTCTGTCCACTTTAGTCTTTCCACTTTAGTCTTTCCACTTTAGTCTGTCCACTTTAGTCTTTCCACTATAGTCTGTCCACTATAGTCTTTCCACTTTAGTCTTTCCGCTTTAGTCTGTCCACTAGGTTTTTCCACTTCAGTCTGTCCACTTTAGTCTTTCCACTTTAGTCATTTCCACTATCGTCTGTCCACTTTAGTCTTTCCACTTTAGTCTTTTCACTTTAGTGTGTCCACTTTAGTCTTTCCACTTTCGTCTGTCCAGTTTAGTCTTTCCACTATAGTCTGTCCACTTTAGTCTTTCCACTTTAGTCTTTCCACTTTAGTCTTTCCACTATAGTCTGTCCACTTTAGTCTTTCCACTATTCTCTGTCCACTTTAGTCTCTCCACTATAGTCTCCAGTTTATTCTGTCCACTACAGTCTTTCCAATATAGTACTATAGTAACTCCACTTTAGTCTTTCCACTTTAGTCTTTCCACTTTAGTCTGTACACTTTAGTCTTTCCACTATAGTCTGTCCACTTTATTCTTTCCACTATTCTCTTTCCACTTTAGTCTTTCCACTATAGTCTCCACTTTATTCTGTCCACTACATTCTTTCCACTATAGTCGTTCCACTATAGGCTGTCCACTTTAGTCTTTCCACTTTAGTCTTTCCACTTTAGTCTGTCCACTTTAGTCTTTACACTATAGTCTGTCCACTTTAGTCTTTCCACTATAGTCTGTCCACTTTAGTCTTTCCACTTTATTCTGTCCACTTCATTGTGTACACTTTAGTTTGTCCACTGAGTCTTTCCACTTCAGTCTTTCCACTATAGTCTGTCCACTTTAGTCTTTCCACTTTAGTCTTTCCACTATAGTCTTTTCACTTCAGTCTGTCCACTTTAGTCTTTCCACTATAGTCTGTCCACTTTAGTCTTTCCACTATATTCTTTCCACTATTCTCTGTCCACTTTAGTCTTTCCACTTTAGTCTTTCCACTATAGTCTGTCCACTTTATTCTTTCCACTATTCTCTTTCCACTTTAGTCTTTCCACTATAGTCTCCACTTTATTCTGTCCACTACATTCTTTCCACTATAGTCGTTCCACTATAGGCTGTCCACTTTAGTCTTTCCACTTTAGTCTTTCCACTTTAGTCTGTCCACTTTAGTATTTACACTATAGTCTGTCCACTTTAGTCTTTCCACTATAGTCTGTCCACTTTAGTCTTTCCACTTTATTCTGTCCACTTCATTGTGTACACTTTAGTTTGTCCACTGAGTCTTTCCACTTCAGTCTTTCCACTATAGTCTGTCCACTTTAGTCTTTCCACTTTAGTCTTTCCACTATAGTCTTTTCACTTCAGTCTGTCCACTTTAGTCTTTCCACTATAGTCTGTCCACTTTAGTCTTTCCACTATATTCTTTCCACTATTCTCTGTCCACTTTAGTCTTTCCACTTTAGTCTTTCCATTATAGTCTCCACTTTATTCTGTCCACTACAGCCTTTCCACTATGTCTTTCCACTATAGTCTGTCCACTTTAGTCTTTCCACTATTCTCTGTCCACTTTAGTCTTTCCACTATAGTCTCCACTTTATTCTGTCCACTATAGTCTTTCCATTATAGTCTTTCCACTATAGTCTGTCCACTTTAGTCTTTCCACTATTCTCTGTCCACTTTAGTCTTTCCACTATAGTCTCCACTATAGTCTTTCCACTACAGTATTTCCACTTTAGTCTATCCACTATTCTTTGTCCACTTAATCTTTCCACTATAGTCTCCACTTTATTCTGTCCACTATAGTCTTTCCATTATAGTCTTTCCACTATAGTCTGTCCACTTTAGTCTTTCCACTATTCTCTGTCCACTTTAGTCTTTCCACTATAGTCTCCACTATAGTCTTTCCACTACAGTATTTCCACTATAGTCTTTCCACTATAGTCTGTCCACTTTAGTCTTTCCACTATAGTCTCCACTTAATTCTTTCCACTACAGTCTTTCCACTATAGTCTTTCCATTATAGTCTGTCCACTTTAGTCTTTCCACTTTAGTCTTTCCACTTTAGTCTGTACACTTTAGTCTTTCCACTATAGTCTGTCCACTTTATTCTTTCCACTATTCTCTTTCCACTTTAGTCTTTCCACTTTAGTCTTTCCACTTTAGTCTTCCCACTATAGTCTCCACTTTATTCTGTCCACTACATTCTTTCCACTATAGTCGTTCCACTATAGGCTGTCCACTTTAGTCTTTCCACTTTAGTCTTTCCACTTTAGTCTGTCCACTTTTGTCTTTACACTATAGTCTGTCCACTTTAGTCTTTCCACTATAGTCTGTCCACTTTAGTCTTTCCACTTTAGTCTTTCCACTTTATTCTGTCCACTTCATTGTGTACACTTTAGTTTGTCCACTGAGTCTTTCCACTTCAGTCTTTCCACTATAGTCTGTCCACTTTAGTCTTTCAACTTTAGTCTTTCCACTATAGTCTTTTCACTTCAGTCTGTCCACTTTAGTCTTTCCACTATAGTCTGTCCACTTTAGTCTTTCCACTATAGTCTTTCCACTATTCTCTGTCCACTTTAGTCTTTCCATTTTAGTCTTTCCATTATAGTCTCCACTTTATTCTGTCCACTACAGCCTTTCCACTATGTCTTTCCACTATAGGCTGTCCACTTTAGTCTTTCCACTATTCTCTGTCCACTTTAGTCTTTCCACTATAGTCTCCACTTTATTCTGTCCACTACATTCTTTCCACTATAGTCTTTCCACTATAGTCTGTCCACTTTAGTCTTTCCACTATTCTCTGTCCACTTTAGTCTTTCCACTATAGTCTGTCCACTTTAGTCTTTCCACTATTCTCTGTCCACTTTAGTCTTTCCACTATAGTCTGTCCACTTTAGTCTATCCACTATTCTCTGTCCACTTAATCTTTCCACTATAGTCTCCACTTTATTCTGTCCACTATAGTCGTTCCACTATAGTCTGTCCACTTTAGTCTTTCCACTATTCTCTGTCCACTTTAGTCTTTCCACTATAGTCTCCACTATAGTCTTTCCACTACAGTATTTCCACTATAGTCTTTCCACTATAGTCTGTCCAGTTTAGTCTTTCCACTTTAGTCTTTCCACTTTATTCTGTCCACTTCAGTGTGTACACTTTTGTCTGTCCAATGACTCTTTCCACTTCAGTCTTTCCGCTATAGTCTTTCCACTATAGTCTTTTCACTTCAGTCTTTCCACTTTAGTCTTTCCACTATAGTCTTTTCTCTTCAGTCTGTCCACTTTAGTCTTTCCACTATAGTCTGTCCACTTAAGTCTTTCCAGTATAGTCTTTCCACTATTCTCTGTCCACTTTAGTCTTTCCACTTTAGTCTTTCCATTATAGTCTCCACTTTATTCTGTCCACTACAGTCTTTCCACTATGTCTTTCCACTATAGTCTGTCCACTTTAGTCTTTCCACTATTCTCTGTCCACTTTAGTCTTTCCACTATAGTCTCCACTTTATTCTGTCCACTACATTCTTTCCACTATAGTCTTTCCACTATAGTCTGTCCACTTTAGTCTTTCCACTATTCTCTGTCCACTTTAGTCTTTCCACTATAGTCTGTCCACTTTAGTCTATCCACTATTCTCTGTCCACTTAATCTTTCCACTATAGTCTCCACTTTATTCTGTCCACTATAGTCTTTCCATTATAGTCTTTCCACTATAGTCTGTCCACTTTAGTCTTTCCACTATTCTCTGTCCACTTTAGTCTTTCCACTATAGTCTCCACTTCATTATGTCCACTACAGTATTTCCACTATAGTCTTTCCACTATAGTCTGTCCACTTTAGTCTTTCCACTATAGTTTCCACTTAATTCTGTCCACTACAGTCTTTCCACTATAGTCTTTCCACTATAGTCTGTCCACTTTAGTCTTTCCACTATAGTCTCCACTTTATTCTTTCCACTAAAGTCTTTCCACTATAGTTTTTCCACTATAGTCTGTCCACTTTAGTCTTTCCACTTTAGTTTTTCCACTTTAGTCTGTCCACTTTAGTCTTTCCACGACTGTCTGTCCACTTTAGTCTTTCCACTATAGTCTCCACTTAATTCTGTCCACTACAGTCTTTCCACTATAGTCTTTCCATTATAGTCTGTCCACTTTAGTCTTTCCACTTTAGTTTTTCCACTTCAGTCTGTCCACTTTAGTCTTTCCACTATAGTCTGTCCACTTTAGTCTTTCCACTTTAGTCTTTCCACTTTATTCTGTCCACTTCAGTGTGTACACTTTAGTCTGTCCAATGAGTCTTTCCACTTCAGTCTTTCCACTATAGTCTGTCCAATTTAGTCTTTCCACTTTAGTCTTTCCACTATAGTCTCCACTTTATTCTGTCCACTACATTCTTTCAACTTTAGTCTTTCCACTATCCTCTGTCCACTTTAGTCTTTCCACTATAGTCTCCACTTTATTCTGTCCACTACAGTCTTTCCACTATAGTCTTTCCACTATAGTCTGTCCACTTTAGTCTTTCCACGATTATCTGTCCACTTTAGTCTTTCCACTATAGTCTTTCCATTATAGTCTGTCCACTTTAGTCTTTCCACTTTAGTTTTTCCACTTTAGTCTGTCCACTTTAGTCTTTCCACTATAGTCTGTCCACTTTAGTCTTTCCACTTTAGTCTTTCCACTTTATTCTGTCCACTTCAGTGTGTACACTTTAGTCTGTCCAATGAGTCTTTCCACTTCAGTCTTTCCACTATAGTCTGTCCACTTTAGTCTTTCCACTATAGTTTCCACTTTATTCTATCCACTACATTCTTTCCACTATAGTATTTCCACTATAGTCTGTCCACTTTAGTCTTTCCACGATTATCTGTCCACTTTAGTCTTTCCACTATAGCCTGTCCAGTTTAGTCTTTCCCCTATTCTCTGTCCACTTTTGTCTTTCCACTATAGTCTCCACTTTATTATGTCCACTACAGTCTTTCCACTATAGTCTTTCCACTATAGTCTGTCCACTTTAGTCTTTCCACTATGCTCTGTCCACTTTTGTCTTTCCACTATAGTCTCCACTTTATTATGTCCACTACAGTCTTTCCACTATAGTCTTTCCACTATAGTCTGTCCACTTTAGTCTTTCCACTATAGTCTCCAATTTATTCTGTCCACTACAGTCGTTCCACTATAGTCTTTCCACTATAGTCTGTCCACTTTAGTCTTTCCACTTTAGTTTTTCCACTTTAGTCTGTCCACTTTAGTCTTTCCACGACTGTCTGTCCACTTTAGTCTTTCCACTTTAGTCTTTCCACTTTATTCTGTCCACTTCAAAGTGTAAACTTTAGTCTGTCCACTGAGTATTTCCACTTCAGTCTTTCCACTATAGTCTGTCCCCTTTAGTCTTTCCACTTTAGTCTTTCCACTATAGTCTCCACTTTATTTTGTCCACTACATTCTTTCCACTTTAGTCTTTCCACTTTATTCTGCCCACTTCAGTGTGTACACTTTAGTCTGTCCAATGAGTCTTTCCACTTTAGTCTTTCCACTATAGTCTGTCCACTTTAGTCTTTCCACTTTAGTCTTTCCACTATAGTCTCCACTTTATTCTGTCCACTACATTCTTTCAACTTTAGTCTTTCCACTATCCTCTGTCCACTTTAGTCTTTCCACTATAGTCTCCACTTTATTCTGTCCACTACAGTCTTTCCACTATGTCTTTCCACTATAGTCTGTCCACTTTAGTCTTTCCACTATTCTCTGTCCACTTTAGTCTTTCCACTATAGTCTCCACTTTATTCTGTCCACTACATTCTTTCCACTATAGTCTTTCCACTATAGTCTGTCCACTTTAGTCTTTCCACTATTCTCTGTCCACTTTAGTCTTTCCACTATAGTCTGTCCACTTTAGTCTATCCACTATTCTCTGTCCACTTAATCTTTCCACTATAGTCTCCACTTTATTCTGTCCACTATAGTCTTTCCATTATAGTCTTTCCACTATAGTCTGTCCACTTTAGTCTTTCCACTATTCTCTGTCCACTTTAGTCTTTCCACTATAGTCTCCACTTCATTATGTCCACTATAGTATTTCCACTATAGTCTTTCCACTATAGTCTGTCCACTTTAGTCTTTCCACTATAGTCTCCACTTAATTCTGTCCACTACAGTCTTTCCACTATAGTCTTTCCACTATAGTCTGTCCACTTTAGTCTTTCCACTATAGTCTCCACTTTATTCTTTCCACTAAAGTCTTTCCACTATAGTTTTTCCACTATAGTCTGTCCACTTTAGTCTTTCCACTTTAGTTTTTCCACTTTAGTCTGTCCACTTTAGTCTTTCCACGACTGTCTGTCCACTTAAGTCTTTCCACTATAGTCTCCACTTAATTCTGTCCACTACAGTCTTTCCACTATAGTCTCTCCATTATAGTCTGTCCACTTTAGTCTTTCCACTTTAGTTTTTCCACTTCAGTCTGTCCACTTTAGTCTTTCCACTATAGTCTGTCCACTTTAGTCTTTCCACTTTAGTATTTCCACTTTATTCTGTCCACTTCAGTGTGTACACTTTAGTCTGTCCAATGAGTCTTTCCACTTCAGTCTTTCCACTTTAGTCTTTCCACTATAGTCTCCACTTTATTCTGTCCACTACATTCTTTCAACTTTAGTCTTTCCACTATCCTCTGTCCACTTTAGTCTTTCCACTATAGTCTCCACTTTATTCTGTCCACTACAGTCTTTCCACTATAGTCTTTCCACTATAGTCTGTCCACTTTAGTCTTTCCACGATTATCTGTCCACTTTAGTCTTTCCACTATAGTCTTTCCATTATAGTCTGTCCACTTTAGTCTTTCCACTTTAGTTTTTCCACTTTAGTCTGTCCACTTTAGTCTTTCCACTATAGTCTGTCCACTTTAGTCTTTCCACTTTAGTCTTTCCACTTTATTCTGTCCACTTCAGTGTGTACACTTTAGTCTGTCCAATGAGTCTTTCCACTTCAGTCTTTCCACTATAGTCTGTCCACTTTAGTCTTTCCACTATAGTTTCCACTTTATTCTGTCCACTACATTCTTTCCACTATAGTATTTCCACTATAGTCTGTCCACTTTAGTCTTTCCACGATTATCTGTCCACTTTAGTCTTTCCACTATAGCCTGTCCACTTTAGTCTTTCCACTATTCTCTGTCCACTTTTGTCTTTCCACTATAGTCTCCACTTTATTATGTCCACTACAGTCTTTCCATTATAGTCTTTCCACTATAGTCTGTCCACTTTAGTCTTTCCACTATTCTCTGTCCACTTTTGTCTTTCCACTATAGTCTCCACTTTATTATGTCCACTACAGTCTTTCCACTATAGTCTTTCCACTATAGTCTGTCCACTTTAGTCTTTCCACTATAGTCTCCAATTTATTCTGTCCACTACAGTCGTTCCACTATAGTCTTTCCACTATAGTCTGTCCACTTTAGTCTTTCCACTTTAGTTTTTCCACTTTAGTCTGTCCACTTTAGTCTTTCCACGACTGTCTGTCCACTTTAGTCTTTCCACTTTAGTCTTTCCACTTTATTCTGTCCACTTCAGTGTGTAAACTTTAGTCTGTCCACTGAGTATTTCCACTTCAGTCTTTCCACTATAGTCTGTCCCCTTTAGTCTTTCCACTTTAGTCTTTCCACTATAGTCTCCACTTTATTTTGTCCACTACATTCTTTCCACTTTAGTCTTTCCACTTTATTCTGCCCACTTCAGTGTGTACACTTTAGTCTGTCCAATGAGTCTTTCCACTTTAGTCTTTCCACTATAGTCTGTCCACTTTAGTATTTCCACTATAGTCTTTCCACTATAGTCTGTCCACTTTAGTCTTTCCACTATAGTCTCCACTTAATTCTGTCCACTACAGTCTTTCCACTATAGTCTTTCCATTATAGTCTGTCCACTTTAGTCTTTCCACTTTAGTTTTTCCACTTCAGTCTGTCCACTTTAGTCTTTCCACTATAGTCTGTCCACTTTAGTCTTTCCACTTTAGTCTTTCCACTTTATTCTGTCCACTTCAGTGTGTACACTTTAGTCTGTCCAATGAGTCTTTCCACTTCAGTCTTTCCACTATAGTCTTTCCACTATAGTCTTTTCACTTCAGTCTTTCCACTTTAGTCTTTCCACTATAGTCTTTTCTCTTCAGTCTGTCCACTTTAGTCTTTCTACTATTCTCTGTCCACTTTAGTCTTTCCACTATAGTCTGTCCACTTTAGTCTTTCCACTTTAGTCTTTCTACTTTATTCTGTCCACTTCATTGTGTACACTTTAGTTTGTCCACTGAGTCTTTCCACTTCAGTCTTTCCACTATAGTCTGTCCACTTTAGTCTTTCCACTTTTGTCTTTCCACTATAGTCTTTTCACTTCAGTCTGTCCACTTTAGTCTTTCCACTATAGTCTGTCCACTTTAGTCTTTCCACTTTAGTCTTTCCACTATAGTCTTTTCACTTCAGTCTGTCCACTTTAGTCTTTCCACTATAGTCTGTCCACTTTAGTCTTTCCACTTTAGTCTTTCCACTTTAGTCTGTCCACTTTAGTCTTTCCGCTTTAGTCTGTCCTCTAGGTTTTTCCACTTCAGTCTGTCCACTTTAGTCTTTCCACTTTAGTCATTTCCACTATCGTCTGTCCACTTTAGTCTTTCCACTTTAGTCTTTTCACTTTAGTGTGTCCACTTTAGTCTTTCCACTTTCGTCTGTCCAGTTTAGTCTTTCCACTATAGTCTGTCCACTTTAGTCTTTCCACTTTAGTCTTTCCACTTTAGTCTTTCCACTATAGTCTGTCCACTTTAGTCTTTCCACTATTCTCTGTCCACTTTAGTCTCTCCACTATAGTCTCCAGTTTATTCTGTCCACTACAGTCTTTCCAATATAGTCTTTCCACTATAGTCACTCCACTTTAGTCTTTCCACTTTAGTCTTTCCACTTTAGTCTGTACACTTTAGTCTTTCCACTATAGTCTGTCCACTTTATTCTTTCCACTATTCTCTTTCCACTTTAGTCTTTCCACTATAGTCTCCACTTTATTCTGTCCACTACATTCTTTCCACTATAGTCGTTCCACTATAGGCTGTCCACTTTAGTCTTTCCACTTTAGTCTTTCCACTTTAGTCTGTCCACTTTAGTCTTTACACTATAGTCTGTCCACTTTAGTCTTTCCACTATAGTCTGTCCACTTTAGTCTTTCCACTTTATTCTGTCCACTTCATTGTGTACACTTTAGTTTGTCCACTGAGTCTTTCCACTTCAGTCTTTCCACTATAGTCTGTCCACTTTAGTCTTTCCACTTTAGTCTTTCCACTATAGTCTTTTCACTTCAGTCTGTCCACTTTAGTCTTTCCACTATAGTCTGTCCACTTTAGTCTTTCCACTATATTCTTTCCACTATTCTCTGTCCACTTTAGTCTTTCCACTTTAGTCTTTCCACTATAGTCTGTCCACTTTATTCTTTCCACTATTCTCTTTCCACTTTAGTCTTTCCACTATAGTCTCCACTTTATTCTGTCCACTACATTCTTTCCACTATAGTCGTTCCACTATAGGCTGTCCACTTTAGTCTTTCCACTTTAGTCTTTCCACTTTAGTCTGTCCACTTTAGTCTTTACACTATAGTCTGTCCACTTTAGTCTTTCCACTATAGTCTGTCCACTTTAGTCTTTCCACTTTATTCTGTCCACTTCATTGTGTACACTTTAGTTTGTCCACTGAGTCTTTCCACTTCAGTCTTTCCACTATAGTCTGTCCACTTTAGTCTTTCCACTTTAGTCTTTCCACTATAGTCTTTTCACTTCAGTCTGTCCACTTTAGTCTTTCCACTATAGTCTGTCCACTTTAGTCTTTCCACTATATTCTTTCCACTATTCTCTGTCCACTTTAGTCTTTCCACTTTAGTCTTTCCATTATAGTCTCCACTTTATTCTGTCCACTACAGTCTTTCCACTATGTCTTTCCACTATAGTCTGTCCACTTTAGTCTTTCCACTATTCTCTGTCCACTTTAGTCTTTCCACTATAGTCTCCACTTTATTCTGTCCACTACATTCTTTCCACTATAGTCTTTCCACTATAGTCTGTCCACTTTAGTCTTTCCACTATTCTCTGTCCACTTTAGTCTTTCCACTATAGTCTGTCCACTTTAGTCTATCCACTATTCTCTGTCCACTTAATCTTTCCACTATAGTCTCCACTTTATTCTGTCCACTATAGTCTTTCCATTATAGTCTTTCCACTATAGTCTGTCCACTTTAGTCTTTCCACTATTCTCTGTCCACTTTAGTCTTTCCACTATAGTCTCCACTATAGTCTTTCCACTACAGTATTTCCACTTTAGTCTATCCACTATTCTTTGTCCACTTAATCTTTCCACTATAGTCTCCACTTTATTCTGTCCACTATAGTCTTTCCATTATAGTCTTTCCACTATAGTCTGTCCACTTTAGTCTTTCCACTATTCTCTGTCCACTTTAGTCTTTCCACTATAGTCTCCACTATAGTCTTTCCACTACAGTATTTCCACTATAGTCTTTCCACTATAGTCTGTCCACTTTAGTCTTTCCACTATAGTCTCCACTTAATTCTGTCCACTACAGTCTTTCCACTATAGTCTTTCCATTATAGTCTGTCCACTTTAGTCTTTCCACTTTAGTCTGTACACTTTAGTCTTTCCACTATAGTCTGTCCACTTTATTCTTTCCACTATTCTCTTTCCACTTTAGTCTTTCCACTTTAGTCTTTCCACTTTAGTCTTCCCACTATAGTCTCCACTTTATTCTGTCCACTACATTCTTTCCACTATAGTCGTTCCACTATAGGCTGTCCACTTTAGTCTTTCCACTTTAGTCTTTCCACTTTAGTCTGTCCACTTTTGTCTTTACACTATAGTCTGTCCACTTTAGTCTTTCCACTATAGTCTGTCCACTTTAGTCTTTCCACTTTAGTCTTTCCACTTTATTCTGTCCACTTCATTGTGTACACTTTAGTTTGTCCACTGAGTCTTTCCACTTCAGTCTTTCCACTATAGTCTGTCCACTTTAGTCTTTCAACTTTAGTCTTTCCACTATAGTCTTTTCACTTCAGTCTGTCCACTTTAGTCTTTCCACTATAGTCTGTCCACTTTAGTCTTTCCACTATAGTCTTTCCACTATTCTCTGTCCACTTTAGTCTTTCCATTTTAGTCTTTCCATTATAGTCTCCACTTTATTCTGTCCACTACAGCCTTTCCACTATGTCTTTCCACTATAGTCTGTCCACTTTAGTCTTTCCACTATTCTCTGTCCACTTTAGTCTTTCCACTATAGTCTCCACTTTATTCTGTCCACTACATTCTTTCCACTATAGTCTTTCCACTATAGTCTGTCCACTTTAGTCTTTCCACTATTCTCTGTCCACTTTAGTCTTTCCACTATAGTCTGTCCACTTTAGTCTTTCCACTATTCTCTGTCCACTTTAGTCTTTCCACTATAGTCTGTCCACTTTAGTCTATCCACTATTCTCTGTCCACTTAATCTTTCCACTATAGTCTCCACTTTATTCTGTCCACTATAGTCTTTCCACTATAGTCTGTCCACTTTAGTCTTTCCACTATTCTCTGTCCACTTTAGTCTTTCCACTATAGTCTCCACTATAGTCTTTCCACTACAGTATTTCCACTATAGTCTTTCCACTATAGTCTGTCCAGTTTAGTCTTTCCACTTTAGTCTTTCCACTTTATTCTGTCCACTTCAGTGTGTACACTTTTGTCTGTCCAATGACTCTTTCCACTTCAGTCTTTCCACTATAGTCTTTCCACTATAGTCTTTTCACTTCAGTCTTTCCACTTTAGTCTTTCCACTATAGTCTTTTCTCTTCAGTCTGTCCACTTTAGTCTTTCCACTATAGTCTGTCCACTTAAGTCTTTCCAGTATAGTCTTTCCACTATTCTCTGTCCACTTTAGTCTTTCCACTTTAGTCTTTCCATTATAGTCTCCACTTTATTCTGTCCACTACAGTCTTTCCACTATGTCTTTCCACTATAGTCTGTCCACTTTAGTCTTTCCACTATTCTCTGTCCACTTTAGTCTTTCCACTATAGTCTCCACTTTATTCTGTCCACTACATTCTTTCCACTATAGTCTTTCCACTATAGTCTGTCCACTTTAGTCTTTCCACTATTCTCTGTCCACTTTAGTCTTTCCACTATAGTCTGTCCACTTTAGTCTATCCACTATTCTCTGTCCACTTAATCTTTCCACTATAGTCTCCACTTTATTCTGTCCACTATAGTCTTTCCATTATAGTCTTTCCACTATAGTCTGTCCACTTTAGTCTTTCCACTATTCTCTGTCCACTTTAGTCTTTCCACTATAGTCTCCACTTCATTATGTCCACTACAGTTTTTCCACTATAGTCTTTCCACTATAGTCTGTCCACTTTAGTCTTTCCACTATAGTCTCCACTTAATTCTGTCCACTACAGTCTTTCCACTATAGTCTTTCCACTATAGTCTGTCCACTTTAGTCTTTCCACTATAGTCTCCACTTTATTCTTTCCACTAAAGTCTTTCCACTATAGTTTTTCCACTATAGTCTGTCCACTTTAGTCTTTCCACTTTAGTTTTTCCACTTTAGTCTGTCCACTTTAGTCTTTCCACGACTGTCTGTCCACTTTAGTCTTTCCACTATAGTCTCCACTTAATTCTGTCCACTACAGTCTTTCCACTATAGTCTTTCCATTATAGTCTGTCCACTTTAGTCTTTCCACTTTAGTTTTTCCACTTCAGTCTGTCCACTTTAGTCTTTCCACTATAGTCTGTCCACTTTAGTCTTTCCACTTTAGTCTTTCCACTTTATTCTGTCCACTTCAGTGTGTACACTTTAGTCTGTCCAATGAGTCTTTCCACTTCAGTCTTTCCACTATAGTAGGTCCAATTTAGTCTTTCCACTTTAGTCTTTCCACTATAGTCTCCACTTTATTCTGTCCACTACATTCTTTCAACTTTAGTCTTTCCACTATCCTCTGTCCACTTTAGTCTTTCCACTATAGTCTCCACTTTATTCTGTCCACTACAGTCTTTCCACTATAGTCTTTCCACTATAGTCTGTCCACTTTAGTCTTTCCACGATTATCTGTCCACTTTAGTCTTTCCACTATAGTCTTTCCATTATAGTCTGTCCACTTTAGTCTTTCCACTTTAGTTTTTCCACTTTAGTCTGTCCACTTTAGTCTTTCCACTATAGTCTGTCCACTTTAGTCTTTCCACTTTAGTCTTTCCACTTTATTCTGTCCACTTCAGTGTGTACACTTTAGTCTGTCCAATGAGTCTTTCCACTTCAGTCTTTCCACTATAGTCTGTCCACTTTAGTCTTTCCACTATAGTTTCCACTTTATTCTATCCACTACATTCTTTCCACTATAGTATTTCCACTATAGTCTGTCCACTTTAGTCTTTCCACGATTATCTGTCCACTTTAGTCTTTCCACTATAGCCTGTCCACTTTAGTCTTTCCACTATTCTCTGTCCACTTTTGTCTTTCCACTATAGTCTCCACTTTATTATGTCCACTACAGTCTTTCCACTATAGTCTTTCCACTATAGTCTGTCCACTTTAGTCTTTCCACTATGCTCTGTCCACTTTTGTCTTTCCACTATAGTCTCCACTTTATTATGTCCACTACAGTCTTTCCACTATAGTCTTTCCACTATAGTCTGTCCACTTTAGTCTTTCCACTATAGTCTCCAATTTATTCTGTCCACTACAGTCGTTCCACTATAGTCTTTCCACTATAGTCTGTCCACTTTAGTCTTTCCACTTTAGTTTTTCCACTTTAGTCTGTCCACTTTAGTCTTTCCACGACTGTCTGTCCACTTTAGTCTTTCCACTTTAGTCTTTCCACTTTATTCTGTCCACTTCAAAGTGTAAACTTTAGTCTGTCCACTGAGTATTTCCACTTCAGTCTTTCCACTATAGTCTGCCCCTTTAGTCTTTCCACTTTAGTCTTTCCACTATAGTCTCCACTTTATTTTGTCCACTACATTCTTTCCACTTTAGTCTTTCCACTTTATTCTGCCCACTTCAGTGTGTACACTTTAGTCTGTCCAATGAGTCTTTCCACTTTAGTCTTTCCACTATAGTCTGTCCACTTTAGTCTTTCCACTTTAGTCTTTCCACTATAGTCTCCACTTTATTCTGTCCACTACATTCTTTCAACTTTAGTCTTTCCACTATCCTCTGTCCACTTTAGTCTTTCCACTATAGTCTCCACTTTATTCTGTCCACTACAGTCTTTCCACTATGTCTTTCCACTATAGTCTGTCCACTTTAGTCTATCCACTATTCTCTGTCCACTTAATCTTTCCACTATAGTCTCCACTTTATTCTGTCCACTATAGTCTTTCCATTATAGTCTTTCCACTATAGTCTGTCCACTTTAGTCTTTCCACTATTCTCTGTCCACTTTAGTCTTTCCACTATAGTCTCCACTTCATTATGTCCACTACAGTATTTCCACTATAGTCTTTCCACTATAGTCTGTCCACTTTAGTCTTTCCACTATAGTCTCCACTTAATTCTGTCCACTACAGTCTTTCCACTATAGTCTTTCCACTATAGTCTGTCCACTTTAGTCTTTCCACTATAGTCTCCACTTTATTCTTTCCACTAAAGTCTTTCCACTATAGTTTTTCCACTATAGTCTGTCCACTTTAGTCTTTCCACTTTAGTTTTTCCACTTTAGTCTGTCCACTTTAGTCTTTCCACGACTGTCTGTCCACTTTAGTCTTTCCACTATAGTCTCCACTTAATTCTGTCCACTACAGTCTTTCCACTATAGTCTCTCCATTATAGTCTGTCCACTTTAGTCTTTCCACTTTAGTTTTTCCACTTCAGTCTGTCCACTTTAGTCTTTCCACTATAGTCTGTCCACTTTAGTCTTTCCACTTTAGTCTTTCCACTTTATTCTGTCCACTTCAGTGTGTACACTTTAGTCTGTCCAATGAGTCTTTCCACTTCAGTCTTTCCACTATAGTCTGTCCAATTTAGTCTTTCCACTTTAGTCTTTCCACTATAGTCTCCACTTTATTCTGTCCACTACATTCTTTCAACTTTAGTCTTTCCACTATCCTCTGTCCACTTTAGTCTTTCCACTATAGTCTCCACTTTATTCTGTCCACTACAGTCTTTCCACTATAGTCTTTCCACTATAGTCTGTCCACTTTAGTCTTTCCACGATTATCTGTCCACTTTAGTCTTTCCACTATAGTCTTTCCATTATAGTCTGTCCACTTTAGTCTTTCCACTTTAGTTTTTCCACTTTAGTCTGTCCACTTTAGTCTTTCCACTATAGTCTGTCCACTTTAGTCTTTCCACTTTTGTCTTTCCACTTTATTCGGTCCACTTCAGTGTGTACACTTTAGTCTGTCCAATGAGTCTTTCCACTTCAGTCTTTCCACTATAGTCTGTCCACTTTAGTCTTTCCACTATAGTTTCCACTTTATTCTGTCCACTACATTCTTTCCACTATAGTATTTCCACTATAGTCTGTCCACTTTAGTCTTTCCACGATTATCTGTCCACTTTAGTCTTTCCACTATAGCCTGTCCACTTTAGTCTTTCCACTATTCTCTGTCCACTTTTGTCTTTCCACTATAGTCTCCACTTTATTATGTCCACTACAGTCTTTCCATTATAGTCTTTCCACTATAGTCTGTCCACTTTAGTCTTTCCACTATTCTCTGTCCACTTTTGTCTTTCCACTATAGTCTCCACTTTATTATGTCCACTACAGTCTTTCCACTATAGTCTTTCCACTATAGTCTGTCCACTTTAGTCTTTCCACTATAGTCTCCAATTTATTCTGTCCACTACAGTCGTTCCACTATAGTCTTTTCACTTCAGTCTGTCCACTTTAGTCTTTCCACTATAGTCTGTCCACTTTAGTCTTTCCACTTTAGTCTTTCCACTATAGTCTTTTCACTTCAGTCTGTCCACTTTAGTCTTTCCACTATAGTCTGTCCACTTTAGTCTTTCCACTTTAGTCTTTCCACTTTAGTCTGTCCACTTTAGTCTTTCCGCTTTAGTCTGTCCTCTAGGTTTTTCCACTTCAGTCTGTCCACTTTAGTCTTTCCACTTTAGTCATTTCCACTATCGTCTGTCCACTTTAGTCTTTCCACTTTAGTCTTTTCACTTTAGTGTGTCCACTTTAGTCTTTCCACTTTCGTCTGTCCAGTTTAGTCTTTCCACTATAGTCTGTCCACTTTAGTCTTTCCACTTTAGTCTTTCCACTTTAGTCTTTCCACTATAGTCTGTCCACTTTAGTCTTTCCACTATTCTCTGTCCACTTTAGTCTCTCCACTATAGTCTCCAGTTTATTCTGTCCACTACAGTCTTTCCAATATAGTCTTTCCACTATAGTCACTCCACTTTAGTCTTTCCACTTTAGTCTTTCCACTTTAGTCTGTACACTTTAGTCTTTCCACTATAGTCTGTCCACTTTATTCTTTCCACTATTCTCTTTCCACTTTAGTCTTTCCACTATAGTCTCCACTTTATTCTGTCCACTACATTCTTTCCACTATAGTCGTTCCACTATAGGCTGTCCACTTTAGTCTTTCCACTTTAGTCTTTCCACTTTAGTCTGTCCACTTTAGTCTTTACACTATAGTCTGTCCACTTTAGTCTTTCCACTATAGTCTGTCCACTTTAGTCTTTCCACTTTATTCTGTCCACTTCATTGTGTACACTTTAGTTTGTCCACTGAGTCTTTCCACTTCAGTCTTTCCACTATAGTCTGTCCACTTTAGTCTTTCCACTTTAGTCTTTCCACTATAGTCTTTTCACTTCAGTCTGTCCACTTTAGTCTTTCCACTATAGTCTGTCCACTTTAGTCTTTCCACTATATTCTTTCCACTATTCTCTGTCCACTTTAGTCTTTCCACTTAGTCTTTCCACTATAGTCTGTCCACTTTATTCTTTCCACTATTCTCTTTCCACTTTAGTCTTTCCACTATAGTCTCCACTTTATTCTGTCCACTACATTCTTTCCACTATAGTCGTTCCACTATAGGCTGTCCACTTTAGTCTTTCCACTTTAGTCTTTCCACTTTAGTCTGTCCACTTTAGTCTTTACACTATAGTCTGTCCACTTTAGTCTTTCCACTATAGTCTGTCCACTTTAGTCTTTCCACTTTATTCTGTCCACTTCATTGTGTACACTTTAGTTTGTCCACTGAGTCTTTCCACTTCAGTCTTTCCACTATAGTCTGTCCACTTTAGTCTTTCCACTTTAGTCTTTCCACTATAGTCTTTTCACTTCAGTCTGTCCACTTTAGTCTTTCCACTATAGTCTGTCCACTTTAGTCTTTCCACTATATTCTTTCCACTATTCTCTGTCCACTTTAGTCTTTCCACTTTAGTCTTTCCATTATAGTCTCCACTTTATTCTGTCCACTACAGCCTTTCCACTATGTCTTTCCACTATAGTCTGTCCACTTTGGTCTTTCCACTATTCTCTGTCCACTTTAGTCTTTCCACTATAGTCTCCACTTTATTCTGTCCACTATAGTCTTTCCATTATAGTCTTTCCACTATAGTCTGTCCACTTTAGTCTTTCCACTATTCTCTGTCCACTTTAGTCTTTCCACTATAGTCTCCACTATAGTCTTTCCACTACAGTATTTCCACTTTAGTCTATCCACTATTCTTTGTCCACTTAATCTTTCCACTATAGTCTCCACTTTATTCTGTCCACTATAGTCTTTCCATTATAGTCTTTCCACTATAGTCTGTCCACTTTAGTCTTTCCACTATTCTCTGTCCACTTTAGTCTTTCCACTATAGTCTCCACTATAGTCTTTCCACTACAGTATTTCCACTATAGTCTTTCCACTATAGTCTGTCCACTTTAGTCTTTCCACTATAGTCTCCACTTAATTCTGTCCACTACAGTCTTTCCACTATAGTCTTTCCATTATAGTCTGTCCACTTTAGTCTTTCCACTTTAGTCTTTCCACTTTAGTCTGTACACTTTAGTCTTTCCACTATAGTCTGTCCACTTTATTCTTTCCACTATTCTCTTTCCACTATAGGCTGTCCACTTTAGTCTTTCCACTTTAGTCTTTCCACTTTAGTCTGTCCACTTTTGTCTTTACACTATAGTCTGTCCACTTTAGTCTTTCCACTATAGTCTGTCCACTTTAGTCTTTCCACTTTAGTCTTTCCACTTTATTCTGTCCACTTCATTGTGTACACTTTAGTTTGTCCACTGAGTCTTTCCACTTTAGTCTTTCCACTATAGTCTGTCCACTTTAGTCTTTCAACTTTAGTCTTTCCACTATAGTCTTTTCACTTCAGTCTGTCCACTTTAGTCTTTCCACTATAGTCTGTCCACTTTAGTCTTTCCACTATAGTCTTTCCACTATTCTCTGTCCACTTTAGTCTTTCCATTTTAGTCTTTCCATTATAGTCTCCACTTTATTCTGTCCACTACAGCCTTTCCACTATGTCTTTCCACTATAGTCTGTCCACTTTAGTCTTTCCACTATTCTCTGTCCACTTTAGTCTTTCCACTATAGTCTCCACTTTATTCTGTCCACTACATTCTTTCCACTATAGTCTTTCCACTATAGTCTGTCCACTTTAGTCTTTCCACTATTCTCTGTCCACTTTAGTCTTTCCACTATAGTCTGTCCACTTTAGTCTTTCCACTATTCTCTGTCCACTTTAGTCTTTCCACTATAGTCTGTCCACTTTAGTCTATCCACTATTCTCTGTCCACTTAATCTTTCCACTATAGTCTCCACTTTATTCTGTCCACTATAGTCTTTCCACTATAGTCTGTCCACTTTAGTCTTTCCACTATTCTCTGTCCACTTTAGTCTTTCCACTATAGTCTCCACTATAGTCTTTCCACTACAGTATTTCCACTATAGTCTTTCCACTATAGTCTGTCCAGTTTAGTCTTTCCACTTTAGTCTTTCCACTTTATTCTGTCCACTTCAGTGTGTACACTTTTGTCTGTCCAATGACTCTTTCCACTTCAGTCTTTCCACTATAGTCTTTCCACTATAGTCTTTTCACTTCAGTCTTTCCACTTTAGTCTTTCCACTATAGTCTTTTCTCTTCAGTCTGTCCACTTTAGTCTTTCCACTATAGTCTGTCCACTTAAGTCTTTCCAGTATAGTCTTTCCACTATTCTCTGTCCACTTTAGTCTTTCCACTTTAGTCTTTCCATTATAGTCTCCACTTTATTCTGTCCACTACAGTCTTTCCACTATGTCTTTCCACTATAGTCTGTCCACTTTAGTCTTTCCACTATTCTCTGTCCACTTTAGTCTTTCCACTATAGTCTCCACTTTATTCTGTCCACTACATTCTTTCCACTATAGTCTTTCCACTATAGTCTGTCCACTTTAGTCTTTCCACTATTCTCTGTCCACTTTAGTCTTTCCACTATAGTCTGTCCACTTTAGTCAATCCACTATTCTCTGTCCACTTAATCTTTCCACTATAGTCTCCACTTTATTCTGTCCACTATAGTCTTTCCATTATAGTCTTTCCACTATAGTCTGTCCACTTTAGTCTTTCCACTATTCTCTGTCCACTTTAGTCTTTCCACTATAGTCTCCACTTCATTATGTCCACTACAGTATTTCCACTATAGTCTTTCCACTATAGTCTGTCCACTTTAGTCTTTCCACTATAGTCTCCACTTAATTCTGTCCACTACAGTCTTTCCACTATAGTCTTTCCACTATAGTCTGTCCACTTTAGTCTTTCCACTATAGTCTCCACTTTATTCTTTCCACTAAAGTCTTTCCACTATAGTTTTTCCACTATAGTCTGTCCACTTTAGTCTTTCCACTTTAGTTTTTCCACTTTAGTCTGTCCACTTTAGTCTTTCCACGACTGTCTGTCCACTTTAGTCTTTCCACTATAGTCTCCACTTAATTCTGTCCACTACAGTCTTTCCACTATAGTCTTTCCATTATAGTCTGTCCACTTTAGTCTTTCCACTTTAGTTTTTCCACTTCAGTCTGTCCACTTTAGTCTTTCCACTATAGTCTGTCCACTTTAGTCTTTCCACTTTAGTCTTTCCACTTTATTCTGTCCACTTCAGTGTGTACACTTTAGTCTGTCCAATGAGTCTTTCCACTTCAGTCTTTCCACTATAGTAGGTCCAATTTAGTCTTTCCACTTTAGTCTTTCCACTATAGTCTCCACTTTATTCTGTCCACTACATTCTTTCAACTTTAGTCTTTCCACTATCCTCTGTCCACTTTAGTCTTTCCACTATAGTCTCCACTTTATTCTGTCCACTACAGTCTTTCCACTATAGTCTTTCCACTATAGTCTGTCCACTTTAGTCTTTCCACGATTATCTGTCCACTTTAGTCTTTCCACTATAGTCTTTCCATTATAGTCTGTCCACTTTAGTCTTTCCACTTTAGTTTTTCCACTTTAGTCTGTCCACTTTAGTCTTTCCACTATAGTCTGTCCACTTTAGTCTTTCCACTTTAGTCTTTCCACTTTATTCTGTCCACTTCAGTGTGTACACTTTAGTCTGTCCAATGAGTCTTTCCACTTCAGTCTTTCCACTATAGTCTGTCCACTTTAGTCTTTCCACTATAGTTTCCACTTTATTCTATCCACTACATTCTTTCCACTATAGTATTTCCACTATAGTCTGTCCACTTTAGTCTTTCCACGATTATCTGTCCACTTTAGTCTTTCCACTATAGCCTGTCCACTTTAGTCTTTCCACTATTCTCTGTCCACTTTTGTCTTTCCACTATAGTCTCCACTTTATTATGTCCACTACAGTCTTTCCACTATAGTCTTTCCACTATAGTCTGTCCACTTTAGTCTTTCCACTATGCTCTGTCCACTTTTGTCTTTCCACTATAGTCTCCACTTTATTATGTCCACTACAGTCTTTCCACTATAGTCTTTCCACTATAGTCTGTCCACTTTAGTCTTTCCACTATAGTCTCCAATTTATTCTGTCCACTACAGTCGTTCCACTATAGTCTTTCCACTATAGTCTGTCCACTTTAGTCTTTCCACTTTAGTTTTTCCACTTTAGTCTGTCCACTTTAGTCTTTCCACGACTGTCTGTCCACTTTAGTCTTTCCACTTTAGTCTTTCCACTTTATTCTGTCCACTTCAAAGTGTAAACTTTAGTCTGTCCACTGAGTATTTCCACTTCAGTCTTTCCACTATAGTCTGTCCCCTTTAGTCTTTCCACTTTAGTCTTTCCACTATAGTCTCCACTTTATTTTGTCCACTACATTCTTTCCACTTTAGTCTTTCCACTTTATTCTGCCCACTTCAGTGTGTACACTTTAGTCTGTCCAATGAGTCTTTCCACTTTAGTCTTTCCACTATAGTCTGTCCACTTTAGTCTTTCCACTTTAGTCTTTCCACTATAGTCTCCACTTTATTCTGTCCACTACATTCTTTCAACTTTAGTCTTTCCACTATCCTCTGTCCACTTTAGTCTTTCCACTATAGTCTCCACTTTATTCTGTCCACTACAGTCTTTCCACTATGTCTTTCCACTATAGTCTGTCCACTTTAGTCTATCCACTATTCTCTGTCCACTTAATCTTTCCACTATAGTCTCCACTTTATTCTGTCCACTATAGTCTTTCCATTATAGTCTTTCCACTATAGTCTGTCCACTTTAGTCTTTCCACTATTCTCTGTCCACTTTAGTCTTTCCACTATAGTCTCCACTTCATTATGTCCACTACAGTATTTCCACTATAGTCTTTCCACTATAGTCTGTCCACTTTAGTCTTTCCACTATAGTCTCCACTTAATTCTGTCCACTACAGTCTTTCCACTATAGTCTTTCCACTATAGTCTGTCCACTTTAGTCTTTCCACTATAGTCTCCACTTTATTCTTTCCACTAAAGTCTTTCCACTATAGTTTTTCCACTATAGTCTGTCCACTTTAGTCTTTCCACTTTAGTTTTTCCACTTTAGTCTGTCCACTTTAGTCTTTCCACGACTGTCTGTCCACTTTAGTCTTTCCACTATAGTCTCCACTTAATTCTGTCCACTACAGTCTTTCCACTATAGTCTCTCCATTATAGTCTGTCCACTTTAGTCTTTCCACTTTAGTTTTTCCACTTCAGTCTGTCCACTTTAGTCTTTCCACTATAGTCTGTCCACTTTAGTCTTTCCACTTTAGTCTTTCCACTTTATTCTGTCCACTTCAGTGTGTACACTTTAGTCTGTCCAATGAGTCTTTCCACTTCAGTCTTTCCACTATAGTCTGTCCAATTTAGTCTTTACACTTTAGTCTTTCCACTATAGTCTCCACTTTATTCTGTCCACTACATTCTTTCAACTTTAGTCTTTCCACTATCCTCTGTCCACTTTAGTCTTTCCACTATAGTCTCCACTTTATTCTGTCCACTACAGTCTTTCCACTATAGTCTTTCCACTATAGTCTGTCCACTTTAGTCTTTCCACGATTATCTGTCCACTTTAGTCTTTCCACTATAGTCTTTCCATTATAGTCTGTCCACTTTAGTCTTTCCACTTTAGTTTTTCCACTTTAGTCTGTCCACTTTAGTCTTTCCACTATAGTCTGTCCACTTTAGTCTTTCCACTTTAGTCTTTCCACTTTATTCGGTCCACTTCAGTGTGTACACTTTAGTCTGTCCAATGAGTCTTTCCACTTCAGTCTTTCCACTATAGTCTGTCCACTTTAGTCTTTCCACTATAGTTTCCACTTTATTCTGTCCACTACATTCTTTCCACTATAGTATTTCCACTATAGTCTGTCCACTTTAGTCTTTCCACGATTATCTGTCCACTTTAGTCTTTCCACTATAGCCTGTCCACTTTAGTCTTTCCACTATTCTCTGTCCACTTTTGTCTTTCCACTATAGTCTCCACTTTATTATGTCCACTACAGTCTTTCCATTATAGTCTTTCCACTATAGTCTGTCCACTTTAGTCTTTCCACTATTCTCTGTCCACTTTTGTCTTTCCACTATAGTCTCCACTTTATTATGTCCACTACAGTCTTTCCACTATAGTCTTTCCACTATAGTCTGTCCACTTTAGTCTTTCCACTATAGTCTCCAATTTATTCTGTCCACTACAGTCGTTCCACTATAGTCTTTCCACTATAGTCTGTCCACTTTAGTCTTTCCACTTTAGTTTTTCCACTTTAGTCTGTCCACTTTAGTCTTTCCACGACTGTCTGTCCACTTTAGTCTTTCCACTTTAGTCTTTCCACTTTATTCTGTCCACTTCAGTGTGTAAACTTTAGTCTGTCCACTGAGTATTTCCACTTCAGTCTTTCCACTATAGTCTGTCCCCTTTAGTCTTTCCACTTTAGTCTTTCCACTATAGTCTCCACTTTATTTTGTCCACTACATTCTTTCCACTTTAGTCTTTCCACTTTATTCTGCCCACTTCAGTGTGTACACTTTAGTCTGTCCAATGAGTCTTTCCACTTTAGTCTTTCCACTATAGTCTGTCCACTTTAGTCTTTCCACTTTAGTCTTTCCACTATAGTCTCCACTTTATTCTGTCCACTACATTCTTTCAACTTTAGTCTTTCCACTATCCTCTGTCCACTTTAGTCTTTCCACTATAGTCTCCACTTTATTCTGTCGACTACAGTCTTTCCACTATAGTCTTTCCAATATAGTCTGTCCACTTTAGTCTTTCCACGATTATCTGTCCACTTTAGTCTTTCAACTATAGTCTGTCCACTTTAGTCTTTCCACTATTCTCTGTCCACTTTTGTCTTTCCACTATAGTCTCCACTTTATTATGTCCACTACAGTCTTTCCACTATAGTCTTTCCACTATAGTCTGTCCACTTTAGTCTTTCCACTATTCTCTGTCCACTTTTGTCTTTCCACTATAGTCTCCACTTTATTATGTCCACTACAGTCTTTCCACTATAGTCTTTCCACTATAGTCTGTCCACTTTAGTCTTTCCACTATAGTCTCCAATTTATTCTGTCCACTACGGTCGTTCCACTATAGTCTGTCCACTATAGTCTGTCCACTTTAGTCTTTCCACTTTAGTTTTTCCACTTTAGTCTGTCCACTTTAGTCTTTCCACGACTGTCTGTCCACTTTAGTCTTTCCACTTTAGTCTTTCCACTTTATTCTGTCCACTTCAGTGTGTAAACTTTAGTCTGTCCACTGAGTATTTCCACTTCAGTCTGTCCACTTTAGTCTTTCCACTTTAGTCATTTCCACTATCGTCTGTCCACTTTAGTCTTTCCACTTTAGTCTTTCCACTTTAGTGTGTCCACTTTAGTCTTTCCACTATCGTCTGTCCAGTTTAGTCTTTCCACTATAGTCTGTCCACTTTAGTCTTTCCACTTTAGTCTTTCCACTTTAGTCTTTCCACTATAGTCTGTCCACTTTAGTCTTTCCACTATTCTCTGTCCACTTTAGTCTCTCCACTATAGTCTCCAGTTTATTCTGTCCACTACAGTCTTTCCAATATAGTCTTTCCACTTAAGTCACTCCACTTTAGTCTTTCCACTTTAGTCTTTCCACTTTAGTCTGTACACTTTAGTCTTTCCACTATAGTCTGTCCACTTTATTCTTTCCACTATTCTCTTTCCACTTTAGTCTTTCCACTTTAGTCTTTCCACTATAGTCTCCACTTTATTCTGTCCACTACATTCTTTCCACTATAGTCGTTCCACTATAGGCTGTCCACTTTAGTCTTTCCACTTTAGTCTTTCCACTTTAGTCTGTCCACTTTAGTCTTTACACTATAGTCTGTCCACTTTAGTCTTTCCACTATAGTCTGTCCACTTTAGTCTTTCCACTTTAGTCTTTCCACTTTATTCTGTCCACTTCATTGTGTACACTTTAGTTTGTCCACTGAGTCTTTCCACTTCAGTCTTTCCACTATGGTCTGTCCACTTTAGTCTTTCCACTTTAGTCTTTCCACTATAGTCTTTTCACTTCAGTCTGTCCACTTTAGTCTTTCCACTATAGTCTGTCCACTTTAGTCTTTCCACTATAGTCTTTCCACTATTCTCTGTCCACTTTAGTCTTTCCACTTTAGTCTTTCCATTATAGTCTCCACTTTATTCTGTCCACTACAGCCTTTCCACTATGTCTTTCCACTATAGTCTGTCCACTTTAGTCTTTCCACTATTCTCTGTCCACTTTAGTCTTTCCACTATAGTCTCCACTTTATTCTGTCCACTATAGTCTTTCCATTATAGTCTTTCCACTATAGTCTGTCCACTTTAGTCTTTCCACTAATCTCTGTCCACTTTAGTCTTTCCACTATAGTCTCCACTTCATTATGTCCACTACAGTATTTCCACTATAGTCTTTCCACTATAGTCTGTCCACTTTAGTCTTTCCACTATAGTCTCCACTTAATTCTGTCCACTACAGTCTTTCCACTATAGTCTTTCCATTATAGTCTGTCCACTTTAGTCTTTCCACTTTAGTTTTTCCACTTCAGTCTGTCCACTTTAGTCTTTCCACTATAGTCTGTCCACTTTAGTCTTTCCACTTTAGTCTTTCCACTTTATTCTGTCCACTTCAGTGTGTACACTTTAGTCTGTCCAATGAGTCTTTCCACTTCAGTCTTTCCACTATAGTCTTTCCACTATAGTCTTTTCACTTCAGTCTTTCCACTTTAGTCTTTCCACTATAGTCTTTTCTCTTCAGTCTGTCCACTTTAGTCTTTCTACTATTCTCTGTCCACTTTAGTCTTTCCACTATAGTCTGTCCACTTTAGTCTTTCCACTTTAGTCTTTCTACTTTATTCTGTCCACTTCATTGTGTACACTTTAGTTTGTCCACTGAGTCTTTCCACTTCAGTCTTTCCACTATAGTCTGTCCACTTTAGTCTTTCCACTTTAGTCTTTCCACTATAGTCTTTTCACTTCAGTCTGTCCACTTTAGTCTTTCCACTATAGTCTGTCCACTTTAGTCTTTCCACTATAGTCTTTCCACTATAGTCTGTCCACTTTAGTCTTTCCACTTTAGTCTTTCCACTTTAGTCTGTCCACTTTAGTCTTTCCACTATAGTCTGTCCACTATAGTCTTTCCACTTTAGTCTTTCCGCTTTAGTCTGTCCACTAGGTTTTTCCACTTCAGTCTGTCCACTTTAGTCTTTCCACTTTAGTCATTTCCACTATCGTCTGTCCACTTTAGTCTTTCCGCTTTAGTCTTTCCACTTTAGTGTGTCCACTTTAGTCTTTCCACTTTCGTCTGTCCAGTTTAGTCTTTCCACTATAGTCTGTCCACTTTAGTCTTTCCACTTTAGTCTTTCCACTTTAGTCTTTCCACTATAGTCTGTCCACTTTAGTCTTTCCACTATTCTCTGTCCACTTTAGTCTCTCCACTATAGTCTCCAGTTTATTCTGTCCACTACAGTCTTTCCAATATAGTCTTTCCACTATAGTCACTCCACTTTAGTCTTTCCACTTTAGTCTTTCCACTTTAGTCTGTACACTTTAGTCTTTCCACTATAGTCTGTCCACTTTATTCTTTCCACTATTCTCTTTCCACTTTAGTCTTTCCACTATAGTCTCCACTTTATTCTGTCCACTACATTCTTTCCACTATAGTCGTTCCACTATAGGCTGTCCACTTTAGTCTTTCCACTTTAGTCTTTCCACTTTAGTCTGTCCACTTTAGTCTTTACACTATAGTCTGTCCACTTTAGTCTTTCCACTATAGTCTGTCCACTTTAGTCTTTCCACTTTATTCTGTCCACTTCATTGTGTACACTTTAGTTTGTCCACTGAGTCTTTCCACTTCAGTCTTTCCACTATAGTCTGTCCACTTTAGTCTTTCCACTTTAGTCTTTCCACTATAGTCTTTTCACTTCAGTCTGTCCACTTTAGTCTTTCCACTATAGTCTGTCCACTTTAGTCTTTCCACTATAGTCTTTCCACTATTCTCTGTCCACTTTAGTCTTTCCACTTTAGTCTTTCCACTATAGTCTGTCCACTTTAGTCTTTCCACTATAGTCTTTCCACTATAGTCTGTCCACTTTAGTCTTTCCACTTTAGTCTTTCCACTTTAGTCTGTCCACTTTAGTCTTTCCACTATAGTCTGTCCACTATAGTCTTTCCACTTTAGTCTTTCCGCTTTAGTCTGTCCACTAGGTTTTTCCACTTCAGTCTGTCCACTTTAGTCTTTCCACTTTAGTCATTTCCACTATCGTCTGTCCACTTTAGTCTTTCCGCTTTAGTCTTTCCACTTTAGTGTGTCCACTTTAGTCTTTCCACTTTCGTCTGTCCAGTTTAGTCTTTCCACTATAGTCTGTCCACTTTAGTCTTTCCACTTTAGTCTTTCCACTTTAGTCTTTCCACTATAGTCTGTCCACTTTAGTCTTTCCACTATTCTCTGTCCACTTTAGTCTCTCCACTATAGTCTCCAGTTTATTCTGTCCACTACAGTCTTTCCAATATAGTCTTTCCACTATAGTCACTCCACTTTAGTCTTTCCACTTTAGTCTTTCCACTTTAGTCTGTACACTTTAGTCTTTCCACTATAGTCTGTCCACTTTATTCTTTCCACTATTCTCTTTCCACTTTAGTCTTTCCACTATAGTCTCCACTTTATTCTGTCCACTACATTCTTTCCACTATAGTCGTTCCACTATAGGCTGTCCACTTTAGTCTTTCCACTTTAGTCTTTCCACTTTAGTCTGTCCACTTTAGTCTTTACACTATAGTCTGTCCACTTTAGTCTTTCCACTATAGTCTGTCCACTTTAGTCTTTCCACTTTATTCTGTCCACTTCATTGTGTACACTTTAGTTTGTCCACTGAGTCTTTCCACTTCAGTCTTTCCACTATAGTCTGTCCACTTTAGTCTTTCCACTTTAGTCTTTCCACTATAGTCTTTTCACTTCAGTCTGTCCACTTTAGTCTTTCCACTATAGTCTGTCCACTTTAGTCTTTCCACTATTCTCTGTCCACTTTTGTCTTTCCACTATAGTCTCCACTTTATTATGTCCACTACAGTCTTTCCACTATAGTCTTTCCACTATAGTCTGTCCACTTTAGTCTTTCCACTATAGTCTCCAATTTATTCTGTCCACTACAGTCGTTCCACTATAGTCTTTCCACTATAGTCTGTCCACTTTAGTCTTTCCACTTTAGTTTTTCCACTTTAGTCTGTCCACTTTAGTCTTTCCACGACTGTCTGTCCACTTTAGTCTTTCCACTTTAGTCTTTCCACTTTATTCTGTCCACTTCAGTGTGTAAACTTTAGTCTGTCCACTGAGTATTTCCACTTCAGTCTTTCCACTATAGTCTGTCCCCTTTAGTCTTTCCACTTTAGTCTTTCCACTATAGTCTCCACTTTATTTTGTCCACTACATTCTTTCCACTTTAGTCTTTCCACTTTATTCTGCCCACTTCAGTGTGTACACTTTAGTCTGTCCAATGAGTCTTTCCACTTTAGTCTTTCCACTATAGTCTGTCCACTTTAGTCTTTCCACTTTAGTCTTTCCACTATAGTCTCCACTTTATTCTGTCCACTACATTCTTTCAACTTTAGTCTTTCCACTATCCTCTGTCCACTTTAGTCTTTCCACTATAGTCTCCACTTTATTCTGTCGACTACAGTCTTTCCACTATAGTCTTTCCAATATAGTCTGTCCACTTTAGTCTTTCCACGATTATCTGTCCACTTTAGTCTTTCAACTATAGTCTGTCCACTTTAGTCTTTCCACTATTCTCTGTCCACTTTTGTCTTTCCACTATAGTCTCCACTTTATTATGTCCACTACAGTCTTTCCACTATAGTCTTTCCACTATAGTCTGTCCACTTTAGTCTTTCCACTATTCTCTGTCCACTTTTGTCTTTCCACTATAGTCTCCACTTTATTATGTCCACTACAGTCTTTCCACTATAGTCTTTCCACTATAGTCTGTCCACTTTAGTCTTTCCACTATAGTCTCCAATTTATTCTGTCCACTACGGTCGTTCCACTATAGTCTGTCCACTATAGTCTGTCCACTTTAGTCTTTCCACTTTAGTTTTTCCACTTTAGTCTGTCCACTTTAGTCTTTCCACGACTGTCTGTCCACTTTAGTCTTTCCACTTTAGTCTTTCCACTTTATTCTGTCCACTTCAGTGTGTAAACTTTAGTCTGTCCACTGAGTATTTCCACTTCAGTCTGTCCACTTTAGTCTTTCCACTTTAGTCATTTCCACTATCGTCTGTCCACTTTAGTCTTTCCACTTTAGTCTTTCCACTTTAGTGTGTCCACTTTAGTCTTTCCACTATCGTCTGTCCAGTTTAGTCTTTCCACTATAGTCTGTCCACTTTAGTCTTTCCACTTTAGTCTTTCCACTTTAGTCTTTCCACTATAGTCTGTCCACTTTAGTCTTTCCACTATTCTCTGTCCACTTTAGTCTCTCCACTATAGTCTCCAGTTTATTCTGTCCACTACAGTCTTTCCAATATAGTCTTTCCACTTAAGTCACTCCACTTTAGTCTTTCCACTTTAGTCTTTCCACTTTAGTCTGTACACTTTAGTCTTTCCACTATAGTCTGTCCACTTTATTCTTTCCACTATTCTCTTTCCACTTTAGTCTTTCCACTTTAGTCTTTCCACTATAGTCTCCACTTTATTCTGTCCACTACATTCTTTCCACTATAGTCGTTCCACTATAGGCTGTCCACTTTAGTCTTTCCACTTTAGTCTTTCCACTTTAGTCTGTCCACTTTAGTCTTTACACTATAGTCTGTCCACTTTAGTCTTTCCACTATAGTCTGTCCACTTTAGTCTTTCCACTTTAGTCTTTCCACTTTATTCTGTCCACTTCATTGTGTACACTTTAGTTTGTCCACTGAGTCTTTCCACTTCAGTCTTTCCACTATGGTCTGTCCACTTTAGTCTTTCCACTTTAGTCTTTCCACTATAGTCTTTTCACTTCAGTCTGTCCACTTTAGTCTTTCCACTATAGTCTGTCCACTTTAGTCTTTCCACTATAGTCTTTCCACTATTCTCTGTCCACTTTAGTCTTTCCACTTTAGTCTTTCCATTATAGTCTCCACTTTATTCTGTCCACTACAGCCTTTCCACTATGTCTTTCCACTATAGTCTGTCCACTTTAGTCTTTCCACTATTCTCTGTCCACTTTAGTCTTTCCACTATAGTCTCCACTTTATTCTGTCCACTATAGTCTTTCCATTATAGTCTTTCCACTATAGTCTGTCCACTTTAGTCTTTCCACTAATCTCTGTCCACTTTAGTCTTTCCACTATAGTCTCCACTTCATTATGTCCACTACAGTATTTCCACTATAGTCTTTCCACTATAGTCTGTCCACTTTAGTCTTTCCACTATAGTCTCCACTTAATTCTGTCCACTACAGTCTTTCCACTATAGTCTTTCCATTATAGTCTGTCCACTTTAGTCTTTCCACTTTAGTTTTTCCACTTCAGTCTGTCCACTTTAGTCTTTCCACTATAGTCTGTCCACTTTAGTCTTTCCACTTTAGTCTTTCCACTTTATTCTGTCCACTTCAGTGTGTACACTTTAGTCTGTCCAATGAGTCTTTCCACTTCAGTCTTTCCACTATAGTCTTTCCACTATAGTCTTTTCACTTCAGTCTTTCCACTTTAGTCTTTCCACTATAGTCTTTTCTCTTCAGTCTGTCCACTTTAGTCTTTCTACTATTCTCTGTCCACTTTAGTCTTTCCACTATAGTCTGTCCACTTTAGTCTTTCCACTTTAGTCTTTCTACTTTATTCTGTCCACTTCATTGTGTACACTTTAGTTTGTCCACTGAGTCTTTCCACTTCAGTCTTTCCACTATAGTCTGTCCACTTTAGTCTTTCCACTTTAGTCTTTCCACTATAGTCTTTTCACTTCAGTCTGTCCACTTTAGTCTTTCCACTATAGTCTGTCCACTTTAGTCTTTCCACTATAGTCTTTCCACTATAGTCTGTCCACTTTAGTCTTTCCACTTTAGTCTTTCCACTTTAGTCTGTCCACTTTAGTCTTTCCACTATAGTCTGTCCACTATAGTCTTTCCACTTTAGTCTTTCCGCTTTAGTCTGTCCACTAGGTTTTTCCACTTCAGTCTGTCCACTTTAGTCTTTCCACTTTAGTCATTTCCACTATCGTCTGTCCACTTTAGTCTTTCCGCTTTAGTCTTTCCACTTTAGTGTGTCCACTTTAGTCTTTCCACTTTCGTCTGTCCAGTTTAGTCTTTCCACTATAGTCTGTCCACTTTAGTCTTTCCACTTTAGTCTTTCCACTTTAGTCTTTCCACTATAGTCTGTCCACTTTAGTCTTTCCACTATTTTCTGTCCACTTTAGTCTCTCCACTATAGTCTCCAGTTTATTCTGTCCACTACAGTCTTTCCAATATAGTCTTTCCACTATAGTCACTCCACTTTAGTCTTTCCACTTTAGTCTTTCCACTTTAGTCTGTACACTTTAGTCTTTCCACTATAGTCTGTCCACTTTATTCTTTCCACTATTCTCTTTCCACTTTAGTCTTTCCACTATAGTCTCCACTTTATTCTGTCCACTACATTCTTTCCACTATAGTCGTTCCACTATAGGCTGTCCACTTTAGTCTTTCCACTTTAGTCTTTCCACTTTAGTCTGTCCACTTTAGTCTTTACACTATAGTCTGTCCACTTTAGTCTTTCCACTATAGTCTGTCCACTTTAGTCTTTCCACTTTATTCTGTCCACTTCATTGTGTACACTTTAGTTTGTCCACTGAGTCTTTCCACTTCAGTCTTTCCACTATAGTCTGTCCACTTTAGTCTTTCCACTTTAGTCTTTCCACTATAGTCTTTTCACTTCAGTCTGTCCACTTTAGTCTTTCCACTATAGTCTGTCCACTTTAGTCTTTCCACTATAGTCTTTCCACTATTCTCTGTCCACTTTAGTCTTTCCACTTTAGTCTTTCAATTATAGTCTCCACTTTATTCTGTCCACTACAGCCTTTCCACTATGTCTTTCCACTATAGTCAGTCCACTTTAGTCTTTCCACTATTCTCTGTCCACTTTAGTCTTTCCACTATAGTCTCCACTTTATTTTGTCCACTACATTCTTTCCACTATAGTCTTTCCACTATAGTCTGTCCACTTTAGTCTTTCCACTATTCTCTGTCCACTTTAGTCTTCCAACTATAGTCTGTCCACTTTAGTCTTTCCACTATTCTCTGTCCACTTTAGTCTTTCCACTATAGTCTGTCCACTTTAGTCTATCCACTATTCTCTGTCCACTTAATCTTTCCACTATAGTCTCCACTTTATTCTGTCCACTATACTCTTTCCATTATAGTCTTTCCACTATAGTCTGTCCACTTTAGTCTTTCCACTATTCTCTGTCCACTTTAGTCTTTCCACTATAGTCTCCACTATAGTCTTTCCACTACAGTATTTCCACTATAGTCTTTCCACTATAGTCTGTCCACTTTAGTCTTTCCACTATAGTCTCCACTTAATTCTGTCCACTACAGTCTTTCCACTATAGTCTTTCCATTATAGTCTGTCCACTTTAGTCTTTCCACTTTAGTCTTTCCACATTAGTCTGTACACTTTAGTCTTTCCACTATAGTCTGTCCACTTTATTCTTTCCACTATTCTCTTTCCACTTTAGTCTTTCCACTTTAGTCTTTCCACTATAGTCTCCACTTTATTCTGTCCACTACATTCTTTCCACTATAGTCGTTCCACTATAGGCTGTCCACTTTAGTCTTTCCACTTTAGTCTTTCCACTTTAGTCTGTCCACTTTTGTCTTTACACTATAGTCTGTCCACTTTAGTCTTTCCACTATAGTCTGTCCACTTTAGTCTGTCCACTACAGTCTTTCCACTATAGTCTTTCCACTATAGTCTGTCCACTTTAGTCTTTCCACTATAGTCTCCACTTTATTCTTTCCACTAAAGTCTTTCCACTATAGTTTTTCCACTATAGTCTGTCCACTTTAGTCTTTCCACTTTAGTTTTTCCACTTTAGTCTGTCCACTTTAGTCTTTCCACGACTGTCTGTCCACTTTAGTCTTTCCACTATAGTCTCCACTTAATTCTGTCCACTACAGTCTTTCCACTATAGTCTTTCCATTATAGTCTGTCCACTTTAGTCTTTCCACTTTACTTTTTCCACTTCAGTCTGTCCACTTTAGTCTTTCCACTTTAGTCTTTCCACTTTATTCTGTCCACTTCAGTGTGTACACTTTAGTCTGTCCAATGAGTCTTTCCACTTCAGTCTTTCCACTATAGTCTGTCCAATTTAGTCTTTCCACTTTAGTCTTTCCACTATAGTCTCCACTTTATTCTGTCCACTACATTCTTTCAACTTTAGTCTTTCCACTATCCTCTGTCCACTTTAGTCTTTCCACTATAGTCTCCACTTTATTCTGTCCACTACAGTCTTTCCACTATAGTCTTTCCACTATAGTCTGTCCACTTTAGTCTTTCCACGATTATCTGTCCACTTTAGTCTTTCCACTATAGTCTTTCCATTATAGTCTGTCCACTTTAGTCTTTCCACTTTAGTTTTTCCACTTTAGTCTGTCCACTTTAGTCTTTCCACTATAGTCTGTCCACTTTAGTCTTTCCACTTTAGTCTTTCCACTTTATTCTGTCCACTTCAGTGTGTACACTTTAGTCTGTCCAATGAGTCTTTCCACTTCAGTCTTTCCACTATAGTCTGTCCACTTTAGTCTTTCCACTATAGTTTCCACTTTATTCTGTCCACTACATTCTTTCCACTATAGTATTTCCACTATAGTCTGTCCACTTTAGTCTTTCCACGATTATCTGTCCACTTTAGTCTTTCCACTATAGCCTGTCCACTTTAGTCTTTCCACTATTCTCTGTCCACTTTTGTCTTTCCACTATAGTCTCCACTTTATTATGTCCACTACAGTCTTTCCATTATAGCCTTTCCACTATAGTCTGTCCACTTTAGTCTTTCCACTATTCTCTGTCCACTTTTGTCTTTCCACTATAGTCTCCACTTTATTATGTCCACTACAGTCTTTCCACTATAGTCTTTCCACTATAGTCTGTCCACTTTAGTCTTTCCACTATAGTCTCCAATTTATTCTGTCCACTACAGTCGTTCCACTATAGTCTTTCCACTATAGTCTGTCCACTTTAGTCTTTCCACTTTAGTTTTTCCACTTTAGTCTGTCCACTTTAGTCTTTCCACGACTGTCTGTCCACTTTAGTCTTTCCACTTTAGTCTTTCCACTTTATTCTGTCCACTTCAGTGTGTAAACTTTAGTCTGTCCACTGAGTATTTCCACTTCAGTCTTTCCACTATAGTCTGTCCCCTTTAGTCTTTCCACTTTAGTCTTTCCACTATAGTCTCCACTTTATTTTGTCCACTACATTCTTTCCACTTTAGTCTTTCCACTTTATTCTGCCCACTTCAGTGTGTACACTTTAGTCTGTCCAATAAGTCTTTCCACTTTAGTCTTTCCACTATAGTCTGTCCACTTTAGTCTTTCCACTTTAGTCTTTCCACTATAGTCTCCACTTTATTCTGTCCACTACATTCTTTCAACTTTAGTCTTTCCACTATCCTCTGTCCACTTTAGTCTTTCCACTATAGTCTCCACTTTATTCTGTCGACTACAGTCTTTCCACTATAGTCTTTCCACTATAGTCTGTCCACTTTAGTCTTTCCACGATTATCTATCCACTTTAGTCTTTCAACTATAGTCTGTCCACTTTAGTCTTTCCACTATTCTCTGTCCACTTTTGTCTTTCCACTATAGTCTCCACTTTATTATGTCCACTACAGTCTTTCCACTATAGTCTTTCCACTATAGTCTGTCCACTTTAGTCTTTCCACTATTCTCTGTCCACTTTTGTCTTTCCACTATAGTCTCCACTTTATTATGTCCACTACAGTCTTTCCACTATAGTCTTTCCACTATAGTCTGTCCACTTTAGTCTTTCCACTATAGTCTCCACTTTATTCTGTCCACTACAGTCTTTCCACTATAGTCTTTCCACTATAGTCTGTCCACTTTAGTCTTTCCACTTTAGTTTTTCCACTTTTGTCTGTCCACTTTAGTCTTTCCACGACTGTCTGTCCACTTTAGTCTTTCCACTTTAGTCTTTCCACTTTATTCTGTCCACTTGAGTGTGTAAACTTTAGTCTGTCCACTGAGTATTTCCACTTCAGTCTTTCCACTATAGTCTGTCCCCTTTAGTCTTTGTACTTTAGTCTTTCCACTATAGTCTCCACTTTATTTTGTCCACTACATTCTTTCCACTTTAGTCTTTCCACTTTATTCTGTCCACTTCAGTGTGTACACTTTAGTCTGTCCAATGAGTCTTTCCACTTTAGTTTTTCCACTATAGTCTGTCCACTTTAGTCTTTCCACTTTAGTCTTTCCACTATAGTTTCCACTTTATTATGTCCACTACAGTCTTTCCACTATAGTCTTTCCACTTTAGTCTTTCCGCTTTAGTCTGTCCACTTAGTCTTTCCACTTCAGTCTTTCCAATTTAGTCTGTCCACTTTAGTCTTTCCACTATAGTCTTTCCACTATAGTCTGTCCACTTTAGTCTTTCCACTTTAGCCTTTCCACTTTAGTCTTTCCACTTTAGTCTTTCCACTATAGTCTCCACTTTATTCTGTCCACTACAGTCTTTCCACTATAGTCTTTCCACTATAGTCTGTCCACTTTAGTCTTTCAACTTTAGTCTTTCCACTTTAGTCCGTCCACTTTAGTCTTTCCACTTTATTCTGTCCACTTCAGTGTGTACACTTTAGTCTGTCCAATGAGTCTTTCCACTTCAGTCTTTCCACTATAGTCTGTCCACTTTAGTTTTTCCACTTTAGTCTTTCCACTATAGTCTCCACTTTATTCTGTCCACTACATTCTTTCAACTTTAGTCTTTCCACTATCCTCTGTCCACTTTAGTCTTTCCACTATAGTCTCCACTTTATTCTGTCCACTACAGTCTTTCCACTATAGTCTTTCCACTATAGTCTGTCCACTTTAGTCTTTCCACGATTATCTGTCCACTTTAGTCTTTCCACTATAGTCTTTCCATTATAGTCTGTCCACTTTAGTCTTTCCACTTTAGTTTTTCCACTTTAGTCTGTCCACTTTAGTCTTTCCACTATAGTCTGTCCACTTTAGTCTTTCCACTTTAGTCTTTCCACTTTATTCTGTCCACTTCAGTGTGTACACTTTAGTCTGTCCAATGAGTCTTTCCACTTCAGTCTTTCCACTATAGTCTGTCCACTTTAGTCTTTCCACTATAGTCTCCACTTTATTCTGTCCACTACAGTCTTTCCACTATAGTCTTTCCACTATAGTCTGTCCACTTTAGTCTTTCCACGATTATCTGTCCACTTTAGTCTTTCCACTATAGCCTGTCCACTTTAGTCTTTCCACTATTCTCTGTCCACTTTTGTCTTTCCACTATAGTCTCCACTTTATTATGTCCACTACAGTCTTTCCACTATAGTCTTTCCACTATAGTCTGTCCACTTTAGTCTTTCCACTATGCTCTGTCCACTTTCGTCTTTCCACTATAGTCTCCACTTTATTATGTCCACTACAGTCTTTCCACTATAGTCTTTCCACTATAGTCTGTCCACTTTAGTTTTTCCACTATAGTCTCCACTTTATTCTGTCCACTAAAGTCTTTCCACTATAGTCTTTCCACTATAGTCTGTCCACTTTAGTCTTTCCACTTTAGTTTTTCCACTTTAGTCTGTCCACTTTAGTCTTTACACGACTGTCTGTCCACTTTAGTCTTTCCACTTTAGTCTTTCCACTTTATTCTGTCCACTTCAGTGTGTAAACTTTAGTCTGTCCACTGAGTATTTCCACTTCAGTCTTTCCACTATAGTCTGTCCCCTTTAGTCTTTCCACTTTAGTCTTTCCACTATAGTCTCCACTTTATTTTGTCCACTACATTCTTTCCACTTTAGTCTTTCCACTTTATTCTGTCCACTTCAGTGTATACACTTTAGTCTGTCCAATGAGTCTTTCCACTTTAGTCTTTCCACTATAGTCTGTCCACTTTAGTCTTTCCACTTTAGTCTTTCCACTATAGTCTCCACTTTATTCTGTCCACTACATTCTTTCAACTTTAGTCTTTCCACTATCCTCTGTCCACTTTAGTCTTTCCACTATAGTCTCCACTTTATTCTGTCCACTACAGTCTTTCCACTATAGTCTTTCCACTATAGTCTGTCCACTTTAGTCTTTCCACGATTATCTGTCCACTTTAGTCTTTCAACTATAGTCTGTCCACTTTAGTCTTTCCACTATAGTCTCCACTTTATTATGTCCACTACAGTCTTTCCACTATAGTCTTTCCAATATAGTCTGTCCACTTTAACCTTTCCACTATTCTCTGTCAACTTTTGTCTTTCCACTATAGTCTCCACTTTATTATGTCCACTACAGTCTTTCCACTATAGTCTTTCCACTATAGTCTGTCCACTTTAGTTTTTCCACTATAGTCTGTCCACTTTAGTCTTTCCACTTTAGTTTTTCCACTTTAGTCTGTCCACTTTAGTCTTTCCACGACTGTCTGTCCACTTTGGTCTTTCCACTTTAGTCTTTCCACTTTATTCTGTCCACTTCAGTGTGTAAACTTTAGTCTGTCCACTGAGTATTTCCACTTCAGTCTTTCCACTATAGTCTGTCCCCTTTAGTCTTTCCACTTTAGTCTTTCCACTATAGTCTCCACTTTATTTTGTCCACTACATTCTTTCCACTTTAGTCTTTCCACTTTCTTCTGTCCACTTCAGTGTGTACACTTTAGTCTGTCCAATGAGTCTTTCCACATTAGTCTTTCCACTATAGTCTGTCCACTTTAGTCTTTTCACTTTAGTCTTTCCACTATAGTCTCCACTTTATTCTGTCCACTACATTCTTTCCACTTTAGTCTTTCCACTATTCTCTGTCCACTTTAGTCTTTCCACAATAGTCTCCACTTTATTCTGTCCACTACAGTCTTTCCAATATAGTCTTTCCACTATAGTCTGTCCACTTTAGTCTTTCCACTATTCTCTGTCCACTTTAGTCTTTCCACTATTCTCTGTCCACTTTAGTCTTTCCACTATAGTCTCCACTTTATTATGTCCACTACAGTCTTTCCACTATAGTCTTTCCACTTTAGTCTTTCCTCTTTAGTCTGTCCACTTAGTCTTTCCACTTCAGTCTTTTCAATAGAGTCTGTCCACTTTAGTCTTTCCACTTAGTCTTTCCACTAGAGTCTGTCCACTTTAGTATTTCCAGTTAGTCTGTCCACTTTAGTCTTTCCACTTTAGTCATTTCCACTATAGTCTGTCCACTTTAGTCTTTCCACTTTAGTCTGTCCACTTTAGTCTTTCCACTATAGTCTGTCCACTTTAGTCTTTTCACTAATCTTCTTCCACTTTAGTCTTTCCACTTTAGTCTTTCCACAATAGTCTCCACTTTATTCTGTCCACTACAGTCTTTCCACTATAGTCTTTCATCTATAGTCCGTCCACTTTAGTCTTTCCAATTTAGTCTGTCCACTTTAGTCTTTCCACTATAGTCTTTCCAGTATAGTCTGTCCACTTTAGTCTTTCCTCTTTAGCCTTTCCACTTTAGTCTTTCCACTTTAGTCTTTCCACGATAGTCTCCACTTTATTCTGTCCACTACAGTCTTTCCACTATAGTCTTTCCACTATAGTCTGTCCACTTTAGTCTTTCCACTTTAGTCTTTCCACTTTAGTCTTTCCACTATAGTCTTTCCACTATCGTCTGTCCACTTTAGTCTTTCCACTTTAGTCTTTCCGCTTTAGTCTGTCCATTAGGTCTTTCCACTTCAGTCTGTCCACTTTAGTCTTTCCACTTTAGTCATTTCCACTATCGTCTGTCCACTTTAGTCTTTCCACTTTAGTCTTTACACTTTAGTGTGTCCACTTTAGTCTTTCCACTATAGTCTGTCCACTTTAGTCTTTCCACTATAGTCTGTCCACTTTAGTCTTTCCACTTTAGTCTTTCTACTATAGTCTGTCCACTTTAGTCTTTCCACTATTCTCTGTCCACTTTAGTCTTTCCACTATAGTCTCCACTTTATTCTGTCCACTACAGTCTTTCCAATATCGTCTTTCTACTATAGTAACTCCACTTTAGTCTTTCCACTTTAGTCTTTCCACTTTAGTCCGTCCACTTTAGTCTTTCCACTATAGTCTGTCCACTTTATTCTTTCCACTACTCTCTTTCCACTTTAGTCTTTCCACTTTCGTCTTTCCACTATAGTCTCCACTTTATTCTGTCCACTACATTCTTTCCACTATAGTCGTTCCACTATAGGCTGTCCACTTTAGTCTTTCCACTTTAGTTCTTCCACTTTAGTCTGTCCACTTTAGTCTTTCCACTTTATTCTGTCCACTTCAGTGTGTACACTTTAGTCTGTCCAATGAGTCTTTCCACTTCAGTCTTTCCACTATAGTCTGTCCACTTTAGTCTTTCCACTTTAGTCTTTCCACTATAGTCTCCACTTCATTATGTCCACTACAGTATTTCCACTATAGTCTTTCCACTATAGTCTGTCCACTTTAGTCTTTCCACTATAGTCTCCACTTAATTCTGTCCACTACAGTCTTTCCACTATAGTCTTTCCATTATAGTATGTCCACTTTAGTCTTTCCACTTTAGTTTTTCCACTTCAGTCTGTCCACTTTAGTCTTTCCACTATAGTCTGTCCACTTTAGTCTTTCCACTTTAGTCTGTCCACTTTAGTCTTTCCACTACAGTCTGTCCACTTTAGTCTTTTCACTAATCTCTGTCCACTTTAGTCTTTCCACTTTAGTCTTTCCACTATAGTCTCCACTTTATTCTGTCCACTACATTCTTTCAACTTTAGTCTTTCCACCATCACTTTAGTCTGTCAACTTTAGTCTTTACACTATAGTCTGTCCACTTTAGTCTTTCCACTATAGTCTGTCCACTTTAGTCTTTCCACTTTAGTCTTTCCACTTTATTCTGTCCACTTCATTGTGTACACTTTAGTTTGTCCACTGAGTCTTTCCACTTCAGTCTTTCCACTATAGTCTGTCCACTTTAGTCTTTCCACTTTAGTCTTTCCACCATAGTCTTTTCACTTCAGTCTGTCCACTTTAGTCTTTCCACTATAGTCTGTCCACTTTAGTCTGTCCACTATAGTCTTTCCACTTTAGTCTGTCCACTTAGTCTTTCCACTTCAGTCATTTCACTATAGTCTATCCACTTTAGTCTTTCCACTATTCTCTGTCCACTTTAGTCTTTCCCCTTTAGTCTTTCCATTATAGTCTCCACTTTATTCTGTCCACTACAGTCTTTCCACTATGTCTTTCCACTATAGTCTGTCCACTTTAGTCTTTCCACTATTCTCTGTCCACTTTAGTCTTTCCACTATAGTCTCCACTTTATTCTGTCCACTACATTCTTTCCACTATAGTCTTTCCACTATAGTCTGTCCGCTTTAGTCTTTCCACAATTCTCTGTCCACTTTAGTCTTTCCACTATAGTCTGTCCACTTTAGTCTATCCACTATTCTCTGTCCACTTTAGTCTTTCCACTATAGTCTCCACTTTATTCTGTCCACTACAGTCTTTCCATTATAGTCTTTCCACTATAGTCTGTCCACTTTAGTCTTTCCACTATTCTCTGTCCACTTTAGTCTTTCCACTATAGTCTCCACTTCATTATGTCCACTACAGTATTTCCACTATAGTCTTTCCACTATAGCCTGTCCACTTTAGTCTTTCCACTATAGTCTCCACTTAATTCTGTCCACTACAGTCTTTTCACTATAGTCTTTCCATTATAGTATGTCCACTTTAGTCTTTCCACTTTAGTTTTTCCACTTCAGTCTGTCCACTTTAGTCTTTCCACTATAGTCTGTCCACTTTAGTCTTTCCACTTTAGTCTTTCCACTTTATTCTGTCCACTTCATTGTGTACACTTCAGTCTGTCCAATGAGTCTTTCCACTTCAGTCTTTCCACTATAGTCTGTCCACTTTAGTCTTTCCACTTTAGTCTTTCCACTATAGTCTCCACTTTATTCTGTCCAATACATTCTTTCAACTTTAGTCTTTCCACTATCCTCTGTCCACTTTAGTCTTTCCACTATAGTCTCCACTACAGTCTTTCCACTATAGTCTTTCCACTATAGTCTGTCCACTTTAGTCTTTCCACGATTATCTGTCCACTTTAGTCTTTCCACTATAGTCTTTCCATTATAGTCTGTCCACTTTAGTCTTTCCACTTTAGTTTTTCCACTTTAGTCTGTCCACTTTAGTCTTTCCACTATAGTCTGTCCACTTTAGTCTTTCCACTTTAGTCTTTCCACTTTATTCTGTCCACTTCAGTGTGTACACTTTAGTCTGTCCAATGAGTCTTTCCACTTCAGTCTTTCCACTATAGTCTGTCCACTTTAGTCTTTCCACTTTAGTCTTTCCACTATAGTCTCCACTTTATTCTGTCCACTACATTCTTTCAACTTTAGTCTTTCCACTATCCTCTGTCCACTTTAGTCTTTCTACTATAGTCTCCACTTTATTCTGTCCACTACAGTATTTCCACTATAGTCTTTCTACTATAGTCTGTCCAGTTTAGTCTTTCCACGATTATCTGTCAACTTTTGTCTTTCCACTATAGTCTCCACTTTATTATGTCCACTACAGTCTTTCCACTTTTGTCTTTCCACTATAGTCTGTCCACTTTAGTATTTCCACTATAGTCTCATCTTTATTCTGTCCACTACAGTCTTTCCACTATAGTCTTTCCACTATAGTCTGTCCACTTTAGTCTTTCCACTTTAGTTTTTCCACTTTAGTCTGTCCACTTTAGTCTTTCCACGACTGTCTGTCCACTTTAGTCTTTCCACTTTAGTCTTTCCACTTTATTCTGTCCACTTCAGTGTGTAAACTTTAATCTTTCCACTTTAGTCTTTCCACTATAGTCTGTCCACTATAGTCTTTCCACTTTAGTCTTTCCGCTTTAGTCTGTCCACTTAGTCTTTCCACTTCAGTCTTTCCAATAGAGTCTGTCCACTTTAGTCTTTCCACTTAGTCTTTCCACTAGAGTCTGTCCACTTTAGTATTTCCACTTTAGTCTGTCCACTTTAGTCTTTCCACTTTAGTCTTTCCACTATAGTCTCCACTTTATTCTGACCACTACAGTCTTTCCACTATAGTCTTTCCACTATAGTCTGTCCACTTTAGTCTTTCCACTTTAGTCTTTCCACTTTAGTCTGTCCACTTTAGTCTTTCCACTATAGTCTTTCCACTATATTCTGTCCACTTTAGTCTTTCCACTTTAGTTTTTCCACTTTAGTCTTTCCACTTTAGTCTTTCCACTATAGTCTGTCCACTATAGTCTTTCCACTTTAGTCTTCCCGCTTTAGTCTGTCCACTTAGTCTTTCCACTTCAGTCTTTCCAATAGAGTCTGTCCACTTTAGTCTTTCCACTTAGTCTTTCCACTAGAGTCGATCCACTTTAGTATTTCCAGTTAGTCTGTCCACTTTAGTCTTTCCACTTTAGTCATTTCCACTATAGTCTGTCCACTTTAGTCTTTCCACTTTAGTCTCTCCACTTTAGTCTTTCCACTATAGTCTGTCCACTTTAGTCTTTTCACTAATCTCTGTCCACTTAAGTCTTTCCACTTTAGTCTTTCCACAATAGTCTCCACTTTATTCTGTCCACTACAGTCTTTCCACTATAGTCTTTCCACTATAGTCCGTCCACTTTAGTCTTTCCACTTTAGTCTTTCCAATTTAGTCCGTCCACCTTAGTCTTTCCACTATAGTCTTTCCACTATAGTCTGTCCACTTTAGTCTTTCCACTTTAGTCTTTCCACTTTAGTCTTTCCACTTTATTCTGTCCACTTTAGTCTTTCCACTACAGTCTGTCCACTATAGTCTTTCCACTTTAGTCTTTCCGCTTTAGTCTGTCCACTTAGTCTTTCCACTTCAGTCTGTCCACTTTAGTCTTTCCACTTTAGTCATTTCCACTATCGTCTGTCCACTTTAGTCTTTCCACTTTAGTCTTTCCACTTTAGTCTGTCCACTTTAGTCTTTCCACTATAGTCTGTCCACTTTAGTCTTTCCACTATAGTCTGTCCACTTTAGTATTTCCACTTTAGTCTTTCCACTTTAGTCTTTCCACTATAGTCCGTCCACTTCAGTCTTTCCACTTTTCTCTGTCCACTTTAGTCTTTCCACTATAGTCTCCACTTTATTCTGTCCACTACAGTCTTTCCAATATAGTCTTTCCACTATAGTCTCTCCACTTAGTCTTTCCACTTTAGTCTTTCCACTTTAGTCTGTCCACTTTAGTCTTTCCACGATAGTCTGTCCACTTTATTCTTTCCGCTATTCTCTTTCCACTTTAGTCTTTCCACTTTAGTCTTTCCACTATAGTCTCCACTTTATTCTGTCCACTACATTCTTTCCACTATAGTCGTTCCACTATAGTCTGTCCACTTTAGTCTTTCCACATTAGTCTTTCCACTTTAGTCTGTCCGATTTAGTCTTTCCACTATAGTCTGTCCACTTTAGTCTTTCCACTTTAGTCTTTCCACTTTATTCTGTCCACTTCATTGTGTACACTTTAGTTTGTCCACTGAGTCTTTCCGCTTCAGTCTTTCCACTATAGTCTGTCCACTTTAGTCTTTCCACTTTAGTCTTTCCACTATAGTCTTTTCACTTCAGTCTGTCCACTTTAGTCTTTCCACTATAGTCTGTCCACTTTAGTCTTTCCACTATAGTCTTTCCACTTTAATCTTTCCATTATAGTCTCCACTTTATTCTGTCCACTACAGTCTTTCCACTATTTCTTTCCACTATAGTCTGTCCACTTTAGTCTTTCCACTATTCTCTGTCCACTTTAGTCTTTCCACTATAGTCTCCACTTTATTCTGTCCACTATTCTCTTTCAACTTTAGTCTTTCCACTATCCTCTGTCCACTTTAGTCTTTCCACTATAGTCTCCACTTTATTCTGTCCACTACAGTCTTTCCACTATAGTCTTTCCACTATAGTCTGTCCACTTTAGTCTTTCCACGATTATCTGTCCACTTTAGTCTTTCCACTATAGTCTGTCCACTTTAGTCTTTCCACTATTCTCTGTCCACTTTTGTCTTTCCACTATAGTCTCCACTTTATTATGTCCACTACAGTCTTTCCACTATAGTCTTTCCACTATAGTCTGTCCACTTTAGTCTTTCCACTATAGTCTCCACTTTATTTTGTCCACTACAGTCTTTCCACTATAGTCTTTCCACTATAGTCTGTCCACTTTAGTCTTTCCACTTTAGTTTTTCCACTTTAGTCTGTCTACTTTAGTCTTTCCACGACTGTCTGTCCACTTTAGTCTTTCCACTTTAGTCTTTCCACTTTATTCTGTCCACTTCAGTTTGTAAACTTTAGTCTGTCCACTGAGTATTTCCACTTCAGTCTTTCCACTATAGTCTGTCCCCTTTAGTCTTTCCACTTTAGTCTTTCCACTATAGTCTCCACTTTATTTTGTCCACTACATTCTTGTCACTTAAGTCTTTCCACTTTATTCTGTCCACTTCAGTGTGTACACTTTAGTCTGTCCAATGAGTCTTTCCACTTTAGTCTTTCCACTATAGTCTGTCCACTTTAGTCTTTCCACTTTAGTCTTTCCACTATAGTCTCCACTTTATTCTGTCCACTACATTCTTTCCACTTTAGTCTTTCCACTATTCTCTGTCCACTTTAGTCTTTCCACTATTCTCTGTCCACTTTAGTCTTTCCACTATTCTCTGTCCACTTTAGTCTTTCCACTATAGTCTCCACTTTATTATGTCCTCTACAGTCTTTCCACTATAGTCTTTCCACTTTAGTATTTCCGCTTTAGTCTGTCCACTTAGTCTTTCCACTTCAGTCTTTTCAATAGAGTCTGTCCACTTTAGTCTTTCCACTTAGTCTTTCCACTAGAGTCTGTCCACTTTAGTATTTCCAGTTTGTCTGTCCACTTTAGTCTTTCCACTTTAGTCATTTCCACTATAGTCTGTCCAATTTAGTCTTTCCACTTTAGTCCGTCCACTTTAGTCTTTCCACTATAGTCTTTCCACATTAGTCTTTCCACCATAGTCTGTCCACTTTAGTCTTTTCACTAATCTCTGTCCACTTTAGTCTTTCCACTATAGTCTTTCCACTATAGTCTGTCCACTTTAGTCTTTCCACTTTAGTCTTTCCACTATAGTCTCCACTTTATTCTGTCCACTACAGTCTTTCCACTATAGTCTGTCCACTTTAGTCTTTCCACTTTAGTCTTTCCACAATAGTCTTTCCACCATAGTCTGTCCACTTTAGTCTTTTCACTAATCTCTGTCCACTTTAGTCTTTCCACTTTAGTCTTTCCACAGTAGTCTCCACTTTATTCTGTCCACTACAGTCTTTCCACTATAGTCTTTCCACTATAGTCCGTCCACTTTAGTCTTTCCACTTTAGTCTTTCCACTATAGTCTACACTTTATTCTGTCCACTACAGTCTTTCCACTATAGTCTGTCCACTTTAGTCTTTCCACTTTAGTCTTTCCACAATAGTCTTTCCACCATAGTCTGTCCACTTTAGTCTTTTCACTAATCTCTGTCCACTTTAGTCTTTCCACTTTAGTCTTTCCACAGTAGTCTCCACTTTATTCTGTCCACTACAGTCTTTCCACTATAGTCTTTCCACTATAGTCCGTCCACTTTAGTCTTTCCACTTTAGTCTTTCCACTTTAGTCTGTCCACTCTAGTCTTTCCACTATAGTCTTTCCACTATAGTCTGTCCACTTTAGTCTTTCCACTTTAGTCTTTCCACTTTAGTCTTTCCACTTTAGTCTGTCCACTTTAGTCTTTCCACTATAGTCTTTCCACTATAGTCTGTCCACTTTAGTCTTTCCACTTTAGTCTTCCCACTTTAGTCTGTCCACTACAGTCTTTCCAATATAGTTTTTCCACTATAGTCTCTCCACTTTAGTCTTTCCACTTTAGTCTTTCCACTTTAGTCTGTCCACTTTAGTCTTTCCACTATAGTCTGTCCAGTTTAGTCTTTCCACTATTCTCTTTCCACTTTAGTCTTTCCACTTTAGTCTTTCCACTATAGTCTCCACATTATTCTGTCCACTACAGTCTCTCCACTATAGTCTGTCCACTTTAGTCTTTCCACTTTAGTCTTTCCACAATAGTCTTTCCACTATAGTCTGTCCACTTTAGTCTTTCCACTATTCTCTTACCACTTTAGTCTGTCCACTTTAGTCTTTACACTATAGTCTGTCCACTTTAGTCTTTCCACTATAGTCTGTCCACTTTAGTCTTTCCACTTTAGTCTTTCCACAATAGTCTTTCCACCATAGTCTGTCCACTTTAGTCTTTCCACTATTCTCTGTCTACTTTAGTCTTTCCACTATAGTCTCCACTTTATTCTGTCCACTACAGTCTTTACACTATAGTCTTTCCACTATAGTCTGTCCACTTTAGTCTTTCCACTTTAGTCTTTCCACTATAGTCTCCACTTTATTCTGTCCACTACAGTCTTTCCACATTAGTCTTTCCACTATTCTCTGACCACTTTAGTCTTTCCACTTTAGACTTTCCACTATAGTCTCCACATTATTCTGTCCACTACAGTCTCTCCACTATAGTCTTTTCACTATAGTCTGTCCACTTTAGTCTTTCCACTTTAGTCTTTCCACTTTAGTCTGTCCACTTTAGTCTTTCCAGTATAGTCTGTCCACTTTAGTCTTTTCACTAATCTCTGTCCACTTTAGTCTTTCCACTTTAGTCTTTCCACAATAGTCTCCACTTTATTCTGTCCACTACAGTCTTTCCACTATAGTCTTTCCACTATAGTCCGTCCACTTTAGTCTTTCCACTTTAGTCTTTCCACTTTAGTCTGTCCACTTTAGTCTTTCCACTATAGTCTTTCCACTATAGTCTGTCCACTTTAGTCTTTCCACTTTAGTCTTTCCACTTTAGTCTTTCCACTTTAGTCTGTCCACTTTAGTGTTTCCACTTTAGTCTTTCCACTATAGTCTCCACTTTAGTCTTTCCACTACAGTCTTTCCACTATAGTCTTTCCACTATAGTCTGTCCACTTTAGTCTTTCCACTTTAGTCTTTCAACTTTAGTCTGTCCACTTTAGTCTTTCCACTATAGTCTTTCCACTATAGTCTGTCCACTTTAGTCTTTCCACTTTAGTCTGTCCACTTTAGTCTTTCCACTATAGTCTGTCCACTATAGTCTTTCCACTATAGTCTTTCCACTATAGTCTGTCCACTTTAGTCTTTCCACTTTAGTCTGTCCACTTTAGTCTTTCCACTATAGTCTCCACATTATTCTGTCCACTACAGTCTCTCCACTATAGTCTGTCCACTTTAGTCTTTCCACTTTAGTCTTTCCACAATAGTCTTTCCACTATAGTCTGTCCACTTTAGTCTTTCCACTATTCTCTTACCACTTTAGTCTGTCCACTTTAGTCTTTACACTATAGTCTGTCCACTTTAGTCTTTCCACTATAGTCTGTCCACTTTAGTCTTTCCACTTTAGTCTTTCCACAATAGTCTTTCCACCATAGTCTGTCCACTTTAGTCTTTCCACTATTCTCTGTCTACTTTAGTCTTTCCACTATAGTCTCCACTTTATTCTGTCCACTACAGTCTTTACACTATAGTCTTTCCACTATAGTCCGTCCACTTTAGTCTTTCCACTTTAGTCTTTCCACAGTAGTCTCCACTTTATTCTGTCCACTACAGTCTTTCCACTATAGTCTTTCCACTATAGTCCGTCCACTTTAGTCTTTCCACTTTAGTCTTTCCACTTTAGTCTGTCCACTCTAGTCTTTCCACTATAGTCTTTCCACTATAGTCTGTCCACTTTAGTCTTTCCACTTTAGTCTTTCCACTTTAGTCTTTCCACTTTAGTCTGTCCACTTTAGTCTTTCCACTATAGTCTTTCCACTATAGTCTGTCCACTTTAGTCTTTCCACTTTAGTCTTCCCACTTTAGTCTGTCCACTACAGTCTTTCCAATATAGTCTTTCCACTATAGTCTCTCCACTTTAGTCTTTCCACTTTAGTCTTTCCACTTTAGTCTGTCCACTTTAGTCTTTCCACTATAGTCTGTCCATTTTAGTCTTTCCACTATTCTCTTTCCACTTTAGTCTTTCCACTTTAGTCTTTCCACTATAGTCTCCACATTATTCTGTCCACTACAGTCTCTCCACTATAGTCTGTCCACTTTAGTCTTTCCACTTTAGTCTTTCCACAATAGTCTTTCCACTATAGTCTGTCCACTTTAGTCTTTCCACTATTCTCTTACCACTTTAGTCTGTCCACTTTAGTCTTTACACTATAGTCTGTCCACTTTAGTCTTTCCACTATAGTCTGTCCACTTTAGTCTTTCCACTTTAGTCTTTCCACAATAGTCTTTCCACCATAGTCTGTCCACTTTAGTCTTTCCACTATTCTCTGTCTACTTTAGTCTTTCCACTATAGTCTCCACTTTATTCTGTCCACTACAGTCTTTACACTATAGTCTTTCCACTATAGTCTGTCCACTTTAGTCTTTCCACTTTAGTCTTTCCACTATAGTCTCCACTTTATTCTGTCCACTACAGTCTTTCCACATTAGTCTTTCCACTATTCTCTGACCACTTTAGTCTTTCCACTTTAGACTTTCCACTATAGTCTCCACATTATTCTGTCCACTACAGTCTCTCCACTATAGTCTTTCCACTATAGTCTGTCCACTTTAGTCTTTCCACTTTAGTCTTTCCACTTTAGTCTGTCCACTTTAGTCTTTCCAGTATAGTCTGTCCACTTTAGTCTTTTCACTAATCTCTGTCCACTTTAGTCTTTCCACTTTAGTCTTTCCACAATAGTCTCCACTTTATTCTGTCAACTACAGTCTTTCCACTATAGTCTTTCCACTATAGTCCGTCCACTTTAGTCTTTCCACTTTAGTCTTTCCACTTTAGTCTGTCCACTTTAGTCTTTCCACTATAGTCTTTCCACTATAGTCTGCCCACTTTAGTCTTTCCACTTTAATCTTTCCACTTTAGTCTTTCCACTTTAGTCTGTCCACTTTAGTGTTTCCACTTTAGTCTTTCCACTATAGTCTCCACTTTAGTCTTTCCACTACAGTCTTTCCACTATAGTCTTTCCACTATAGTCTGTCCACTTTAGTCTTTCCACTTTAGTCTTTCAACTTTAGTCTGTCCACTTTAGTCTTTCCACTATAGTCTTTCCACTATAGTCTGTCCACTTTAGTCTTTCCACTTTAGTCTGTCCACTTTAGTCTTTCCACTATAGTCTGTCCACTATAGTCTTTCCACTTTAGTCTTTCCGCTTTAGTCTGTCCACTTAGTCTTTCCACTTCAGTCTTTCCACTAGCGTCTGTCCACTTTAATCTTTCCACTTAGTCTTTCCACTATAGTCTGTCCACTTTAGTCTTTCCACTTTAGTCTGTCCACTTTAGTCTCTCCACTATAGTCTTTCCACTATAGTCTGTCCACTTAAGTCTTTCCACTATTCTCTATCCACTTTATTCTTTCCACTATACTCTCCACTTTATTCTGTCCACTACAGTCTTTCCACTATAGTCTGTCCACTTTAGTCTTTCCACTTTAGTCTTTCCACTTTAGTCTGTCCACTTTAGTCTTTCCAGTATAGTCTGTCCACTTTAGTCTTTTCACTAATCTCTGTCCACTTTAGTCTTTCCACAATAGTCTCCACTTTATTCTGTCCACTACAGTCTTTCCACTATAGTCTGTCCACTATAGTCCGTCCACTTTAGTCTTTCCACTTTAGTCTTTCCACTTTAGTCTGTCCACTTTAGTCTTTCCACTATAGTCTTTCTACTATAGTCTGTCCACTTTAGTCTTTCCACTTTAGTCTTTCCACTTTAGTCTTTCCACTTTAGTCTGTCCACTTTAGTGTTTCCACTTTAGTCTTTCCACTATAGTCTCCACTTTAGTCTTTCCACTACAGTCTTTCCACTATAGTCTTTCCACTATAGTCTGTCCACTTTAGTCTTTCCACTTTAGTCTTTCAACTTTAGTCTGTCCACTTTAGTCTTTCCACTATAGTCTTTCCACTATAGTCTGTCCACTTTAGTCTTTCCACTTTAGTCTGTCCACTTCAGTCTTTCCACTATAGTCTGTCCCCTTTAGTCTTTCCACTTTAGTCTTTCCACTATAGTCTCCACTTTATTTTGTCCACTACATTCTTGTCACTTAAGTCTTTCCACTTTATTCTGTCCACTTCAGTGTGTACACTTTAGTCTGTCCAATGAGTCTTTCCACTTTAGTCTTTCCACTATAGTCTGTCCACTTTAGTCTTTCCACTTTAGTCTTTCCTCTATAGTCTCCACTTTATTCTGTCCACTACATTCTTTCCACTTTAGTCTTTCCACTATTCTCTGTCCACTTTAGTCTTTCCACTATTCTCTGTCCACTTTAGTCTTTCCACTATTCTCTGTCCACTTTAGTCTTTCCACTATAGTCTCCACTTTATTATGTCCACTACAGTCTTTCCACTATAGTCTTTCCACTTTAGTCTTTCCGCTTTAGTCTGTCCACTTAGTCTTTCCACTTCAGTCTTTTCAATAGGGTCTGTCCACTTTAGTCTTTCCACTTAGTCTTTCCACTAGAGTCTGTCCACTTTAGTATTTCCAGTTAGTCTGTCCACTTTAGTCTTTCCACTACAGTCTTTCCACTATAGTCTTTAAAATAAAACTTCAAATGAAACTTCTACTTTTAACAAACTTTCCACTATAGTCTGTCCAATTTAGTCTTTCCACTTTAGTCTGTCCACTTTAGTCTTTCCACTATAGTCTTTCCACAATAGTCTTTCCACCATAGTCTGTCCACTTTAGTCTTTTCACTAATCTCTGTCCACTTTAGTCTTTCCACTATAGTCTTTCCACTATAGTCTGTCCACTTTAGTCTTTCCACTTTAGTCTTTCCACTATAGTCTCCACTTTATTCTGTCCACTACAGTCTTTCCACTATAGTCTGTCCACTTTAGTCTTTCCACTTTAGTCTTTCCACAATAGTCTTTCCACCATAGTCTGTCTACTTTAGTCTTTTCACTAATCTCTGTCCACTTTAGTCTTTCCACTTTAGTCTTTCCACAGTAGTCTCCACTTTATTCTGTCCACTACAGTCTTTCCACTATAGTCTTTCCACTATAGTCCGTCCACTTTAGTCTTTCCACTTTAGTCTTTCCACTATAGTCTCCACTTTATTCTGTCCACTACAGTCTTTCCACTATAGTCTGTCCACTTTAGTCTTTCCACTTTAGTCTTTCCACAATAGTCTTTCCACCATAGTCTGTACACTTTAGTCTTTTCACTAATCTCTGTCCACTTTAGTCTTTCCACTTTAGTCTTTCCACAGTAGTCTCCACTTTATTCTGTCCACTACAGTCTTTCCACTATATTCTTTCCACTATAGTCCGTCCACTTTAGTCTTTCCACTTTAGTCTTTCCACTTTAGTCTGTCCACTTTAGTCTTTCCACTATAGTCTTTCCACTATAGTCTGTCCACTTTAGTCTTTCCACTTTAGTCTTTCCACTTTAGTCTTTCCACTTTAGTCTGTCCACTTTAGTCTTTCCACTATAGTCTTTCCACTATAGTCTGTCCACTTTAGTCTTTCCACTTTAGTCTTTCCACTTTAGTCTGTCCACTTTAGTCTTTCCAGTATAGTCTGTCCACTTTAGTCTTTTCACTAATCTCTGTCCACTTTAGTCTTTCCACTTTAGTCTTTCCACAATAGTCTCCACTTTATTCTGTCCACTACAGTCTTTCCACTATAGTCTTTCCACTATAGTCCGTCCACTTTAGTCTTTCCACTTTAGTCTTTCCACTTTAGTCTGTCCACTTTAGTCTTTCCACTATAGTCTTTCCACTATAGTCTGTCCACTTTAGTCTTTCCACTTTAGTCTTTCCACTTTAGTCTTTCCACTTTAGTCTGTCCACTTTAGTGTTTCCACTTTAGTCTTTCCACAATAGTCTTTCCACCATAGTCTGTACACTTTAGTCTTTTCACTAATCTCTGTCCACTTTAGTCTTTCCACTTTAGTCTTTCCACAGTAGTCTCCACTTTATTCTGTCCACTACAGTCTTTCCACTATATTCTTTCCACTATAGTCCGTCCACTTTAGTCTTTCCACTTTAGTCTTTCCACTTTAGTCTGTCCACTTTAGTCTTTCCACTATAGTCTTTCCACTATAGTCTGTCCACTTTAGTCTTTCCACTTTAGTCTTTCCACTTTAGTCTTTCCACTTTAGTCTGTCCACTTTAGTCTTTCCACTATAGTCTTTCCACTATAGTCTGTCCACTTTAGTCTTTCCACTTTAGTCTTTCCACTTTAGTCTGTCCACTTTAGTCTTTCCACTACAGTCTTTCCACTATAGTCTTTCCACTATAGTCTGTCCACTTTAGTCTTTCCACTTTAGTCTTTCAACTTTAGTCTGTCCACTTTAGTCTTTCCACTATAGTCTTTCCACTATAGTCTGTCCACTTTAGTCTTTCCACTTTAGTCTGTCCACTTTAGTCTTTCCACTATAGTCTGTCCACTATAGTCTGTCCCCTTTAGTCTTTCCACTTTAGTCTTTCCACTATAGTCTCCACTTTATTTTGTCCACTACATTCTTGTCACTTAAGTCTTTCCACTTTATTCTGTCCACTTCAGTGTGTACACTTTAGTCTGTCCAATGAGTCTTTCCACTTTAGTCTTTCCACTATAGTCTGTCCACTTTAGTCTTTCCACTTTAGTCTTTCCACTATAGTCTCCACTTTATTCTGTCCACTACATTCTTTCCACTTTAGTCTTTCCACTATTCTCTGTCCACTTTAGTCTTTCCACTATTCTCTGTCCACTTTAGTCTTTCCACTATTCTCTGTCCACTTTAGTCTTTCCACTATAGTCTCCACTTTATTATGTCCACTACAGTCTTTCCACTATAGTCTTTCCACTTTAGTCTTTCCGCTTTAGTCTGTCCACTTAGTCTTTCCACTTCAGTCTTTTCAATAGGGTCTGTCCACTTTAGTCTTTCCACTTAGTCTTTCCACTAGAGTCTGTCCACTTTAGTATTTCCAGTTAGTCTGTCCACTTTAGTCTTTCCACTTTAGTCATTTCCACTATAGTCTGTCCAATTTAGTCTTTCCACTTTAGTCTGTCCACTTTAGTCTTTCCACTATAGTCTTTCCACAATAGTCTTTCCACCATAGTCTGTCCACTTTAGTCTTTTCACTAATCTCTGTCCACTTTATTCTTTCCACTATAGTCTCCACTTTATTCTGTCCACTACAGTCTTTCCACTATAGTCTGTCCACTTTAGTCTTTCCACTTTAGTCTTTCCACAATAGTCTTTCCACCATAGTCTGTCCACTTTAGTCTTTCCACTTTAGTCTTTCCACAATAGTCTTTCCACCATAGTCTGTCCACTTTAGTCTTTTCACTAATCTCTGTCCACTTTAGTCTTTCCACTTTAGTCTTTCCACAGTAGTCTCCACTTTATTCTGCCCACTACAGTCTTTCCACTATAGTCTTTCCACTATAGTCCGTCCACTTTAGTCTTTCCACTTTAGTCTTTCCACTATAGTCTCCACTTTATTCTGTCCACTACAGTCTTTCCACTATAGTCTGTCCACTTTAGTCTTTCCACTTTAGTCTTTCCACTTTAGTCTGTCCACTTTAGTCTTTCCAGTATAGTCTGTCCACTTTAGTCTTTTCACTAATCTCTGTCCACTTTAGTCTTTCCACTTTAGTCTTTCCACAATAGTCTCCACTTTATTCTGTCCACTACAGTCTTTCCACTTTAGTCTTTCCACTATAGTCTCCACTTTATTCTGTCCACTACAGTCTTTCCACTATAGTCTGTCCACTTTAGTCTTTCCACTTTAGTCTTTCCACTTTAGTCTGTCCACTTTAGTCTTTCCAGTATAGTCTGTCCACTTTAGTCTTTTGACTAATCTCTGTCCACTTTAGTCTTTCCACTTTAGTCTTTCCACAATAGTCTCCACTTTATTCTGTCCACTACAATCTTTCCACTATAGTCTTTCCACTATAGTCCGTCCACTTTAGTCTTTCCACTTTAGTCTTTCCACTTTAGTCTGTCCACTTTAGTCTTTCCACTATAGTCTTTCCACTATAGTCTGTCCACTTTAGTCTTTCCACTTTAGTCTTTCCACTTTAGTCTTTCCACTTTAGTCTGTCCACTTTAGTGTTTCCACTTTAGTCTTTCCACTATAGTCTCCACTTTAGTCTTTCCACTACAGTCTTTCCACTATAGTCTTTCCACTATAGTCTGTCCACTTTAGTCTTTCCACTTTAGTCTTTCAACTTTAGTCTGTCCACTTTAGTCTTTCCACTATAGTCTTTCCACTATAGTCTGTCCACTTTAGTCTTTCCACTTTAGTCTGTCCACTTAAGTCTTTCCACCATAGTCTGTCCACTATAGTCTGTCCCCTTTAGTCTTTCCACTTTAGTCTTTCCACTATAGTCTCCACTTTATTTTGTCCACTACATTCTTGTCACTTAAGTCTTTCCACTTTATTCTGTCCACTTCAGTGTGTACACTTTAGTCTGTCCAATGAGTCTTTCCACTTTAGTCTTTCCACTATAGTCTGTCCACTTTAGTCTTTCCACTTTAGTCTTTCCACTATAGTCTCCACTTTATTCTGTCCACTACATTCTTTCCACTTTAGTCTTTCCACTATTCTCTGTCCACTTTAGTCTTTCCACTATTCTCTGTCCACTTTAGTCTTTCCACTATTCTCTGTCCACTTTAGTCTTTCCACTATAGTCTCCACTTTGTTATGTCCACTACAGTCTTTCCACTATAGTCTTTCCACTTTAGTCTTTCCGCTTTAGTCTGTCCACTTAGTCTTTCCACTTCAGTCTTTTCAATAGGGTCTGTCCACTTTAGTCTTTCCACTTAGTCTTTCCACTAGAGTCTGTCCACTTTAGTATTTCCAGTTAGTCTGTCCACTTTAGTCTTTCCACTACAGTCTTTCCACTATAGTCTTTAAAATAAAACTTCAAATAAAACTTCTACTTTTAACAAACTTTCCACTATAGTCTGTCCAATTTAGTCTTTCCACTTTAGTCTGTCCACTTTAGTCTTTCCACTATAGTCTTTCCACAATAGTCTTTCCACCATAGTCTGTCCACTTTAGTCTTTTCACTAATATCTGTCCACTTTAGTCTTTCCACTATAGTCTTTCCACTATAGTCTGTCCACTTTAGTCTTTCCACTTTAGTCTTTCCACTATAGTCTCCACTTTATTCTGTCCACTACAGTCTTTCCACTATTCTCTTACCACTTTAGTCTGTCCACTTTAGTCTTTACACTATAGTCTGTCCACTTTAGTCTTTCCACTATAGTCTGTCCACTTTAGTCTTTCCACTTTAGTCTTTCAACAATAGTCTTTCCACCATAGTCTGTCCACTTTAGTCTTTCCACTATTCTCTGTCTACTTTAGTCTTTCCACTATAGTCTCCACTTTATTCTGTCCACTACAGTCTTTACACTATAGTCTTTCCACTATAGTCTTTCCACAATAGTCTTTCCACCATAGTCTGTCCACTTTAGTCTTTCCACTATTCTCTGTCTACTTTAGTCTTTCCACTATAGTTTCCACTTTATTCTGTCCACTACAGTCTTTACACTATAGTCTTTCCACTATAGTCTGTCCACTTTAGTCTTTCCACTTTAGTCTTTCCACTATAGTCTCCACTTTATTCTGTCCACTACAGTCTTTCCACATTAGTCTTTCCACTATTCTCTGACCACTTTAGTCTTTCCACTTTAGACTTTCCACTATAGTCTCCACATTATTCTGTCCACTACAGTCTCTCCACTATAGTCTTTCCACTATAGTCTGTCCACTTTAGTCTTTCCACTTTAGTCTTTCCACTTTAGTCTGTCCACTTTAGTCTTTCCAGTATAGTCTGTCCACTTTAGTCTTTTCACTAATCTCTGTCCACTTTAGTCTTTCCACTTTAGTTTTTCCACAATAGTCTCCACTTTATTCTGTCCACTACAGTCTTTCCAGTATAGTCTTTCCACTATAGTCCGTCCACTTTAGTCTTTCCACTTTAGTCTTTCCACTTTAGTCTGTCCACTTTAGTCTTTCCACTATAGTCTTTCCACTATAGTCTGCCCACTTTAGTCTTTCCACTTTAGTCTTTCCACTTTAGTCTTTCCACTTTAGTCTGTCCACTTTAGTGTTTCCACTTTAGTCTTTCCACTATAGTCTCCACTTTAGTCTTTCCACTAAAGTCTTTCCACTATAGTCTTTCCACTATAGTCTGTCCACTTTAGTCTTTCCACTTTAGTCTTTCAACTTTAGTCTGTCCACTTTAGTCTTTCCTCTATAGTCTTTCCACTATAGTCTGTCCACTTTAGTCTTTCCACTTTAGTCTGTCCACTTTAGTCTTTCCACTATAGTCTGTCCACTATAGTCTTTCCACTTTAGTCTTTCCGCTTTAGTCTGTCCACTTAGTCTTTCCACTTCAGTCTTTCCACTAGCGTCTGTCCACTTTAATCTTTCCACTTAGTCTTTCCACTATAGTCTGTCCACTTTAGTCTTTCCACTTTAGTCTGTCCACTTTAGTCTCTCCACTATAGTCTTTCCACTATAGTCTGTCCACTTAAGTCTTTCCACTATTCTCTGTCCACTTTATTCTTTCCACTATACTCTCCACTTTATTCTGTCCACTACAGTCTTTCCACTATAGTCTGTCCACTTTAGTCTTTCCACTTTAGTCTTTCCACTTTAGTCTGTCCACTTTAGTCTTTCCAGTATAGTCTGTCCACTTTAGTCTTTTCACTAATCTCTGTCCACTTTAGTCTTTCCACTTTAGTCTTTCCACAATAGTCTCCACTTTATTCTGTCCACTACAGTCTTTCCACTATAGTCTTTCCACTATAGTCCGTCCACTTTAGTCTTTCCACTTTAGTCTTTCCACTTTAGTCTGTCCACTTTAGTCTTTCCACTATAGTCTTTCCACTATAGTCTGTCCACTTTAGTCTTTCCACTTTAGTCTTTCCACTTTAGTCTTTCCACTTCTGTCTGTCCACTTTAGTGTTTCCACTTTAGTCTTTCCACTATAGTCTCCACTTTAGTCTTTCCACTACAGTCTTTCCACTATAGTCTTTCCACTATAGTCTGTCCACTTTAGTCTTTCCACTTTAGTCTTTCAACTTTAGTCGGTCCACTTTAGTCTTTCCACTATAGTCTTTCCACTATAGTCTGTCCACTTTAGTCTTTCCACTTTAGTCTGTCCACTTTAGTCTTTCCACTATAGTCTGTCCACTATAGTCTGTCCCCTTTAGTCTTTCCACTTTAGTCTTTCCACTATAGTCTCCACTTTATTTTGTCCACTACATTCTTGTCACTTAAGTCTTTCCACTTTATTCTGTCCACTTCAGTGTGTACACTTTAGTCTGTCCAATGAGTCTTTCCACTTTAGTCTTTCCACTATAGTCTGTCCACTTTAGTCTGTCCACTTTAGTCTTTCCACTATAGTCTCCACTTTATTCTGTCCACTACATTCTTTCCACTTTAGTCTTTCCACTATTCTCTGTCCACTTTAGTCTTTCCACTATTCTCTGTCCACTTTAGTCTTTCCACTATTCTCTGTCCACTTTAGTCTTTCCACTATAGTCTCCACTTTATTATGTCCACTACAGTCTTTCCACTATAGTCTTTCCACTTTAGTCTTTCCGCTTTAGTCTGTCCACTTAGTCTTTCCACTTCAGTCTTTTCAATAGGGTCTGTCCACTTTAGTCTTTCCACTTAGTCTTTCCACTAGAGTCTGTCCACTTTAGTATTTCCAGTTAGTCTGTCCACTTTAGTCTTTCCACTTTAGTCATTTCCACTATAGTCTCTCCAATTTAGTCTTTCCACTTTAGTCTGTCCACTTTAGTCTTTCCACTATAGTCTTTCCACAATAGTTTTTCCACCATAGTCTGTCCACTTTAGTCTTTTCACTAATCTCTGTCCACTTTAGTCTTTCCACTATAGTCTTTCCACTATAGTCTCCACTTTATTCTGTCCACTACAGTCTTTCCACTATAGTCTGTCCACTTTAGTCTTTCCACTTTAGTCTTTCCACAATAGTCTTTCCACCATAGTCTGTCCACTTTAGTCTTTCCACTTTAGTCTTTCCACAATAGTCTTTCCACCATAGTCTGTCCACTTTAGTCTTTTCACTAATCTCTGTCCACTTTAGTCTTTCCACAGTAGTCTCCACTTTATTCTGTCCACTACAGTCTTTCCACTATAGTCTTTCCACTATAGTCCGTCCACTTTAGTCTTTCCACTTTAGTCTTTCCACTATAGTCTCCACTTTATTCTGTCCACTACAGTCTTTCCACTATAGTCTGTCCACTTTAGTCTTTCCACTTTAGTCTTTCCACAATAGTCTTTCCACCATAGTCTGTCCACTTTAGTCTTTTCACTAATCTCTGTCCACTTTAGTCTTTCCACTTTAGTCTTTCCACTATAGTCTCCACTTTATTCTGTCCACTACAGTCTTTCCACTATAGTCTGTCCACTTTAGTCTTTCAACTTTAGTCTTTCCACAATAGTCTTTCCACCATAGTCTGTCCACTTTAGTCTTTTCACTAATCTCTGTCCACTTTAGTCTTTCCACTTTAGTCTTTCCACAGTAGTCTCCACTTTATTCTGTCCACTACAGTCTTTCCACTATAGTCTTTCCACTATAGTCTGTCCACTTTAGTCTTTCCACTTTAGTCTTTCCACCATAGTCTCCACTTTATTCTGTCCACTACAGTTTTTCCACTATAGTCTGTCCACTTTAGTCTTTCCACTTTAGTCTTTCCACAATAGTCTTTCCACCATAGTCTGTCCACTTTAGTCTTTTCACTAATCTCTGTCCACTTTAGTCTTTCCACTTTAGTCTTTCCACAGTAGTCTCCACTTTATTCTGTCCACTACAGTCTTTCCACTATAGTCTTTCCACTATAGTCCGTCCACTTTAGTCTTTCCACTTTAGTCTTTCCACTTTAGTCTGTCCACTTTAGTCTTTCCACTATAGTCTTTCCACTATAGTCTGTCCACTTTAGTCTTTCCACTTTAGTCTTTCCACTTTAGTCTTTCCACTTTAGTCTGTCCACTTTAGTCTTTCCACTATAGTCTTTCCACTATAGTCTGTCCACTTTAGTCTTTCCACTTTAGTCTTCCCACTTTAGTCTGTCCACTACAGTCTTTCCAATATAGTCTGTCCACTTTAGTCTTTCCACTTTAGTCTGTCCACTTTAGTCTTTCCACTTTAGTCTTTCCACTTTAGTCTTTCCACTTTAGTCTGTCCACTTTAGTCTTTCCACTATAGTCTGTCCACTTTAGTCTTTCCACTTTAGTCTTTCCACTTTAGTCTTTCCACTTTAGTCTGTCCACTTTAGTCTTTCCACTATAGTCTGTCCACTTTAGTCTTTCCACTTTAGTCTTTCAACTTTAGTCTGTCCACTTTAGTCTTTCCACTATAGTCTTTCCACTATAGTCTGTCCACTTTAGTCTTTCCACTTTAGTCTGTCCACTTTAGTCTTTCCACTATAGTCTGTCCACTATAGTCTTTCTACTTTAGTCTTTCCGCTTTAGACTGTCCACTTAGTCTTTCCACTTCAGTCTTTCCACTAGCGTCTGTCCAGTTTAATCTTTCCACTTAGTCTTTCCACTATAGTCTGTCCACTTTAGTCTTTCCACTTTAGTCTGTCCACTTTAGTCTCTCCACTATAGTCTTTCCACTATAGTCTGTCCACTTAAGTCTTTCCACTATTCTCTGTCCACTTTATTCTTTCCACTATACTCTCCACTTTATTCTGTCCACTACAGTCTTTCCACTATAGTCAGTCCACTTTAGTCTTTCCACTTTAGTCTTTCCACTTTAGTCTGTCCACTTTAGTCTTTCCAGTATAGTCTGTCCACTTTAGTCTTTTCACTAATCTCTGTCCACTTTAGTCTTTCCACTTTAGTCTTTCCACAATAGTCTCCACTTTATTCTGTCCACTACAGTCTTTCCACTATAGTCCTTCCACTATAGTCCGTCCACTTTAGTCTGTCCACTTTAGTCTTTCCACTATAGTCTTTCCACTATAGTCTGTCCACTTTAGTCTTTCCACTTTAGTCTTTCCACTTTAGTCTTTCCACTTTAGTCTGTCCACTTTAGTGTTTCCACTTTAGTCTTTCCACTATAGTCTCCACTTTAGTCTTTCCACTACAGTCTTTCCACTATAGTCTTTCCACTATAGTCTGTCCACTTTAGTCTTTCCACTTTAGTCTTTCAACTTCAGTCTGTCCACTTTAGTCTTTCCACTATAGTCTTTCCACTATAGTCTGTCCACTTTAGTCTTTCCACTTTAGTCTGTCCACTTTAGTCTTTCCACTATAGTCTGTCCACTATAGTCTGTCCCCTTTAGTCTTTCCACATTAGTCTTTCCACTATAGTCTCCACTTTATTTTGTCCACTACATTCTTGTCACTTAAGTCTTTCCACTTTATTCTGTCCACTTCAGTGTGTACACTTTAGTCTGTCCAATGAGTCTTTCCACTTTAGTCTTTCCACTATAGTCTGTCCACTTTAGTCTTTCCACTTTAGTCTTTCCACTATAGTCTCCACTTTATTCTGTCCACTACATTCTTTCCACTTTAGTCTTTCCACTATTCTCTGTCCACTTTAGTCTTTCCACTATTCTCTGTCCACTTTAGTTTTTCCACTATTCTCTGTCCACTTTAGTCTTTCCACTATAGTCTCCACTTTATTATGTCCACTACAGTCTTTCCACTATAGTCTTTCCACTTTAGTCTTTCCGCTTTAGTCTGTCCACTTAGTCTTTCCACTTCAGTCTTTTCAATAGGGTCTGTCCACTTTAAACTTTCCACTAGAGTCTGTCCACTTTAGTATTTCCAGTTAGTCTGTCCACTTTAGTCTTTCCACTTTAGTCATTTCCACTATAGTCTGTCCAATTTAGTCTTTCCACTTTAGTCTGTCCACTTTAGTCTTTCCACTATAGTCTTTCCACAATAGTCTTTCCACCATAGTCTGTCCACTTTAGTCTTTTCACTAATCTCTGTCCACTTTAGTCTTTCCACTATAGTCTTTCCACTATAGTCTCCACTTTATTCTGTCCACTACAGTCTTTCCACCATAGTCTGTCCACTTTAGTCTTTCCACTTTAGTCTTTCCACAATAGTCTTTCCACCATAGTCTGTCCACTTTAGTCTTTCCACTTTAGTCTTTCCACAATAGTCTTTCCACCATAGTCTGTCCACTTTAGTCTTTTCACTAATCTCTGTCCACTTTAGTCTTTCCACTTTAGTCTTTCCACAGTAGTCTCCACTTTATTCTGTCCACTACAGTCTTTCCACTATAGTCTTTCCACTATAGTCCGTCCACTTTAGTCTTTCCACTTTAGTCTTTCCACTATAGTCTCCACTTTATTCTGTCCACTACAGTCTTTCCACTATAGTCTGTCCACTTTAGTCTTTCCACTTTAGTCTTTCCACAATAGTCCTTCCACCATAGTCTGTCCACTTTAGTCTTTTCACTAATCTCTGTCCACTTTAGTCTTTCCACTTTAGTCTTTCCACTATAGTCTCCACTTTATTCTGTCCACTACAGTCTTTCCACTATAGTCTGTCCACTTTAGTCTTTCCACTTTAGTCTTTCCACAATAGTCTTTCCACCATAGTCTGTCCACTTTAGTCTTTCCACTTTAGTCTTTCCACAGTAGTCTCCACTTTATTCTGTCCACTACAGTCTTTCCACTAGAGTCTTTCCACTATAGTCCGTCCACTTTAGTCTTTCCACTTTAGTCTTTCCACTATAGTCTCCATTTATTCTGTTCACTACAGTCTTTCCACTATAGTCTGTCCACTTTAGTCTTTCCACTTTAGTCTTTCTACAATAGTCTTTCCACCATAGTCTGTCCACTTTAGTCTTTTCACTAATCTCTGTCCACTTTAGTCTTTCCACTTTAGTCTTTCCACAGTAGTCTCCACTTTATTCTGTCCACTACAGTCTTTCCACTATAGTCTTTCCACTATAGTCCGTCCACTTTAGTCTTTCCACTTTAGTCTTTCCACTTTAGTCTGTCCACTTTAGTCTTTCCACTATAGTCTTTCCACTATAGTCTGTCCACTTTAGTCTTTCCACTTTAGTCTGTCCACTTTAGTCTTTCCACTATAGTCTGTCCACTATAGTCTGTCCCCTTTAGTCTTTTCACTTTAGTCTTTCCACTATAGTCTCCACTTTATTTTGTCCACTACATTCTTGTCACTTAAGTCTTTCCACTTTATTCTGTCCACTTCAGTGTGTACACTTTAGTCTGTCCAATGAGTCTTTCCACTTTAGTCTTTCCACTATAGTCTGTCCACTTTAGTCTTTCCACTTTAGTCTTTCCACTATAGTCTCCACTTTATTCTGTCCACTACATTCTTTCCACTTTAGTCTTTCCACTATTCTCTGTCCACTTTAGTCTTTCCACTATTCTCTGTCCACTTTAGTCTTTCCACTATTCTCTGTCCACTTTAGTCTTTCCACCATAGTCTCCACTTTATTATGTCCACTACAGTCTTTCCACTATAGTCTTTCCACTTTAGTCTTTCCGCTTTAGTCTGTCCACTTAGTCTTTCCACTTCAGTCTTTTCAATAGGGTCTGTCCACTTTAGTCTTTCCACTAGAGTCTGTCCACTTTAGTATTTCCAGTTAGTCTGTCCACTTTAGTCTTTCCACTTTAGTCATTTCCACTATAGTCTGTCCAATTTAGTCTTTCCACTTTAGTCTGTCCACTTTAGTCTTTCCACTATAGTCTTTCCACAATAGTCTTTCCACCATAGTCTGTCCACTTTAGTCTTTTCACTAATCTCTGTCCACTTTAGTCTTTCCACTATAGTCTTTCCACTATAGTCTCCACTTTATTCTGTCCACTACAGTCTTTCCACTATAGTCTGTCCACTTTAGTCTTTCCACTTTAGTCTTTCCACAATAGTCTTTCCACCATAGTCTGTCCACTTTAGTCTTTCCACTTTAGTCTTTCCACAATAGTCTTTCCACCATAGTCTGTCCACTTTAGTCTTTTCACTAATCTCTGTCCACTTTAGTCTTTCCACTTTAGTCTTTCCACAGTAGTCTCCACTTTATTCTGTCCACTACAGTCTTTCCACTATAGTCTTTCCACTATAGTCCGTCCACTTTAGTCTTTCCACTTTAGTCTTTCCACTATAGTCTCCACTTTATTCTGTCCACTACAGTCTTTCCACTATAGTCTGTCCACTTTAGTCTTTCCACTTTAGTCTTTCCACAATAGTCTTTCCACCATAGTCTGTCCACTTTAGTCTTTTCACTAATCTCTGTCCACTTTAGTCTTTCCACTTTAGTCTTTCCACTATAGTCTCCACTTTATTCTGTCCACTACAGTCTTTCCACTATAGTCTGTCCACTTTAGTCTTTCCACTTTAGTCTTTCCACAATAGTCTTTCCACCATAGTCTGTCCACTTTAGTCTTTTCACTAATCTCTGTCCACTTTAGTCTTTCCACTTTAGTCTTTCCACAGTAGTCTCCACTTTAGTCTGTCCACTTTAGTCTTTCCACTATAGTCTTTCCACAATAGTCTTTCCACCATAGTCTGTCCACTTTAGTCTTTTCACTAATCTCTGTCCACTTTAGTCTTTCCACTATAGTCTTTCCACTATAGTCTCCACTTTATTCTGTCCACTACAGTCTTTCCACTATAGTCTGTCCACTTTAGTCTTTCCACTTTAGTCTTTCCACAATAGTCTTTCCACCATAGTCTGTCCACTTTAGTCTTTCCACTTTAGTCTTTCCACAATAGTCTTTCCACCATAGTCTGTCCACTTTAGTCTTTTCACTAATCTCTGTCCACTTTAGTCTTTCCACTTTAGTCTTTCCACAGTAGTCTCCACTTTATTCTGTCCACTACAGTCTTTCCACTATAGTCTTTCCACTATAGTCCATCCACTTTAGTCTTTCCACTTTAGTCTTTCCACTATAGTCTCCACTTTATTCTGTCCACTACAGTCTTTCCACTATAGTCTGTCCACTTTAGTCTTTCCACTTTAGTCTTTCCACAATAGTCTTTCCACCATAGTCTGTCCACTTTAGTCTTTTCACTAATCTCTGTCCACTTTAGTCTTTCCACTTTAGTCTTTCCACTATAGTCTCCACTTTATTCTGTCCACTACAGTCTTTCCACTATAGTCTGTCCACTTTAGTCTTTCCACTTTAGTCTTTCCACAATAGTCTTTCCACCATAGTCTGTCCACTTTAGTCTTTTCACTAATCTCTGTCCACTTTAGTCTTTCCACTTTAGTCTTTCCACAGTAGTCTCCACTTTATTCTGTCCACTACAGTCTTTCCACTAGAGTCTTTCCACAATAGTCCGTCCACTTTAGTCTTTCCACTTTAGTCTTTCCACTATAGTCTCCATTTATTCTGTCCACTTAGTCTTTCCACTTCAGTCTTTTCAATAGGGTCTGTCCACTTTAGTCTTTCCACTTAGTCTTTCCACTAGAGTCTGTCCACTTTAGTATTTCCAGTTAGTCTGTCCACTTTAGTCTTTCCACTTTAGTCATTTCCACTATAGTCTGTCCAATTTAGTCTTTCCACTTTAGTCTGTCCACTTTAGTCTTTCCACTATAGTCTTTCCACAATAGTTTTTCCACCATAGTCTGTCCACTTTAGTCTTTTCACTAATCTCTGTCCACTTTAGTCTTTCCACTATAGTCTTTCCACTATAGTCTCCACTTTATTCTGTCCACTACAGTCTTTCCACTATAGTCTGTCCACTTTAGTCTTTCCACTTTAGTCTTTCCACAATAGTCTTTCCACCATAGTCTGTCCACTTTAGTCTTTCCACTTTAGTCTTTCCACAATAGTCTTTCCACCATAGTCTGTCCACTTTAGTCTTTTCACTAATCTCTGTCCACTTTGGTCTTTCCACTTTAGTCTTTCCACAGTAGTCTCCACTTTATTCTGTCCACTACAGTCTTTCCACTATAGTCTTTCCACTATAGTCCGTCCACTTTAGTCTTTCCACTTTAGTCTTTCCACTATAGTCTCCACTTTATTCTGTCCACTACAGTCTTTCCACTATAGTCTGTCCACTTTAGTCTTTCCACTTTAGTCTTTCCACAATAGTCTTTCCACCATAGTCTGTCCACTTTAGTCTTTTCACTAATCTCTGTCCACTTTAGTCTTTCCACTTTAGTCTTTCCACTATAGTCTCCACTTTATTCTGTCCACTACAGTCTTTCCACTATAGTCTGTCCACTTTAGTCTTTCAACTTTAGTCTTTCCACAATAGTCTTTCCACCATAGTCTGTCCACTTTAGTCTTTTCACTAATCTCTGTCCACTTTAGTCTTTCCACTTTAGTCTTTCCACAGTAGTCTCCACTTTATTCTGTCCACTACAGTCTTTCCACTATAGTCTTTCCACTATAGTCTGTCCACTTTAGTCTTTCCACTTTAGTCTTTCCACTATAGTCTCCACTTTATTCTGTCCACTACAGTTTTTCCACTATAGTCTGTCCACTTTAGTCTTTCCACTTTAGTCTTTCCACAATAGTCTTTCCACCATAGTCTGTCCACTTTAGTCTTTTCACTAATCTCTGTCCACTTTAGTCTTTCCACTTTAGTCTTTCCACAGTAGTCTCCACTTTATTCTGTCCACTACAGTCTTTCCACTATAGTCTTTCCACTATAGTCCGTCCACTTTAGTCTTTCCACTTTAGTCTTTCCACTTTAGTCTGTCCACTTTAGTCTTTCCACTATAGTCTTTCCACTATAGTCTGTCCACTTTAGTCTTTCCACTTTAGTCTTTCCACTTTAGTCTTTCCACTTTAGTCTGTCCACTTTAGTCTTTCCACTATAGTCTTTCCAATATAGTCTGTCCACTTTAGTCTTTCCACTTTAGTCTGTCCACTTTAGTCTTTCCACTTTAGTCTTTCCACTTTAGTCTTTCCACTTTAGTCTGTCCACTTTAGTCTTTCCACTATAGTCTGTCCACTTTAGTCTTTCCACTTTAGTCTTTCCACTTTAGTCTTTCCACTTTAGTCTGTCCACTTTAGTCTTTCCACTATAGTCTGTCCACTTTAGTCTTTCCACTTTAGTCTTTCAACTTTAGTCTGTCCACTTTAGTCTTTCCACTATAGTCTTTCCACTATAGTCTGTCCACTTTAGTCTTTCCACTTTAGTCTGTCCACTTTAGTCTTTCCACTATAGTCTGTCCACTATAGTCTTTCTACTTTAGTCTTTCCGCTTTAGACTGTCCACTTAGTCTTTCCACTTCAGTCTTTCCACTAGCGTCTGTCCACTTTAATCTTTCCACTTAGTCTTTCCACTATAGTCTGTCCACTTTAGTCTTTCCACTTTAGTCTGTCCACTTTAGTCTCTCCACTATAGTCTTTCCACTATAGTCTGTCCACTTAAGTCTTTCCACTATTCTCTGTCCACTTTATTCTTTCCACTATACTCTCCACTTTATTCTGTCCACTACAGTCTTTCCACTATAGTCAGTCCACTTTAGTCTTTCCACTTTAGTCTTTCCACTTTAGTCTGTCCACTTTAGTCTTTCCAGTATAGTCTGTCCACTTTAGTCTTTTCACTAATCTCTGTCCACTTTAGTCTTTCCACTTTAGTCTTTCCACAATAGTCTCCACTTTATTCTGTCCACTACAGTCTTTCCACTATAGTCCTTCCACTATAGTCCGTCCACTTTAGTCTGTCCACTTTAGTCTTTCCACTATAGTCTTTCCACTATAGTCTGTCCACTTTAGTCTTTCCACTTTAGTCTTTCCACTTTAGTCTTTCCACTTTAGTCTGTCCACTTTAGTGTTTCCACTTTAGTCTTTCCACTATAGTCTCCACTTTAGTCTTTCCACTACAGTCTTTCCACTATAGTCTTTCCACTATAGTCTGTCCACTTTAGTCTTTCCACTTTAGTCTTTCAACTTCAGTCTGTCCACTTTAGTCTTTCCACTATAGTCTTTCCACTATAGTCTGTCCACTTTAGTCTTTCCACTTTAGTCTGTCCACTTTAGTCTTTCCACTATAGTCTGTCCACTATAGTCTGTCCCCTTTAGTCTTTCCACTTTAGTCTTTCCACTATAGTCTCCACTTTATTTTGTCCACTACATTCTTGTCACTTAAGTCTTTCCACTTTATTCTGTCCACTTCAGTGTGTACACTTTAGTCTGTCCAATGAGTCTTTCCACTTTAGTCTTTCCACTATAGTCTGTCCACTTTAGTCTTTCCACTTTAGTCTTTCCACTATAGTCTCCACTTTATTCTGTCCACTACATTCTTTCCACTTTAGTCTTTCCACTATTCTCTGTCCACTTTAGTCTTTCCACTATTCTCTGTCCACTTTAGTTTTTCCACTATTCTCTGTCCACTTTAGTCTTTCCACTATAGTCTCCACTTTATTATGTCCACTACAGTCTTTCCACTATAGTCTTTCCACTTTAGTCTTTCCGCTTTAGTCTGTCCACTTAGTCTTTCCACTTCAGTCTTTTCAATAGGGTCTGTCCACTTTAGTCTTTCCACTAGAGTCTGTCCACTTTAGTATTTCCAGTTAGTCTGTCCATTTTAGTCTTTCCACTTTAGTCATTTCCACTATAGTCTGTCCAATTTAGTCTTTCCACTTTAGTCTGTCCACTTTAGTCTTTCCACTATAGTCTTTCCACAATAGTCTTTCCACCATAGTCTGTCCACTTTAGTCTTTTCACTAATCTCTGTCCACTTTAGTCTTTCCACTATAGTCTTTCCACTATAGTCTCCACTTTATTCTGTCCACTACAGTCTTTCCACCATAGTCTGTCCACTTTAGTCTTTCCACTTTAGTCTTTCCACAATAGTCTTTCCACCATAGTCTGTCCACTTTAGTCTTTCCACTTTAGTCTTTCCACAATAGTCTTTCCACCATAGTCTGTCCACTTTAGTCTTTTCACTAATCTCTGTCCACTTTAGTCTTTCCACTTTAGTCTTTCCACAGTAGTCTCCACTTTATTCTGTCCACTACAGTCTTTCCACTATAGTCTTTCCACTATAGTCCGTCCACTTTAGTCTTTCCACTTTAGTCTTTCCACTATAGTCTCCACTTTATTCTGTCCACTACAGTCTTTCCACTATAGTCTGTCCACTTTAGTCTTTCCACTTTAGTCTTTCCACAATAGTCTTTCCACCATAGTCTGTCCACTTTAGTCTTTTCACTAATCTCTGTCCACTTTAGTCTTTCCACTTTAGTCTTTCCACTATAGTCTCCACTTTATTCTGTCCACTACAGTCTTTCCACTATAGTCTGTCCACTTTAGTCTTTCCACTTTAGTCTTTCCACAATAGTCTTTCCACCATAGTCTGTCCACTTTAGTCTTTCCACTTTAGTCTTTCCACAGTAGTCTCCACTTTATTCTGTCCACTACAGTCTTTCCACTAGAGTCTTTCCACTATAGTCCGTCCACTTTAGTCTTTCCACTTTAGTCTTTCCACTATAGTCTCCATTTATTCTGTCCACTACAGTCTTTCCACTATAGTCTGTCCACTTTAGTCTTTCCACTTTAGTCTTTCTACAATAGTCTTTCCACCATAGTCTGTCCACTTTAGTCTTTTCACTAATCTCTGTCCACTTTAGTCTTTCCACTTTAGTCTTTCCACAGTAGTCTCCACTTTATTCTGTCCACTACAGTCTTTCCACTATAGTCTTTCCACTATAGTCCGTCCACTTTAGTCTTTCCACTTTAGTCTTTCCACTTTAGTCTGTCCACTTTAGTCTTTCCACTATAGTCTTTCCACTATAGTCTGTCCACTTTAGTCTTTCCACTTTAGTCTGTCCACTTTAGTCTTTCCACTATAGTCTGTCCACTATAGTCTGTCCCCTTTAGTCTTTCCACTTTAGTCTTTCCACTATAGTCTCCACTTTATTTTGTCCACTACATTCTTGTCACTTAAGTCTTTCCACTTTATTCTGTCCACTTCAGTGTGTACACTTTAGTCTGTCCAATGAGTCTTTCCACTTTAGTCTTTCCACTATAGTCTGTCCACTTTAGTCTTTCCACTTTAGTCTTTCCACTATAGTCTCCACTTTATTCTGTCCACTACATTCTTTCCACTTTAGTCTTTCCACTATTCTCTGTCCACTTTAGTCTTTCCACTATTCTCTGTCCACTTTAGTCTTTCCACTATTCTCTGTCCACTTTAGTCTTTCCACTATAGTCTCCACTTTATTATGTCCACTACAGTCTTTCTACTATAGTCTTTCCACTTTAGTCTTTCCGCTTTAGTCTGTCCACTTAGTCTTTCCACTTCAGTCTTTTCAATAGGGTCTGTCCACTTTAGTCTTTCCACTAGAGTCTGTCCACTTTAGTATTTCCAGTTAGTCTGTCCACTTTAGTCTTTCCACTTTAGTCATTTCCACTATAGTCTGTCCAATTTAGTCTTTCCACTTTAGTCTGTCCACTTTAGTCTTTCCACTATAGTCTTTCCACAATAGTCTTTCCACCATAGTCTGTCCACTTTAGTCTTTTCACTAATCTCTGTCCACTTTAGTCTTTCCACTATAGTCTTTCCACTATAGTCTCCACTTTATTCTGTCCACTACAGTCTTTCCACTATAGTCTGTCCACTTTAGTCTTTCCACTTTAGTCTTTCCACAATAGTCTTTCCACCATAGTCTGTCCACTTTAGTCTTTCCACTTTAGTCTTTCCACAATAGTCTTTCCACCATAGTCTGTCCACTTTAGTCTTTTCACTAATCTCTGTCGACTTTAGTCTTTCCACTTTAGTCTTTCCACAGTAGTCTCCACTTTATTCTGTCCACTACAGTCTTTCCACTATAGTCTTTCCACTATAGTCCGTCCACTTTAGTCTTTCCACTTTAGTCTTTCCACTATAGTCTCCACATTATTCTGTCCACTACAGTCTTTCCACTATAGTCTGTCCACTTTAGTCTTTCCACTTTAGTCTTTCCACAATAGTCTTTCCACCATAGTCTGTCCACTTTAGTCTTTTCACTAATCTCTGTCCACTTTAGTCTTTCCACTTTAGTCTTTCCACTATAGTCTCCACTTTATTCTGTCCACTACAGTCTTTCCACTATAGTCTGTCCACTTTAGTCTTTCCACTTTAGTCTTTCCACAATAGTCTTTCCACCATAGTCTGTCCACTTTAGTCTTTTCACTAATCTCTGTCCACTTTAGTCTTTCCACTTTAGTCTTTCCACAGTAGTCTCCACTTTAGTCTGTCCACTACAGTCTTTCCACTAGAGTCTTTCCACAATAGTCCGTCCACTTTAGTCTTTCCACTTTAGTCTTTCCACTATAGTCTCCATTTATTCTGTCCACTACAGTCTTTCCACTATAGTCTGTCCACTTTAGTCTTTCCACTTTAGTCTTTCCACAATAGTCTTTCCACCATAGTCTGTCCACTTTAGTCTTTTCACTAATCTCTGTCCACTTTAGTCTTTCCACTTTAGTCTTTCCACAGTAGTCTCCACTTTATTCTGTCCACTACAGTCTTTCCACTATAGTCTTTCCACTATAGTCCGTCCACTTTAGTCTTTCCACTTTAGTCTTTCCACTTTAGTCTGTCCACTTTAGTCTTTCCACTATAGTCTTTCCACTATAGTCTGTCCACTTTAGTCTTTCCACTTTAGTCTGTCCACTTTAGTCTTTCCACTATAGTCTTTCCACTATAGTCTGTCCACTTTAGTCTTTCCACTTTAGTCTTCCCACTTTAGTCTGTCCACTACAGTCTTTCCAATATAGTCTTTCCACTATAGTCTCTCCACTTTAGTCTTTCCACTTTAGTCTTTCCACTTTAGTCTGTCCACTTTAGTCTTTCCACTATAGTCTGTCCACTTTAGTCTTTCCACTATTCTCTTTCCACTTTAGTCTTTCCACTTTAGTCTTTCCACTATAGTCTCCACATTATTCTGTCCACTACAGTCTCTCCACTATAGTCTGTTCACTTTAGTCTTTCCACTTTAGTCTTTCCACAATAGTCTTTCCACTATAGTCTGTCCACTTTAGTCTTTCCACTATTCTCTTACCACTTTAGTCTGTCCACTTTAGTCTTTACACTATAGTCTGTCCACTTTAGTCTTTCCACTATAGTCTGTCCACTTTAGTCTTTCCACTTTAGTCTTCCACAATAGTCTTTCCACCATAGTCTGTCCACTTTAGTCTTTCCACTATTCTCTGTCTACTTTAGTCTTTCCACTATAGTCTCCACTTTATTCTGTCCACTACAGTCTTTACACCATAGTCTTTCCACTATAGTCTGTCCACTTTAGTCTTTCCACTTTAGTCTTTCCACTATAGTCTCCACTTTATTCTGTCCACTACAGTCTTTCCACATTAGTCTTTCCACTATTCTCTGACCACTTTAGTCTTTCCACTTTAGACTTTCCACTATAGTCTCCACATTATTCTGTCCACTACAGTCTCTCCACTATAGTCTTTCCACTATAGTCTGTCCACTTAAGTCTTTCCACTATTCTCTGTCCACTTTATTCTTTCCACTATACTCTCCACTTTATTCTGTCCACTACAGTCTTTCCACTATAGTCTGTCCACTTTAGTCTTTCCACTTTAGTCTTTCCACTTTAGTCTGTCCACTTTAGTCTTTCCAGTATAGTCTGTCCACTTTAGTCTTTTCACTAATCTCTGTCCACTTTAGTCTTTCCACAATAGTCTCCACTTTATTCTGTCCACTACAGTCTTTCCACTATAGTCTTTCCACTATAGTCCGTCCACTTTAGTCTTTCCACTTTAGTCTTTCCACTTTAGTCTGTCCACTTTAGTCTTTCCACTATAGTCTTTCCACTATAGTCTGTCCACTTTAGTCTTTCCACTTTAGTCTTTCCACTTTAGTCTTTCCACTTTAGTCTGTCCACTTTAGTGTTTCCACTTTAGTCTTTCCACTATAGTCTCCACTTTAGTCTTTCCACTACAGTCTGTCCACTATAGTCTTTCCACTATAGTCCGTCCACTTTAGTCTTTCCACTTTAGTCTTTCAACTTTAGTCTGTCCACTTTAGTCTTTCCACTATAGTCTTTCCACTATAGTCTGTCCACTTTAGTCTTTCCACTTTAGTCTGTCCACTTTAGTCTTTCCACTATAGTCTGTCCACTATAGTCTTTCCACTTTAGTCTTTCCGCTTTAGTCTGTCCACTTAGTCTTTCCACTTCAGTCTTTCCACTAGCGTCTGTCCACTTTAATCTTTCCACTTAGTCTTTCCACTAGAGTCTGTCCACTTTAGTATTTCCACTTAGTCTGTCCCCTTTAGTCTTTCCACTTTAGTCATTTCCACTATAGTCTGTTCACTTTAGTCTTTCCACTTTAGTCTGTCCACTTTAGTCTTTCCACTATAGTCTGTCCACTTTAGTCTTTCCACTTTAGTCTTTCCACGTTAGTCTGTCCACTTTAGTCTTTCCACTATAGTCTTTCCACTATAGTCTGTCCACTTTAGTCTTTCCACTTTAGTCTTTCCACTTTAGTCTGTCCACTTTAGTCTTTCCGCGATAGTCTGTCCACTATAGTTTTTCCACTTTAATCTTTCCACTTTAGTCTTTCCACTTTAGTCTGTCCACTTTAATCTTTCCACTTTAGTCTTTCCACTATAGTCTCCACTTTATTCTGTCCACTACAGTCTTTCCACTATAGTCTTTCCACTATAGTCTGTCCACTTTAGTCTTTCCACTATAGTCTGTCCACTTTAGTCTTTCCACTATAGTCTGTCCACTTTAGGCTTTCCACTTTAGTCTTTCCACTTTAGTCTTTCCACTATAGTCTGTCCACTTTAGTCTTTCCGCTATTCTCTGTCCACTTTAGTCTTTCCACTATAGTCTCCACTTTATTCTGTCCACTACAGTCTTTCCAATATAGTCTTTCCACTATAGTCTCTCCACTTTAGTCTTTCCACTTTAGTCTTTCCACTTTAGTCTGTCCACTTTAGTCTTTCCACTATAGTCTGTCCACTTTAGTCTTTCCACTACTCTCTTTCCACTTTAGTCTTTCCACTTTAGTCTTTCCACTATTCTCTGTCCACTTTAGTCTTTCCACTATAGTCTCCACTTTATTCTGTCCACTACATTCTTGCCACTATAGTCTTTCCACTATAGTTTGTCCACTTTAGTCTTTCAAATATTCTCTGTTAACTTTAGTCTTTCCACTATAGTCTGTCCACTTTAGTCTATCCACTATCCTCTGTCCACTTTAGTCTTTCCACTATAGTCTCCACTTTATTATGTCCACTACAGTATTTCCACTAAGTCTTTCCACTATAGTCTGTCCACTTCAGTCTTTCCACTTTAGTCTTTCCACTTTTAGTTTGTCCACTTTAGTCTTTCCACTATAGTCTGTCCACTATAGTCTTTCCACTTTAGTCTTTCCGCTTTAGTCCGTCCACTTAGTCTTTCCACTTCAGTCTTTCCACTAGAGTCTGTCCACTTTAGTCTTTCCACTTAGTCTTTCCACTAGTGTCTGTCCACTTTAGTCTTTCCACTTTAGTCTTTCCATTTTAGTCTTTCCACTTTAGTCTTTCCACTAAAGTTTGTCCACTTTAGTCTTTCCACTATTCTCTGTCCACTTTAGTCTTTCCACTACAGTCTCCACGTTATTCTGTCCACTACAGTCTTTCCAATATAGTCTTTCCACTATAGTCTCTCCTTGTCTCTCCACTTTAGTCTTTCCACTTTAGTCTTTCCACTTCAGTATGTCCACTTTAGTCCGTCCACTTTAGTCTTTCCACTATTCTCTTTCCACTTTAGTCTTTCCACTTTAGTCTTTCCACTATAGTCTCCACTTTATTCTGTCCACTACATTCTTTCCACTATAGTCATTCCACTATAGTCTGTCCACTGTAGTCTTTCCACTTTAGTCTTTCCACTTTAGTCTATCCACTTTAGTCTTTACACTATAGTCTGTCCACTTTAGTCTTTCCACTATAGTCTGTCCACTTTAGTCTTTCCACTTTAGTCTTTCCACTATAGTCTTTCCACTATAGTCTGTCCACTTTAGTCTTTCCACTATTCTCTGTCCACTTTAGTCTTTCCACTATAGTCTCCACTTTATTCTGTCCACTATAGTCTTTCCACATTAGTCTTTCCACTATTCTCTGTCCACTTTAGTCTTTCCACTTTCGACTTTCCACTATAGTCTCCACATTGTTCTGTCCACTACAGTCTCTCCACTATAGTCTTTCCACTATAGTCTGTCCACTTAAGTCTTTTCACTATTCTCTGTCCACTTTATTCTTTCCACTATACTCTCCACTTTATTCTGTCCACTACAGTCTTTCCACTATAGTCTGTCCACTTTAGTCTTTCCACTTTAGTCTTTCCACTTTAGTCTGTCCACTTTAGTCTTTCCACTATAGTCTGTCCACTTTAGTCTTTTCACTAATCTCTGTCCACTTTAGTCTTTCCACAATAGTCTCCACTTTATTCTGTCCACTACAGTCTTTCCACTATAGTCTTTCCACTATAGTCCGTCCACTATAGTTTCTCCACTTTAGTCTTTCCGCTTTAGTCTGTCCACTTAGTCTTTCCACTTCAGTCTTTCCAATAGAGTCTGTCCACTTTAGTCTTTCCACTTAGTCTTTCCACTAGAGTCTGTCCACTTTAGTATTTCCAGTTAGTCTGTCCAATTTAGTCTTTCCACTTTAGTCATTTCCACTATAGTCTGTCCACTTTAGTCTTTCCACTTTAGTCTTTCCACTTTAGTCTGTCCACTTTAGTCTTTCCACTATAGTCTGTCCACTTTAGTCTTTCCACTATTCTCTTTCCACTTTAGTCTTTCCACTTTAGTCTTTCCACTATAGTCTCCACATTATTCTGTCCACTACAGTCTCTCCACTATAGTCTGTCCACTTTAGTCTTTCCACTTTAGTCTTTCCACAATAGTCTTTCCACTATAGTCTGTCCACTTTAGTCTTTCCACTATTCTCTTACCACTTTAGTCTGTCCACTTTAGTCTTTACACTATAGTCTGTCCACTTTAGTCTTTCCACTATAGTCTGTCCACTTTAGTCTTTCCACTTTAGTCTTTCCACAATAGTCTTTCCACCATAGTCTGTCCACTTTAGTCTTTCCACTATTCTCTGTCTACTTTAGTCTTTCCACTATAGTCTCCACTTTATTCTGTCCACTACAGTCTTTACACCATAGTCTTTCCACTATAGTCTGTCCACTTTAGTCTTTCCACTTTAGTCTTTCCACTATAGTCTCCACTTTATTCTGTCCACTACAGTCTTTCCACATTAGTCTTTCCACTATACTCTGACCACTTTAGTCTTTCCACTTTAGACTTTCCACTATAGTCTCCACATTATTCTGTCCACTACAGTCTCTCCACTATAGTCTTTCCACTATAGTCTGTCCACTTAAGTCTTTCCACTATTCTCTGTCCACTTTATTCTTTCCACTATACTCTCCACTTTATTCTGTCCACTACAGTCTTTCCACTATAGTCTGTCCACTTTAGTCTTTCCACTTTAGTCTTTCCACTTTAGTCTGTCCACTTTAGTCTTTCCAGTATAGTCTGTCCACTTTAGTCTTTTCACTAATCTCTGTCCACTTTAGTCTTTCCACAATAGTCTCCACTTTATTCTGTCCACTACAGTCTTTCCACTATAGTCTTTCCACTATAGTCCGTCCACTTTAGTCTTTCCACTTTAGTCTTTCCACTTTAGTCTGTCCACTTTAGTCTTTCCACTATAGTCTTTCCACTATAGTCTGTCCACTTTAGTCTTTCCACTTTAGTCTTTCCACTTTAGTCTTTCCACTTTAGTCTGTCCACTTTAGTGTTTCCACTTTAGTCTTTCCACTATAGTCTCCACTTTAGTCTTTCCACTACAGTCTGTCCACTATAGTCTTTCCACTATAGTCTGTCCACTTTAGTCTTTCCACTTTAGTCTTTCAACTTTAGTCTGTCCACTTTAGTCTTTCCACTATAGTCTTTCCACTATAGTCTGTCCACTTTAGTCTTTCCACTTTAGTCTTTCCACTTTAGTCTATCCACTTTAGTCTTTACACTATAGTCTGTCCACTTTAGTCTTTCCACTTTAGTCTTTCCACGTTAGTCTGTCCACTTTAGTCTTTCCACTATAGTCTTTCCACTATAGTCTGTCCACTTTAGTCTTTCCACTTTAGTCTTTCCACTTTAGTCTGTCCACTTTAGTCTTTCCGCGATAGTCTGTCCACTATAGTTTTTCCACTTTAATCTTTCCACTTTAGTCTTTCCACTTTAGTCTGTCCACTTTAATCTTTCCACTTTAGTCTTTCCACTATAGTCTCCACTTTATTCTGTCCACTACAGTCTTTCCACTATAGTCTTTCCACTATAGTCTGTCCACTTTAGTCTTTCCACTATAGTCTGTCCACTTTAGTCTTTCCACTATAGTCTGTCCACTTTAGGCTTTCCACTTTAGTCTTTCCACTTTAGTCTTTCCACTATAGTCTGTCCACTTTAGTCTTTCCGCTATTCTCTGTCCACTTTAGTCTTTCCACTATAGTCTCCAGTTTATTCTCTCCACTACAGTCTTTCCAATATAGTCTTTCCACTATAGTCTCTCCACTTTAGTCTTTCCACTTTAGTCTTTCCACTTTAGTCTGTCCACTTTAGTCTTTCCACTATAGTCTGTCCACTTTAGTCTTTCCACTATTCTCTTTCCACTTTAGTCTTTCCACTTTAGTCTTTCCACTATTCTCTGTCCACTTTAGTCTTTCCACTATAGTCTCCACTTTATTCTGTCCACTACATTCTTGCCACTATAGTCTTTCCACTATAGTTTGTCCACTTTAGTCTTTCAAATATTCTCTGTTAACTTTAGTCTTTCCACTATAGTCTGTCCACTTTAGTCTATCCACTATTCTCTGTCCACTTTAGTCTTTCCACTATAGTCTCCACTTTATTATGTCCACTACAGTATTTCCACTAAGTCTTTCCACTATAGTCTGTCCACTTCAGTCTTTCCACTTTAGTCTTTCCACTTTTAGTTTGTCCACTTTAGTCTTTCCACTATAGTCTGTCCACTATAGTCTTTCCACTTTAGTCTTTCCGCTTTAGTCCGTCCACTTAGTCTTTCCACTTCAGTCTTTCCACTAGAGTCTGTCCACTTTAGTCTTTCCACTTAGTCTTTCCACTAGAGTCTGTCCACTTTAGTCTTTCCACTTTAGTCTTTCCACTTTAGTCTTTCCACTTTAGTCTTTCCACTAAAGTTTGTCCACTTTAGTCTTTTCACTATTCTCTGTCCACTTTAGTCTTTCCACTACAGTCTCCACGTTATTCTGTCCACTACAGTCTTTCCAATATAGTCTTTCCACTATAGTCTCTCCTTGTCTCTCCACTTTAGTCTTTCCACTTTAGTCTTTCCACTTCAGTATGTCCACTTTAGTCCGTCCACTTTAGTCTTTCCACTATTCTCTTTCCACTTTAGTCTTTCCACTTTAGTCTTTCCACTATAGTCTCCACTTTATTCTGTCCACTACATTCTTTCCACTATAGTCATTCCACTATAGTCTGTCCACTGTAGTCTTTCCACTTTAGTCTTTCCACTTTAGTCTATCCACTTTAGTCTTTACACTATAGTCTGTCCACTTTAGTCTTTCCACTATAGTCTGTCCACTTTAGTCTTTCCACTTTAGTCTTTCCACTATAGTCTTTCCACTATAGTCTGTCCACTTTAGTCTTTCCACTATTCTCTGTCCACTTTAGTCTTTCCACTATAGTCTCCACTTTATTCTGTCCACTATAGTCTTTCCACATTAGTCTTTCCACTATTCTCTGTCCACTTTAGTCTTTCCACTTTCGACTTTCCACTATAGTCTCCACATTGTTCTGTCCACTACAGTCTCTCCACTATAGTCTTTCCACTATAGTCTGTCCACTTAAGTCTTTTCACTATTCTCTGTCCACTTTATTCTTTCCACTATACTCTCCACTTTATTCTGTCCACTACAGTCTTTCCACTATAGTCTGTCCACTTTAGTCTTTCCACTTTAGTCTTTCCACTTTAGTCTGTCCACTTTAGTCTTTCCACTATAGTCTGTCCACTTTAGTCTTTTCACTAATCTCTGTCCACTTTAGTCTTTCCACAATAGTCTCCACTTTATTCTGTCCACTATAGTCTTTCCACTATAGTCTTTCCACTATAGTCCGTCCACTATAGTTTCTCCACTTTAGTCTTTCCACTTTAGTCTGTCCACTTAGTCTTTCCACTTCAGTCTTTCCAATAGAGTCTGTCCACTTTAGTCTTTCCACTTAGTCTTTCCACTAGAGTCTGTCCACTTTAGTATTTCCAGTTAGTCTGTCCAATTTAGTCTTTCCACTTTAGTCATTTCCACTATAGTCTGTCCACTTTAGTCTTTCCACTTTAGTCTTTCCACTTTAGTCTGTCCACTTTAGTCTTTCCACTATAGTCTGTCCACTTTAGTCTTTCCACTATTCTCTTTCCACTTTAGTCTTTCCACTTTAGTCTTTCCACTATAGTCTCCACATTATTCTGTCCACTACAGTCTCTCCACTATAGTCTGTCCACTTTAGTCTTTCCACTTTAGTCTTTCCACAATAGTCTTTCCACTATAGTCTGTCCACTTTAGTCTTTCCACTATTCTCTTACCACTTTAGTCTGTCCACTTTAGTCTTTACACTATAGTCTGTCCACTTTAGTCTTTCCACTATAGTCTGTCCACTTTAGTCTTTCCACTTTAGTCTTTCCACAATAGTCTTTCCACCATAGTCTGTCCACTTTAGTCTTTCCACTATTCTCTGTCTACTTTAGTCTTTCCACTATAGTCTCCACTTTATTCTGTCCACTACAGTCTTTACACCATAGTCTTTCCACTATAGTCTGTCCACTTTAGTCTTTCCACTTTAGTCTTTCCACTATAGTCTCCGCTTTATTCTGTCCACTACAGTCTTTCCACATTAGTCTTTCCACTATTCTCTGACCACTTTAGTCTTTCCACTTTAGACTTTCCAATATAGTCTGTCCACTTTAGTCTTTCCACTATTCTCTTACCACTTTAGTCTGTCCACTTTAGTCTTTACACTATAGTCTGTCCACTTTAGTCTTTCCACTATAGTCTGTCCACTTTAGTCTTTCCACTTTAGTCTTTCCACAATAGTCTTTCCACCATAGTCTGTCCACTTTAGTCTTTCCACTATTCTCTGTCTACTTTAGTCTTTCCACTATAGTCTCCACTTTATTCTGTCCACTACAGTCTTTACACCATAGTCTTTCCACTATAGTCTGTCCACTTTAGTCTTTCCACTTTAGTCTTTCCACTATAGTCTCCGCTTTATTCTGTCCACTACAGTCTCTCCACTATAGTCTTTCCACTATAGTCTGTCCACTTAAGTCTTTCCACTATTCTCTGTCCACTTTATTCTTTCCACTATACTCTCCACTTTATTCTGTCCACTACAGTCTTTCCACTATAGTCTTTCCACTTTAGTCTTTCCACTTTAGTCTTTCCACTTTAGTCTGTCCACTTTAGTCTTTCCAGTATAGTCTGTCCACTTTAGTCTTTTCACTAATCTCTGTCCACTTTAGTCTTTCCACAATAGTCTCCACTTTATTCTGTCCACTACAGTCTTTCCACTATAGTCTTTCCACTATAGTCCGTCCACTTTAGTCTTTCCACTTTAGTCTTTCCACTTTAGTCTTTCCACTTTAGTCTTTCCACTATAGTCTTTCCACTATAGTCTGTCCACTTTAGTCTTTCCACTTTAGTCTTTCCACTTTAGTCTTTCCACTTTAGTCTGTCCACTTTAGTGTTTCCACTTTAGTCTTTCCACTATAGTCTCCACTTTAGTCTTTCCACTACAGTCTGTCCACTATAGTCTTTCCACTATAGTCTGTCCACTTTAGTCTTTCCACTATAGTCTTTCCACTATAGTCTGTCCACTTTAGTCTTTCCACTTTAGTCTGTCCACTTTAGTCTTTCCACTATAGTCTGTCCACTATAGTCTTTCCACTTTAGTCTTTCCGCTTTAGTCTGTCCACTTAGTCTTTCCACTTCAGTCTTTCCACTAGCGTCTGTCCACTTTAATCTTTCCACTTAGTCTTTCCACAAGAGTCTGTCCACTTTAGTATTTCCACTTAGTCTGTCCACTTTAGTCTTTCCACTTTAGTCTGTCCACTTTAGTCTTTCCACTATAGTCTGTCCACTATAGTCTTTCCACTTTAGTCTTTCCGCTTTAGTCTGTCCACTTAGTCTTTCCACTTCAGTCTTTCCACTAGCGTCTGTCCACTTTAATCTTTCCACTTAGTCTTTCCACAAGAGTCTGTCCACTTTAGTATTTCCACTTAGTCTGTCCCCTTTAGTCTTTCCACTTTAGTCATTTCCACTATAGTCTGTTCACTTTAGTCTTTCCACTTTAGTCTGTCCACTTTAGTCTTTCCACTATAGTCTGTCCACTTTAGTCTTTTCACTAATCTCTGTCCACTTTAGTCTTTCCACAGTAGTCTCAACTTTATTCTGTCCACTACAGTCTTTCCACTATAGTCTTTCCACTTTAGTCTTTCCACAATAGTCTTTCCACTATAGTCTGTCCACTTTAGTCTTTCCACTATTCTCTTACCACTTTAGTCTGTCCACTTTAGTCTTTACACTATAGTCTGTCCACTTTAGTCTTTCCACTATAGTCTGTCCACTTTAGTCTTTCCACTTTAGTCTTTCCACAATAGTCTTTCCACCATAGTCTGTCCACTTTAGTCTTTCCACTATTCTCTGTCTACTTTAGTCTTTCCACTATAGTCTCCACTTTATTCTGTCCACTACAGTCTTTACACCATAGTCTTTCCACTATAGTCTGTCCACTTTAGTCTTTCCACTTTAGTCTTTCCACTATAGTCTCCGCTTTATTCTGTCCACTACAGTCTTTCCACATTAGTCTTTCCACTATTCTCTGACCACTTTAGTCTTTCCACTTTAGACTTTCCACTATAGTCTGTCCACTTTAGTCTTTCCACTATTCTCTTACCACTTTAGTCTGTCCACTTTAGTCTTTACACTATAGTCTGTCCACTTTAGTCTTTCCACTATAGTCTGTCCACTTTAGTCTTTCCACTTTAGTCTTTCCACAATAGTCTTTCCACCATAGTCTGTCCACTTTAGTCTTTCCACTATTCTCTGTCTACTTTAGTCTTTCCACTATAGTCTCCACTTTATTCTGTCCACTACAGTCTTTACACCATAGTCTTTCCACTATAGTCTGTCCACTTTAGTCTTTCCACTTTAGTCTTTCCACTATAGTCTCCGCTTTATTCTGTCCACTACAGTCTCTCCACTATAGTCTTTCCACTATAGTCTGTCCACTTAAGTCTTTCCACTATTCTCTGTCCACTTTATTCTTTCCACTATACTCTCCACTTTATTCTGTCCACTACAGTCTTTCCACTATAGTCTTTCCACTTTAGTCTTTCCACTTTAGTCTTTCCACTTTAGTCTGTCCACTTTAGTCTTTCCAGTATAGTCTGTCCACTTTAGTCTTTTCACTAATCTCTGTCCACTTTAGTCTTTCCACAATAGTCTCCACTTTATTCTGTCCACTACAGTCTTTCCACTATAGTCTTTCCACTATAGTCCGTCCACTTTAGTCTTTCCACTTTAGTCTTTCCACTTTAGTCTTTCCACTTTAGTCTTTCCACTATAGTCTTTCCACTATAGTCTGTCCACTTTAGTCTTTCCACTTTAGTCTTTCCACTTTAGTCTTTCCACTTTAGTCTGTCCACTTTAGTGTTTCCACTTTAGTCTTTCCACTATAGTCTCCACTTTAGTCTTTCCACTACAGTCTGTCCACTATAGTCTTTCCACTATAGTCTGTCCACTTTAGTCTTTCCACTATAGTCTTTCCACTATAGTCTGTCCACTTTAGTCTTTCCACTTTAGTCTGTCCACTTTAGTCTTTCCACTATAGTCTGTCCACTATAGTCTTTCCACTTTAGTCTTTCCGCTTTAGTCTGTCCACTTAGTCTTTCCACTTCAGTCTTTCCACTAGCGTCTGTCCACTTTAATCTTTCCACTTAGTCTTTCCACAAGAGTCTGTCCACTTTAGTATTTCCACTTAGTCTGTCCACTTTAGTCTTTCCACTTTAGTCTGTCCACTTTAGTCTTTCCACTATAGTCTGTCCACTATAGTCTTTCCACTTTAGTCTTTCCGCTTTAGTCTGTCCACTTAGTCTTTCCACTTCAGTCTTTCCACTAGCGTCTGTCCACTTTAATCTTTCCACTTAGTCTTTCCACAAGAGTCTGTCCACTTTAGTATTTCCACTTAGTCTGTCCCCTTTAGTCTTTCCACTTTAGTCATTTCCACTATAGTCTGTTCACTTTAGTCTTTCCACTTTAGTCTGTCCACTTTAGTCTTTCCACTATAGTCTGTCCACTTTAGTCTTTTCACTAATCTCTGTCCACTTTAGTCTTTCCACAGTAGTCTCAACTTTATTCTGTCCACTACAGTCTTTCCACTATAGTCTTTCCACTATAGTCCGTCCACTTTAGTCTTTCCACTTTAGTCTTTCCACTTTAGTCTGTCCACTTTAGTCTTTCCACTATAGTCTTTCCACTGTAGTCTGTCCACTTTAGTCTTTCCACTTTAGTCTTTCCACTTTAGTCTTTCCACTTTAGTCCGTCCACTTTAGTCTTTCCACTTTAGTCTTTCCACTATAGGGTCCACTTTATTCTGTCCACTACAGTCTTTCCACTATGGTCTTTCCACTATAGTCTGTCCACTTTAGTCTTTCCACTTTAGTCTTTCCACGTTAGTCTGTCCACTTTAGTCTTTCCACTATAGTCTTTCCACTATAGTCTGTCCACTTTAGTCTTTCCACTTTAGTCTTTCCACTTTAGTCTGTCCACTTTAGTCTTTCCGCGATAGTCTGTCCACTATAGTTTTTCCACTTTAATCTTTCCACTTTAGTCTTTCCACTTTAGTCTGTCCACTTTAATCTTTCCACTTTAGTCTTTCCACTATAGTCTCCACTTTATTCTGTCCACTACAGTCTTTCCACTATAGTCTTTCCACTATAGTCTGTCCACTTTAGTCTTTCCACTATAGTCTGTCCACTTTAGTCTTTCCACTATAGTCTGTCCACTTTAGGCTTTCCACTTTAGTCTTTCCACTTTAGTCTTTCCACTATAGTCGGTCCACTTTAGTCTTTCCGCTATTCTCTGTCCACTTTAGTCTTTCCACTATAGTCTCCACTTTATTCTGTCCACTATAGTCTTTCCAATATAGTCTTTCCACTATAGTCTCTCCACTTTAGTCTTTCCACTTTAGTCTTTCCACTTTAGTCTGTCCACTTTAGTCTTTCCACTATAGTCTGTCCACTTTAGTCTTTCCACTATTCTCTTTCCACCTTAGTCTTTCCACTTTAGTCTTTCCACTATTCTCTGTCCACTTTAGTCTTTCCACTATAGTCTCCACTTTATTCTGTCCACTATATTCTTGCCACTATAGTCTTTCCACTATAGTTTGTCCACTTTAGTCTTTCAAATATGCTCTGTTAACTTTAGTCTTTCCACTATAGTCTGTCCACTTTAGTCTATCCACTATTCTCTGTCCACTTTAGTCTTTCCACTATAGTCTCCACTTTATTATGTCCACTACAGTATTTCCACTAAGTCTTTCCACTATAGTCTGTCCACTTCAGTCTTTCCACTTTAGTCTTTCCACTTTTAGTTTGTCCACTTTAGTCTTTCCACTATAGTCTGTCCACTATAGTCTTTCCACTTTAGTCTTTCCGCTTTAGTCCGTCCACTTAGTCTTTCCACTTCAGTCTTTCCACTAGAGTCTGTCCACTTTAGTCTTTCCACTTAGTCTTTCCACTAGAGTCTGTCCACTTTAGTCTTTCCACTTTAGTCTTTCCACTTTAGTCTTTCCACTTTAGTCTTTCCACTAAAGTTTGTCCACTTTAGTCTTTCCACTATTCTCTGTCCACTTTAGTCTTTCCACTACAGTCTCCACGTTATTCTGTCCACTACAGTCTTTCCAATATAGTCTTTCCACTATAGTCTCTCCTTGTCTCTCCACTTTAGTCTTTCCACTTTAGTCTTTCCACTTCAGTATGTCCACTTTAGTCCGTCCACTTTAGTCTTTCCACTATTCTCTTTCCACTTTAGTCTTTCCACTTTAGTCTTTCCACTATAGTCTCCACTTTATTCTGTCCACTACATTCTTTCCACTATAGTCATTCCACTATAGTCTGTCCACTGTAGTCTTTCCACTTTAGTCTTTCCACTTTAGTCTATCCACTTTAGTCTTTACACTATAGTCTGTCCACTTTAGTCTTTCCACTATAGTCTGTCCACTTTAGTCTTTCCACTTTAGTCTTTCCACTATAGTCTTTCCACTATAGTCTGTCCACTTTAGTCTTTCCACTATTCTCTGTCCACTTTAGTCTTTCCACTATAGTCTCCACTTTATTCTGTCCACTATAGTCTTTCCACATTAGTCTTTCCACTATTCTCTGTCCACTTTAGTCTTTCCACTTTCGACTTTCCACTATAGTCTCCACATTGTTCTGTCCACTACAGTCTCTCCACTATAATCTTTCCACTATAGTCTGTCCACTTAAGTCTTTTCACTATTCTCTGTCCACTTTATTCTTTCCACTATACTCTCCACTTTATTCTGTCCACTACAGTCTTTCCACTATAGTCTGTCCACTTTAGTCTTTCCACTTTAGTCTTTCCACTTTAGTCTGTCCACTTTAGTCTTTCCACTATAGTCTGTCCACTTTAGTCTTTTCACTAATCTCTGTCCACTTTAGTCTTTCCACAATAGTCTCCACTTTATTCTGTCCACTACAGTCTTTCCACTATAGTCTTTCCACTATAGTCCGTCCACTATAGTTTCTCCACTTTAGTCTTTCCGCTTTAGTCTGTCCACTTAGTCTTTCCACTTCAGTCTTTCCAATAGAGTCTGTCCACTTTAGTCTTTCCACTTAGTCTTTCCACTAGAGTCTGTCCACTTTAGTATTTCCAGTTAGTCTGTCCAATTTAGTCTTTCCACTTTAGTCATTTCCACTATAGTCTGTCCACTTTAGTCTTTCCACTTTAGTCTGTCCACTTTTGTCTTTCCACTATAGTCTTTCCACTATAGTCTGTCCACTTTTGTCTTTCCACTTTAGTCTTTCCACTTTAGTCTTTCCACTTTAGTCTTTCCACTATAGTATGTCCACTATAGTCTTTCCACTTTAGTCTTTCCGCTTTAGTCTGTCTACTTAGTCTTTCCACTTCAGTCTTTCCAATAGAGTCTGTCCACTTTAGTCTTTCCACTTAGTCTTTCCACTAGAGTCTGTCCACTTTAGTATTTCCACTTTAGTCTTTCCACTATAGTCTCCACTTTATTCTGTCCACTACAGTCTTTCCACTATAGTCTTTCCACTATACTCTGTCCACTTTAGTCTTTCCACTTTAGTCTTTCCACTTTATTCTGTCCACTTTAGTCTTTCCACTATAGTCTTTCCACTATAGTCTGTCCGCTTTAGTCTTTCCACTTATAGTCCGTCCACTTAGTCTTTCCACTTCAGTCTTTCCACTAGAGTCTGTCCACTTTAGTCTTTCCACTTAGTCTTTCCACTAGAGTCTGTCCACTTTAGTCTTTCCACTTTAGTCTTTCCACTTTAGTCTTTCCACTAAAGTTTGTCCACTTTAGTCTTTCCACTATTCTCTGTCCACTTTAGTCTTTCCACTACAGTCTCCACGTTATTCTGTCCACTACAGTCTTTCCAATATAGTCTTTCCACTATAGTCTCTCCTTGTCTCTCCACTTTAGTCTTTCCACTTTAGTCTTTCCACTTCAGTATGTCCACTTTAGTCCGTCCACTTTAGTCTTTCCACTATTCTCTTTCCACTTTAGTCTTTCCACTTTAGTCTTTCCACTATAGTCTCCACTTTATTCTGTCCACTACATTCTTTCCACTATAGTCATTCCACTATAGTCTGTCCACTGTAGTCTTTCCACTTTAGTCTTTCCACTTTAGTCTATCCACTTTAGTCTTTACACTATAGTCTGTCCACTTTAGTCTTTCCACTATAGTCTGTCCACTTTAGTCTTTCCACTTTAGTCTTTCCACTATAGTCTTTCCACTATAGTCTGTCCACTTTAGTCTTTCCACTATTCTCTGTCCACTTTAGTCTTTCCACTATAGTCTCCACTTTATTCTGTCCACTATAGTCTTTCCACATTAGTCTTTCCACTATTCTCTGTCCACTTTAGTCTTTCCACTTTCGACTTTCCACTATAGTCTCCACATTGTTCTGTCCACTACAGTCTCTCCACTATAATCTTTCCACTATAGTCTGTCCACTTAAGTCTTTTCACTATTCTCTGTCCACTTTATTCTTTCCACTATACTCTCCACTTTATTCTGTCCACTACAGTCTTTCCACTATAGTCTGTCCACTTTAGTCTTTCCACTTTAGTCTTTCCACTTTAGTCTGTCCACTTTAGTCTTTCCACTATAGTCTGTCCACTTTAGTCTTTTCACTAATCTCTGTCCACTTTAGTCTTTCCACAATAGTCTCCACTTTATTCTGTCCACTACAGTCTTTCCACTATAGTCTTTCCACTATAGTCCGTCCACTATAGTTTCTCCACTTTAGTCTTTCCGCTTTAGTCTGTCCACTTAGTCTTTCCACTTCAGTCTTTCCAATAGAGTCTGTCCACTTTAGTCTTTCCACTTAGTCTTTCCACTAGAGTCTGTCCACTTTAGTATTTCCAGTTAGTCTGTCCAATTTAGTCTTTCCACTTTAGTCATTTCCACTATAGTCTGTCCACTTTAGTCTTTCCACTTTAGTCTGTCCACTTTTGTCTTTCCACTATAGTCTTTCCACTATAGTCTGTCCACTTTTGTCTTTCCACTTTAGTCTTTCCACTTTAGTCTTTCCACTTTAGTCTTTCCACTATAGTCTGTCCACTATAGTCTTTCCACTTTAGTCTTTCCGCTTTAGTCTGTCTACTTAGTCTTTCCACTTCAGTCTTTCCAATAGAGTCTGTCCACTTTAGTCTTTCCACTTAGTCTTTCCACTAGAGTCTGTCCACTTTAGTATTTCCACTTTAGTCTTTCCACTATAGTCTCCACTTTATTCTGTCCACTACAGTCTTTCCACTATAGTCTTTCCACTATACTCTGTCCACTTTAGTCTTTCCACTTTAGTCTTTCCACTTTATTCTGTCCACTTTAGTCTTTCCACTATAGTCTTTCCACTATAGTCTGTCCGCTTTAGTCTTTCCACTTATAGTCTGTCCACTAAAGTCTTTCCACTAAAGTCTTTCCGCTTTAGTTCGTCCACTTAGTCTTTCCACTTCAGTCTTTCCACTCGAGTCTGTCCACTTTAGTCTTTACACTTTAGTCATTTCCACTATCGTCTGTCCACTTCAGTCTTTCCACTTTAGTCTTTCCACTTTAGTGTGTCCACTTCAGTCTTTCCACTATAGTCTTTCCACTTTAGTCTTTCCACTATAGTCTGTCCACTTTAGTCTTTCCACTTTAGCCTTTCCACTTTAGTCTTTCCACTAAAGTCTGTCCACTTTAGTTTTTCCACTATTCTCTGTCCACTTTAGTCTTTCCACTATAGTGTGCACTTTATTCTGTCCACTACAGTCTTTCCAATATAGTCTTTCCACTATAGTCTCTCCACTTTAGTCTTTCCACTTTAGTCTTTCCACTTTAGTCTGTCCACTTTAGTCTGTCCACTTTAGTCTTTTCACTATTTTCTTTCCACTTTAGTCTTTCCACTATAGTTTCCACTTTATTCTGTCCACTACATTCTTTCCACTATAGTCTTTCCACTATAGTCTGTCCACTTTAGTCTTTCCACTTTAGTCTTTCCACTTTAGTCTGTCCACTTTAGTCTTTACACTATAGTCTGTCCACTTTAGTCTTTCCACTATAGTCTGTCCACTATAGTCTCCACTTTATTCTGTCCACTACAGTCTTTCCACTATAGTCTTTCCACTATAGTCTGTGAACTTTAGTCTTTCCACTTTAGTCTTTCCACTATAGTCTCCACTTTATTCTGTCCACTACAGTCTTTCCCCATTAGTCTTTCCACTATTCTCTGTCCACTTTAGTCTTTCCACTTTAGACTTTCCACTATAGTCTCCACATTATTCTGTCATCTACAGTCTCTCCACTATAGTCTTTCCACTATAGTCTGTCCACTTAAGTCTTTCCACTATTCTCTGTCCACTTTATTCTTTCCACTATACTCTCCACTTTATTCTTTCCACTACAGTCTTTCCACTATAGTCTGTCCACTTTAGTCTTTCCACTTTAGTCTTTCCACTTCAGTCTGTCCACTTTAGTCTTTCCACTATAGTCTGTCCACTTAAGTCTTTCCACTATTCTCTGTCCACTTTATTCTTTCCACTATACTCTCCACTTTATTCTTTCCACTATAGTCTTTCCACTATAGTCTGTCCACTTTAGTCTTTCCACGTTAGTCTGTCCACTTTAGTCTTTCCACTATAGTCTTTCCACTATAGTCTGTCCACTTTAGTCTTTCCACTTTAGTCTTTCCACTTTAGTCTGTCCACTTTAGTCTTTCCGCTATAGTCTGTCCACTATAGTTTTTCCACTTTAATCTTTCCACTTTAGTCTTTCCACTTTAGTCTGTCCACTTTAATCTTTCCACTTTAGTCTTTCCACTATAGTCTCCACTTTATTCTGTCCACTACAGTCTTTCCACTATAGTCTTTCCACTATAGTCTGTCCACTTTAGTCTTTCCACTATAGTCTGTCCACTTTAGTCTTTCCACTATAGTCTGTCCACTTTAGTCTTTCCACTTTAGTCTTTCCACTTTAGTCTTTCCACTATAGTCTGTCCACTTTAGTCTTTCCGCTATTCTCTGTCCACTTTAGTCTTTCCACTATAGTCTCCACTTTATTCTGTCCACTACAGTCTTTCCAATATAGTCTTTCCACTATAGTCTCTCCACTATAGTCTTTCCACTTTAGTCTTTCCACTTTAGTCTGTCCACTTTAGTCTTTCCACTATAGTCTGTCCACTTTAGTCTTTCCACTATTCTCTTTCCACTTTAGTCTTTCCACTTTAGTCTTTCCACTATTCTCTGTCCACTTTAGTCTTTCCACTATAGTCTCCACTTTATTCTGTCCACTACATTCTTGCCACTATAGTCTTTCCACTATAGTTTGTCCACTTTAGTCTTTCAAATATTCTCTGTTAACTTTAGTCTTTCCACTATAGTCTGTCCACTTTAGTCTATCCACTATTCTCTGTCCACTTTAGTCTTTCCACTATAGTCTCCACTTTATTATGTCCACTACAGTATTTCCACTAAGTCTTTCCACTATAGTCTGTCCACTTCAGTCTTTCCACTTTAGTCTTTCCGGTTTTAGTTTGTCCACTTTAGTCTTTCCACTATAGTCTGTCCACTATAGTCTTTCCACTTTAGTCTTTCCGCTTTAGTCTGTCCACTTAGTCTTTCCACTTCAGTCTTTCCACTAGAGTCTGTCCACTTTAGTCTTTCCACTTAGTCTTTCCACTAGAGTCTGTCCACTTTAGTCTTTCCACTAAAGTTTGTCCACTTTAGTCTTTCCACTATTCTCTGTCCACTTTAGTCTTTCCACTACAGTCTCCACGTTATTCTGTCCACTACAGTCTTTCCAATATAGTCTTTCCACTATAGTCTCTCCTTGTCTCTCCACTTTAGTCTTTCCACTTTAGTCTTTCCACTTCAGTATGTCCACTTTAGTCCGTCCACTTTAGTCTTTCCACTATTCTCTTTCCACTTTAGTCTTTCCACTTTAGTCTTTCCACTATAGTCTCCACTTTATTCTGTCCACTACATTCTTTCCACTATAGTCTTTCCACTATAGTCTGTCCACTGTAGTCTTTCCACTTTAGTCTTTCCACTTCAGTCTGTCCACTTTAGTCTTTACACTATAGTCTGTCCACTTTAGTCTTTCCACTATAGTCTGTCCACTTTAGTCTTTCCACTTTAGTCTTTCCACTTTAGTCTTTCCACTATAGTCTTTCCACTATAGTCTGTCCACTTTAGTCTTTCCACTATTCTCTGTCCACTTTAGTCTTTCCACTATAGTCTCCACTTTATTCTGTCCACTATAGTCTTTCCACATTAGTCTTTCCACTATAGTCTGTCCACTTTAGTCTTTCCACTATAGTCTGTCCACTTTAGTCTTTCCACTTTAGCCTTTCCACTTTAGTCTTTCCACTAAAGTCTGTCCACTTTAGTTTTTCCACTATTCTCTGTCCACTTTAGTCTTTCCACTATAGTGTGCACTTTATTCTGTCCACTACAGTCTTTCCAATATAGTCTTTCCACTATAGTCTCTCCACTTTAGTCTTTCCACTTTAGTCTTTCCACTTTAGTCTGTCCACTTTAGTCTGTCCACTTTAGTCTTTTCACTATTTTCTTTCCACTTTAGTCTTTCCACTTTAGTCTTTCCACTATAGTTTCCACTTTATTCTGTCCACTACATTCTTTCCACTATAGTCTTTCCACTATAGTCTGTCCACTTTGGTCTTTCCACTTTAGTCTTTCCACTTTAGTCTGTCCACTTTAGTCTTTGCACTATAGTCTGTCCACTTTAGTCTTTCCACTATAGTCTGTCCACTATAGTCTCCACTTTATTCTGTCCACTACAGTCTTTCCACTATAGTCTTTCCACTATAGTCTGTGAACTTTAGTCTTTCCACTTTAGTCTTTCCACTATAGTCTCCACTTTATTCTGTCCACTACAGTCTTTCCACATTAGTCTTTCCACTATTCTCTGTCCACTTTAGTCTTTCCACTTTAGACTTTCCACTATAGTCTCCACATTATTCTGTCCACTACAGTCTCTCCACTATAGTCTTTCCACTATAGTCTGTCCACTTAAGTCTTTCCACTATTCTCTGTCCACTTTATTCTTTCCACTATACTCTCCACTTTATTCTTTCCACTACAGTCTTTCCACTATAGTCTGTCCACTTTAGTCTTTCCACTTTAGTCTTTCCACTTCAGTCTGTCCACTTTAGTCTTTCCACTATAGTCTGTCCACTTAAGTCTTTCCACTATTCTCTGTCCACTTTATTCTTTCCACTATACTCTCCACTTTATTCTTTCCACTATAGTCTTTCCACTATAGTCTGTCCACTTTAGTCTTTCCACGTTAGTCTGTCCACTTTAGTCTTTCCACTATAGTCTTTCCACTATAGTCTGTCCACTTTAGTCTTTCCACTTTAGTCTTTCCACTTTAGTCTGTCCACTTTAGTCTTTCCGCTATAGTCTGTCCACTATAGTTTTTCCACTTTAATCTTTCCACTTTAGTCTTTCCACTTTAGTCTGTCCACTTTAATCTTTCCACTTTAGTCTTTCCACTATAGTCTCCACTTTATTCTGTCCACTACAGTCTTTCCACTATAGTCTTTCCACTATAGTCTGTCCACTTTAGTCTTTCCACTATAGTCTGTCCACTTTAGTCTTTCCACTATAGTCTGTCCACTTTAGTCTTTCCACTTTAGTCTTTCCACTTTAGTCTTTCCACTATAGTCTGTCCACTTTAGTCTTTCCGCTATTCTCTGTCCACTTTAGTCTTTCCACTATAGTCTCCACTTTATTCTGTCCACTACAGTCTTTCCAATATAGTCTTTCCACTATAGTCTCTCCACTTTAGTCTTTCCACTTTAGTCTTTCCACTTTAGTCTGTCCACTTTAGTCTTTCCACTATAGTCTGTCCACTTTAGTCTTTCCACTATTCTCTTTCCACTTTAGTCTTTCCACTTTAGTCTTTCCACTATTCTCTGTCCACTTTAGTCTTTCCACTATAGTCTCCACTTTATTCTGTCCACTACATTCTTGCCACTATAGTCTTTCCACTATAGTTTGTCCACTTTAGTCTATCCACTATTCTCTGTCCACTTTAGTCTTTCCACTATAGTCTCCACTTTATTATGTCCACTACAGTATTTCCACTAAGTCTTTCCACTATAGTCTGTCCACTTCAGTCTTTCCACTTTAGTCTTTCCACTTTTAGTTTGTCCACTTTAGTCTTTCCACTATAGTCTGTCCACTATAGTCTTTCCACTTTAGTCTTTCCGCTTTAGTCTGTCCACTTAGTCTTTCCACTTCAGTCTTTCCACTAGAGTCTGTCCACTTTAGTCTTTCCACTTAGTCTTTCCACTAGAGTCTGTCCACTTTAGTCTTTCCACTTTAGTCTTTCCACTTTAGTCTTTCCACTAAAGTTTGTCCACTTTAGTCTTTCCACTATTCTCTGTCCACTTTAGTCTTTCCACTACAGTCTCCACGTTATTCTGTCCACTACAGTCTTTCCAATATAGTCTTTCCACTATAGTCTCTCCTTGTCTCTCCACTTTAGTCTTTCCACTTTAGTCTTTCCACTTCAGTATGTCCACTTTAGTCCGTCCACTTTAGTCTTTCCACTATTCTCTTTCCACTTTAGTCTTTCCACTTTAGTCTTTCCACTATAGTCTCCACTTTATTCTGTCCACTACATTCTTTCCACTATAGTCTTTCCACTATAGTCTGTCCACTGTAGTCTTTCCACTTTAGTCTTTCCACTTCAGTCTGTCCACTTTAGTCTTTACACTATAGTCTGTCCACTTTAGTCTTTCCACTATAGTCTGTCCACTTTAGTCTTTCCACTTTAGTCTTTCCACTTTAGTCTTTCCACTATAGTCTTTCCACTATAGTCTGTCCACTTTAGTCTTTCCACTATTCTCTGTCCACTTTAGTCTTTCCACTATAGTCTCCACTTTATTCTGTCCACTATAGTCTTTCCACATTAGTCTTTCCACTATTCTCTGTCCACTTTAGTCTTTCCACTTTAGACTTTCCACTATAGTCTCCACATTATTCTGTCCACTACAGTCTCTCCACTATAGTCTTTCCACTATAGTCTGTCCACTTAAGTCTTTTCACGATTCTCTGTCCACTTTATTCTTTTCACTATACTCTCCACTTTATTCTGTCCACTACAGTCTTTCCACTATAGTCTGTCCACTTTAGTCTTTCCACTTTAGTCTTTCCACTTTAGTCTGTCCACTTTAGTCTTTCCACTATAGTCTGTCCACTTTAGTCTTTTCACTAATCTCTGTCCACTTTAGTCTTTCCACAATAGTCTCCACTTTATTCTGTCCACTACAGTCTTTCCACTATAGTCTTTCCACTATAGTCCGTCCACTATAGTTTCTCCACTTTAGTCTTTCCGCTTTAGTCTGTCCACTTAGTCTTTCCACTTCAGTCTTTCCAATAGAGTCTGTCCACTTTAGTCTTTCCACTTAGTCTTTCCTCTAGAGTCTGTCCACTTTAGTATTTCCAGTTAGTCTGTCCAATTTAGTCTTTCCACTTTAGTCATTTCCACTATAGTCTGTCCACTTTAGTCTTTCCACTTTAGTCTGTCCACTTTAGTCTTTCCACTATAGTCTTTCCACTATAGTCTGTCCACTTTAGTCTTTCCACTTTAGTCTTTCCACTTTAATCTTTCCACTTTAGTCTTTCCACTATAGTCTGTCCACTATAGTCTTTCCACTTTAGTCTTTCCGCTTTAGTCTGTCTACTTAGTCTTTCCACTTCAGTCTTTCCAATAGAGTCTGTCCACTTTAGTCTTTCCACTTAGTCTTTCCACTAGAGTCTGTCCACTTTAGTATTTCCACTTTAGTCTTTCCACTATAGTCTCCACTTTATTCTGTCCACTACAGTCTTTCCACTATAGTCTTTCCACTATACTCTGTCCACTTTAGTCTTTCCACTTTAGTCTTTCCACTTTATTCTGTCCACTTTAGTCTTTCCACTATAGTCTTTCCACTATAGTCTGTCCACTTCAGTCTTTCCACTATAGTCTGTCCACTAAAGTCTTTCCACTTTAGTCTTTCCGCCGCTTTAGTTCGTCCACTTAGTCTTTCCACTTCAGTCTTTCCACTCGAGTCTGTCCACTTTAGTCTTTCCACTTTAGTCATTTCCACTATCGTCTGTCCACTTTAGTCTTTCCACTTTAGTCTTTCCACTTCAGTGTGTCCACTTCAGTCTTTCCACTATAGTCTGTCCACTTTAGTCTTTCCACTATAGTCTGTCCACTTTAGTCTTTCGACTTTAGCCTTTCCACTTTAGTCTTTCCACTAAAGTCTGTCCACTTTAGTTTTTCCACTATTTTCTGTCCACTTTAGTCTTTCCACTATAGTGTGCACTTTATTCTGTCCACTACAGTCTTTCCAATATAGTCTTTCCACTATAGTCTCTCCACTTTAGTCTTTCCACTTTAGTCTGTCCACTTTAGTCTGTCCACTTTAGTCTTTTCACTATTCTCTTTCCACTTTAGTCTTTCCACTTTAGTCTTTCCACTATAGTTTCCACTTTATTCTGTCCACTACATTCTTTCCACTATAGTCTTTCCACTATAGTCTGTCCACTTTAGTCTTTCCACTTTAGTCTTTCCACTTTAGTCTGTCCACTTTAGTCTTTACACTATAGTCTGTCCACTTTAGTCTTTCCACTATAGTCTGTCCACTATAGTCTCCACTTTATTCTGTCCACTACAGTCTTTCCACTATAGTCTTTCCACTATAGTCTGTGAACTTTAGTCTTTCCACTTTAGTCTTTCCACTATAGTCTACACTTTATTCTGTCCACTACAGTCTTTCCACATTAGTCTTTCCACTATTCTCTGTCCACTTTAGTCTTTCCACTTTAGACTTTCCACTATAGTCTCCACATTATTCTGTCCACTACAGTCTCTCCACTATAGTCTTTCCACTATAGTCTGTCCACTTAAGTCTTTCCACTATTCTCTGTCCACTTTATTCTTTCCACTATACTCTCCACTTTATTCTTTCCACTACAGTCTTTCCACTATAGTCTGTCCACTTTAGTCTTTCCACTTTAGTCTTTCCACTTCAGTCTGTCCACTTTAGTCTTTCCACTATAGTCTGTCCACTTTAGTCTTTTCACTAATCTCTGTCCACTTTAGTCTTTCCACTTTAGTCTTTCCACAATAGTCTCCACTTTATTCTGTCCACTACAGTCTTTCCACTATAGTCTTTCCACTATAGTCCGTCCACTATAGTCTTTCCACTTTAGTCTTTCCACTTTAGTCTGTCCACTTTAGTCTTTCCACTATAGTCTTTCCACTATAGTCTGTCCACTTTAGTCTTTCCACTTTAGTCTTTCCACTTTAGTCTTTCCACTTTAGTCTGTCCACTTTCGTCTTTCCACTTTAGTCTTTCCACTATAGTCTCCACTTTATTCTGTCCACTACAGTCTTTCCACTTTAGTCTTTCCACTTTAGTCTTTCCACTATAGTCTGTCCACTATAGTCTTTTCACTTTAGTTTTTCCGCTTTAGTCTGTCCACTTAGTCTTTCCACTTCAGTCTTTCCAATAGAGTCTGTCCACTTTAGTATTTCCAGTTAGTCTGTCCACTTTAGTCTTTCCACTTTAGTCATTTCCACTATAGTCTGTCCACTTTAGTATTTCCACTTTAGTCTTTCCACTTTAGTCTTTCCACTATAGTCTGTCCACTATAGTCTTTTCACTTTAGTTTTTCCGCTTTAGTCTGTCCACTTAGTCTTTCCACTTCAGTCTTTCCAATAGAGTCTGTCCACTTTAGTATTTCCAGTTAGTCTGTCCACTTTAGTCTTTCCACTTTAGTCATTTCCACTATAGTCTGTCCACTTTAGTATTTCCACTTTAGTCTGTCCACTTTAGTCTTTCCACTATAGTCTTTCCACTATAGTCTGTCCACTTTAGTCTTTCCACTTTAGTCTTTCCACTTTAGTCTTTCCACTTTAGTCTTTCCACTATAGTCTGTCCACTATAGTCTTTCCACTTTAGTCTTTCCGCTTTAGTCTGTCCACTTAGTCTTTCCACTTCAGTCTTTCCACTAGAGTCTGTCCACTTTAGTCTTTCCACTTTAGTCTTTCCACTATAGTCTCCACTTTATTCTGTCCACTACAGTCTTTCCACTATAGTCTTTCCACTATAGTCTGTCCATATTAGTCTTTCCACTTTAGTCTTTCCACTTTAGTCTTTCCACTTTAGTCTTTCCACTATAGTCTGTCCACTATAGTCTTTCCACTTTAGTCTTTCCGCTTTAGTCTGTCCACTTAGTCTTTCCACTTCAGTCTTTCCAATAGAGTCTGTCCACTTTAGTCTTTCCACTTAGTCTTTCCACTAGAGTCTGTCCACTTTAGTATTTCCACTTTAGTCTGTCCACTTTAGTCTGTCCACTTTAGTCTTTCCACTATAGTCTGTCCACTATAGTCTTTCCACTTTAGTCTTTCCGCTTTAGTCGGTCCACTTTAGTCTTTCCACTTAGTCTTTCCACTAGAGTCTGTCCACTTTAGTATTTCCACTTAGTCTGTCAACTTTAGTCTTTCCACTTTAGTCATTTCCACTATAGTCTGTCCACTTTAGTCTTTCCACTTTAGACTGTCCAATTTAGTCTTTCCACTATAGTCTGTCCACTTTAGTCTTTTCACTAATCTCTGTCCACTTTAGTCTTTCCACTTTAGTCTTTCCACTTTAGTCTTTCCACAGTAGTCTCCACTTTATTCTGTCCACTACAGTCTTTCCACTATAGTCTTTCCACTATAGTCTGTGCACTTTAGTCTTTCCAATTTAGTCTTTCCACTTTAGTCTGTCCACTTTAGTCTTTCCACTATAGTCTTTCCACTATAGTCTGTCCATTTTAGTCTTTCCACTTTATTCTTTCCACTTTAGTCTGTCCACTTTAGTCTTTCCACTATAGTCTGTCCACTATAGTTTTTCCACTTTAGTCTTTCCACTTTAGTCTTTCCACTTTAGTCTGTCCACTTTAGTCTTTCCACTTTAGTCTTTCCACTACAGTCTCCACTTTAATCTGTCCACTACAGTCTTTCCACTATAGTCTTTCCACTATAGTCTGTCCACTTTAGTCTTTCCACTATATTCTGTCCACTTTAGTCTTTCCACTATAGTCTGTCCACTTTAGTCTTTCCACTTTAGTCTTTCCACTTTAGTCTTTCCACTATAGTCTGTCCACTTTAGTCTTTCCACTATTCTCTGTCCACTTTAGTCTTTCCACTATAGTCTCCACTTTATTCTGTCCACTACAGTCTTTCCAATATAGTCTTTCCACTATAGTCTCTCCACTTTAGTCTTTCCACTTTAGTCTTTCCACTTTAGTCTGTCCACTTTAGTCTTTCCACTATAGTCTGTCCACTTTAGTCTTTCCACTATTCTCTTTCCACTTTAGTCTTTCCACTTTAGTCTTTCCACTATAGTCTCCACTTTATTCTGTCCACTACATTCTTTCCATTATAGTCTTTCCACTATAGTCTGTAGACTTTAGTCTTTCCACTTTAGTCTTTCCACTTTAGTCTGTCCACTTTAGTCTTTACACTATAGTCTGTCCACTTTAGTCTTTCCACTTTAGTCTTTCCACTATAGTCTTTTCACTTCAGTATGTCCACTTTAGTCTTTCCACTATAGTCTGTCCACTTTAGTCTTTCCACTATAGTCTTTCCACTTTAGTCTGTCCACTGAGTCTTTCCACTTCAGTCATTTCACTATAGTCTGTCCCCTTTAGTCTTTCCACTATTCTCTCTCCACTTTAGTCTTTCCACTTTAGTCTTTCCATTATAGTCTCCACTTTATTCTGTTCACTACAGTCTTTCCACTATGTCTTTCCACTATAGTCTGTCCACTTTAGTCTTTCCACTATTCTCTGTCCACTTTAGTCTTTCCACTATAGTCTCCACTTTATTCTGTCCACTACATTCTTGCCACTATAGTCTTTCCACTATAGTCTGTCCACTTTAGTCTTTCAAATATTCTCTGTTAACTTTAGTCTTTCCACTATAGTCTGTCCACTTTAGTCTATCCACTATTCTCTGTCCACTTTAGTCTTTCCACTATAGTCTCCACTTTATTCTGTCCACTACAGTCTTTCCATTATAGTCTTTCCACTATAGTCTGTCAACTTTAGTCTTTCCACTATTCTCTGACCACTTTAGTCTTTCCACTATAGTCTCCACTTTATTATGTCCACTACAGTATTTCCACTAAGTCTTTCCACTATAGTCTGTCCACTTTAGTCTTTCCACTTTAGTCTTTCCACTTTTAGTCTGTCCACTTTAGTCTTTCCACTATAGTCTGTCCACTATAGTCTTTCCACTTTAGTCTTTCCGCTTTAGTCTGTCCACTTAGTCTTTCCACTTCAGTCTTTCCACTAGAGTCTGTCCACTTTAGTCTTTCCACTTAGTCTTTCCACTAGAGTCTGTCCACTTTAGTCTTTCCACTTTAGTCGTTCCACTAAAGTTTGTCCACTTTAGTCTTTCCACTATTCTCTGTCCACTTTAGTCTTTCCACTACAGTCTCCACTTTATTCTGTCCACTACAGTCTTTCCAATACAGTCTTTCCACTATAGTCTCTCCTTGTCTCTCCACTTTAGTCTTTCCACTTTAGTCTTTCCACTTCAGTCTGTCCACTTTAGTCTTTCCACTATTCTCTGTCCACTTTATTCTTTCCACTATAGTCTCCACTTTATTCTGTCCACTACAGTCTTTCCAATATAGTCTTTCCACTATAGTCTCTCCACTTTAGTCTTTGCACTTTAGTCTTTCCACTTTAGTCTGTCCACTTTAGTCTTTCCCATATAGTCTGTCCACTTTAGTCTTTCCACTATTCTCTTTCCACTTTAGTCTTTCCACTTTAGTCTTTCCACTATAGTCTCCACTTTATTCTGTCCACTACATTCTTTCCATTATAGTCTTTCCACTATAGTCTGTAGACTTTTGTCTTTCCACTTTAGTCTTTCCACTTTAGTCTGTCCACTTTAGTCTTTACACTATAGTCTGTCCACTTTAGTCTTTCCACTTTAGTCTTTCCACTATAGTCTTTTCACTTCAGTCTGTCCACTTTAGTCTTTCCACTATAGTCTGTCCACTTTAGTCTTTCCACTATAGTCTTTCCACTTTAGTCTGTCCACTTAGTCTTTCCACTTCAGTCATTTCACTATAGTCTGTCCCCTTTAGTCTTTCCACTATTCTCTCTCCACTTTAGTCTTTCCACTTTAGTCTTTCCATTATAGTCTCCACTTTATTCTGTTCACTACAGTCTTTCCACTATGTCTGTCACTACAGTCTTTCCACTATAGTCTTTCCACTAAAGTCTCCACTTTATTCTGTCCACTAAAGTCTTTCCACTTTAGTCTTTCCAATTTAGTCTGTCCACTTTAGTCTTTCCACTATAGTCTTTCCACTATAGTCTGTCCACTTTAGTCTTTCCACTTTAGTCTTTCCACTTTAGTCTGTCCACTTTAGTCTTTCCACCATAGTCTTTCCACTATAGTCTGTCCACTTTAGTTTTTCCACTTTAGTCTTTCCACTTTAGTCTGTCCACTTTAGTCTTTCCACTATAGTCTGTCCACTATAGTCTTTCCACTTTAGTCATTTCCACTATCGTCTGTCCACTTTAGTCTTTCCACTTTAGTCTTTCCACTTTAGTGTGTCCACTTTAGTCTTTCCACTATAGTCTGTCCACTTTAGTCTTTCCACTATAGTCTCCACTTTATTCTGTCCACTACAGTCTTTCCATTATAGTCTTTCCACTATAGTCTGTCAACTTTAGTCTTTCCACTATTCTCTGACCACTTTAGTCTTTCCACTATAGTCTCCACTTTATTATGTCCACTACAGTATTTCCACTAATTCTTTCCACTATAGTCTGTCCACTTTAGTCTGTCCACTTTAGTCTTTCCACTTTAGTCTTTCCACTTTTAGTCTGTCTACTTTAGTCTTTCCACTATAGTCTGTCCACTATAGTCTTTCCACTTTAGTCTTTCCGCTTTAGTCTGTCCACTTAGTCTTTCCACTTCAGTCTTTCCACTAGAGTCTGTCCACTTTAGTCTTTCCACTTAGTCTTTCCACTAGAGTCTGTCCACTTTAGTCTTTCCACTTTAGTCGTTCCACTAAAGTTTGTCCACTTTAGTCTTTCCACTATTCTCTGTCCACTTTAGTCTTTCCACTACAGTCTCCACTTTATTCTGTCCACTACAGTCTTTCCAATATAGTCTTTCCACTATAGTCTCTCCTTGTCTCTCCACTTTAGTCTTTCCACTTTAGTCTTTCCACTTCAGTCTGTCCACTTTAGTCTTTCCACTATTCTCTGTCCACTTTATTCTTTCCACTATAGTCTCCACTTTATTCTGTCCACTACAGTCTTTCCAATATAGTCTTTCCACTATAGTCTCTCCACTTTAGTCTTTCCACTTTAGTCTTTCCACTTTAGTCTGTCCACTTTAGTCTTTCCACTATAGTCTGTCCACTTTAGTCTTTCCACTATTCTCTTTCCACTTTAGTCTTTCCACTTTAGTCTTTCCACTATAGTCTCCACTTTATTCTGTCCACTACATTCTTTCCATTATAGTCTTTCCACTATAGTCTGTAGACTTTAGTCTTTCCACTTTAGTCTTCCCACTTTAGTCTGTCCACTTTAGTCTTTACACTATAGTCTGTCCACTTTAGTCTTTCCACTTTAGTCTTTCCACTATAGTCTTTTCACTTCAGTCTGTCCACTTTAGTCTTTCCACTATAGTCTGTCCACTTTAGTCTTTCCACTATAGTCTTTCCACTTTAGTCTGTCCACTTAGTCTTTCCACTTCAGTCATTTCACTATAGTCTGTCCCCTTTAGTCTTTCCACTATTCTCTCTCCACTTTAGTCTTTCCACTTTAGTCTTTCCATTATAGTCTCCACTTTATTCTGTTCACTACAGTCTTTCCACTATGTCTGTCACTACAGTCTTTCCACTATAGTCTTTCCACTAAAGTCTCCACTTTATTCTGTCCACTAAAGTCTTTCCACTTTAGTCTTTCCAATTTAGTCTGTCCACTTTAGTCTTTCCACTATAGTCTTTCCACTATAGTCTGTCCACTTTAGTCTTTCCACTTTAGTCTTTCCACTTTAGTCTGTCCACTTTAGTCTTTCCACCATAGTCTTTCCACTATAGTCTGTCCACTTTAGTTTTTCCACTTTAGTCTTTCCACTTTAGTCTGTCCACTTTAGTCTTTCCACTATAGTCTGTCCACTATAGTCTTTCCACTTTAGTCATTTCCACTATCGTCTGTCCACTTTAGTCTTTCCACTTTAGTGTGTCCACTTTAGTCTTTCCACTATAGTCTGTCCACTTTAGTCTTTCCACTATAGTCTTTCCACTTTAGTCTTTCCACTTTAGTCTTTCCACTTTAGTCTTTCCACTATAGTCTGTCCACTTTAGTCTTTCCACTATTCTCTGTCCACTTTAGTCTTTCCACTATAGTCTCCACTTTATTCTGTCCACTACAGTCTTTCCAATATAGTCTTTCCACTATTGTCTCTCCACTTTAGTCTTTCCACTTTAGTCTTTCCACTTTAGTCTGTCCAGTTTAGTCTTTCCACTATAGTCTGTCCACTTTATTCTTTCCGCTATTCTCTTTCCACTTTAGTCTTTCCACTTTAGTCTTTCCACTATAGTCTCCACTTTATTCTGTCCACTACATTCTTTCCACTATAGTCGTTCCACTATAGTCTGTATACTTTAGTCTTTCCACTTTAGTCTTTCCAATTTAGTGTGTCCACTTTAGTCTTTCCACTATAGTCTGTCCACTTTAGTCTTTCCACTATAGTCTGTCCACCTTAGTCTTTCCACTTTAGTCTTTCCACTTTAGTCTTTCCACTATAGTCTGTCCACTTTAGTCTTTCCACTATTCTCTGTCCACTTTAGTCTTTCCACTATAGTCTCCACTTTATTCTGTCCACTACAGTCTTTACAATATAGTCTTTCCACTATTGTCTCTCCACTTTAGTCTTTCCACTTTAGTCTTACCACTTTAGTCTGTCCAATTTAGTCTTTCCACTTTAGTCTTTCCACTTTAGTCTTTCCACTAAAGTCTGTCCACTTTAGTTTTTCCACTATTCTCTGTCCACTTTATTCTTTCCACTATCGTCTCCACTTTATTCTGTCCACTACAGTCTTTCCAATATAGTCTTTCCAATATAGTCTCTCCACTTTAGTCTTTCCACTTTAGTCTTACCACTTTAGTCTTTCCACTTTAGTCTTTCCACTATGGTCTCCACTTTATTCTGTCCACTACATTCTTTCCACTATAGTCTTTCCACTATAGTCTGTCCACTTTAGTCTTTCCACTTTAGTCCTTCCACTTTAGTCTGTCCACTTAAAGTCTTTCCACTTTATTCTGTCCACTTCAGTGTGTACACTTTAGTCTGTCCAATGAGTCTTTCCACTTCAGTCTTTCCACTATAGTCTTTCCACTTTAGTCTTTCCACTTTAGTCTTTCCACTATAGTCTCCACTTTATTCTGTCCACTACATTCTTTCAACTTTAGTCTTTCCACTATCCTCTGTCCACTTTAGTCTTTCCACTATAGTCTCCACTTTATTCTGTCCACTACAGTCTTTCCACTATAGTCTTTCCACTAAAGTCTCCACTTTATTCTGTCCACTGCAGTCTTTCCACTTTAGTCTTTCCAATTTAGTCTGTCCACTTTAGTCTTTCCACTATAGTCTTTCCACTATAGTCTGTCCACTTTAGTCTTTCCACTTTAGTCTTTCCACTTTAGTCTGTCCACTTTAGTCTTTCCACCATAGTCTTTCCACTATAGTCTGTCCACTTTAGTTTTTCCACTTTAGTCTTTCCACTTTAGTCTGTCCACTTTAGTCTTTCCACTATAGTCTGTCCACTATAGTCTTTCCACTTTAGTCATTTCCACTATCGTCTGTCCACTTTAGTCTTTCCACTTTAGTCTTTCCACTTTAGTGTGTCCACTTTAGTCTTTCCACTATAGTCTGTCCACTTTAGTCTTTCCACTATAGTCTGTCCACTTTAGTCTTTCCACTTTAGTCTTTCCACTTTAGTCTTTCCACTATAGTCTGTCCACTTTTGTCTTTCCACTATTCTCTGTCCACTTTAGTCTTTCCACTATAGTCTCCACTTTATTCTGTCCACTACAGTCTTTCCAATAGAGTCTTTCCACTATTGTCTCTCCACTTTAGTCTTTCCACTTTAGTCTTTCCACTTTAGTCTGTCCAGTTTAGTCTTTCCACTATAGTCTGTCCACTTTATTCTTTCCGCTATTCTCTTTCCACTTTAGTCTTTCCACTATAGTCTCCACTTTATTCTGTCCACTACATTCTTTCCACTATAGTCGTTCCACTATAGTCTGTCCACTTTAGTCTTTCAACTTTAGTCGTTCCACTTTAGTCTGTCCACTTTAGTCTTTACACTATAGTCTGTCCACTTTAGTCTTTCCACTATAGTCTGTCCACTTTAGTCTTTCCACTTTAGTCTTTCCACTTTATTCTGTCCACTTCATTGTGTACACTTAAGTTTGTCCACTGAGTCTTTCCGCTTCAGTCTTTCCACTATAGTCTGTCCACTTTAGTCTTTCCACTATAGTCTTTTCACTTCAGTCCGTCCACTTTAGTCTTTCCACTATAGTCTGTCCACTTTAGTCTTTCCACTATAGTCTGTCCACTATAGTCTTTCCACTTTAGTCTTTCCGCTTTAGTTTGTCCACTTAGTCTTTCCACTTCAGTCTTTCCACTAGAGTCTGTCCACTTTAGTATTTCCAGTTAGTCTGTCCACTTTAGTCTTTCCACTTTAGTCATTTCCACTATAGTCTGTCCACTTTAGTCTTTCCACTTTAGTCTGTCCACTTTAGTCTTTCCACTATAGTCTGTCCACTTTAGTCTTTTCACTAATCTCTGTCCTCTTTAGTCTTTCCACTATAGTCTGTCCACTTTAGTCTTTCCACTATTCTCTGTCCACTTTAGTTTTTCCACTATAGTCTCCAATTTATTCTGTCTACTACAGTCTTTCCAATATAGTCTTTCCACTATAGTCTCTCCACTTTAGTCTTTCCACTTTAGTCTTTCCACTTTAGTCTGTCCACTTTAGTCTTTCCACTATAGTCTGTCCACTTTAGTCCTTCCACTATTCTCTGTCCACTTTAGTCTTTTCACTATAGTCTCCACTTTATTCTGTCCACTACAGTCTTTCAATATAGTCTTTCCACTATAGTCTTTCCACTTTAGTCTTTCCACTTTAGTCTTTCCACTTTCGTCTGTCCACTTTAGTCTTTCCACTTTAGTCTGTCCACTAAAGTCTTTCCACTTTAGTCTTTCCGCTTTAGTCTGTCCACTTAGTCTTTCCACTTCAGTCTTTCCACTCGAATCTGTCCACTTTAGTCTTTCCACTTTAGTCATTTCCACTATCGTCTGTCCACTTTAGTCTTTCCACTTTAGTGTGTCCACTTTAGTCTTTCCACTATAGTCTGTCCACTTTAGTCTTTCCACTATAGTCTGTCCACTTTAGTTATTCCACTTTAGTCTTTCCACTTTAGTCTTTCCACTAAAGTCTGTCCACTTTAGTTTTTCCACTATTCTCTGTCCACTTTAGTCTTTCCACTATCGTCTCCACTTTATTCTGTCCACTACAGTCTTTCCAATATAGTCTTTCCACTATAGTCTCTCCACTTTAGTCTTTCCACTTTAGTCTTACCACTTTAGTCTTTCCACTTTAGTCTTTCCACTATGGTCTCCACTTTATTCTGTCCACTACATTCTTTCCACTATAGTCTTTCCACTATAGTCTGTCCACTTTAGTCTTTCCACTTTAGTCCTTCCACTTTAGTCTGTCCACTTAAAGTCTTTCCACTTTATTCTGTCCACTTCAGTGTGTAAACTTTAGTCTGTCCAATGAGTCTTTCCACTTCAGTCTTTCCACTATAGTCTTTCCACTTTAGTCTTTCCACTTTAGTCTTTCCACTATAGTCTCCACTTTATTCTGTCCACTACATTCTTTCAACTTTAGTCTTTCCACTATCCTCTGTCCACTTTAGTCTTTCCACTATAGTCTCCACTTTATTCTGTCCACTACAGTCTTTCCACTATAGTCTTTCCACGAAAGTCTCCACTTTATTCTGTCCACTGCAGTCTTTCCACTTTAGTCTTTCCAATTTAGTCTGTCCACTTTAGTCTTTCCACTATAGTCTTTCCACTATAGTCTGTCCACTTTAGTCTTTCCACTTTAGTCTTTCCACTTTAGTCTGTCCACTTTAGTCTTTCCACCATAGTCTTTCCACTATAGTCTGTCCACTTTAGTTTTTCCACTTTAGTCTTTCCACTTTAGTCAGTCCACTTTAGTCTTTCCACTATAGTCTGTCCACTATAGTCTTTCCACTTTAGTCATTTCCACTATCGTCTGTCCACTTTAGTCTTTCCACTTTAGTCTTTCCACTTTAGTGTGTCCACTTTAGTCTTTCCACTATAGTCTGTCCACTTTAGTCTTTCCACTATAGTCTGTCCACTTTAGTCTTTCCACTTTAGTCTTTCCACTTTAGTCTTTCCACTATAGTCTGTCCACTTTAGTCTTTCCACTATTCTCTGTCCACTTTAGTCTTTCCACTATAGTCTCCACTTTATTCTGTCCACTACAGTCTTTCCAATATAGTCTTTCCACTATTGTCTCTCCACTTTAGTCTTTCCACTTTAGTCTTTCCACTTTAGTCTGTCCAGTTTAGTCTTTCCACTATAGTCTGTCCACTTTATTCTTTCCGCTATTCTCTTTCCACTTTAGTCTTTCCACTATAGTCTCCACTTTATTCTGTCCACTACATTCTTTCCACTATAGTCGTTCCACTATAGTCTGTCCACTTTAGTCTTTCCACTTTAGTCTTTCCACTTTAGTCTGTCCACTTTATTCTTTACACTATAGTCTGTCCACTTTAGTCTTTCCACTATAGTCTGTCCACTTTAGTCTTTCCACTTTAGTCTTTCCACTTTATTCTGTCCACTTCATTGTGTACACTTAAGTTTGTCTACTGAGTCTTTCCGCTTCAGTCTTTCCACTATAGTCTGTCCACTTTAGTCTTTCCACTATAGTCTTTTCACTTCAGTCTGTCCACTTTAGTCTTTCCACTATAGTCTGTCCACTTTAGTCTTTCCACTATAGTCTGTCCACTATAGTCTTTCCACTTTAGTCTTTCCGCTTTAGTTTGTCCACTTAGTCTTTCCACTTCAGTCTTTCCACTAGAGTCTGTCCACTTTAGTATTTCCAGTTAGTCTGTCCACTTTAGTCTTTCCACTTTAGTCATTTCCACTATAGTCTGTCCACTTTAGTCTTTCCACTTTAGTCTGTCCACTTTAGTCTTTCCACTATAGTCTGTCCACTTTAGTCTTTTCACTAATCTCTGTCCTCTTTAGTCTTTCCACTATAGTCTGTCCACTTTAGTCTTTCCACTATTCTCTGTCCACTTTAGTTTTTCCACTATAGTCTCCAATTTATTCTGTCTACTACAGTCTTTCCAATATAGTCTTTCCACTATAGTCTCTCCACTTTAGTCTTTCCACTTTAGTCTTTCCACTTTAGTCTGTCCACTTTAGTCTTTCCACTATAGTCTGTCCACTTTAGTCCTTCCACTATTCTCTGTCCACTTTAGTCTTTTCACTATAGTCTCCACTTTATTCTGTCCACTACAGTCTTTCCAATATAGTCTTTCCACTATAGTCTTTCCACTTTAGTCTTTCCACTTTAGTCTTTCCACTTTCGTCTGTCCACTTTAGTCTTTCCACTTTAGTCTGTCCACTAAAGTCTTTACACTTTAGTCTTTCCGCTTTAGTCTGTCCACTTAGTCTTTCCACTTCAGTCTTTCCACTCGAATCTGTCCACTTTAGTCTTTCCACTTTAGTCATTTCCACTATCGTCTGTCCACTTTAGTCTTTCCACTTTAGTGTGTCCACTTTAGTCTTTCCACTATAGTCTGTCCACTTTAGTCTTTCCACTATAGTCTGTCCACTTTAGTCTTTCCACTTTAGTCTTTCCACTTTAGTCTTTCCACTAAAGTCTGTCCACTTTAGTTTTTCCACTATTCTCTGTCCACTTTAGCCTTTCCACTATCGCTCCACTTTATTCTGTCCACTAGAGTTTTCCAATATAGTCTTTCCACTATAGTCTCTCCACTTTAGTCTTTCCACTTTAGTCTTACCACTTTAGTCTGTCCACTTTAGTCTTTCCACTTTAGTCTTTCCACTTTAGTCTTTCCACTAAAGTCTGTCCACTTTAGTTTTTCCACTATTCTCTGTCCACTTTAGTCTTTCCACTATCGTCTCCACTTTATTCTGTCCACTACAGTCTTTCAAATATAGTCTTTCCACTATAGTCTCTCCACTTTAGTCTTTCCACTTTAGTCTTACCACTTTAGTCTTTCCACTTTAGTCTTTCCACTATGGTCTCCACTTTATTCTGTCCACTATATTCTTTCCACTATAGTCTTTCCACTATAGTCTGTCCACTTTAGTCTTTCCACTTTAGTCCTTCCACTTTAGTCTGTCCACTTTAGTCTTTCCACTTTATTCTGTCCACTTCAGTGTGTACACTTTAGTCTGTCCAATGAGTCTTTCCACTTCAGTCTTTCCACTATAGTCTGTCCACTTTAGTCTTTCCACTTTAGTCTTTCCACTTTAGTCTTTCCACGATAGTCTCCACTTTATTCTGTCCACTACATTCTTTCAACTTTAGTCTTTCCACTATCCTCTGTCCACTTTAGTCTTTCCACTATAGTCTCCACTTTATTCTGTCCACTACAGTCTTTCCACTATAGTCTTTCCACTAAAGTCTCCACTTTATTCTGTCCACTACAGTCTTTCCACTTTAGTCTTTCCAATTTAGTCTGTCCACTTTAGTCTTTCCACTATAGTCTTTCCACTATAGTCTGTCCACTTTAGTCTTTCCACTTTAGTCTTTCCACTTTAGTCTGTCCACTTTAGTCTTTCCACCATAGTCTTTCCACTATAGTCTGTCCACTTTAGTTTTTCCACTTTAGTCTTTCCACTTTAGTCTGTCCACTTTAGTCTTTCCACTATAGTCTGTCCACTATAGTCTTTCCAATTTAGTCATTTCCACTATCGTCTGTCCACTTTAGTCTTTCCACTTTAGTCTTTCCACTTTAGTGTGTCCACTTTAGTCTTTCCACTATAGTCTGTCCACTTTAGTCTTTCCACTATAGTCTGTCCACTTTAGTCTTTCCACTTTAGTCTTTCCACTTTAGTCTTTCCACTATAGTCTGTCCACTTTAGTCTTTCCACTATTCTCTGTCCACTTTAGTCTTTCCACTATAGTCTCCACTTTATTCTGTCCACTACAGTCTTGCCAATATAGTCTTTCCACTATTGTCTCTCCACTTTAGTCTTTCCACTTTAGTCTTTCCACTTTAGTCTGTCCAGTTTAGTCTTTCCACTATAGTCTGTCCACTTTATTCTTTCCGCTATTCTCTTTCCACTTTAGTCTTTCCACTTTAGTCTTTCCACTATAGTCTCCACTTTATTCTGTCCACTACATTCTTTCCACTACAGTCGTTCCATTATAGTCTGTCCACTTTAGTCTTTCCACTTTAGTCTTACCACTTTAGTGTGTCCACTTTAGTCTTTCCACTATAGTCTGTCCACTTTAGTCTTTCCACTATAGTCTGTCCACTTTAGTCTTTCCACTTTGGTCTTTCCACTTTAGTCTTTCCACTATAGTCTGTCCACTTTAGTCTTTCCACTATTCTCTGTCCACTTTAGTCTTTCCACTATAGTCTCCACTTTATTCTGTCCACTACAGTCTTTCCAATATAGTCTTTCCACTATTGTCTCTCCACTTTAGTCTTTCCACTTTAGTCTTACCACTTTAGTCTGTCCACTTTAGTCTTTCCACTTTAGTCTTTCCACTTTAGTCTTTCCACTAAAGTCTGTCCACTTTAGTTTTTCCACTATTCTCTGTCCACTTTAGTCTTTCCACTATCGTCTCCACTTTATTCTGTCCACTACAGTCTTTCCAATATAGTCTTTCCACTCTAGTCTCTCCACTTTAGTCTTTCCACTTTAGTCTTACCACTTTAGTCTTTTCACTTTAGTCTTTCCACTATGGTCTCCACTTTATTCTGTCCACTACATTCTTTCCACTATAGTCTTTCCACTATCGTCTGTCCACTTTAGTCTTTCCACTTTAGTCCTTCCACTTTAGTCTGTCCACTTTAGTCTTTCCACTTTATTCTGTCCACTTCAGTGTGTACACTTTAGTCTGTCCAATGAGTCTTTCCACTTCAGTCTTTCCACTATAGTCTGTCCACTTTAGTTTTTCCACGATTATCTGTCCACTTTAGTCTTTCCATTATAGTCTGTCCACTTTAGTCTTTCCACTATTCTCTGTCCACTTTTGTCTTTCCACTATAGTCTCCACTTTATTATGTCCACTACAGTCTTTCCACTATAGTCTTTCCACTATCGTCTGTCCACTTTAGTCTTTCCACTATAGTCTCCACTTTATTCTGTCCACTACAGTCTTTCCACTATAGTCTTTCCACTATAGTCTGTCCACTTTAGTCTTTCCACTTTAGTCTTTCCACTTTAGTCTGTCCACTTTAGTCTTTCCACTATAGTCTTTCCACTATAGTCTGTCCACTTTAGTCTTTCCACTTTAGTCTTTCCACTTTAGTCTGTCCACTTTAGTCTTTCCACTATAGTCTGTCCACTATAGTCTTTCCACTTTAGTCTTTCCGCTTTAGTCTGTCCACTAGGTCTTTCCACTTCAGTCTGTCCACTTTAGTCTTTACACTTTAGTCATTTCCACTATCGTCTGTCCACTTTAGTCTTTCCACTTTAGTCTTTCCACTTTAGTGTGTCCACTTTAGTCTTTCCACTATAGTCTGTCCAGTTTAGTCTTTCCACTATAGTCTGTCCACTTTAGTCTTTCCACTTTAGTCTTTCCACTTTAGTCTTTCCACTATAGTCTGTCCACTTTAGTCTTTCCACTATTCTCTGTCCACTTTAGTCTCTCCACTATAGTCTCCAGTTTATTCTGTCCACTACATTCTTTCCAAATTAGTCTTTCCACTATAGTCACTCCACTTTAGTCTTTCCACTTTAGTCTTTCCACTTTAGTCTGTCCACTTTAGTCTTTCCACTATAGTCTGTCCACTTTATTCTTTCCACTATTCTCTTTCCACTTTAGTCTTTCCACTTTAGTCTTTCCACTATAGTCTCCACTTTATTCTGTCCACTACATTCTTTCCACTATAGTCGTTCCAGTATAGGCTGTCCACTTTAGTCTTTCCACTTTAGTCTTTCCACTTTAGTCTGTCCACTTTAGTCTTTACACTATAGACTGTCCACTTTAGTCTTTCCACTATGGTCTGTCCACTTTAGTCTTTCCACTTTAGTCTTTCCACTTTATTCTGTCCACTTCATTGTGTACACTTTAGTTTGTCCACTGAGTCTTTCCACTTCAGTCTTTCCACTATAGTCTGTCCACTTTAGTCTTTCCACTATAGTCTTTTCACTTCAGTCTGTCCACTTTAGTCTTTCAACTATAGTCTGTCCACTTTAGTCTTTCCACTATAGTCTTTCCACTATAGTCTGTCCACTTTAGTCTTTCCACTTTAGTCTTTCCACTTTAGTCTATCCAATTTAGTCTTTCCACTTTAGTCTTTCCGCTTTAGTCTGTCCACTAGGTCTTTCCACTTCAGTCTGTCCACTTTAGTCTTTCCATTTTAGTCATTTCCACTATCGTCTGTCCACTTTAGTCTTTCCACTTTAGTCTTTCCACTTTAGTGGGTCCACTTTAGTCTTTCCACTATAGTCTGTCCAGTTTAGTCTTTCCACTATAGTCTGTCCACTTTAGTCTTTCCACTTTAGTCTTTCCACTTTAGTCTTTCCACTATAGTCTGTCCACTTTAGTCTTTCCACTATTCTCTGTCCACTTTAGTCTCTCCACTATAGTGTCCAGTTTATTCTGTCCACTACAGTCTTTCCAATATAGTCTTTCCACTATAGTCACTCCACTTTAGTCTTTCCACTTTAGTATTTCCAATTTAGTCTGTCCACTTTAGTCTTTCCACTATAGTCTGTCCACTTTATTCTTTCCACTATTCTCTTTCCACTTTAGTCTTTCCACTTTAGTCTTTCCACTATAGTCTCCACTTTATTCTGTCCACTACATTCTTTCCACTATAGTCGTTCCACTATAGGCTGTCCACTTTAGTCTTTCCACTTTAGTCTTTCCACTTTAGTCTGTCCACTTTAGTCTTTACACTATAGTCTGTCCACTTTAGTCTTTCCACTATAGTCTGTCCACTTTAGTCTTTCCACTATAGTCTGTCCACTTTAGTCTTTCCACTTTAGTCTTTCCACTTTATTCTGTCCACTTCATTGTGTACACTTTAGTTTGTCCACTGAGTCTTTCCGCTTCAGTCTTTCCACTATAGTCTGTCCACTTTAGTCTTTCCACTTTAGTCTTTCCACTATAGTCTTTTCACTTCAGTCTGTCCACTTTAGTCTTTCCACTATAGTCTGTCCACTTTAGTCTTTCCACTATGTTCTTTCCACTTTAGTCTGTCCACTTAGTCTGTCCACTTCAGTCATTTCACTATAGTCTGTCCACTTTAGTCTTTCGACTATTCTCTGTCCACTTTAGTCTTTCCACTTTAGTCTTTCCATTATAGTCTCCACTTTATTCTGTCCACTACATTCTTTCCACTATAGTCGTTCCACTATAGTTTGTCCACTTTAGTCTTTCCACTTTAGACTTTCCACTTTAGTCTGTCCACTTTAGTCTTTCCACTATAGTCTGTCCACTTTAGTCTTTCCACTTTAGTCTTTCCACTTTATTCTGTCCACTTCATTGTGTACACTTTAGTTTGTCCACTGAGTCTTTCCGCTTCAGTCTTTCCACTATAGTCTGTCCACTTTAGTCTTTCCACTTTAGTCTTTCCACTATAGTCTTTTCACTTCAGTCTGTCCACTTTAGTCTTTCCACTATAGTCTGTCCACTTTAGTCTTTCCACTATATTCTTTCCACTTTAGTCTGTCCACTTAGTCTGTCCACTTCAGTCATTTCACTATAGTCTGTCCACTTTAGTCTTTCGACTATTCTCTGTCCACTTTAGTCTTTCCACTTTAGTCTTTCCATTATAGTCTCCACTTTATTCTGTTCACTACAGTCTTTCCACTATTTCTTTCCACTATAGTCTGTCCACTTTAGTCTTTCCACTATTCTCTGTCCACTTTAGTCTTTCCACTATAGTCTCCACTTTATTCTGTCCACTACATTCTTTCCACTATAGTGTTTCCACTATAGTCTGTCCACTTTAGTCTTTCCACTATTCTCTCTCCACTTTAGTCTTTCCACTATAGTCTGTCCACTTTAGTCTTTCCACTATTCTCAGTCCACTTTAGTCTTTCCACTATAGTCTCCACTTAATTCTGTCCACTACAGTCTTTCCACTATAGTTTTTCCACTTTAGTCTGTCCACTTTAGTCTTTCCACTTTAGTTTTTCCACTTTTGTCTGTCCACTTTAGTCTTTCCACTATAGTCTGTACACTTTAGTCTTTCCACTTTAGTCTTTCCACTTTATTCTGTCCACTTCAGTATGTACACTTTAGTCTGTCCAATGAGTCTTTCCACTTCAGTCTTTCCACTATAGTCTGTTTACTTTAGTCTTTCCACTTTAGTCTTTCCACTATAGTCTCCACTTTATTCTGTCCACTACATTCTTTCAACTTTAGTCTTTCCACTATCCTCTGTCCACTTTAGTCTTTCCACTATAGTCTCAACTTTATTCTGTCCATTACAGTCTTTCCACTATAGTCTTTCCACTATAGTCTGTCCACTTTAATCTTTCCACGATTATCTGTCCACTTTAGTCTTTCCATTATAGTCTGTCCACTTTAGTCTTTCCACTATTCTCTGTCCACTTTTGTCTTTCCACTATAGTCTCCACTTTATTATGTCCACTACAGTCTTTCCACTATAGTCTTTCCACTATCGTCTGTCCACTTTAGTCTTTCCACTATAGTCTCCACTTTATTCTGTCCACTACAGTCTTTCCACTATAGTCTTTCCACTATAGTCTGTCCACTTTAGTCTTTCCACTTTAGTTTTTCCACTTTAGTCTGTCCACTTTAGTCTTTCCACGACTGTCTGTCCACTTTAGTCTTTCCACTTTAGTCTGTCCACTTTAGTCTTTTCACTAATCTCTGTCCACTTTAGTCTTTCCACTTTAATCTTTCCACAATAGTCTCCACTTTATTCTGTCCACTACAGTCTTTCCACTATAGTCTTTCCACTATAGTCCGTCCACTTTAGTCTTTCCACTATAGTCTTTCCACTATCGTCTGTCCACTTTAGTCTTTCCACTATAGTCTCCACTTTATTCTGTCCACTACAGTCTTTCCACTATAGTCTTTCCACTATAGTCTGTCCACTTTAGTCTTTCCACTTTAGTCTTTCCACTTTAGTCTGTCCACTTTAGTCTTTCCACTATAGTCTGTCCACTATAGTCTTTCCACTTTAGTCTTTCCGCTTTAGTCTGTCCACTAGGTCTTTCCACTTCAGTCTGTCCACTTTAGTCTTTACACTTTAGTCATTTCCACTATCGTCTGTCCACTTTAGTCTTTCCACTTTAGTCTTTCCACTTTAGTGTGTCCACTTTAGTCTTTCCACTATAGTCTGTCCAGTTTAGTCTTTCCACTATAGTCTGTCCACTTTAGTCTTTCCACTTTAGTCTTTCCACTTTAGTCTTTCCACTATAGTCTGTCCACTTTAGTCTTTCCACTATTCTCTGTCCACTTTAGTCTCTCCACTATAGTCTCCAGTTTATTCTGTCCACTACAGTCTTTCCAAATTAGTCTTTCCACTATAGTCACTCCACTTTAGTCTTTCCACTTTAGTCTTTCCACTTTAGTCTGTCCACTTTAGTCTTTCCACTATAGTCTGTCCACTTTATTCTTTCCACTATTCTCTTTCCACTTTAGTCTTTCCACTTTAGTCTTTCCACTATAGTCTCCACTTTATTCTGTCCACTACATTCTTTCCACTATAGTCGTTCCAGTATAGGCTGTCCACTTTAGTCTTTCCACTTTAGTCTTTCCACTTTAGTCTGTCCACTTTAGTCTTTACACTATAGACTGTCCACTTTAGTCTTTCCACTATGGTCTGTCCACTTTAGTCTTTCCACTTTAGTCTTTCCACTTTATTCTGTCCACTTCATTGTGTACACTTTAGTTTGTCCACTGAGTCTTTCCACTTCAGTCTTTCCACTATAGTCTGTCCACTTTAGTCTTTCCACTATAGTCTTTTCACTTCAGTCTGTCCACTTTAGTCTTTCAACTATAGTCTGTCCACTTTAGTCTTTCCACTATAGTCTTTCCACTATAGTCTGTCCACTTTAGTCTTTCCACTTTAGTCTTTCCACTTTAGTCTATCCGATTTAGTCTTTCCACTTTAGTCTTTCCGCTTTAGTCTGTCCACTAGGTCTTTCCACTTCAGTCTGTCCACTTTAGTCTTTCCATTTTAGTCATTTCCACTATCGTCTGTCCACTTTAGTCTTTCCACTTTAGTCTTTCCACTTTAGTGGGTCCACTTTAGTCTTTCCACTATAGTCTGTCCAGTTTAGTCTTTCCACTATAGTCTGTCCACTTTAGTCTTTCCACTTTAGTCTTTCCACTTTAGTCTTTCCACTATAGTCTGTCCACTTTAGTCTTTCCACTATTCTCTGTCCACTTTAGTCTCTCCACTATAGTCTCCAGTTTATTCTGTCCACTACAGTCTTTCCAATATAGTCTTTCCACTATAGTCACTCCACTTTAGTCTTTCCACTTTAGTCTTTCCACTTTAGTGGGTCCACTTTAGTCTTTCCACTATAGTCTGTCCAGTTTAGTCTTTTCACTAATCTCTGTCCACTTTAGTCTTTCCACTTTAATCTTTCCACAATAGTCTCCACTTTATTCTGTCCACTACAGTCTTTCCACTATAGTCTTTCCACTATAGTCCGTCCACTTTAGTCTTTCCACTTTAGTCTTTCCAATTTAGTCTGTCCACTTTTGTCTTTCCACTATAGTCTTTCCACTATAGTCTGTCCACTTTAGTCTTTCCACTTTAGTCTTTCCACTTTAGTCTTTCCACTTTAGTCTGTCAACTTTAGTCTTTCCACTTTAGTCTTTCCACTATAGTCTCCACTTTATTCTTTCCACTACAGTCTTTCCACTATAGTCTTTCCACTATAGTCTGTCCACTTTAGTCTTTCCACTTTAGTCTTTCCACTTTAGTCTGTCCACTTTAGTCTTTCCACTATAGTCTTTCCACTATAGTCTGTCCACTTTAGTCTTTCCACTTTAGTCTTTCCACTTTAGTCTGTCCACTTTAGTCTTTCCACTATAGTCTGTCCACTATAGTCTTTCCACTTTAGTCTTTCCGCTTTAGTCTGTCCACTAGGTCTTTCCACTTCAGTCTGTCCACTTTAGTCTTTACACTTTAGTCATTTCCACTATCGTCTGTCCACTTTAGTCTTTCCACTTTAGTCTTTCCACTTTAGTGTGTCCACTTTAGTCTTTCCACTATAGTCTGTCCAGTTTAGTCTTTCCACTATAGTCTGTCCACTTTAGTCTTTCCACTTTAGTCTTTCCACTTTAGTCTTTCCACTATAGTCTGTCCACTTTAGTCTTTCCACTATTCTCTGTCCACTTTAGTCTCTCCACTATAGTCTCCAGTTTATTCTGTCCACTACAGTCTTTCCAAATTAGTCTTTCCACTATAGTCACTCCACTTTAGTCTTTCCACTTTAGTCTTTCCACTTTAGTCTGTCCACTTTAGTCTTTCCACTATAGTCTGTCCACTTTATTCTTTCCACTATTCTCTTTCCACTTTAGTCTTTCCACTTTAGTCTTTCCACTATAGTCTCCACTTTATTCTGTCCACTACATTCTTTCCACTATAGTCGTTCCAGTATAGGCTGTCCACTTTAGTCTTTCCACTTTAGTCTTTCCACTTTAGTCTGTCCACTTTAGTCTTTACACTATAGACTGTCCACTTTAGTCTTTCCACTATAGTCTGTCCACTTTAGTCTTTCCACTTTAGTCTTTCCACTTTATTCTGTCCACTTCATTGTGTACACTTTAGTTTGTCCAGTGAGTCTTTCAACTTCAGTCTTTCCACTATAGTCTGTCCACTTTAGTCTCTCCACTTTAGTCTTTCCACTATAGTCTTTTCACTTCAGTCTGTCCACTTTAGTCTTTCAACTATAGTCTGTCCACTTTAGTCTTTCCACTATAGTCTTTCCACTATAGTCTGTCCACTTTAGTCTTTCCACTTTAGTCTTTCCACTTTAGTCTATCCAATTTAGTCTTTCCACTTTAGTCTTTCCGCTTTAGTCTGTCCACTAGGTCTTTCCACTTCAGTCTGTCCACTTTAGTCTTTCCATTTTAGTCATTTCCACTATCGTCTGTCCACTTTAGTCTTTCCACTTTAGTCTTTCCACTATAGTCTGTCCACTTTAGTCTTTCCACTATTCTCTGTCCACTTTAGTCTCTCCACTATAGTCTCCAGTTTATTCTGTCCACTACAGTCTTTCCAATATAGTCTTTCCACTATAGTCACTCCACTTTAGTCTTTCCACTTTAGTCTTTCCAATTTAGTCTTTCCACTATAGTCTGTCCACTTTAGTCTTTCCACTTTAGTCTTTCCACTTTAGTCTTTCCACTATAGTCTGTCCACTTTAGTCTTTCCACTATTCTCTGTCCACTTTAGTCTCTCCACTATAGTCTCCAGTTTATTCTGTCCACTACAGTCTTTCCAATATAGTCTTTCCACTATAGTCACTCCACTTTAGTCTTTCCACTTTAGTCTTTCCAATTTAGTCTTTCCACTATAGTCTGTCCACTTTAGTCTTTCCACTTTAGTCTTTCCACTTTAGTCTTTCCACTATAGTCACTCCACTTTAGTCTTTCCACTTTAGTCTTTCCAATTTAGTCTGTCCACTTTAGTCTTTCCACTATAGTCTGTCCACTTTATTCTTTCCACTATTCTCTTTCCACTTTAGTCTTTCCACTTTAGTCTTTCCACTATAGTCTCCACTTTATTCTGTCCACTACATTCTTTCCACTATAGTCGTTCCACTATAGGCTGTCCACTTTAGTCTTTCAACTTTAGTCTTTCCACTTTAGTCTGTCCACTTTAGTCTTTACACTATAGTCTGTCCACTTTAGTCTTTCCACTATAGTCTGTCCACTTTAGTCTTTCCACTATAGTCTGTCCACTTTAGTCTTTCCACTTTAGTCTTTCCACTTTATTCTGTCCACTTCATTGTGTACACTTTAGTTTGTCCACTGAGTCTTTCCGCTTCAGTCTTTCCACTATAGTCTGTCCACTTTAGTCTTTCCACTTTAGTCTTTCCACTATAGTCTTTTCACTTCAGTCTGTCCACTTTAGTCTTTCCACTATAGTCTGTCCACTTTAGTCTTTCCACTATATTCTTTCCACTTTAGTCTGTCCACTTAGTCTGTCCACTTCAGTCATTTCACTATAGTCTGTCCACTTTAGTCTTTCGACTATTCTCTGTCCACTTTAGTCTTTCCACTTTAGTCTTTCCACTATAGTCTTTTCACTTCAGTCTGTCCACTTTAGTCTTTCCACTATAGTCTGTCCACTTTAGTCTTTCCACTATATTCTTTCCACTTTAGTCTGTCCACTTAGTCTGTCCACTTCAGTCATTTCACTATAGTCTGTCCACTTTAGTCTTTCGACTATTCTCTGTCCACTTTAGTCTTTCCACTTTAGTCTTTCCATTATAGTCTCCACTTTATTCTGTCCACTACAGGCTTTCCACTATTTCTTTCCACTATAGTCTGTCCACTTTAGTCTTTCCACTATTCTCTGTCCACTTTAGTCTTTCCACTATAGTCTCCACTTTATTCTGTCCACTACATTCTTTCCACTATAGTGTTTCCACTATAGTCTGTCCACTTTAGTCTTTCCACTATTCTCTCTCCACTTTAGTCTTTCCACTATAGTCTGTCCACTTTAGTATATCCACTTTTCTCTGTCCACTTTAGTCTTTCCACTATAGTCTCCACTTTATTCTGTCCACTAGAGTCTTTCCATTATAGTCTTTCCACTATAGTCTGTCCACTTTAGTCTTTCCACTATTCTCAGTCCACTTTAGTCTTTCCACTATAGTCTCCACTTAATTCTGTCCACTACAGTCTTTCCACTATAGTCTTTCCACTTTAGTCTGTCCAATGAGTCTTTCCACTTCAGTCTTTCCACTATAGTCTGTTTACTTTAGTCTTTCCACTTTAGTCTTTCCACTATAGTCTCCACTTTATTCTGTCCACTACATTCTTTCAACTTTAGTCTTTCCACTATCCTCTGTCCACTTTAGTCTTTCCACTATAGTCTCAACTTTATTCTTTCCACTACAGTCTTTCCACTATAGTCTTTCCACTATAGTCTGTCCACTTTAGTCTTTCCACGATTATCTGTCCACTTTAGTCTTTCCATTATAGTCTCTCCACTTTAGTCTTTCCACTATTCTCTGTCCACTTTTGTCTTTCCACTATAGTCTCCACTTTATTATGTCCACTACAGTCTTTCCACTATAGTCTTTCCACTATCGTCTGTCCACTTTAGTCTTTCCACTATAGTCTCCGCTTTATTCTGTCCACTACAGTCTTTCCACTATAGTCTTTCCACTATAGTCTGTCCACTTTAGTCTTTCCACTTTAGTTTTTCCACTTTAGTCTGTCCACTTTAGTCTTTCCACGACTGTCTGTCCACTTTAGTCTTTCCACTTTAGTCTGTCCACTTTAGTCTTTTCACTAATCTCTGTCCACTTTAGTCTTTCCACTTTAATCTTTCCACAATAGTCTCCACTTTATTCTGTCCACTACAGTCTTTCCACTATAGTCTTTCCACTATAGTCCGTCCACTTTAGTCTTTCCACTTTAGTCTTTCCAATTTAGTCTGTCCACTTTTGTCTTTCCACTATAGTCTTTCCACTATAGTCTGTCCACTTTAGTCTTTCCACTTTAGTCTTTCCACTTTAGTCTTTCCACTTTAGTCTTTCCACTTTAGTCTTTCCACTTTAGTCTGTCCACTTTAGTCTTTCTACTATAGTCTTTCCACTATAGTCTGTCCACTTTAGTCTTTCCACTTTAGTCTTTCCACTTTAGTCTGTCCACTTTAGTCTTTCCACTATAGTCTGTCCACTATAGTCTTTCCACTTTAGTCTTTCCGCTTTAGTCTGTCCACTAGGTCTTTCCACTTCAGTCTGTCCACTTTAGTCATTTCCACTATCGTCTGTCCACTTTAGTCTTTCCACTTTAGTCTTTCCACTTTAGTGTGTCCACTTTAGTCTTTCCACTATAGTCTGTCCAGTTTAGTCTTTCCACTATCGTCTGTCCACTTTAGTCTTTCCACTTTAGTCTTTCCACTTTAGTCTTTCCACTATAGTCTGTCCACTTCAGTCTTTCCACTATTCTCTGTCCACTTTAGTCTCTCCACTATAGTTTATTCCAGTTTATTCTGTCCACTACAGTCTTTCCAATATAGTGGAATTTCCACTATAGTCTTTTCACTTCAGTCTGTCCACTTTAGTCTTTCCACTATAGTCTGTCCACTTTAGTCTTTCCACTATAGTCTTTCCACTATAGTCTGTCCACTTTAGTCTTTCCACTTTAGTCTTTCCACTTTAGTCTATCCAATGTAGTCTTTCCACTTTAGTCTTTCCGCTTTAGTCTGTCCACTAGGTATTTCCACTTCAGTCTGTCCACTTTAGTCTTTCCATTTTAGTCATTTCCACTATCGTCTGTCCACTTTAGTCTTTCCACTTTAGTCTTTCCACTTTAGTGGGTCCACTTTAGTCTTTCCACTATAGTCTGTCCAGTTTAGTCTTTCCACTATAGTCTGTCCACTTTAGTCTTTCCACTTTAGTATTTCCACTTTAGTCTTTCCACTATAGTCTGTCCACTTTAGTCTTTCCACTATTCTCTGTCCACTTTAGTCTGTCCACTATAGTCTCCAGTTTATTCTGTCCACTACAGTCTTTCCAATATAGTCTTTCCACTATAGTCACTCCACTTTAGTCTTTCCACTTTAGTCTTTCCACTTTAGTCTGTCCACTTTAGTCTTTCCACTATAGTCTGTCCACTTTATTCTTTCCACTATTCTCTTTCCACTTTAGTCTTTCCACTTTAGTCTTTCCACTATAGTCTCCACTTTATTCTGTCCACTACATTCTTTCCACTATAGTCGTTCCACTATAGGCTGTCCACTTTAGTCTTTCCACTTTAGTCTTTCCACTTTAGTGGGTCCACTTTAGTCTTTCCACTATAGTCTGTCCAGTTTAGTCTTTCCACTATAGTCTGTCCACTTTAGTCTTTCCACTATAGTCTGTCCACTTTAGTCTTTCCACTATAGTCTGTCCACTTTAGTCTTTCCACTTTAGTCTTTCCACTTTATTCTGTCCACTTCATTGTGTACACTTTAGTTTGTCCACTGAGTCTTTCCACTTCAGACTTTCCACTATAGTCTGTCCACTTTAGTCTTTCCACTATAGTCTTTTCACTTCAGTCTGTCCACTTTAGTCTTTCCACTATAGTCTGTCCACTTTAGTCTTTCCACTATAGTCTTTCCACTATAGTCTGTCCAGTTTAGTCTTTCAACTATAGTCTGTCCACTTTAGTCTTTCCACTATAGTCTGTCCACTTTAGTCTTTCCACTATAGTCTGTCCACTTTAGTCTTTCCACTTTAGTCTTTCCACTTTATTCTGTCCACTTCATTGTGTACACTTTAGTTTGTCCACTGAGTCTTTCCACTTCAGTCTTTCCACTATAGTCTGTCCACTTTATTCTGTCCACTACATTCTTTCCACTACAGTCTTTCCACTATGTCTTTCCACTATAGTCTGTCCACTTTAGTCTTTCCACTATTCTCTGTCCACTTTAGTCTTTCCACTATAGTCTCCACTTTATTCTGTCCACTACATTCTTTCCACTATAGTCTTTCCACTATAGCCTGTCCACTTTAGTCTTTCCACTATTCTCTGTCCACTTTAGTCTTTCCACTATAGTCTGTCCACTTTAGTCTTTCCACTATTCTCTGTCCACTTTAGTCTTTCCACTATAGTCTGTCCACTTTAGTCTATCCACTATTCTCTGTCCACTTAATCTTTCCACTATAGTCTCCACTTTATTCTGCCCACTATAGTCTTTCCATTATAGTCTTTCCACTATAGTCTGTCCACTTTAGTCTTTCCACTATTCTCTGTCCACTTTAGTCTTTCCACTATATTCTCCACTTCATTATGTCCACTACAGTATTTCCACTATAGTCTTTCCACTATAGTCTGTCCACTTTAGTCTTTCCACTATAGTCTCCACTTAATTCTGTCCACTACAGTCTTTCCACTATAGTCTTTCCATTATAGTCTGTCCACTTTAGTCTTTCCACTTTAGTTTTTCCACTTCAGTCTGTCCACTTTAGTCCTTCCACTATAGTCTGTCCACTTTAGTCTTTCCACTTTAGTCTTTTCACTTTATGCTGTCCACTTCAGTGTGTACACTTTAGTCTGTCCAATGAGTTTTTCCACTTCAGTCTTTCCACTATAGTCTTTCCACTATAGTCTTTTCACTTCAGTCTTTCCACTTTAGTCTTTCCACTTTAGTCTTTCCACTTTAGTGTGTCCACTTTAGTCTTTCCACTATAGTCTGTCCAGTTTAGTCTTTCCACTATAGTCTGTCCACTTTAGTCTTTCCACTTTAGTCTTTCCACCATAGTCTGTCCACTTTAGTCTTTCCACTATTCTCTGTCCACTTTAATCTCTCCACTATAGTCTCCAGTTTATTCTGTCCACTACAGTCTTTCCAATATAGTCTTTCCACTATTCTCTGTCCACTTTAGTCTTTCCACTATAGTCTGTCCACTTTAGTCTTTCCACTATTCTCTGTCCACTTTAGTCTTTCCACTATAGTCTGTCCACTTTAGTCTATCCACTATTCTCTGTCCAAATAATCTTTCCACTATAGTCTCCACTTTATTCTTTCCACTATAGTCTTTCCATTATAGTCTTTCCACTGTAGTCTGTCCACTTTAGTCTTTCCACTATTCTCTGTCCACTTTAGTCTTTCCACTATAGTCTCCACTTCGTTATGTCCACAACAGTATTTCCACTATAGTCTTTCCACTATAGTCTGTCCACTTTAGTCTTTCCACTATAGTCTGTCCACTTTAGTCTTTCCACTATAGTCTCCACTTTATTCTTTCCACTATAGTCTTTCCATTATAGTCTTTCACTGTAGTCTGTCCACTTTAGTCTTTCCACTATTCTCTGTCCACTTTAGTCTTTCCACTATAGTCTCCACTTCGTTATGTCCACAACAGTATTTCCACTTTAGTCTTTCCACTATAGTCTGTCCACTTTAGTCTATCCACTATTCTCTGTCCAAATAATCTTTCCACTATAGTCTCCACTTTATTCTTTCCACTATAGTCTTTCCATTATAGTCTTTCCACTGTAGTCTGTCCACTTTAGTCTATCCACTATTCTCTGTCCACTTTAGTCATTTCCACTATCGTCTGTCCACTTTAGTCTTTCCACTTTAGTCTTTCCACTTTAGTGTGTCCACTTTAGTCTTTCCACTATAGTCTGTCCAGTTTAGTCTTTCCACTTTAGTCTTTCCACTTTATTCTTTCCACTTCATTGTGTACACTTTAGTTTGTCCACTGAGTCTTTCCACTTCAGTCTTTCCACTATAGTCTGTCCACTTTAGTCTTTCCACTTTAGTCTTTCCACTATAGTCTTTTCACTTCAGTCTGTCCACTTTAGTCTTTCCACTATAGTCTGTCCACTTTAGTCTTTCCACTATAGTCTTTCAAGTATAGTCTGTCCACTTTAGTCTTTCCATTTTAGTCTTTCCACTTTAGTCTATCCACTTTAGTCTTTCCACTATAGTCTGTCCACTATAGTCTTTCCACTTTAGTCTTTCCGCTTTAGTCTGTCCACTAGGTCTTTCCACTCCAGTCTGTCCACTTTAGTCTTTCCACTTTAGTCATTTCCACTATCGTCTGTCCACTTTAGTCTTTCCACTTTAGTCTTTCCACTTTAGTGGGTCCACTTTAGTCTTTCCACTATAGTCTGTCCAGTTTAGTCTTTCCACTATAGTCCGTCCACTTTAGTCTTTCCACTTTAGTCTTTCCACTATAGTCTGTCCACTTTAGTCTTTCCACTATTCTCTGTCCACTTTAGTCTCTCCACTATAGTCTCCAGTTTATTCTGTCCACTACAGTCTTTCCAATATAGTCTTTCCACTATAGTCACTCCACTTTAGTCTTTCAACTTTAGTCTTTCCACTTTAGTCTGTCCACTTTAGTCTTTCCACTATAGTCTGTCCACTTTATTCTTTCCACTATTCTCTTTCCACTTTAGTCTTTCCACTTTAGTCTTTCCACTATAGTCTCCACTTTATTCTGTCCACTACATTCTTTCCACTATAGTCGTTCCACTATAGGCTGTCCACTTTAGTCTTTCCACTTTAGTCTTTCCACTTTAGTCTGTCCACTTTAGTCTTTACACTATAGTCTGTCCACTTTAGTCTTTCCCCTATAGTCTGTCCACTTTAGTCTTTCCACTTTAGTCTTTCCACTTTATTCTGTCCACTTCATTGTGTACACTTTAGTTTGTCCACTGAGTCTTTCCACTTCAGTCTTTCCACTATAGTCTGTCCACTTTAGTCTTTCCACTTTAGTCTTTCCACTATAGTCTTTTCACTTCAGTCTGTCCACTTTAGTCTTTCCACTATAGTCTGTCCACTTTAGTCTTTCCACTATAGTCTTTCCACTATTCTCTGTCCACTTTAGTCTTTCCACTTTAGTCTTTCCATTATAGTCTCCACATTATTCTGTCCACTACAGTCTTTCCACTATGTCTTTCCACTATAGTCTGTCCACTTTAGTCTTTCCACTATTCTCTGTCCACTTTAGTCTTTCCACTATAGTCTCCACTTTATTCTGTCCACTACATTCTTTCCACTATAGTCTTTCCACTATAGTCTGTCCACTTTAGTCTTTCCACTATTCTCTGTCCACTTTAGTCTTTCCACTATAGTCTGTCCACTTTAGTCTTTCCACTATTCTCTGTCCACTTTAGTCTTTCCACTATAGTCTGTCCACTTTAGTCTATCCACTATTCTCTGTCCACTTAATCTTTCCACTATAGTCTCCACTTTATTCTGTCCACTATAGTCTTTCCATTATAGTCTTTCCACTATAGTCTGTCCACTTTAGTCTTTCCACTATTCTCTGTCCACTTTAGTCTTTCCACTATAGTCTCCACTTCATTATGTCCACTACAGTATTTCCACCATAGTCTTTCCACTGTAGTCTGTCCACTTTAGCCTTTCCACTATAGTCTCCACTTAATTCTGTCCACTACAGTCTTTCCACTATAGTCTTTCCATTATAGTCTGTCCACTTTAGTCTTTCCACTTTAGTTTTTCCACTTCAGTCTGTCCACTTTAGTCTTTCCACTATAGTCTGTCCACTTTAGTCTTTCCACTTTAGTCTTTTCACTTTATTCTGTCCACTTCAGTGTGTACACTTTAGTCTGTCCAATGAGTTTTTCCACTTCAGTCTTTCCACTATAGTATTTCCACTATAGTCTTTTCACTTCAGTCTTTCCACTTTAGTCTTTCCACTTTAGTCTTTCCACTTTAGTGTGTCCACTTTAGTCTTTCCACTATAGTCTGTCCAGTTTAGTCTTTCCACTATAGTCTGTCCACTTTAGTCTTTCCACTTTAGTCTTTCCACTTTAGTCTTTCCACTATAGTCTGTCCACTTTAGTCTTTCCACTATTCTCTGTCCACTTTAGTCTCTCCACTATAGTCTCCAGTTTATTCTGTCCACTACAGTCTTTCCAATATAGTCTTTCCACTATAGTCACTCCACTTTAGTCTTTCCACTTTAGTCTGTCCCCTTTAGTCTTTCCACTATAGTCTGTCCACTTTATTCTTTCCACTATTCTCTTTCTACTTTATTCTTTCCACTTTAGTCTTTCCACTATAGTCTCCACTTTATTCTGTCCACTACATTCTTTCCACTATAGTCGTTCCACTATAGGCTGTCCACTTTAGTCTTTCCACTTTAGTCTTTCCACTTTAGTCTGTCCACTTTAGTCTTTCCACTATAGTCTGTCCACTTTAGTCTTTCCACTATAGTCTGTCCACTTTAGTCTTTCCACATTAGTCTTTCCACTTTATTCTGTCCACTTCATTGTGTACACTTTCCACTATAGTATGTCCACTTTAGTCTTTCCACTTTAGTCTTTCCACTTTAGTCTTTCCACTATAGTCTGTCCACTTTAGTCTTTCCACTATTCTCTGTCCACTTTAGTCTCTCCACTATAGTCTCCAGTTTATTCTGTCCACTACAGTCTTTCCAATATAGTCTTTCCACTATAGTCACTCCACTTTAGTCTTTCCACTTTAGTCTTTCCACTTTAGTCTGTCCACTTTAGTTTTTCCACTTTAGTCTGTCCAATTTATTCTTTCCACTATTCTCTTTCCACTTTAGTCTTTCCACTTTAGTCTTTCCACTATAGTCTCCACTTTATTCTGTCCACTACATTCTTTCCACTTTAGTCGTTCCACTATAGGCTGTCCACTTTAGTCTTTCCACTTTAGTCTTTCCACTTTAGTCTTTCCACTTTAGTCTTTACACTATAGTCTGTCCACTTTAGTCTTTCCACTATAGTCTGTCCACTTTAGTCTTTCCACTTTAGTCTTTCCACTTTATTCTGTCCACTTCATTGTGTACACTTTAGTTTGTCCACTGAGTCTTTCCACTTCAGTCTTTCCACTATAGTCTGTCCACTTTAGTTTTTCCACTTTAGTCTTTCCACTATAGTCTTTTCACTTCAGTCTGTCCACTTTAGTCTTTCCACTATAGTCTGTCCACTTTAGTCTTTCCACTATAGTCTTTCCACTATTCTCTGTCCACTTTAGTCTTTCCACTTTAGTCTTTCCATTATAGTCTCCACTTTATTCTGTCCACTACAGTCTTTCCACTATGTCTTTCCACTATAGTCTGTCCACTTTAGTCTTTCCACTATTCTCTGTCCACTTTAGTCTTTCCACTATAGTCTCCACTTTATTCTGTCCACTACATTCTTTCCACTATAGTCTTTCCACTATAGTCTGTCCACTTTAGTCTTTCCACTATTCTCTGTCCACTTTAGTTTTTCCACTATAGTCTGTCCACTTTAGTCTTTCCACTATTCTCTGTCCTCTTTAGTCTTTCCACTATAGTCTGTCCACTTTAGTCTATCCACTATTCTCTGTCCACTTAATCTTTCCACTATAGTCTCCACTTTATTCTGTCCACTATAGTCTTTCCATTATAGTCTTTCCACTATAGTTTGTCCACTTTAGTCTTTCCACTATTCTCTGTCCACTTTAGTCTTTCCACTATAGTCTCCACTTCATTATGTCCACTACAGTATTTCCACTATAGTCTTTCCACTATAGTCTGTCCACTTTAGTCTTTCCACTATAGTCTCCACTTAATTCTGTCCACTACAGTCTTTCCACTATAGTCTTTCCATTATAGTCTGTCCACTTTAGTCTTTCCACTTTAGTTTTTCCACTTCAGTCTGTCCACTTTAGTCTTTCCACTATAGTCTGTCCACTTTAGTCTTTCCACTTTAGTCTTTCCACTTTATTCTGTCCACTTCAGTGTGTACACTTTAGTCTGTCCAATGAGTCTTTCCACTTCAGTCTTTCCACTATAGTCTTTCCACTATAGTCTTTTCACTTCAGTCTTTCCACTTTAGTCTTTCCACTATAGTCTTTTCTCTTCAGTCTGTCCACTTTAGTCTTTCCACTATAGTCTGTCCACTTAAGTCTTTCCACTATAGTCTTTCCACTATTCTCTGTCCACTTTAGTCTTTCCACTTTAGTCTTTCCATTATAGTCTCCACTTTATTCTGTCCACTACAGTCTTTCCACTATGTCTTTCCACTATAGTCTGTCCACTTTAGTCTTTCCACTATTCTCTGTCCACTTTAGTCTTTCCACTATATTCTGTCCACTTTAGTCTTTCCACTTTAGTCTTTCCACTTTATTCTGTCCACTTCATTGTGTACACTTTAGTTTGTCCACTGAGGCTTTCCACTTCAGTCTTTCCACTATAGTCTGTCCACTTTAGTCTTTCCACTTTAGTCTTTCCACTATAGTCTTTTCACTTCAGTCTGTCCACTTTAGTCTTTCCACTATAGTCTGTCCACTTTAGTCTTTCCACTATAGTCTTTCCACTATAGTCTTACCACTTTAGTCTTTCCTGTTTAGTCTGTCCACTTTAGTCTTTCCACTATAGTCTGTCCACTATAGTCTTTCCACTTTAGTCTTTCCGCTTTAGTCTTTCCACTAGGTCTTTCCACTTCATTCTGTCCACTTTAGTCTTTCCACTTTAGTCATTTCCACTATCGTCTGTCCACTTTAGTCATTCCACTTTAGTCTTTCCACTTTAGTGTGTCCACTTTAGTCTTTCCACTATAGTCTGTCCAGTTTAGTCTTTCCACTATAGTCTGTCAACTTTAGTCTTTCCACTTTAGTCTTTCCACTTTAGTCTTTCCACTATAGTCTGTCCAATATAGTCTTTCCACTATAGTCACTCCACTTTAGTCTTTCCACTATAGTCTTTCCACTTTAGTCTGTCCACTTTAGTCTTTCCACTATAGTCTGTCCACTTTATTCTTTCCACTATTCTCTTTCCACTTTAGTCTTTCCACTTTTGTCTTTCCACTATAGTCTCCACTTTATTCTGTCCACTACATTCTTTCCACTATAGTCGTTCCACTATAGGCTGTCCACTTTAGTCTCTCCACTATAGTCTCCAGTTTATTCTGTCCACTACAGTCTTTCCAATACAGTCTTTCCACTATAGTCACTCCACTTTAGTCTTTCCACTTTAGTCTTTCCACTTTAGTCTGTCCACTTTAGTCTTTCCACTATAGTCTGTCCACTTTATTCTTTCCACTATTCTCTTTCCACTTTAGTCTTTCCACTTTTGTCTTTCCACTATAGTCTCCACTTTATTCTGTCCACTACATTCTTTCCACTATAGTCGTTCCACTATAGGCTGTCCACTTTAGTCTTTCCACTTTAGTCTTTCCACTTTAGTCTGTCCACTTTAGTCTTTCCACTATAGTCTGTCCACTTTAGTCTTTCCACTACAGTCTGTCCACTTTAGTCTTTCCACTTTAGTCTTTCCACTCTATTCTGTCCACTTCATTGTGTACACTTTAGTTTGTCCACTGAGTCTTTCCACTTCAGTCTTTCCACTATAGTCTGTCCACTTTAGTCTTTCCACTTTAGTCTTTCCACTATAGTCTTTTCACTTCAGTCTGTCCACTTTAGTCTTTCCACTATAGTCTGTCCACTTTAGTCTTTCCACTATAGTCTTTCAACTATTCTCTGTCCACTTTAGTCTTTCCACTTTAGTCTTTCCATTATAGTCTCCACTTTATTCTGTCCACTACAGCCTTTCCACTATGTCTTTCCAGTATAGTCTTTCCACTTTAGTCTTTCCACTATTCTCTGTCCACTTTAGTCTTTCCACTTTAGTCTTTCCACTTTAGTCTGTTCACTTTAGTCTTTCCACTATAGTCTGTCCACTTTATTCTTTCCACTATTCTCTTTCCACTTTAGTCTTTCCACTTTAGTCTTTCCACTTTAGTCTTTCCACTATAGTCTCCACTTTATTCTGTCCACTACATTCTTTCCACTATAGTCGTTCTACTATAGGCTGTCCACTTTAGTCTTTCCACTTTAGTCTTTCCACTTTAGTCTGTCCACTTTAATCTTTACACTATAGTCTGTCCACTTTAGTCTTTCCACTATAGTCTGTCCACTTTAGTCTTTCCACTTTAGTCTTTCCACTTTATTCTGTCCACTTCATTGTGTACACTTTAGTTTGTCCACTGAGTCTTTCCACTTCAGTCTTTCCACTATAGTCTGTCCACTTTAGTCTTTCCACTTTAGTCTTTCCACTATAGTCTTTTCACTTCAGTCTGTCCACTTTAGTCTTTCCACTATAGTCTGTCCACTTTAGTCTTTCCACTATAGTCTTTCCACTATTCTCTGTCCACTTTAGTCTTTCCACTTTAGTCTTTCCATTATAGTCTCCACTTTATTCTGTCCACTACAGTCTTTCCACTATTTCTTTCCACTATAGTCTGTCCACTTTAGTCTTTCCACTATTCTCTGTCCACTTTAGTCTTTCCACTATAGTCTCCACTTTATTCTGTCCACTACATTCTTTCCACTATAGTCTTTCCACTATAGTCTGTCCACTTTAGTCTTTCCACTATTCTCTGTCCACTTTAGTCTTTCCACTATAGTCTGTCCACTTTAGTCTTTCCACTATTCTCTGTCCACTTTAGTCTTTCCACTATAGTCCGTCCACTTTAGTCTATCCACTATTCTCTGTCCACTTAATCTTTCCACTATAGTCTCCACTTTATTCTGTCCACTATAGTCTTTCCATTATAGTCTTTCCACTATAGTCTGTCCACTTTAGTCTTTCCACTATTCTCTGTCCACTTTAGTCTTTCCACTATAGTCTCCACTTCGTTATGTCCACTACAGTATTTCCACTATAGTCTTTCCACTATAGTCTGTCCACTTTAGTCTTTCCACTATAGTCTGTCCACTTTAGTCTTTCCACTATAGTCTCCACTTTATTCTGTCCACTACATTCTTTCCACTATAGTCTTTCCACTATAGTCTCTCCACTTTAGTCTTTCCACTATTCTCTCTCCACTTTAGTCTTTCCACTATAGTCTGTCCACTTTAGTCTATCCACTATTCTCTGTCCACTTTAGTCTTTCCACTATGGACTCCACTTTATTCTGTCCACTAGAGTCTTTCCATTATAGTCTTTCCACTATAGTCTGTCCACTTTAGTCTTTCCACTATTCTCTGTCCACTTTAGTCTTTCCACTATAGTCTCCACTTTATTCTGTCCACTACAGTCTTTCCAATATAGTCTTTCCACTATAGTCTCTCCACTTTAGTCTTTCCACTTTAGTCTTTCCACTTTAGTCTGTCCACTTTAGTCTTTCCACTATAGTCTTTCCACTTTATTCTTTCCGCTATTCTCTTTCCACTTTAGTCTTTCCACTTTAGTCTTTCCATTATAGTCTCCACTTTATTCTGTCCACTACATTCTTTCCACTATAGTCGTTCCACTATAGTCTGTCCACTTTAGTCTTTCCACTTTAGTCTTTCCACTTTAGTCTGTCCACTTTAGTCTTTCCACTATAGTCTGTCCACTTTAGTCTTTCCACTTTAGTCTTTCCACTTTATTCTGTCCACTTAGTCTTTCCACTTCAGTCTGTCCACTTTAGTCTTTCCACTTTAGTCATTTCCACTATCGTCTGTCCACTTTAGTCTTTCCACTTTAGTCTTTCCACTTGTGTGTCCACTTTAGTCTGTCCACTATAGTCTGTCCACTTTAGTCTTTCCACCATAGTCTGTCCACTTTAGTCTTTCCACTTTAGTCCTTCCTTTTTAGTCTTTCCACTATAGTCTGTCCACTTTAGTCTTTCCACTATAGTCTCCACTTTATTCTGTCCTCTACAGTCTTTCCAATATAGTCTTTCCACTATAGTCTCTCCACTTTAGTCTTTCCACTTTAGTCTTTCCACTTTAGTCTGTCCACTTTAGTCTTTCCACTATAGTCTGTCCACTTTATTCTTTCCGCTATTCTCTTTCCACTTTAGTCTTTCCACTTTAGTCTTTCCACTATAGTCTCCACTTTATTCTGTCCACTACATTCTTTCCACTATAGTCGTTCCACTATAGTCTGTCCACTTTAGTCTTTCCACTTTAGACTTTCCACTTTAGTCTGTCCACTTTAGTCTTTCCACTATAGTCTGTCCACTTTAGTCTTTCCACTTTAGTCTTTCCACTTTATTCTGTCCACTTCATTGTGTACACTTTAGTTTGTCCACTGAGTCTTTCCGCTTCAGTCTTTCCACTATAGTCTGTCCACTTTAGTCTTTCCACTTTAGTCTTTCCACTATAGTCTTTTCACTTCAGTCTGTCCACTTTAGTCTTTCCACTATAGTCTGTCCACTTTAGTCTTTCCACTATATTCTTTCCACTTTAGTCTGTCCGCTTAGGCTGTCCACTTCAGTCATTTCACTATAGTCTGCCCACTTTAGTCTTTCGACTATTCTCTGTCCACTTTAGTCTTTCCACTTTAGTCTTTCCATTATAGTCTCCACTTTATTCTGTCCACTACAGTCTTTCCACTATTTCTTTCCACTATAGTCTGTCCACTTTAGTCTTTCCACTATTATCTGTCCACTTTAGTCTTTCCACTATAGTCTCCACTTTATTCTGTCCACTACATTCTTTCCACTATAGTCTTTCCACTATAGTCTGTCCACTTTAGTCTTTCCACTATTCTCTCTCCACTTTAGTCTTTCCACTATACTCTGTCCACTTTAGTCTATCCACTATTCTCTGTCCACTTTAGTCTTTCCACTATAGTCTCCACTTTATTCTGTCCACTAGAGTCTTTCCATTATAGTCTTTCCACTATAGTCTGTCCACTTTAGTCTTTCCACTATTCTCTGTCCACTTTAGTCTTTCCACTATAGTCTCCACTTAATTCTGTCCACTACAGTCTTTCCACTATAGTCTTTCCACTATAGTCTGTCCACTTTAGTCTTTCCACTTTAGTTTTTCCACTTTTGTCTGTCCACTTTAGTCTTTCCACTATAGTCTGTCCACTTTAGTCTTTCCACTTTAGTCTTTCCACTTTATTCTGTCCACTTCAGTGTGTACACTTTAGTCTGTCCAATGAGTCTTTCCACTTCAGTCTTTCCACTATAGTCTGTCCACTTTAGTCTTTCCACTTTAGTCTTTCCACTATAGTCTCCACTTTATTCTGTCCACTACATTCTTTCAACTTTAGTCTTTCCACTATCCTCTGTCCACTTTAGTCTTTCCACTATAGTCTCCACTTTATTCTGTCCACTACAGTCTTTCCACTATAGTCTTTCCACTATAGTCTGTCCACTTTAGTCTTTCCACGATTATCTGTCCACTTTAGTCTTTCCACTATAGTCTGTCCACCTTAGTCTTTCCACTATTCTCTGTCCACTTTTGTCTTTCCACTACAGTCTCCACTTTATTATGTCCACTACAGTCTTTCCACTATAGTCTTTCCACTATAGTCTGTCCACTTTAGTCTTTCTACTATAGTCTCCACTTTATTCTGTCCACTACAGTCTTTCCACTATAGTCTTTCCACTATAGTCTGTCCACTTTAGTCTTTCCACTTTAGTTTTTCCACTTTAGTCTGTCCACTTTAGTCTTTCCACGACTGTCTGTCCACTTTAGTCTTTCCAATTTAGTCTGTTCACTTTAGTCTTTTCACTAATCTCTGTCCACTTTTTTTTTCCACTTTAGTCTTTCCACAATAGTCTCCACTTTATTCTGTCCACTACAGTCTTTCCACTATAGTCTTTCCACTATAGTCCGACCACTTTAGTCTTTCCACTTTAGTCTTTCCAATTTAGTCTGTCCACTTTAGTCTTTCCACTATAGTCTTTCCACTATAGTTTGTCCACTTTAGTCTTTCCACTTTAGTCTGTCCACCTTAGTCTTTCCACTATTCTCTGTCCACTTTTGTCTTTCCACTACAGTCTCCACTTTATTATGTCCACTACAGTCTTTCCACTATAGTCTTTCAACTATAGTCTGTCCACTTTAGTCTTTCCACTATAGTCTCCACTTTATTCTGTCCACTACAGTCTTTCCACTATAGTCTTTCCACTATAGTCTGTCCACTTTAGTCTTTCCACTTTAGTTTTTCCACTTTAGTCTGTCCACTTTAGTCTTTCCACGACTGTCTGTCCACTTTAGTCTTTCCAATTTAGTCTGTTCACTTTAGTCTTTTCACTAATCTCTGTCCACTTTTTCTTTCCACTTTAGTCTTTCCACAATAGTCTCCACTTTATTCTGTCCACTACAGTCTTTCCACTATAGTCTTTCCACTATAGTCCGTCCACTTTAGTCTTTCCACTTTAGTCTTTCCAATTTAGTCTGTCCACTTTAGTCTTTCCACTATAGTCTTTCCACTATAGTTTGTCCACTTTAGTCTTTCCACTTTAGTCTTTCCACTTTAGTCTTTCCACTTTAGTCTGTCAACTTTAGTCTTTCCACTTTAGTCTTTCAAACTATAGTCTCCACTTTATTCTGTCCACTACAGTCTTTCCACTATAGTCTTTCCACTATAGTCTGTCCACTTTAGTCTTTCCACTTTAGTCTTTCCACTTTAGTCTGTCCACTTTAGTCTTTCCACTATAGTCTTTCCACTATAGTCTGTCCACTTTAGTCTTTCCACTTTAGTCTTTCCACTTTAGTCTGTCCACTTTAGTCTTTCCACTATAGTCTGTCCACTATAGTCTTTCCACTTTAGTCTTTCCGCTTTAGTCTGTCCACTAGGTCTTTCCACTTCAGTCTGTCCACTTTAGTCTTTCCACCTTAGTCATTTCCACTATCGTCTGTCCACTTTAGTCTTTCCACTTTAGTGTGTCCACTTTAGTCTTTCCACTATAGTTTGTCCAGTTTAGTCTTTCCACTGTAGTCTGTCCACTTTAGTCTTTCCACTTTAGTCTTTCCACTATAGTCTGTCCACTTTAGTCTTTCCACTATTCTCTGTCCACTTTAGTCTCTCCACTATAGTCTCCAGTTTATTCTGTCCACTACAGTCTGTCCAATATAGTCTTTCCACTATAGTCACTCCACTTTAGTCTTTCCACTTTAGTCTTTCCACTATAGTCTGTCCACTTTATTCTTTCCACTATTCTCTTTCCACTTTAGTCTTTCCACTTTAGTCTTTCCACTATAGTCTCCACTTTATTCTGTCCACTACATTCTTTCCACTAAGGTCGTTCCACTATAGGCTGTCCACTTTAGTCTTTCCACTTTAGTCTTTCCACTTTAGTCTGAACACTTTAGTCTTTACACCATAGACTGTCCACTTTAGTCTTTCCACTATTCTCTGTCCACTTTAGTCTTTCCACTATAGTCTCCACTTCATTATGTCCACTACAGTATTTCCACTATAGTCTTTCCACTATAGTCTGTCCACTTTAGTCTTTCCACTATAGTCTCCACTTAATTCTGTCCACTACAGTCTTTCCATTATAGTCTGTCCACTTTAGTCTTTCCACTTTAGTTTTTCCACTTCAGTCTGTCCACTTTAGTCTTTCCACTATAGTCTGTCCACTTTAGTCTTTCCACTTTAGTCTTTCCACTTTATTCTGTCCACTTCAGTGTGTACACTTTAGTCCGTCCAATGAGTCTTTCCACTTCAGTCTTTCCACTATAGTCTTTCCACTATAGTCTTTTCACTTCAGTCTTTCCACTTTAGTCTTTCCACTTTAGTCTTTCCACTTTAGTGTGTCCACTTTAGTCTTTCCACTATAGTCTGTCCAGTTTAGTCTTTCCACTATAGTCTGTCCACTTTAGTCTTTCCACTTTAGTCTTTCCACTTTAGTCTTTCCACTATAGTCTGTCCACTTTAGTCTTTCCACTATTCTCTGTCCACTTTAGTCTCTCCACTATAGTCTCCAGTTTATTCTGTCCACTACAGTCTTTCCAATATAGTCTTTCCACTATAGTCACTCCACTTTAGTCTTTCCACTTTAGTCTTTCCACTTTAGTCTGTCCACTTTAGTCTTTCCACTATAGTCTGTCCACTTTATTCTTTCCACTATTCTCTTTCCACTTTAGTCTTTCCACTTTAGTCTTTCCACTATAGTCTCCACTTTATTCTGTCCACTACATTCTTTCCACTATAGTCGTTCCACTATAGGCTGTCCACTTTAGTCTTTCCACTTTAGTCTTTCCACTTTAGTCTGTCCACTTTAGTCTTTACACTATAGTCTGTCCACTTTAGTCTTTCCACTATAGTCTGTCCACTTTAGTCTTTCCACTTTAGTCTTTCCACTTTATTCTGTCCACTTCATTGTGTACACTTTAGTTTGTCCACTGAGGCTTTCCACTTCAGTCTTTCCACTATAGTCTGTCCACTTTAGTCTTTCCACTTTAGTCTTTCCACTATAGTCTTTTCACTTCAGTCTGTCCACTTTAGTCTTTCCACTATAGTCTGTCCACTTTAGTCTTTCCACTATAGTCTTTCCACTATAGTCTGTCCACTTTAGTCTTTCCACTTTAGTCTGTCCACTTTAGTCTTTCCACTATAGTCTGTCCACTATAGTCTTTCCACTTTAGTCTTTCCGCTTTAGTCTGTCCACTAGGTCTTTCCACTTTAGTCTTTCCACTATTCTCTGTCCACTTTAGTCTCTCCACTATAGTCTCCAGTTTATTCTGTCCACTACAGTCTTTCCAATATAGTCTTTCCACTATAGTCACTCCACTTTAGTCTTTCCACTTTAGTCTTTCCACTTTAGTCTGTCCACTTTAGTTTTTCCACTTTAGTCTGTCCACTTTATTCTTTCCACTATTCTCTTTCCACTTTAGTCTTTCCACTTTAGTCTTTCCACTATAGTTTCCACTTTATTCTGTCCACTACATTCTTTCCACTATAGTCGTTCCACTATAGGCTGTCCACTTTAGTCTTTCCACTTTAGTCTTTCCACTTTAGTCTGTCCACTTTAGTCTTTCCACTATAGTCTGTCCACTTTAGTCTTTCCACTTTAGTCTTTCCACTTTATTCTGTCCACTTCATTGTGTACACTTTAGTTTGTCCACTGAGTCTTTCCACTTCAGTCTTTCCACTATAGTCTGTCCACTTTAGTCTTTCCACTTTAGTCTTTCCACTATAGTCTTTTCACTTCAGTCTGTCCACTTTAGTCTTTCCACTATAGTCTGTCCACTTTAGTCTTTCCACTATAGTCTTTCCACTATTCTCTGTCCACTTTAGTCTTTCCACTTTAGTCTTTCCATTATAGTCTCCACTTTATTCTGTCCACTACAGTCTTTCCACTATGTCTTTCAACTATAGTCTGTCCACTTTAGTCTTTCCACTATTCTCTGTCCACTTTAGTCTTTCCACTATAGTCTCCACTTTTTTCTGTCCACTACATTCTTTCCACTATAGTCTTTCCACTATAGTCTGTCCACTTTAGTCTTTCCACTATTCTCTGTCCACTTTAGTCTTTCCACTATAGTCTGTCCACTTTAGTCTTTCCACTATTCTCTGTCCTCTTTAGTCTTTTCACTATAGTCTGTCCACTTTAGTCTATCCACTATTCTCTGTCCACTTAATCTTTCCACTATAGTCTCCACTTTATTCTGTCCACTATAGTCTTTCCATTATAGTCTTTCCACTATAGTCTGTCCACTTTAGTCTTTCCACTATTCTCTGTCCACTTTAGTCTTTCCACTATAGTCTCCACTTCATTATGTCCACTACAGTATTTCCACTATAGTCTTTCCACTATAGTCTGTCCACTTTAGTCTTTCCACTATAGTCTCCACTTAATTCTGTCTACTACAGTCTTTCCACTATAGTCTTTCCATTATAGTCTGTCCACTTTAGTCTTTCCACTTTAGTTTTTCCACTTCAGTCTGTCCACTTTAGTCTTTCCACTATAGTCTGTCCACTTTAGTCTTTCCACTTTAGTCTTTCCACTTTATTCTGTCCACTTCAGTGTGTACATTTTAGTCTGTCCAATGAGTCTTTCCACTTCAGTCTTTCCACTATAGTCTTTCCACTATAGTCTTTTCACTTTAGTCTGTCCACTTTAGTTTTTCCACTTTAGTCTGTCCACTTTATTCTTTCCACTATTCTCTTTCCACTTTAGTCTTTCCACTTTAGTCTTTCCACTATAGTCTCCACTTTATTCTGTCCACTACATTCTTTCCACTATAGTCGTTCCACTATAGGCTGTCCACTTTAGTCTTTCCACTTTAGTCTTTCCACTTTAGTCTGTCCACTTTAGTCTTTCCATTATAGTCTCCACTTTATTCTGTCCACTACAGTCTTTCCACTATGTCTTTCAACTATAGTCTTTTCACTTTAGTCTGTCCACTTTAGTTTTTCCACTTTAGTCTGTCCACTTTATTCTTTCCACTATTCTCTTTCCACTTTAGTCTTTCCACTTTAGTCTTTCCACTATAGTCTCCACTTTATTCTGTCCACTACATTCTTTCCACTATAGTCGTTCCACTATAGGCTGTCCACTTTAGTCTTTCCACTTTAGTCTTTCCACTATAGTCTCCACTTTATTCTGTCCACTACATTCTTTCCACTATAGTCGTTCCACTATAGGCTGTCCACTTTAGTCTTTCCACTTTAGTCTTTCCACTTTAGTCTGTCCACTTTAGTTTTTCCACTTTAGTCTGTCCACTTTATTCTTTCCACTATTCTCTTTCCACTTTAGTCTTTCCACTTTAGTCTTTCCACTATAGTCTCCACTTTATTCTGTCCACTACATTCTTTCCACTATAGTCGTTCCACTATAGGCTGTCCACTTTAGTCTTTCCACTTTAGTCTTTCCACTTTAGTCTGTCCACTTTAGTCTTTCCATTATAGTCTCCACTTTATTCTGTCCACTACAGTCTTTCCACTATGTCTTTCAACTATAGTCTGTCCACTTTAGTCTTTCCACTATTCTCTGTCCACTTTAGTCTTTCCACTTTAGTCCTTCCTTTTTAGTCTTTCCACTATAGTCTGTCCACTTTAGTCTTTCCACTATAGTCTCCACTTTATTCTGTCCACTACAGTCTTTCCAATATAGTCTTTTCACTATAGTCTCTCCACTTTAGTCTTTCCACTTTAGTCTTTCCACTTTAGTCTGTCCACTTTAGTCTTTCCACTATAGTCTGTCCACTTTATTCTTTCCGCTATTCTCTTTCCACTTTAGTCTTTCCACTTTAGTCTTTCCACTATAGTCTCCACTTTATTCTGTCCACTAAATTCTTTCCACTATAGTCGTTCCACTATAGTCTGTCCACTTTAGTCTTTCCACTTTAGACTTTCCACTTTAGTCTGTCCACTTTAGTCTTTCCACTATAGTCTGTCCACTTTAGTCTTTCCACTTTAGTCTTTCCACTTTATTCTGTCCACTTCATTGTGTACACTTTAGTTTGTCCACTGAGTCTTTCCGCTTCAGTCTTTCCACTATAGTCTGTCCACTTTAGTCTTTCCACTTTAGTTTTTCCACTATAGTCTTTTCACTTCAGTGTGTCCACTTTAGTCTTTCCACTATAGTCTGTCCACTTTAGTCTTTCCACTATATTCTTTCCACTTTAGTCTGTCCACTTAGACTGTCCACTTCAGTCATTTCACTATAGTCTGTCCACTTTAGTCTTTCGACTATTCTCTGTCCACTTTAGTCTTTCCACTTTAGTCTTTCCATTATAGTCTCCAATTTATTCTGTCCACTACAGTCTTTCCACTATTTCTTTCCACTATAGTCTGTCCACTTTAGTCTTTCCACTATTCTCTGTCCTCTTTAGTCTTTCCACTATAGTCTGTCCACTTTAGTCTATCCACTATTCTCTGTCCACTTAATCTTTCCACTATAGTCTCCACTTTATTCTGTCCACTATAGTCTTTCCATTATAGTCTTTCCACTATAGTTTGTCCACTTTAGTCTTTCCACTATTCTCTGTCCACTTTAGTCTTTCCACTATAGTCTCCACTTCATTATGTCCACTACAGTATTTCCACTATAGTCTTTCCACTATAGTCTGTCCACTTTAGTCTTTCCACTATAGTCTCCACTTAATTCTGTCCACTACAGTCTTTCCACTATAGTCTTTCCATTATAGTCTGTCCACTTTAGTCTTTCCACTTTAGTTTTTCCACTTCAGTCTGTCCACTTTAGTCTTTCCACTATAGTCTGTCCACTTTAGTCTTTCCACTTTAGTCTTTCCACTTTATTCTGTCCACTTCAGTGTGTACACTTTAGTCTGTCCAATGAGTCTTTCCACTTCAGTCTTTCCACTATAGTCTTTCCACTATAGTCTTTTCACTTCAGTCTTTCCACTTTAGTCTTTCCACTATAGTCTTTTCTCTTCAGTCTGTCCACTTTAGTCTTTCCACTATAGTCTGTCCACTTAAGTCTTTCCACTATAGTCTTTCCACTATTCTCTGTCCACTTTAGTCTTTCCACTTTAGTCTTTCCATTATAGTCTCCACTTTATTCTGTCCACTACAGTCTTTCCACTATGTCTTTCCACTATAGTCTGTCCACTTTAGTCTTTCCACTATTCTCTGTCCACTTTAGTCTTTCCACTATATTCTGTCCACTTTAGTCTTTCCACTTTAGTCTTTCCACTTTATTCTGTCCACTTCATTGTGAACACTTTAGTTTGTCCACTGAGGCTTTCCACTTCAGTCTTTCCACTATAGTCTGTCCACTTTAGTCTTTCCACTTTAGTCTTTCCACTATAGTCTTTTCACTTCAGTCTGTCCACTTTAGTCTTTCCACTATAGTCTGTCCACTTTAGTCTTTCCACTATAGTCTTTCCACTATAGTCTGTCCACTTTAGTCTTACCACTTTAGTCTTTCCACTTTAGTCTGTCCACTTTAGTCTTTCCACTATAGTCTGTCCACTATAGTCTTTCCACTTTAGTCTTTCCGCTTTAGTCTTTCCACTAGGTCTTTCCACTTCAGTCTGTCCACTTTAGTCTTTCCACTTTAGTCATTTCCACTATCGTCTGTCCACTTTAGTCATTCCACTTTAGTCTTTCCACTTTAGTGTGTCCACTTTAGTCTTTCCACTATAGTCTGTCCAGTTTAGTCTTTCCACTATAGTCTGTCAACTTTAGTCTTTCCACTTTAGTCTTTCCACTTTAGTCTTTCCACTATAGTCTGTCCAATATAGTCTTTCCACTATAGTCACTCCACTTTAGTCTTTCCACTATAGTCTTTCCACTTTAGTCTGTCCACTTTAGTCTTTCCACTATAGTCTGTCCACTTTATTCTTTCCACTATTCTCTTTCCACTTTAGTCTTTCCACTTTTGTCTTTCCACTATAGTCTCCACTTTATTCTGTCCACTACATTCTTTCCACTATAGTCGTTCCACTATAGGCTGTCCACTTTAGTCTCTCCACTATAGTCTCCAGTTTATTCTGTCCACTACAGTCTTTCCAATACAGTCTTTCCACTATAGTCACTCCACTTTAGTCTTTCCACTTTAGTCTTTCCACTTTAGTCTGTCCACTTTAGTCTTTCCACTATAGTCTGTCCACTTTATTCTTTCCACTATTCTCTTTCCACTTTAGTCTTTCCACTTTTGTCTTTCCACTATAGTCTCCACTTTATTCTGTCCACTACATTCTTTCCACTATAGTCGTTCCACTATAGGCTTTCCACTATAGTCTGTCCACTTTAGTCTTTCCACTTCAGTCTTTCCACTATAGTCTGTCCACTTTAGTCTTTCCACTTTAGTCTTTCCACTATAGTCTTTTCACTTCAGTCTGTCCACTTTAGTCTTTCCACTATAGTCTGTCCACTTTAGTCTTTCCACTATAGTCTTTCCACTATTCTCTGTCCACTTTAGTCTTTCCACTTTAGTCTTTCCATTATAGTCTCCACTTTATTCTGTCCACTACAGCCTTTCCACTATGTCTTTCCACTATAGTCTTTCCACTTTAGTCTTTCCACTATTCTCTGTCCACTTTAGTCTTTCCACTTTAGTCTTTCCACTTTAGTCTGTTCACTTTAGTCTTTCCACTATAGTCTGTCCACTTTATTCTTTCCACTATTCTCTTTCCACTTTAGTCTTTCCACTTTAGTCTTTCCACTTTAGTCTTTCCACTATAGTCTCCACTTTATTCTGTCCACTACATTCTTTCCACTATAGTCGTTCTACTATAGGCTGTCCACTTTAGTCTTTCCACTTTAGTCTTTCCACTTTAGTCTGTCCACTTTAGTCTTTACACTATAGTCTGTCCACTTTAGTCTTTCCACTATAGTCTGTCCACTTTAGTCTTTCCACTTTAGTCTTTCCACTTTATTCTGTCCACTTCATTGTGTATACTTTAGTTTGTCCACTGAGTCTTTCCACTTCAGTCTTTCCACTATAGTCTGTCCACTTTAGTCTTTCCACTTTAGTCTTTCCACTATAGTCTTTTCACTTCAGTCTGTCCACTTTAGTCTTTCCACTATAGTCTGTCCACTTTAGTCTTTCCACTATAGTCTTTCCACTATTCTCTGTCCACTTTAGTCTTTCCATTATAGTCTCCACTTTATTCTGTCCACTACAGTCTTTCCACTATGTCTTTCCACTATAGTCTGTCCACTTTAGTCTTTCCACTATTCTCTGTCCACTTTAGTCTTTCCACTATAGTCTCCACTTTATTCTGTCCACTACATTCTTTCCACTATAGTCTTTCCACTATAGTCTGTCCACTTTAGTCTTTCCACTATTCTCTGTCCACTTTAGTCTTTCCACTATAGTCTGTCCACTTTAGTCTTTCCACTATTCTCTGTCCACTTTAGTCTTTCCACTATAGTCCGTCCACTTTAGTCTATCCACTATTCTCTGTCCACTTAATCTTTCCACTATAGTCTCCACTTTATTCTGTCCACTATAGTCTTTCCATTATAGTCTTTCCACTATAGTCTGTCCACTTTAGTCTTTCCACTATTCTCTGTCCACTTTAGTCTTTCCACTATAGTCTCCACTTCGTTATGTCCACTACAGTATTTCCACTATAGTCTTTCCACTATAGTCTGTCCACTTTAGTCTTTCCACTATAGTCTGTCCACTTTAGTGTTTCCACTATAGTCTCCACTTTATTCTGTCCACTACATTCTTTCCACTATAGTCTTTCCACTATAGTCTCTCCACTTTAGTCTTTCCACTATTCTCTCTCCACTTTAGTCTTTCCACTATAGTCTGTCCACTTTAGTCTATCCACTATTCTCTGTCCACTTTAGTCTTTCCACTATAGTCTCCACTTTATTCTGTCCACTAGAGTCTTTCCATTATAGTCTTTCCACTATAGTCTGTCCACTTTAGTCTTTCCACTATTCTCTGTCCACTTTAGTCTTTCCACTATAGTCTCCACTTTATTCTGTCCACTACAGTCTTTCCAATATAGTCTTTCCACTATAGTCTCTCCACTTTAGTCTTTCCACTTTAGTCTTTCCACTTTAGTCTGTCCACTTTAGTCTTTCCACTATAGTCTGTCCACTTTATTCTTTCCGCTATTCTCTTTCCACTTTAGTCTTTCCACTTTAGTCTTTCCATTATAGTCTCCACTTTATTCTGTCCACTACATTCTTTCCACTATAGTCGTTCCACTATAGTCTGTCCACTTTAGTCTTTCCACTTTAGTCTTTCCACTTTAGTCTGTCCACTTTAGTCTTTCCACTATAGTCTGTCCACTTTAGTCTTTCCACTTTAGTCTTTCCACTTTATTCTGTCCACTTAGTCTTTCCACTTCAGTCTGTCCACTTTAGTCTTTCCACTTTAGTCATTTCCACTATCGTCTGTCCACTTTAGTCTTTCCACTTTAGTCTTTCCACTTTAGTGTGTCCACTTTAGTCTTTCCACCATAGTCTGTCCACTTTAGTCTTTCCACTTTAGTCCTTTCTTTTTAGTCTTTCCACTATAGTCTGTCCACTTTAGTCTTTCCACTATAGTCTCCACTTTATTCTGTCCTCTACAGTCTTTCCAATATAGTCTTTCCACTATAGTCTCTCCACTTTAGTCTTTCCACTTTAGTCTTTCCACTTTAGTCTGTCCACTTTAGTCTTTCCACTATAGTCTGTCCACTTTATTCTTTCCGCTATTCTCTTTCCACTTTAGTCTTTCCACTTTAGTCTTTCCACTTTAGTCTTTCCACTATAGTCTCCACTTTATTCTGTCCACTACATTCTTTCCACTATAGTCGTTCTACTATAGGCTGTCCACTTTAGTCTTTCCACTTTAGTCTTTCCACTTTAGTCTGTCCACTTTAGTCTTTACACTATAGTCTGTCCACTTTAGTCTTTCCACTATAGTCTGTCCACTTTAGTCTTTCCACTTTAGTCTTTCCACTTTATTCTGTCCACTTCATTGTGTACACTTTAGTTTGTCCACTGAGTCTTTCCACTTCAGTCTTTCCACTATAGTCTGTCCACTTTAGTCTTTCCACTTTAGTCTTTCCACTATAGTCTTTTCACTTCAGTCTGTCCACTTTAGTCTTTCCACTATAGTCTGTCCACTTTAGTCTTTCCACTATAGTCTTTCCACTATTCTCTGTCCACTTTAGTCTTTCCATTATAGTCTCCACTTTATTCTGTCCACTACAGTCTTTCCACTATGTCTTTCCACTATAGTCTGTCCACTTTAGTCTTTCCACTATTCTCTGTCCACTTTAGTCTTTCCACTATAGTCTCCACTTTATTCTGTCCACTACATTCTTTCCACTATAGTCTTTCCACTATAGTCTGTCCACTTTAGTCTTTCCACTATTCTCTGTCCACTTTAGTCTTTCCACTATAGTCTGTCCACTTTAGTCTTTCCACTATTCTCTGTCCACTTTAGTCTTTCCACTATAGTCCGTCCACTTTAGTCTATCCACTATTCTCTGTCCACTTAATCTTTCCACTATAGTCTCCACTTTATTCTGTCCACTATAGTCTTTCCATTATAGTCTTTCCACTATAGTCTGTCCACTTTAGTCTTTCCACTATTCTCTGTCCACTTTAGTCTTTCCACTATAGTCTCCACTTCGTTATGTCCACTACAGTATTTCCACTATAGTCTTTCCACTATAGTCTGTCCACTTTAGTCTTTCCACTATAGTCTGTCCACTTTAGTGTTTCCACTATAGTCTCCACTTTATTCTGTCCACTACATTCTTTCCACTATAGTCTTTCCACTATAGTCTCTCCACTTTAGTCTTTCCACTATTCTCTCTCCACTTTAGTCTTTCCACTATAGTCTGTCCACTTTAGTCTATCCACTATTCTCTGTCCACTTTAGTCTTTCCACTATAGTCTCCACTTTATTCTGTCCACTAGAGTCTTTCCATTATAGTCTTTCCACTATAGTCTGTCCACTTTAGTCTTTCCACTATTCTCTGTCCACTTTAGTCTTTCCACTATAGTCTCCACTTTATTCTGTCCACTCCAGTCTTTCCAATATAGTCTTTCCACTATAGTCTCTCCACTTTAGTCTTTCCACTTTAGTCTTTCCACTTTAGTCTGTCCACTTTAGTCTTTCCACTATAGTCTGTCCACTTTATTCTTTCCGCTATTCTCTTTCCACTTTAGTCTTTCCACTTTAGTCTTTCCATTATAGTCTCCACTTTATTCTGTCCACTACATTCTTTCCACTATAGTCGTTCCACTATAGTCTGTCCACTTTAGTCTTTCCACTTTAGACTTTCCACTTTAGTCTGTCCACTTTAGTCTTTCCACTATAGTCTGTCCACTTTAGTCTTTCCACTTTAGTCTTTCCACTTTATTCTGTCCACTTCATTGTGTACACTTTAGTTTGTCCACTGAGTCTTTCCGCTTCAGTCTTTCCACTATAGTCTGTCCACTTTAGTCTTTCCACTTTAGTCTTTCCACTATAGTCTTTTCACTTCAGTCTGTCCACTTTAGTCTTTCCACTATAGTCTGTCCACTTTAGTCTTTCCACTATATTCTTTCCACTTTAGTCTGTCCGCTTAGGCTGTCCACTTCAGTCATTTCACTATAGTCTGCCCACTTTAGTCTTTCGACTATTCTCTGTCCACTTTAGTCTTTCCACTTTAGTCTTTCCATTATAGTCTCCACTTTATTCTGTCCACTACATTCTTTCCACTATTTCTTTCCACTATAGTCTGTCCACTTTAGTCTTTCCACTATTATCTGTCCACTTTAGTCTTTCCACTATAGTCTCCACTTTATTCTGTCCACTACATTCTTTCCACTATAGTCTTTCCACTATAGTCTGTCCACTTTAGTCTTTCCACTATTCTCTCTCCACTTTAGTCTTTCCACTATACTCTGTCCACTTTAGTCTATCCACTATTCTCTGTCCACTTTAGTCTTTCCACTATAGTCTCCACTTTATTCTGTCCACTAGAGTCTTTCCATTATAGTCTTTCCACTATAGTCTGTCCACTTTAGTCTTTCCACTATTCTCTGTCCACTTTAGTCTTTCCACTATAGTCTCCACTTAATTCTGTCCACTACAGTCTTTCCACTATAGTCTTTCCACTATAGTCTGTCCACTTTAGTCTTTCCACTTTAGTTTTTCCACTTTTGTCTGTCCACTTTAGTCTTTCCACTATAGTCTGTCCACTTTAGTCTTTCCACTTTAGTCTTTCCACTTTATTCTGTCCACTTCAGTGTGTACACTTTAGTCTGTCCAATGAGTCTTTCCACTTCAGTCTTTCGACTATAGTCTGTCCACTTTAGTCTTTCCACTTTAGTCTTTCCACTATAGTTTCCACTTTATTCTGTCCACTACATTCTTTCAACTTTAGTCTTTCCACTATCCTCTGTCCACTTTAGTCTTTCCACTATAGTCTCCACTTTATTCTGTCCACTACAGTCTTTCCACTATAGTCTTTCCACTATAGTCTGTCCACTTTAGTCTTTCCACGATTATCTGTCCACTTTAGTCTTTCCACTATAGTCTGTCCACCTTAGTCTTTCCACTATTCTCTGTCCACTTTTGTCTTTCCGCTACAGTCTCCACTTTATTATGTCCACTACAGTCTTTCCACTATAGTCTTTCCACTATAGTCTGTCCACTTTAGTCTTTCCACTATAGTCTCCACTTTATTCTGTCCACTACAGTCTTTCCACTATAGTCTTTCCACTATAGTCTGTCCACTTTAGTCTTTCCACTTTAGTTTTTCCACTTTAGTCTGTCCACTTTAGTCTTTCCACGACTGTCTGTCCACTTTAGTCTTTCCAATTTAGTCTGTTCACTTTAGTCTTTTCACTAATCTCTGTCCACTTTTTCTTTCCACTTTAGTCTTTCCACAATAGTCTCCACTTTATTCTGTCCACTACAGTCTTTCCACTATAGTCTTTCCACTATAGTCCGTCCACTTTAGTCTTTCCACTTTAGTCTTTCCAATTTAGTCTGTCCACTTTAGTCTTTCCACTATAGTCTTTCCACTATAGTTTGTCCACTTTAGTCTTTCCACTTTAGTCTGTCCACCTTAGTCTTTCCACTATTCTCTGTCCACTTTTGTCTTTCCACTACAGTCTCCACTTTATTATGTCCACTACAGTCTTTCCACTATAGTCTTTCCACTATAGTCTGTCCACTTTAGTCTTTCCACTATAGTCTCCACTTTATTCTGTCCACTACAGTCTTTCCACTATAGTCTTTCCACTATAGTCTGTCCACTTTAGTCTTTCCACTTTAGTTTTTCCACTTTAGTCTGTCCACTTTAGTCTTTCCACGACTGTCTGTCCACTTTAGTCTTTCCAATTTAGTCTGTTCACTTTAGTCTTTTCACTAATCTCTGTCCACTTTTTCTTTCCAATTTAGTCTTTCCACAATAGTCTCCACTTTATGCTGTCCACTACAGTCTTTCCACTATAGTCTTTCCACTATAGTCCGTCCACTTTAGTCTTTCACTTTAGTCTTTCCAATTTAGTCTGTCCACTTTAGTCTTTCCACTATAGTCTTTCCACTATAGTTTCCACTTTAGTCTTTCCACTTTAGTCTTTCCACTTTAGTCTTTCCACTTTAGTCTGTCAACTTTAGTCTTTCCACTTTAGTCTTTCCACTATAGTCTCCACTTTATTCTGTCCACTACAGTCTTTCCACTATAGTCTTTCCACTATAGTCTGTCCACTTTAGTCTTTCCACTTTAGTCTTTCCACTTTAGTCTGTCCACTTTAGTCTTTCCACTATAGTCTTTCCACTATAGTCTGTCCACTTTAGTCTTTCCACTTTAGTCTTTCCACTTTAGTCTGTCCACTTTAGTCTTTCCACTATAGTCTGTCCACTATAGTCTTTCCACTTTAGTCTTTCCGCTTTAGTCTGTCCACTAGGTCTTTCCACTTCAGTCTGTCCACTTTAGTCTTTCCACCTTAGTCATTTCCACTATCGTCTGTCCACTTTAGTCTTTCCACTTTAGTGTGTCCACTTTAGTCTTTCCACTATAGTTTGTCCAGTTTAGTCTTTCCACTGTAGTCTGTCCACTTTAGTCTTTCCACTTTAGTCTTTCCACTATAGTCTGTCCACTTTAGTCTTTCCACTATTCTCTGTCCACTTTAGTCTCTCCACTATAGTCTCCAGTTTATTCTGTCCACTACAGTCTTTCCAATATAGTCTTTCCACTATAGTCACTCCACTTTAGTCTTTCCACTTTAGTCTTTCCACTATAGTCTGTCCACTTTATTCTTTCCACTATTCTCTTTCCACTTTAGTCTTTCCACTTTAGTCTTTCCACTATAGTCTCCACTTTATTCTGTCCACTACATTCTTTCCACTAAGGTCGTTCCACTATAGGCTGTCCACTTTAGTCTTTCCACTTTAGTCTTTCCACTTTAGTCTGTCCACTTTAGTCTTTACACCATAGACTGTCCACTTTAGTCTTTCCACTATTCTCTGTCCACTTTAGTCTTTCCACTATAGTCTCCACTTCATTATGTCCACTACAGTATTTCCACTATAGTCTTTCCACTATAGTCTGTCCACTTTAGTCTTTCCACTATAGTCTCCACTTAATTCTGTCCACGACAGTCTTTCCATTATAGTCTGTCCACTTTAGTCTTTCCACTTTAGTTTTTCCACTTCAGTCTGTCTACTTTAGTCTTTCCACTATAGTCTGTCCACTTTAGTCTTTCCACTTTAGTCTTTCCACTTTATTCTGTCCACTTCAGTGTGTACACTTTAGTCCGTCCAATGAGTCTTTCCACTTCAGTCTTTCCACTATAGTCTTTCCACTATAGTCTTTTCACTTCAGTCTTTCCACTTTAGTCTTTCCACTTTAGTCTTTCCACTTTAGTGTGTCCACTTTAGTCTTTCCACTATAGTCTGTCCAGTTTAGTCTTTCCACTATAGTCTGTCCACTTTAGTCTTTCCACTTTAGTCTTTCCACTTTAGTCTTTCCACTATAGTCTGTCCACTTTAGTCTTTCCACTATTCTCTGTCCACTTTAGTCTCTCCACTATAGTCTCCAGTTTATTCTGTCCACTACAATCTTTCCAATATAGTCTTTCCACTATAGTCACTCCACTTTAGTCTTTCCACTTTAGTCTTTCCACTTTAGTCTGTCCACTTTAGTCTTTCCACTATAGTCTGTCCACTTTATTCTTTCCACTATTCTCTTTCCACTTTAGTCTTTCCACTTTAGTCTTTCCACTATAGTCTCCACTTTATTCTGTCCACTACATTCTTTCCACTATAGTCGTTCCACTATAGGCTGTCCACTTTAGTCTTTCCACTTTAGTCTTTCCACTTTAGTCTGTCCACTTTAGTCTTTACACTATAGTCTGTCCACTTTAGTCTTTCCACTATAGTCTGTCCACTTTAGTCTTTCCACTTTAGTCTTTCCACTTTATTCTGTCCACTTCATTGTGTACACTTTAGTTTGTCCACTGAGGCTTTCCACTTCAGTCTTTCCACTATAGTCTGTCCACTTTAGTCTTTCCACTTTAGTCTTTCCACTATAGTCTTTTCACTTCAGTCTGTCCACTTTAGTCTTTCCACTATAGTCTGTCCACTTTAGTCTTTCCACTATAGTCTTTCCACTATAGTCTGTCCACTTTAGTCTTTCCACTTTAGTCTGTCCACTTTAGTCTTTCCACTATAGTCTGTCCACTATAGTCTTTCCACTTTAGTCTTTCCACTTTAGTCTGTCCACTAGGTCTTTCCACTTCAGTCTGTCCACTTTAGTCTTTCCACTTTAGTCATTTCCACTATCGTCTGTCCACTTTAGTCTTTCCACTTTAGTCTTTCCACTTTAGTGTGTCCACTTTAGTCTTTCCACTATAGTCTGTCCAGTTTAGTCTTTCCACTATAGTCTGTCCACTTTAGTCTTTCCACTTTAGTCTTTCCACTTTAGTCTTTCCACTATAGTCTGTCCACTTTAGTCTTTCCACTATTCTCTGTCCACTTTAGTCTCTCCACTATAGTCTCCAGTTTATTCTGTCCACTACAGTCTTTCCAATATAGTCTTTCCACTATAGTCACTCCACTTTAGTCTTTCCACTTTAGTCTTTCCACTTTAGTCTGTCCACTTTAGTTTTTCCACTTTAGTCTGTCCACTTTATTCTTTCCACTATTCTCTTTCCACTTTAGTCTTTCCACTTTAGTCTTTCCACTATAGTTTCCACTTTATTCTGTCCACTACATTCTTTCCACTATAGTCGTTCCACTATAGGCTGTCCACTTTAGTCTTTCCACTTTAGTCTTTCCACTTTAGTCTGTCCACTTTAGTCTTTACACTATAGTCTGTCCACTTTAGTCTTTCCACTATAGTCTGTCCACTTTAGTCTTTCCACTTTAGTCTTTCCACTTTATTCTGTCCACTTCATTGTGTACACTTTAGTTTGTCCACTGAGTCTTTCCACTTCAGTCTTTCCACTATAGTCTGTCCACTTTAGTCTTTCCACTTTAGTCTTTCCACTATAGTCTTTTCACTTCAGTCTGTCCACTTTAGTCTTTCCACTATAGTCTGTCCACTTTAGTCTTTCCACTATAGTCTTTCCACTATTCTCTGTCCACTTTAGTCTTTCCACTTTAGTCTTTCCATTATAGTCTCCACTTTATTCTGTCCACTACAGTCTTTCCACTATGTCTTTCAACTATAGTCTGTCCACTTTAGTCTTTCCACTATTCTCTGTCCACTTTAGTCTTTCCACTATAGTCTCCACTTTTTTCTGTCCACTACATTCTTTCCACTATAGTCTTTCCACTATAGTCTGTCCACTTTAGTCTTTCCACTATTCTCTGTCCACTTTAGTCTTTCCACTATAGTCTGTCCACTTTAGTCTTTCCACTATTCTCTGTCCTCTTTAGTCTTTTCACTATAGTCTTTCCACTTTAGTCTTTCCATTATAGTCTCCACTTTATTCTGTCCACTACAGTCTTTCCACTATGTCTTTCAACTATAGTCTGTCCACTTTAGTCTTTCCACTATTCTCTGTCCACTTAATCTTTCCACTATAGTCTCCACTTTATTCTGTCCACTATAGTCTTTCCACTATAGTCTGTCCACTTTAGTCTTTCCACTATTCTCTGTCCACTTTAGTCTTTCCACTATAGTCTCCACTTCATTATGTCCACTACAGTATTTCCACTATAGTCTTTCCACTATAGTCTGTCCACTTTAGTCTTTCCACTATAGTCTCCACTTAATTCTGTCTACTACAGTCTTTCCACTATAGTCTTTCCATTATAGTCTGTCCACTTTAGTCTTTCCACTTTAGTTTTTCCACTTCAGTCTGTCCACTTTAGTCTTTCCACTATAGTCTGTCCACTTTAGTCTTTCCACTTTAGTCTTTCCACTTTATTCTGTCCACTTCAGTGTGTACACTTTAGTCTGTCCAATGAGTCTTTCCACTTCAGTCTTTCCACTATAGTCTTTCCACTATAGTCTTTTCACTTTAGTCTGTCCACTTTAGTTTTTCCACTTTAGTCTGTCCACTTTATTCTTTCCACTATTCTCTTTCCACTTTAGTCTTTCCACTTTAGTCTTTCCACTATAGTCTCCACTTTATTCTGTCCACTACATTCTTTCCACTATAGTCGTTCCACTATAGGCTGTCCACTTTAGTCTTTCCACTTTAGTCTTTCCACTTTAGTCTGTCCACTTTAGTCTTTCCATTATAGTCTCCACTTTATTCTGTCCACTACAGTTTTTCCACTATGTCTTTCAACTATAGTCTTTTCACTTTAGTCTGTCCACTTTAGTTTTTCCACTTTAGTCTGTCCACTTTATTCTTTCCACTATTCTCTTTCCACTTTAGTCTTTCCACTTTAGTCTTTCCACTATAGTCTCCACTTTATTCTGTCCACTACATTCTTTCCACTATAGTCGTTCCACTATAGGCTGTCCACTTTAGTCTTTCCACTTTAGTCTTTCCACTATAGTCTCCACTTTATTCTGTCCACTACATTCTTTCCACTATAGTCGTTCCACTATAGGCTGTCCACTTTAGTCTTTCCACTTTAGTCTTTCCACTTTAGTCTGTCCACTTTAGTTTTTCCACTTTAGTCTGTCCACTTTATTCTTTCCACTATTCTCTTTCCACTTTAGTCTTTCCACTTTAGTCTTTCCACTATAGTCTCCACTTTATTCTGTCCACTACATTCTTTCCACTATAGTCGTTCCACTATAGGCTGTCCACTTTAGTCTTTCCACTTTAGTCTTTCCACTATAGTCTCCACTTTATTCTGTCCACTACATTCTTTCCACTATAGTCGTTCCACTATAGGCTGTCCAATTTAGTCTTTCCACTTTAGTCTTTCCACTTTAGTCTGTCCACTTTAGTTTTTCCACTTTAGTCTGTCCACTTTATTCTTTCCACTATTCTCTTTCCACTTTAGTCTTTCCACTTTAGTCTTTCCACTATAGTCTCCACTTTATTCTGTCCACTACATTCTTTCCACTATAGTTGTTCCACTATAGGCTGTCCACTTTAGTCTTTCCACTTTAGTCTTTCCACTTTAGTCTGTCCACTTTAGTCTTTCCATTATAGTCTCCACTTTATTCTGTCCACTACAGTCTTTCCACTATGTCTTTCAACTATAGTCTGTCCACTTTAGTCTTTCCACTATTCTCTGTCCACTTTAGTCTTTCCACTTTAGTCCTTCCTTTTTAGTCTTTCCACTATAGTCTGTCCACTTTAGTCTTTCCACTATAGTCTCCACTTTATTCTGTCCACTACAGTCTTTCCAATATAGTCTTTCCACTATAGTCTCTCCACTTTAGTCTTTCCACTTTAGTCTTTCCACTTTAGTCTGTCCACTTTAGTCTTTCCACTATAGATTGTCCACTTTATTCTTTCCGCTATTCTCTTTCCACTTTAGTCTTTCCACTTTAGTCTTTCCACTATAGTCTCCACTTTATTCTGTCCACTACATTCTTTCCACTATAGTCGTTCCACTATAGTCTGTCCACTTTAGTCTTTCCACTTTAGACTTTCCACTTTAGTCTGTCCACTTTAGTCTTTCCACTATAGTCTGTCCCCTTTAGTCTTTCCACTTTAGTCTTTCCACTTTATTCTGTCCACTTCATTGTGTACACTTTAGTTTGTCCACTGAGTCTTTCCGCTTCAGTCTTTCCACTATAGTCTGTCCACTTTAGTCTTTCCACTTTAGTCTTTCCACTATAGTCTTTTCACTTCAGTGTGTCCACTTTAGTCTTTCCACTATAGTCTGTCCACTTTAGTCTTTCCACTATATTCTTTCCACTTTAGTCTGTCCACTTAGGCTGTCCACTTCAGTCATTTCACTATAGTCTGTCCACTTTAGTCTTTCGACTATTCTCTGTCCACTTTAGTCTTTCCACTTTAGTCTTTCCATTATAGTCTCCAATTTATTCTGTCCACTACAGTCTTTCCACTATTTCTTTCCACTATAGTCTGTCCACTTTAGTCTTTCCACTATTCTCTGTCCACTTTAGTCTTTCCACTATAGTCTCCACTTTATTCTGTCCACTACATTCTTTCCACTATAGTCTTTCCACTATAGTCTGTCCACTTTAGTCTTTCCACTATTCTCTCTCCACTTTAGTCTTTCCACTATAGTCTGTCCACTTTAGTCTATCCACTATTCTCTGTCCACTTTAGTCTTTCCACTATAGTCTCCACTTTATTCTGTCCACTAGAGTCTTTCCATTATAGTCTTTCCATTATAGTCTGTCCACTTTAGTCTTTCCACTATTCTCTGTCCACTTTAGTCTTTCCACTATAGTCTCCACTTAATTCTGTCCACTACAGTCTTTCCACTATAGTCTTTCCACTAGAGTCTGTCCACTTTAGTCTTTCCACTTTAGTTTTTCCACTTTTGTCTGTCCACTTTAGTCTTTCCACTATAGTCTGTCCACTTTAGTCTTTCCATTTTAGTCTTTCCACTTTATTCTGTCCACTTCAGTGTGTACACTTTAGTCTGTCCAATGAGTCTTTCCACTTCAGTCTTTCCACTTTAGTCTGTCCACTTTAGTCTTTCCACTTTAGTCTTTCCACTATAGTCTCCACTTTATTCTGTCCACTACATTCTTTCAACTTTAGTCTTTCCACTATCCTCTTTCCACTTTAGTCTTTCCACTATAGTCTCCACTTTATTCTGTCCACTACAGTCTTTCCACTATAGTCTTTCCACTATAGTCTGTCCACTTTAGTCTTTCCACGATTATCTGTCCACTTTAGACTTTCCACTATAGTCTGTCCACTTTAGTCTTTCCACTATTCTCTGTCCACTTTTGTCTTTCCACTATAGTCTCCACTTTATTATGTCCACTACCATCTTTCCACTATAGTCTTTCCACTATAGTCTGTCCACTTTAGTCTTTCCACTATAGTCTCCACTTTATTCTGTCCACTACAGTCTTTCCACTATAGTCTTTCCACTATAGTCTGTCCATTTAGTCTTTCCACTTTAGTTTTTCCACTTTAGTCTTTCCACTTTAGTCTTTCCACGACTGTCTGTCCACTTTAGTCTTTCCACTTTAGTCTGTTCACTTTAGTCTTTTCACTAATCTCTGTCCACTTTAGTCTTTCCACTTTAGTCTTTCCACAATAGTCTCCACTTTATTCTGTCCACTACAGTCTTTCCACTATAGTCTTTCCACTATAGTCCGTCCACTTTAGTCTTTCCACTTTAGTCTTTCCAATTTAGTCTGTCCACTTTAGTCTTTCCACTATAGTCTTTCCACTATAGTTTGTCCACTTTAGTCTTTCCACTTTAGTCTTTCCACTTTAGTCTTTCCACTTTAGTCTGTCAACTTTAGTCTTTCCACTTTAGTCTTTCCACTATAGTCTCCACTTTATTCTGTCCACTACAGTCTTTCCACTATAGTCTTTCCACTATAGTCTGTCCACTTTAGTCTTTCCACTTTAGTCTTTCCATTTCAGTCTGTCCACTTTAGTCTTTCCACTATAGTCTTTCCACTATAGTCTGTCCACTTTAGTCTTTCCACTTTAGTCTTTCCACTTTAGTCTGTCCACTTTAGTCTTTCCACTATAGTCTGTCCACTATAGTCTTTCCACTTTAGTCTTTCCGATTTAGTCTGTCCACTAGGTCTTTCCACTTCAGTCTGTCCACTTTAGTCTTTCCACTTTAGTCATTTCCACTATCGTCTGTCCACTTTAGTCTTTCCACTTTAGTGTGTCCACTTTAGTCTTTCCGCTATAGTTTGTCCAGTTTAGTCTTTCCACTATAGTCTGTCCACTTTAGTCTTTCCACTTTAGTCTTTCCACTATAGTCTGTCCACTTTAGTCTTTCCACTATTCTCTGTCCACTTTAGTCTCTCCACTATAGTCTCCAGTTTATTCTGTCCACTACAGTCTTTCCAATATAGTCTTTCCACTATAGTCACTCCACTTTAGTCTTTCCACTTTAGTCTTTCCACTTTAGTCTGTCCACTTTAGTCTTTCCACTATAGTCTGTCCACTTTATTCTTTCCACTATTCTCTTTCCACTTTAGTCCCTCCACTTTAGTCTTTCCACTATAGTCTCCACTTTATTCTGTCCACTACATTCTTTCCACTAAGGTCGTTCCACTATAGGCTGTCCACTTTAGTCTTTCCACTTTAGTCTTTCCACTTTAGTCTGTCCACTTTAGTCTTTACACCATAGACTGTCCACTTTAGTCTTTCCGCTATTCTCTGTCCACTTTAGTCTTTCCACTACAGTCTCCACTTCATTATGTCCACTACAGTATTTCCACTATAGTCTTTCCACTATAGTCTGTCCTCTTTAGTCTTTCCACTATAGTCTCCACTTAATTCTGTCCACTACAGTCTTTCCACTATAGTCTTTCCATTATAGTCTGTCCACTTTAGTCTTTCCACTTTAGTTTTTCCACTTCAGTCTGTCCACTTTAGTCTTTCCACTATAGTCTGTCCACTTTAGTCTTTCCACTTTAGTCTTTCCACTTTATTCTGTCCACTTCAGTGTGTACACTTTAGTCTGTCCAATGAGTCTTTCCACTTCAGTCTTTCCACTATAGTCTTTCCACTATAGTCTTTTCACTTCAGTCTTTCCACTTTAGTCTTTCCACTTTAGTCTTTCCACTTTAGTGTGTCCACTTTAGTTTTTCCACTATAGTCTTTCCAGTTTAGTCTTTCCACTATAGTCTGTCAACTTTAGTCTTTCCACTTTAGTCTTTCCACTTTAGTCTTTCCACTATAGTCTGTCCACTTTAGTCTTTCCACTATTCTCTGTCCACTTTAGTCTCTCCACTATAGTCTCCAGTTTATTCTGTCCACTACAGTCTTTCCAATATAGTCTTTCCACTATAGTCACTCCACTTTAGTCTTTCCACTTTAGTCTTTCCACTTTAGTCTGTCCACTTTAGTCTTTCCACTATAGTCTGTCCACTTTATTCTTTCCACTATTCTCTTTCCACTTTAGTCTTTCCACTTTAGTCTTTCCACTATAGTCTCCACTTTATTCTGTCCACTACATTCTTTCCACTATAGTCGTTCCACTATAGTCTGTCCACTTTAGTCTTTCCACTTTAGTCTTTCCACTTTATTCTGTCCACTTCATTGTGTACACTTTAGTTTGTCCACTGAGTCTTTCCACTTCAGTCTTTCCACTATAGTCTGTCCACTTTAGTCTTTCCACTTTAGTCTTTCCACTATAGTCTTTTCACTTCAGTCTGTCCACTTTAGTCTTTCCACTATAGTCTGTCCACTTTAGTCTTTCCACTATAGTCTTTCCACTATAGTCTGTCCACTTTAGTCTTTCCACTTTAGTCTGTCCACTTTAGTCTTTCCACTATCGTCTGTCCACTATAGTCTTTCCACTTTAGTCTTTCCACTTTAGTGTGTCCACTTTAGTCTTTCCACTATAGTCTGTCCAGTTTAGTCTTTCCACTATAGTCTGTCCACTTTAGTCTTTCCACTATTCTCTGTCCTCTTTAGTCTTTCCACTATAGTCTGTCCAGTTTAGTCTATCCACTATTCTCTGTCCACTTAATCTTTCCACTATAGTCTCCACTTTATTCTGTCCACTATAGTCTTTCCATTATAGTCTTTCCACTTTATTCTGTCCACTTCAGTGTGTACACTTTAGTCTGTCCAATGAGTCTTTCCACTTCAGTCTTTCCACTATAGTCTTTCCACTATAGTCTTTTCACTTCAGTCTTTCCACTTTAGTCTTTCCACTTTAGTCTTTCCACTTTAGTGTGTCCACTTTAGTTTTTCCACTATAGTCTTTCCAGTTTAGTCTTTCCACTATAGTCTGTCAACTTTAGTCTTTCCACTTTAGTCTTTCCACTTTAGTCTTTCCACTATAGTCTGTCCACTTTAGTCTTTCCACTATTCTCTGTCCACTTTAGTCTCTCCACTATAGTCTCCAGTTTATTCTGTCCACTACAGTCTTTCCAATATAGTCTTTCCACTATAGTCACTCCACTTTAGTCTTTCCACTTTAGTCTTTCCACTTTAGTCTGTCCACTTTAGTCTTTCCACTATAGTCTGTCCACTTTATTCTTTCCACTATTCTCTTTCCACTTTAGTCTTTCCACTTTAGTCTTTCCACTATAGTCTCCACTTTATTCTGTCCACTACATTCTTTCCACTATAGTCGTTCCACTATAGTCTGTCCACTTTAGTCTTTCCACTTTAGTCTTTCCACTTTATTCTGTCCACTTCATTGTGTACACTTTAGTTTGTCCACTGAGTCTTTCCACTTCAGTCTTTCCACTATAGTCTGTCCACTTTAGTCTTTCCACTTTAGTCTTTCCACTATAGTCTTTTCACTTCAGTCTGTCCACTTTAGTCTTTCCACTATAGTCTGTCCACTTTAGTCTTTCCACTATAGTCTTTCCACTATAGTCTGTCCACTTTAGTCTTTCCACTTTAGTCTGTCCACTTTAGTCTTTCCACTATAGTCTGTCCACTATAGTCTTTCCACTTTAGTCTTTCCGCTTTAGTCTGTCCACTAGGTCTTTCCACTTCAGTCTGTCCACTTTAGTCTTTCCACTTTAGTCATTTCCACTATCGTCTGTCCACTTTAGTCTTTCCACTATTCTCTGTCCACTTTAGTCTCTCCACTATAGTCTCCAGTTTATTCTGTCCACTACAGTCTTTCCAATATAGTCTTTCCACTATAGTCACTCCACTTTAGTCTTTCCACTTTAGTCTTTCCACTTTAGTCTGTCCACTTTAGTCTTTCCACTATAGTCTGTCCACTTTATTCTTTCCACTATTCTCTTTCCACTTTAGTCTTTCCACTTTAGTCTTTCCACTATAGTCTCCACTTTATTCTGTCCACTACATTCTTTCCACTATAGTCGTTCCACTATAGTCTGTCCACTTTAGTCTTTCCACTTTAGTCTTTCCACTTTATTCTGTCCACTTCATTGTGTACACTTTAGTTTGTCCACTGAGTCTTTCCACTTCAGTCTTTCCACTATAGTCTGTCCACTTTAGTCTTTCCACTTTAGTCTTTCCACTATAGTCTTTTCACTTCAGTCTGTCCACTTTAGTCTTTCCACTTTAGTCTTTCCACTATAGTCTGTCCACTTTAGTCTTTCCACTATTCTCTGTCCACTTTAGTCTCTCCACTATAGTCTCCAGTTTATTCTGTCCACTACAGTCTTTCCAATATAGTCTTTCCACTATAGTCACTCCACTTTAGTCTTTCCACTTTAGTCTTTCCACTTTAGTCTGTCCACTTTAGTCTTTCCACTATAGTCTGTCCACTTTATTCTTTCCACTATTCTCTTTCCACTTTAGTCCCTCCACTTTAGTCTTTCCACTATAGTCTCCACTTTATTCTGTCCACTACATTCTTTCCACTAAGGTCGTTCCACTATAGGCTGTCCACTTTAGTCTTTCCACTTTAGTCTTTCCACTTTAGTCTGTCCACTTTAGTCTTTACACCATAGACTGTCCACTTTAGTCTTTCCGCTATTCTCTGTCCACTTTAGTCTTTCCACTACAGTCTCCACTTCATTATGTCCACTACAGTATTTCCACTATAGTCTTTCCACTATAGTCTGTCCTCTTTAGTCTTTCCACTATAGTCTCCACTTAATTCTGTCCACTACAGTCTTTCCACTATAGTCTTTCCATTATAGTCTGTCCACTTTAGTCTTTCCACTTTAGTTTTTCCACTTCAGTCTGTCCACTTTAGTCTTTCCACTATAGTCTGTCCACTTTAGTCTTTCCACTTTAGTCTTTCCACTTTATTCTGTCCACTTCAGTGTGTACACTTTAGTCTGTCCAATGAGTCTTTCCACTTCAGTCTTTCCACTATAGTCTTTCCACTATAGTCTTTTCACTTCAGTCTTTCCACTTTAGTCTTTCCACTTTAGTCTTTCCACTTTAGTGTGTCCACTTTAGTTTTTCCACTATAGTCTTTCCAGTTTAGTCTTTCCACTATAGTCTGTCAACTTTAGTCTTTCCACTTTAGTCTTTCCACTTTAGTCTTTCCACTATAGTCTGTCCACTTTAGTCTTTCCACTATTCTCTGTCCACTTTAGTCTCTCCACTATAGTCTCCAGTTTATTCTGTCCACTACAGTCTTTCCAATATAGTCTTTCCACTATAGTCACTCCACTTTAGTCTTTCCACTTTAGTCTTTCCACTTTAGTCTGTCCACTTTAGTCTTTCCACTATAGTCTGTCCACTTTATTCTTTCCACTATTCTCTTTCCACTTTAGTCTTTCCACTTTAGTCTTTCCACTATAGTCTCCACTTTATTCTGTCCACTACATTCTTTCCACTATAGTCGTTCCACTATAGTCTGTCCACTTTAGTCTTTCCACTTTAGTCTTTCCACTTTATTCTGTCCACTTCATTGTGTACACTTTAGTTTGTCCACTGAGTCTTTCCACTTCAGTCTTTCCACTATAGTCTGTCCACTTTAGTCTTTCCACTTTAGTCTTTCCACTATAGTCTTTTCACTTCAGTCTGTCCACTTTAGTCTTTCCACTATAGTCTGTCCACTTTAGTCTTTCCACTATAGTCTTTCCACTATAGTCTGTCCACTTTAGTCTTTCCACTTTAGTCTGTCCACTTTAGTCTTTCCACTATCGTCTGTCCACTATAGTCTTTCCACTTTAGTCTTTCCACTTTAGTGTGTCCACTTTAGTCTTTCCACTATAGTCTGTCCAGTTTAGTCTTTCCACTATAGTCTGTCCACTTTAGTCTTTCCACTATTCTCTGTCCTCTTTAGTCTTTCCACTATAGTCTGTCCAGTTTAGTCTATCCACTATTCTCTGTCCACTTAATCTTTCCACTATAGTCTCCACTTTATTCTGTCCACTATAGTCTTTCCATTATAGTCTTTCCACTTTATTCTGTCCACTTCAGTGTGTACACTTTAGTCTGTCCAATGAGTCTTTCCACTTCAGTCTTTCCACTATAGTCTTTCCACTATAGTCTTTTCACTTCAGTCTTTCCACTTTAGTCTTTCCACTTTAGTCTTTCCACTTTAGTGTGTCCACTTTAGTTTTTCCACTATAGTCTTTCCAGTTTAGTCTTTCCACTATAGTCTGTCAACTTTAGTCTTTCCACTTTAGTCTTTCCACTTTAGTCTTTCCACTATAGTCTGTCCACTTTAGTCTTTCCACTATTCTCTGTCCACTTTAGTCTCTCCACTATAGTCTCCAGTTTATTCTGTCCACTACAGTCTTTCCAATATAGTCTTTCCACTATAGTCACTCCACTTTAGTCTTTCCACTTTAGTCTTTCCACTTTAGTCTGTCCACTTTAGTCTTTCCACTATAGTCTGTCCACTTTATTCTTTCCACTATTCTCTTTCCACTTTAGTCTTTCCACTTTAGTCTTTCCACTATAGTCTCCACTTTATTCTGTCCACTACATTCTTTCCACTATAGTCGTTCCACTATAGTCTGTCCACTTTAGTCTTTCCACTTTAGTCTTTCCACTTTATTCTGTCCACTTCATTGTGTACACTTTAGTTTGTCCACTGAGTCTTTCCACTTCAGTCTTTCCACTATAGTCTGTCCACTTTAGTCTTTCCACTTTAGTCTTTCCACTATAGTCTTTTCACTTCAGTCTGTCCACTTTAGTCTTTCCACTATAGTCTGTCCACTTTAGTCTTTCCACTATAGTCTTTCCACTATAGTCTGTCCACTTTAGTCTTTCCACTTTAGTCTGTCCACTTTAGTCTTTCCACTATAGTCTGTCCACTATAGTCTTTCCACTTTAGTCTTTCCGCTTTAGTCTGTCCACTAGGTCTTTCCACTTCAGTCTGTCCACTTTAGTCTTTCCACTTTAGTCATTTCCACTATCGTCTGTCCACTTTAGTCTTTCCACTTTAGTCTTTCCACTTTAGTGTGTCCACTTTAGTCTTTCCACTATAGTCTGTCCAGTTTAGTCTTTCCACTATAGTCTGTCCACTTTAGTCTTTCCACTATTCTCTGTCCTCTTTAGTCTTTCCACTATAGTCTGTCCAGTTTAGTCTATCCACTATTCTCTGTCCACTTAATCTTTCCACTATAGTCTCCACTTTATTCTGTCCACTATAGTCTTTCCATTATAGTCTTTCCACTATAGTCTGTCCACTTTAGTCTTTCCACTATTCTCTGTCCACTTTAGTCTTTCCACTATAGTCTCCACTTCATTATGTCCACTACAGTATTTCCACTATAGTCTTTCCACTATAGTCTGTCCACTTTAGTCTTTCCACTAGTCTTTTCACTTCAGTCTTTCCGCTTTAGTCTTTCCACTTTAGTCTTTCCACTTTAGTGTGTCCACTTTAGTCTTTCCACTATAGTCTGTCCAGTTTAGTCTTTCCACTATAGTCTGTCCACTTTAGTCTTTCCACTTTAGTCTTTCCACTTTAGTCTTTCCACTATAGTCTGTCCACTTTAGTCTTTCAACTATTCTCTGTCCACTTTAGTCTCTCCACTATAGTCTCCAGTTTATTCTGTCCACTACAGTCTTTCCAATATAATCTTTCCACTATAGTCACTCCACTTTAGTCTTTCCACTTTAGTCTTTCCACTTTAGTCTGTCGACTTTAGTTTTTCCACTTTAGTCTGTCCACTTTATTCTTTCCACTATTCTCTTTCCACTTTAGTCTTTCCACTATAGTCTCCACTTTATTCTGTCCACTACATTCTTTCCACTATAGTCGTTCCACTATAGGCTGTCCACTTTAGTCTTTCCACTTTAGTCTTTCCACTTTAGTCTGTCCACTTTAGTCTTTACACTATAGTCTGTCAACTTTAGTCTTTCCACTATAGTCTGTCCGCTTTAGTCTTTCCACTTTAGTCTTTCCACTTTAGTCTGTCAACTTTAGTCTTTCCACTTTAGTCTTTCCACTATAGTCTCCACTTTATTCTGTCCACTACAGTCTTTCCACTATAGTCTTTCCACTATAGTCTGTCCACTTTAGTCTTTCCACTTTAGTCTTTCCGCTTTAGTCTGTCCACTTTAGTCTTTCCACTATAGTCTTTCCACTATAGTCTGTCCACTTTAGTCTTTCCACTTTAGTCTTTCCACTTTAGTCTGTCCACTTTAGTCTTTCCACTATAGTCTGTCCACTATAGTCTTTCCACTTTAGTCTTTCCGATTTAGTCTGTCCACTAGGTCTTTCCACTTCAGTCTGTCCACTTTAGTCTTTCCACTTTAGTCATTTCCACTATCGTCTGTCCACTTTAGTCTTTCCACTTTAGTGTGTCCACTTTAGTCTTTCCGCTATAGTTTGTCCAGTTTAGTCTTTCCACTATAGTCTGTCCACTTTAGTCTTTCCACTTTAGTCTTTCCACTATAGTCTGTCCACTTTAGTCTTTCCACTATTCTCTGTCCACTTTAGTCTCTCCACTATAGTCTCCAGTTTATTCTGTCCACTACAGTCTTTCCAATATAGTCTTTCCACTATAGTCACTCCACTTTAGTCTTTCCACTTTAGTCTTTCCACTTTAGTCTGTCCACTTTAGTCTTTCCACTATAGTCTGTCCACTTTATTCTTTCCACTATTCTCTTTCCACTTTAGTCCCTCCACTTTAGTCTTTCCACTATAGTCTCCACTTTATTCTGTCCACTACATTCTTTCCACTAAGGTCGTTCCACTATAGGCTGTCCACTTTAGTCTTTCCACTTTAGTCTTTCCACTTTAGTCTGTCCACTTTAGTCTTTACACCATAGACTGTCCACTTTAGTGTTTCCGCTATTCTCTGTCCACTTTAGTCTTTCCACTACTGTCTCCACTTCATTATGTCCACTACAGTATTTCCACTATAGTCTTTCCACTATAGTCTGTCCACTTTAGTCTTTCCACTATAGTCTCCACTTAATTCTGTCCACTACAGTCTTTCCACTATAGTCTTTCCATTATAGTCTGTCCACTTTAGTCTTTCCACTTTAGTTTTTCCACTTCAGTCTGTCCACTTTAGTCTTTCCACTATAGTCTGTCCACTTTAGTCTTTCCACTTTAGTCTTTCCACTTTATTCTGTCCACTTCAGTGTGTACACTTTAGTCTGTCCAATGAGTCTTTCCACTTCAGTCTTTCCACTATAGTCTTTCCACTATAGTCTTTTCACTTCAGTCTTTCCACTTTAGTCTTTCCACTTTAGTCTTTCCACTTTAGTGTGTCCACTTTAGTTTTTCCACTATAGTCTTTCCAGTTTAGTCTTTCCACTATAGTCTGTCAACTTTAGTCTTTCCACTTTAGTCTTTCCACTTTAGTCTTTCCACTATAGTCTGTCCACTTTAGTCTTTCCACTATTCTCTGTCCACTTTAGTCTCTCCACTATAGTCTCCAGTTTATTCTGTCCACTACAGTCTTTCCAATATAGTCTTTCCACTATAGTCACTCCACTTTAGTCTTTCCACTTTAGTCTTTCCACTTTAGTCTGTCCACTTTAGTCTTTCCACTATAGTCTGTCCACTTTATTCTTTCCACTATTCTCTTTCCACTTTAGTCTTTCCACTTTAGTCTTTCCACTATAGTCTCCACTTTATTCTGTCCACTACATTCTTTCCACTATAGTCGTTCCACTATAGTCTGTCCACTTTAGTCTTTCCACTTTAGTCTTTCCACTTTATTCTGTCCACTTCATTGTGTACACTTTAGTTTGTCCACTGAGTCTTTCCACTTCAGTCTTTCCACTATAGTCTGTCCACTTTAGTCTTTCCACTTTAGTCTTTCCACTATAGTCTTTTCACTTCAGTCTGTCCACTTTAGTCTTTCCACTATAGTCTGTCCACTTTAGTCTTTCCACTATAGTCTTTCCACTATTCTCTGTCCACTTTAGTCTTTCCATTATAGTCTCCACTTTATTCTGTCCACTACAGTCTTTCCACTATGTCTTTCAACTATAGTCTGTCCACTTTAGTCTTTCCACTATTCTCTGTCCACTTTAGTCTTTCCACTATAGTCTCCACTTTTTTCTGTCCACTACATTCTTTCCACTATAGTCTTTCCACTATAGTCTGTCCACTTTAGTCTTTTCACTATTCTCTGTCCACTTTAGTCTTTCCACTATAGTCTGTCCACTTTTGTCTTTCCACTATTCTCTGTTCTCTTTAGTCTTTCCACTATAGCCTGTCCACTTTAGTCTATCCACTATTCTCTGTCCACTTAATCTTTCCACTATAGTCTCCACTTTATTCTGTCCACTATAGTCTTTCCATTATAGTCTTTCCACTATAGTCTGTCCACTTTAGTCTTTCCACTATAGTCTCCACTTAACTCTGTCCACTACAGTCTTTCCACTATAGTCTTTCCATTATAGTCTGTCCATTTTAGTCTTTCCACTTTAGTTTTTCCACTTCAGTCTGTCCACTTTAGTCTTTCCACTATAGTCTGTCCACTTTAGTCTTTCCACTTTAGTCTTTCCACTTTATTCTGTCCACTTCAGTGTGTACACTTTAGTCTGTCCAATGAGTCTTTCCACTTCAGTCTTTCCACTATAGTCTTTCCACTATAGTCTTTTCACTTTAGTCTGTCCACTTTAGTTTTTCCACTTTAGTCTGTCCACTTTATTCTTTCCACTATTCTCTTTCCACTTTAGTCTTTCCACTTTAGTCTTTCCACTATAGTCTCCACTTTATTCTGTCCACTACATTCTTTCCACTATAGTCGTTCCACTATAGGCTGTCCACTTTAGTCTTTCCACTTTGGTCTTTCCACTTTAGTCTGTCCACTTTAGTCTTTCCATTATAGTCTCCACTTTATTCTGTCCACTACAGTCTTTCCACTATGTCTTTCAACTATAGTCTTTTCACTTTAGTCTGTCCACTTTAGTTTTTCCACTTTAGTCTGTGCACTTTATTCTTTCCACTATTCTCTTTCCACTTTAGTCTTTCCACTTTAGTCTTTCCACTATAGTCTCCACTTTATTCTGTCCACTACATTCTTTCCACTATAGTCGTTCCACTAAAGGCTGTCCACTTTAGTCTTTCCACTTTAGTCTTTCCACTATAGTCTCCACTTTATTCTGTCCACTACATTCTTTCCACTATAGTCGTTCCACTATAGGCAGTCCACTTTAGTCTTTCCACTTTAGTCTTTCCACTTTAGTCTGTCCACTTTAGTTTTTCCACTTTAGTCTGTCCACTTTATTCTTTCCACTATTCCCTTTCCACTTTAGTCTTTCCACTTTAGTCTGTCCACTTTAGTTTTTCCACTTTAGTCTGTCCACTTTATTCTTTCCACTATTCCCTTTCCACTTTAGTCTTTCCACTTTAGTCTTTCCACTATAGTCTCAACTTTATTCTGTCCACTACATTCTTTCCACTATAGTCGTTCCACTATAGTCTGTCCACTTTAGTCTTTCCACTTTAGTCTTTCCACTTTAGTCTGTCCACTTTAGTCTTTCCATTATAGTCTCCACTTTATTCTGTCCACTACAGTCTTTCCACTATGTCTTTCAACTATAGTCTGTCCACTTTAGTCTTTCCACTATTCTCTGTCCACTTTAGTCTTTCCACTTTAGTCCTTCCTTTTTAGTCTTTCCACTATAGTCTGTCCACTTTACTCTTTCCACTATAGTCTCCACTTTATTCTGTCAACTACAGTCTTTCCAATATAGTCTTTCCACTATAGTCTCTCCACTTTAGTCTTTCCACTTTAGTCTTTCCACTTTAGTCTGTCCACTTTAGTCTTTCCACTATAGTCTGTCCACTTTATTCTTTCCGCTATTCTCTTTCCACTTTAGTCTTTCCACTTTAGTCTTTCCACTATAGTCTCCACTTTATTCTGTCCACTACATTCTTTCAACTATAGTCGTTCCACTATAGTCTGTCCACTTTAGTCTTTCCACTTTAGACTTTCCACTTTAGTCTGTCCACTTTAGTCTTTCCACTATAGTCTGTCCACTTTAGTCTTTCCACTTTAGTCTTTCCACTTTATTCTGTCCACTTCATTGTGTACACTTTAGTTTGTCCACTGAGTCTTTCCGCTTCAGTCTTTCCACTATAGTCTGTCCACTTTAGTCTTTCCACTTTAGTCTTTCCACTATAGTCTTTTCACTTCAGTCTGTCCACTTTAGTCTTTCCACTATAGTCTGTCCACTTTAGTCTTTCCACTATATTCTTTCCACTTTAGTCTGTCCACTTAGGCTGTCCACTTCAGTCATTTCACTATAGTCTGTCCACTTTAGTCTTTCGACTATTCTCTGTCCACTTTAGTCTTTCCACTTTAGTCTTTCCATTATAGTCTCCACTTTATTCTGTCCACTACAGTCTTTCCACTATTTCTTTCCACTATAGTCTGTCCACTTTAGTCTTTCCACTATTCTCTGTCCACTTTAGTCTTTCCACTATAGTCTCCACTTTATTTCGTCCACTACATTCTTTCCACTATAGTCTTTCCACTATAGTCTGTCCACTTTAGTCTTTCCACTATTCTCTCTCCACTTTAGTCTTTCCACTATAGTCTGTCCACTTTAGTCTATCCACTATTCTCTGTCCACTTTAGTCTTTCCACTATAGTCTCCACTTTATTCTGTCCACTAGAGTCTTTCCATTATAGTCTTTCCACTATAGTCTGTCCACTTTAGTCTTTCCACTATTCTCTGTCCACTTTAGTCTTTCCACTATAGTCTCCACTTAATTCTGTCCACTACAGTCTTTTCACTATAGTCTTTCCACTATAGTCTGTCCCCTTTAGTCTTTCCACTTTAGTTTTTCCACTTTTGTCTGTCCACTTTAGTCTTTCCACTATAGTCTGTCCACTTTAGTCTTTCCACTTTAGTCTTTCCACTTTATTCTGTCCACTTCAGTGTGTACACTTTAGTCTGTCCAATGAGTCTTTCCACTTCAGTCTTTCCACTACAGTCTGTCCACTTTAGTCTTTCCACTTTAGTCGTTCCACTATAGTCTCCACTTTATTCTGTCCACTACATTCTTTCAACTTTAGTCTTTCCACTATCCTCTGTCCACTTTAGTCTTTCCACTATAGTCTCCACTTTATTCTGTCCACTACAGTCTTTCCACTATAGTCTTTCCACTATAGTCTGTCCACTTTAGTCTATCCACTATTCTCTGTCCACTTTAGTCTTTCCACTATAGTCTCCACTTTATTCTGTCCACTAGAGTCTTTCCATTATAGTCTTTCCACTATAGTCTGTCCACTTTAGTCTTTCCACTATTCTCTGTCCACTTATGTCTTTCCACAATAGTCTCCACTTTATTCTGTCCACTACAGTCTTTCCACTATAGTCTTTCCACTATAGTCTGTCCACTTTAGTCTTTCCACGATTATCTGTCCACTTTAGTCTTTCCACTATAGTCTGTCCACTTTAGTCTTTCCACTATTCTCTGTCCACTTATGTCTTTCCACTATAGTCTCCACTTTATTATGTCCACTACAGTCTTTCCAACATAGTCCTTCCACTATAGTCTGTCCACTTTAGTCTTTCCACTATAGTCTCCACTTTATTCTGTCCACTACAGTCTTTCCACTATAGTCTGTCCACTATAGTCTTTCCACTTTAGTCTTTCCGCTTTAGTCTGTCCACTAGGTCTTTCCACTTCAGTCTGTCCACTTTAGTCTTTCCACTTTAGTCATTTCCACTATCGTCTGTCCACTTTAGTCTTTCCACTTTAGTGTGTCCACTTTAGTCTTTCCACTATAGTTTGTCCAGTTTAGTCTTTCCACTATAGTCTGTCCACTTTAGTCTTTCCACTTTAGTCTTTCCACTATAGTCTGTCCACTTTAGTCTTTCCACTATTCTCTGTCCACTTTAGTCTCTCCACTATAGTCTCCAGTTTATTCTGTCCACTACAGTCTTTCCAATATAGTCTTTCCACTATAGTCACTCCACTTTAGTCTTTCCACTTTAGTCTTTCCACTTTAGTCTGTCCACTTTAGTCTTTCCACTATAGTCTGTCCACTTTATTCTTTCCACTATTCTCTTTCCACTTTAGTCTTTCCACTTTAGTCTTTCCACTATAGTCTCCACTTTATTCTGTCCATTACATTCTTTGCACTAAGGTCGTTCCACTATAGGCTGTCCACTTTAGTCTTTCCACTTTAGTCTTTCCACTTTAGTCTGTCCACTTTAGTCTTTACACCATAGACTGTCCACTTAAGTCTTTCCACTATTCTCTGTCCACTTTAGTCTTTCCACTATAGTCTCCACTTCATTATGTCCACTACAGTATTTCCACTATAGTCTTTCCACTATAGTCTGTCCACTTTAGTCTTTCCACTATAGTCTGTCCACTTTAGTCTTTCCACTTTAGTCTTTCCACTTTATTCTGTCCACTTCATTGTGTACACTTTAGTTTGTCCACTGAGTCTTTCCACTTCAGTCTTTCCACTATAGTCTGTCCACTTTAGTCTTTCCACTTTAGTCTTTCCACTATAGTCTTTTCACTTCAGTCTGTCCACTTTAGTCTTTCCACTATAGTCTGTCCACTTTAGTCTTTCCACTATAGTCTTTCCACTATAGTCTGTCCACTTTAGTCTTTCCACTTTAGTCTGTCCACTTTAGTCTTTCCACTATAGTCTGTCCACTATAGTCTTTCCACTTTAGTCTTTCCGCTTTAGTCTGTCCACTAGGTCTTTCCACTTCAGTCTGTCCACTTTAGTCTTTCCACTTTAGTCATTTCCACTATCGTCTGTCCACTTTAGTCTTTCCACTTTAGTCTTTCCACTTTAGTGTGTCCACTTTAGTCTTTCCACTATAGTCTGTCCAGTTTAGTCTTTCCACTATAGTCTGTCCACTTTAGTCTTTCCACTTTAGTCTTTCCACTTTAGTCTTTCCACTATAGTCTGTCCACTTTAGTCTTTCCACTATTCTCTGTCCACTTTAGTCTCTCCACTATAGTCTCCAGTTTATTCTGTCCACTACAGTCTTTCCAATATTGTCTTTCCACTCTAGTCACTCCACTTTAGTCTTTCCACTTTAGTCTTTCCACTTTAGTCTGTCCACTTTAGTTTTTCCACTTTAGTCTGTCCACTTTATTCTTTCCACTATTCTCTTTCCACTTTAGTCTTTCCACTTTAGTCTTTCCACTATAGTCTCCACTTTATTCTGTCCACTACATTCTTTCCACTATAGTCGTTCCACTATAGGCTGTCCACTTTAGTCTTTCCACTTTAGTCTTTCCACTTTAGTCTGTCCACTTTAGTCTTTACACTATAGTCTGTCCACTTTAGTCTTTCCACTATAGTCTGTCCACTTTAGTCTTTCCACTTTAGTCTTTCCACTTTATTCTGTCCACTTCATTGTGTACACTTTAGTTTGTCCACTGAGTCTTTCCACTTCAGTCTTTCCACTATAGTCTGTCCACTTTAGTCTTTCCACTTTAGTCTTTCCACTATAGTCTTTTCACTTCAGTCTGTCCACTTTAGTCTTTCCACTATAGTCTGTCCACTTTAGTCTTTCCACTATAGTCTTTCCACTATTCTCTGTCCACTTTAGTCTTTCCACTTTAGTCTTTCCATTATAGTCTCCACTTTATTCTGTCCACTACAGTCTTTCCACTATGTCTTTCAACTATAGTCTGTCCACTTTAGTCTTTCCACTATTCTCTGTCAACTTTAGTCTTTCCACTATAGTCTCCACATTTTTCTGTCCACTACATTCTTTCCACTATAGTCTTTCCACTATAGTCTGTCCACTTTAGTCTTTCCACTATTCTCTGTCCACTTTAGTCTTTCCACTATAGTCTGTCCACTTTAGTCTTTCCACTATTCTCTGTCCTCTTTAGTCTTTCCACTATAGTCTGTCCACTTTAGTCTATCCACTATTCTCTTTCCACTTAATCTTTCCACTATAGTCTCCACTTTATTCTGTCCACTATAGTCTTTCCATTATAGTCTTTCCACTATAGTCTGTCCACTTTAGTCTATCCACTATTCTCTGTCAACTTTAGTCTTTCCACTATAGTCTCCACTTTATTCTGTCCACTAGAGTCTTTCCATTATAGTCTTTCCACTATAGTCTGTCCACTTTAGTCTTTCCACTATTCTCTGTCCACTTATGTCTTTCCACTATAGTCTCCACTTTATTATGTCCACTACAGTCTTTCCACTATAGTCTTTCCACTATAGTCTCCACTTTATTCTGTCCACTACAGTCTTTCCACTATAGCCTTTCCACTATAGTCTGTCCACTTTAGTCTTTCCACGATTATCTGTCCACTTTAGTCTTTCCACTATAGTCTGTCCACTTTAGTCTTTCCACTATTCTCTGTCCACTTATGTCTTTCCACTATAGTCTCCACTTTATTATGTCCACTACAGTCTTTCCAACATAGTCCTTCCACTATAGTCTGTCCACTTTAGTCTTTCCACTATAGTCTCCACTTTATTCTGTCCACTACAGTCTTTCCACTATAGTCTGTCCACTATAGTCTTTCCACTTTAGTCTTTCCGCTTTAGTCTGTCCACTAGGTCTTTCCACTTCAGTCTGTCCACTTTAGTCTTTCCACTTTAGTCATTTCCACTATCGTCTGTCCACTTTAGTCTTTCCACTTTAGTGTGTCCACTTTAGTCTTTCCACTATAGTTTGTCCAGTTTAGTCTTTCCACTATAGTCTGTCCACTTTAGTCTTTCCACTTTAGTCTTTCCACTATAGTCTGTCCACTTTAGTCTTTCCACTATTCTTTGTCCACTTTAGTCTCTCCACTATAGTCTCCAGTTTATTCTGTCCACTACAGTCTTTCCAATATAGTCTTTCCACTATAGTCACTCCACTTTAGTCTTTCCACTTTAGTCTTTCCACTTTAGTCTGTCCACTTTAGTCTTTCCAATATAGTCTGTCCACTTTATTCTTTCCACTATTCTCTTTCCACTTTAGTCTTTCCACTTTAGTCTTTCCACTATAGTCTCCACTTTATTCTGTCCACTACATTCTTTCCACTAAGGTCGTTCCACTATATGCTGTCCACTTTAGTCTTTCCACTTTAGTCTTTCCACTTTAGTCTGTCCACTTTAGTCATTTCCACTATCGTCTGTCCACTTTAGTCTTTCCACTTTAGTCTTTCCACTTTAGTGTGTCCACTTTAGTCTTTCCACTATAGTCTGTCCAGTTTAGTCTTTCCACTATAGTCTGTCCACTTTAGTCTTTCCACTTTAGTCTTTCCACTATAGTCTTTCCACTATAGTCTGTCCACTTTATTCTGTCCACTTCATTGTGTACACTTTAGTTTGTCCACTGAGTCTTTCCACTTCAGTCTTTCCACTATAGTCTGTCCACTTTAGTCTTTCAACTTTAGTCTTTCCACTATAGTCTTTTCACTTCAGTCTGTCCACTTTAGTCTTTCCACTATAGTCTGTCCACTTTAGTCTTTCCACTATAGTCTTTCCACTATTCTCTGTCCACTTTAGTCTTTCCACTTTAGTCTTTCCATTATAGTCTCCACTTTATTCTGTCCACTACAGTCTTTCCACTATGTCTTTCAACTATAGTCTGTCCACTTTAGTCTTTCCACTATTCTCTATCCACTTTAGTCTTTCCACTATAGTCTCCACTTTTTTCTGTCCACTACATTCTTTCCACTATAGTCTGTCCACTTTAGTCTTTCCACTTTAGTCTTTCCTTTAGTCTGTCCACTTTAGTCTTTACACTATAGTCGGTCCACTTTAGTCTTTCCACTATAGTCTGTCCACTTTAGTCTTTCCACTTTAGTCTTTCCACTTTAGTCTGTCCACTTTAGTCTTTACACTATAGTCTGTCCACTTTAGTCTTTCCACTATAGTCTGTCCACTTTAGTCTTTCCACTTTAGTCTTTCCACTTTATTCTGTCCACTTCATTGTGTACACTTTAGTTTGTCCACTGAGTCTTTCCACTTCAGTCTTTCCACTATAGTCTGTCCACTTTAGTCTTTCCACTTTAGTCTTTCCACTATAGTCTTTTCACTTCAGTCTGTCCACTTTAGTCTTTCCACTATAGTCTGTCCACTTTAGTCTTTCAACTATAGTCTTTCCACTATAGTCTGTCCACTTTAGTCTTTCCACTTTAGTCTGTCCACTTTAGTCTTTCCACTATAGTCTGTCCACTATAGTCTTTCCACTTTAGTCTTTCCGCTTTAGTCTGTCCACTAGGTCTTTCCACTTCAGTCTGTCCACTTTAGTCTTTCCACTTTAGTCATTTCCACTATCGTCTGTCCACTTTAGTCTTTCCACTTTAGTCTTTCCACTTTAGTGTGTCCACTTTAGTCTTTCCACTATAGTCTGTCCAGTTTAGTCTTTCCACTATAGTCTGTCCGCTTTAGTCTTTCCACTTTAGTCTTTCCACTTTAGTCTTTCCACTATAGTATGTCCACTTTAGTCTTTCCACTATTCTCTGTCCATTTTAGTCTCTCCACTATAGTCTCCAGTTTATTCTGTCCACTACAGTCTTTCCAATATCGTCTTTCCACTATAGTCACTCCACTTTAGTCTTTCCACTTTAGTCTTTCCACTTTAGTCGGTCCACTTTAGTTTTTCCACTTTAGTCTGTCCACTTTATTCTTTCCACTATTCTCTTTCCACTTTAGTCTTTCCACTTTAGTCTTTCCACTATAGTCTCCACTTTATTCTGTCCACTACATTCTTTCCACTATAGTCGTTCCACTATAGGCTGTCCACTCTAGTCTTTCCACTTTAGTCTTTCCACTTTAGTCTATCCACTTTAGTCTTTACACTATAGTCTGTCCACTTTAGTCTTTCCACTATAGTCTGTCCACTTTAGTCTTTCCACTTTAGTCTTTCCACTTTATTCTGTCCACTTCATTGTGTACACTTTAGTTTGTCCACTGAGTCTTTCCACTTCAGTCTTTCCACTATAGTCTGTCCACTTTAGTCTTTCCACTTTAGTCTTTCCACTATAGTCTTTTCACTTCAGTCTGTCCACTTTAGTCTTTCCACTATAGTCTGTCCACTTTAGTCTTTCCACTATAGTCTTTCCACTATTCTCTGTCCACTTTAGTCTTTCCACTTTAGTCTTTCCATTATAGTCTCCACTTTATTCTGTCCACTACAGTCTTTCCACTATGTCTTTCAACTATAGTCTGTCCACTTTAGTCTTTCCACTATTCTCTGTCCACTTTAGTCTTTCCACTATAGTCTCCACTTTTTTCTGTCCACTACATTCTTTCCACTATAGTCTTTCCACTATAGTCTGTCCACTTTAGTCTTTCCACTATTCTCTGTCCACTTTAGTCTTTCCACTATAGTCTGTCCACTTTAGTCTTTCCACTATTCTCTGTCCTCTTTAGTCTTTCCACTATAGTCTCCACTTTAGTCTATCCACTATTCTCTGTCCACTTAATCTTTCCACTATAGTCTCCACTTTATTCTGTCCACTATAGTCTTTCCATTATAGTCTTTCCACTATAGTCTGTCCACTTTAGTCTTTCCACTATTCTCTGTCCACTTTAGTCTTTCCACTATAGTCTCCACTTTATTCTGTCCACTAGAGTCTTTCCATTATAGTCTTTCCACTATAGTCTGTCCACTTTAGTCTTTCCACTATTCTCTGTCCACTTATGTCTTTCCACTATAGTCTCCACTTTATTATGTCCACTACAGTCTTTCCACTATAGTCTTTCCACTATAGTCTGTCCACTTTAGTCTTTCCACTATAGTCTCCACTTTATTCTGTCCACTACAGTCTTTCCACTATAGTCTCCACTTTATTCTGTCCACTACAGTCTTTCCACTATAGTCTTTCCACTATAGTCTGTCCACTTTAGTCTTTCCACGATTATCTGTCCACTTTAGTCTTTCCACTATAGTCTGTCCACTTTAGTCTTTCCACTATTCTCTGTCCACTTATGTCTTTCCACTATAGTCTCCACTTTATTATGTCCACTACAGTCTTTCCAACATAGTCCTTCCACTATAGTCTGTCCACTTTAGTCTTTCCACTATAGTCTCCACTTTATTCTGTCCACTACAGTCTTTCCACTATAGTCTGTCCACTATAGTCTTTCCACTTTATTCTTTCCGCTTTAGTCTGTCCACTAGGTCTTTCCACTTCAGTCTGTCCACTTTAGTCTTTCCACTTTAGTCATTTCCACTATCGTCTGTCCACTTTAGTCTTTCCACTTTAGTGTGTCCACTTTAGTCTTTCCACTATAGTTTGTCCAGTTTAGTCTTTCCACTATAGTCTGTCCACTTTAGTCTTTCCACTTTAGTCTTTCCACTATAGTCTGTCCACTTTAGTCTTTCCACTATTCTCTGTCCACTTTAGTCTCTCCACTATAGTCTCCAGTTTATTCTGTCCACTACAGTCTTTCCAATATAGTCTTTCCACTATAGTCACTCCACTTTAGTCTTTCCACTTTAGTCTTTCCACTTTAGTCTGTCCACTTTAGTCTTTCCACTATAGTCTGTCCACTTTATTCTTTTCACTATTTGTTACGAAGGGTCTTCATATCTTTATATTTACAATCTTTATCTGGTTTACCTTTAATTTCAAGTCAGAATTAAAAGGGAAATTGTCACGAGCCTTTTAAACCTAGCCGAGATTTAAAAGGAAATATGGTTTCCAAACTCATGTCCAAGTCTAATGTAAAGCATAGAACTCCGGAGAAAAGCTTGTGGTTAGAACGGGAGAACCACTGGGAGATCAGTGAAAGGAGAACAAGGTGGATTGACGTCAGAAGGAGTTATAGTCGGGACTTCTTTAGTAATATTTAGGCAGAGAGTGGTGAAGCTTCGAAGGAACAACACAAGAGTGAGTAGAGTGAAATAAACGTGTCCTGAACCTGAACTTAGCGAGAACAGTACGAACAAATCCAAGCCTTCGATTGGACGCTACCAAGTTGAAAGACTCCTGGATCCAATAAGTGAGCTGAAAGGAAGAGCCCTTCCTTTCAGGCCACTCAGTGGAGCGGCTACGGTTTAGGCAGAAGCAAATAACCGTAAAACCTAACACGATGACATAAAACACATTGTTTTAGTGGTGACCACTAATCACGACGTTTTTGCCAAAAACGACTTCGATTTGGGTACATGTGACATCGATCCTTTTGTCATCGATGTAGGAGATGCACCACCAAAGAGGATTAGTCCTTACCGCATTCCTGTTCATCTCGAACCTATAGCCAAGGCTGAAATCGATCGCATGCTTGCATGTAAGGTTATAGAACCTGCTTCTTCACCTTGGCTAGCACCACTTCTCTTGGTCGGAAAGAAAGATGGCAGCTATCGGGCCGTCACTGATTTCCGCAGCTTGAACAACGTAACAGTCGGTGACGAGTATCCTTTGCCCCATATCGCGGCAATACTTGACAAACTTCACGGGAAAAAGATATTCTCGGTTCTTGACTGTCTATGTGGGTATTGGCAAATGACTATCCATCCTGATAGCCGCAAGTACACGGGTTTCTCAGCACCTGGGTTCGATCAGTATGTCTACGTCAAACTAGCTTTCGGTCTCAAGAACGCACCTGCTGCGTACAGTCGAATTATGTACCGGATCCTTAGACACCTCTTCGACGATGGTGTCGATGTATACCTGGACGACGTCATCAATGCGTCCACCGACGACGATTCCCATATTGAACTGTTAGCAAAGGTATTTGCAGCTCTTCGTAAAGCTGGTCTTAAACTCAAGGCTAAAAAGTGTGACTTCTTTAAAGAAGAGGTCATCTTCTTAGGTCACCGCGTCGATAACAATGGCATTCGGCCTGACCCTAACAAGCTCAGCGCTGTACGAAACCTCGCTTACCCGAAGGATTTGGGCGAGTTACGTTCTGCTATCGGTTTATTTTCCTACTTCAGGAAATTCATTGCTCAGTTCTCTGCTATCGCATCTCCACTGATCAAGCTGACCAAGAAGGACGAACCCTTCCAGTTTGGAGAAGAACAAACGATGGCATTCGAACAACTGCGATCCAAGTTGTTAGAAGAACCCATCCTAGGACTTCCAGACTTGTCCCCATCGGCGAGTCCGATGAAAATTTACTGTGATGCCAGTTCCAAGGCATGTGGGGGCTTCTTGACTCAGATACAAGACAATCGGCAGAGAGTCCTTCAATACACGTCTCGTACCTTCAATCAAGCCGAACTTAAGCATGCGGCGATCGAGAAGGAAGCTCTTGCCATTGTACACTGTATCAGGTCTTTCCGTCCATACCTACTGGGCAGAAAATTCGTCGTAGCCTCAGATCATAAGCCCCTTCAATGGCTTATGAAGTCAACCGGGAAGGACTTAACAGGTAAGTGGGCAAGAATGCAGATGGAGCTTCAAGGATATGATTTTGAGATTACCCACATTCCAGGGACTCAAAATGTTGTTGCAGATGCACTTAGTCGTCTTCCTACGACTACTCCGACTTCGCTGGTCATGGCTGTGATCCCGGAGGCTGACAAGCAGTTCGCTTCGCAAGATCTGCGTCAGTTGCAGGGCAACGATGGTTTCGCTTCTGCTATCCGAAACTATCTTCAGCATGGTAGCCAGCTACCTTCTCAGATCGAGACCCAGATCTTACGTGAAATCGAGAATTTCGTTCTTGAGGACGGCCTTCTTTGCTACGTCTATTCGCCGTACCAAAATTGCCGTAGGTCTGATTTGCGCGTTGTACCAGTTCTTCCTCGCTCGCTCATTCCAGAAGTCTTGTTCGATTGCCATGACTCCAAAATTTCGGGACATTTTGGATTTCTTAAGACTTATGAGCGTGTGCGAAGCCGTTTTTACTTCAGGAACATGTACAATGCCATCAAGCTGTATGTTCAGTGTTGCCTTGACTGCTGTCAACGCAAAGGTCTCAACCATACGCCAAGGGCACCGTTAGGTACGATACCTGAGTCCTCCAGACCCCTTGATATGGTTGGTATCGATTTACTAGGACCTTTAACCGTTTCTACGCAAGGATCGAAGTACATAGTGGTCATTACTGATCACTTCACAAAGTACATAGTCCTTACGGCCATACCAGATAAAACTGCGAAGGCTGTAGCCAGAGCATTTACAGAGCAGTTTATCCTGGTTTATGGTGCGTGTGAACGCCTGATTAGTGATCAGGGTTCGGATTTTATCAATGCCGTATTCAAGGGCATCCTTGAGCTGCTAAATATCAAACAACTTCGTACGTCGGCCTACCATCCGATGTGTAACGGGGCAGTTGAACGACGAAATCGGGACATAGCAAACATTTTAAGCTTGTATGTCAGAGATAGAGGACACGCTGACTGGGAGGATCAGCTACGCTATGTTCAATTCGCCATGAACACAGCTTTTCACGAGTCTATCTCGGACAGTCCATTTTACGCTATGTTTCTTCGTGACGCCCGATTTCCTACGGACACTGTGATCAACAGTAGAGTTTTCTACAACCTAGATTCTGATTATAAGTCAGAGATGATCACACGGCAGAAAACGGCTTATCAAATGATCAAGGACAACTCTGAGATCGCTCGGGAACGTCAACGGTTCTATTATGACAGAACCGAGAATCAGAAACCCTTGAAAGTTGGCGAACTTGTCCTCCTTCACACACCACCTGATGCAAGGTTGCGAAAACTAGACAAGATTCGATGGACCGGTCCGTTTCGCATTACTGCCATCCTAGACAATGGTCTAAACTTTCAGATCACACGACTTTCGGACGGACGAGTCGAAGTCGTTCACTACAACCGTCTGAAGACGTACATTCCTCGGAGTCTATGGGAAAGCGACATTATTCAGGACGATCTGATCATTCCGTCAAACATAGACGACATCATTTTGCCTCCTGTTGACCAGGAATCAGCAAACGACAGGCCAGATGGCCCAATTTCCAAGAAGAAGGTCACTTGGTGGGACGACCAACTTCAGAGTCGCATAATTAGTCCAGATGTTGCCCCACCAAACACGCTTACCAACGATCTGTACGATGTTGCTGGTTCAAACCAAATCGTACCGGTTGTTCGACAACAAAGACGCAATCTTAGACTGGATTCCGCAGTCTCGAGTTCAGAATCCGAGGACGAAGTAACTAAATTTCGTCCTCAACTTTGGTTACAGCGTCCTTTGACACTTCAACCGTATCACGGCGACCAACCGACTGAACACGGAGATTGTAAGCTCCGTTATTCGCTAGGATCCGACGACATGTCATGGGACAACCCCCGTACGGAGACGCCAGTTCAGCGTCAAGGGGTGGGTAGTTCTTCGAGCCTCGAAAGCGAATCGTTAGAAGATGCGCTAACTAAGAGGGAACTCTTTACACCAACCGGAGTTAGGTGTTCCACACCTACCTTCGGGGAGGCATCGGCATTTAGGCCAGGCATAACACCTGCTCGAGAGTTTTACGAGGGCATTCCTTTCCTCGAGGCACTGGATTATCGTTTGCATTTTGATAGTCCAGTTAACCAGGATCCTGTTAGCGATCCTGTTGGGATCGGCGAGACCTCTGTAGCCACTAAGCCTCTCCAGTTTGGCTCAGGAGTCGACAAGTCGCCGGAATTGTCTCCTGTCCGACCAGAAGTAGAGTCACCCAATCAGACGGTGATTGAGACGCCTCGACTTCGGGGTAGTGTTCGGACAGATGTTTCATTGCGGACACAGGGAGCCGCATTAACCAGGCCTCAAGGAGGAGGTTTTGGTCAGGGCATACTGGAAGAACCATCGAGTCAGTCCGGACTCATGTCAGGACTTGAAGCTCAAAATCGTACAGACACGGAAAGCGTCAGGTTCAACCATTCCTATAGTATGCCGGAGCTGAGAGGTCCGTCAGGGGAGCTGGAGTCTGATCACTCCCGGGTGGAACCACCAATCGACTTTGGTAGTCCACCATTACCTCTCATTCGTGACCGTGTGTTGTCACATCCGACAGCACGGTCAGAAGCGTTGAAATTGAGAACGCAGGCAACCAGGCGGGCTGCACTTCAAGGAGTCAGATTTGATTTAGCTACCTGTGACGTTCCAAGGAGGCAGGGCGAAGGGTCTATGGCAGAATCACAAGATAGACCCAGGCGAGTACAACGTCCACCGCAGAGATGGACGTATAAAAAGTTAGGAGGTGAGTAATGACAGAGTACATCCCAAAACGTAGGTCCGGTTGACTTACCAAGCCAACGCAATAGTACTAAATTTCAACAACCCGGGGTGGCTTGGAAAGACAAAAGGGCTATGGAAACAGTTAGTATTCTTCAGTATTACTTACGAAGTTTTTTTTTGTTTTTTTCGTCAAATTTTTTAGGTACTAGTAACGTTTTGAGACCGAGGAAAATACAACTTGATCAAGAAACGGGTCAAATCGAGACAAGCCAAAACCATCTCTAACCATCGAGGAAGAGAAGAAATCTGAAATTAATTATTATTCTATTGTAAAGTTTTGTTAACCACTTCAGAGGAACATCCAGACATGGCTAGAGAAGAAGCCATAGAGGAGCCAGCCACAAATAACTAAAATCATCTATATCCATCAAGGAAGAGCCACGAGAGCAGCAGAAGAGATAATTCATCTATACCATCTTTACGAAGAAGAGAAAGGAGAATTTTTATTTACCGTTTACAGTTTTGTTAATTAAGAATTGATTAACCCAATCACACTATGGCCATAGTTGGATAGGAATAATTGATACGTTAATTAACCTTTAAGTTATATTAGTTACAGTAAGTCTAATAATTAGATAGAACTAGAGTAGCATCACCTAATTAGACACTAGAAAATTATTGCTAAGAATTGGTTAATTTATACAATAATTTAGAATAATTTAGAACATCTAGAGACTAGTTTAGATAATGCAAGTATAGTAAATTAGTAGAATCTAAAGTTAGAATCATTTCAACACAAGAAAAATGTAGCTTCAAGAGTGCTGTGACATATAAGATGGGTCGTATCAAGATTATTCAAGATTGTTGTCATAGCCACTTGTAGCCACTCTCTCGCCACACTCTGCAACGTCATGGGACGCATCTAAAGTAAAAACATGTTTTCATTTATTTACCAGTTAGGAAAGGATGCGCCGGACGTTACATAAAATTTTGACACACTTAATTCTTAATACTTACACAATATTACAGTAGAAAACACAATTACCACACGAGCAAATATAAGGGAGCTCAGGTCATAGAGGGATTTTCTAGCAGAAAAATATAGTAAAGTAATAAGAATATCAATATCAATTTGAATGAATACACGAATATGTGCCCAGTCTTTATGAGTACTGCACGTTGTGTGAGCAGCAGCGTCACGAACTGTCGCTCATTTGATCGTGCAACCCTAAATTTTGTACTGTGTAGCGAGGTCATGCACTGATAAATCTTTGGAGTGAGCTCGATCACTGTTGGTCCCCTTGACCGAAACTACACGGTATTTTATCAGTCTATTATTGTGTTTTATTTTGCGAATACGTTTTCTGGCACAACAAAAGATGGCTCTATAATATTTAATCAGTTATGATGCCCTAGATAGTATTATGGTACCAGAATGACTGACTGTAGAAAATCCCCAGTGTATCGTATTGGATCCCTGAAATATCGAAATTTTGTTGGATTTTGTGTCTTCCGGGTACTCTCCCCAAAGTAATAGATTATGCCCGGAAAGCTATGACACAAGACACGGTAATATAATAAATCTAAGTAATAAAATTAGAAGGAAAGTCGACTTATATTGTAAGTGATGGTTCATGAGCAGAAAGTTCTATCAGTCGTTCCGTTGTAAACTGCTCGTTTTATCTCTTTTTGGTGGCATGTGTTACGTTTATTGTTATTGCGTTGAAACTGGTTGGGCAGTTCGAGGTAACTGCGCTAGTACGGCTAGTTCCTCTTCTTCTTGAACCTCCAAAGCTAGAGCTTGATCCGTTACCACAACCATTTGAACTGGGATTTTCTGTCCATCCATTAATAGCAGGTTAATAGCGATACTTTTTACAGTACAGACACTAAATCATAAAGTAATGACAAATGAACGTATTTTCGATTTAAGAAAACAAGAGGGCGAACTGAAAGAAATGAAAAATAATTCAAATCTGGAATGTTTGGAAAGATTAATTACTAATGACAAGAATGCTTATTTGTTTTGTTCTTGGAAAGCAGTAAAAAAGGTTAAGATACCGGAAATCCTAAAATTAAATGAAGGCGAAATTTTCATATCGAAAATGGTGCCGCTACAGGGTAGTTGCACCAGACTGAACCAAATAGGGGTACCAGAAGCGCACGCGAATGTTTTGAGCGTAAAAAGGAACTGTGAATTGTCACAAAACGGTATGTTATGGAAACTTTCTAGTAACGTGGAATTAGATGACATGCATATAAAATCAATTAAGCCTAAACCAGTTCTTCCTGAATTGAATATAAATGTCTCACAGAAACAAGTTTTTGATACATGGGAAGGAGAGAAACCCATCGCATGGTCCGAATTAGTCGAGGACCTAAAATTCAGATCAAAAATTTTATCAGACGAAGAGAGAGCGGAATCACTAATTTTGACAGAAACTGCATTACTGATAGATTTGACAATCGTAATCTCAGTTTTCGGGTTGTCATATTTGACGTTGGTTGTGACAATTGTAGTAATAACCTGTAAAGTCCGTATGAATAAACGGAGGGTGAACTCGGAAATTTCGGAGCTCCAGAATCTAACGTTAAGTCCTACCGAAGTCCGGCTCATGAGAGAGTACGCTGAATTTGTTGGTTTTCGCTAAAATGCTGCATTAGAATCGCTATTTTAAAAGCCGCTCCGATTAAAGCTAGTGTTGTGTTTTAGTGTGCCGTCCTGTGAAAGTCAGCGTATATTTTTCATATAAAGCGGACAGCAATCAAGCTCTGATCTTCAGTCTTGATTGTGGACGTAAAGAAGCAACAAGTAAAATGAAAGTTCTGCTTTTTGTAATCAGAACTTTAAGTTTTTCAGTAGCAGATATCAAAGTGGGCCTGGGACATGTGTTGGTTCCAGAAGGCCAAATAGCTGTGACGACTGCCAAATGGACGATTGTGGGTGAAGTTAACCTGGACTTCTTCAAAGCCATTGCTGGTACTGTAAGGAAATATTTTGTATTGATTGTCAGCCACCAAGACGCCTTGGATCAGCAAAATGTTGCCCAACATCAATCGAAAGTGTATGAAGTTTACAGAAAAGAAAATTCAAAAATGAATGAACTAATTTCAGCTTTAGAAAATGAGGTCGATAGTATTTCAATCCTATTAGGAACTAATTCTAGAAGTAAAAGGGGCCTCATTGATTTGGGTGGTGAAATACTTCGAGTATTGTTTGGTAGCGCAACAGTTACCCAGATAACAGAACTTTCAGAAGCTGTGGGCAACCTAAAGATAGCGGGTATGGCACAAAAGGATATAATTTCGAAACAAGTAACGGTAATTAGAAACCTTGTTCTTGCTGAAAAACAACAAGATGAAATGTTGGGGAATTTAACATCAACGTTACAAGGCGTCGAGGTGCACTGGCAAAGAATATCGAAACTCGTCGCCCATAACACCAACCAAGGTGTGCATTTCGGGGCCGATATTGGCTATTTAAAAATACAACAGCTTCTAGGTGAGGTACGTCAAAAGCTTCATGAAGTAGAAATCGATCTAAACTCATTGGCGGCCAACCGTCTTCCAATAAACATGTTTCGCCCCAAACGATTAGTAGACATTTTAGCAAAAATCAGTACAAGTCTACCCGCTAAGTATCGTTTGCCCGTGCGAAATATCGAAAATGTTTGGCCGTACTATCATCATTTTGCTAAAACCTCGACTTTGCTTACAATTTCTGGATTAAGAATCGTCACTGAAATCCCGTTGGTGTCGCGGAGTGAAATGTTTGATCTCTATAAAATAATGCCTTTTCCTACTTTTCAAAGTAGTTTACCAAATAATCTAACCACTGTCTACCCGACACAGCCTTTTATTGCTATTCAGAAGGAAGAACGTACACATTTTGTGGAACTGAATTTAGATGACTTTAGAAACTGTGTAAAAGTAGAAGTACAAATTTGCCCTTTGTTTAAAGCTGTGCAAAAGAAAGTTCTGAACTCGTGCAACTACGCAATTTATAAAGAAAACTTTGAAGAAATAGAGAAAAATTGCTTGGTTACGTTTTCACCCCCTCCGACACCGGAAGTACCGATTCTTAGTCACGTCGCTGAGAACCTCTGGGTGTTTTCCGCCAAGTTGGTTCATGCTTCGATTGCATGTAATGACGAACTAAAAGAGCGGGTCGTGCTGAACGGCAGCAATCTCCTTAATCTGCCTTCAGGCTGTTCGTTATTTTCCGAAACCTTCACAATTCCTGCGTCGTTTTCGGGAATAACAACGCTAAAACTTGATTTTGGAAATATTTCGGTTAGCGTGCCTAGCTTTACGCATAATTTACCTAAACTAACATTCTTCTCAAAAATAGAGATAACCAGAAAACTGAAAGTCGCAAATATTGCAAGCCGTAAGACAGAAGTTTCGTTACAAGAACTTGAAGTAGCGCTAGAATCGAATAACCCAATTATTCAAAATTCATATGAAGCAGTAGGCTACGTTAAGAAACATGTCAATTTCATTGGCATTTCATCTCTTTTTGGAAACTTGATCCTCCCAGTCATTGTGGTGATGCTCTATCACTACGTCTGGCAGGCCAGACGCCAGATGGCACTACCATCGACTATCTTAAATCTTGTGGATATGGGCAGTACAAGACCAAAATTTGAAAGTGCCCAAGAAGCAAGAATATTAGATTAAGGAAACGCGCTATTATTTATTTTCTTTGGATTTGCTTTAAAATAAGTTTACACCCTCAAATGTCGTATTTTACTTAATTATAGTTCCAGATAATAGTTTAGTAGCTTCCATGATGACACCACGAAAAGAAGAAAAACCACAATCAATCCGTCAGGACGGACATTCAGCCTACAGACAACCAGAGACGCCAGAAACTCCACCTTTGGGCCCGAGGACGCCACCTATGCCCCATATGGAGGGAGTGGCTATTGCAGACCATAACAGGGGCCATAACAACTCACCTCAGCAGGAGGAGGAGTCAGACGAAATGCATGAGTATTTAGACCTTCCCAACCAGAATGAGGTAGGATCATTCCACTCTTTCGGGCAGGAATCCTTCGGGAACCAGCCTCATTTTCAGAATCAGATGGGACCAGGCGAAGTCCCCAAATACGCGTACAATTTCCAATATTATCGGAGGGGGAACTACATTCCCCCGTTGAACTATTATATAACAGAGGCTTTGCCAATCACTTTTAACGTTGGCGATTTTGTCCGTCTACTACAGCAGCCTGAGCATGAACAAATTAGATGGGAAGTAATGCTAGCTCTGTTAAGGACAGAATTCGACAGAGCAAACATGAATTTAAATGATTATTTCCCACAGTAATACGGTTACTACTAAATGCCAAAGCAAATGCCATGCCAAGTCACCAACTTATGTTTGTTTATTTTATTTTTAGTTATGTTTATTTGTTGTTTTTTTTATTTGTTGATTTTGTTCATTATTCCGGGATCATTACAATGACGGACCAGAGGTCAAAGGAGTATGTTTGTTTTAAATCTCGAAATCTCAGAATTAAAGAAAAGCCAGCTGCAGTTCTGGTGGTGTTGTACATAGCTTTAAGCAATATTATCGATTTTTTTTTGTTATACATATTATATATAGAAGGGCCACAGGCCGTGTAAATTTTGAGTACGTAAGCGAAAAAGTTAAATTTGTGCAAGTTAGTCGTAAGTCGTAATGTTTTGTCATGGGTGCGTTGTTTATCATCCAGTAAGTTGATATACTAATATTAGAAGTAAAGTAATATATTATCGAAGGGCCACAGGCCAATTTATTTAATCATATTTAGTGAGAAACTGGAATTTTGAATTCTAAATATTTAACCGTTTTCGCTTCATACTTTGCATAAAAGTGCTGGGAACCGATAACATGCGGGTCAGAATGACAGTTTACAGTACATAGCCTCGTGTCAAGGGAGCATCCGAACGGACCGTGAAAATTTAGTTTGAGGGTAGGACCGTTCCTACTGTGAGCAATTTGACGGATTGATGCCACAGGACAGGCCAAAGTAGTTTTGCATTGTTCTCGGCCCCAACATATTATGCATTCTGCCATAAAGTTAAATGGTGGGTCTGTAGGCCTACCATACATGTGTTATGCTTTGCCATTTTTCAGGTGATGGAGTTGGACTAAAGCTAAGGAGAAAGAGCAACCGAGCCTCGCATTCTAGCGTCGTCGATGAAACCCTCGGAAGACAAAGAAGTCTACGGGAGAAAACGTCGGCGACGAAAGATTACATATTTGTTTTTAATTGTTGTTGACTGTTTTGCTGAACCTGAGAGAGTCACCTCTGCCACGAAATTTGGTAAAGTAATTTTAACCCTTTGCTCGAAATCACTGATCTCAACTACAACAAGGGGGTTGTAACTTCTAAATGACTAACTTATTATTAAATTGGGTTGGGTTCTTTTAGTTAATGGGGACTTTAACTCAATTTGGGGGAAAGGACTTGGTTAAAATTATATGATTATCCTCGTAACGTTTCTTCGAGAACGCGTTGGCTCCTAACTCTGTTTCCATCATAAAAAATTCAGAATAGTAACGTAAGATTCTTCACTTTATTTTCGGATGATAACTTTATCCGCTTGGTCAAGGATATAGTAGCCTAAGGGTCATCGGTGAGGGTGTAAAAACTCAACATCCAACGACTTGTGAGTAGGCTAGGGGTCAACGGTGAGAGCGTCAAAACTCAACATCCACCGACCAGAGTCTGAAGACCAAGTGTTGAATATGGACCAAAAGCGTTTTCTATCTAGCTACGGCCATATCGAAAATAAGCAAATCTGCTGGAACTTCGGGTATAAGCAGAGGCGCTGAAATTTAAACTTTAAAAATTAATGTAGACCATGAAAGTAAAGAAAATGTTCCGATTATGAAACAGAGTTGGGGTAACTTTGAGAATTGTTTTGTGGAACAAAACTATGTAACAGGGGAGGAGTGTTACGAAGGGTCTTCATATCTTTATATTTACAATCTTTATCTGGTTTACCTTTAATTTCAAGTCAGAATTAAAAGGGAAATTGTCACGAGCCTTTTAAACCTAGCCGAGATTTAAAAGGAAATATGGTTTCCAAACTCATGTCCAAGTCTAATGTAAAGCATAGAACTCCGGAGAAAAGCTTTTGGTTAGAACGGGAGAACCACTGGGAGATAAGTGAAAGGAGAACAAGGTGGATTGACGTCAGAAGGAGTTATAGTCGGGACTTCCTTAGTAATATTTAGGCAGAGAGTGGTGAAGCTTCGAAGGAACAACACAAGAGTGAGTAGAGTGAAATAAACGTGTCCTGAACCTGAACTTAGCGAGAACAGTACGAACAAATCCAAGCCTTCGATTAGACGCTACCAAATTGAAAGACTCCTGGATCCAATAAGTGAGCTGAAAGGAAGAGCCCTTCCTTTCAGGCCACTCAGTGGAGCGGCTACGGTTTAGGCAGAAGCAAATAACAGTAAAACCTAACACGATGACATAAAACACATTGTTTTATATTCTCTTTCCACTTTAGTCTTTCCACTATAGTCTCCACTTTATTCTGTCCACTACATTCTTTCCACTAAGGTCGTTCCACTATAGGCTGTCCACTTTAGTCTTTCCACTTTAGTCTTTCCACTTTAGTGTGTCCACTTTAGTCATTTCCACTATCGTCTGTCCACTTTAGTCTTTCCACTTTAGTGTGTCCACTTTAGTCTTTCCACTATAGTCTGTCCAGTTTAGTCTTTCCACTATAGTCTGTCCACTTTAGTCTTTCCACTTTAGTCTTTCCACTATAGTCTTTCCACTATAGTCTGTCCACTTTATTCTGTCCACTTCATTGTGTACACTTTAGTTTGTCCACTGAGTCTTTCCACTATAGTCTGTCCACTTTAGTCTTTCAACTTTAGTCTTTCCACTATAGTCTTTTCACTTCAGTCTATCCACTTTAGTCTTTCCACTATAGTCTGTCCACTTTAGTCTTTCCACTATAGTCTTTCCACTATTCTCTGTCCACTTTAGTCTTTCCACTTTAGTCTTTCCATTATAGTCTCCACTTTATTCTGTCCACTACAGTCTTTCCACTATGTCTTTCAACTATAGTCTGTCCACTTTAGTCTTTCCACTATTCTCTATCCACTTTAGTCTTTCCACTATAGTCTCCACTTTTTTCTGTCCACTACATTCTTTCCACTATAGTCTTTCCACTATAGTCTGTCCACTTTAGTCTTTCCACTTTAGTCTTTCCTTTAGTCTGTCCACTTTAGTCTTTACACTATAGTCTGTCCACTTTAGTCTTTCCACTATAGTCTGTCCACTTTAGTCTTTCCACTTTAGTCTTTCCACTTTAGTCTGTCCACTTTAGTCTTTACACTATAGTCTGTCCACTTTAGTCTTTCCACTATAGTCTGTCCACTTTAGTCTTTCCACTTTAGTCTTTCCACTTTATTCTGTCCACTTCATTGTGTACACTTTAGTTTGTCCACTGAGTCTTTCCACTTCAGTCTTTCCACTATAGTCTGTCCACTTTAGTCTTTCCACTTTAGTCTTTCCACTATAGTCTTTTCACTTCAGTCTGTCCACTTTAGTCTTTCCACTATAGTCTGTCCACTTTAGTCTTTCCACTATAGTCTTTCCACTATAGTCTGTCCACTTTAGTCTTTCCACTTTAGTCTGTCCACTTTAGTCTTTCCACTATAGTCTGTCCACTATAGTCTTTCCACTTTAGTCTTTCCGCTTTAGTCTGTCCACTAGGTCTTTCCACTTCAGTCTGTCCACTTTAGTCTTTCCACTTTAGTCATTTCCACTATCGTCTGTCCACTTTAGTCTTTCCACTTTAGTCTTTCCACTTTAGTGTGTCCACTTTAGTCTTTCCACTATAGTCTGTCCAGTTTAGTCTTTCCACTACAGTCTGTCCACTTTAGTCTTTCCACTTTAGTCTTTCCACTATAGTATGTCCACTTTAGTCTTTCCACTATTCTCTGTCCACTTTAGTCTCTCCACTATAGTCTCCAGTTTATTCTGTCCACTACAGTCTTTCCAATATCGTCTTTCCACTATAGTCACTCCACTTTAGTCTTTCCACTTTAGTCTTTCCACTTTAGTCTGTCCACTTTAGTTTTTCCACTTTAGTCTGTCCACTTTATTCTTTCCACTATTCTCTTTCCACTTTAGTCTTTCCACTTTAGTCTTTCCACTATAGTCTCCACTTTATTCTGTCCACTACATTCTTTCCACTATAGTCGTTCCACTATAGGCTGTCCACTTTAGTCTTTCCACTTTAGTCTTTCCACTTTAGTCTGTCCACTTTAGTTTTTACACTATAGTCTGTCCACTTTAGTCTTTCCACTATAGTCTGTCCACTTTAGTCTTTCCACTTTAGTCTTTCCACTTTATTCTGTCCACTTCATTGTGTACACTTTAGTTTGTCCACTGAGTCTTTCCACTTCAGTCTTTCCACTATAGTCTGTCCACTTTAGTCTTTCCACTAGAGTTTTTCCACTATTCTCTGTCCACTTTAGTCTTTCCATTATAGTCTCCACTTTATTCTGTCCACTACAGTCTTTCCACTATGTCTTTCAACTATAGTCTGTCCACTTTAGTCTTTCCACTATTCTCTGTCCACTTTAGTCTTTCCACTATAGTCTCCACTTTTTTCTGTCCACTACATTCTTTCCACTATAGTCTTTCCACTATAGTCTGTCCACTTTAGTCTTTCCACTATTCTCTGTCCACTTTAGTCTTTCCACTATAGTCTGTCCACTTTTGTCTTTCCACTATTCTCTGTCCTCTTTAGTCTTTCCACTATAGCCTGTCCACTTTAGTCTATCCACTATTCTCTGTCCACTTAATCTTTCCACTATAGTCTCCACTTTATTCTGTCCACTATAGTCTTTCCATTATAGTCTTTCCACTATAGTCTGTCCACTTTAGTCTTTCCACTATAGTCTCCACTTAACTCTGTCCACTACAGTCTTTCCACTATAGTCTTTCCATTATAGTCTGTCCACTTTAGTCTTTCCACTTTAGTTTTTCCACTTCAGTCTGTCCACTTTAGTCTTTCCACTATAGTCTGTCCACTTTAGTCTTTCCACTTTAGTCTTTCCACTTTATTCTGTCCACTTCAGTGTGTACACTTTAGTCTGTCCAATGAGTCTTTCCACTTCAGTCTTTCCACTATAGTCTTTCCACTATAGTCTTTTCACTTTAGTCTGTCCACTTTAGTTTTTCCACTTTAGTCTGTCCACTTTATTCTTTCCACTATTCTCTTTCCACTTTAGTCTTTCCACTTTAGTCTTTCCACTATAGTCTCCACTTTATTCTGTCCACTACATTCTTTCCACTATAGTCGTTCCACTATAGGCTGTCCACTTTAGTCTTTCCACTTTGGTCTTTCCACTTTAGTCTGTCCACTTTAGTCTTTCCATTATAGTCTCCACTTTATTCTGTCCACTACAGTCTTTCCACTATGTCTTTCAACTATAGTCTTTTCACTTTAGTCTGTCCACTTTAGTTTTTCCACTTTAGTCTGTCCACTTTATTCTTTCCACTATTCTCTTTCCACTTTAGTCTTTCCACTTTAGTCTTTCCACTATAGTCTCCACTTTATTCTGTCCACTACATTCTTTCCACTATAGTCGTTCCACTAAAGGCTGTCCACTTTAGTCTTTCCACTTTAGTCTTTCCACTATAGTCTCCACTTTATTCTGTCCACTACATTCTTTCCACTATAGTCGTTCCACTATAGGCAGTCCACTTTAGTCTTTCCACTTTAGTCTTTCCACTTTAGTCTGTCCACTTTAGTTTTTCCACTTTAGTCTGTCCACTTTAGTTTTTCCACTTTAGTCTGTCCACTTTATTCTTTCCACTATTCCCTTTCCACTTTAGTCTTTCCACTATAGTCTGTCCACTTTAGTCTTTCCACTTTAGTCTTTCCACTTTAGTCTGTCCACTTTAGTCTTTCCATTATAGTCTCCACTTTATTCTGTCCACTACAGTCTTTCCACTATGTCTTTCAACTATAGTCTGTCCACGTTAGTCTTTCCACTATTCTCTGTCCACTTTAGTCTTTCCACTTTAGTCCTTCCTTTTTAGTCTTTCCACTATAGTCTGTCCACTTTAGTCTTTCCACTATAGTCTCCACTTTATTCTGTCAACTACAGTCTTTCCAATATAGTCTTTCCACTATAGTCTCTCTACTTTAGTCTTTCCACTTTAGTCTTTCCACTTTAGTCTGTCCACTTTAGTCTTTCCACTATAGTCTGTCCACTTTATTTTTTCCGCTATTCTCTTTCCACTTTAGTCTTTCCACTTTAGTCTTTCCACTATAGTCTCCACTTTATTCTGTCCACTACATTCTTTCCACTATAGTCGTTCCACTATAGTCTGTCCACTTTAGACTTTCCACTTTAGTCTGTCCACTTTAGTCTTTCCACTATAGTCTGTCCACTTTAGTCTTTCCACTTTAGTCTTTCCACTTTATTCTGTCCACTTCATTGTGTACACTTTAGTTTGTCCACTGAGTCTTTCCGCTTCAGTCTTTCCACTATAGTCTGTCCACTTTAGTCTTTCCACTTTAGTCTTTCCACTATAGTCTTTTCACTTCAGTCTGTCCACTTTAGTCTTTCCACTATAGTCTGTCCACTTTAGTCTTTCCACTATATTCTTTCCACTTTAGTCTGTCCACTTAGGCTGTCCACTTCAGTCATTTCACTATAGTCTGTCCACTTTAGTCTTTCGACTATTCTCTGTCCACTTTAGTCTTTCCACTTTAGTCTTTCCATTATAGTCTCCACTTTATTCTGTCCACTACAGTCTTTCCACTATTTCTTTCCACTATAGTCTGTCCACTTTAGTCTTTCCACTATTCTCTGTCCACTTTAGTCTTTCCACTATAGTCTCCACTTTATTTCGTCCACTACATTCTTTCCACTATAGTCTTTCCACTATAGTCTGTCCACTTTAGTCTTTCCACTATTCTCTCTCCACTTTAGTCTTTCCACTATAGTCTGTCCACTTTAGTCTATCCACTATTCTCTGTCCACTTTAGTCTTTCCACTATAGTCTCCACTTTATTCTGTCCACTAGAGTCTTTCCATTATAGTCTTTCCACTATAGTCTGTCCACTTTAGTCTTTCCACTATTCTCTGTCCACTTTAGTCTTTCCACTATAGTCTCCACTTAATTCTGTCCACTACAGTCTTTTCACTATAGTCTTTCCACTATAGTCTGTCCCCTTTAGTCTTTCCACTTTAGTTTTTCCACTTTCGTCTGTCCACTTTAGTCTTTCCACTATAGTCTGTCCACTTTAGTCTTTCCACTTTAGTCTTTCCACTTTATTCTGTCCACTTCAGTGTGTACACTTTAGTCTGTCCAATGAGTCTTTCCACTTCAGTCTTTCCACTACAGTCTGTCCACTTTAGTCTTTCCACTTTAGTCGTTCCACTATAGTCTCCACTTTATTCTGTCCACTACATTCTTTCAACTTTAGTCTTTCCACTATCCTCTGTCCACTTTAGTCTTTCCACTATAGTCTCCACTTTATTCTGTCCACTACAGTCTTTCCACTATAGTCTTTCCACTATAGTCTGTCCACTTTAGTCTATCCACTATTCTCTGTCCACTTTAGTCTTTCCACTATAGTCTCCACTTTATTCTGTCCACTAGAGTCTTTCCATTATAGTCTTTCCACTATAGTCTGTCCACTTTAGTCTTTCCACTATTCTCTGTCCACTTATGTCTTTCCACAATAGTCTCCACTTTATTCTGTCCACTACAGTCTTTCCACTATAGTCTTTCCACTATAGTCTGTCCACTTTAGTCTTTCCACGATTATCTGTCCACTTTAGTCTTTCCACTATAGTCTGTCCACTTTAGTCTTTCCACTATTCTCTGTCCACTTATGTCTTTCCACTATAGTCTCCACTTTATTATGTCCACTACAGTCTTTCCAACATAGTCCTTCCACTATAGTCTGTCCACTTTAGTCTTTCCACTATAGTCTCCACTTTATTCTGTCCACTACAGTCTTTCCACTATAGTCTGTCCACTATAGTCTTTCCACTTTAGTCTTTCCGCTTTAGTCTGTCCACTAGGTCTTTCCACTTCAGTCTGTCCACTTTAGTCTTTCCACTTTAGTCATTTCCACTATCGTCTGTCCACTTTAGTCTTTCCACTTTAGTGTGTCCACTTTAGTCTTTCCACTATAGTTTGTCCAGTTTAGTCTTTCCACTATAGTCTGTCCACTTTAGTCTTTCCACTTTAGTCTTTCCACTATAGTCTGTCCACTTTAGTCTTTCCACTATTCTCTGTCCACTTTAGTCTCTCCACTATAGTCTCCAGTTTATTCTGTCCACTACAGTCTTTCCAATATAGTCTTTCCACTATAGTCACTCCACTTTAGTCTTTCCACTTTAGTCTTTCCACTTTAGTCTGTCCACTTTAGTCTTTCCACTATAGTCTGTCCACTTTATTCTTTCCACTATTCTCTTTCCACTTTAGTCTTTCCACTTTAGTCTTTCCACTATAGTCTCCACTTTATTCTGTCCATTACATTCTTTGCACTAAGGTCGTTCCACTATAGGCTGTCCACTTTAGTCTTTCCACTTTAGTCTTTCCACTTTAGTCTGTCCACTTTAGTCTTTACACCATAGACTGTCCACTTAAGTCTTTCCACTATTCTCTGTCCACTTTAGTCTTTCCACTATAGTCTCCACTTCATTATGTCCACTACAGTATTTCCACTATAGTCTTTCCACTACAGTCTGTCCACTTTAGTCTTTCCACTATAGTCTCCACTTAATTCTGTCCACTACAGTCTTTCCACTATAGTCTTTCCATTATAGTCTGTCCACTCTAGTCTTTCCACTTTAGTTTTTCCACTTCAGTCTGTCCACTTTAGTCTTTCCACTATAGTCTGTCCACTTTAGTCTTTCCACTTTAGTCTTTCCACTTTATTCTGTCCACTTCAGTGTGTACACTTTAGTCTGTCCAATGAGTCTTTCCACTTCAGTCTTTCCACTATAGTCTTTCCACTATAGTCTTTTCACTTCAGTCTTTCCACTTTAGTCTTTCCACTGTAGTCTTTCCACTTTAGTCTTTACACTATAGTCTGTCCACTTTAGTCTTTCCACTATAGTCTGTCCACTTTAGTCTTTCCACTTTAGTCTTTCCACTTTATTCTGTCCACTTCATTGTGTACACTTTAGTTTGTCCACTGAGTCTTTCCACTTCAGTCTTTCCACTATAGTCTGTCCACTTTAGTCTTTCCACTTTAGTCTTTCCACTATAGTCTTTTCACTTCAGTCTGTCCACTTTAGTCTTTCCACTATAGTCTGTCCACTTTAGTCTTTCCACTATAGTCTTTCCACTATAGTCTGTCCACTTTAGTCTTTCCACTTTAGTCTGTCCACTTTAGTCTTTCCACTATAGTCTGTCCACTATAGTCTTTCCACTTTAGTCTTTCCGCTTTAGTCTGTCCACTAGGTCTTTCCACTTCAGTCTGTCCACTTTAGTCTTTCCACTTTAGTCATTTCCACTATCGTCTGTCCACTTTAGTCTTTCCACTTTAGTCTTTCCACTTTAGTGTGTCCACTTTAGTCTTTCCACTATAGTCTGTCCAGTTTAGTCTTTCCACTATAGTCTGTCCACTTTAGTCTTTCCACTTTAGTCTTTCCACTTTAGTCTTTCCACTATAGTCTGTCCACTTTAGTCTTTCCACTATTCTCTGTCCACTTTAGTCTCTCCACTATAGTCTCCAGTTTATTCTGTCCACTACAGTCTTTCCAATATTGTCTTTCCACTCTAGTCACTCCACTTTAGTCTTTCCACTTTAGTCTTTCCACTTTAGTCTGTCCACTTTAGTTTTTCCACTTTAGTCTGTCCACTTTATTCTTTCCACTATTCTCTTTCCACTTTAGTCTTTCCACTTTAGTCTTTCCACTATAGTCTCCACTTTATTCTGTCCACTACATTCTTTCCACTATAGTCGTTCCACTATAGGCTGTCCACTTTAGTCTTTCCACTTTAGTCTTTCCACTTTAGTCTGTCCACTTTAGTCTTTACACTATAGTCTGTCCACTTTAGTCTTTCCACTATAGTCTGTCCACTTTAGTCTTTCCACTTTAGTCTTTCCACTTTATTCTGTCCACTTCATTGTGTACACTTTAGTTTGTCCACTGAGTCTTTCCACTTCAGTCTTTCCACTATAGTCTGTCCACTTTAGTCTTTCCACTTTAGTCTTTCCACTATAGTCTTTTCACTTCAGTCTGTCCACTTTAGTCTTTCCACTATAGTCTGTCCACTTTAGTCTTTCCACTATAGTCTTTCCACTATTCTCTGTCCACTTTAGTCTTTCCACTTTAGTCTTTCCATTATAGTCTCCACTTTATTCTGTCCACTACAGTCTTTCCACTATGTCTTTCAACTATAGTCTGTCCACTTTAGTCTTTCCACTATTCTCTGTCAACTTTAGTCTTTCCACTATAGTCTCCACATTTTTCTGTCCACTACATTCTTTCCACTATAGTCTTTCCACTATAGTCTGTCCACTTTAGTCTTTCCACTATTCTCTGTCCACTTTAGTCTTTCCACTATAGTCTGTCCACTTTAGTCTTTCCACTATTCTCTGTCCTCTTTAGTCTTTCCACTATAGTCTGTCCACTTTAGTCTATCCACTATTCTCTTTCCACTTAATCTTTCCACTATAGTCTCCACTTTATTCTGTCCACTATAGTCTTTCCATTATAGTCTTTCCACTATAGTCTGTCCACTTTAGTCTATCCACTATTCTCTGTCAACTTTAGTCTTTCCACTATAGTCTCCACTTTATTCTGTCCACTAGAGTCTTTCCATTATAGTCTTTCCACTATAGTCTGTCCACTTTAGTCTTTCCACTATTCTCTGTCCACTTATGTCTTTCCACTATAGTCTCCACTTTATTATGTCCACTACAGTCTTTCCACTATAGTCTTTCCACTATAGTCTGTCCACTTTAGTCTTTCCACTATAGTCTCCACTTTATTCTGTCCACTACAGTCTTTCCACTATAGTCTCCACTTTATTCTGTCCACTACAGTCTTTCCACTATAGCCTTTCCACTATAGTCTGTCCACTTTAGTCTTTCCACGATTATCTGTCCACTTTAGTCTTTCCACTATAGTCTGTCCACTTTAGTCTTTCCACTATTCTCTGTCCACTTATGTCTTTCCACTATAGTCTCCACTTTATTATGTCCACTACAGTCTTTCCAACATAGTCCTTCCACTATAGTCTGTCCACTTTAGTCTTTCCACTATAGTCTCCACTTTATTCTGTCCACTACAGTCTTTCCACTATAGTCTGTCCACTATAGTCTTTCCACTTCAGTCTTTCCGCTTTAGTCTGTCCACTAGGTCTTTCCACTTCAGTCTGTCCACTTTAGTCTTTCCACTTTAGTCATTTCCACTATCGTCTGTCCACTTTAGTCTTTCCACTTTAGTGTGTCCACTTTAGTCTTTCCACTATAGTTTGTCCAGTTTAGTCTTTCCACTATAGTCTGTCCACTTTAGTCTTTCCACTTTAGTCTTTCCACTATAGTCTGTCCACTTTAGTCTTTCCACTATTCTTTGTCCACTTTAGTCTCTCCACTATAGTCTCCAGTTTATTCTGTCCACTACAGTCTTTCCAATATAGTCTTTCCACTATAGTCACTCCACTTTAGTCTTTCCACTTTAGTCTTTCCACTTTAGTCTGTCCACTTTAGTCTTTCCACTATAGTCTGTCCACTTTATTCTGTCCACTACATTCTTTCCACTAAGGTCGTTCCACTATATGCTGTCCACTTTAGTCTTTCCACTTTAGTCTTTCCACTTTAGTCTGTCCACTTTAGTCATTTCCACTATCGTCTGTCCACTTTAGTCTTTCCACTTTAGTCTTTCCACTTTAGTGTGTCCACTTTAGTCTTTCCACTATAGTCTGTCCAGTTTAGTCTTTCCACTATAGTCTGTCCACTTTAGTCTTTCCACTTTAGTCTTTCCACTATAGTCTTTCCACTATAGTCTGTCCACTTTATTCTGTCCACTTCATTGTGTACACTTTAGTTTGTCCACTGAGTCTTTCCACTTCAGTCTTTCCACTATAGTCTGTCCACTTTAGTCTTTCAACTTTAGTCTTTCCACTATAGTCTTTTCACTTCAGTCTGTCCACTTTAGTCTTTCCACTATAGTCTGTCCACTTTAGTCTTTCCACTATAGTCTTTCCACTATTCTCTGTCCACTTTAGTCTTTCCACTTTAGTCTTTCCAGTATAGTCTCCACTTTATTCTGTCCACTACAGTCTTTCCACTATGTCTTTCAACTATAGTCTGTCCACTTTAGTCTTTCCACTATTCTCTATCCACTTTAGTCTTTCCACTATAGTCTGTCCACTTTAGTCTTTCCACTTTAGTCTTTCCACTTTATTCTGTCCACTTCATTGTGTACACTTTAGTTTGTCCACTGAGTCTTTCCACTTCAGTCTTTCCACTATAGTCTGTCCACTTTAGTCTTTCCACTTTAGTCTTTCCACTATAGTCTTTTCACTTCAGTCTGTCCACTTTAGTCTTTCCACTATAGTCTGTCCACTTTAGTCTTTCAACTATAGTCTTTCCACTATAGTCTGTCCACTTTAGTCTTTCCACTTTAGTCTGTCCACTTTAGTCTTTCCACTATAGTCTGTCCACTTTAGTCTATCCACTATTCTCTGTCCACTTTAGTCTTTCCACTATAGTCTCCACTTTATTCTGTCCACTAGAGTCTTTCCATTATAGTCTTTCCACTATAGTCTGTCCACTTTAGTCTTTCCACTATTCTCTGTCCACTTTAGTCTTTCCACTATAGTCTCCACTTAATTCTGTCCACTACAGTCTTTTCACTATAGTCTTTCCACTATAGTCTGTCCCCTTTAGTCTTTCCACTTTAGTTTTTCAACTTTTGTCTGTCCACTTTAGTCTTTCCACTATAGTCTGTCCACTTTAGTCTTTCCACTTTAGTCTTTCCACTTTATTCTGTCCACTTCAGTGTGTACACTTTAGTCTGTCCAATGAGTCTTTCCACTTCAGTCTTTCCACTACAGTCTGTCCACTTTAGTCTTTCCACTTTAGTCGTTCCACTATAGTCTCCACTTTATTCTGTCCACTACATTCTTTCAACTTTAGTCTTTCCACTATCCTCTGTCCACTTTAGTCTTTCCACTATAGTCTCCACTTTATTCTGTCCACTACAGTCTTTCCACTATAGTCTTTCCACTATAGTCTGTCCACTTTAGTCTATCCACTATTCTCTGTCCACTTTAGTCTTTCCACTATAGTCTCCACTTTATTCTGTCCACTAGAGTCTTTCCATTATAGTCTTTCCACTATAGTCTGTCCACTTTAGTCTTTCCACTATTCTCTGTCCACTTATGTCTTTCCGCAATAGTCTCCACTTTATTCTGTCCACTACAGTCTTTCCACTATAGTCTTTCCACTATAGTCTGTCCACTTTAGTCTTTCCACGATTATCTGTCCAATTTAGTCTTTCCACTATAGTCTGTCCACTTTAGTCTTTCCACTATTCTCTGTCCACTTATGTCTTTCCACTATAGTCTCCACTTTATTATGTCCACTACAGTCTTTCCAACATAGTCCTTCCACTATAGTCTGTCAACTTTAGTCTTTCCACTATAGTCTCCACTTTATTCTGTCCACTACAGTCTTTCCACTATAGTCTGTCCACTATAGTCTTTCCACTTTAGTCTTTCCGCTTTAGTCTGTCCACTAGGTCTTTCCACTTCAGTCTGTCCACTTTAGTCTTTCCACTTTAGTCATTTCCACTATCGTCTGTCCACTTTAGTCTTTCCACTTTAGTGTGTCCACTTTAGTCTTTCCACTATAGTTTGTCCAGTTTAGTCTTTCCACTATAGTCTGTCCACTTTAGTCTTTCCACTTTAGTCTTTCCACTATAGTCTGTCCACTTTAGTCTTTCCACTATTCTCTGTCCACTTTAGTCTCTCCACTATAGTCTCCAGTTTATTCTGTCCACTACAGTCTTTCCAATATAGTCTTTCCACTATAGTCACTCCACTTTAGTCTTTCCACTTTAGTCTTTCCACTTTAGTCTGTCCACTTTAGTCTTTCCACTATAGTCTGTCCACTTTATTCTTTCCACTATTCTCTTTCCACTTTAGTCTTTCCACTTTAGTCTTTCCACTATAGTCTCCACTTTATTCTGTCCATTACATTCTTTGCACTAAGGTCGTTCCACTATAGGCTGTCCACTTTAGTCTTTCCACTTTAGTCTTTCCACTTTAGTCTGTCCACTTTAGTCTTTACACCATAGACTGTCCACTTAAGTCTTTCCACTATTCTCTGTCCACTTTAGTCTTTCCACTATAGTCTCCACTTCATTATGTCCACTACAGTATTTCCACTATAGTCTTTCCACTACAGTCTGTCCACTTTAGTCTTTCCACTATAGTCTCCACTTAATTCTGTCCACTACAGTCTTTCCACTATAGTCTTTCCATTATAGTCTGTCCACTCTAGTCTTTCCACTTTAGTTTTTCCACTTCAGTCTGTCCACTTTAGTCTTTCCACCATAGTCTGTCCACTTTAGTCTTTCCACTTTAGTCTTTCCACTTTATTCTGTCCACTTCAGTGTGTACACTTTAGTCTGTCCAATGAGTCTTTCCACTTCAGTCTTTCCACTATAGTCTTTCCACTATAGTCTTTTCACTTCAGTCTTTCCACTTTAGTCTTTCCACTGTAGTCTTTCCACTTTAGTGTGTCCACTTTAGTCTTTCCACTATAGTCTGTCCAGTTTAGTCTTTCCACTATAGTCTGTCCACTTTAGTCTTTCCACTTTAGTCTTTCCACTTTAGTCTTTCCACTATAGTCTGTCCACTTTAGTCTTTCCACTATTCTCTGTCCACTTTAGTCTCTCCACTATAGTCTCCAGTTTATTCTGTCCACTACAGTCTTTCCAATATAGTCTTTCCACTATTGTCACTCCACTTTAGTCTTTCCACTTTAGTCTTTCCACTTTAGTCTGTCCACTTTAGTCTTTCCACTATAGTCTGTCCACTTTATTCTTTCCACTATTCTCTTTCCACTTTAGTCTTTCCACTTTAGTCTTTCCACTATAGTCTCCACTTTATTCTGTCCACTACATTCTTTCCACTATAGTCGTTCCACTATAGGCTGTCCACTTTAGTCTTTCCACTTTAGTCTTTCCACTTTAGTCTGTCCACTTTAGTCTTTACACTATAGTCTGTCCACTTTAGTCTTTCCACTATAGTCTGTCCACTTTAGTCTTTCCACTTTAGTCTTTCCACTTTATTCTGTCCACTTCATTGTGTACACTTTAGTTTGTCCACTGAGTCTTTCCACTTCAGTCTTTCCACTATAGTCTGTCCACTTTAGTCTTTCCACTTTAGTCTTTCCACTATAGTCTTTTCACTTCAGTCTGTCCACTTTAGTCTTTCCACTATAGTCTGTCCACTTTAGTCTTTCCACTATAGTCTTTCCACTATAGTCTGTCCACTTTAGTCTTTCCACTTTAGTCTGTCCACTTTAGTCTTTCCACTATAGTCTGTCCACTATAGTCTTTCCACTTTAGTCTTTCCGCTTTAGTCTGTCCACTAGGTCTTTCCACTTCAGTCTGTCCACTTTAGTCTTTCCACTTTAGTCATTTCCACTATCGTCTGTCCACTTTAGTCTTTCCACTTTAGTCTTTCCACTTTAGTGTGTCCACCTTAGTCTTTCCACTATAGTCTGTCCAGTTTAGTCTTTCCACTATAGTCTGTCCACTTTAGTCTTTCCAGTTTAGTCTTTCCACTTTAGTCTTTCCACTATAGTCTGTCCACTTTAGTCTTTCCACTATTCTCTGTCCACTTTAGTCTCTCCACTATAGTCTCCAGTTTATTCTGTCCACTACAGTCTTTCCAATATTGTCTTTCCACTCTAGTCACTCCACTTTAGTCTTTCCACTTTAGTCTTTCCACTTTAGTCTGTCCACTTTAGTTTTTCCACTTTAGTCTGTCCACTTTATTCTTTCCACTATTCTCTTTCCACTTTAGTCTTTCCACTTTAGTCTTTCCACTATAGTCTCCACTTTATTCTGTCCACTACATTCTTTCCACTATAGTCGTTCCACTATAGGCTGTCCACTTTAGTCTTTCCACTTTAGTCTTTCCACTTTAGTCTGTCCACTTTAGTCTTTACACTATAGTCTGTCCACTTTAGTCTTTCCACTATAGTCTGTCCACTTTAGTCTTTCCACTTTAGTCTTTCCACTTTATTCTGTCCACTTCATTGTGTACACTTTAGTTTGTCCACTGAGTCTTTCCACTTCAGTCTTTCCACTATAGTCTGTCCACTTTAGTCTTTCCACTTTAGTCTTTCCACTATAGTCTTTTCACTTCAGTCTGTCCACTTACTCTTTCCACTATAGTCTGTCCACTTTAGTCTTTCCACTATAGTCTTTCCACTATTCTCTGTCCACTTTAGTCTTTCCACTTTAGTCTTTCCATTATAGTCTCCACTTTATTCTGTCCACTACAGTCTTTCCACTATGTCTTTCAACTATAGTCTGTCCACTTTAGTCTTTCCACTATTCTCTGTCAACTTTAGTCTTTCCACTATAGTCTCCACATTTTTCTGTCCACTACATTCTTTCCACTATAGTCTTTCCACTATAGTCTGTCCACTTTAGTCTTTCCACTATTCTCTGTCCACTTTAGTCTTTCCACTATAGTCTGTCCACTTTAGTCTTTCCACTATTCTCTGTCCTCTTTAGTCTTTCCACTATAGTCTGTCCACTTTAGTCTATCCACTATTCTCTTTCCACTTAATCTTTCCACTATAGTCTCCACTTTATTCTGTCCACTATAGTCTTTCCATTATAGTCTTTCCACTATAGTCTGTCCACTTTAGTCTATCCCCTATTCTCTGTCAACTTTAGTCTTTCCACTATAGTCTCCACTTTATTCTGTCCACTAGAGTCTTTCCATTATAGTCTTTCCACTATAGTCTGTCCACTTTAGTCTTTCCACTATTCTCTGTCCACTTATGTCTTTCCACTATAGTCTCCACTTTATTATGTCCACTACAGTCTTTCCACTATAGTCTTTCCACTATAGTCTGTCCACTTTAGTCTTTCCACTATAGTCTCCACTTTATTCTGTCCACTACAGTCTTTCCACTATAGTCTCCACTTTATTCTGTCCACTACAGTCTTTCCACTATAGCCTTTCCACTATAGTCTGTCCACTTTAGTCTTTCCACGATTATCTGTCCACTTTAGTCTTTCCACTATAGTCTGTCCACTTTAGTCTTTCCACTATTCTCTGTCCACTTATGTCTTTCCACTATAGTCTCCACTTTATTATGTCCACTACAGTCTTTCCAACATAGTCCTTCCACTATAGTCTGTCCACTTTAGACTTTCCACTATAGTCTCCACTTTATTCTGTCCACTACAGTCTTTCCACTATAGTCTGTCCACTATAGTCTTTCCACTTTAGTCTTTCCGCTTTAGTCTGTCCACTAGGTCTTTCCACTTCAGTCTGTCCACTTTAGTCTTTCCACTTTAGTCATTTCCACTATCGTCTGTCCACTTTAGTCTTTCCACTTTAGTGTGTCCACTTTAGTCTTTCCACTATAGTTTGTCCAGTTTAGTCTTTCCACTATAGTCTGTCCACTTTAGTCTTTCCACTTTAGTCTTTCCACTATAGTCTGTCCACTTTAGTCTTTCCACTATTCTTTGTCCACTTTAGTCTCTCCACTATAGTCTCCAGTTTATTCTGTCCACTACAGTCTTTCCAATATAGTCTTTCCACTATAGTCACTCCACTTTAGTCTTTCCACTTTAGTCTTTCCACTTTAGTCTGTCCACTTTAGTCTTTCCACTATAGTCTGTCCACTTTATTCTTTCCACTATTCTCTTTCCACTTTAGTCTTTCCACTTTAGTCTTTCCACTATAGTCTCCACTTTATTCTGTCCACTACATTCTTTCCACTAAGGTCGTTCCACTATATGCTGTCCACTTTAGTCTTTCCACTTTAGTCTTTCCACTTTAGTCTGTCCACTTTAGTCATTTCCACTATCGTCTGTCCACTTTAGTCTTTCCACTTTAGTCTTTCCACTTTAGTGTGTCCACTTTAGTCTTTCCACTATAGTCTGTCCAGTTTAGTCTTTCCACTATAGTCTGTCCACTTTAGTCTTTCCACTTTAGTCTTTCCACTATAGTCTTTCCACTATAGTCTGTCCACTTTATTCTGTCCACTTCATTGTGTACACTTTAGTTTGTCCACTGAGTCTTTCCACTTCAGTCTTTCCACTATAGTCTGTCCACTTTAGTCTTTCAACTTTAGTCTTTCCACTATAGTCTTTTCACTTCAGTCTGTCCACTTTAGTCTTTCCACTATAGTCTGTCCACTTTAGTCTTTCCACTATAGTCTTTCCACTATTCTCTGTCCACTTTAGTCTTTCCACTTTAGTCTTTCCATTATAGTCTCCACTTTATTCTGTCCACTACAGTCTTTCCACTATGTCTTTCAACTATAGTCTGTCCACTTTAGTCTTTCCACTATTCTCTATCCACTTTAGTCTTTCCACTATAGTCTCCACTTTTTTCTGTCCACTACATTCTTTCCACTATAGTCTGTCCACTTTAGTCTTTCCACTTTAGTCTTTCCTTTAGTCTGTCCACTTTAGTCTTTACACTATAGTCTGTCCACTTTAGTCTTTCCACTATAGTCTGTCCACTTTAGTCTTTCCACTTTAGTCTTTCCACTTTAGTCTGTCCACTTTAGTCTTTACACTATAGTCTGTCCACTTTAGTCTTTCCACTATAGTCTGTCCACTTTAGTCTTTCCACTTTAGTCTTTCCACTTTATTCTGTCCACTTCATTGTGTACACTTTAGTTTGTCCACTGAGTCTTTCCACTTCAGTCTTTCCACTATAGTCTGTCCACTTTAGTCTTTCCACTTTAGTCTTTCCACTATAGTCTTTTCACTTCAGTCTGTCCACTTTAGTCTTTCCACTATAGTCTGTCCACTTTAGTCTTTCAACTATAGTCTTTCCACTATAGTCTGTCCACTTTAGTCTTTCCACTTTAGTCTGTCCACTTTAGTCTTTCCACTATAGTCTGTCCACTATAGTCTTTCCACTTTAGTCTTTCCGCTTTAGTCTGTCCACTAGGTCTTTCCACTTCAGTCTGTCCACTTTAGTCTTTCCACTTTAGTCATTTCCACTATCGTCTGTCCACTTTAGTCTTTCCACTTTAGTCTTTCCACTTTAGTGTGTCCACTTTAGTCTTTCCACTATAGTCTGTCCAGTTTAGTCTTTCCACTATAGTCTGTCCGCTTTAGTCTTTCCACTTTAGTCTTTCCACTTTAGTCTTTCCACTATAGTATGTCCACTTTAGTCTTTCCACTATTCTCTGTCCATTTTAGTCTCTCCACTATAGTCTCCAGTTTATTCTGTCCACTACAGTCTTTCCAATATCGTCTTTCCACTATAGTCACTCCACTTTAGTCTTTCCACTTTAGTCTTTCCACTTTAGTCGGTCCACTTTAGTTTTTCCACTTTAGTCTGTCCACTTTATTCTTTCCACTATTCTCTTTCCACTTTAGTCTTTCCACTTTAGTCTTTCCACTATAGTCTCCACTTTATTCTGTCCACTACATTCTTTCCTCTATAGTCGTTCCACTATAGGCTGTCCACTTTAGTCTTTCCACTTTAGTCTTTCCACTTTAGTCTGTCCACTTTAGTCTTTACACTATAGTCTGTCCACTTTAGTCTTTCCACTATAGTCTGTCCACTTTAGTCTTTCCACTTTAGTCTTTCCACTTTATTCTGTCCACTTCATTGTGTACACTTTAGTTTGTCCACTGAGTCTTTCCACTTCAGTCTTTCCACTATAGTCTGTCCACTTTAGTCTTTCCACTTTAGTCTTTCCACTATAGTCTTTTCACTTCAGTCTGTCCACTTTAGTCTTTCCACTATAGTCTGTCCACTTTAGTCTTTCCACTATAGTCTTTCCACTATTCTCTGTCCACTTTAGTCTTTCCACTTTAGTCTTTCCATTATAGTCTCCACTTTATTCTGTCCACTACAGTCTTTCCACTATGTCTTTCAACTATAGTCTGTCCACTTTAGTCTTTCCACTATTCTCTGTCCACTTTAGTCTTTCCACTATAGTCTCCACTTTTTTCTGTCCACTACATTCTTTCCACTATAGTCTTTCCACTATAGTCTGTCCACTTTAGTCTTTCCACTATTCTCTGTCCACTTTAGTCTTTCCACTATAGTCTGTCCACTTTAGTCTTTCCACTATTCTCTGTCCTCTTAAGTCTTTCCACTATAGTCTCCACTTTAGTCTATCCACTATTCTCTGTCCACTTAATCTTTCCACTATAGTCTCCACTTTATTCTGTCCACTATAGTCTTTCCATTATAGTCTTTCCACTATAGTCTGTCCACTTTAGTCTTTCCACTATTCTCTGTCCACTTTAGTCTTTCCACTATAGTCTCCCCTTTATTCTGTCCACTAGAGTCTTTCCATTATAGTCTTTCCACTATAGTCTGTCCACTTTAGTCTTTCCACTATTCTCTGTCCACTTATGTCTTTCCACTATAGTCTCCACTTTATTATGTCCACTACAGTCTTTCCACTATAGTCTTTCCACTATAGTCTGTCCACTTTATTCTTTCCACTATAGTCTCCACTTTATTCTGTCCACTACAGTCTTTCCACTATAGTCTCCACTTTATTCTGTCCACTACAGTCTTTCCACTATAGTCTTTCCACTATAGTCTGTCCACTTTAGTCTTTCCACGATTATCTGTCCACTTTAGTCTTTCCACTATAGTCTGTCCACTTTAGTCTTTCCACTATTCTCTGTCCACTTATGTCTTTCCACTATAGTCTCCACTTTATTATGTCCACTACAGTCTTTCCAACATAGTCCTTCCACTATAGTCTGTCCACTTTAGTCTTTCCACTATAGTCTCCACTTTATTCTGTCCACTACAGTCTTTCCACTATAGTCTGTCCACTATAGTCTTTCCACTTTATTCTTTCCGCTTTAGTCTGTCCACTAGGTCTTTCCACTTCAGTCTGTCCACTTTAGTCTTTCCACTTTAGTCATTTCCACTATCGTCTGTCCACTTTAGTCTTTCCACTTTAGTGTGTCCACTTTAGTCTTTCCACTATAGTTTGTCCAGTTTAGTCTTTCCACTATAGTCTGTCCACTTTAGTCTTTCCACTTTAGTCTTTCCACTATAGTCTGTCCACTTTAGTCTTTCCACTATTCTCTGTCCACTTTAGTCTCTCCACTATAGTCTCCAGTTTATTCTGTCCACTACAGTCTTTCCAATATAGTCTTTCCACTATAGTCACTCCACTTTAGTCTTTCCACTTTAGTCTTTCCACTTTAGTCTGTCCACTTTAGTCTTTCCACTATAGTCTGTCCACTTTATTCTTTTCACTATTTGTTACGAAGGGTCTTCATATCTTTATATTTACAATCTTTATCTGGTTTACCTTTAATTTCAAGTCAGAATTAAAAGGGAAATTGTCACGAGCCTTTTAAACCTAGCCGAGATTTAAAAGGAAATATGGTTTCCAAACTCATGTCCAAGTCTAATGTAAAGCATAGAACTCCGGAGAAAAGCTTGTGGTTAGAACGGGAGAACCACTGGGAGATCAGTGAAAGGAGAACAAGGTGGATTGACGTCAGAAGGAGTTATAGTCGGGACTTCTTTAGTAATATTTAGGCAGAGAGTGGTGAAGCTTCGAAGAAACAACACAAGAGTGAGTAGAGTGAAATAAACGTGTCCTGAACCTGAACTTAGCGAGAACAGTACGAACAAATCCAAGCCTTCGATTAGACGCTACCAAGTTGAAAGACTCCTGGATCCAATAAGTGAGCTGAAAGGAAGAGCCCTTCCTTTCAGGCCACTCAGTGGAGCGGCTACGGTTTAGGCAGAAGCAAATAACAGTAAAACCTAACACGATGACATAAAACACATTGTTTTAGTGGTGACCACTAATCACGACGTTTTTGCCAAAAACGACTTCGATTTGGGTACATGTGACATCGATCCTTTTGTCATCGATGTAGGAGATGCACCACCAAAGAGGATTAGTCCTTACCGCATTCCTGTTCATCTCGAACCTATAGCCAAGGCTGAAATCGATCGCATGCTTGCATGTAAGGTTATAGAACCTGCTTCTTCACCTTGGCTAGCACCACTTCTTTTGGTCGGAAAGAAAGATGGCAGCTATCGGGCCGTCACTGATTTCCGCAGCTTGAACAACGTAACAGTCGGTGACGAGTATCCTTTGCCCCATATCGCGGCAATACTTGACAAACTTCACGGGAAAAAGATATTCTCGGTTCTTGACTGTCTATGTGGGTATTGGCAAATGACTATCCATCCTGATAGCCGCAAGTACACGGGTTTCTCAGCACCTGGGTTCGATCAGTATGTCTACGTCAAACTAGCTTTCGGTCTCAAGAACGCACCTGCTGCGTACAGTCGAATTATGTACCGGATCCTTAGACACCTCTTCGACGATGGTGTCGATGTATACCTGGACGACGTCATCAATGCGTCCACCGACGACGATTCCCATATTGAACTGTTAGCAAAGGTATTTGCAGCTCTTCGTAAAGCTGGTCTTAAACTCAAGGCTAAAAAGTGTGACTTCTTTAAAGAAGAGGTCATCTTCTTAGGTCACCGCGTCGATAACAATGGCATTCGGCCTGACCCTAACAAGCTCAGCGCTGTACGAAACCTCGCTTACCCGAAGGATTTGGGCGAGTTACGTTCTGCTATCGGTTTATTTTCCTACTTCAGGAAATTCATTGCTCAGTTCTCTGCTATCGCATCTTCACTGATCAAGCTGACCAAGAAGGACGAACCCTTCCAGTTTGGAGAAGAACAAACGATGGCATTCGAATAACTGCGATCCAAGTTGTTAGAAGAACCCATCCTAGGACTTCCAGACTTGTCCCCATCGGCGAGTCCGATGAAAATTTACTGTGATGCCAGTTCCAAGGCATGTTGGGGCTTCTTGACTCAGATGCAAGACAATCGGCAGAGAGTCCTTCAATACACGTCTCGTACCTTCAATCAAGCCGAACTTAAGCATGCGGCGATCGAGAAGGAAGCTCTTGCCATTGTACACTGTATCAGGTCTTTCCGTCCATACCTACTGGGCAGAAAATTCGTCGTAGCCTCAGATCATAAGCCCCTTCAATGGCTTATGAAGTCAACCGGGAAGGACTTAACAGGTAAGTGGGCAAGAATGCAGATGGAGCTTCAAGGATATGATTTTGAGATTACCCACATTCCAGGAACTCAAAATGTTGTTGCAGATGCACTTAGTCGTCTTCCTACGACTACTCCGACTTCGCTGGTCATGGCTGTGATCCCGGAGGCTGACAAGCAGTTCGCTTCGCAAGATCTGCGTCAGTTGCAGGGCAACGATGGTTTCGCTTCTGCTATCCGAAACTATCTTCAGCATGGTAGCCAGCTACCTTCTCAGATCGAGACCCAGATCTTACGTGAAATCGAGAATTTCGTTCTTGAGGACGGCCTTCTTTGCTACGTCTATTCGCCGTACCAAAATTGCCGTAGGTCTGATTTGCGCGTTGTACCAGTTCTTCCTCGCTCGCTCATTCCAGAAGTCTTGTTCGATTGCCATGACTCCAAAATTTCGGGACATTTTGGATTTCTTAAGACTTATGAGCGTGTGCGAAGCCGTTTTTACTTCAGGAACATGTACAATGCCATCAAGCTGTATGTTCAGTGTTGCCTTGACTGCTGTCAACGCAAAGGTCTCAACCATACGCCAAGGGCACCGTTAGGTACGATACCTGAGTCCTCCAGACCCCTTGATATGGTTGGTATCGATTTACTAGGACCTTTAACCGTTTCTACGCAAGGATCGAAGTACATAGTGGTCATTACTGATCACTTCACAAAGTACATAGTCCTTACGGCCATACCAGATAAAACTGCGAAGGCTGTAGCCAGAGCATTTACAGAGCAGTTTATCCTGGTTTATGGTGCGTGTGAACGCCTGATTAGTGATCAGGGTTCGGATTTTATCAATGCCGTATTCAAGGGCATCCTTGAGCTGCTAAATATCAAACAACTTCGTACGTCGGCCTACCATCCGATGTGTAACGGGGCAGTTGAACGACGAAATCGGGACATAGCAAACATTTTAAGCTTGTATGTCAGAGATAGAGGACACGCTGACTGGGAGGATCAGCTACGCTATGTTCAATTCGCCATGAACACAGCTTTTCACGAGTCTATCTCGGACAGTCCATTTTACGCTATGTTTCTTCGTGACGCCCGATTTCCTACGGACACTGTGATCAACAGTAGAGTTTTCTACAACCTAGATTCTGATTATAAGTTAGAGATGATCACACGGCAGAAAACGGCTTATCAAATGATCAAGGACAACTCTGAGATCGCTCGGGAACGTCAACGGTTCTATTATGACAGAACCGAGAATCAGAAACCCTTGAAAGTTGGCGAACTTGTCCTCCTTCACACACCACCTGATGCAAGGTTGCGAAAACTAGACAAGATTCGATGGACCGGTCCGTTTCGCATTACTGCCATCCTAGACAATGGTCTAAACTTTCAGATCACACGACTTTCGGACGGACGAGTCGAAGTCGTTCACTACAACCGTCTGAAGACGTACATTCCTCGGAGTCTATGGGAAAGCGACATTATTCAGGACGATCTGATCATTCCGTCAAACATAGACGACATCATTTTGCCTCCTGTTGACCAGGAATCAGCAAACGACAGGCCAGATGGCCCAATTTCCAAGAAGAAGGTCACTTGGTGGGACGACCAACTTCAGAGTCGCATAATTAGTCCAGATGTTGCCCCACCAAACACGCTTACCAACGATCTGTACGATGTTGCTGGTTCAAACCAAATCGTACCGGTTGTTCGACAACAAAGACGCAATCTTAGACTGGATTCCGCAGTCTCGAGTTCAGAATCCGAGGACGAAGTAACTAAATTTCGTCCTCAACTTTGGTTACAGCGTCCTTTGACACTTCAACCGTATCACGGCGACCAACCGACTGAACACGGAGATTGTAAGCTCCGTTATTCGCTAGGATCCGAAGACATGTCATGGGACAACCCCCGTACGGAGACGCCAGTTCAGCGTCAAGGGGTGGGTAGTTCTTCGAGCCTCGAAAGCGAATCGTTAGAAGATGCGCTAACTAAGAGGGAACTCTTAGAGAGGGAACCTCAAGGAGGAGGTTTTGGTCAGGGCATACTGGAAGAACCATCGAGTCAGTCCGGACTCATGTCAGGACTTGAAGCTCAAAACCGTACAGACACGGAAAGCGTCAGGTTCAACCATTCCTATAGTATGCCGGAGCTGAGAGGTCCGTCAGGGGAGCTGGAGTCTGATCACTCCCGGGTGGAACCACCAATCGACTTTGGTAGTCCACCATTACCTCTCATTCGTGACCGTGTGTTGTCACATCCGACAGCACGGTCAGAAGCGTTGAAATTGAGAACGCAGGCAACCAGGCGGGCTGCACTTCAAGGAGTCAGATTTGATTTAGCTACCTGTGAGGTTCCAAGGAGGCAGGGCGAAGGGTCTATGGCAGAATCACAAGATAGACCCAGGCGAGTACAACGTCCACCGTAGAGATGGACGTATAAAAAGTTAGGAGGTGAGTAATGACAGAGTACATCCCAAAACGTAGGTCCGGTTGACTTACTAAGCCAACGCAATAGTACTAAATTTCAACAACCCGGGGTGGCTTGGAAAGACAAAAGGGCTATGGAAACAGTTAGTATTCTTCAGTATTACTTACGAAGTTTTTTTTTGTTTTTTTCGTCAAATTTTTTAGGTACTAGTAACGTTTTGAGACCGAGGAAAATACAACTTGATCAAGAAACGGGTCAAATCGAGACAAGCCAAAACCATCTCTAACCATCGAGGAAGAGAAGAAATCTGAAATTAATTATTATTCTATTGTAAAGTTTTGTTAACCACTTCAGAGGAACATCCAGACATGGCTAGAGAAGAAGCCATAGAGGAGCCAGCCACAAATAACTAAAATCATCTATATCCATCAAGGAAGAGCCACGAGAGCAGCAGAAGAGATAATTCATCTATACCATCTTTACGAAGAAGAGAAAGAAGAATTTTTATTTACCGTTTACAGTTTTGTTAATTAAGAATTGATTAACCCAATCACACTATGGCCATAGTTGGATAGGAATAATTGATACGTTAATTAACCTTTAAGTTATATTAGTTACAGTAAGTCTAATAATTAGATAGAACTAGAGTAGCATCACCTAATTAGACACTAGAAAATTATTGCTAAGAATTGGTTAATTTATACAATAATTTAGAATAATTTAGAACATCTAGAGACTAGTTTAGATAATGCAAGTATAGTAAATTAGTAGAATCTAAAGTTAGAATCATTTCAACACAAGAAAAATGTAGCTTCAAGAGTGCTGTGACATATAAGATGGGTCGTATCAAGATTATTCAAGATTGTTGTCATAGCCACTTGTAGCCACTCTCTCGCCACACTCTGCAACGTCATGGGACGCATCTAAAGTAAAAACATGTTTTCATTTATTTACCAGTTAGGAAAGGATGCGCCGGACGTTACATAAAATTTTGACACACTTAATTCTTAATACTTACACAATATTACAGTAGAAAACACAATTACCACACGAGCAAATATAAGGGAGCTCAAGTCATAGAGGGATTTTCTAGCAGAAAAATATAGTAAAGTAATAAGAATATCAATATCAATTTGAATGAATACACGAATATGTGCCCAGTCTTTATGAGTACTGCACGTTGTGTGAGCAGCAGCGTCACGAACTGTCGCTCATTTGATCGTGCAACCCTAAATTTTGTACTGTGTAGCGAGGTCGTGCACTGATAAATCTTTGGAGTGAGCTCGATCACTGTTGGTCCCCTTGACCGAAACTACACGGTATTTTATCAGTCTATTATTGTGTTTTATTTTGCGAATACGTTTTCTGGCACAACAAAAGATGGCTCTATAATATTTAATCAGTTATGATGCCCTAGATAGTATTATGGTACCAGAATGACTGACTGTAGAAAATCCCCAGTGTATCGTATTGGATCCCTGAAATATCGAAATTTTGTTGGATTTTGTGTCTTCCGGGTACTCTCCCCAAAGTAATAGATTATGCCCGGAAAGCTATGACACAAGACACGGTAATATAATAAATCTAAGTAATAAAATTAGAAGGAAAGTCGACTTATATTGTAAGTGATGGTTCATGAGCAGAAAGTTCTATCAGTCGTTCCGTTGTAAACTGCTCGTTTTATCTCTTTTTGGTGGCATGTGTTACGTTTATTGTTATTGCGTTGAAACTGGTCGGGCAGTTCGAGGTAACTGCGCTAGTACGGCTAGTTCCTCTTCTTCTTGAACCTCCAAAGCTAGAGCTTGATCCGTTACCACAACCATTTGAACTGGGATTTTCTGTCCATCCATTAATAGCAGGTTAATAGCGATACTTTTTACAGTACAGACACTAAATCATAAAGTAATGACAAATGAACGTATTTTCGATTTAAGAAAACAAGAGGGCGAACTGAAAGAAATGAAAAATAATTCAAATCTGGAATGTTTGGAAAGATTAATTACTAATGACAAGAATGCTTATTTGTTTTGTTCTTGGAAAGCAGTAAAAAAGGTTAAGATACCGGAAATCCTAAAATTAAATGAAGGCGAAATTTTCATATCGAAAATGGTGCCGCTACAGGGTAGTTGCACCAGACTGAACCAAATAGGGGTACCAGAAGCGCACGCGAATGTTTTGAGCGTAAAAAGGAACTGTGAATTGTCACAAAACGGTATGTTATGGAAACTTTCTAGTAACGTGGAATTAGATGACATGCATATAAAATCAATTAAGCCTAAACCAGTTCTTCCTGAATTGAATATAAATGTCTCACAGAAACAAGTTTTTGATACATGGAAAGGAGAGAAACCCATCGCATGGTCCGAATTAGTCGAGGACCTAAAATTCAGATCAAAAATTTTATCAGACGAAGAGAGAGCGGAATCACTAATTTTGACAGAAACTGCATTACTGATAGATTTGACAATCGTAATCTCAGTTTTCGGGTTGTCATATTTGACGTTGGTTGTGACAATTGTAGTAATAACCTGTAAAGTCCGTATGAATAAACGGAGGGTGAACTCGGAAATTTCGGAGCTCCAGAATCTAACGTTAAGTCCTACCGAAGTCCGGCTCATGAGAGAGTACGCTGAATTTGTTGGTTTTCGCTAAAATGCTGCATTAGAATCGCTATTTTAAAAGCCGCTCCGATTAAAGCTAGTGTTGTGTTTTAGTGTGCCGTCCTGTGAAAGTCAGCGTATATTTTTCATATAAAGCGGACAGCAATCAAGCTCTGATCTTCAGTCTTGATTGTGGACGCAAAGAAGCAACAAGTAAAATGAAAGTTCTGCTTTTTGTAATCGGAACTTTAAGTTTTTCAGTAGCAGATATCAAAGTGGGCCTGGGACATGTGTTGGTTCCAGAAGGCCAAATAGCTGTGACGACTGCCAAATGGACGATTGTGGGTGAAGTTAACCTGGACTTCTTCAAAGCCATTGCTGGTACTGTAAGGAAATATTTTGTATTGATTGTCAGCCACCAAGACGCCTTGGATCAGCAAAATGTTGCCCAACATCAATCGAAAGTGTATGAAGTTTACAGAAAAGAAAATTCAAAAATGAATGAACTAATTTCAGCTTTAGAAAATGAGGTCGATAGTATTTCAATCCTATTAGGAACTAATTCTAGAAGTAAAAGGGGCCTCATTGATTTGGGTGGTGAAATACTTCGAGTATTGTTTGGTAGCGCAACAGTTACCCAGATAACAGAACTTTCAGAAGCTGTGGGCAACCTAAAGATAGCGGGTATGGCACAAAAGGATATAATTTCGAAACAAGTAACGGTAATTAGAAACCTTGTTCTTGCTGAAAAACAACAAGATGAAATGTTGGGGAATTTAACATCAACGTTACAAGGCGTCGAGGTGCACTGGCAAAGAATATCGAAACTCGTCGCCCATAACACCAACCAAGGTGTGCATTTCGGGGCCGATATTGGCTATTTAAAAATACAACAGCTTCTAGGTGAGGTACGTCAAAAGCTTCATGAAGTAGAAATCGATCTAAACTCATTGGCGGCCAACCGTCTTCCAATAAACATGTTTCGCCCCAAACGATTAGTAGACATTTTAGCAAAAATCAGTACAAGTCTACCCGCTAAGTATCGTTTGCCCGTGCGAAATATCGAAAATGTTTGGCCGTACTATCATCATTTTGCTAAAACCTCGACTTTGCTTACAATTTCTGGATTAAGAATCGTCACTGAAATCCCGTTGGTGTCGCGGAGTGAAATGTTTGATCTCTATAAAATAATGCCTTTTCCTACTTTTCAAAGTAGTTTACCAAATAATCTAACCACTGTCTACCCGACACAGCCTTTTATTGCTATTCAGAAGGAAGAACGTACACATTTTGTGGAACTGAATTTAGATGACTTTAGAAACTGTGTAAAAGTAGAAGTACAAATTTGCCCTTTGTTTAAAGCTGTGCAAAAGAAAGTTCTGAACTCGTGCAACTACGCAATTTATAAAGAAAACTTTGAAGAAATAGAGAAAAATTGCTTGGTTACGTTTTCACCCCCTCCGACACCGGAAGTACCGATTCTTAGTCACGTCGCTGAGAACCTCTGGGTGTTTTCCGCCAAGTTGGTTCATGCTTCGATTGCATGTAATGACGAACTAAAAGAGCGGGTCGTGCTGAACGGCAGCAATCTCCTTAATCTGCCTTCAGGCTGTTCGTTATTTTCCGAAACCTTCACAATTCCTGCGTCGTTTTCGGGAATAACAACGCTAAAACTTGATTTTGGAAATATTTCGGTTAGCGTGCCTAGCTTTACGCATAATTTACCTAAACTAACATTCTTCTCAAAAATAGAGATAACCAGAAAACTGAAAGTCGCAAATATTGCAAGCCGTAAGACAGAAGTTTCGTTACAAGAACTTGAAGTAGCGCTAGAATCGAATAACCCAATTATTCAAAATTCATATGAAGCAGTAGGCTACGTTAAGAAACATGTCAATTTCATTGGCATTTCATCTCTTTTTGGAAACTTGATCCTCCCAGTCATTGTGGTGATGCTCTATCACTACGTCTGGCAGGCCAGACGCCAGATGGCACTACCATCGACTATCTTAAATCTTGTGGATATGGGCAGTACAAGACCAAAATTTGAAAGTGCCCAAGAAGCAAGAATATTAGATTAAGGAAACGCGCTATTATTTATTTTCTTTGGATTTGCTTTAAAATAAGTTTACACCCTCCAATGACGTATTTTTACTTAATTATAGTTCCAGATAATAGTTTAGTAGCCTCCATGATGACACCACGAAAAGAAGAAGAACCACAATCAATCCGTCAGGACGGACATTCAGCCTACAGACAACCAGAGACGCCAGAAACTCCACCTTTGGGCCCGAGGACGCCACCTATGCCCCATATGGAGGGAGTGGCTATTGCAGACCATAACAGGGGCCATAACAACTCACCTCAGCAGGAGGAGGAGTCAGACGAAATGCATGAGTATTTAGACCTTCCCAACCAGAATGAGGTAGGATCATTCCACTCTTTCGGGCAGGAATCCTTCGGGAACCAGCCTCATTTTCAGAATCAGATGGGACCAGGCGAAGTCCCCAAATACGCGTACAATTTCCAATATTATCGGAGGGGGAACTACATTCCCCCGTTGAACTATTATATAACAGAGGCTTTGCCAATCACTTTTAACGTTGGCGATTTTGTCCGTCTACTACAGCAGCCTGAGCATGAACAAATTAGATGGGAAGTAATGCTAGCTCTGTTAAGGACAGAATTCGACAGAGCAAACATGAATTTAAATGATTATTTCCCACAGTAATACGGTTACTACTAAATGCCAAAGCAAATGCCATGCCAAGTCACCAACTTATGTTTGTTTATTTTATTTTTAGTTATGTTTATTTGTTTTTTTTTTTATTTGTTAATTTTGTTCATTATTCCGGGATCATTACAATGACGGACCAGAGGTCAAATGAGTATGTTTGTTTTAAATCTCGAAATCTCAGAATTAAAGAAAAGCCAGCTGCAGTTCTGGTGGTGTTGTACATAGCTTTAAGCAATATTATCGATTTTTTTTTGTTATACATATTATATATAGAAGGGCCACAGGCCGTGTAAATTTTGAGTACGTAAGCGAAAAGATAATTTTGTGCAAGTTAGTCGTAAGTCGTAATGTTTTGTCATGGGTGCGTTGTTTATCATCCAGTAAGTTGATATACTAATATTAGAAGTAAAGTAATATATTATCGAAGGGCCACAGGCCAATTTATTTAATCATATTTAGTGAGAAACTGGAATTTTGAATTCTAAATATTTAACCGTTTTCGCTTCATACTTTGCATAAAAGTGCTGGGAACCGATAACATGCGGGTCAGAATGACAGTTTACAGTACATAGCCTCGTGTCAAGGGAGCATCCGAACGGACCGTGAAAATTTAGTTTGAGGGTAGGACCGTTCCTACTGTGAGCAATTTGACGGATTGATGCCACAGGACAGGCCAAAGTAGTTTTGCATTGTTCTCGGCCCCAACATATTATGCATTCTGCCATAAAGTTAAATGGTGGGTCTGTAGGCCTACCATACATGTGTTATGCTTTGCCATTTTTCAGGTGATGGAGTTGGACTAAAGCTAAGGAGAAAGAGCAACCGAGCCTCGCATTCTAGCGTCGTCGATGAAACCCTCGGAAGACAAAGAAGTCTACGGGAGAAAACGTCGGCGACGAAAGATTACATATTTGTTTTTAATTGTTGTTGACTGTTTTGCTGAACCTGAGAGAGTCACCTCTGCCACGAAATTTGGTAAAGTAATTTTAACCCTTTGCTCGAAATCACTGATCTCAACTACAACAAGGGGGTTGTAACTTCTAAATGACTAACTTATTATTAAATTGGGTTGGGTTCTTTTAGTTAATGGGGACTTTAACTCAATTTGGGGGAAAGGACTTGGTTAAAATTATATGATTATCCTCGTAACGTTTCTTCGAGAACGCGTTGGCTCCTAACTCTGTTTCCATCATAAAAAATTCAGAATAGTAACGTAAGATTCTTCACTTTATTTTCGGATGATAACTTTATCCGCTTGGTCAAGGATATAGTAGCCTAAGGGTCATCGGTGAGGGTGTAAAAACTCAACATCCAACGACTTGTGAGTAGGCTAGGGGTCAACGGTGAGAGCGTCAAAACTCAACATCCACCGACCAGAGTCTGAAGACCAAGTGTTGAATATGGACCAAAAGCGTTTTCTATCTAGCTACGGCCATATCGAAAATAAGCAAATCTGCTGGAACTTCGGGTATAAGCAGAGGCGCTGAAATTTAAACTTTAAAAATTAATGTAGACCATGAAAGTAAAGAAAATGTTCCGATTATGAAACAGAGTTGGGGTAACTTTGAGAATTGTTTTGTGGAACAAAACTATGTAACAGGGGAGGAGTGTTACGAAGGGTCTTCATATCTTTATATTTACAATCTTTATCTGGTTTACCTTTAATTTCAAGTCAGAATTAAAAGGGAAATTGTCACGAGCCTTTTAAACCTAGCCGAGATTTAAAAGGAAATATGGTTTCCAAACTCATGTCCAAGTCTAATGTAAAGCATAGAACTCCGGAGAAAAGCTTTTGGTTAGAACGGGAGAACCACTGGGAGATAAGTGAAAGGAGAACAAGGTGGATTGACGTCAGAAGGAGTTATAGTCGGGACTTCCTTAGTAATATTTAGGCAGAGAGTGGTGAAGCTTCGAAGGAACAACACAAGAGTGAGTAGAGTGAAATAAACGTGTCCTGAACCTGAACTTAGCGAGAACAGTACGAACAAATCCAAGCCTTCGATTAGACGCTTGAAAGACAGTTGAAAGACAGTTGAAAGACTCCTGGATCCAATAAGTGAGCTGAAAGGAAGAGCCCTTCCTTTCAGGCCACTCAGTGGAGCGGCTACGGTTTAGGCAGAAGCAAATAACAGTAAAACCTAACACGATGACATAAAACACATTGTTTTATATTCTCTTTCCACTTTAGTCTTTCCACTATAGTCTCCACTTTATTCTGTCCACTACATTCTTTCCACTAAGGTCGTTCCACTATAGGCTGTCCACTTTAGTCTTTCCACTTTAGTCTTTCCACTTTAGTCTGTCCACTTTAGTCATTTCCACTATCGTCTGTCCACTTTAGTCTTTCCACTTTAGTCTTTCCACTTTAGTGTGTCCACTTTAGTCTTTCCACTATAGTCTGTCCAGTTTAGTCTTTCCACTATAGTCTGTCCACTTTAGTCTTTCCACTTTAGTCTTTCCACTATAGTCTTTCCACTATAGTCTGTCCACTTTATTCTGTCCACTTCATTGTGTACACTTTAGTTTGTCCACTGAGTCTTTCCACTATAGTCTGTCCACTTTAGTCTTTCAACTTTAGTCTTTCCACTATAGTCTTTTCACTTCAGTCTGTCCACTTTAGTCTTTCCACTATAGTCTGTCCACTTTAGTCTTTCCACTATAGTCTTTCCACTATTCTCTGTCCACTTTAGTCTTTCCATTATAGTCTCCACTTTATTCTGTCCACTACAGTCTTTCCACTATGTCTTTCAGCTATAGTCTGTCCACTTTAGTCTTTCCACTATTCTCTATCCACTTTAGTCTTTCCACTATAGTCTCCACTTTTTTCTGTCCACTACATTCTTTCCACTATAGTCTTTCCACTATAGTCTGTCCACTTTAGTCTTTCCACTTTAGTCTTTCCTTTAGTCTGTCCACTTTAGTCTTTACGCTATAGTCTGTCCACTTTAGTCTTTCCACTATAGTCTGTCCACTTTAGTCTTTCCACTTTAGTCTTTCCACTTTAGTCTGTCCACTTTAGTCTTTACACTATAGTCTGTCCACTTTAGTCTTTCCACTATAGTCTGTCCACTTTAGTCTTTCCACTTTAGTCTTTCCACTTTATTCTGTCCACTTCATTGTGTACACTTTAGTTTGTCCACTGAGTCTTTCCACTTCAGTCTTTCCACTATAGTCTGTCCACTTTAGTCTTTCCACTTTAGTCTTTCCACTATAGTCTTTTCACTTCAGTCTGTCCACTTTAGTCTTTCCACTATAGTCTGTCCACTTTAGTCTTTCCACTATAGTCTTTCCACTATAGTCTGTCCACTTTAGTCTTTCCACTTTAGTCTTTCCGCTTTAGTCTGTCCACTAGGTCTTTCCACTTCAGTCTGTCCACTTTAGTCTTTCCACTTTAGTCATTTCCACTATCGTCTGTCCACTTTAGTCTTTCCACTTTAGTCTTTCCACTTTAGTGTGTCCACTTTAGTCTTTCCACTATAGTCTGTCCAGTTTAGTCTTTCCACTACAGTCTGTCCACTTTAGTCTTTCCACTTTAGTCTTTCCACTATAGTATGTCCACTTTAGTCTTTCCACTATTCTCTGTCCACTTTAGTCTCTCCACTATAGTCTCCAGTTTATTCTGTCCACTACAGTCTTTCCAATATCGTCTTTCCACTATAGTCACTCCACTTTAGTCTTTCCACTTTAGTCTTTCCACTTTAGTCTGTCCACTTTAGTTTTTCCACTTTAGTCTGTCCACTTTATTCTTTCCAATATTCTCTTTCCACTTTAGTCTTTCCACTTTAGTCTTTCCACTTTATTCTGTCCACTTCATTGTGTACACTTTAGTTTGTCCACTGAGTCTTTCCACTTCAGTCTTTCCACTATAGTCTGTCCACTTTAGTCTTTCCACTTTAGTCTTTCCACTATAGTCTTTTCACTTCAGTCTGTCCACTTTAGTCTTTCCACTATAGTCTGTCCACTTTAGTCTTTCCACTATAGTCTTTCCACTATAGTCTGTCCACTTTAGTCTTTCCACTTTAGTCTTTCCGCTTTAGTCTGTCCACTAGGTCTTTCCACTTCAGTCTGTCCACTTTAGTCTGTCCACTTTAGTTTTTACACTATAGTCTGTCCACTTTAGTCTTTCCACTATAGTCTGTCCACTTTAGTCTTTCCACTTTAGTTTTTCCACTTCAGTCTGTCCACTTTAGTCTTTCCACTATAGTCTGTCCACTTTAGTCTTTCCACATTAGTCTTTCCACGTTATTCTGTCCACTTCAGTGTGTACACTTTAGTCTGTCCAATGAGTCTTTCCACTTCAGTCTTTCCACTATAGTCTTTCCACTATAGTCTTTTCACTTCAGTCTTTCCACTTTAGTCTTTCCACTATAGTCTTTTCTCTTCAGTCTGTCCACTTTAGTCTTTCTACTATTCTCTGTCCACTTTAGTCTTTCCACTATAGTCTGTCCACTTTAGTCTTTCCACTTTAGTCTTTCCACTTTATTCTGTCCACTTCATTGTGTACACTTTAGTTTGTCCACTGAGTCTTTCCACTTCAGTCTTTCCACTATAGTCTGTCCACTTTAGTCTTTCCACTTTAGTATTTCCACTATAGTTTTTTCACTTCAGTCTGTCCACTTTAGTCTTTCCACTATAGTCTGTCCACTTTAGTCTTTCCACTATAGTCTTTCCACTATAGTCTTTCCACTTTAGTCTTTCCACTTTAGTCTTTCCACTTTAGTCTGTCCACTTTAGTCTTTCCACTATAGTCTGTCCACTATAGTCTTTCCACTTTAGTCTTTCCGCTTTAGTCTGTCCACTAGGTCTTTCCACTTCAGTCTGTCCACTTTAGTCTTTCCACTTTAGTCATTTCCACTATCGTCTGTCCACTTTAGTCATTCTACTTTAGTCTTTCCACTTTAGTGTGTCCACTTTAGTCTTTCCACTATCGTCTGTCCAGTTTAGTCTTTCCACTATAGTCTGTCCACTTTAGTCTTTCCACTTTAGTCTTTCCACTTTAGTCTTTCCACTATAGTCTGTCCACTTTAGTCTTTCCACTATTCTCTGTCCACTTTAGTCTCTCCACTATAGTCTCCAGTTTATTCTGTCCACTACAGTCTTTCCAATATAGTCTTTCCACTATAGTCACTCCACTTTAGTCTTTCCACTTTAGTCTTTCCACTTTAGTCTGTACACTTTAGTCTTTCCACTATAGTCTGTCCACTTTATTCTTTCCACTATTCTCTTTCCACTTTAGTCTTTCCACTTTAGTCTTTCCACTATAGTCTCCACTTTATTCTGTCCACTACATTCTTTCCACTATAGTCGTTCCACTATAGGCTGTCCACTTTAGTCTTTCCACTTTAGTCTTTCCACTTTCGTCTGTCCACTTTAGTCTTTACACTATAGTCTGTCCACTTTAGTCTTTCCACTATAGTCTGTCCACTTTAGTCTTTCCACTTTAGTCTTTCCACTTTATTCTGTCCACTTCATTGTGTACACTTTAGTTTGTCCACTGAGTCTTTCCACTTCAGTCTTTCCACTATAGTCTGTCCACTTTAGTCTTTCCACTTTAGTCTTTCCACTATAGTCTTTTCACTTCAGTCTGTCCACTTTAGTCTTTCCACTATAGTCTGTCCACTTTAGTCTTTCCACTATAGTCTTTCCACTATTCTCTGTCCATTTTAGTCTTTCCACTTTAGTCTTTCCATTATAGTCTCCACTTTATTCTGTCCACTACAGCCTTTCCACTATGTCTTTCCACTATAGTCTGTCCACTTTAGTCTTTCCACTATTCTCTGTCCACTTTAGTCTTTCCACTATAGTCTCCACTTTATTCTGTCCACTACATTCTTTCCACTATAGTCTTTCCACTATAGTCTGTCCACTTTAGTCTTTCCACTATTCTCTGTCCACTTTAGTCTTTCCACTATAGTCTGTCCACTTTAGTCTTTCCACTATTCTCTGTCCACTTTAGTCTTTCCACTATAGTCTGTCCACTTTAGTCTATCCACTATTCTCTGTCCACTTAATCTTTCCACTATAGTCTCCACTTTATTCTGTCCACTATAGTCTTTCCATTATAGTCTTTCCACTATAGTCTGTCCACTTTAGTCTTTCCACTATTCTCTGTCCACTTTAGTCTTTCCACTATAGTCTCCACTTCATTATGTCCACTACAGTATTTCCACTATAGTCTTTCCACTATAGTCTGTCCACTTTAGTCTCTCCACTATAGTCTCCAGTTTATTCTGTCCACTACAGTCTTTCCAATATAATCTTTCCACTATAGTCACTCCACTTTAGTCTTTCCACTTTAGTCTTTCCACTTTAGTCTGTCCACTTTAGTCTTTCCACTATAGTCTGTCCACTTTATTCTTTCCACTATAGTCTTTCCACTATTCTCTGTCCACTTTAGTCTTTCCACTTTAGTCTTTTCACTTTAGTCTGTCCACTTTAGTCTTTCCACTATAGTCCGTCCACTTTAGTCTTTCCACTATAGTCTTTCCACTATTCTCTGTCCACTTTAGTCTTTCCACTTTAGTCTTTTCATTATAGTCTCCACTTTATTCTGTCCACTACAGCCTTTCCAATATGTCTTTCCACTATAGTCTGTCCACTTTAGTCTTTCCACTATTCTCTGTCCACTTTAGTCTTTCCACTATAGTCTCCACTTTATTCTGTCCACTATAGTCTTTCCATTATAGTCTTTCCACTATAGTCTGTCCACTTTAGTCTTTCCACTATTCTCTGTCCACTTTAGTCTTTCCACTATAGTCTCCACTTCATTATGTCCACTACAGTATTTCCACTATAGTCTTTCCACTATAGTCTGTCCACTTTAGTCTTTCCACTATAGTCTCCACTTAATTCTGTCCACTACAGTCTTTCCACTATAGTCTTTCCATTATAGTCTGTCCACTTTAGTCTTTCCACTTTAGTTTTTCCACTTCAGTCTGTCCACTTTAGTCTTTCCACTATAGTCTGTCCACTTTAGTCTTTCCACTTTAGTCTTTCCACGTTATTCTGTCCACTTCAGTGTGTACACTTTAGTCTGTCCAATGAGTCTTTCCACTTCAGTCTTTCCACTATAGTCTTTCCACTATAGTCTTTTCACTTCAGTCTTTCCACTTTAGTCTTTCCACTATAGTCTTTTCTCTTCAGTCTGTCCACTTTAGTCTTTCTACTATTCTCTGTCCACTTTAGTCTTTCCACTATAGTCTGTCCACTTTAGTCTTTCCACTTTAGTCTTTCCACTTTATTCTGTCCACTTCATTGTGTACACTTTAGTTTGTCCACTGAGTCTTTCCACTTCAGTCTTTCCACTATAGTCTGTCCACTTTAGTCTTTCCACTTTAGTCTTTCCACTATAGTTTTTTCACTTCAGTCTGTCCACTTTAGTCTTTCCACTATAGTCTGTCCACTTTAGTCTTTCCACTATAGTCTTTCCACTATAGTCTGTCCACTTTAGTCTTTCCACTTTAGTCTTTCCACTTTAGTCTGTCCACTTTAGTCTTTCCACTATAGTCTGTCCACTATAGTCTTTTCACTTTAGTCTTTCCGCTTTAGTCTGTCCACTAGGTTTTTCCACTTCAGTCTGTCCACTTTAGTCTTTCCACTTTAGTCATTTCCACTATCGTCTGTCCACTTTAGTCTTTCTACTTTAGTCTTTCCACTTTAGTGTGTCCACTTTAGTCTTTCCACTATCGTCTGTCCAGTTTAGTCTTTCCACTATAGTCTGTCCACTTTAGTCTTTCCACTTTAGTCTTTCCACTTTAGTCTTTCCACTATAGTCTGTCCACTTTAGTCTTTCCACTATTCTCTGTCCACTTTAGTCTCTCCACTATAGTCTCCAGTTTATTCTGTCCACTACAGTCTTTCCAATATAGTCTTTCCACTATAGTCACTCCACTTTAGTCTTTCCACTTTAGTCTTTCCACTTTAGTCTGTACACTTTAGTCTTTCCACTATAGTCTGTCCACTTTATTCTTTCCACTATTCTCTTTCCACTTTAGTCTTTCCACTTTAGTCTTTCCACTATAGTCTCCACTTTATTCTGTCCACTACATTCTTTCCACTATAGTCGTTCCACTATAGGCTGTCCACTTTAGTCTTTCCACTTTAGTCTTTCCACTTTAGTCTGTCCACTTTAGTCTTTACACTATAGTCTGTCCACTTTAGTCTTTCCACTATAGTCTGTCCACTTTAGTCTTTCCACTTTAGTCTTTCCACTTTATTCTGTCCACTTCATTGTGTACACTTTAGTTTGTCCACTGAGTCTTTCCACTTCAGTCTTTCCACTATAGTCTGTCCACTTTAGTCTTTCCACTTTAGTCTTTCCACTATAGTCTTTTCACTTCAGTCTGTCCACTTTAGTCTTTCCACTATAGTCTGTCCACTTTAGTCTTTCCACTATAGTCTTTCCACTATTCTCTGTCCACTTTAGTCTTTCCACTTTAGTCTTTCCATTATAGTCTCCACTTTATTCTGTCCACTACAGCCTTTCCACTATGTCTTTCCACTATAGTCTGTCCACTTTAGTCTTTCCACTATTCTCTGTCCACTTTAGTCTTTCCACTATAGTCTCCACTTTATTCTGTCCACTACATTCTTTCCACTATAGTCTTTCCACTATAGTCTGTCCACTTTAGTCTTTCCACTATTCTCTGTCCACTTTAGTCTTTCCACTATAGTCTGTCCACTTTAGTCTTTCCACTATTCTCTGTCCACTTTAGTCTTTCCACTATAGTCTGTCCACTTTAGTCTATCCACTATTCTCTGTCCACTTAATCTTTCCACTATAGTCTCCACTTTATTCTGTCCACTATAGTCTTTCCATTATAGTCTTTCCACTATAGTCTGTCCACTTTAGTCTTTCCACTATTCTCTGTCCACTTTAGTCTTTCCACTATAGTCTCCACTTCATTATGTCCACTACAGTATTTCCACTATAGTCTTTCCACTATAGTCTGTCCACTTTAGTCTCTCCACTATAGTCTCCAGTTTATTCTGTCCACTACAGTCTTTCCAATATAATCTTTCCACTATAGTCACTCCACTTTAGTCTTTCCACTTTAGTCTTTCCACTTTAGTCTGTCCACTTTAGTCTTTCCACTATAGTCTGTCCACTTTATTCTTTCCACTATAGTCTTTCCACTATTCTCTGTCCACTTTAGTCTTTCCACTTTAGTCTTTTCACTTTAGTCTGTCCACTTTAGTCTTTCCACTATAGTCCGTCCACTTTAGTCTTTCCACTATAGTCTTTCCACTATTCTCTGTCCACTTTAATCTTTCCACTTTAGTCTTTTCATTATAGTCTCCACTTTATTCTGTCCACTACAGCCTTTCCAATATGTCTTTCCACTATAGTCTGTCCACTTTAGTCTTTCCACTATTCTCTGTCCACTTTAGTCTTTCCACTATAGTCTCCACTTTATTCTGTCCACTATAGTCTTTCCATTATAGTCTTTCCACTATAGTCTGTCCACTTTAGTCTTTCCACTATTCTCTGTCCACTTTAGTCTTTCCACTATAGTCTCCACTTCATTATGTCCACTACAGTATTTCCACTATAGTCTTTCCACTATAGTCTGTCCACTTTAGTCTTTCCACTATAGTCTCCACTTAATTCTGTCCACTACAGTCTTTCCACTATAGTCTTTCCATTATAGTCTGTCCACTTTAGTCTTTCCACTTTAGTTTTTCCACTTCAGTCTGTCCACTTTAGTCTTTCCACTATAGTCTGTCCACTTTAGTCTTTCCACTTTAGTCTTTCCACGTTATTCTGTCCACTTCAGTGTGTACACTTTAGTCTGTCCAATGAGTCTTTCCACTTCAGTCTTTCCACTATAGTCTTTCCACTATAGTCTTTTCACTTCAGTCTTTCCACTTTAGTCTTTCCACTATAGTCTTTTCTCTTCAGTCTGTCCACTTTAGTCTTTCTACTATTCTCTGTCCACTTTAGTCTTTCCACTATAGTCTGTCCACTTTAGTCTTTCCACTTTAGTCTTTCCACTTTATTCTGTCCACTTCATTGTGTACACTTTAGTTTGTCCACTGAGTCTTTCCACTTCAGTCTTTCCACTATAGTCTGTCCACTTTAGTCTTTCCACTTTAGTCTTTCCACTATAGTTTTTTCACTTCAGTCTGTCCACTTTAGTCTTTCCACTATAGTCTGTCCACTTTAGTCTTTCCACTATAGTCTTTCCACTATAGTCTGTCCACTTTAGTCTTTCCACTTTAGTCTTTCCACTTTAGTCTGTCCACTTTAGTCTTTCCACTATAGTCTGTCCACTATAGTCTTTCCACTTTAGTCTTTCCGCTTTAGTCTGTCCACTAGGTCTTTCCACTTCAGTCTGTCCACTTTAGTCTTTCCACTTTAGTCATTTCCACTATCGTCTGTCCACTTTAGTCTTTCTACTTTAGTCTTTCCACTTTAGTGTGTCCACTTTAGTCTTTCCACTATCGTCTGTCCAGTTTAGTCTTTCCACTATAGTCTGTCCACTTTAGTCTTTCCACTTTAGTCTTTCCACTTTAGTCTTTCCACTATAGTCTGTCCACTTTAGTCTTTCCACTATTCTCTGTCCACTTTAGTCTCTCCACTATAGTCTCCAGTTTATTCTGTCCACTACAGTCTTTCCAATATAGTCTTTCCACTATAGTCACTCCACTTTAGTCTTTCCACTTTAGTCTTTCCACTTTAGTCTGTACACTTTAGTCTTTCCACTATAGTCTGTCCACTTTATTCTTTCCACTATTCTCTTTCCACTTTAGTCTTTCCACTTTAGTCTTTCCACTATAGTCTCCACTTTATTCTGTCCACTACATTCTTTCCACTATAGTCGTTCCACTATAGGCGGTCCACTTTAGTCTTTCCACTTTAGTCTTTCCACTTTAGTCTGTCCACTTTAGTCTTTACACTATAGTCTGTCCACTTTAGTCTTTCCACTATAGTCTGTCCACTTTAGTCTTTCCACTTTAGTCTTTCCACTTTATTCTGTCCACTTCATTGTGTACACTTTAGTTTGTCCACTGAGTCTTTCCACTTCAGTCTTTCCACTATAGTCTGTCCACTTTAGTCTTTCCACTTTAGTCTTTCCACTATAGTCTTTTCACTTCAGTCTGTCCACTTTAGTCTTTCCACTATAGTCTGTCCACTTTAGTCTTTCCACTATAGTCTTTCCACTATTCTCTGTCCACTTTAGTCTTTCCACTTTAGTCTTTCCATTATAGTCTCCACTTTATTCTGTCCACTACAGCCTTTCCACTATGTCTTTCCACTATAGTCTGTCCACTTTAGTCTTTCCACTATTCTCTGTCCACTTTAGTCTTTCCACTATAGTCTCCACTTTATTCTGTCCACTACATTCTTTCCACTATAGTCTTTCCACTATAGTCTGTCCACTTTAGTCTTTCCACTATTCTCTGTCCACTTTAGTCTTTCCACTATAGTCTGTCCACTTTAGTCTTTCCACTATTCTCTGTCCACTTTAGTCTTTCCACTATAGTCTGTCCACTTTCGTCTATCCACTATTCTCTGTCCACTTAATCTTTCCACTATAGTCTCCACTTTATTCTGTCCACTATAGTCTTTCCATTATAGTCTTTCCACTATAGTCTGTCCACTTTAGTCTTTCCACTATTCTCTGTCCACTTTAGTCTTTCCACTATAGTCTCCACTTCATTATGTCCACTATAGTATTTCCACTATAGTCTTTCCACTATAGTCTGTCCACTTTAGTCTTTCCACTATAGTCTCCACTTAATTCTGTCCACTACAGTCTTTCCACTATAGTCTTTCCATTATAGTCTGTCCACTTTAGTCTTTCCACTTTAGTTTTTCCACTTCAGTCTGTCCACTTTAGTCTTTCCACTATAGTCTGTCCACTTTAGTCTTTCCACTTTAGTCTTTCCACTTTATTCTGTCCACTTCAGTGTGTACACTTTAGTCTGTCCAATGAGTCTTTCCACTTCAGTCTTTCCACTATAGTCTTTCCACTATAGTCTTTTCACTTCAGTCTTTCCACTTTAGTCTTTCCACTATAGTCTTTTCTCTTCAGTCAGTCCACTTTAGTCTTTCCACTATAGTCTGTCCACTTAAGTCTTTCCAGTATAGTCTTTCCACTATTCTCTGTCCACTTTAGTCTTTCCACTTTAGTCTTTCCATTATAGTCTCCACTTTATTCCGTCCAATACAGTCTTTCCACTATGTCTTTCCACTATAGTCTGTCCACTTTCGTCTTTCCACTATTCTCTGTCCACTTTAGTCTTTCCACTACAGTCTCCACTTTATTCTGTCCACTACATTCTTTCCACTATAGTCTTTCCACTATAGTCTGTCCACTTTAGTCTTTCCACTATTCTCTGTCCACTTTAGTCTTTCCACTATAGTCTGTCCACTTTAGTCTATCCACTATTCTCTGTCCACTTAATCTTTCCACTATAGTCTCCACTTTATTCTGTCCACTATAGTCTTTCCATTATAGTCTTTCCACTATAGTCTGTCCACTTTAGTCTTTCCACTATTCTCTGTCCACTTTAGTCTTTCCACTATAGTCTCCACTTCATTATATCCACTACAGTATTTCCACTACAATCTTTCCACTATAGTCTGTCCACTTCAGTCTTTCCACTATAGTCTCCACTTAATTCTGTCCACTACAGTCTTTCCACTATAGTCTTTCCATTATAGTCTGTCCACTTTAGTCTTTCCACTTTAGTTTTTCCACTTCAGTCTGTCCACTTTAGTCTTTCCACTATAGTCTGTCCACTTTAGTCTTTCCACGTTAGTCTTTCCACTTTATTCTGTCCACTTCAGTGTGTACACTTTAGTCTGTCCAATGAGTCTTTCCACTTCAGTCTTTCCACTATAGTCTGTCCAATTTAGTCTTTCCACTTTAGTCTTTCCACTATAGTCTCCACTTTATTCTGTCCACTACATTCTTTCAACTTTAGTCTTTCCACTATCCTCTGTCCACTTTAGTCTTTCCACTATAGTCTCCACTTTATTCTGTCCACCACAGTCTTTCCACTATAGTCTTTCCACTATAGTCTGTCCACTTTAGTCTTTCCACGATTATCTGTCCACTTTAGTCTTTCCACTATAGTCTTTCCATTATAGTCTGTCCACTTTAGTCTTTCCACTTTAGTCTTTCCACTTTAGTCTTTCCACAATAGTCTCCACTTTATTCTGTCCACTACAGTCTTTCCACTATAGTCTTTCCACTATAGTCTGTCCACTTTAGTCTTTCCACTTTAGCCTTTCCACTTTATTCTGTCCACTTCAGTGTGTACACTTTAGTCTGTCCAATGAGTCTTTCCACTTCAGTCTTTCCACCATAGTCTGTCCAATTTAGTCTTTCCACTTTAGTCTTTCCACTATAGTCTCCACTTTATTTTGTCCACTACATTCTTTCCACTTTAGTCTTTCCACTTTATTCTGCCCACTTCAGTGTGTACACTTTAGTCTGTCCAATGAGTCTTTCCACTTTAGTCTTTCCACTATAGTCTGTCCACTTTAGTCTTTCCACTTTAGTCTTTCCACTATAGTCTCCACTTTATTCTGTCCACTACATTCTTTCAACTTTAGTCTTTCCACTATCCTCTGTCCACTTTAGTCTTTCCACTATAGTCTCCACTTTATTCTGTCCACTACAGTCTTTCCACTATAGTCTTTCCACTATAGTCTGTCCACTTTAGTCTTTCCACGATTATCTGTCCACTTTAGTCTTTCAACTATAGTCTGTCCACTTTAGTCTTTCCACTATTCTCTGTCCACTTTTGTCTTTCCACTATAGTCTCCACTTTATTATGTCCACTACAGTCTTTCCACTATAGTCTTTCCACTATAGTCTGTCCACTTTAGTCTTTCCACTATTCTCTGTCCACTTTTGTCTTTCCACTATAGTCTCCACTTTATTATGTCCACTACAGTCTTTCCACTATAGTCTTTCCACTATAGTCTGTCCACTTTAGTCTTTCCACTATAGTCTCCACTTTATTCTGTCCACTACAGTCTTTCCACTATAGTCTTTCCACTATAGTCTGTCCACTTTAGTCTTTCCACTTTAGTTTTTCCACTTTAGTCTGTCCACTTTAGTCTTTCCACGACTGTCTGTCCACTTTAGTCTTTCCACTTTAGTCTTTCCACTTTATTCTGTCCACTTCAGTGTGTAAACTTTAGTCTGTCCACTGAGTATTTCCACTTCAGTCTTTCCACTATAGTCTGTCCCCTTTAGTCTTTCCACTTTAGTCTTTCCACTATAGTCTCCACTTCATTTTGTCCACTACATTCTTTCCACTTTAGTCTTTCCACTATATTCTGTCCACTTCAGTGTGTACACTTTAGTCTGTCCAATGAGTCTTTCCACTTTAGTCTTTCCACTATAGTCTGTCCACTTTAGTCTTTCCACTTTAGTCTTTCCACTATAGTCTCCACTTTATTCTGTCCACTACATTCTTTCCACTTTAGTCTTTCCACTATTCTCTGTCCACTTTAGTCTTTCCACAAGAGTCTCCACTTTATTCTGTCCACTACAGTCTTTCCAATATAGTCTTTCCACTATAGTCTGTCCACTTTAGTCTTTCCACTATTCTCTGTCCACTTTAGTCTTTCCACTATTCTCTGTCCACTTTAGTCTTTCCACTATAGTCTCCACTTTATTATGTCCACTACAGTCTTTCCACTATAGTCTTTCCACTTTAGTCTTTCCGCTTTAGTCTGTCCACTTAGTCTTTCCACTTCAGTCTTTTCAATAGAGTCTGTCCACTTTAGTCTTTCCACTTAGTCTTTCCACTAGAGTCTGTCCACTTTAGTATTTCCAGTTAGTCTGTCCACTTTAGTCTTTCCACTTTAGTCATTTCCACTATAGTCTGTCCACTTTAGTCTTTCCACTTTAGTCTGTCCACTTTAGTCTTTCCACTATAGTCTGTCCACTTTAGTCTTTCCGCTTTAGTCTTTCCACTTTATTCTGTCCACTTCAGTGTGTACACTTTAGTCTGTCCAATGAGTCTTTCCACTTCAGTCTTTCCACTATAGTCTGTCCACTTTAGTCTTTCCACTATAGTCTCCACTTTATTCTGTCCACTACAGTCTTTCCACTATAGTCTTTCCACTATAGTCTGTCCACTTTAGTCTTTCCACGATTATCTGTCCACTTTAGTCTTTCCACTATAGCCTGTCCACAGTCTTTCCACTATTCTCTGTCCACTTTTGTCTTTCCACTATAGTCTCCACTTTATTATGTCCACTACAGTCTTTCCACTACAGTCTTTCCACTATAGTCTGTCCACTTTAGTCTTTCCACTATTCTCTGTCCACTTTTGTCTTTCCACTATAGTCTCCACTTTATTATGTCCACTACAGTCTTTCCACTATAGTCTTTCCACTATAGTCTGTCCACTTTAGTCTTTCCACTATAGTCTCCACTTTATTCTGTCCACTACAGTCTTTCCACTATAGTCTTTCCACTATAGTCTGTCCACTTTAGTCTTTCCACTTTAGTTTTTCCACTTTAGTCTGTCCACTTTAGTCTTTACACGACTGTCTGTCCACTTTAGTCTTTCCACTTTAGTCTTTCCACTTTATTCTGTCCACTACAGTCTTTCCACTATAGTCTTTCCACTATAGTCTGTCCACTTTAGTCTTTCCACGATTATCTGTCCACTTTAGTCTTTCCACTATAGCCTGTCCACTTTAGTCTTTCCACTATTCTCTGTCCACTTTTGTCTTTCCACTATAGTCTCCACTTTATTATGTCCACTACAGTCTTTCCACTATAGTCTTTCCACTATAGTCTGTCCACTTTAGTCTTTCCACTATTCTCTGTCCACTTTTGTCTTTCCACTATAGTCTCCACTTTATTATGTCCACTACAGTCTTTCCACTATAGTCTTTCCACTATAGTCTGTCCACTTTAGTCTTTCCACTATAGTCTCCACTTTATTCTGTCCACTACAGTCTTTCCACTATAGTCTTTCCACTATAGTCTGTCCACTTTAGTCTTTCCACTTTAGTTTTTCCACTTTAGTCTGTCCAGTTTAGTCTTTACACGACTGTCTGTCCACTTTAGTCTTTTCACTTTAGTCTTTCCACTTTATTCTGTCCACTTCAGTGTGTAAACTTTAGTCTGTCCACTGAGTATTTCTACTTCAGTCTTTCCACTATAGTCTGTCCCCTTTAGTCTTTCCACTTTAGTCTTTCCACTATAGTCTCCACTTTATTTTGTCCACTACATTCTTTCCACTTTAGTCTTTCCACTTTATTCTGTCCACTTCAGTGTATACACTTTAGTCTGTCCAATGAGTCTTTCCACTTTAGTCTTTCCACTATAGTCTGTCCACTTTAGTCTTTCCACTTTAGTCTTTCCACTATAGTCTCCACTTTATTCTGTCCACTACATTCTTTCAACTTTAGTCTTTCCACTATCCTCTGTCCACTTTAGTCTTTCCACTATAGTCTCCACTTTATTCTGTCCACTACAGTCTTTCCACTATAGTCTGTCAACTTTAGTCTTTCCACGATTATCTGTCCACTTTAGTCTTTCAACTATAGTCTGTCCACTTTAGTCTTTCCACTTTAGTTTTTCCACTTCAGTCTGTCCACTTTAGTCTTTCCACTATAGTCTGTCCACTTTAGTCTTTCCACGTTAGTCTTTCCACTTTATTCTGTCCACTTCAGTGTGTACACTTTAGTCTGTCCAATGAGTCTTTCCACTTCAGTCTTTCCACTATAGTCTGTCCAATTTAGTCTTTCCACTTTAGTCTTTCCACTATAGTCTCCACTTTATTCTGTCCACTACATTCTTTCAACTTTAGTCTTTCCACTATCCTCTGTCCACTTTAGTCTTTCCACTATAGTCTCCACTTTATTCTGTCCACTACAGTCTTTCCACTATAGTCTTTCCACTATAGTCTGTCCACTTTAGTCTTTCCACGATTATCTGTCCACTTTAGTCTTTCCACTATAGTCTTTCCATTATAGTCTGTCCACTTTAGTCTTTCCACTTTAGTCTTTCCACTTTAGTCTTTCCACAATAGTCTCCACTTTATTCTGTCCACTACAGTCTTTCCACTATAGTCTTTCCACTATAGTCTGTCCACTTTAGTCTTTCCACTTTAGCCTTTCCACTTTATTCTGTCCACTTCAGTGTGTACACTTTAGTCTGTCCAATGAGTCTTTCCACTTCAGTCTTTCCACTATAGTCTGTCCAATTTAGTCTTTCCACTTTAGTCTTTCCACTATAGTCTCCACTTTATTTTGTCCACTACATTCTTTCCACTTTAGTCTTTCCACTTTATTCTGCCCACTTCAGTGTGTACACTTTAGTCTGTCCAATGAGTCTTTCCACTTTAGTCTTTCCACTATAGTCTGTCCACTTTAGTCTTTCCACTTTAGTCTTTCCACTATAGTCTCCACTTTATTCTGTCCACTACATTCTTTCAACTTTAGTCTTTCCACTATCCTCTGTCCACTTTAGTCTTTCCACTATAGTCTCCACTTTATTCTGTCCACTACAGTCTTTCCACTATAGTCTTTCCACTATAGTCTGTCCACTTTAGTCTTTCCACGATTATCTGTCCACTTTAGTCTTTCAACTATAGTCTGTCCACTTTAGTCTTTCCACTATTCTCTGTCCACTTTTGTCTTTCCACTATAGTCTCCACTTTATTATGTCCACTACAGTCTTTCCACTATAGTCTTTCCACTATAGTCTGTCCACTTTAGTCTTTCCACTATTCTCTGTCCACTTTTGTCTTTCCACTATAGTCTCCACTTTATTATGTCCACTACAGTCTTTCCACTATAGTCTTTCCACTATAGTCTGTCCACTTTAGTCTTTCCACTATAGTCTCCACTTTATTCTGTCCACTACAGTCTTTCCACTATAGTCTTTCCACTATAGTCTGTCCACTTTAGTCTTTCCACTTTAGTTTTTCCACTTTAGTCTGTCCACTTTAGTCTTTCCACGACTGTCTGTCCACTTTAGTCTTTCCACTTTAGTCTTTCCACTTTATTCTGTCCACTTCAGTGTGTAAACTTTAGTCTGTCCACTGAGTATTTCCACTTCAGTCTTTCCACTATAGTCTGTCCCCTTTAGTCTTTCCACTTTAGTCTTTCCACTATAGTCTCCACTTCATTTTGTCCACTACATTCTTTCCACTTTAGTCTTTCCACTATATTCTGTCCACTTCAGTGTGTACACTTTAGTCTGTCCAATGAGTCTTTCCACTTTAGTCTTTCCACTATAGTCTGTCCACTTTAGTCTTTCCACTTTAGTCTTTCCACTATAGTCTCCACTTTATTCTGTCCACTACATTCTTTCCACTTTAGTCTTTCCACTATTCTCTGTCCACTTTAGTCTTTCCACAAGAGTCTCCACTTTATTCTGTCCACTACAGTCTTTCCAATATAGTCTTTCCACTATAGTCTGTCCACTTTAGTCTTTCCACTATTCTCTGTCCACTTTAGTCTTTCCACTATTCTCTGTCCACTTTAGTCTTTCCACTATAGTCTCCACTTTATTATGTCCACTACAGTCTTTCCACTATAGTCTTTCCACTTTAGTCTTTCCGCTTTAGTCTGTCCACTTAGTCTTTCCACTTCAGTCTTTTCAATAGAGTCTGTCCACTTTAGTCTTTCCACTTAGTCTTTCCACTAGAGTCTGTCCACTTTAGTATTTCCAGTTAGTCTGTCCACTTTAGTCTTTCCACTTTAGTCATTTCCACTATAGTCTGTCCACTTTAGTCTTTCCACTTTAGTCTGTCCACTTTAGTCTATCAACTTTAGTTTTTCCACTTTAGTCTGTCCACTTTAGTCTTTCCACTATAGTCTGTCCACTTTAGTCTTTCCGCTTTAGTCTTTCCACTTTATTCTGTCCACTTCAGTGTGTACACTTTAGTCTGTCCAATGAGTCTTTCCACTTCAGTCTTTCCACTATAGTCTGTCCACTTTAGTCTTTCCACTATAGTCTCCACTTTATTCTGTCCACTACAGTCTTTCCACTATAGTCTTTCCACTATAGTCTGTCCACTTTAGTCTTTCCACGATTATCTGTCCACTTTAGTCTTTCCACTATAGCCTGTCCACTTTAGTCTTTCCACTATTCTCTGTCCACTTTTGTCTTTCCACTATAGTCTCCACTTTATTATGTCCACTACAGTCTTTCCACTACAGTCTTTCCACTATAGTCTGTCCACTTTAGTCTTTCCACTATTCTCTGTCCACTTTTGTCTTTCCACTATAGTCTCCACTTTATTATGTCCACTACAGTCTTTCCACTATAGTCTTTCCACTATAGTCTGTCCACTTTAGTCTTTCCACTATAGTCTCCACTTTATTCTGTCCACTACAGTCTTTCCACTATAGTCTTTCCACTATAGTCTGTCCACTTTAGTCTTTCCACTTTAGTTTTTCCACTTTAGTCTGTCCACTTTAGTCTTTACACGACTGTCTGTCCACTTTAGTCTTTCCACTTTAGTCTTTCCACTTTATTCTGTCCACTACAGTCTTTCCACTATAGTCTTTCCACTATAGTCTGTCCACTTTAGTCTTTCCACGATTATCTGTCCACTTTAGTCTTTCCACTATAGCCTGTCCACTTTAGTCTTTCCACTATTCTCTGTCCACTTTTGTCTTTCCACTATAGTCTCCACTTTATTATGTCCACTACAGTCTTTCCACTATAGTCTTTCCACTATAGTCTGTCCACTTTAGTCTTTCCACTATTCTCTGTCCACTTTTGTCTTTCCACTATAGTCTCCACTTTATTATGTCCACTACAGTCTTTCCACTATAGTCTTTCCACTATAGTCTGTCCACTTTAGTCTTTCCACTATAGTCTCCACTTTATTCTGTCCACTACAGTCTTTCCACTATAGTCTTTCCACTATAGTCTGTCCACTTTAGTCTTTCCACTTTAGTTTTTCCACTTTAGTCTGTCCAGTTTAGTCTTTACACGACTGTCTGTCCACTTTAGTCTTTTCACTTTAGTCTTTCCACTTTATTCTGTCCACTTCAGTGTGTAAACTTTAGTCTGTCCACTGAGTATTTCTACTTCAGTCTTTCCACTATAGTCTGTCCCCTTTAGTCTTTCCACTTTAGTCTTTCCACTATAGTCTCCACTTTATTTTGTCCACTACATTCTTTCCACTTTAGTCTTTCCACTTTATTCTGTCCACTTCAGTGTATACACTTTAGTCTGTCCAATGAGTCTTTCCACTTTAGTCTTTCCACTATAGTCTGTCCACTTTAGTCTTTCCACTTTAGTCTTTCCACTATAGTCTCCACTTTATTCTGTCCACTACATTCTTTCAACTTTAGTCTTTCCACTATCCTCTGTCCACTTTAGTCTTTCCACTATAGTCTCCACTTTATTCTGTCCACTACAGTCTTTCCACTATAGTCTGTCAACTTTAGTCTTTCCACGATTATCTGTCCACTTTAGTCTTTCAACTATAGTCTGTCCACTTTAGTCTTTCCACTATTCTCTGTCCACTTTTGTCTTTCCACTATAGTCTCCACTTTATTATGTCCACTACAGTCTTTCCACTATAGTCTTTCCACTATAGTCTGTCCACTTTAATCTTTCCACTATTCTCTGTCCACTTTTGTCTTTCCACTATAGTCTCCACTTTATTATGTCCACTACAGTCTTTCCACTATAGTCTTTCCACTATAGTCTGTCCACTTTAGTCTTTCCACTATAGTCTCCACTTTATTCTGTCCACTAAAGTCTTTCCAGTATAGTCTTTCCACTATAGTCTGTCCACCTTAGTCTTTCCACTTTAGTTTTTCCACTTTAGTCTGTCCACTTTAGTCTTTCCACGACTGTCTGTCCACTTTAGTCTTTCCACTTTAGTCTTTCCACTTTATTCTGTCCACTTCAGTGTGTAAAGTTTAGTCTGTCCACTGAGTATTTCCACTTCAGTCTTTCCACTATAGTCTGTCCCCTTTAGTCTTTCCACTTTAGTCTTTCCACTATAGTCTCCACTTTATTTTGTCCACTACATTCTTTCCACTTTAGTCTTTCCACTTTATTCTGTCCACTTCAGTGTGTACACTTTAGTCTGTCCAATGAGTCTTTCCACTTTAGTCTTTCCACTATAGTCTGTCCACTTTAGTCTTTTCACTTTAGTCTTTCCACTATAGTCTCCACTTTATTCTGTCCACTACATTCTTTCCACTTTAGTCTTTCCACTATTCTCTGTCCACTTTAGTCTTTCCACAATAGTCTCCACTTTATTCTGTCCACTACAGTCTTTCCAATCTAGTCTTTCCACTATAGTCTGTCCACTTTAGTCTTTCCACTATTCTCTGTCCACTTTAGTCTTTCCACTATTCTCTGTCCACTTTAGTCTTTCCACTATAGTCTCCACTTTATTATGTCCACTACAGTCTTTCCACTATAGTCTTTCCACTTTAGTCTTTCCGCTTTAGTCTGTCCACTTAGTCTTTCCACTTCAGTCTTTTCAATAGAGTCTGTCCACTTTAGTCTTTCCACTTAGTCTTTCCACTAGAGTCTGTCCACTTTAGTATTTCCAGTTAGTCTGTCCACTTTAGTCTTTCCACTTTAATCATTTCCACTATAGTCTGTCCACTTTAGTCTTTCCACTTTAGTCTGTCCACTTTAGTCTTTCCACTATAGTCTGTCCACTTTAGTCTTTTCACTAATCTCTGTCCACTTTAGTCTTTCCACTTTAGTCTTTCCACAATAGTCTCCACTTTATTATGTCCACTACAGTCTTTCCACTATAGTCTTTCCACTTTAGTCTTTCCGCTTTAGTCTGTCCACTTAGTCTTTCCACTTCAGTCTTTTCAATAGAGTCTGTCCACTTTAGTCTTTCCACTTAGTCTTTCCACTAGAGTCTGTCCACTTTAGTATTTCCAGTTAGTCTGTCCACTTTAGTCTTTCCACTTTAGTCATTTCCACTATAGTCTGTCCACTTTAGTCTTTCCACTTTAGTCTGTCCACTTTAGTCTTTCCACTATAGTCTGTCCACTTTAGTCTTTTCACTAATCTCTGTCCACTTTAGTCTTTCCACTTTAGTCTTTCCACAATAGTCTCCACTTTATTCTGTCCACTTCAGTCTTTCCACTATAGTCTGTCCACTTTAGTCTTTCCACTTTAGTCTTTCCACTATAGTCTCCACTTTATTCTGTCCACTACATTCTTTCAACTTTAGTCTTTCCACTATCCTCTGTCCACTTTAGTCTTTCCACTATAGTCTCCACTTTATTCTGTCCACTACAGTCTTTCCACTATAGTCTGTCCACTTTAGTCTTTCCACGATTATCTGTCCACTTTAGTCTTTCCACTATAGTCTTTCCATTATAGTCTGTCCACTTTAGTCTTTCCACTTTAGTCTTTCCACTTTATTCTGTCCACTTCAGTGTGTACACTTTAGTCTGTCCAATGAGTCTTTCCACCTTAGTCTTTCCACTATAGTCTGTCCACTTTAGTCTTTTCACTTTAGTCTTTCCACTATAGTCTCCACTTTATTCTGTCCACTACATTCTTTCCACTTTAGTCTTTCCACTTTAGTCCGTCCACTTTAGTCTTTCCACTATAGTCTTTCCACTATAGTCTGTCCACTTTAGTCTTTCCACTTTAGTCTTTCCACTTTAGTCTGTCCACTTTAGTCTTTCCACTATAGTCTGTCCACTATAGTCTTTCCACTTTAGTCTTTCCGCTTTAGTCTGTCCACTAGGTCTTTCCACTTCAGTCTTTCCACTTTAGTCTTTCCACTTTAGTCATTTCCACTATCGTCTGTCCACTTTAGTCTTTCCACTTTAGTCTTTACACTTTAGTGTGTCCACTTTAGTCTTTCCACTATAGTCTGTCCACTTTAGTCTTTCCACTATAGTCTGTCCACTTTAGTCTTTCTACTATAGTCTGTCCACTTTAGTCTTTCCACTATTCTCTGTCCACTTTAGTCTTTCCACTATAGTCTCCACTTTATTCTGTCCACTACAGTCTTTCCAATATAGTCTTTCTACTATAGTCACTCCACTTTAGTCTTTCCACTTTAGTCTTTCCACTTTAGTCCGTCCACTTTAGTCTTTCCACCATAGTCTGTCCACTTTATTCTTTCCACTACTCTCTTTCCACTTTAGTCTTTCCACTTTAGTCTTTCCACTATAGTCTCCACTTTATTCTGTCCACTACATTCTTTCCACTATAGTCGTTCCACTATAGGCTGTCCACTTTAGTCTTTCCACTTTAGTTCTTCCACTTTAGTCTGTCCACTTTAGTCTTTCCACTTTATTCTGTCCACTTCAGTGTGTACACTTTAGTCTGTCCAATGAGTCTTTCCACTTCAGTCTTTCCACTATAGTCTGTCCACTTTAGTCTTTCCACTTTAGTCTTTCCACTATAGTCTCCACTTCATTATGTCCACTACAGTATTTCCACTATAGTCTTTCCACTATAGTCTGTCCTCTTTAGTCTTTCCACTATAGTCTCCACCTAATTCTGTCCACTACAGTCTTTCCACTATAGTCTTTCCATTATAGTATGTCCACTTTAGTCTTTCCACTTTAGTTTTTCCACTTCAGTCTGTCCACTTTATTCTTTCCACTATAGTCTGTCCACTTTAGTCTTTCCACTTTAGTCTGTCCACTTTAGTCTTTCCACTATAGTCTGTCCACTTTAGTCTTTTCACTAATCTCTGTCCACTTTAGTCTTTCCACTTTAGTCTTTCCACTATAGTCTCCACTTTATTCTGTCCACTACATTCTTTCAACTTTAGTCTTTCCACTATCACTTTAGTCTGTCCACTTTAGTCTTTCCACTATAGTCTGTCCACTTTAGTCTTTCCACTTTAGTCTTTCCACTTTATTCTGTCCACTTCATTGTGTACACTTTAGTTTGTCCACTGAGTCTTTCCACTTCAGTCTTTCCACTATAGTCTGTCCACTTTAGTCTTTCCACTTTAGTCTTTCCACTATAGTCTTTTCACTTCAGTCTGTCCACTTTAGTCTTTCCACTATAGTCTGTCCACTTTAGTCTGTCCACTATAGTCTTTCCACTTTAGTCTGTCCACTTAGTCTTTCCACTTCAGTCATTTCACTATAGTCTATCCACTTTAGTCTTTCCACTATTCTCTGTCCACTTTAGTCTTTCCACTTTAGTCTTTCCATTATAGTCTCCACTTTATTCTGTCCACTACAGTCTTTCCACTATGTCTTTCCACTATAGTCTGTCCACTTTAGTCTTTCCACTATGCTCTGTCCACTTTAGTCTTTCCACTATAGTCTCCACTTTATTCTGTCCACTACATTCTTTCCACTATAGTCTTTCCACTATAGTCTGTCCACTTTAGTCTTTCCACTATTCTCTGTCCACTTTAGTCTTTCCACTATAGTCTGTCCACTTTAGTCTATCCACTATTCTCTGTCCACTTTAGTCTTTCCACTATAGTCTCCACTTTATTCTGTCCACTACAGTCTTTCCATTATAGTCTTTCCACTATAGTCTGTCCACTTTAGTCTTTCCACTATTCTCTGTCCACTTTAGTCTTTCCACTATAGTCTCCACTTCATTATGTCCACTACAGTATTTCCACTATAGTCTTTCCACTATAGTCTGTCCACTTTAGTCTTTCCACTATAATCTCCACTTAATTCTGTCCACTACAGTCTTTCCACTATAGTCTTTCCATTATAGTATGTCCACTTTAGTCTTTCCACTTTAGTTTTTCCACTTCAGTCTGTCCACTTTAGTCTTTCCACTATAGTCTGTCCACTTTAGTCTTTCCACTTTAGTCTTTCCACTTTATTCTGTCCACTTCATTGTGTACACTTTAGTCTGTCCAATGAGTCTTTCCACTTCAGTCTTTCCACTATAGTCTGTCCACTCTAGTCTTTCCACTTTAGTCTTTCCACTATAGTCTCCACTTTATTCTGTCCAATACATTCTTTCAACTTTAGTCTTTCCACTATCCTCTGTCCACTTTAGTCTTTCCACTATAGTCTCCACTTTATTCTGTCCACTACAGTCTTTCCACTATAGTCTTTCCACTATAGTCTGTCCACTTTAGTCTTTCCACGATTATCTGTCCACTTTAGTCTTTCCACTATAGTCTTTCCATTATAGTCTGTCCACTTTAGTCTTTCCACTTTAGTTTTTCCACTTTAGTCTGTCCACTTTAGTCTTTCCACTATAGTCTGTCCACTTTAGTCTTTCCACTTTAGTCTTTCCACTTTATTCTGTCCACTTCAGTGTGTACACTTTAGTCTATCCAATGAGTCTTTCCACTTCAGTCTTTCCACTATAGTCTGTCCACTTTAGTCTTTCCACTTTAGTCTTTCCACTATAGTCTCCACTTTATTCTGTCCACTACATTCTTTCAACTTTAGTCTTTCCACTATCCTCTGTCCACTTTAGTCTTTCCACTATAGTCTCCACTTTGTTCTGTCCACTACAGTCTTTCCACTATAGTCTTTCTACTATAGTCTGTCCAGTTTAGTCTTTCCACGATTATCTGTCAACTTTTGTCTTTCCACTATAGTCTCCACTTTATTATGTCCACTACAGTCTTTCCACTATAGTCTTTCCACTATAGTCTGTCCACTTTAGTATTTCCACTATAGTCTCATCTTTATTCTGTCCACTACAGTCTTTCCACTATAGTCTTTCCACTATAGTCTGTCCACTTTAGTCTTTCCACTTTAGTTTTTCCACTTTAGTCTGTCCACTTTAGTCTTTCCACGACTGTCTGTCCACTTTAGTCTTTCCACTTTAGTCTTTCCACTTTATTCTGTCCACTTCAGTGTGTAAAATTTAATCTTTCCACTTTAGTCTTTCCACTATAGTCTGTCCACTATAGTCTTTCCACTTTAGTCTTTCCGCTTTAGTCTGTCCACTTAGTCTTTCCACTTCAGTCTTTACAATAGAGTCAGTCCACTTTAGTCTTTCCACTTAGTCTTTCCACTAGAGTCTGTCCACTTTAGTATTTCCACTTTAGTCTGTCCACTTTAGTCTTTCCACTTTAGTCTTTCCACTATAGTCTAGACTTTATTCTGTCCACTACAGTCTTTCCACTATAGTCTTTCCACTATAGTCTGTCCACTTTAGTATTTCCACTTTAGTCTTTCCACTATAGTCTGTCCACTTTAGTATTTCCACTTTAGTCTTTCCACTTTAGTCTTTCCACTATAATCTGTCCACTTTAGTCTTTCCACTATTCTCTGTCCACTTTAGTCTTTCCACTATAGTCTCCACTTTATTCTGTCCACTACAGTCTTTCCAATATAGTCTTTCCACTATAGTCTCTCCACTTTAGTCTTTCCACTTTAGTCTTTCCACTTTAGTCTGTCCACTTTAGTCTTTCCACTATAGTCTGTCCACTTCATTCTTTCCGCTATTCTCTTTCCACTTTAGTCTTTCCACTTTAGTCTTTCCACTATAGTCTCCACTTTATTCTGTCCACTACATTCTTTCCACTATAGTCGTTCCACTATAGTCTGTCCACTTTAGTCTTTCCACTTTAGTCTGTCCGATTTAGCTTTTCCACTATAGTCTGTCCACTTTAGTCTTCCCACTTTAGTCTTTCCACTTTATTCTGTCCACTTCATTGTGTACACTTTAGTTTGTCCACTGAGTCTTTCCGCTTCAGTCTTTCCACTATAGTCTGTCCACTTTAGTCTTTCCACTTTAGTCTTTCCACTATAGTCTTTTCACTTCAGTCTATCCACTTTAGTCTTTCCACTATAGTCTGTCCACTTTAGTCTTTCCACTATAATCTTTCCACTTTAGTCTTTCCATTATAGTCTCCACTTTATTCTGTCCACTACAGTCTTTCCACTATTTCTTTCCACTATAGTCTGTCCACTTTAGTCTTTCCACTATTCTCTGTCCACTTTAGTCTTTCCACTATAGTCTCCACTTTATTCTGTCCACTACATTCTTTCCACTATAGTCTTTCCACTATAGTCTGTCCACTTTAGTCTTTCCACTATTCTCTTTCCACTTTAGTCTTTCCACTATATTCTGTCCACTTTAGTCTATCCACTATTCTCTGTCCACTTTAGTCTTTCCACTATAGTCTCCACTTTATTCTGTCCACTAGAGTCTTTCCATTATAGTCTTTCCACTATAGTCTGTCCACTTTAGTCTTTCCACTATTCTCTGTCCACTTTAGTCTTTCCACTATAGTCTCCACTTTATTATGTCCACTACAGTATTTCCATTATAGTCTTTCCACTATAGTCTGTCCACTTTAGTCTTTCCACTTTAGTTTTTCTACTTTTGTCGGTCCACTTTAGTCTTTCCACTATAGTCTTTCCACTTTAGTCTTTCCACTTTAGTCTTTCCACTTTATTCTGTCCACTTCAGTGTGTACACTTTAGTCTGTCCAATGAGTCTTTCCACTTCAGTCTTTCCACTATAGTCTGTCCACTTTAGTCTTTCCACTTTAGTCTTTCCACTATAGTCTCCACTTTATTCTGTCCACTACATTCTTTCAACTTTAGTCTTTCCACTATCCTCTGTCCACTTTAGTCTTTCCACTATAGTCTCCACTTTATTCTGTCTACTACAGTCTTTCCACTATAGTCTTTCCACTATAGTCTGTCCACTTTAGTCTTTCCACGATTATCTGTCCACTTTAGTGTTTCCACTATAGTCTGTCCACTTTAGTCTTTCCACTATTCTCTGTCCACTTTTGTCTTTCCACTATAGTCTCCACTTTATTATGTCCACTACAGTCTTTCCACTATAGTCTTTCCACTATAGTCTGTCCACTTTAGTCTTTCCACTATAGTCTCCACTTTATTCTGTCCACTACAGTCTTTCCACTATAGTCTTTCCACTATAGTCTGTCCACTTTAGTCTTTCCACTTTAGTTTTTCCACTTTAGTCTGTCCACTTTAGTCTTTCCACGACTGTCTGTCCACTTTAGTCTTTCCACTTTAGTCTTTCCACTTTATTCTGTCCACTTCAGTTTGTAAACTTTAGTCTGTCCACTGAGTATTTCCACTTCAGTCTTTCCACTATAGTCTGTCCCCTTTAGTCTTTCCACTTTAGTCTTTCCACTATAGTCTCCACTTTATTTTGTCCACTACATTCTTGTCACTTAAGTCTTTCCACTTTATTCTGTCCACTTCAGTGTGTACACTTTAGTCTGTCCAATGAGTCTTTCCACTTTAGTCTTTCCACTATAGTCTGTCCACTTTAGTCTTTCCACTTTAGTCTTTCCACTATAGTCTCCACTTTATTCTGTCCACTACATTCTTTCCACTTTAGTCTTTCCACTATTCTCTGTCCACTTTAGTCTTTCCACTATTCTCTGTCCACTTTAGTCTTTCCACTATTCTCTGTCCACTTTAGTCTTTCCACTATAGTCTCCACTTTATTATGTCCACTACAGTCTTTCCACTATAGTCTTTCCACTTTAGTCTTTCCGCTTTAGTCTGTCCACTTAGTCTTTCCACTTCAGTCTTTTCAATAGAGTCTGTCCACTTTAGTCTTTCCACTTAGTCTTTCCACTAGAGTCTGTCCACTTTAGTATTTCCAGTTAGTCTGTCCACTTTAGTCTTTCCACTTTAGTCATTTCCACTATAGTCTGTCCAATTTAGTCTTTCCACTTAGTCTTTCCACTAGAGTCTGTCCACTTTAGTATTTCCAGTTAGTCTGTCCACTTTAGTCTTTCCACTATAGTCTTTACACTATAGTCTGTCCACTTTAGTCTTTCCACTTTAGTCTTTCCACTTTAATCTGTCCACTTTAGTCTTTCCACTATAGTCTGTCCACTTTAGTCTTTCCACTTTAGTCTGTCCACTTTAGTCTTTCCACTATAGTCATTTCCACTATAGTCTGTCCAATTTAGTCTTTCCACTTTAGTCTTTCCACTTTAGTCTTTCCACTTTAGTCTTTCCACTTTAGTCCGTCCACTTTAGTCTTTCCACTTTAGTCTTTCCACTATAGTCTCCACTTTATTCTGTCCACTACAGTCTTTCCACTATAGTCTTTCCACTATAGTCTGTCCACTTTAGTCTTTCCACTTTAGTCTACCACTTTAGTCTGTCCACTTTAATCTTTCCACTATAGTCTTTCCACTATAGTCTGTCCACTTTAGTCTTTCCACTTTAGTCTTTCCACTTTAGTCTGTCCACTTTAGTCTTTCCACTATAGTCTGTCCACTATAGTCTTTCCACTTTAGTCTTTCCGCTTTAGTCTGTCCACTAGGTCTTTCCACTTCAGTCTGTCCACTTTAGTCTTTCCATTTTAGTCATTTCCACTATCGTCTGTCCACTTTAGTCTTTCCACTTTAGTCTTTCCACTTTAGTGTGTCCACTTTAGTCTTTCCACTATAGTCTGTTCACTTTAGTCTTTCCAGTATAGTCTGTCCACTTTAGTCTTTCCACTTTAGTCTTTCCACTTTAGTCTTTCCACTATAGTCTGTCCACTTTAGTCTTTCCACTATTCTCTGTCCACTTTAGTCTTTTCACTATAGTCTCCACTTTATTCTGCCCACTACAGTCTTTCCAATATAGTCTTTCCACTATAGTCACTCCACTTTAGTCTTTCCACTTTAGTCTTTCCACTTTAGTCTGTCCACTTTAGTCTTTCCACTATAGTCTGTCCACTTTATTCTTTCCACTATTCTCTTTCCAATTTAGTCTTTCCACTTTAGTCTTTCCACAATAGTCTCCACTTTATTCTGTCCACTACATTCTTTAAACTATAGTCGTTCCACTATAGGCTGTCCACTTTAGTCTTTCCACTTTAGTCTTTCCACTTTAGTCTGTCCACTTTAGTCTTTACACTATAGAGTGTCCACTTTAGTCTTTCCACTATAGTCTGTCCACTTTATTCTTTCCACTATTCTCTTTCCACTTTAGTCTTTCCACTTTAGTCTTTCCACAATAGTCTCCACTTTATTCTGTCCACTACATTCTTTAAACTATAGTCGTTCCACTATAGGCTGTCCACTTTAGTCTTTCCACTATAGTCTGTCCACTTTAGTCTTTCCACTATAGTCTTTCCACTTTAGTCTGTCCACTTAGTCTTTCCACTTCAGTTATTTCACTATAGTCTGTCCACTTTAGTCTTTCCACTATTCTCTGTCCACTTTAGTCTTTCCACTTTAGTCTTTCCATTATAGTCTCCACTTTATTCTGTCCACTACAGTCTTTCCACTATGTCTTTTCACTATAGTCTGTCCACTTTAGTCTTTCCACTATTCTCTGTCCACTTTAGTCTTTCCACTATAGTCTCCACTTTATTCTGTCCACTACATTCTTTCCACTATAGTCTTTCCACTATAGTCTGTCCACTTTAGTCTTTCCACTATTCTCTGTCCACTTTAGTCTTTCAGCTATAGTCTGTCCACTTTAGTCTATCCACTATTCTCTGTCCACTTAATCTTTCCACTATAGTCTCCACTTTATTCTGTCCACTACAGTCTTTTCATTATAGTCTTTCCACTATAGTCTGTCCACTTTAGTCTTTCCACTATTCTCTGTCCACTTTAGTCTTTCCACTATAGTCTCCACTTCATTATGTCCACTACAGTATTTCCACTATAGTCTTTCCACTATAGTCTGTCCACTTTAGTCTTTCCACTATAGTCTCCACTTAATTCTGTCCACTACAGTCTTTCCACTATAGTCTTTCCATTATACTCTGTCCACTTTAGTCTTTCCACTTTAGTTTTTCCACTTCAGTATGTCCACTTTAGTCTTTCCACTATAGTCTGTCCACTTTAGTCTTTCCACTTTAGTCTTTCCACTTTATTCTGTCCACTTCAGTGTGTACACTTTAGTCTGTCCAATGAGTCTTTCCACTTCAGTCTTACCACTATATTCTGTCCACTTTAGTCTTTCCACTTTAGTCGTTCCACTATAGTCTCCACTTTATTCTGTCCACTACATTCTTTCAACTTTAGTCTTTCCACTATCCTCTGTCCACTTTAGTCTTTCCACTATAGTCTCCACTTTATTCTGTCCACTACAGTCTCTCCACTATAGTCTTTCCACTATAGTCTGTCCACTTTAGTCTTTCCACGATTATCTGTCCACTTAAGTCTTTCCACTATAGTCTTTCCATTATAGTCTGTCCACTTTAGTCTTTCCACTTTAGTTTTTCCACTTTAGTCTGTCCAATTTAGTCTTTCCACTATAGTCTGTCCACTTTAGTCTTTCCACTTTAGTCTTTCCACTTTATTCTGTCCACTTCAGTGTGTACACTTTAGTCTGTCCAATGAGTCTTTCCACTTCGGTCTTTCCACTATAGTCTGTCCACTTTAGTCTTTCCACTTTAGTCTTTCCACTATAGTCTCCACTTTATTCTGTCCACTACATTCTTTCAACTTTTGTCTTTCCACTATCCTCTGTCCACTTTAGTCTTTCCACTATAGTCTCCACTTTATTCTGTCCACTACAGTCTTTCCACTATAGTCTTTCCACTATAGTCTGTCCACTTTAGTCTTTCCACGATTATCTGTCCACTTTAGTCTTTCCACTATAGTCTGTCCACTTTAGTCTTTCCACTATTCTCTGTCCACTTTTGTCTTTCCACTATAGTCTCCACTTTATTATGTCCACTACAGTCTTTCCACTATAGTCTTTCCACTATAGTCTGTCCACTCTAGTCTTTCCACTATAGTTTCCACTTAATTCTGTCCACTACAGTCTTTCCACTATAGTCTTTCCACTATAGTCTGTCCACTTTAGTCTTTCCACTTTAGTTTTTCCACTTTAGTCTGTCCACTTTAGTCTTTCCACTATAGTCGGTCCACTTTAGTCTTTCCACTTTAGTCTTTCCACTTTATTCTGCCCACTTCAGTGTGTACACTTTAGTCTGTCCAATGAGTCTTTCCACTTCAGTCTTTCCACTATAGTCTGTCCACTTTAGTCTTTCCACTTTAGTCTTTCCACTATAGTCTCCACTTTATTCTGTCCACTACATTCTTTCAACATTAGTCTTTCCACTATCCTCTGTCCACTTTAGTCTTTCCACTATAGTCTCCACTTTATTCTGTCCACTACAGTCTTTCCACTATAGTCTTTCCACTATAGTCTGTCCATTTTAGTCTTTCCACGATTATCTGTTCACTTTAGTCTTTCCACTATAGCCTGTCCACTTTAGTCTTTCCACTATTCTCTGTCCACTTTTGTCTTTCCACTATAGTCTCCACTTTATTATGTCCACTACAGTCTTTCCACTATAGTCTTTCCACTATAGTCTGTCCACTTTAGTCTTTCCACTATAGTCTCCACTTTATTCTGTCCACTACAGTCTTTCCACTATAGTCTTTCCACTATAGTCTGTCCACTTTAGTCTTTCCACTTTAGTTTTTCCACTTTAGTCTGTCCACTTTAGTCTTTCCACGACTGTCTGTCCACTTTAGTCTTTCCACGACTGTCTGTCCACTTTAGTCTTTCCACTTTAGTCTTTCCACTTTATTCTGTCCACTTCAGTGTGTAAACTTTAGTCTGTCCACTGAGTATTTCCACTTCAGTCTTTCCACTATAGTCTGTCCCCTTCAGTCTTTCCACTTTAGTCTTTCCACTATAGTCACCACTTTATTTTGTCCACTACATTCTTTCCACTTTAGTCTTCCACTTTATTCTGTCCACTTCAGTGTGTACACTTTAGTCTGTCCAATGAGTCTTTCCATTTTAGTCTTTCCACTATAGTCTGTCCACTTTAGTCTTTCCACTATTCTCTGTCCACTTTAGTCTTTCCACAATAGTCTCCACTTTATTCTGTCCACTACAGTCTTTCCAATATAGTCTTTCCACTATAGTCTGTCCACTTTAGTCTTCCCACTATTCTCTGTCCACTTTAGTCTTTCCACTATTCTCTGTCCACTTTAGTCTTTCCACTATAGTCTCCACTTTATTATGTCCACTACAGTCTTTCCACTATAGTCTTTCCACTTTAGTCTTTCCGCTTTAGTCTGTCCACTTAGTCTTTCCACTTCAGTCTTTTCAATAGAGTCTGTCCACTTTAGTCTTTCCACTATTCTCTGTCCACTTTAGTCTTTCCACAATAGTCTCCACTTTATTCTGTCCACTACAGTCTTTCCAATATAGTCTTTCCACTATAGTGTGTCCACTTTAGACTTTCCACTATTCTCTGTCCACTTTAGTCTTTCCACTATTCTCTGTCCACTTTAGTCTTTCCACTATTCTCTGTCCACTTTAGTCTTTCCACTATAGTCTCCACTTTATTATGTCCACTACAGTCTTTCCACTATAGTCTTTCCAATTTAGTCTTTCCGCTTTAGTCTGTCCACTTTTGTCTTTCCACTATTCTCTGTCCACTTTAGTCTTTCCACTATTCTCTGTCCACTTTAATCTTTCCACTATAGTCTCCACTTCATTCTGTCCACAATAGTCGGTCCACTTTAGTCTTTCCACTTTAGTCTGTCCACTTTAGTCTTTCCACTATAGTCTCCACTTTATTCTGTCCACTACAGTCTTTCCACTTTAGTCTGTCCACTTTAGTCTTTCCACTATAGTCTGTCCACTTTATTCTTTCCACTATTCTCTTTCCACTTTAGTCTTTCCACTTTAGTCTTTCCACTATAGTCTCCACTTTATTCTGTCCACTACATTCTTTCCACTATAGTCGTTCCACTATAGTCTGTCCACTTTAGTCTTTCCACTTTAGTCTTTCCACTTTAGTCTTTCCAGTTTAGTCTGTCCACTTTAGTCTTTCCACTTTAGTCTTTCCACTATAGTCTCCACTTTATTCTGTCCACTACAGTCTTTCCACTATAGTCTTTCCACTACAGTCTGTCCACTTTAGTCTTTCCACTTTAGTCTTTCCACTTTAGTCTGTCCACTTTAGTCTTTCCACTTTAGTCTTTCCACTATAGTCTGTCCACTTTAGTCTTTCCACTATAGTCTGTCCACTTTAGTCTTTCCACTATAGTCTTTCCACTTTAGTCTGTCCACTTAGTCTTTCCACTTCAGTTATTTCACTATAGTCTGTCCACTTTAGTCTTTCCACTATTCTCTGTCCACTTTAGTCTTTCCACTTTAGTCTTTCCATTATAGTCTCCACTTTATTCTGTCCACTACAGTCTTTCCACTATGTCTTTTCACTATAGTCTGTCCACTTTAGTCTTTCCACTATTCTCTGTCCACTTTAGTCTTTCCACTATAGTCTCCACTTTATTCTGTCCACTACATTCTTTCCACTATAGTCTTTCCACTATAGTCTGTCCACTTTAGTCTTTCCACTATTCTCTGTCCACTTTAGTCTTTCAGCTATAGTCTGTCCACTTTAGTCTATCCACTATTCTCTGTCCACTTAATCTTTCCACTATAGTCTCCACTTTATTCTGTCCACTACAGTCTTTTCATTATAGTCTTTCCACTATAGTCTGTCCACTTTAGTCTTTCCACTATTCTCTGTCCACTTTAGTCTTTCCACTATAGTCTCCACTTCATTATGTCCACTACAGTATTTCCACTATAGTCTTTCCACTATAGTCTGTCCACTTTAGTCTTTCCACTATAGTCTCCACTTAATTCTGTCCACTACAGTCTTTCCACTATAGTCTTTCCATTATAGTCTGTCCACTTTAGTCTTTCCACTTTAGTTTTTCCACTTCAGTATGTCCACTTTAGTCTTTCCACTATAGTCTGTCCACTTTAGTCTTTCCACTTTAGTCTTTCCACTTTATTCTGTCCACTTCAGTGTGTACACTTTAGTCTGTCCAATGAGTCTTTCCACTTCAGTCTTACCACTATATTCTGTCCACTTTAGTCTTTCCACTTTAGTCGTTCCACTATAGTCTCCACTTTATTCTGTCCACTACATTCTTTCAACTTTAGTCTTTCCACTATCCTCTGTCCACTTTAGTCTTTCCACTATAGTCTCCACTTTATTCTGTCCACTACAGTCTCTCCACTATAGTCTTTCCACTATAGTCTGTCCACTTTAGTCTTTCCACGATTATCTGTCCACTTAAGTCTTTCCACTATAGTCTTTCCATTATAGTCTGTCCACTTTAGTCTTTCCACTTTAGTTTTTCCACTTTAGTCTGTCCAATTTAGTCTTTCCACTATAGTCTGTCCACTTTAGTCTTTCCACTTTAGTCTTTCCACTTTATTCTGTCCACTTCAGTGTGTACACTTTAGTCTGTCCAATGAGTCTTTCCACTTCGGTCTTTCCACTATAGTCTGTCCACTTTAGTCTTTCCACTTTAGTCTTTCCACTATAGTCTCCACTTTATTCTGTCCACTACATTCTTTCAACTTTTGTCTTTCCACTATCCTCTGTCCACTTTAGTCTTTCCACTATAGTCTCCACTTTATTCTGTCCACTACAGTCTTTCCACTATAGTCTTTCCACTATAGTCTGTCCACTTTAGTCTTTCCACGATTATCTGTCCACTTTAGTCTTTCCACTATAGTCTGTCCACTTTAGTCTTTCCACTATTCTCTGTCCACTTTTGTCTTTCCACTATAGTCTCCACTTTATTATGTCCACTACAGTCTTTCCACTATAGTCTTTCCACTATAGTCTGTCCACTCTAGTCTTTCCACTATAGTTTCCACTTAATTCTGTCCACTACAGTCTTTCCACTATAGTCTTTCCACTATAGTCTGTCCACTTTAGTCTTTCCACTTTAGTTTTTCCACTTTAGTCTGTCCACTTTAGTCTTTCCACTATAGTCGGTCCACTTTAGTCTTTCCAGATTTAGTCTTTCCACTTTATTCTGCCCACTTCAGTGTGTACACTTTAGTCTGTCCAATGAGTCTTTCCACTTCAGTCTTTCCACTATAGTCTGTCCACTTTAGTCTTTCCACTTTAGTCTTTCCACTATAGTCTCCACTTTATTCTGTCCACTACATTCTTTCAACATTAGTCTTTCCACTATCCTCTGTCCACTTTAGTCTTTCCACTATAGTCTCCACTTTATTCTGTCCACTACAGTCTTTCCACTATAGTCTTTCCACTATAGTCTGTCCATTTTAGTCTTTCCACGATTATCTGTTCACTTTAGTCTTTCCACTATAGCCTGTCCACTTTAGTCTTTCCACTATTCTCTGTCCACTTTTGTCTTTCCACTATAGTCTCCACTTTATTATGTCCACTACAGTCTTTCCACTATAGTCTTTCCACTATAGTCTGTCCACTTTAGTCTTTCCACTATAGTCTCCACTTTATTCTGTCCACTACAGTCTTTCCACTATAGTCTTTCCACTATAGTCTGTCCACTTTAGTCTTTCCACTTTAGTTTTTCCACTTTAGTCTGTCCACTTTAGTCTTTCCACGACTGTCTGTCCACTTTAGTCTTTCCACGACTGTCTGTCCACTTTAGTCTTTCCACTTTAGTCTTTCCACTTTATTCTGTCCACTTCAGTGTGTAAACTTTAGTCTGTCCACTGAGTATTTCCACTTCAGTCTTTCCACTATAGTCTGTCCCCTTCAGTCTTTCCACTTTAGTCTTTCCACTATAGTCACCACTTTATTTTGTCCACTACATTCTTTCCACTTTAGTCTTCCACTTTATTCTGTCCACTTCAGTGTGTACACTTTAGTCTGTCCAATGAGTCTTTCCATTTTAGTCTTTCCACTATAGTCTGTCCACTTTAGTCTTTCCACTATTCTCTGTCCACTTTAGTCTTTCCACAATAGTGTCCACTTTATTCTGTCCACTACAGTCTTTCCAATATAGTCTTTCCACTATAGTCTGTCCACTTTAGTCTTCCCACTATTCTCTGTCCACTTTAGTCTTTCCACTATTCTCTGTCCACTTTAGTCTTTCCACTATAGTCTCCACTTTATTATGTCCACTACAGTCTTTCCACTATAGTCTTTCCACTTTAGTCTTTCCGCTTTAGTCTGTCCACTTAGTCTTTCCACTTCAGTCTTTTCAATAGAGTCTGTCCACTTTAGTCTTTCCACTATTCTCTGTCCACTTTAGTCTTTCCACAATAGTCTCCACTTTATTCTGTCCACTACAGTCTTTCCAATATAGTCTTTCCACTATAGTCTGTCCACTTTAGACTTTCCACTATTCTCTGTCCACTTTAGTCTTTCCACTATTCTCTGTCCACTTTAGTCTTTCCACTATTCTCTGTCCACTTTAGTCTTTCCACTATAGTCTCCACTTTATTATGTCCACTACAGTCTTTCCACTATAGTCTTTCCAATTTAGTCTTTCCGCTTTAGTCTGTCCACTTTTGTCTTTCCACTATTCTCTGTCCACTTTAGTCTTTCCACTATTCTCTGTCCACTTTAATCTTTCCACTATAGTCTCCACTTCATTCTGTCCACAATAGTCGGTCCACTTTAGTCTTTCCACTTTAGTCTGTCCACTTTAGTCTTTCCACTATAGTCTCCACTTTATTCTGTCCACTACAGTCTTTCCACTTTAGTCTGTCCACTTTAGTCTTTCCACTATAGTCTGTCCACTTTATTCTTTCCACTATTCTCTTTCCACTTTAGTCTTTCCACTTTAGTCTTTCCACTATAGTCTCCACTTTATTCTGTCCACTACATTCTTTCCACTATAGTCGTTCCACTATAGTCTGTCCACTTTAGTCTTTCCACTTTAGTCTTTCCACTTTAGTCTTTCCAGTTTAGTCTGTCCACTTTTGTCTTTCCACTATTCTCTGTCCACTTTAGTCTTTCCACTATTCTCTGTCCACTTTAATCTTTCCACTATAGTCTCCACTTCATTCTGTCCACAATAGTCGGTCCACTTTAGTCTTTCCACTTTAGTCTGTCCACTTTAGTCTTTCCACTATAGTCTCCACTTTATTCTGTCCACTACAGTCTTTCCACTTTAGTCTGTCCACTTTAGTCTTTCCACTATAGTCTGTCCACTTTATTCTTTCCACTATTCTCTTTCCACTTTAGTCTTTCCACTTTAGTCTTTCCACTATAGTCTCCACTTTATTCTGTCCACTACAGTCTTTCCACTATAGTCTTTCCAATTTAGTCTTTCCGCTTTAGTCTGTCCACTTTTGTCTTTCCACTATTCTCTGTCCACTTTAGTCTTTCCACTATTCTCTGTCCACTTTAATCTTTCCACTATAGTCTCCACTTCATTCTGTCCACAATAGTCGGTCCACTTTAGTCTTTCCACTTTAGTCTGTCCACTTTAGTCTTTCCACTATAGTCTCCACTTTATTCTGTCCACTACAGTCTTTCCACTTTAGTCTGTCCACTTTAGTCTTTCCACTATAGTCTGTCCACTTTATTCTTTCCACTATTCTCTTTCCACTCTAGTCTTTCCACTTTAGTCTTTCCACTATAGTCTCCACTTTATTCTGTCCACTACATTCTTTCCACTATAGTCGTTCCACTATAGTCTGTCCACTTTAGTCTTTCCACTTTAGTCTTTCCACTTTAGTCTTTCCAGTTTAGTCTGTCCACTTTAGTCTTTCCACTTTAGTCTTACCACTATAGTCTCCACTTTATTCTGTCCACTACAGTCTTTCCACTGTAGTCTTTCCACTACAGTCTGTCCACTTTAGTCTTTCCACTTTAGTCTTTCCACTTTAGTCTGTCCACTTTAGTCTTTCCACTTTAGTCTTTCCACTATAGTCTGTCCACTTTAGTCTTTCCACTATTCTCTGTCCACTTTCGTCTTTCCACTATAGTCTCCACTTTATCCTGTCCACTACAGTCTTTCCAATATAGTCTTTCCACTATAGTCACTCCACTTTAGTCTTTCCACTTTAGTCTTTCCACTTTAGTCTGTCCACTTTAGTCTTTCCACTATAGTCTGTCCACTTTATTCTTTCCACTATTCTCTTTCCACTTTAGTCTTTCCACTTTAGTCTTTCCACTATAGTCTCCACTTTATTCTGTCCACTACATTCTTTCCACTATAGTCGTTCCACTATAGTCTGTCCACTTTAGTCTTTCCACTTTATTCTTTCGACTATAGTCTCCACTTTATTCTGTCCACTACATTCTTTCAACTTTAGTCTTTCCACTATCACTTTAGTCTGTCCACTTTAGTCTTTACACTATAGTCTGTCGACTTTAGTCTTTCCACTTTATTCTGTCCACTTCAGTGTGTAAACTTTAATCTTTCCACTTTAGTCTTTCCACTATAGTCTGTCCACTATAGTCTTTCCACTTTAGTCTTTCCGCTTTAGTCTGTCCACTTAGTCTTTCCACTTCAGTCTTTCCAATAGAGTCTGTCCACTTTAGTCTTTCCACTTAGTCTTTCCACTAGAGTCTGTCCACTTTAGTATTTCCACTTTAGTCTGTCCACTTTAGTCTTTCCACTTTAGTCTTTACACTATAGTCTCCACTTTATTCTGTCCACTACAGTCTTTCCACTATAGTCTTTCCACTATAGTCTGTCCACTTTAGTCTTTCCACTTTAGTCTTTCCACTTTAGTCTGTCCACTTCAGTCTTTCCACTATAGTCTTTCCACTATATTCTGTCCACTTTAGTCTTTCCACTTTAGTCTTTCCACTTTAGTCTTTCCACTTTAGTCTTTCCACTATAGTCTGTCCACTATAGTCTTTCCACTTTAGTCTTTCCACTTTAGTCTGTCCACTTAGTCTTTCCACTTCAGTCTTTCCAATAGAGTCTGTCCACTTTAGTCTTTCCACTTAGTCTTTCCACTAGAGTCGATCCACTTTAGTATTTCCAGTTAGTCTGTCCACTTTAGTCTTTCCACTTTAGTCATTTCCACTATAGTCTGTCCACTTTAGTCTTTCCACTTTAGTCTGTCCACTTTAGTCTTTCCACTATAGTCTCCACTTTATCCTGTCCACTACAGTCTTTCCAATATAGTCTTTCCACTATAGTCACTCCACTTTACACTAATCTCTGTCCACTTAAGTCTTTCCACTTTAGTCTTTCCACAATAGTCTCCACTTTATTCTGTCCACTACAGTCTTTCCACTATAGTCTTTCCACTATAGTCCGTCCACTTTAGTCTTTCCACTTTAGTCTTTCCAATTTAGTCTGTCCACCTTAGCCTTTCCACTATAGTCTTTCCACTATAGTCTGTCCACTTTAGTCTTTCCACTTTAGTCTTTCCACTTTAGTCTTTCCACTTTATTCTGTCCACTTTAGTCTTTCCACTACAGTCTGTCCACTATAGTCTTTCCACTTTAGTCTTTCCGCTTTAGTCTGTCCACTTAGTCTTTCCACTTCAGTCGGTCCACTTTAGTCTTTCCACTTTAGTCATTTCCACTATCGTCTGTCCACTTTAGTCTTTCCACTTTAGTCTTTCCACTTTAGTCTGTCCACTTTAGTCTTTCCACTATAGTCTGTCCACTTTAGTCTTTCCACTATAGTCTGTCCACTTTAGTATTTCCACTTTAGTCTTTCCACTTTAGTCTTTCCACTATAGTCTGTCCACTTTAGTCTTTCCACTATTCTCTGTCCACTTTAGTCTTTCCACTATAGTCTCCACTTTATTCTGTCCACTACAGTCTTTCCAATATAGTCTTTCCACTGTAGTCTCTCCACTTTAGTCTTTCCACTTTAGTCTTTCCACTTTAGTCTGTCCACTTTAGTCTTTCCACTATAGTCTGTCCACTTTATTCTTTCCGCTATTCTCTTTCCATTTTAGTCTTTCCACTTTAGTCTTTCCACTATAGTCTCCACTTTATTCTGTCCACTACATTCTTTCCACTATAGTCGTTCCACTATAGTCTGTCCACTTTAGTCTTTCCACTTTAGTCTTTCCACTTTAGTCTGTCCGATTTAGTCTTTCCACTATAGTCTGTCCACTTTAGTCTTTCCACTTTAGTCTTTCCACTTTATTCTGTCCACTTCATTGTGTACACTTTAGTTTGTCCACTGAGTCTTTCCGCTTCAGTCTTTCCACTATCGTCTGTCCACTTTAGTCTTTCCACTTTAGTCTTTCCACTATAGTCTTTTCACTTCAGTCTGTCCACTTTAGTCTTTCCACTATAGTCTGTCCACTTTAGTCTTTCCACTATAGTCTTTCCACTTTAGTCTTTCTATTATAGTCTCCACTTTATTCTGTCCACTACAGTCTTTCCACTATTTCTTTCCACTATAGTCTGTCCACTTTAGTCTTTCCACTATTCTCTGTCCACTTTAGTCTTTCCACTATAGTCTCCACTTTATTCTGTCCACTACATTCTTTCCACTATAGTCTTTCCACTATAGTCTGTCCACTTTAGTCTTTCCACTATTCTCTTTCCACTTCAGTCTTTCCACTATAGTCTGTCCACTTTAGTCTATCCACTATTCTCTGTCCACTTTAGTCTTTCCACTATAGTCTCCACTTTATTCTGTCCACTAGAGTCTTTCCATTATAGTCTTTCCACTATAGTCTGTCCACTTTAGTCTTTCCACTATTCTCTTTCCACTTTAGTCTTTCAACTATAGTCTCCACTTTATTCTGTCCACTACATTCTTTCCACTATAGTCTTTCCACTATAGTCTGTCCACTTTAGTCTTTCCACTATTCTCTTTCCACTTTTGTCTTTCCACTATAGTCTCCACTTTATTATGTCCACTACAGTCTTTCCACTATAGTCTTTCCACTATAGTCTGTCCACTTTAGTCTTTCCACTATAGTCTCCACTTTATTCTGTCCACTACAGTCTTTCCACTATAGTCTTTCCACTTTAGTCTTTCCACTTTAGTCTGTCCACTTTAGTCTTTCCACTTTAGTCTTTCCACTATAGTCTGTCCACTTTAGTCTTTCCACTATTCTCTGTCCACTTTAGTCTTTCCACTGGAGTCTCCACTTTATCCTGTCCACTACAGTCTTTCCAATATAGTCTTTCCACTATAGTCACTCCACTTTAGTCTTTCCACTTTAGTCTTTCCACTTTAGTCTGTCCACTTTAGTCTTTCCACTATAGTCTGTCCACTTTATTCTTTCCACTATTCTCTTTCCACTTTAGTCTGTCCACTTTAGTCTTTCCACTTTAGTCTTTCCACTTTATTCTGTCCACTTCAGTGTGTAAACTTTAGTCCGTCCACTGAGTATTTCCACTTCAGTCTTTCCACTATAGTCTGTCCCCTTTAGTCTTTCAACTTTAGTCTTTCCACTATAGTCTCCACTTTATTTTGTCCACTACATTCTTTCCACTTTAGTATTTCCACTTTATTCTGTCCACTTCAGTGTGTACACTTTAGTCTGTCCAATGAGTCTTTCCACTTTAGTCTTTCCACTATAGTCTGTCCACTTTAGTCTTTCCACTTTAGTCTTTCCACTATAGTCTCCACTTTATTCTGTCCACTACATTCTTTCCACTTTAGTCTTCCCACTATTCTCTGTCCACTTTAGTCCTTCCACTTTAGTCTTTCCACTATAGTCTCCACTTTATTCTGTCCACTACAGTCTTTCCACTATAGTCTTTCCACTACAGTCTGTCCACTTTAGTCTTTCCACTTTAGTCTTTCCACTTTAGTCTGTCCACTTTAGTCTTTCCACTATAGTCTTTCCACTATAGTCTGTCCACTTTAGTCTTTCCACTTTAGTCTTTCCACTTTAGTCTGTCCACTTTAGTCTTTCCACTATAGTCTGTCCACTATAGTCTTTCCACTTTAGTCTTTCCGCTTTAGTCTTTCCATTTTAGTCATTTCCACTATCGTCTGTCCACTTTACTCTTTCCACTTTAGTCTTTCCACTTTAGTGTGTCCACTTTAGTCTTTCCACTATAGTCTGTCCACTTTAGTCTTTCCACTATAGTCTGTCCACTTTAGTCTTTCCACTTTAGTCTTTCCACTATAGTCTGTCCACTTTAGTCTTTCCACTATTCTCTGTCCACTTTAGTCTTTCCACTATAGTCTCCACTTTATTCTGTCCACTACAGTCTTTCCAATATGGTCTTTCCACTATAGTCACTCCACTTTAGTCTTTCCACTTTAGTCTGTCCACTTTAGTCTTTCCACTATAGTCTGTCCACTTTATTCTTTCCACTATTTTCTTTCCACTTTAGTCTTTCCACTTTAGTCTTTCCACTATAGTCTCCACTTTATTCTGTCCACTACATTCTTTCCACTATAGTCGTTCCACTATAGTCTGTCTACTTTAGTCTTTCCACTTTAGTCTTTCCACTTTAGTCTTTCCAGTTTAGTCTGTCCACTTTAGTCTTTCCACTTTAGTCTTTCCACTATAGTCTCCACTTTATTCTGTCCACTACAGTCTTTCCACTATAGTCTTTCCACTACAGTCTGTCCACTTTAGTCTTTCCACTTTAGTCTTTCCACTTTAGTCTGTCCACTTTAGTCTTTCCACTTTAGTCTTTCCACTATAGTCTGTCCACTTTAGTCTTTCCACTATTCTCTGTCCACTTTAGTCTTTCCACTAGAGTCTCCACTTTATCCTGTCCACTACAGTCTTTCCAATATAGTCTTTCCACTATAGTCACTCCACTTTAGTCTTTCCACTTTAGTCTTTCCACTTTAGTCTGTCCACTTTAGTCTTTCCACTATAGTCTGTCCACTTTATTCTTTCCACTATTCTCTTTCCACTTTAGTCTTTCCACTTTAGTCTTTCCACTATAGTCTCCACTTTATTCTGTCCACTACATTCTTTCCACTATAGTCGTTCCACTATAGTCTGTCCACTTTAGTCTTTCCACTTTATTCTTTCCACTATAGTCTCCACTTTATTCTGTCCACTACATTCTTTCAACTTTAGTCTTTCCACTATCACTTTAGTCTGTCCACTTTAGTCTTTACACTATAGTCTGTCGACTTTAGTCTTTCCACTATAATCTGTCCACTATAGTCTTTCCACTTTAGTCTTTCCGCTTTAGTCTGTCCACTTAGTCTTTCCACTTCAGTCTTTCCAATAGAGTCTGTCCACTTTAGTCTTTCCACTTAATCTTTCCACTAGAGTCTGTCCACTTTAGTATTTCCACTTTAGTCTGTCCACTTTAGTCTTTCCACTTTAGTCTTTCCACTATAGTCTCCACTTTATTCTGTCCACAACAGTCTTTCCACTATAGTCTTTCCACTATAGTCTGTCCACTTTAGTCTTTCCACTTTAGTCTTTCCACTTTAGTCTGTCCACTTTAGTCTTTCCACTATAGTCTTTCCACTATATTCTGTCCACTTTAGTCTTTCCACTTTAGTCTTTCCACTTTAGTCTTTCCACTTTAGTCTTTCCACTATAGTCTGTCCACTTTAGTCTTTCCACTTTAGTCTGTCCACTTTAGTCTTTCCACTATAGTCTGTCCACTTTAGTCTTTTCACTAATCTCTGTCCACTTAAGTCTTTCCACTTTAGTCTTTCCACAATAGTATCCACTTTATTCTGTCCACTACAGTCTTTCCACTATAGTCTTTCCACTATAGTCCGTCCATTTTAGTCTTTCCACTTTAGTCTTTCCAATTTAGTCTGTCCACCTTAGTCTTTCCACTATAGTCTTTCCACTATAGTCTGTCCACTTTAGTCTTTCCACTTTAGTCTTTCCACTTTAGTCTTTCCACTTTATTCTGTCCACTTTAGTCTTTCCACTACAGTCTGTCCACTATAGTCTTTCCACTTTAGTCTTTCCGCTTTAGTCTGTCCACTTAGTCTTTCCACTTCAGTCTGTCCACTTTAGTCTTTCCACTTTAGTCATTTCCACTATCGTCTGTCCACTTTAGTCTTTCCACTTTAGTCTTTCCACTTTAGTCTGTCCACTTTAGTCTTTCCACTATAGTCTGTCCACTTTAGTCTTTCCACTATAGTCTGTCCACTTTAGTATTTCCACTTTAGTCTTTCCACTTTAGTCTTTCCACTATAGTCTGTCCACTTTAGTCTTTCCACTATTCTCTGTCCACTTTAGTCTTTCCACTATAGTCTCCACTTTATTCTGTCCACTACAGTCTTTCCAATATAGTCTTTCCACTATAGTCTCTCCACTTTAGTCTTTCCACTTTAGTCTTTCCACTTTAGTCTGTCCACTTTAGTCTTTCCACTATAGTCTGTCCACTTTATTCTTTCCGCTATTCTCTTTCCATTTTAGTCTTTCCACTTTAGTCTTTCCACTATAGTCTCCACTTTATTCTGTCCACTACATTCTTTCCACTATAGTCGTTCCACTATAGTCTGTCCACTTTAGTCTTTCCACTTTAGTCTTTCCACTTTAGTCTTTCCAGTTTAGTCTGTCCACTTTAGTCTTTCCACTTTAGTCTTTCCACTATAGTCTCCACTTTATTCTGTCCACTACAGTCTTTCCACTATAGTCTTTCCACTACAGTCTGTCCACTTTAGTCTTTCCACTTTAGTCTTTCCACTTTAGTCTCTCCACTTTAGTCTTTCCACTTTAGTCTTTCCACTATAGTCTGTCCACTTTAGTCTTTCCACTATTCTCTGTCCACTTTAGTCTTTCCACTAGAGTCTCCACTTTATCCTGTCCACTACAGTCTTTCCAATATAGTCTTTCCACTATAGTCACTCCACTTTAGTCTTTCCACTTTAGTCTTTCCACTTTAGTCTGTCCACTTTAGTCTTTCCACTATAGTCTGTCCACTTTATTCTTTCCACTATTCTCTTTCCACTTTAGTCTTTCCACTTTAGTCTTTCCACTATAGTCTCCACTTTATTCTGTCCACTACATTCTTTCCACTATAGTCGTTCCACTATAGTCTGTCCACTTTAGTCTTTCCACTTTATTCTTTCCACTATAGTCTCCACTTTATTCTGTCCACTACATTCTTTCAACTTTAGTCTTTCCACTATCACTATAGTCTGTCCACTTTAGTCTTTACACTATAGTCTGTCCACTTTAGTCTTTCCACTTTATTCTGTCCACTTCAGTGTGTAAACTTTAATCTTTCCACTTTAGTCTTTCCACTATAGTCTGTCCACTATATTCTTTCCACTTTAGTCTTTCCGCTTTAGTCTGTCCACTTAGTCTTTCCACTTCAGTCTTTCCAATAGAGTCTGTCCACTTTAGTCTTTCCACTTAATCTTTCCACTAGAGTCTGTCCACTTTAGTATTTCCACTTTAGTCTGTCCACTTTAGTCTTTCCACTTTAGTCTTTCCACTATAGTCTCCACTTTATTCTGTCCACAACAGTCTTTCCACTATAGTCTTTCCACTATAGTCTGTCCACTTTAGTCTTTCCACTTTAGTCTTTCCACTTTAGTCTGTCCACTTTAGTCTTTCCACTATAGTCTTTCCACTATATTCTGTCCACTTTAGTCTTTCCACTTTAGTCTTTCCACTTTAGTCTTTCCACTTTAGTCTTTCCACTATAGTCTGTCCACTATAGTCTTTCCACTTTAGTCTTTCCGCTTTAGTCTGTCCACTTAGTCTTTCCACTTCAGTCTTTCCAATAGAGTCTGTCCACTTTAGTCTTTCCACTTAGTCTTTCCACTAGAGTCGATCCACTTTAGTATTTCCAGTTAGTCTATCCACTTTAGTCATTTCCACTATAGTCTGTCCACTTTAGTCTTTCCACTTTAGTCTGTCCACTTTAGTCTTTCCACTATAGTCTGTCCACTTTAGTCTTTTCACTAATCTCTGTCCACTTAAGTCTTTCCACTTTAGTCTTTCCACAATAGTCTCCACTTTATTCTGTCCACTACAGTCTTTCCACTATAGTCTTTCCACTATAGTCCGTCCATTTTAGTCTTTCCACTTTAGTCTTTCCAATTTAGTCTGTCCACCTTAGTCTTTCCACTATAGTCTTTCCACTATAGTCTGTCCACTTTAGTCTTTCCACTTTAGTCTTTCCACTTTAGTCTTTCCACTTTATTCTGTCCACTTTAGTCTTTTCACTACAGTCTGTCCACTATAGTCTTTCCACTTTAGTCTTTCCGCTTTAGTCTGTCCACTTAGTCTTTCCACTTCAGTCTGTCCACTTTAGTCTTTCCACTTTAGTCATTTCCACTATCGTCTGTCCACTTTAGTCTTTCCACTTTAGTCTTTCCACTTTAGTCTGTCCACTTTAGTCTTTCCACTATAGTCTGTCCACTTTAGTCTTTCCACTATAGTCTGTCCACTTTAGTATTTCCACTTTAGTCTTTCCACTTTAGTCTTTCCACTATAGTCTGTCCACTTTAGTCTTTCCACTATTCTCTGTCCACTTTAGTCTTTCCACTATAGTCTCCACTTTATTCTGTCCACTACAGTCTTTCCAATATAGTCTTTCCACTATAGTCTCTCCACTTTAGTTTTCCACTTTAGTCTTTCCACTTTAGTCTGTCCACTTTAGTCTTTCTACTATAGTCTGTCCACTTTATTCTTTCCGCTATTCTCTTTCCATTTTAGTCTTTCCACTTTAGTCTTTCCACTATAGTCTCCACTTTATTCTGTCCACTACATTCTTTCCACTATAGTCGTTCCACTATAGTCTGTCCACTTTAGTCTTTCCACTTTAGTCTTTCCACTTTAGTCTGTCCGATTTAGTCTTTCCACTATAGTCTGTCCACTTTAGTCTTTCCACTTTATTCTGTCCACTTCATTGTGTACACTTTAGTTTGTCCACTGAGTCTTTCCGCTTCAGTCTTTCCACTATAGTCTGTCCACTTTAGTCTTTCCACTTTAGTCTTTCCACTATAGTCTTTTCACTTCAGTCTGTCCACTTTAGTCTTTCCACTATAGTCTGTCCACTTTAGTCTTTCCACTATAGTCTTTCCACTTTAGTCTTTCCATTATAGTCTCCACTTTATTCTGTCCACTACAGTCTTTCCACTATTTCTTTCCACTATAGTCTGTCCACTTTAGTCTTTCCACTATTCTCTGTCCACTTTAGTCTTTCCACTATAGTCTCCACTTTATTCTGTCCACTACATTCTTTCCACTATAGTCTTTCCACTATAGTCTGTCCACTTTAGTCTTTCCACTATTCTCTTTCCACTTTAGTCTTTCCACTATAGTCTGTCCACTTTAGTCTATCCACTATTCTCTGTCCACTTTAGTCTTTCCACTATAGTCTCCACTTTATTCTGTCCACTAGAGTCTTTCCATTATAGTCTTTCCACTATAGTCTGTCCACTTTAGTCTTTCCACTATTCTCTGTCCACTTTAGTCTTTCCACTATAGTCTCCACTTTATTATGTCCACTACAGTATTTCCACTATAGTCTTTTCACTATAGTCTGTCCACTTTAGTCTTTCCACTTTAGTTTTTCCACTTTTGTCTGTCCACTTTAGTCTTTCCACTATAGTCTGTCCACTTTAGTCTTTCCACTTTAGTCTTTAAACTTTATTCTGTCCACTTCAGTGTGTACACTTTAGTCTGTCCAATGAGTCTTTCCACTTCAGTCTTTCCACTATAGTCTGTCCACTTTAGTCTTTCCACTTTAGTCTTTCCACTATAGTCTCCACTGTATTCTGTCCACTACATTCTTTCAACTTTAGTCTTTCCACTATCCTCTGTCCACTTTAGTCTTTCCACTATAGTCTCCACTTTATTCTGTCCACTACAGTCTTTCCACTATAGTCTTTCCACTATAGTCTGTCCACTTTAGTCTTTCCACGATTATCTATCCACTTTAGTCTTTCCACTATAGTCTGTCCACTTTAGTCTTTCCACTATTCTCTGTCCACTTTTGTCTTTCCACTATAGTCTCCACTTTATTATGTCCACTACAGTCTTTCCACTATAGTCTTTCCACTATAGTCTGTCCACTTTAGTCTTTCCACTATAGTCTCCACTTTATTCTGTCCACTACAGTCTTTCCACTATAGTCTTTCCACTATAGTCTGTCCACTTTAGTCTTTCCACTTTAGTTTTTCCACTTTAGTCTGTCCACTTTAGTCTTTCCACGACTGTCTATCCACTTTAGTCTTTCCACTTTAGTCTTTCCACTTTATTCTGTCCACTTCAGTTTGTAAACTTTAGTCTGTCCACTGAGTATTTCCACTTCAGTCTTTCCACTATAGTCTGTCCCCTTTAGTCTTTCCACTTTAGTCTTTCCACTATTCTCTGTCCACTTTAGTCTTTCCACTATTCTCTGTCCACTTTAGTCTTTCCACTATTCTCTGTCCACTTTAGTCTTTCCACTATAGTCTCCACTTTATTATGTCCACTACAGTCTTTCCACTATAGTCTTTCCACTTTAGTCTTTCCGGTTTAGTCTGTCCACTTAGTCTTTCCACTTCAGTCTTTTCAATAGAGTCTGTCCACTTTAGTCTTTCCACTTAGTCTTTCAACTAGAGTCTGTCCAATTTAGTCTTTCCACTTTAGTCTTTCCACTATAGTCTTTCCACTATAGTCTGTCCACTTTAGTCTTTCCACTTTAGTCTTTCCACTTTAGTCTGTCCACTTTAGTCTTTCCACTATAGTCATTTCCACTATAGTCTGTCCAATTTAGTCTTTCCACTTTAGTCTTTCCACTTTAGTCTTTCCACTTTAGTCTTTCCACTTTAGTCCGTCCACTTTAGTCTTTCCATTATAGTCTGTCCACTTTAGTCTTTCCACTTTAGTTTTTCCACTTCAGTATGTCCATTATAGTCTTTCCACTATAGTCTGTCCACTTTAGTCTTTCCACTTTAGTCTACCACTTTAGTCTGTCCACTTTAGTCTTTCCACTATAGTCTTTATACTATAGTCTGTCCACTTTAGTCTTTCCACTTTAGTCTTTCCACTTTAGTCTGTCCACTTTAGTCTTTCCACTATAGTCTGTCCACTATAGTCTTTCCACTTTAGTCTTTCCGCTTTAGTCTGTCCACTAGGTCTTTCCACTTCAGTCTGTCCACTTTAGTCTTTCCACTTTAGTCATTTCCACTATCGTCTGTCCACTTTAGTCTTTCCACTTTAGTCTTTCCACTTTAGTGTGTCCACTTTAGTCTTTCCACTATAGTCTGTCCACTTTAGTCTTTCCAGTATAGTCTGTCCACTTTAGTCTTTCCACTTTAGTCTTTCCACTTTAGTCTTTCCACTATAGTCTGTCCACTTTAGTCTTTCCACTATTCTCTGTCCACTTTAGTCTTTCCACTATAGTCTCCACTTTATTCTGTCCACTACAGTGTTTCCAATATAGTCTTTCCACTTTAGTCTTTCCACTTTAGTCTGTCCACTTTAGTCTTTCCACTATAGTCTGTCGACTTTATTGTTTCCACTATTCTCTTTCCACTTTAGTCTTTCCACTATTCTCTGTCCACTTTAGTCTTTCCACTATAGTCTCCACTTTATTCTGTCCACTACAGTCTTTCCAATATAGTCTTTCCACTATAGTCACTCCACTTTAGTCTTTCCACTTTAGTCTTTCCACTTTAGTCTGTCCACTTTAGTCTTTCCACTATAGTCTGTCCACTTTATTCTTTCCACTATTCTCTTTCCACTTTATTCTTTCCACTATTCTCTTTCCACTTTAGTCTTTCCACTTTAGTCTTTCCACAATAGTCTCCACTTTATTCTGTCCACTACATTCTTTAAACTATAGTCGTTCCACTATAGGCTGTCCACTTTAGTCTTTCCACTTTAGTCTGTCCACTTTAGTCTTTACACTATAGAGTGTCTACTTTAGTCTTTCCACTACAGTCTGTCCACTTTAGTCTTTCCACTTTAGTCTTTCCACTTTATTCTGTCCACTTCATTGTGTACACTTTAGTTTGTCCACTGAGTCTTTCCACTTCAGTCTTTCCACTATAGTCTGTCCACTTTAGTCTTTCCACTTAGTCTTTCAACTAGAGTCTGTCCAATTTAGTCTTTCCACTTTAGTCTTTCCACTATAGTCTTTCCACTATAGTCTGTCCACTTTAGTCTTTCCACTTTAGTCTTTCCACTTTAGTCTGTCCACTTTAGTCTTTCCACTATAGTCATTTCCACTATAGTCTGTCCAATTTAGTCTTTCCACTTTAGTCTTTCCACTTTAGTCTTTCCACTTTAGTCTTTCCACTTTAGTCCGTCCACTTTAGTCTTTCCATTATAGTCTGTCCACTTTAGTCTTTCCACTTTAGTTTTTCCACTTCAGTATGTCCATTATAGTCTTTCCACTATAGTCTGTCCACTTTAGTCTTTCCACTTTAGTCTACCACTTTAGTCTGTCCACTTTAGTCTTTCCACTATAGTCTTTATACTATAGTCTGTCCACTTTAGTCTTTCCACTTTAGTCTTTCCACTTTAGTCTGTCCACTTTAGTCTTTCCACTATAGTCTGTCCACTATAGTCTTTCCACTTTAGTCTTTCCGCTTTAGTCTGTCCACTAGGTCTTTCCACTTCAGTCTGTCCACTTTAGTCTTTCCACTTTAGTCATTTCCACTATCGTCTGTCCACTTTAGTCTTTCCACTTTAGTCTTTCCACTTTAGTGTGTCCACTTTAGTCTTTCCACTATAGTCTGTCCACTTTAGTCTTTCCAGTATAGTCTGTCCACTTTAGTCTTTCCACTTTAGTCTTTCCACTTTAGTCTTTCCACTATAGTCTGTCCACTTTAGTCTTTCCACTATTCTCTGTCCACTTTAGTCTTTCCACTATAGTCTCCACTTTATTCTGTCCACTACAGTGTTTCCAATATAGTCTTTCCACTTTAGTCTTTCCACTTTAGTCTGTCCACTTTAGTCTTTCCACTATAGTCTGTCCACTTTATTGTTTCCACTATTCTCTTTCCACTTTAGTCTTTCCACTATTCTCTGTCCACTTTAGTCTTTCCACTATAGTCTCCACTTTATTCTGTCCACTACAGTCTTTCCAATATAGTCTTTCCACTATAGTCACTCCACTTTAGTCTTTCCACTTTAGTGTGTCCACTTTAGTCTTTCCACTATAGTCTGTCCACTTTAGTCTTTCCAGTATAGTCTGTCCACTTTAGTCTTTCCACTTTAGTCTTTCCACTTTAGTCTTTCCACTATAGTCTGTCAACTTTAGTCTTTCCACTATTCTCTGTCCACTTTAGTCTTTCCACTATAGTCTCCACTTTATTCTGTCCACTACAGTGTTTCCAATATAGTCTTTCCACTTTAGTCTTTCCACTTTAGTCTGTCCACTTTAGTCTTTCCACTATAGTCTGTCCACTTTATTGTTTCCACTATTCTCTTTCCACTTTAGTCTTTCCACTATTCTCTGTCCACTTTAGTCTTTCCACTATAGTCTCCACTTTATTCTGTCCACTACAGTCTTTCCAATATAGTCTTTCCACTATAGTCACTCCACTTTAGTCTTTCCACTTTAGTCTTTCCACTTTAGTCTGTCCACTTTAGTCTTTCCACTATAGTCTGTCCACTTTATTCTTTCCACTATTCTCTTTCCACTTTATTCTTTCCACTATTCTCTTTCCACTTTAGTCTTTCCACTTTAGTCTTTCCACAATAGTCTCCACTTTATTCTGTCCACTACATTCTTTAAACTATAGTCGTTCCACTATAGGCTGTCCACTTTAGTCTTTCCACTTTAGTCTGTCCACTTTAGTCTTTACACTATAGAGTGTCTACTTTAGTCTTTCCACTACAGTCTGTCCACTTTAGTCTTTCCACTTTAGTCTTTCCACTTTATTCTGTCCACTTCATTGTGTACACTTTAGTTTGTCCACTGAGTCTTTCCACTTCAGTCTTTCCACTATAGTCTGTCCACTTTAGTCTTTCCACTTAGTCTTTCAACTAGAGTCTGTCCAATTTAGTCTTTCCACTTTAGTCTTTCCACTATAGTCTTTCCACTATAGTCTGTCCACTTTAGTCTTTCCACTTTAGTCTTTCCACTTTAGTCTGTCCACTTTAGTCTTTCCACTATAGTCATTTCCACTATAGTCTGTCCAATTTAGTCTTTCCACTTTAGTCTTTCCACTTTAGTCTTTCCACTTTAGTCTTTCCACTTTAGTCCGTCCACTTTAGTCTTTCCATTATAGTCTGTCCACTTTAGTCTTTCCACTTTAGTTTTTCCACTTCAGTATGTCCATTATAGTCTTTCCACTATAGTCTGTCCACTTTAGTCTTTCCACTATTCTCTGTCCACTTTAGTCTTTCCACTATAGTCTGTCCACTTTATTGTTTCCACTATTCTCTTTCCACTTTAGTCTTTCCACTATTCTCTGTCCACTTTAGTCTTTCCACTATAGTCTCCACTTTATTCTGTCCACTACAGTCTTTCCAATATAGTCTTTCCACTATAGTCACTCCACTTTAGTCTTTCCACTTTAGTGTGTCCACTTTAGTCTTTCCACTATAGTCTGTCCACTTTAGTCTTTCCAGTATAGTCTGTCCACTTTAGTCTTTCCACTTTAGTCTTTCCACTTTAGTCTTTCCACTATAGTCTGTCCACTTTAGTCTTTCCACTATTCTCTGTCCACTTTAGTCTTTCCACTATAGTCTCCACTTTATTCTGTCCACTACAGTGTTTCCAATATAGTCTTTCCACTTTAGTCTTTCCACTTTAGTCTGTCCACTTTAGTCTTTCCACTATAGTCTGTCCACTTTATTGTTTCCACTATTCTCTTTCCACTTTAGTCTTTCCACTATTCTCTGTCCACTTTAGTCTTTCCACTATAGTCTCCACTTTATTCTGTCCACTACAGTCTTTCCAATATAGTCTTTCCACTATAGTCACTCCACTTTAGTCTTTCCACTTTAGTCTTTCCACTTTAGTCTGTCCACTTTAGTCTTTCCACTATAGTCTGTCCACTTTATTCTTTCCACTATTCTCTTTCCACTTTATTCTTTCCACTATTCTCTTTCCACTTTAGTCTTTCCACTTTAGTCTTTCCACAATAGTCTCCACTTTATTCTGTCCACTACATTCTTTAAACTATAGTCGTTCCACTATAGGCTGTCCACTTTAGTCTTTCCACTTTAGTCTGTCCACTTTAGTCTTTACACTATAGAGTGTCTACTTTAGTCTTTCCACTAAAGTCTGTCCACTTTAGTCTTTCCACTTTAGTCTTTCCACTTTATTCTGTCCACTTCATTGTGTACACTTTAGTTTGTCCACTGAGTCTTTCCACTTCAGTCTTTCCACTATAGTCTGTCCACTTTAGTCTTTCCACTTAGTCTTTCAACTAGAGTCTGTCCAATTTAGTCTTTCCACTTTAGTCTTTCCACTATAGTCTTTCCACTATAGTCTGTCCACTTTAGTCTTTCCACTTTAGTCTTTCCACTTTAGTCTGTCCACTTTAGTCTTTCCACTATAGTCATTTCCACTATAGTCTGTCCAATTTAGTCTTTCCACTTTAGTCTTTCCACTTTAGTCTTTCCACTTTAGTCTTTCCACTTTAGTCCGTCCACTTTAGTCTTTCCATTATAGTCTGTCCACTTTAGTCTTTCCACTTTAGTTTTTCCACTTCAGTATGTCCATTATAGTCTTTCCACTATAGTCTGTCCACTTTAGTCTTTCCACTTTAGTCTACCACTTTAGTCTGTCCACTTTAGTCTTTCCACTATAGTCTTTATACTATAGTCTGTCCACTTTAGTCTTTCCACTTTAGTCTTTCCACTTTAGTCTGTCCACTTTAGTCTTTCCACTATAGTCTGTCCACTATAGTCTTTCCACTTTAGTCTTTCCGCTTTAGTCTGTCCACTAGGTCTTTCCACTTCAGTCTGTCCACTTTAGTCTTTCCACTTTAGTCATTTCCACTATCGTCTGTCCACTTTAGTCTTTCCACTTTAGTCTTTCCACTTTAGTGTGTCCACTTTAGTCTTTCCACTATAGTCTGTCCACTTTAGTCTTTAGTCTTTCCACTTTAGTTTTTCCACTTCAGTATGTCCATTATAGTCTTTCCACTATAGTCTGTCCACTTTAGTCTTTCCACTTTAGTCTACCACTTTAGTCTGTCCACTTTAGTCTTTCCACTATAGTCTTTATACTATAGTCTGTCCACTTTAGTCTTTCCACTTTAGTCTTTCCACTTTAGTCTGTCCACTTTAGTCTTTCCACTATAGTCTGTCCACTATAGTCTTTCCACTTTAGTCTTTCCGCTTTAGTCTGTCCACTAGGTCTTTCCACTTCAGTCTGTCCACTTTAGTCTTTCCACTTTAGTCATTTCCACTATCGTCTGTCCACTTTAGTCTTTCCACTTTAGTCTTTCCACTTTAGTGTGTCCACTTTAGTCTTTCCACTATAGTCTGTCCACTTTAGTCTTTCCAGTATAGTCTGTCCACTTTAGTCTTTCCACTTTAGTCTTTCCACTTTAGTCTTTCCACTATAGTCTGTCCACTTTAGTCTTTCCACTATTCTCTGTCCACTTTAGTCTTTCCACTATAGTCTCCACTTTATTCTGTCCACTACAGTGTTTCCAATATAGTCTTTCCACTTTAGTCTTTCCACTTTAGTCTGTCCACTTTAGTCTTTCCACTATAGTCTGTCCACTTTATTGTTTCCACTATTCTCTTTCCACTTTAGTCTTTCCACTATTCTCTGTCCACTTTAGTCTTTCCACTATAGTCTCCACTTTATTCTGTCCACTACAGTCTTTCCAATATAGTCTTTCCACTATAGTCACTCCACTTTAGTCTTTCCACTTTAGTGTGTCCACTTTAGTCTTTCCACTATAGTCTGTCCACTTTAGTCTTTCCAGTATAGTCTGTCCACTTTAGTCTTTCCACTTTAGTCTTTCCACTTTAGTCTTTCCACTATAGTCTGTCAACTTTAGTCTTTCCACTATTCTCTGTCCACTTTAGTCTTTCCACTATAGTCTCCACTTTATTCTGTCCACTACAGTGTTTCCAATATAGTCTTTCCACTTTAGTCTTTCCACTTTAGTCTGTCCACTTTAGTCTTTCCACTATAGTCTGTCCACTTTATTGTTTCCACTATTCTCTTTCCACTTTAGTCTTTCCACTATTCTCTGTCCACTTTAGTCTTTCCACTATAGTCTCCACTTTATTCTGTCCACTACAGTCTTTCCAATATAGTCTTTCCACTATAGTCACTCCACTTTAGTCTTTCCACTTTAGTCTTTCCACTTTAGTCTGTCCACTTTAGTCTTTCCACTATAGTCTGTCCACTTTATTCTTTCCACTATTCTCTTTCCACTTTATTCTTTCCACTATTCTCTTTCCACTTTAGTCTTTCCACTTTAGTCTTTCCACAATAGTCTCCACTTTATTCTGTCCACTACATTCTTTAAACTATAGTCGTTCCACTATAGGCTGTCCACTTTAGTCTTTCCACTTTAGTCTGTCCACTTTAGTCTTTACACTATAGAGTGTCTACTTTAGTCTTTCCACTACAGTCTGTCCACTTTAGTCTTTCCACTTTAGTCTTTCCACTTTATTCTGTCCACTTCATTGTGTACACTTTAGTTTGTCCACTGAGTCTTTCCACTTCAGTCTTTCCACTATAGTCTGTCCACTTTAGTCTTTCCACTTAGTCTTTCAACTAGAGTCTGTCCAATTTAGTCTTTCCACTTTAGTCTTTCCACTATAGTCTTTCCACTATAGTCTGTCCACTTTAGTCTTTCCACTTTAGTCTTTCCACTTTAGTCTGTCCACTTTAGTCTTTCCACTATAGTCATTTCCACTATAGTCTGTCCAATTTAGTCTTTCCACTTTAGTCTTTCCACTTTAGTCTTTCCACTTTAGTCTTTCCACTTTAGTCCGTCCACTTTAGTCTTTCCATTATAGTCTGTCCACTTTAGTCTTTCCACTTTAGTTTTTCCACTTCAGTATGTCCATTATAGTCTTTCCACTATAGTCTGTCCACTTTAGTCTTTCCACTATTCTCTGTCCACTTTAGTCTTTCCACTATAGTCTCCACTTTATTCTGTCCACTACAGTGTTTCCAATATAGTCTTTCCACTTTAGTCTTTCCACTTTAGTCTGTCCACTTTAGTCTTTCCACTATAGTCTGTCCACTTTATTGTTTCCACTATTCTCTTTCCACTTTAGTCTTTCCACTATTCTCTGTCCACTTTAGTCTTTCCACTATAGTCTCCACTTTATTCTGTCCACTACAGTGTTTCCAATATAGTCTTTCCACTTTAGTCTTTCCACTTTAGTCTGTCCACTTTAGTCTTTCCACTATAGTCTGTCCACTTTATTGTTTCCACTATTCTCTTTCCACTTTAGTCTTTCCACTATTCTCTGTCCACTTTAGTCTTTCCACTATAGTCTCCACTTTATTCTGTCCACTACAGTCTTTCCAATATAGTCTTTCCACTATAGTCACTCCACTTTAGTCTTTCCACTTTAGTGTGTCCACTTTAGTCTTTCCACTATAGTCTGTCCACTTTAGTCTTTCCAGTATAGTCTGTCCACTTTAGTCTTTCCACTTTAGTCTTTCCACTTTAGTCTTTCCACTATAGTCTGTCCACTTTAGTCTTTCCACTATTCTCTGTCCACTTTAGTCTTTCCACTATAGTCTCCACTTTATTCTGTCCACTACAGTGTTTCCAATATAGTCTTTCCACTTTAGTCTTTCCACTTTAGTCTGTCCACTTTAGTCTTTCCACTATAGTCTGTCCACTTTATTGTTTCCACTATTCTCTTTCCACTTTAGTCTTTCCACTATTCTCTGTCCACTTTAGTCTTTCCACTATAGTCTCCACTTTATTCTGTCCACTACAGTCTTTCCAATATAGTCTTTCCACTATAGTCACTCCACTTTAGTCTTTCCACTTTAGTCTTTCCACTTTAGTCTGTCCACTTTAGTCTTTCCACTATAGTCTGTCCACTTTATTCTTTCCACTATTCTCTTTCCACTTTATTCTTTCCACTATTCTCTTTCCACTTTAGTCTTTCCACTTTAGTCTTTCCACAATAGTCTCCACTTTATTCTGTCCACTACATTCTTTAAACTATAGTCGTTCCACTATAGGCTGTCCACTTTAGTCTTTCCACTTTAGTCTGTCCACTTTAGTCTTTACACTATAGAGTGTCTACTTTAGTCTTTCCACTAAAGTCTGTCCACTTTAGTCTTTCCACTTTAGTCTTTCCACTTTATTCTGTCCACTTCATTGTGTACACTTTAGTTTGTCCACTGAGTCTTTCCACTTCAGTCTTTCCACTATAGTCTGTCCACTTTAGTCTTTCCACTTAGTCTTTCAACTAGAGTCTGTCCAATTTAGTCTTTCCACTTTAGTCTTTCCACTATAGTCTTTCCACTATAGTCTGTCCACTTTAGTCTTTCCACTTTAGTCTTTCCACTTTAGTCTGTCCACTTTAGTCTTTCCACTATAGTCATTTCCACTATAGTCTGTCCAATTTAGTCTTTCCACTTTAGTCTTTCCACTTTAGTCTTTCCACTTTAGTCTTTCCACTTTAGTCCGTCCACTTTAGTCTTTCCATTATAGTCTGTCCACTTTAGTCTTTCCACTTTAGTTTTTCCACTTCAGTATGTCCATTATAGTCTTTCCACTATAGTCTGTCCACTTTAGTCTTTCCACTTTAGTCTACCACTTTAGTCTGTCCACTTTAGTCTTTCCACTATAGTCTTTATACTATAGTCTGTCCACTTTAGTCTTTCCACTTTAGTCTTTCCACTTTAGTCTGTCCACTTTAGTCTTTCCACTATAGTCTGTCCACTATAGTCTTTCCACTTTAGTCTTTCCGCTTTAGTCTGTCCACTAGGTCTTTCCACTTCAGTCTGTCCACTTTAGTCTTTCCACTTTAGTCATTTCCACTATCGTCTGTCCACTTTAGTCTTTCCACTTTAGTCTTTCCACTTTAGTGTGTCCACTTTAGTCTTTCCACTATAGTCTGTCCACTTTAGTCTTTCCAGTATAGTCTGTCCACTTTAGTCTTTCCACTTTAGTCTTTCCACTTTAGTCTTTCCACTATAGTCTGTCCACTTTAGTCTTTCCACTATTCTCTGTCCACTTTAGTCTTTCCACTATAGTCTCCACTTTATTCTGTCCACTACAGTGTTTCCAATATAGTCTTTCCACTTTAGTCTTTCCACTTTAGTCTGTCCACTTTAGTCTTTCCACTATAGTCTGTCCACTTTATTGTTTCCACTATTCTCTTTCCACTTTAGTCTTTCCACTATTCTCTGTCCACTTTAGTCTTTCCACTATAGTCTCCACTTTATTCTGTCCACTACAGTCTTTCCAATATAGTCTTTCCACTATAGTCACTCCACTTTAGTCTTTCCACTTTAGTCTTTCCACTTTAGTCTGTCCACTTTAGTCTTTCCACTATAGTCTGTCCACTTTATTCTTTCCACTATTCTCTTTCCACTTTATTCTTTCCACTATTCTCTTTCCACTTTAGTCTTTCCACTTTAGTCTTTCCACAATAGTCTCCACTTTATTCTGTCCACTACATTCTTTAAACTATAGTCGTTCCACTATAGGCTGTCCACTTTAGTCTTTCCACTTTAGTCTGTCCACTTTAGTCTTTACACTATAGAGTGTCTACTTTAGTCTTTCCACTACAGTCTGTCCACTTTAGTCTTTCCACTTTAGTCTTTCCACTTTATTCTGTCCACTTCATTGTGTACACTTTAGTTTGTCCACTGAGTCTTTCCACTTCAGTCTTTCCACTATAGTCTGTCCACTTTAGTCTTTCCACTTTAGTCTTTCCACTATAGTCTTTTCACTTCAGTCTGTCCACTTTAGTCTTTCCACTATAGTCTGTCCACTTTAGTCTTTCCACTATAGTCTTTCCACTTTAGTCTGTCCACTTAGTCTTTCCACTCCAGTCATTTCACTATAGTCTGTCCACTTTAGTCTTTCCACTATTATCTGTCCACTTTAGTCTTTCCACTTTAGTCTTTCCATTATAGTCTCCACTTTATTCTGTCCACTACAGTCTTTCCACTATGTCTTTTCACTATAGTCTGTCCACTTTAGTCTTTCCACTATTCTCTGTCCACTTTAGTCTTTCCACTATAGTCTCCACTTTATTCTGTCCACTACATTCTTTCCACTATAGTCTTTCCACTATAGTCTGTCCACTTTAGTCTTTCCACTATTCTCTGTCCACTTTAGTCTTTCAGCTATAGTCTGTCCACTTTAGTCTATCCACTATTCTCTGTCCACTTAATCTTTCCACTATAGTCTCCACTTTATTCTGTCCACTACAGTCTTTTCATTATAGTTTTTCCACTATAGTCTGTCCACTTTAGTCTTTCCACTATTCTCTGTCCACTTTAGTTTTTCCACTATAGTCTTCACTTCATTATGTCCACTACAGTATTTCCACTATAGTCTTTCCACTATAGTCTGTCCACTTTAGTCTTTCCACTATAGTCTCCACTTAATTCTGTCCACTACAGTCTTTCCACTATAGTCTTTCCATTATAGTCTGTCCACTTTAGTCTTTCCACTTTATTCTGTCCACTTCAGTGTGTACACTTTAGTCTGTCCAATGAGTCTTTCCACTTCAGTCTTTCCACTATAGTCTGTCCAGTTTAGTCTTTCCACTTTAGTCTTTCCACTATAGTCTCCACTTTATTCTGTCCACTACATTCTTTCAACTTTAGTCTTTCCACTATCCTCTGTCCACTTTAGTCTTTCCACTATAGTCTCCACTTTATTCTGTCCACTACAGTCTCTCCACTATAGTCTTTCCACTATAGTCTGTCCACTTTAGTCTTTCCACTATTATCTGTCCACTTAAGTCTTTCCACTATAGTCTTTCCATTATAGTCTGTCCACTTTAGTCTTTCCACTTTAGTTTTTCCACTTTAGTCTGTCCACTTTAGTCTTTCCACTATAGTCTGTCCACTTTAGTCTTTCCACTTTAGTCTTTCCACTTTATTCTGTCCACTTCAGTGTGTACACTTTAGTCTGTCCAATGAGTCTTTCCACTTCAGTCTTTCCACTATAGTCTGTCCACTTTAGTCTTTCCACTTTAGTCTTTCTACTATAGTCTCCACTTTATTCTGTCCACTACATTCTTTCAACTTTTGTCTTTCCACTATCCTCTGTCCACTTTAGTCTTTCCACTATAGTCTCCACTTTATTTTGTCCACTACAGTCTTTCCACTATAGTCTTTCCACTATAGTCTGTCCACTTTAGTCTTTCCACGATTATCTGTCAACTTTAGTCTTTCCACTATAGTCTGTCCACTTTAGTCTTTCCACTATTCTCTGTCCACTTTTGTCTTTCCACTATAGTCTCCACTTTATTATGTCCACTACAGTCTTTCCACTATAGTCTTTCCACTATAGTCTGTCCACTTTAGTCTTTCCACTATAGTTTCCACTTAATTCTGTCCACTACAGTCTTTCCACTATAGTCTTTCCACTATAGTCTGTCCACTTTAGTCTTTCCACTTTAGTTTTTCCACTTTAGTCTGTCCACTTTAGTCTTTCCACTATAGTCGGTCCACTTTAGTCTTTCCACTTTAGTCTTTCCACTTTATTCTGTCCACTTCAGTGTGTACACTTTAGTCTGTCCAATGAGTCTTTCCACTTCAGTCTTACCACTATAGTCTGTCCACTTTAGTCTTTCCACTTTAGTCTTTCCACTATAGTCTCCACTTTATTCTGTCCACTACATTCTTTCAACTTTAGTCTTTCCACTATCCTCTGTCCACTTTAGTCTTTCCACTATAGTCTCCACTTTATTCTGTCCACTACAGTCTTTCCACTATAGTCTTTCCACTATAGTCTGTCCACTTTAGTCTTTCCACGATTATCTGTCCACTTTAGTCTTTCCACTATAGTCTGTCCACTTTAGTCTTTCCACTATTCTCTGTCCACTTTTGTCTTTCCACTATAGTCTCCACTTTATTATGTCCACTACAGTCTTTCCACTATAGTCTTTCCACTATAGTCTGTCCACTTTAGTCTTTCCACTATAGTCTCCACTTTATTCTGTCCACTACAGTCTTTCCACTATAGTCTTTCCACTATAGTCTGTCCACTTTAGTCTTTCCACTTTAGTTTTTCCACTTTAGTCTGTCCACTTTAGTCTTTCCACGACTGTCTGTCCACTTTAGTCTTTCCACGACTGTCTGTCCCCTTTAGTCTTTCCACTTTAGTCTTTCCACTTTATTCTGTCCACTTCAGTGTGTAAACTTTAGTCTGTCCACTGAGTATTTCCACTTCAGTCTTTCCACTATAATCTGTCCCCTTCAGTCTTTCCACTTTAGTCTTTCCACTATAGTCTCCACTTTATTTTGTCCACTACATTCTTTCCACTTTAGTCTTTCCACTTTATTCTGTCCACTTCAGTGTGTACACTTTAGTCTGTCCAATGAGTCTTTCCATTTTAGTCTTTCCACTATAGTCTGTCCACTTTAGTCTTTCCACTATTCTCTGTCCACTTTAGTCTTTCCACAATAGTCTCCACTTTATTCTGTCCAATACAGTCTTTCCAATAGAGTCTTTCCACTATAGTCTGTCCACTTTAGTCTTTCCACTATTCTCTGTCCACTTTAGTCTTTCCACTATTCTCTGTCCACTTTAGTCTTTCCACTATAGTCTCCACTTTATTATGTCCACTACAGTCTTTCCACTATAGTCTTTCCACTTTAGTCTTTCCGCTTTAGTCTGTCCACTTAGTCTTTCCACTTCAGTCTTTTCAATAGAGTCTGTCCACTTTAGTCTTTCCACTTTAGTCTTTCCACTATTCTCTGTCCACTTTAGTCTTTCCACAATAGTCTCCACTTTATTCTGTCCACTACAGTCTTTCCAATATAGTCTTTCCACTATAGTCTGTCCACTTTAGTCTTTCCACTATTCTCTGTCCACTTTAGTCTTTCCACTATTCTCTGTCCACTTTAGTCTTTCCACTATAGTCTCCACTTTATTATGTCCACTACAGTCTTTCCACTATAGTCTTTCCACTTTAGTCTTTCCGCTTTAGTCTGTCCACTTAGTCTTTCCACTTCAGTCTTTTCAATAGAGTCTGTCCACTTTAGTCTTTCCACTTAGTCTTTCCACTAGAGTCTGTCCACTTTAGTATTTCCAGTTAGTCTGTCAACTTTAGTCTTTCCACTTTAGTCATTTCCACTATAGTCTGTCCACTTTAGTCTTTCCACTTTAGTCTGTCCACTTTAGTCTTTCCACTATAGTCTGTCCACTTTAGTCTTTTCACTAATCTCTGTCCAATTTAGTCTTTCCACTTTAGTCTTTCCACAATAGTCTCCACTTTATTCTGTCCACTACAGTCTTTCCACTATAGTCTTTCCACTATAGTCCGTCCACTTTAGTCTTTCCACTTTAGTCTTTCCAATTTAGTCTGTCCACTTTAGTCTTTCCACTATAGTCTTTCCACTATAGTCTGTCAACTTTAGTCTTTCCACTTTAGTCTTTCCACTTTAGTCTTTCCACTTTAGTCTTTCCATTATAGTCTCCACTTTATTCTGTCCACTACAGTCTTTCCACTATAGTCTTTCCACTATAGTCTGTCCACTTTAGTCTTTCCACTTTAGTCTTTCCACTTTAGTCTGTCCACTTTAGTCTTTCCACTATAGTCTTTCCACTATAGTCTGTCCACTTTAGTCTTTCCACTTTAGTCTGTCCACTTTAGTCTTTCCACTATAGTCTGTCCACTATAGTCTTTCAACTTTAGTCTTTCCGCTTTAGTCTGTCCACTAGGTCTTTCCACTTCAGTCTGTCCACTTTAGTCTTTCCACTTTAGTCATTTCCACTATCGTCTGTCCACTTTAGTCTTTCCACTTTAGTCTTTACACTTTAGTGTGTCCACTTTAGTCTTTCCACTATAGTCTGTCCACTTTAGTCTTTCCACTATAGTCTGTCCACTTTAGTCTTTCCACTTTTGTCTTTCCACTTTAGTCTTTCCACTATAGTCCGTCCACTTTAGTCTTTCCACTATTCTCTGTCCACTTTAGTCTTTCCACTATAGTCTCCACTTTATTCTGTCCACTACAGTCTTTCCAATATTGTCTTTCCACTATAGTCACTCTACTTTAGTCTTTCCACTTTAGTCTTTCCACTTTATTCCGTCCACTTTAGTCTTTCCACTATAGTCTGTCCACTTTCTTCTTTCCACTATTCTCTTTCCACTATAGTCTTTCCACTTTAGTCTTTCCACTATAGTCTCCACTTTATTCTGTCCACTATATTCTTTCCACTATAGCCGTTCCACTATAGGCTGTCCACTTTAGTCTTTCCACTTTAGTTTTTCCACTTTAGTCTGTCCACTTTAGTCTTTCCACTTTATTCTGTCCACTTCAGTGTGTAAAACTTTAGCCTGTCCAATGAGTCTTTCCACTTCAGTCTTTCCACTATAGTCTGTCCACTTTAGTCTTTCCACTTTAGTCTTTCCACTATAGTCTCCACTTTATTCTGTCCACTACATTCTTTCAACTTTAGTCTTTCCACTATCACTTTAGTCTGTCCACTTTAGTCTTTACACTATAGTCTGTCCACTTTAGTCTTTCCACTATAGTCTGTCCACTTTAGTCTTTCCACTTTAGTCTTTCCACTTTATTCTGTCCACTTCATTGTGTACACTTTAGTTTGTCCACTGAGTCTTTCCACTTCAGTCTTTCCACTATAGTCTGCCCACTTTAGTCTTTCCACTTTAGTCTTTCGACTATAGTCTTTTCACTTCAGTCTGTCCACTTCAGTCTTTCCACTATAGTCTGTCCACTTTAGTCTTTCCACTATAGTCTTTCCACTTTAGTCTGTCCACTTAGTCTTTCCACTTCAGTCATTTCACTATAGTCTGTCCACTTTAGTCTTTCCACTCTTCTCTGTCCACTTTAGTCTTTCCACTTTAGTCTTTCCATTATAGTCTCCACTTTATTCTGTCCACTACAGTCTTTCCACTATGTCTTTCCACTATAGTCTGTCCACTTTAGTCTTTCCACTATTCTCTGTCCACTTTAGTCGTTCCACCATAGTCTCCACTTTATTCTGTCCACTACATTCTTTCCACTATAGTCTTTCCACTATAGTCTGTCCACTTTAGTCTTTCCACTATTCTCTGTCCACTTTAGTCTTTCCACTATAGTCTGTCCACTTTAGTCTATCCACTATTCTCTGTCCACTTTAGTCTTTCCACTATAGTCTCCACTTTATTCTGTCCACTACAGTCTTTCCATTATAGTCTTTCCACTATAGTCTGTCCACTTTAGTCTTTCCACTATTCTCTGTCCACTTCAGTCTTTCCACTATATTCTCCACTTCATTATGTCCTCTACAGTATTTCCACTATAGTCTTTCCACTATAGTCTTTCCATTATAGTCTGTCCACTTTAGTCTTTCCACTTTAGTTTTTCCACTTCAGTCTGTTCACTTTAGTCTTTCCACTATAGTCTGTCCACTTTAGTCTTTCCACTTTAGTCTTTCCACTTTATTCTGTCCACTTCAGTGTGTCCACTTTAGTCTGTCCAATGAGTCTTTCCACTTCAGTCTTTCCACTATAGTCTGTCCACTTTAGTCTTTCCACTTTAGTCTTTCCACTATAGTCTCCACTTTATTCTGTCCACTACATTCTTTCAACTTTAGTCTTTCCACTATCCTCTGTCCACTTTAGTCTTTCCACTATAGTCTCCACTTTATTCTGTCCACTACAGTCTTTCCACTATAGTCTATCCACTATAGTCTGTCCACTTTAGTCTTTCCACGATTATCTGTCCACTTTAGTCTTTCCACTATAGTCTTTCCATTATAGTCTGTCCACTTTAGTCTTTCCACTTTAGTTTTTCCACTTTAGTCTGTCCACTTTAGTCTTTCCACTATAGTCTGTCCAATTTAGTCTTTCCACTTTAGTCTTTCCACTTTATTCTGTCCACTTCAGTGGGTACACTTTAGTTCGTCCAATGAGTCTTTCCACTTCAGTCTTTCCACTATAGTCTGTCCACTTTAGTCTTTCCACTTTAGTCTTTCCACTATAGTCTCCACTTTATTCTGTCCACTACATTCTTTCAACTTTAGTCTTTCCACTATCCTCTTTCCACTTTAGTCTTTCCACTATAGTCTCCACTTTATTCTGTCCACTACAGTCTTTCCACTATAGTCTTTCCACTATAGTCTGTCCACTTTAGTCTTTCCACGATTATCTGTCCACTTTAGTATTTCCACTATAGTCTGTCCACTTTAGTCTTTCCACTATTCTCTGTCCACTTTTGTCTTTCCACTATAGTCTCCACTTTATTATGTCCACTACAGTCTTTCCACTATAGTCTTTCCACTATAGTCTGTCCACTTTAGTCTTTCCACTATAGTCTCCACTTTATTCTGTCCACTACAGTCTTTCCACTATAGTCATTCCACTATAGTCTGTCCACTTAGTCTTTCCACTTTAGTTTTTCCACTTTAGTCTGTCCACTTTAGTCTTTCCACGACTGTCTGTCCACTTTAGTCTTTCCACTTTAGTCTTTCCACTTTATTCTGTCCACTTCAGTGTGTAAACTTTAGTCTGTCCACTGAGTATTTCCACTTCTGTCTTTCCACTATAGTCTGTCCCCTTTAGTCTTTCCACTTTAGTCTTTCCACTATAGTCTCCACTTTATTTTGTCCACTACATTCTTTCCACTTTAGTCTTTCCACTTTATTCTGTCCACTTCAGTGTGTACACTTTAGTCTGTCCAATGAGTCTTTCCACTTTAGTCTTTCCACTATAGTCTGTCCACTTTAGTCTTTTCACTTTAGTCTTTCCACTATAGTCTCCACTTTATTATGTCCACTACAGTCTTTCCATCCACTTTAGTCTTTCCACTATAGTCTCCACTTAATTCTGTCCACTACAGTCTTTCCACTATAGTCTTTCCACTATAGTCTGTCCACTTTAGTTTTTCCACTTTAGTTTTTCCACTTTAGTCTGTCTACTTTAGTCTTTCCACTATAGTCTGTCCGCTTTAGTCTTTCCACTTTAGTCTTTCCACTTTATTCTGTCCACTTCAGTGTGTACACTTTAGTCTGTCCAATGAGTCTTTCACTTCAGTCTTTCCACTATAGTCTGTCCACTTTAGTCTTTCCACTTTAGTCTTTCCACTTTATTCTATCCACTTCAGTGTGTACACTTTAGTCTGTCCAATGAGTCTTTCCACTTCAGTCTTTCCACTATCCTCTGTCCACTTTTGTCTTTCCACTATAGTCTCCACTTTATTCTGTCCACTACAGTCTTTCCACTATAGTCTTTCCACTATAGTCTGTCCACTTTAGTCTTTCCACGATTATCTGTCCACTTTAGTCTTTCCACTTCAGTCTTTCCACTATAGTCTGTCCACTTTAGTCTTTCCACTTTAGTCTTTCCACTTTATTCTGTCCACTTCAGTGTGTACACTTTAGTCTGTCCAATGAGTCTTTCCACTATAGTCTTTCCACTATAGTCTGTCCACTTTAGTCTTTCCACTAAAGTCTCCACTTTATTCTGTCCACTACAGTCTTTCCACTATAGTCTTTCAACTATAGTCTGTCCACTTTAGTCTTTCCACTTTAGTTTTTCCACTTTAGTCTGTCCACTTTAGTCTTTCCACGACTCTCTGTCCACTTTAGTCTTTCCACTTTAGTCTTTCCACTTTATTCTGTCCACTTCAGTGTGTAAACTTTAGTCTGTCCACTGAGTATTTCCACTTCAGTCTTTCCACTATAGTCTGTCCCCTTTAGTCTTTCCAATTTAGTCTTTCCACTATAGTCTCCACTTTATTTTGTCCACTACATTCTTTCCACTTTAGTCTTTCCACTTTATTCTGTCCACTTCAGTGTGTACACTTTAGTCTGTCCAATGAGTCTTTCCACTTTAGTCTTTCCACTATAGTCTGTCCACTTTAGTCTGTCCACTTTAGTCTATCCACTATTCTCTGTCCACTTAATCTTTCCACTATAGTCTCCACTTTATTCTGTCCACTACAGTCTTTTCATTATAGTCTTTCCACTATAGTCTGTCCACTTTAGTCTTTCCACTATTCTCTGTCCACTTTAGTCTTTCCACTATAGTCTCCACTTCATTATGTCCACTACAGTATTTCCACTATAGTCTTTCCACTGTAGTCTGTCCACTTTAGTCTTTCCACTATAGTCTCCACTTAATTCTGTCCACTACAGTCTTTCCACTATAGTCTTTCCATTATAGTCTGTCCACTTTAGTCTTTCCACTTTAGTTTTTCCACTTCAGTATGTCCACTTTAGTCTTTCCACTATAGTCTGTCCACTTTAGTCTTTCCACTTTAGTCTTTCCACTTTATTCTGTCCACTTCAGTGTGTACACTTTAGTCTGTCCAATGAGTCTTTCCACTTCAGTCTTTCCACTATAGTCTGTCCACTTTAGTCTTTCCACTTTAGTCTTTCCACTATAGTCTCCACTTTATTCTGTCCACTACATTCTTTCAACTTTAGTCTTTCCACTATCCTCTGTCCACTTTAGTCTTTCCACTATAGTCTCCACTTTATTCTGTCCACTACAGTCTCTCCACTATAGTCTTTCCACTATAGTCTGTCCACTTTAGTCTTTCCACGATTATCTGTCCACTTAAGTCTTTCCACTATAGTCTTTCCATTATAGTCTGTCCACTTTAGTCTTTCCACTTTAGTTTTTCCACTTTAGTCTGTCCACTTTAGTCTTTCCACTATAGTCTGTCCACTTTAGTCTTTCCACTTTAGTCTTTCCACTTTATTCTGTCCACTTCAGTGTGTACACTTTAGTCTGTCCAATGAGTCTTTCCACTTCAGTCTTTCCACTATAGTCTGTCCACTTTAGTCTTTCCACTTTAGTCTTTCCACTTTAGTCTCCACTTTATTCTGTCCACTACATTCTTTCAACTTTTGTCTTTCCACTATCCTCTGTCCACTTTAGTCTTTCCACTATAGTCTCCACTTTATTCTGTCCACTACAGTCTTTCCACTATAGTCTTTCCACTGTAGTCTGTCCACTTTAGTCTTTCCACGATTATCTGTCCACTTTAGTCTTTCCACTATAGTCTGTCCACTTTAGTCTTTCCACTATTCTCTGTCCACTTTTGTCTTTCCACTAATAGTCTCCACTTTATTATGTCCACTACAGTCTTTCCACTATAGTCTTTCCACTATAGTCTGTCCACTTTAGTCTTTCCACTATAGTTTCCACTTAATTCTGTCCACTACAGTCTTTCCACTATAGTCTTTCCACTATAGTCTGTCCACTTTAGTCTTTTTACTTTAGTTTTTCCACTTTAGTCTGTCCACTTTAGTCTTTCCACTATAGTCGGTCCACTTTAGTCTTTCCACTTTAGTCTTTCCACTTTATTCTGTCCACTTCAGTGTGTACACTTTAGTCTGTCCAATGAGTCTTTCCACTTCAGTCTTTCCACTATAGTCTGTCCACTTTAGTCTTTCCACTTTAGTCTTTCCACTATAGTCTCCACTTTATTCTGTCCACTACATTCTTTCAACTTTAGTCTTTCCACTATCCTCTGTCCACTTTAGTCTTTCCACTATAGTCTCCACTTTATTCTGTCCACTACAGTCTTTCCACTATAGTCTTTCCACTATAGTCTGTCCACTTTAGTCTTTCCACGATTATCTGTCCACTTTAGTCTTTCCACTATAGTCTGTCCACTTTAGTCTTTCCACTATTCTCTGTCCACTTTTGTCTTTCCACTATAGTCTCCACTTTATTATGTCCACTACAGTCTTTCCACTATAGTCTTTCCACTATAGTCTGTCCACTTTAGTCTTTCCACTACAGTCTCCACTTTATTCTGTCCACTACAGTCTTTCCACTATAGTCTTTCCACTATAGTCTGTCCACTTTAGTCTTTCCACTTTAGTTTTTCCACTTTAGTCTGTCCACTTTAGTCTTTCCACGACTGTCTGTCCACTTTAGTCTTTCCACGACTATCTGTCCACTTTAGTCTTTCCACTTTAGTCTTTCCACTTTATTCTGTCCACTTCAGTGTGTAAACTTTAGTCTGTCCACTGAGTATTTCCACTTCAGTCTTTCCACTATAGTCTGTCCCCTTCAGTCTTTCCACTTTAGTCTTTCCACTATAGTCTCCACTTTATTTTGTCCACTACATTCTTTCCAGTTTAGTCTTTCCACTTTATTCTGTCCACTTCAGTGTGTACACTTTAGTCTGTCCAATGAGTCTTTCCATTTTAGTCTTTCCACTATAGTCTGTCCACTTTAGTCTTTCCACTATTCTCTGTCCACTTTAGTCTTTCCACAATAGTCTCCACTTTATTCTGTCCAATACAGTCTTTCCAATATAGTCTTTCCACTATAGTCAGTCCACTTTAGTCTTTCCACTATTCTCTGTCCACTTTAGTCTTCCCACTATTCTCTGTCCACTTTAGTCTTTCCACTATAGTCTCCACTTTATTATGTCCACTACAGTCTTTCCACTATAGTCTTTCCACTCTAGTCTTTCCGCTTTAGTCTGTCCACTTAGTCTTTCCACTTCAGTCTTTTCAATAGAGTCTGTCCACTTTAGTCTTTCCACTTTAGTTTTTCCACTTTAGTCTGTCCACTTTAGTCTTTCCACGACTGTCTGTCCACTTTAGTCTTTCCACGACTGTCTGTCCACTTTAGTCTTTCCGCTTTAGTCTGTCCACTTAGTCTTTCCACTTCAGTCTTTTCAATAGAGTCTGTCCACTTTAGTATTTCCAGTTAGTCTGTCAACTTTAGTCTTTCCACTTTAGTCATTTCCACTATAGTCTGTCCACTTTAGTCTTTCCACTTTAGTCTGTCCACTTTAGTCTTTCCACTATAGTCTGTCCACTTCAGTCTTTTCACTAATCTCTGTCCACTTTAGTCTTTCCACTTTAGTCTTTCCACAATAGTCTCCACTTTATTCTGTCCACTACAGTCTTTCCACTATAGTCTTTCCACTATAGTCCGTCCACTTTAGTCCTTCCACTTTAGTCTTTCCAATTTAGTCTGTCCACTTTAGTCTTTCCACTATAGTCTTTCCACTATAGTCTGTCCACTTTAGTCTTTCCACTTTAGTCTTTCCTCTTTAGTCTTTCCACTTTAGTCTTTCCACTATAGTCTCCACTTTATTCTGTCCACTACAGTCTTTCCACTATAGTCTTTCCACTATAGTCTGTCCACTTTAGTCAATCCACTTTAGTCTTTCCACTTTAGTCTGTCCACTTTAGTCTTTCCACTATAGTCTTTCCACTATAGTCTGTCCACTTTAGTCTTTCCACTTTAGTCTTTCCACTTTAGTCTGTCCACTTTAGTCTTTCCACTATAGTCTGTCCACTATAGTCTTTCCACTTTAGTCTTTCCGCTTTAGTCTGTCCACTAGGTCTTTCCACTTCAGTCTGTCCACTTTAGTCTTTCCACTTTAGTCATTTCCACTATCGTCTGTCCACTTTAGTCTTTCCACTTTAGTCTTTACACTTTAGTGTGTCCACTTTAGTCTTTCCACTATAGTCTGTCCACTTTAGTCTTTCCACTATAGTCTGTCCACTTTAGTCTTTCCACTTTAGTCTTTCCACTTTAGTCTTTCCACTATAGTCCGTCCACTTTAGTCTTTCCACTATTCTCTGTCCACTTTAGTCTTTCCACTATAGTCTCCACTTTATTCTGTCCACTACAGTCTTTCCAATATAGTCTTTCCACTATAGTCACTCTACTTTAGTCTTTCCACTTTAGTCTTTCCACTTTAGTCCGTCCACTTTAGTCTTTCCACTATAGTCTGTCCACTTTATTCTTTCCACTATTCTCTTTCCACTTTAGTCTTTCCGCTTTAGTCTTTCCACTATAGTCTCCACTTTATTTTGTCCACTACATTCTTTCCACTATAGCCGTTCCACTATAGGCTGTCCACTTTAGTCTTTCCACTTTAGTTTTTCCACTTTAGTCTGTCCACTTTAGTCTTTCCACTTTATTCTGTCCACTTCAGTGTGTACACTTTAGTCTGTCCAACGAGTCTTTCCACTTCAGTCTTTCCACTATAGTCTGTCCACTTTAGTCTTTCCACTTTAGTCTTTCCACTATAGTCTCCACTTTATTCTGTCCACTACATTCTTTCAACTTTAGTCTTTCCACTATCACTTTAGTCTGTCCACTTTAGTCTTTACACTATAGTCTGTCCACTTTAGTCTTTCCACTATAGTCTGTCCACTTTAGTCTTTCCACTTTAGTCTTTCCACTTTATTCTGTCCACTTCATTGTGTACACTTTAGTTTGTCCACTGAGTCTTTCCACTTCAGTCTTTCCACTATAGTCTGTCCACTTTAGTCTTTCCACTTTAGTCTTTCCACTATAGTCTTTTCACTTCGGTCTGTCCACTTTAGTCTTTCCACTATAGTCTGTCCACTTTAGTCTTTCCACTATAGTCTTTCCACTTTAGTCTGTCCACTTAGTCTTTCCACTTCAGTCATTTCACTATAGTCTGTCCACTTTAGTCTTTCCACTCTTCTCTGTCCAGTTGAGTCTTTCCACTTTAGTCTTTCCATTATAGTCTCCACTTTATTCTGTCCACTACAGTCTTTCCACTATGTCTTTCCACTATAGTCTGTCCACTTTAGTCTTTCCACTATTCTCTGTCCACTTTAGTCTTTCCACTATAGTCTCCACTTTATTCTGTCCACTACATTCTTTCCACTATAGTCTTTCCACTATAGTCTGTCCACTTTAGTCTTTCCACTATTCTCTGTCCACTTTAGTCTTTCAACTATAGTCTGTCCACTTTAGTCTATCCACTATTCTCTGTCCACTTTAGTCTTTCCACTATAGTCTCCACTTTATTCTGTCCACTACAGTCTTTCCATTATAGTCTTTCCACTATAGTCTGTCCACTTTAGTCTTTCCACTATTCTCTGTCCACTTTAGTCTTTCCACTATAGTCTAAACTTCATTATGTCCACTACAGTATTTCCACTATAGTCTTTCCACTATAGTCTTTCAATTATAGTCTGTCCACTTTAGTCTTTCCACTTTAGTTTTTCCACTTCAGTCTGTTCACTTTAGTCTTTCCACTATAGTCTGTCCACTTTAGTCTGTCCAATGAGTCTTTCCACTTCAGTCTTTCCACTATAGTCTGTCCACTTTAGTCTTTCCACTTTAGTCTTTCCACTATAGTCTCCACTTTATTCTGTCCACTACATTCTTTCAACTTTAGTCTTTCCACTATCCTCTTTCCACTTTAGTCTTTCCACTATAGTCTCCACTTTATTCTGTCCACTACAGTCTTTCCACTATAGTCTTTCCACTATAGTCTGTCCACTTTAGTCTTTCCACGATTATCTGTCCACTTTAGTATTTCCACTATAGTCTGTCCACTTTAGTCTTTCCACTATTCTCTGTCCACTTTTGTCTTTCCACTATAGTCTCCACTTTATTATGTCCACTACAGTCTTTCCACTATAGTCTTTCCACTATAGTCTGTCCACTTTAGTCTTTCCACTATAGTCTCCACTTTATTCTGTCCACTACAGTCTTTCCACTATAGTCTTTCCACTATAGTCTGTCCACTTTAGTCTTTCCACTTTAGTTTTTCCACTTTAGTCTGTCCACTTTAGTCTTTCCACGACTGTCTGTCCACTTTAGTCTTTCCACTTTAGTCTTTCCACTTTATTCTGTCCACTTCAGTGTGTAAACTTTAGTCTGTCCACTGAGTATTTCCACTTCAGTCTTTCCACTATAGTCTGTCCCCTTTAGTCTTTCCACTTTAGTCTTTCCACTACAGTCTCCACTTTGTTTTGTCCACTACATTCTTTCCACTTTAGTCTGTCCACTTCAGTGTGTACACTTTAGTCTGTCCAATGAGTCTTTCCACTTTAGTCTTTCCACTATGGACTGTCCACTTTAGTCTTTTCACTTTAGTCTTTCCACTATAGTCTCCACTTTATTATGTCCACTACAGTCTTTCCATCCACTTTAGTCTTTCCACTATAGTCTCCACTTAATTCTGTCCACTACAGTCTTTCCACTATAGTCTTTCCACTATAGTCTGTCCACTTTAGTCTTTCCACTTTAGTTTTTCCACTTTAGTCTGTCTACTTTAGTCTTTCCACTATAGTCTGTCCACTTTAGTTTTTCCACTTTAGTCTTTCCACTTTATTCTGTCCACTTCAGTGTGTACACTTTAGTCTGTCCAATGAGTCTTTCCACTTCAGTCTTTCCACTATAGTCTGTCCACTTTAGTCTTTCCACTTTAGTTTTTCCACTTTATTCTGTCCACTTCAGTGTGTACACTTTAGTCTGTCCAATGAGTCTTTCCACTTTAGTCTTTCCACTATAGTCTGTCCACTTTAGTCTTTCCACTTTAGTCTTTCCACTATAGTCTCTACTTTATTCTGTCCACTACATTCTTTCCACTTTAGTCTTCCCACTATTCTCTGTCCACTTTAGTCTTTCCACAATAGTCTCCACTTTATTCTGTCCACTACAGTCTTTCCAATCTAGTCTTTCCACTATAGTCTGTCCACTTTAGTCTTTCCACTACTCTCTGTCCACTTTAGTCTTTCCACTATTCTCTGTCCACTTTAGTCTTTCCACTATAGTCTCCACTTTATTATGTCCCCTACAGTCTTTCCACTATAGTCTTTCCACTTTAGTCTTTCCGCTTTAGTCTGTCCATTAAGTCTTTCCACTTCAGTCTTTTCAATAGAGTCTGTCCACTTTAGTCTTTCCACTTAGTCTTTCCACTAGAGTCTGTCCACTTTAGTATTTCCAGTTAGTCTGTCCACTTTAGTCTTTCCACTTTAGTCATTTCCACTATAGTCTGTCCACTTTAGTCTTTCCACTTTAGTCTGTCCACTTTAGTCTTTCCACTATAGTCTGTCCACTTTAGTCTTTTCACTAATCTCTGTCCACTTTAGTCTTTCCACAATAGTCTCCACTTTATTCTGTCCACTACAGTCTTTCCACTATAGTCTTTCCACTATAGTCCGTCCACTTTAGTCTTTCCACTTTAGTCTTTCCAATTTATTCTGTCCACTTTAGTCTTTCCACTATAGTCTTTCCACTATAGTCTGTCCACTTTAGTCTTTCCACTTTAGTCTTTCCACTTTAGTCTTTCCACTTTAGTCTGTCCACTTTAGTCTTTCCACTTTAGTCTTTCCACTATAGTCTCCACTTTATTCTGTCCACTACAGTCTTTCCACTATAGTCTTTCCACTACAGTCTGTCCACTTTAGTCTTTCCACTTTAGTCTTTCCACTTTAGTCTGTCCACTTTAGTCTTTCCACTATAGTCTTTCCACTATAGTCTGTCCACTTTAGTCTTTCCACTTTAGTCTTTCCATTTTAGTCTGTCCACTTTAGTCTTTCCACTATAGTCTGTTCACTATAGTCTTTCCACTTTAGTCTTTCCGCTTTAGTCTTTCCATTTTAGTCATTTCCACTATCGTCTGTCCACTTTACTCTTTCCACTTTAGTCTTTCCACTTTAGTGTGTCCACTTTAGTCTTTCCACTATAGTCTGTCCACTTTAGTCTTTCCACTATAGTCTGTCCACTTTAGTCTTTCCACTTTAGTCTTTCCACTATAGTCTGTCCACTTTAGTCTTTCCACTATTCTCTGTCCACTTTAGTCTTTCCAGTATAGTCTCCACTTTATTCTGTCCACTACAGTCTTTCCAATATAGTCTTTCCACTATAGTCACTCCACTTTAGTCTTTCCACTTTAGTCTGTCCACTTTAGTCTTTCCACTATAGTCTGTCCACTTTATTCTTTCCACTATTCTCATTCCACTTTAGTCTTTCCACTTTAGTCTTTCCACTATAGTCTCCACTTTATTCTGTCCCCTACATTCTTTCCACTATAGTCGTTCCACTATAGTCTGTCCACTTTAGTCTTTCCACTTTAGTCTTTCCACTTTAGTCTGTCCACTTTAGTCTTTCCACTTTAGTCTTTCCACTATAGTCTCCACTTTATTCTGTCCACTACAGTCTTTCCACTATAGTCTTTCCACTACAGTCTGTCCACTTTAGTCTTTCCACTTTAGTCTTTCCACTTTAGTCTGTCCACTTTAGTCTTTCCACTTTAGTCTTTCCACTATAGTCTGTCCACTTTAGTCTTTCCACTATTCTCTGTCCACTTTAGTCTTTCCACTATAGTCTCCACTTTATCCTGTCCACTACAGTCTTTCCAATATAGTCTTTCCACTATAGTCACTCCACTTTAGTCTTTCCACTTTAGTCTTTCCACTTTAGTCTGTCCACTTTAGTCTTTCCACTATAGTCTGTCCACTTTATTCTTTCCACTATTCTCTTTCCACTTTAGTCTTTCCACTTTAGTCTTTCCACTATAGTCTCCACTTTATTCTGTCCACTACATTCTTTCCACTATAGTCGTTCCACTATAGTCTGTCCACTTTAGTCTTTCCACTTTATTCTTTCCACTATAGTCTCCACTTTATTCTGTCTACTACATTCTTTCAACTTTAGTCTTTCCACTATCACTTTAGTCTGTCCACTTTAGTCTTTACACTATAGTCTGTCCACTTTAGTCTTTCAACTATAGTCTGTCCACTTTAGTCTTTCCACTTTAGTCTTTCCACTTTATTCTGTCCACTTCATTCTGTACACTTTAGTTTGTCCACTGAGTCTTTCCACTTTAGTCTTTCCACTTTAGTCTTTCCACTATATCACTTCAGTCTGTCCACTTTAGTCTTTCCACTATAGTCTGTCCACTTTAGTCTTTCCACTATAGTCTCTCCACTTTAGTCTGTCGACTTAGTCTTTCCACTTCAGTCATTTCACTATAGTCTGTCCACTTTAGTCTTTCCACTATTCTCTGTCCACTTTAGTCTTTCCACTTTAGTCTTTCCATTATAGTCTCCACTTTATTCTGTCCACTACAGTCTTTCCAATATGTCTTTCCACTATAGTCTGTCCACTTTAGTCTTTCCACTATTCTCTGTTTACTTTAGTCTTTCCACTATAGTCTCCACTTTATTCTGTCCACTACATTCTTTCCACTATAGTCTTTCCACTATAGTCTGTCCACTTTAGTCTTTCCACTATTCTCAGTCCACTTTAGTCTTTCCACTATAGTCTGTCCACTTTAGTCTATCCACTATTCTCTGTCCACTTTAGTCTTTCCACTATAGTCTCCACTTTATTCTGTCCACCACAGTCTTTCCATTATAGTCTTTCCACTATAGTCTGTCCACTTTAGTCTTTCCACTATTCTCTGTCCACTTTAGTCTTTCCACTATAGTCTCCACTTCATTATGTCCACTACAGTATTTCCACTATAGTCTTTCCACTATAGTCTGTCCACTTTAGTCTTTCCACTATAGTCTCCACTTAATTCTGTCCACTACAGTCTTTCCACTATAGTCTTTCCATTATAGTCTGTCCACTTTAGTCTTTCCACTTTAGTTTTTCCACTTCAGTCTGTCCACTTTAGTCTTTCCACTATAGTCTGTCCACTTTAGTCTTTCCACTTTAGTCTTTCCACTTTATTCTGTCCACTTCAGTGTGTACACTTTAGTCTGTCCAATGAGTCTTTCCACTTCAGTCTTTCCACTATAGTCTGTCCACTTTAGTCTTTCCACTTTAGTCTTTCCACTATAGTCTCCACTTTATTCTGTCCACTTTAGTCTTTCCACTTTATTCTGTCCACTTTAGTCTTTCCACTATAGTCGGTCCACTATAGTCTTTCCACTTTAGTCTTTCCGCTTTAGTCTGTCCACTAGGTCTTTCCACTTCAGTCTGTCCACTTTAGTCTTTCCACTTTAGTCATTTCCACTATCGTCTGTCCACTTTAGTCTTTCCACTTTAGTCTTTCCACTTTAGTTTGTCCACTTTAGTCTTTCCACTATAGTCTATCCACTTTAGTCTTTCCACTATAGTCTGTCCACTTTAGTCTTTCCACTTTAGTCTTTCCACTTTAGTCTTTCCACTACAGTCTGTCCACTTTAGTCTTTCCACTATTTTCTGTCCACTTTAGTCTTTCCACTATAGTCTCCACTTTATTCTGTCCACTACAGTCTTTCCAATATAGTCTTTCCACTATAGTCTTTCCACTTTAGTCTTTCCACTTTAGTCTGTCCACTTTAGTCTTTCCACTATAGTCTGTCCACTTTATTCTTTCCACTATTCTCTTTCCACTTTAGTCTTTCCACTTTAGTCTTTCCACTATAGTCTCCACTTTATTCCGTCCACTACATTCTTTCCACTATAGTCGTTCCACTATAGGCTGTCCACTTTAGTCTTTCCACTTTAGTTTTTCCACTTTAGTCTGTCCACTTTAGTCTTTCCACTTTATTCTGTCCACTTCAGTGTGTACACTTTAGTCTGTCCAATGAGTCTTTCCACTTCAGTCTTTCCACTATAGTCTGTCCACTTTAGGCTTTCCACTTTAGTCTTTCCACTATAGTCTCCACTTTATTCTGTCCACTACATTCTTTCAACTTTAGTCTTTCCACAATCACTTTAGTCTGTCCACTTTAGTCTTTACACTATAGTCTGCCCACTTTAGTCTTTCCACTATAGTCTGTCCACTTTAGTCTTTCCACTTTAGTCTTTCCACTTTATTCTGTCCACTTCATTGTGTACACTTTAGTTTGTCCACTGAGTCTTTCCACTTCAGTCTTTCCACTATAGTCCGTCCACTTTAGTCTTTCCACTTTAGTCTTTCCACTATAGTCTTTTCACTTCAATCTGTCCACTTTAGTCTTTCCACTATAGTCTGTCCACTTTAGTATTTCCACTATAGTCTTTCCACTTTAGTCTGTCCACTTAGTCTTTCCACTTCAGTCATTTCACTATAGTCTGTACACTTTAGTCTTTCCACTATTCTCTGTCCACTTTAGTCTTTCCACTTTAGTCTTTCCACTATAGTCTGTCCACTTTAGTCTTTCCACTATAGTCTCTCCACTTTAGTCTGTCGACTTAGTCTTTCCACTTCAGTCATTTCACTATAGTCTGTCCACTTTAGTCTTTCCACTATTCTCTGTCCACTTTAGTCTTTCCACTTTAGTCTTTCCATTATAGTCTCCACTTTATTCTGTCCACTACAGTCTTTCCAATATGTCTTTCCACTATAGTCTGTCCACTTTAGTCTTTCCACTATTCTCTGTTTACTTTAGTCTTTCCACTATAGTCTCCACTTTATTCTGTCCACTACATTCTTTCCACTATAGTCTTTCCACTATAGTCTGTCCACTTTAGTCTTTCCACTATTCTCAGTCCACTTTAGTCTTTCCACTATAGTCTGTCCACTTTAGTCTATCCACTATTCTCTGTCCACTTTAGTCTTTCCACTATAGTCTCCACTTTATTCTGTCCACCACAGTCTTTCCATTATAGTCTTTCCACTATAGTCTGTCCACTTTAGTCTTTCCACTATTCTCTGTCCACTTTAGTCTTTCCACTATAGTCTCCACTTCATTATGTCCACTACAGTATTTCCACTATAGTCTTTCCACTATAGTCTGTCCACTTTAGTCTTTCCACTATAGTCTCCACTTAATTCTGTCCACTACAGTCTTTCCACTATAGTCTTTCCATTATAGTCTGTCCACTTTAGTCTTTCCACTTTAGTTTTTCCACTTCAGTCTGTCCACTTTAGTCTTTCCACTATAGTCTGTCCACTTTAGTCTTTCCACTTTAGTCTTTCCACTTTATTCTGTCCACTTCAGTGTGTACACTTTAGTCTGTCCAATGAGTCTTTCCACTTCAGTCTTTCCACTATAGTCTGTCCACTTTAGTCTTTCCACTTTAGTCTTTCCACTATAGTCTCCACTTTATTCTGTCCACTTTAGTCTTTCCACTTTATTCTGTCCACTTTAGTCTTTCCACTATAGTCGGTCCACTATAGTCTTTCCACTTTAGTCTTTCCGCTTTAGTCTGTCCACTAGGTCTTTCCACTTCAGTCTGTCCACTTTAGTCTTTCCACTTTAGTCATTTCCACTATCGTCTATCCACTTTAGTCTTTCCACTTTAGTCTTTCCACTTTAGTTTGTCCACTTTAGTCTTTCCACTATAGTCTATCCACTTTAGTCTTTCCACTATAGTCTGTCCACTTTAGTCTTTCCACTTTAGTCTTTCCACTTTAGTCTTTCCACTACAGTCTGTCCACTTTAGTCTTTCCACTATTTTCTGTCCACTTTAGTCTTTCCACTATAGTCTCCACTTTATTCTGTCCACTACAGTCTTTCCAATATAGTCTTTCCACTATAGTCTTTCCACTTTAGTCTTTCCACTTTAGTCTGTCCACTTTAGTCTTTCCACTATAGTCTGTCCACTTTATTCTTTCCACTATTCTCTTTCCACTTTAGTCTTTCCACTTTAGTCTTTCCACTATAGTCTCCACTTTATTCCGTCCACTACATTCTTTCCACTATAGTCGTTCCACTATAGGCTGTCCACATTAGTCTTTCCACTTTAGTTTTTCCACTTTAGTCTGTCCACTTTAGTCTTTCCACTTTATTCTGTCCACTTCAGTGTGTACACTTTAGTCTGTCCAATGAGTCTTTCCACTTCAGTCTTTCCACTATAGTCTGTCCACTTTAGGCTTTCCACTTTAGTCTTTCCACTATAGTCTCCACTTTATTCTGTCCACTACATTCTTTCAACTTTAGTCTTTCCACAATCACTTTAGTCTGTCCACTTTAGTCTTTACACTATAGTCTGCCCACTTTAGTCTTTCCACTATAGTCTGTCCACTTTAGTCTTTCCACTTTAGTCTTTCCACTTTATTCTGTCCACTTCATTGTGTACACTTTAGTTTGTCCACTGAGTCTTTCCACTTCAGTCTTTCCACTATAGTCCGTCCACTTTAGTCTTTCCACTTTAGTCTTTCCACTATAGTCTTTTCACTTCAATCTGTCCACTTTAGTCTTTCCACTATAGTCTGTCCACTTTAGTCTTTCCACTATAGTCTTTCCACTTTAGTCTGTCCACTTAGTCTTTCCACTTCAGTCATTTCACTATAGTCTGTACACTTTAGTCTTTCCACTATTGTCTGTCCACTTTAGTCTTTCCACTTTAGTCTTTCCATTATAGTCTCCACTTTATTCTGTCCACTACAGTCTTTCCACTATGTCTTTCCACTATAGTCTGTCCACTTTAGTCTTTCCACTATTCTCTGTCCACTTTAGTCTTTCCACTATAGTCTCCACTTTATTCTGTCCACTACATTCTTTCCACTATAGTCTTTCCACTATAGTCTGTCCACTTTAGTCTTTCCACTATTCTCTGTCCACTTTAGTCTTTCCACTATAGTCTGTCCACTTTAGTCTATCCACTATTCTCTGTCCACTTTAGTCTTTCCACTATAGTCTCCACTTTATTCTGTCCACTACAGTCTTTCCATTATAGTCTTTCCACTATAGTCTGTCCACTTTAGTCTTTCCACTATTCTCTGTCCACTTTAGTCTTTCCACTATAGTCTCCACTTCATTATGTCCACTACAGTATTTCCACTATAGTCTTTCCACTATAGTCTGTCCACTTTAGTCTTTCCACTATAGTCTCCACTTAATTCTGTCCACTACAGTCTTTCCACTATTGTCTTTCCACTATAGTCTTTCCACTTTAGTCTTTCCACTTCAGTCTTTCCACTTTATTCTGTCCACTTCAGTGTGTACACTTTAGTCTGTCCAATGAGTCTTACCACTTAAGTCATTTCACTATAGTCCGTCCACTTTAGTCTTTCCACTATTCTCTGTCCACTTTAGTCTTTCCACTTTAGTCTTTCCATTATAGTCTCCACTTTATTCTGTCCACTACAGTCTTTCCACTATGTCTTTCCACTATAGTCTGTCCACTTTAGTCTTTCCACTATTCTCTGTTTACTTTAGTCTTTCCACTATAGTCTCCACTTTATTCTGTCCACTACATTCTTTCCACTATAGTCTTTCCACTATAGTCTGTCCACTTTAGTCTTTCCACTATTCTCTGTCCACTTCAGTCTTTCCACTATAGTCTGTCCACTTTAGTCTATCCACTTTTCTCTGTCCACTTTAGTCTTTCCACTATAGTCTCCACTTTATTCTGTCCACTACAGTCTTTCCATTATAGTCTTTCAACTATAGTCTGTCCACTTTAGTCTTTCCACTATTCTCTGTCCACTTTAGTCTTTCCACTATAGTCTCCACTTCATTATGTCCACTACAGTATTTCCACTATAGTCTTTCCACTATAGTCTGTCCACTTTAGTCTTTCCACTATAGTCTCCACTTAATTCTGTCCACGACAGTCTTTCCACTATAGTCTTTCCATTATAGTCTGTCCACTTTAGTCTTTCCACTTTAGTTTTTCCACTTCAGTCTGTCCACTTTAGTCTTTCCACTATAGTCTGTCCACTTTAGTCTTTCCACTTTAGTCTTTCCACTTTATTCTGTCCACTTCAGTGTGTACACTTTAGTCTGTCCAATGAGTCTTTCCACTTCAGTCTTTCCACTATAGTCTGTCCCCTTTAGTCTTTCCACTTTAGTCTTTCCACTATAGTCTCCACTTTATTCTGTCCACTACATTCTTTCAACTTTAGTCTTTCCACTATCCTCTGTCCACTTTAGTCTTTCCACTATAATCTCCACTTTATTCTGTCCACTACAGTCTTTCCACTATAGTCTTTCCACTATAGTCTGTCCACTTTAGTCTTTCCACGATTATCTGTCCACTTTAGTCTTTCCACTATAGTCTTTCCATTATAGTCTGTCCACTTTAGTCTTTCCACTTTAGTTTTTCCACTTTAGTCTGTCCACTTTAGTCTTTCCACTATAGTCTTTCCACTTTAGTCTTTCCGCTTTAGTCTGTCCACTAGGTCTTTCCACTTCAGTCTGTCCACTTTAGTCTTTCCACTTTAGTCATTTCCACTATCGTCTGTCCACTTTAGTCTGTCCACTTTAGTCTTTCCACTATAGTGTGTCCACTTTAGTCTTTCCACTATAGTCTGTCCACTTTAGTCTTTCCACTTTAGTCTTTCCACTTTAGTCTTTCCACTATAGTCTGTCCATTATAGTCTGTCCACTTTAGTCTTTCCACTTTAGTTTTTCCACTTTAGTCTGTCCACTTTAGTCTTTCCACTATAGTCTTTCCACTTTAGTCTTTCCGCTTTAGTCTGTCCACTAGGTCTTTCCACTTCAGTCTGTCCACTTTAGTCTTTCCACTTTAGTCATTTCCACTATCGTCTGTCCACTTTAGTCTGTCCACTTTAGTCTTTCCACTATTCTCTGTCCACTTTAGTCTTTCCACTATAGTCTCCACTTTATTCTGTCCACTACAGTCTTTCCAATATAGTCTTTCCACTATAGTCACTCCACTTTAGTCTTTCCACTTTAGTCTGTCCACTTTAGTCTTTCCACTATAGTCTGTCCACTTTATTCTTTCCACTATTCTCTTTCCACTTTAGTCTTTCCACTTTAGTCTTTCCACTATAGTCTCCACTTTATTCTGTCCACTACATTCTTTCCACTATAGTCGTTCCACTATAGTCTGTCCACTTTAGTCTTTCCACTTTATTCTTTCCACTATAGTCTCCACTTTATTCTGTCCACTACATTCTTTCAACTTTAGTCTTTCCACTATCACTTTAGTCTATCCACTTTAGTCTTTCCACTATAGTCTGTCCACTTTAGTCTTTCCACTATAGTCTGTCCACTTTAGTCTTTCCACTTTAGTCTTTCCACTTTATTCTGTCCTCTTCATTGTGTACACTTTAGTTTGTCAACTGAGTCTTTCCACTTCAGTCTTTCCACTATAGTCTGTCCACTTTAGTCTTTGCACTTTAGTCTTTCCACTATATCACTTCAGTCTGTCCACTTTAGTCTTTCCACTATAGTCTGTCCACTTTAGTCTTTCCACTATAGTCTGTCCACTTTAGTCTTTCCACTATAGTCTCTCCATTTTAGTCTGTCGACTTAGTCTTTCCAATTCAGTCATTTCACTATAGTCTGTCCACTTTAGTCTTTCCACTATTCTCTGTCCACTTTAGTATTTCCACTTTAGTCTTTCCATTATAGTCTCCACTTTATTCTGTCCACTACAGTCTTTCCACTATGTCTTTCCACTATAGTCTGTCCACTTTAGTCTTTCCACTATTCTCTGTTTACTTTAGTCTTTCCACTATAGTCTCCACTTTATTCTGTCCACTACATTCTTTCCACTATAGTCTTTCCACTATAGTCTGTCCACTTTAGTCTTTCCACTATTCTCTGTCCACTTTAGTCTTTCCACTATAGTCTCCACTTCAATATGTCCACTACAGTATTTCCACTTTAGTCTTTCCACTATAGTCTGTCCACTTTAGTCTTTCCACTATAGTCTCCACTTAACTCTGTCCACTACAGTCTTTCCACTATAGTCTTTCCATTATCGTCTTTCCACTATAGTCTTTCCACTTTAGTCTTTCCACTATTCTCTGTCCACTTTAGTCTTTCCACTATAGTCTCCACTTCATTATGTCCACTACAGTATTTCCACTATATTCTTTCCACTATAGTCTGTCAACTTTAGTCTTTCCACTATAGTCTCCACTTAATTCTGTCCACGACAGTCTTTCCACTATAGTCTTTCCATTATAGTCTGTCCACTTTAGTCTTTCCACTTTAGTTTTTCCACTTCAGTCTGTCCACTTTAGTCTTTCCATTATAGTCTGTCCACTTTAGTCTTTCCACTTTAGTCTTTCCACTTTATTCTGTCCACTTCAGTGTGTATACTTTAGTCTGTCCAATGAGTCTTTCCACTTCAGTCTTTCCACTATAGTCTGTCCCCTTTAGTCTTTCCACTTTAGTCTTTCCACTATAGTCTCCACTTTATTCTGTCCACTACATTCTTTCAACTTTAGTCTTTCCACTATCCTCTGTCCACTTTAGTCTTTCCACTATAGTCTCCACTTTATTCTGTCCACTACAGTCTTTCCACTATAGTCTTTCCACTATAGTCTGTCCACTTTAGTCTTTCCACGATTATCTGTCCACTTTAGTCTTTCCACTATAGTCTTTCCATTATAGTCTGTCCACTTTAGTCTTTCCACTTTAGTTTTTCCACTTTAGTCTGTCCACTTTAGTCTTTCCACTATAGTCTTTCCACTTTCGTCTTTCCGCTTTAGTCTGTCCACTAGGTCTTTCCACTTCAGTCTGTCCACTTTAGTCTTTCCACTTTAGTCATTTCCACTATCGTCTGTCCACTTTAGTCTGTCCACTTTAGTCTTTCCACTATAGTGTGTCCACTTTAGTCTTTCCACTATAGTCTGTCCACTTTAGTCTTTCCACTTTAGTCTTTCCACTTTAGTCTTTCCACTATAGTCTGTCCACTTTAGTCTTTCCACTATTCTCTGTCCACTTCAGTCTTTCCACTATAGTCTGTCCACTTTAGTCTTTCCACTATAGTCTTTCCACTATATAACTTCAGTCTGTCCACTTTAGTCTTTCCACTATAGTCTGTCCACTTTAGTCCTTCCACTATAGTCTCTCCACTTTAGTCTGTCGACTTAGTCTTTCCACTTCAGCCATTTTACTATAGTCTGTCCACTTTAGTCTTTCCAATATTCTCTGTCCACTTTAGTCTTTCCACTTTAGTCCTTCCATTATAGTCTCCACTTTATTCTGTCCACATTAGTCTTTCCACTATGTCTTTCCACTATAGTCTGTCCACTTTAGTCTTTCCACTATTCTCTGTTTACTTTAGTCTTTCCACTATAGTCTCCACTTTATTCTGTCCACTACATTCTTTCCACTATAGTCTTTCCACTATAGTCTGTCCACTTTAGTCTTTCCACTATTCTCTGTCCACTTTAGTCTTTCCACTATAGTCTCCACTTCATTATGTCCACTACAGTATTTCCACTATAGTCTTTCCACTATAGTCTGTCCACTTTAGTCTTTCCACTATAGTCTCCACTTAATTCTGTCCACTACAGTCTTTCCACTATAGTCTTTCCATTATAGTCTTTCCACTATAGTCTGTCCACTTTAGTCTTTCCACTATTCTCTGTCCACTTTAGTCTTTCCACTATAGCCTCCACTTCATTTTGTCCACTACAGTATTTCCACTATAGTCTTTCCACTATAGTCTGTCCACTTTAGTCTTTCCACTATAGTCTCCACTTAATTCTGTCCACTACAGTCTTTCCACTATAGTCTTTCCATTATAGTCTGTCCACTTTAGTCTTTCCACTTTAGTTTTTCCACTTCAGTCTGTCCACTTTAGTCTTTCCACTATAGTCTGTCCACTTTAGTCTTTCTACTTTAGTCTTTCCACTTTATTTTGTCCACTTCAGTGTGTACACTTTAGTCTGTCCAATGAGTCTTTCCACTTCAGTCTTTCCACTATAGTCTGTCCACTTTAGTCTTTCCACTTTAGTCTTTCCACTATAGTCTCCACTTTATTCTGTCCACTACATTCTTTCAACTTTAGTCTTTGAACTATCCTCTGTCCACTTTAGTCTTTCCACTATAGTCTCCACTTTATTCTGTCCACTACAGTCTTTCCACTATAGTCTTTCCACTATAGTCTGTCCACTTTAGTCTTTCCACGATTATCTGTCCACTTTAGTCATTCCACTATAGTCTTTCCATTATAGTCTGTCCACTTTAGTCTTTCCACTTTAGTTTTTCCACTTTAGTCTGTCCACTTTAGTCTTTCCACTATAGACTTTCCATTATAGTCTGTCCACTTTAGTCTTTCCACTTTAGTTTTTCCACTTTAGTCTGTCCACTTTAGTCTTTCCACTATAGTCTTTCCACTTTAGTCTTTCCGCTTTAGTCTGTCCACTAGGTCTTTACTTCAGTCTGTCCACTTTAGTCTTTCCACTTTAGTCATTTCCACTATCGTCTGTCCACTTTAGTCTTTCCACTTTAGTCTTTCCACTTTAGTGAGTCCACTTTAGTCTTTCCACTATAGTCTTTCCACTTTAGTCTTTCCACTTTAGTCTGTCCACTTTAGTCTTTCCACTATAGTCTTTCCACTATAGTCTGTCCACTTTAGTCTTTCCACTTTAGTCTTTCCACTTTATTCTGTCCACTTTAGTCTTTCCACTATAGTCTTTCCACTATATTCTTTCCACTTTAGTCTTTCCGCTTTAGTCTGTCCACTATAGTCTGTCCACTTTAGTCTTTCCACTATTCTCTGTCCACTTTAGTCTTTCCACTATAGTCTCCACTTTATTCTGTCCACTACAGTCTTTCCAATATAGTCTTTCCACTTTCGTCTTTCCGCTTTAGTCTGTCCACTAGGTCTTTCCACTTCAGTCTGTCCACTTTAGTCTTTCCACTTTAGTCATTTCCACTATCGTCTGTCCACTTTAGTCTTTCCACTTTAGTCTTTCCACTTTAGTTTGTCCACTTTAGTCTTTCCACTATAGTCTGTCCACTTTAGTCTTTCCACTATAGTCTGTCCACTTTAGTCTTTCCACTTTAGTCTTCCCACTTTAGTCTCTCCACTATAGTCTGTCCACTTTAGTCTTTCCACTATTCTCTGTCCACTTTAGTCTTTCCACTATAGTCTCCACTTTATTCTGTCCACTACAGTCTTTCCAATATAGTCTTTCCACTATAGTCTTTCCACTTTAGTCTTTCCACTTTAGTCTGTCCACTTTAGTCTTTCCACTATAGTCTGTCCACTTTATTCTTTCCACTATTCTCTTTCCACTTTAGTCTTTCCACTTTAGTCTTTCCATTATAGTCTCCACTTTATTCTGTCCACTACATTCTTTCAACTATAGTCGTTCCACTATAGGCTGTCCACTTTAGTCTGTCCACTTTAGTTTTTCCACTTTAGTCTGTCCACTTTAGTCTTTCCACTTTATTTTGTCCACTTCAGTGTGTACACTTTAGTCTGTCCAATGAGTCTGTCCACTTCAGTCTTTCCACTATAGTCTGTCCACTTTAGTCTTTCCACTTTAGTCTTTCCACTATAGTCTCCACTTTATTCTGTCCACTACATTCTTTCCACTATAGTCTTTCCACTATAGTCTGTCAACTTTAGTCTTTCCACTATTCTCTGTCTACTTTAGTCTTTCCACTATAGTCTGTCCACTTTAGTCTATCCACTATTCTCTGTCCACTTTAGTCTTTCCACTATAGCCTCCAATTTATTCTGTCCACTACAGTCTTTCCACTATGTCTTTCCACTATCGTCTGTCCACTTTAGTCTGTCCACTTTAGTCTTTCCACTATTCTCTGTCCACTTTAGTCTTTCCACTATAGTCTCCACTTTATTCTTTCCACTATAGTCTCCACTTTATTCTGTCCACTACATTCTTTCAACTTTAGTCTTTCCACTATCACTTTAGTCTATCCACTTTAGTCTTTCCACTATAGTCTGTCCACTTTAGTCTTTCCACTATAGTCTGTCCACTTTAGTCTTTCCACTATAGTCTGTCCACTTTAGTCTTTCCACTATAGTCTCTCCACTTTAGTCTGTCGACTTAGTCTTTCCAATTCAGTCATTTCACTATAGTCTGTCCACTTTAGTCTTTCCACTATTCTCTGTCCACTTTAGTCTTTCCACTTTAGTCTTACCATTATAGTCTCCACTTTATTCTGTCCACTACAGTCTTTCCACTATGTCTTTCCACTATAGTCTGTCCACTTTAGTCTTTCCACTATTCTCTGTTTACTTTAGTCTTTCCACTATAGTCTCCACTTTATTCTGTCCACTACATTCTTTCCACTATAGTCTTTCCACTATAGTCTGTCCACTTTAGTCTTTCCACTATTCTCTGTCCACTTTAGTCTTTCCAATATAGTCTCCACTTCATTATGTCCACTACAGTATTTCCACTTTAGTCTTTCCATTATAGTCTGTCCACTTTAGTCTTTCCACTATAGTCTCCACTTAATTCTGTCCACTACAGTCTTTCCACTATAGTCTTTCCATTATAGTCTTTCCACTATAGTCTTTCCACTTTAGTCTTTCCACTATTCTCTGTCCACTTTAGTCTTTCCACTATAGTCTTTCCACTATAGTCTGTCCACTTTAGTCTTTCCACGATTATCTGTCCACTTTAGTCTTTCCACTATAGTCTTTCCATTATAGTCTGTCCACTTTAGTCTTTCCACTTTAGTTTTTCCACTTTAGTCTGTCCACTTTAGTCTTTCCACTATAGTCTTTCCACTTTCGTCTTTCCGCTTTAGTCTGTCCACTAGGTCTTTCCACTTCAGTCTGTCCACTTTAGTCTTTCCACTTTAGTCATTTCCACTATCGTCTGTCCACTTTAGTCTGTCCACTTTAGTCTTTCCACTATAGTGTGTCCACTTTAGTCTTTCCACTATAGTCTGTCCACTTTAGTCTTTCCACTTTAGTCTTTCCACTTTAGTCTTTCCACTATAGTCTGTCCACTTTAGTCTTTCCACTATTCTCTGTCCACTTCAGTCTTTCCACTATAGTCTGTCCACTTTAGTCTTTCCACTATAGTCTTTCCACTATATAACTTCAGTCTGTCCACTTTAGTCTTTCCACTATAGTCTGTCCACTTTAGTCCTTCCACTATAGTCTCTCCACTTTAGTCTGTCGACTTAGTCTTTCCACTTCAGCCATTTTACTATAGTCTGTCCACTTTAGTCTTTCCAATATTCTCTGTCCACTTTAGTCTTTCCACTTTAGTCCTTCCATTATAGTCTCCACTTTATTCTGTCCACATTAGTCTTTCCACTATGTCTTTCCACTATAGTCTGTCCACTTTAGTCTTTCCACTATTCTCTGTTTACTTTAGTCTTTCCACTATAGTCTCCACTTTATTCTGTCCACTACATTCTTTCTACTATAGTCTTTCCACAATAGTCTGTCCACTTTAGTCTTTCCACTATTCTCTGTCCACTTTAGTCTTTCCACTATAGTCTCCACTTCATTATGTCCACTACAGTATTTCCACTATAGTCTTTCCACTATAGTCTGTCCACTTTAGTCTTTCCACTATAGTCTCCACTTAATTCTGTCCACTACAGTCTTTCCACTATAGTCTTTCCATTATAGTCTTTCCACTATAGTCTGTCCACTTTAGTCTTTCCACTATTCTCTGTCCACTTTAGTCTTTCCACTATAGTCTCCACTTCATTTTGTCCACTACAGTATTTCCACTATAGTCTTTCCACTATAGTCTGTCCACTTTAGTCTTTCCACTATAGTCTCCACTTAATTCTGTCCACTACAGTCTTTCCACTATAGTCTTTCCATTATAGTCTGTCCACTTTAGTCTTTCCACTTTAGTTTTTCCACTTCAGTCTGTCCACTTTAGTCTTTCCACTATAGTCTGTCCACTTTAGTCTTTCTACTTTAGTCTTTCCACTTTATTTTGTCCACTTCAGTGTGTACACTTTAGTCTGTCCAATGAGTCTTTCCACTTCAGTCTTTCCACTATAGTCTGTCCACTTTAGTCTTTCCACTTTAGTCTTTCCACTATAGTCTCCACTTTATTCTGTCCACTACATTCTTTCAACTTTAGTCTTTGAACTATCCTCTGTCCACTTTAGTCTTTCCACTATAGTCTCCACTTTATTCTGTCCACTACAGTCTTTCCACTATAGTCTTTCCACTATAGTCTGTCCACTTTAGTCTTTCCACGATTATCTGTCCACTTTAGTCATTCCACTATAGTCTTTCCATTATAGTCTGTCCACTTTAGTCTTTCCACTTTAGTTTTTCCACTTTAGTCTGTCCACTTTAGTCTTTCCACTATAGACTTTCCATTATAGTCTGTCCACTTTAGTCTTTCCACTTTAGTTTTTCCACTTTAGTCTGTCCACTTTAGTTTTTCCACTATAGTCTTTCCACTTTAGTCTTTCCGCTTTAGTCTGTCCACTAGGTCTTTCTACTTCAGTCTGTCCACTTTAGTCTTTCCACTTTAGTCATTTCCACTATCGTCTGTCCACTTTAGTCTTTCCACTTTAGTCTTTCCACTTTAGTGAGTCCACTTTAGTCTTTCCACTATAGTCTTTCCACTTTAGTCTTTCCACTTTAGTCTGTCCACTTTAGTCTTTCCACTATAGTCTTTCCACTATAGTCTGTCCACTTTAGTCTTTCCACTTTAGTCTTTCCACTTTATTCTGTCCACTTTAGTCTTTCCACTATAGTCTTTCCACTATATTCTTTCCACTTTAGTCTTTCCGCTTTAGTCTGTCCACTAGGTCTTTCCACTTCAGTCTGTCCACTTTAGTCTTTCCACTTTAGTCATTTCCACTATCGTCTGTCCACTTTAGTCTTTCCACTTTAGTCTTTCCACTTTAGTTTGTCCACTTTAGTCTTTCCACTATAGTCTGTCCACTTTAGTCTTTCCACTATAGTCTGTCCACTTTAGTCTTTCCACTTTAGTCTTCCCACTTTAGTCTCTCCACTATAGTCTGTCCACTTTAGTCTTTCCACTATTCTCTGTCCACTTTAGTCTTTCCACTATAGTCTCCACTTTATTCTGTCCACTACAGTCTTTCCAATATAGTCTTTCCACTATAGTCTTTCCACTTTAGTCTTTCCACTTTAGTCTGTCCACTTTAGTCTTTCCACTATAGTCTGTCCACTTTATTCTTTCCACTATTCTCTTTCCACTTTAGTCTTTCCACTTTAGTCTTTCCATTATAGTCTCCACTTTATTCTGTCCACTACATTCTTTCAACTATAGTCGTTCCACTATAGGCTGTCCACTTTAGTCTGTCCACTTTAGTTTTTCCACTTTAGTCTGTCCACTTTAGTCTTTCCACTTTATTTTGTCCACTTCAGTGTGTACACTTTAGTCTGTCCAATGAGTCTGTCCACTTCAGTCTTTCCACTATAGTCTGTCCACTTTAGTCTTTCCACTTTAGTCTTTCCACTATAGTCTCCACTTTATTCTGTCCACTACATTCTTTCAACTTTAGTCTTTCCACTATCACTTTAGTCTGTCCACTTTAGTCTTTACACTATAGTCCGCCCACTTTAGTCTTTCCACTATAGTCTGTCCACTTTAGTCTTTCCACTATAGTCTTTTCACTTCAGTCTGTCCACTTTAGTCTTTCCACTATAGTCTGTCCACTTTAGTCTTTCCACTATAGTCTTTCCACTTTAGTCTGTCCACTTAGTCTTTCCACTTCAGTCATTTCACTATAGTCTGTCCACTTTAGTCTTTCCACTATTCTCTGTCCACTTTCGTCTTTCCACTTTAGTCTTTCCATTATAGTCTCCACTTTATTCTGTCCACTACAGTCTTTCCACTATGTCTTTCCACTATAGTCTGTCCACTTTAGTCTTTCCACTATTCTCTGTCCACTTTAGTCTTTCCACTATAGTCTCCACTTTATTCTGTCCACTACATTCTTTCCACTATAGTCTTTCCACTATAGTCTGTCCACTTTAGTCTTTCCACTATTCTCTGTCCACTTTAGTCTTTCCACTATAGTCTGTCCACTTTAGTCTATCCACTATTCTCTGTCTACTTTAGTCTTTCCACTATAGTCTCCACTTTATTCTGTCCACTACAGTCTTTCCATTATAGTCTTTCCACTATAGTCTGTCCACTTTAGTCTTTCCACTATTCTCTGTCCACTTTAGTCTTTCCACTATAGTTTCCACTTCATTATGTCCACTACAGTATTTCCACTATAGTCTTTCCACTATAGTCTGTCCACTTTAGTCTTTCCACTATAGTCTCCACTTAATTCTGTCCACTACAGTCTTTCCACTATTGTCTTTCCATTATAGTCTGTCCACTTTATTCTGTCCACTTCAGTGTGTACACTTTTGTCTGTCCGATGAGTCTTACCACTTCAGTCATTTCACTATAGTCTGTCCACTTTAGTCTTTCCACTATTCTCTGTCCACTTTAGTCTTTCCACTTTAGTCTTTCCATTATAGTCTCCACTTTATTCTGTCCACTACAGTCTTTCCACTATGTCTTTCCACTATAGTCTGTCCACTTTAGTCTTTCCACTATTCTCTGTTTACTTTAGTCTTTCCACTATAGTCTCCACTTTATTCTGTCCACTACATTCTTTCCACTATAGTCTTTCCACTATAGTCTGTCAACTTTAGTCTTTCCACTATTCTCTGTCTACTTTAGTCTTTCCACTATAGTCTGTCCACTTTAGTCTATCCACTATTCTCTGTCCACTTTAGTCTTTCCACTATAGCCTCCAATTTATTCTGTCCACTACAGTCTTTCCACTATGTCTTTCCACTATCGTCTGCCCACTTTAGTCTGTCCACTTTTGTCTTTCCACTATTCTCTGTCCACTTTAGTCTTTCCACTATAGTCTCCACTTTATTCTGTCCACTACAGTCTTTCCAATATAGTCTTTCCACTATAGTCACTCCACTTTAGTCTTTCCACTTTAGTCTGTCCACTTTAGTCTTTCCACTATGGTCTGTCCACTTTATTCTTTCCACTATTCTCTTTCCACTTTAGTCTTTCCACTTTAGTCTTTCCACTATAGTCTCCACTTTATTCTGTCCACTACATTCTTTCCACTATAGTCGTTCCACTATAGTCTGTCCACTTTAGTCTTTCCACTTTATTCTTTCCACTATAGTCTCCACTTTATTCTGTCCACTACATTCTTTCAACTTTAGTCTTTCCACTATCACTTTAGTCTATCCACTTTAGTCTTTCCACTATAGTCTGTCCACTTTAGTCTTTCCACTATAGTCTGTCCACTTCAGTCTTTCCACTATAGTCTGTCCACTTTAGTCTTTCCACTATAGTCTCTCCACTTTAGTCTGTCGACTTAGTCTTTCCAATTCAGTCATTTCACTATAGTCTGTCCACTTTAGTCTTTCCACTATTCTCTGTCCACTTTAGTCTTTCCACTTTAGTCTTACCATTATAGTCTCCACTTTATTCTGTCCACTACAGTCTTTCCACTATGTCTTTCCACTATAGTCTGTCCACTTTAGTCTTTCCACTATTCTCTGTTTACTTTAGTCTTTCCACTATAGTCTCCACTTTATTCTGTCCACTACATTCTTTCCACTATAGTCTTTCCACTATAGTCTGTCCACTTTAGTCTTTCCACTATTCTCTGTCCACTTTAGTCTTTCCAATATAGTCTCCACTTCATTATGTCCACTACAGTATTTCCACTTTAGTCTTTCCATTATAGTCTGTCCACTTTAGTCTTTCCACTATAGTCTCCACTTAATTCTGTCCACTACAGTCTTTCCACTATAGTCTTTCCATTATAGTCTTTCCACTATAGTCTTTCCACTTTAGTCTTTCCACTATTCTCTGTCCACTTTAGTCTTTCCACTATAGTCTCCACTTCATTATGTCCACTACAGTATTTCCACTATAGTCTTTCCACTATAGTCTGTCCACTTTAGTCTTTCCACTATAGTCTCCACTTAATTCTGTCCACGACAGTCTTTCCACTATAGTCTTTCCATTATACTCTGTCCACTTTAGTCTTTCCACTTTAGTTTTTCCACTTCAGTCTGTCCACTTTAGTCTTTCCACTATAGTCTGTCCACTTTAGTCTTTCCACTTTAGTCTTTCCACTTTATTCTGTCCACTTCAGTGTGTATACTTTAGTCTGTCCAATGAGTCTTTCCACTTCAGTCTTTCCACTATAGTCTGTCCACTTTAGTCTTTCCACGATTATCTGTCCACTTTAGTCTTTCCACTATAGTCTTTCCATTATAGTCTGTCCACTTTAGTCTTTCCACTTTAGTTTTTCCACTTTAGTCTGTCCACTTTAGTCTTTCCACTATAGTCTTTCCACTTTAGTCTTTCCGCTTTAGTCTGTCCACTAGGTCTTTCCACTTCAGTCTGTCCACTTTAGTCTTTCCACTTTAGTCATTTCCACTATCGTCTGTCCACTTTAGTCTGTCCACTTTAGTCTTTCCACTATAGTGTGTCCACTTTAGTCTTTCCACTATAGTCTGTCCACTTTAGTCTTTCCACTTTAGTCTTTCCAGTTTAGTCTTTCCACTATAGTCTGTCCACTTTAGTCTTTCCACTATTCTCTGTCCACTTCAGTCTTTCCACTATAGTCTGTCCACTTTAGTCTTTCCACTATAGTCTTTCCACTATATAACTTCAGTCTGTCCACTTTAGTCTTTCCACTATAGTCTGTCCACTTTAGTCCTTCCACTATAGTCTCTCCACTTTAGTCTGTCGACTTAGTCTTTCCACTTCAGTCATTTTACTATAGTCTGTCCACTTTAGTCTTTCAACTATTCTCTGTCCACTTTAGTCTTTCCACTTTAGTCTTTCCATTATAGTCTCCACTTTATTCTGTCCACTACAGTCTTTCCACTATGTCTTTCCACTATAGTCTGTCCACTTTAGTCTTTCCACTATTCTTTGTTTACTTTAGTCTTTCCACTATAGTCTCCACTTTATTCTGTCCACTACATTCTTTCCACTATAGTCTTTCCACTATAGTCTGTCCACTTTAGTCTTTCCACTATTCTCTGTCCACTTTAGTCTTTCCACTATAGTCTCCACTTCATTATGACCACTACAGTATTTCCACTATAGTCTTTCCACTATAGTCTGTCCACTTTAGTCTTTCCACTATAGTCTCCACTTAATTCTGTCCACTACAGTCTTTCCACTATAGTCTTTCCATTATAGTCTTTCCACTATAGTCTGTCCACTTTAGTCTTTCCACTATTCTCTGTCCACTTTAGTCTTTCCACTATAGTCTCCACTTCATTTTGTCCACTACAGTATTTCCACTATAGTCTTTCCACTATAGTCTGTCCACTTTAGTCTTTCCACTATAGTCTCCACTTAATTCTGTCCACTACAGTCTTTCCACTATAGTCTTTCCATTATAGTCTGTCCACTTTAGTCTTTCCACTTTAGTTTTTCCACTTCAGTCTGTCCACTTTAGTCTTTCCACTATAGTCTGTCCACTTTAGTCTTTCCACTTTAGTCTTTCCACTTTATTCTGTCCACTTCAGTGTGTACACTTTAGTCTGTCCAATGAGTCTTTCCACTTCAGTCTTTCCACTATAGTCTGTCCACTTTAGTCTTTCCACTTTAGTCTTTCCACTATAGTCTCCACTTTATTCTGTCCACTACATTTACTTTAGTCTTTGAACTATCCTCTGTCCACTTTAGTCTTTCCACTATAGTCTCCACTTTATTCTGTCCACTACAGTCTTTCCACTATAGTCTTTCCACTATAGTCTGTCCACTTTAGTCTTTACACGATTATCTGTCCACTTTAGTCATTCCACTATAGTCTTTCCATTATAGTCTGTCCACTTTAGTCTTTCCACTTTAGTTTTTCCACTTTAGTCTGTCCACTTTAGTCTTTCCACTATAGTCTTTCCATTATAGTCTGTCCACTTTAGTCTTTCCACTTTAGTTTTTCCACTTTAGTCTGTCCACTTTAGTCTTTCCACTATAGTCTTTCCACTTTAGTCTTTCCGCTTTAGTCTGTCCACTAGGTCTTTCTACTTCAGTCTGTCCACTTTAGTCTTTCCACTTTAGTCATTTCCACTATCGTCTGTCCACTTTAGTCTTTCCACTTTAGTCTTTCCACTTTAGTGTGTCCACTTTAGTCTTTCCACTATAGTCTTTCCACTTTAGTCTTTCCACTTTAGTCTGTCCACTTTAGTCTTTCCACTATAGTCTTTCCACTATAGTCTGTCCACTTTAGTCTTTCCACTTTAGTCTTTCCACTTTATTCTGTCCACTTCAGTCTTTCCACTATAGTCTTTCCACTATATTCTTTCCACTTTAGTCTTTCCGCTTTAGTCTGTCCACTAGGTCTTTCCACTTCAGTCTGTCCACTTTAGTCTTTCCACTTTAGTCATTTCCACTATCGTCTGTCCATTTTAGTCTTTCCACTTTAGTCTTTCCACTTTAGTTTGTCCACTTTAGTCTTTCCACTATAGTCTGTCCACTTTAGTCTTTCCACTATAGTCTGTCCACTTTAGTCTTTCCACTTTAGTCTTCCCACTTTAGTCTCTCCACTATAGTCTGTCCACTTTAGTCTTTCCACTATTCTCTGTCCACTTTAGTCTTTCCACTATAGTCTCCACTTTATTCTGTCCACTACAGTCTTTCCAATATAGTCTTTCCACTATAGTCTTTCCACTTTAGTCTTTCCACTTTAGTCTGTCCACTTTAGTCTTTCCACTATAGTCTGTCCACTTTATTCTTTCCACTATTCTCTTTCCACTTTAGTCTTTCCACTTTAGTCTTTCCATTATAGTCTCCACTTTATTCTGTCCACTACATTCTTTCAACTATAGTCGTTCCACTATAGGCTGTCCACTTTAGTCTTTCCACTTTAGTTTTTCCACTTTAGTCTGTCCACTTTAGTCTTTCCACTTTATTCTGTCCACTTCAGTGTGTACACTTTAGTCTGTCCAATGAGTCTGTCCACTTCAGTCTTTCCACTATAGTCTGTCCACTTTAGTCTTTCCACTTTAGTCTTTCCACTATAGTCTCCACTTTATTCTGTCCACTACATTCTTTCAACTTTAGTCTTTCCACTATCACTTTAGTCTGTCCACTTTAGTCTTTACACTATAGTCCGCCCACTTTAGTCTTTCCACTATAGTCTGTCCACTTTAGTCTTTCCACTTTAGTCTTTCCACTTTATTCTGTCCACTTCATTGTGTACACTTTAGTTTGTCCACTGAGTCTTTCCGCTTCAGTCTTTCCACTATAGTCTGTCCACTTTAGTCTTTCCACTTTAGTCTTTCCACTATAGTCTTTTCACTTCAGTCTGTCGACTTTAGTCTTTCCACTATAGTCTGTCCACTTTAGTCTTTCCACTATAGTCTTTCCACTTTAGTCTTTCCATTATAGTCTCCACTTTATTCTGTCCACTACAGTCTTTCCACTATGTCTTTCCACTATAGTCTGTCCACTTTAGTCTTTCCACTATTCTCTGTCCACTTTAGTCTTTCCACTATAGTCTCCACTTCATTCTGTCCACTACATTCTTTCCACTATAGTCTTTCCACTATAGTCTGTCCACTTTAGTCTTTCCACTATTCTCTGTCCACTTTAGTCTTTCCACTATAGTCTGTCCACTTTAGTCTATCCACTATTCTCTGTCTACTTTAGTCTTTCCACTATAGTCTCCACTTTATTCTGTCCACTACAGTCTTTCCATTATAGTCTTTCCACTATAGTCTGTCCACTTTAGTCTTTCCACTATTCTCTGTCCACTTTAGTCTTTCCACTATAGTTTCCACTTCATTATGTCCACTACAGTATTTCCACTATAGTCTTTCCACTATAGTCTGTCCACTTTAGTCTTTCCACTATAGTCTCCACTTAATTCTGTCCACTACAGTCTTTCCACTATTGTCTTTCCATTATAGTCTGTCCACTTTATTCTGTCCACTTCAGTGTGTACACTTTTGTCTGTCCAATGAGTCTTACCACTTCAGTCATTTCACTATAGTCTGTCCACTTTAGTCTTTCCACTATTCTCTGTCCACTTTAGTCTTTCCACTTTAGTCTTTCCATTATAGTCTCCACTTTATTCTGTCCACTACAGTCTTTCCACTATGTCTTTCCACTATAGTCTGTCCACTTTAGTCTTTCCACTATTCTCTGTTTACTTTAGTCTTTCCACTATAGTCTCCACTTTATTCTGTCCACTACATTCTTTCCACTATAGTCTTTCCACTATAGTCTGTCAACTTTAGTCTTTCCACTATTCTCTGTCTACTTTAGTCTTTCCACTATAGTCTGTCCACTTTAGTCTATCCACTATTCTCTGTCCACTTTAGTCTTTCCACTATAGTCTCCACTTTATTCTGTCCACTACAGTCTTTCCATTATAGTCTTTCCACTATAGTCTTTCCACTTTAGTCTTTCCACTATTCTTTGTCCACTTTAGTCTTTCCACTATAGTCTCCACTTCATTATGTCCACTACAGTATTTCCACTATAGTCTTTCCACTATAGTCTGTCCACTTTAGTCTTTCCACTATAGTCTCCACTTAATTCTGTCCACTACAGTCTTTCCACTATAGTCTTTCCATTATAGTCTGTCCACTTTAGTCTTTCCACTTTAGTTTTTCCACTTCAGTCTGTCCACTTTAGTCTTTCCACTATAGTCTGTCCACTTTAGTCTTTCCACTTTAGTCTTTCCACTTTATTCTGTCCACTTCAGTGTGTACACTTTAGTCTCTCCAATGAGTCTTTCCACTTCAGTCTTTCCACTATAGTCTGTCCACTTTAGTCTTTCCACTTTAGTCTTTCCACTATAGTCTCCACTTTATTCTGTCCACTACATTCTTTCAACTTTAGTCTTTCCACTATCCTCTGTCCTCTTTAGTCTTTCCACTATAGTCTCCACTTTATTCTGTCCACTACAGTCTTTCCACTATAGTCTTTCCACTATAGTCTGTCCACTTTAGTCTTTCCACGATTATCTGTCCACTTTAGTCTTTCCACTTTAGTTTTTCCACTTTAGTCTGTCCACTTTAGTCTTTCCACTATAGTCTTTCCATTATAGTCTGTCCACTTTAGTCTTTCCACTTTAGTTTTTCCACTTTAGTCTGTCCACTTTAGTCTTTCCACTATAGTCTTTCCACTTTAGTCTTTCCGCTTTAGTCTGTCCACTAGGTCTTTCCACTTCAGTCTGTCCACTTTAGTCTTTCCACTTTAGTCATTTCCACTATCGTCTGTCCACTTTAGTCTTTCCACTTTAGTCTTTCCACTTTAGTGTGTCCACTTTAGTCTTTCCACTATAGTCTTTCCACTTTAGTCTTTCCACTTTAGTCTGTCCACTTTTGTCTTTCCACTATAGTCTTTCCACTATAGTCTGTCCACTTTAGTCTTTCCACTTTAGTCTTTCCACTTTAGTCTGTCCACTTTCGTCTTTCCACTATAGTCTTTCCATTATAGTCTGTCCACTTTAGTCTTTCCACTTTAGTTTTTCCACTTTAGTCTGTCCACTTTAGTCTTTCCACTATAGTCTTTCCATTATAGTCTGTCCACTTTAGTATTTCCACTTTAGTTTTCCAATTTAGTCTGTCCACTTTAGTCTTTCCACTATAGTCTTTCCACTTTAGTCTTTCCGCTTTAGTCTGTCCACTAGGTCTTTCCACTTCAGTTTGTCCACTTTAGTCTTTCCACTTTAGTCATTTCCACTATCGTCTGTCCACTTTAGTCTTTCCACTTTAGTCTTTCGACTTTAGTGTGTCCACTTTAGTCTTTCCACTATAGTCTGTCCACTTTAGTCTTTCCACTATAGTCTGTCCACTTTAGTCTTTCCACTTTAGTCTTTCCACTTTAGTCTTTCCACTATAGTCTGTCCACTTTAGTCTTTCCACTATTCTCTGTCCACTTTAGTCTTTCCACTATAGTCTCCACTTTATTCTGTCCACTACAGTCTTTCCAATATAGTCTTTCCACTATAGTCACTCCACTTTAGTCTTTCCACTTTAGTCTTTCCACTTTAGTCTTTCCACTATAGTCTCCACTTTATTCTGTCCACTACATTCTTTCCACTATAGTCGTTCCACTATAGGCTGTCCACTTTAGTCTTTCCACTTTAGTTTTTCCACTTTAGTCTGTCCACTTTAGTCTTTCCACTTTATTCTGTCCACTTCAGTGTGTACACTTTAGTCTGTCCAATGAGTCTTTCCACTATAGTCTGTCCACTTTAGTCTTTCCACTTTAGTCTTTCCACTATAGTCTCCACTTCATCTGTCCACTACATTCTTTCCACTATAGTGTTTCCACTGTAGTCTGTCCACTTTAGTCTTTCCACTATTCTCTGTCCACTTTAGTCTTTCCATTATAGTCTGTCCACTTTAGTCTATCCACTATTCTCTGTCCACTTTAGTCTTTCCACTATAGTCTCCACTTTATTCTGTCCACTACAGTCTTTCCATTATAGTCTTTCCACTATAGTCTGTCCACTTTAGTCTTTCCACTATTCTCTGTCCACTTTAGTCTTTCCACTTTAGTCTTTCCACTTTATTCTGTCCACTTCAGTGTGTACACTTTAGTCTGTCCAATGAGTCTGTCCACTTCAGTCTTTCCACTATAGTCTGTCCACTTTAGTCTTTCCACTTTAGTCTTTCCACTATAGTCTCCACTTTATTCTGTCCACTACATTCTTTCAACTTTAGTCTTTCCACTATCACTTTAGTCTGTCCACTTTAGTCTTTACACTATAGTCCGCCCACTTTAGTCTTTCCACTATAGTCTGTCCACTTTAGTCTTTCCACTTTAGTCTTTCCACTTTATTCTGTCCACTTCATTGTGTACACTTTAGTTTGTCCACTGAGTCTTTCCGCTTCAGTCTTTCCACTATAGTCTGTCCACTTTAGTCTTTCCACTTTAGTCTTTCCACTATAGTCTTTTCACTTCAGTCTGTCGACTTTAGTCTTTCCACTATAGTCTGTCCACTTTAGTCTTTCCACTATAGTCTTTCCACTTTAGTCTGTCCACTTAGTCTTTCCACTTCAGTCATTTCACTATAGTCTGTCCACTTTAGTCTTTCCACTATTCTCTGTCCACTTTCGTCTTTCCACTTTAGTCTTTCCATTATAGTCTCCACTTTATTCTGTCCACTACAGTCTTTCCACTATGTCTTTCCACTATAGTCTGTCCACTTTAGTCTTTCCACTATTCTCTGTCCACTTTAGTCTTTCCACTATAGTCTCCACTTCATTCTGTCCACTACATTCTTTCCACTATAGTCTTTCCACTATAGTCTGTCCACTTTAGTCTTTCCACTATTCTCTGTCCACTTTAGTCTTTCCACTATAGTCTGTCCACTTTAGTCTATCCACTATTCTCTGTCTACTTTAGTCTTTCCACTATAGTCTCCACTTTATTCTGTCCACTACAGTCTTTCCATTATAGTCTTTCCACTATAGTCTGTCCACTTTAGTCTTTCCACTATTCTCTGTCCACTTTAGTCTTTCCACTATAGTTTCCACTTCATTATGTCCACTACAGTATTTCCACTATAGTCTTTCCACTATAGTCTGTCCACTTTAGTCTTTCCACTATAGTCTCCACTTAATTCTGTCCACTACAGTCTTTCCACTATTGTCTTTCCATTATAGTCTGTCCACTTTATTCTGTCCACTTCAGTGTGTACACTTTTGTCTGTCCAATGAGTCTTACCACTTCAGTCATTTCACTATAGTCTGTCCACTTTAGTCTTTCCACTATTCTCTGTCCACTTTAGTCTTTCCAATTTAGTCTTTCCATTATAGTCTCCACTTTATTCTGTCCACTACAGTCTTTCCACTATGTCTTTCCACTATAGTCTGTCCACTTTAGTCTTTCCACTATTCTCTGTTTACTTTAGTCTTTCCACTATAGTCTCCACTTTATTCTGTCCACTACATTCTTTCCACTATAGTCTTTCCACTATAGTCTGTCAACTTTAGTCTTTCCACTATTCTCTGTCTACTTTAGTCTTTCCACTATAGTCTGTCCACTTTAGTCTATCCACTATTCTCTGTCCACTTTAGTCTTTCCACTATAGTCTCCACTTTATTCTGTCCACTACAGTCTTTCCATTATAGTCTTTCCACTATAGTCTTTCCACTTTAGTCTTTCCACTATTCTTTGTCCACTTTAGTCTTTCCACTATAGTCTCCACTTCATTATGTCCACTACAGTATTTCCACTATAGTCTTTCCACTATAGTCTGTCCACTTTAGTCTTTCCACTATAGTCTCCACTTAATTCTGTCCACTACAGTCTTTCCACTATAGTCTTTCCATTATAGTCTGTCCACTTTAGTCTTTCCACTTTAGTTTTTCCACTTCAGTCTGTCCACTTTAGTCTTTCCACTATAGTCTGTCCACTTTAGTCTTTCCACTTTAGTCTTTCCACTTTATTCTGTCCACTTCAGTGTGTACACTTTAGTCTGTCCAATGAGTCTTTCCACTTCAGTCTTTCCACTATAGTCTGTCCACTTTAGTCTTTCCACTTTAGTCTTTCCACTATAGTCTCCACTTTATTCTGTCCACTACATTCTTTCAACTTTAGTCTTTCCACTATCCTCTGTCCTCTTTAGTCTTTCCACTATAGTCTCCACTTTATTCTGTCCACTACAGTCTTTCCACTATAGTCTTTCCACTATAGTCTGTCCACTTTAGTCTTTCCACGATTATCTGTCCACTTTAGTCTTTCCACTTTAGTTTTTCCACTTTAGTCTGTCCACTTTAGTCTTTCCACTATAGTCTTTCCATTATAGTCTGTCCACTTTAGTCTTTCCACTTTAGTTTTTCCACTTTAGTCTGTCCACTTTAGTCTTTCCACTATAGTCTTTCCACTTTAGTCTTTCCGCTTTAGTCTGTCCACTAGGTCTTTCCACTTCAGTCTGTCCACTTTAGTCTTTCCACTTTAGTCATTTCCACTATCGTCTGTCCACTTTAGTCTTTCCACTTTAGTCTTTCCACTTTAGTGTGTCCACTTTAGTCTTTCCACTATAGTCTTTCCACTTTAGTCTTTCCACTTTAGTCTGTCCACTTTTGTCTTTCCACTATAGTCTTTCCACTATAGTCTGTCCACTTTAGTCTTTCCACTTTAGTCTTTCCACTTTAGTCTGTCCACTTTCGTCTTTCCACTATAGTCTTTCCATTATAGTCTGTCCACTTTAGTCTTTCCACTTTAGTTTTTCCACTTTAGTCTGTCCACTTTAGTCTTTCCACTATAGTCTTTCCATTATAGTCTGTCCACTTTAGTATTTCCACTTTAGTTTTCCAATTTAGTCTGTCCACTTTAGTCTTTCCACTATAGTCTTTCCACTTTAGTCTTTCCGCTTTAGTCTGTCCACTAGGTCTTTCCACTTCAGTTTGTCCACTTTAGTCTTTCCACTTTAGTCATTTCCACTATCGTCTGTCCACTTTAGTCTTTCCACTTTAGTCTTTCCACTTTAGTGTGTCCACTTTAGTCTTTCCACTATAGTCTGTCCACTTTAGTCTTTCCACTATAGTCTGTCCACTTTAGTCTTTCCACTTTAGTCTTTCCACTTTAGTCTTTCCACTATAGTCTGTCCACTTTAGTCTTTCCACTATTCTCTGTCCACTTTAGTCTTTCCACTATAGTCTCCACTTTATTCTGTCCACTACAGTCTTTCCAATATAGTCTTTCCACTATAGTCACTCCACTTTAGTCTTTCCACTTTAGTCTTTCCACTTTAGTCTTTCCACTATAGTCTCCACTTTATTCTGTCCACTACATTCTTTCCACTATAGTCGTTCCACTATAGGCTGTCCACTTTAGTCTTTCCACTTTAGTTTTTCCACTTTAGTCTGTCCACTTTAGTCTTTCCACTTTATTCTGTCCACTTCAGTGTGTACACTTTAGTCTGTCCAATGAGTCTTTCCACTATAGTCTGTCCACTTTAGTCTTTCCACTTTAGTCTTTCCACTATAGTCTCCACTTCATCTGTCCACTACATTCTTTCCACTATAGTGTTTCCACTGTAGTCTGTCCACTTTAGTCTTTCCACTATTCTCTGTCCACTTTAGTCTTTCCATTATAGTCTGTCCACTTTAGTCTATCCACTATTCTCTGTCCACTTTAGTCTTTCCACTATAGTCTCCACTTTATTCTGTCCACTACAGTCTTTCCATTATAGTCTTTCCACTATAGTCTGTCCACTTTAGTCTTTCCACTATTCTCTGTCCACTTTAGTCTTTCCACTATAGTCTCCACTTCATTATGTCCACTACAGTATTTCCACTATAGTCTTTCCACTAAAGTCTGTCCACTTTAGTCTTTCCACTATAGTCTCCACTTAATTCTGTCCACTATAGTCTTTCCACTATAGTCTTTCCATTATAGTCTGTCCACTTTATTCTTTCCACTTTAGTTTTTCCACTTCAGTCTGTCCACTTTAGTCTTTCCACTATAGTCTGTCCACTTTAGTCTTTCCACTTTAGTCTTTCTATTTTATTCTGTCCACTTCAGTGTGTACACTTTAGTCTGTCCAATGAGTCTTTCCACTTCAGTCTTTCCACTATAGTCTGTCCACTTTAGTCTTTCCACTATAGTCTCCACTTTATTCTGTCCACTACATTCTTTCAACTTTAGTCTTTCCACTACCCTCTGTCTACTTTAGTCTTTCCACTATAGTCTCCAGGTTATTCTGTCCACTACAGTCTTTCCACTATAGTCTTTCCACTATAGTCTGTCCACTTTAGTCTTTCCACGATTATCTGTCCACTTTAGTCTTTCCACTATAGTCTTTCCATTATAGTCTGTCCACTTTAGTCTTTCCACTTTAGTTTTTCCACTTTAGTCTGTCAACTTTAGTCTTTCCACTATAGTCTGTCCACTTTAGTCTTTCCACATTAGTCTTTCCACTTTATTCTGTCCACTTCAGTGTGTACACTTTAGTCTGTCCAATGAGTCTTTCCACTTGAGTCTTTCCACTACTGTCTGTCCACTTTAGTCTTTCAACTTTAGTCTTTCCACTATAGTCTCCACTTTATTCTGTCCACTACATTCTTTCAACTTTAGTCTTTCCACTGTCCTCTGTCCACTTTAGTCTTTCCACTATAGTCTCCACTTCATTCTGTCCACTACAGTCTTTCCACTATAGTCTTTCCACTATAGTCTGTCCACTTTAGTCTTTCCACGATTATCTGTAAACTTTAGTCTTTCCACTATAGTCTGTCCACTTTAGTCTTTCCACTATTCTCTGTCCACTTTTGTCTTTTCACTATAGTGTCCACTTAATTATGTCCACTACAGTCTTTCCACTATAGTCTTTCCACTATAGTCTGTCCACTTTAGTCTTTCCACTATAGTCTCCACTTTATTCTGTCAACTACAGTCTTTCCACTATAGTCTTTCCACTATAGTCTGTCCACTTTAGTCTTTCCACTTTAGTTTTTCAACTTTAGTTGTCCACTTTAGTCTTTCCACGACTGTCCGTCCACTTTAGTCTTTCCACTATTCTCTGTCCACTTTTGTCTTTCCACTATAGTCTCCACTTTATTATGTCCACTAAAGTCTTTCCACTATAGTCTTTCCACTTTAGTCTTTCCGCTTTTGTCTGTCCCACTTAGTCTTTCCACTTCAGTCTTTTCAATAGAGTCTGTCCACTTTAGTCTTTCCACTTAGTCTTTCCACTAGAGTCTGTCCACTTTAGTATTTCCAGTTAGTCTGTTCACTTTAGTCTTTCCACTTTAGTCATTTCCACTATAGTCTGTCCACTTTAGTCTTTCCACTTTAGTCTGTCCACATTAGTCTTTCCACTATAGTCTGTCCACTTTAGTCTTTTCACTAATCTCTGTCCACTTTAGTCTTTCCACTTTAGTCTTTCCACAATAGTCTCCACTTTATTCTGTCCACTACAGTCTTTCCTCTATAGTCTTTCCACTATAGTCCGTCCACTTTAGTCTTTCCACTTTAGTCTTTCAAATTTAGTCTGTCAACTTTAGTCTTTCCACTATAGTCTTTCCACTATAGTCTGTCCACTTTAGTCTTTCCACTTTAGTCTTTCCACTTTTGTCTGTCCTCTTTAGTCTTTCCACTTTAGTCTTTCCACTATAGTCTCCACTTTATTCTGTCCACTACATTCTTTCCACTATAGTCTTTCCACTATAGTCTGTCCACTTTAGACTTTCCACTTTAGTCTGTGCACTTTTGTCTTTCCACTATAGTCTTTCCACTATAGTCTGTCCACTTTAGTCTTTCCACTTTAGTCTTTCCACTTTAGTCTGTCCACTTTAGTCTTTCCACTATAGTCTGTCCACTATAGTCTTTCCACTTTTGTCTTTCCGCTTTAGTCTGTCCACTTAGTCTTTCCACTTCAGTCTGTCCACTTTAGTCTTTCCACTTTAGTCATTTCCACTATCGTCTGTCCACTTTAGTCTTTCCACTTTAGTCTTTCCACTTTAGTCTTTCCACTTTAGTCTTTCCACTATAGTCTGTCCACTTTAGTCTTTCCACTATAGTCTGTCCACTTTAGTCTTTCCACTTTAGTCTTTCCACTTTAGTCTTTCACTATAGTCTGTCCACTTTAGTCTTTCCACTATTCTCTGTCCACTTTAGTCTTTCCACTATAGTCTCCACTTTATTCTGTCCACTACAGTCTTTCCAATATAGTCTTTCCACTATAGTCACTCCATTTTAGTCTTTCCACTGTAGTCTTTCCACTTTAGTCTGTCCACTTTAGTCTTTCCACTATAGTCTGTCCACTTTATTCTTTCCACTATTCTCTTTCCACTTTAGTCTTTCCACTTTAGTCTTTCCACTATAGTCTCCACTTTATTCTGTCCACTACATTCTTTCCACTATAGTCGTTCCACTATAGGCTGTCCACTTTAGTCTTTCCACTTTAGTCTTTCCACTTTAGTCTGTCCACTTTAGTCTTTACACTATAGTCTGTCCACTTTAGTCTTTCCACTATAGTCTGTCCACTTTAGTCTTTCCACTTTAGTCTTTCCACTTTATTCTGTCCACTTCATTGTGTACACTTTAGTTTGTCCTCTGAGTCTTTCCACTTCAGTCTTTCCACTATAGTCTGTCCACTTTAGTCTTTCCACTTTAGTCTTTCCACTATAGTCTTTTCCCTTCAGTCTGTCCCCACTATAGTCTGTCCACTTTAGTCTTTTCACTAATCTATGTCCACTTTAGTCTTTCCACTTTAGTCTTTCCACAATAGTCTCCACTTTATTCTGTCCACTACAGTCTTTCCACTATAGTCTTTCCACTATAGTCCGTCCACTTTAGTCTTTCCACTTTAGTCTTTCCAATTTAGTCTGTCCACTTTAGTCTTTCCACTATAGTCTTTCCACTATAGTCTGTCCACAATAGTCTTTCCACTTTAGTCTTTCCACTTTAGTCTGTCCACTTTAGTCTTTCCACTTTAGTCATTTCCACTATCGTCTGTCCACTTTAGTCTTTCCAATATAGTCTTTCCACTATAGTCACTCCACTTTAGTCTTTCCACTGTAGTCTTTCCACTTTAGTCTGTCCACTTTAGTCTTTCCACTATAGTCTTTCCACTTTAGTCTTTCCGCTTTAGTCTGTCCACTAGGTCTTTCCACTTCAGTCTGTCCACTTTAGTCTTTCCACTTTAGTCATTTCCACTATCGTCTGTCCACTTTAGTCTTTCCACTTTAGTCTTTCCACTTTAGTGTGTCCACTTTAGTCTTTCCACTATAGTCTTTCCACTTTAGTCTTTCCACTTTAGTCTGTCCACTTTTGTCTTTCCACTATAGTCTTTCCACTATAGTCTGTCCACTTTAGTCTTTCCACTTTAGTCTTTCCACTTTAGTCTGTCCACTTTAGTCTTTCCACTATAGTCTTTCCATTATAGTCTGTCCACTTTAGTCTTTCCACTTTAGTTTTTCCACTTTAGTCTGTCCACTTTAGTCTTTCCACTATAGTCTTTCCATTATAGTCTGTCCACTTTAGTCTTTCCACTTTAGTTTTTCCACTTTAGTCTGTCCACTTTAGTCTTTCCACTATAGTCTTTCCACTTTAGTCTTTCCGCTTTAGTCTGTCCACTAGGTCTTTCCACTTCAGTTTGTCCACTTTAGTCTTTCCACTTTAGTCATTTCCACTATCGTCTGTCCACTTTAGTCTTTCCACTTTAGTCTTTCCACTTTAGTGTGTCCACTTTAGTCTTTCCACTATAGTCTGTCCACTTTAGTCTTTCCACTATAGTCTGTCCACTTTAGTCTTTCCACTTTAGTCTTTCCACTTTAGTCTTTCCACTATAGTCTGTCCACTTTAGTCTTTCCACTATTCTCTGTCCACTTTAGTCTTTCCACTATAGTCTCCACTTTATTCTGTCCACTACATTCTTTCCACTATAGTCGTTCCACTATAGGCTGTCCACTTTAGTCTTTCCACTTTAGTTTTTCCACTTTAGTCTGTCCACTTTAGTCTTTCCACTTTATTCTGTCCACTTCAGTGTGTACACTTTAGTCTGTCCAATGAGTCTTTCCACTATAGTCTGTCCACTTTAGTCTTTCCACTTTAGTCTTTCCACTATAGTCTCCACTTCATCTGTCCACTACATTCTTTCCACTATAGTGTTTCCACTGTAGTCTGTCCACTTTAGTATTTCCACTATTCTCTGTCCACTTTAGTCTTTCCATTATAGTCTGTCCACTTTAGTCTATCCACTATTCTCTGTCCACTTTAGTCTTTCCACTATAGTCTCCACTTTATTCTGTCCACTACAGTCTTTCCATTATAGTCTTTCCACTATAGTCTGTCCACTTTAGTCTTTCCACTATTCTCTTTCCACTTTAGTCTTTCCACTATAGTCTCCACTTCATTATGTCCACTATAGTATTTCCACTATAGTCTTTCCACTAAAGTCTGTCCACTTTAGTCTTTCCACTATAGTCTCCACTTAATTCTGTCCACTATAGTCTTTCCACTATAGTCTTTCCATTATAGTCTGTCCACTTTATTCTTTCCACTTTAGTTTTTCCACTTCAGTCTGTCCACTTTAGTCTTTCCACTATAGTCTGTCCACTTTAGTCTTTCCACTTTAGTCTTTCCATTTTATTCTGTCCACTTCAGTGTGTACACTTTAGTCTGTCCAATGAGTCTTTCCACTTCAGTCTTTCCACTATAGTCTGTCCACTTTAGTCTTTCCACTATAGTCTCCACTTTATTCTGTCCACTACATTCTTTCAACTTTAGTCTTTCCACTACCCTCTGTCTACTTTAGTCTTTCCACTATAGTCTCCAGGTTATTCTGTCCACTACAGTCTTTCCACTATAGTCTTTCCACTATAGTCTGTCCACTTTAGTCTTTCCACGATTATCTGTCCACTTTAGTCTTTCCACTACAGTCTTTCCATTATAGTCTGTCCACTTTAGTCTTTCCACTTTAGTTTTTCCACTTTAGTCTGTCAACTTTAGTCTTTCCACTATAGTCTGTCCACTTTAGTCTTTCCACATTAGTCTTTCCACTTTATTCTGTCCACTTCAGTGTGTACACTTTAGTCTGTCCAATGAGTCTTTCCACTTGAGTCTTTCCACTACTGTCTGTCCACTTTAGTCTTTCAACTTTAGTCTTTCCACTATAGTCTCCACTTTATTCTGTCCACTACATTCTTTCAACTTTAGTCTTTCCACTATCCTCTGTCCACTTTAGTCTTTCCACTATAGTCTCCACTTCATTCTGTCCACTACAGTCTTTCCACTATAGTCTTTCCACTATAGTCTGTCCACTTTAGTCTTTCCACGATTATCTGTAAACTTTAGTCTTTCCACTATAGTCTGTCCACTTTAGTCTTTCCACTATTCTCTGTCCACTTTTGTCTTTTCACTATAGTGTCCACTTAATTATGTCCACTACAGTCTTTCCACTATAGTCTTTCCACTATAGTCTGTCCACTTTAGTCTTTCCACTATAGTCTCCACTTTATTCTGTCAACTACAGTCTTTCCACTATCCTCTGTCCACTTTAGTCTTTCCACTATAGTCTCCACTTCATTCTGTCCACTACAGTCTTTCCACTATAGTCTTTCCACTATAGTCTGTCCACTTTAGTCTTTCCACGATTATCTGTAAACTTTAGTCTTTCCACTATAGTCTGTCCACTTTAGTCTTTCCACTATTCTCTGTCCACTTTTGTCTTTTCACTATAGTGTTCACTTAATTATGTCCACTACAGTCTTTCCACTATAGTCTGTCCACTTTAGTCTTTCCACTTTAGTTTTTCCACTTTATTCTGTCCACTACAGTCTTTCCTCTATAGTCTTTCCACTATAGTCCGTCCACTTTAGTCTTTCCACTTTAGTCTTTCAAATTTAGTCTGTCAACTTTAGTCTTTCCACTATAGTCTTTCCACTATAGTCTGTCCACTTTAGTCTTTCCACTTTAGTCTTTCCACTTTTGTCTGTCCTCTTTAGTCTTTCCACTTTAGTCTTTCCACTATAGTCTCCACTTTATTCTGTCCACTACATTCTTTCCACTATAGTCTTTCCACTATAGTCTGTCCACTTTAGACTTTCCACTTTAGTCTGTGCACTTTTGTCTTTCCACTATAGTCTTTCCACTATAGTCTGTCCACTTTAGTCTTTCCACTTTAGTCTTTCCACTTTAGTCTGTCCACTTTAGTCTTTCCACTATAGTCTGTCCACTATAGTCTTTCCACTTTTGTCTTTCCGCTTTAGTCTGTCCACTTAGTCTTTCCACTTCAGTCTGTCCACTTTAGTCTTTCCACTTTAGTCATTTCCACTATCGTCTGTCCACTTTAGTCTTTCCACTTTAGTCTTTCCACTTTAGTCTTTCCACTTTAGTCTTTCCACTATAGTCTGTCCACTTTAGTCTTTCCACTATAGTCTGTCCACTTTAGTCTTTCCACTTTAGTCTTTCCACTTTAGTCTTTCACTATAGTCTGTCCACTTTAGTCTTTCCACTATTCTCTGTCCACTTTAGTCTTTCCACTATAGTCTCCACTTTATTCTGTCCACTACAGTCTTTCCAATATAGTCTTTCCACTATAGTCACTCCATTTTAGTCTTTCCACTGTAGTCTTTCCACTTTAGTCTGTCCACTTTAGTCTTTCCACTATAGTCTGTCCACTTTATTCTTTCCACTATTCTCTTTCCACTTTAGTCTTTCCACTTTAGTCTTTCCACTATAGTCTCCACTTTATTCTGTCCACTACATTCTTTCCACTATAGTCGTTCCACTATAGGCTGTCCACTTTAGTCTTTCCACTTTAGTCTTTCCACTTTAGTCTGTCCACTTTAGTCTTTACACTATAGTCTGTCCAATTTAGTCTTTCCACTATAGTCTGTCCACTTTAGTCTTTCCACTTTAGTCTTTCCACTTTATTCTGTCCACTTCATTGTGTACACTTTAGTTTGTCCTCTGAGTCTTTCCACTTCAGTCTTTCCACTATAGTCTGTCCACTTTAGTCTTTCCACTTTAGTCTTTCCACTATAGTCTTTTCCCTTCAGTCTGTCCCCACTATAGTCTGTCCACTTTAGTCTTTTCACTAATCTATGTCCACTTTAGTCTTTCCACTTTAGTCTTTCCACAATAGTCTCCACTTTGTTCTGTCCACTACAGTCTTTCCACTATAGTCTTTCCACTATAGTCCGTCCACTTTAGTCTTTCCACTTTAGTCTTTCCAATTTAGTCTGTCCACTTTAGTCTTTCCACTATAGTCTTTCCACTATAGTCTGTCCACAATAGTCTTTCCACTTTAGTCATTCCACTTTAGTCTTTCCACTTTAGTCTGTCCACTTTAGTCTTTCCACTTTAGTAATTTCCACTATCGTCTGTCCACTTTAGTCTTTCCAATATAGTCTTTCCACTATAGTCACTCCACTTTAGTCTTTCCACTGTAGTCTTTCCACTTTAGTCTGTCCACTTTAGTCTTTCCACTATAGTCTTTCCACTTTAGTCTTTCCGCTTTAGTCTGTCCACTAGGTCTTTCCACTTCAGTCTGTCCACTTTAGTCTTTCCACTTTAGTCATTTCCACTATCGTCTGTCCACTTTAGTCTTTCCACTTTAGTCTTTCCACTTTAGTGTGTCCACTTTAGTCTTTCCACTATAGTCTTTCCACTTTAGTCTTTCCACTTTAGTCTGTCCACTTTTGTCTTTCCACTATAGTCTTTCCACTATAGTCTGTCCACTTTAGTCTTTCCACTTTAGTCTTTCCACTTTAGTCTGTCCACTTTAGTCTTTCCACTATAGTCTTTCCATTATAGTCTGTCCACTTTAGTCTTTCCACTTTAGTTTTTCCACTTTAGTCTGTCCACTTTAGTCTTTCCACTATAGTCTTTCCATTATAGTCTGTCCACTTTAGTCTTTCCACTTTAGTTTTTCCACTTTAGTCTGTCCACTTTAGTCTTTCCACTATAGTCTTTCCACTTTAGTCTTTCCGCTTTAGTCTGTCCACTAGGTCTTTCCACTTCAGTTTGTCCACTTTAGTCTTTCCACTTTAGTCATTTCCACTATCGTCTGTCCACTTTAGTCTTTCCACTTTAGTCTTTCCACTTTAGTGTGTCCACTTTAGTCTTTCCACTATAGTCTGTCCACTTTAGTCTTTCCACTATAGTCTGTCCACTTTAGTCTTTCCACTTTAGTCTTTCCACTTTAGTCTTTCCACTATAGTCTGTCCACTTTAGTCTTTCCACTATTCTCTGTCCACTTTAGTCTTTCCACTATAGTCTCCACTTTATTCTGTCCACTACATTCTTTCCACTATAGTCGTTCCACTATAGGCTGTCCACTTTAGTCTTTCCACTTTAGTTTTTCCACTTTAGTCTGTCCACTTTAGTCTTTCCACTTTATTCTGTCCACTTCAGTGTGTACACTTTAGTCTGTCCAATGAGTCTTTCCACTATAGTCTGTCCACTTTAGTCTTTCCACTTTAGTCTTTCCACTATAGTCTCCACTTCATCTGTCCACTACATTCTTTCCACTATAGTGTTTCCACTGTAGTCTGTCCACTTTAGTATTTCCACTATTCTCTGTCCACTTTAGTCTTTCCATTATAGTCTGTCCACTTTAGTCTATCCACTATTCTCTGTCCACTTTAGTCTTTCCACTATAGTCTCCACTTTATTCTGTCCACTACAGTCTTTCCATTATAGTCTTTCCACTATAGTCTGTCCACTTTAGTCTTTCCACTATTCTCTGTCCACTTTAGTCTTTCCACTATAGTCTCCACTTCATTATGTCCACTATAGTATTTCCACTATAGTCTTTCCACTAAAGTCTGTCCACTTTAGTCTTTCCACTATAGTCTCCACTTAATTCTGTCCACTATAGTCTTTCCACTATAGTCTTTCCATTATAGTCTGTCCACTTTATTCTTTCCACTTTAGTTTTTCCACTTCAGTCTGTCCACTTTAGTCTTTCCACTATAGTCTGTCCACTTTAGTCTTTCCACTTTAGTCTTTCCATTTTATTCTGTCCACTTCAGTGTGTACACTTTAGTCTGTCCAATGAGTCTTTCCACTTCAGTCTTTCCACTATAGTCTGTCCACTTTAGTCTTTCCACTATAGTCTCCACTTTATTCTGTCCACTACATTCTTTCAACTTTAGTCTTTCCACTACCCTCTGTCTACTTTAGTCTTTCCACTATAGTCTCCAGGTTATTCTGTCCACTACAGTCTTTCCACTATAGTCTTTCCACTATAGTCTGTCCACTTTAGTCTTTCCACGATTATCTGTCCACTTTAGTCTTTCCACTACAGTCTTTCCATTATAGTCTGTCCACTTTAGTCTTTCCACTTTAGTTTTTCCACTTTAGTCTGTCAACTTTAGTCTTTCCACTATAGTCTGTCCACTTTAGTCTTTCCACATTAGTCTTTCCACTTTATTCTGTCCACTTCAGTGTGTACACTTTAGTCTGTCCAATGAGTCTTTCCACTTGAGTCTTTCCACTACTGTCTGTCCACTTTAGTCTTTCAACTTTAGTCTTTCCACTATAGTCTCCACTTTATTCTGTCCACTACATTCTTTCAACTTTAGTCTTTCCACTATCCTCTGTCCACTTTAGTCTTTCCACTATAGTCTCCACTTCATTCTGTCCACTACAGTCTTTCCACTATAGTCTTTCCACTATAGTCTGTCCACTTTAGTCTTTCCACGATTATCTGTAAACTTTAGTCTTTCCACTATAGTCTGTCCACTTTAGTCTTTCCACTATTCTCTGTCCACTTTTGTCTTTTCACTATAGTGTCCACTTAATTATGTCCACTACAGTCTTTCCACTATAGTCTTTCCACTATAGTCTGTCCACTTTAGTCTTTCCACTATAGTCTCCACTTTATTCTGTCAACTACAGTCTTTCCACTATCCTCTGTCCACTTTAGTCTTTCCACTATAGTCTCCACTTCATTCTGTCCACTACAGTCTTTCCACTATAGTCTTTCCACTATAGTCTGTCCACTTTAGTCTTTCCACGATTATCTGTAAACTTTAGTCTTTCCACTATAGTCTGTCCACTTTAGTCTTTCCACTATTCTCTGTCCACTTTTGTCTTTTCACTATAGTGTCCACTTAATTATGTCCACTACAGTCTTTCCACTATAGTCTGTCCACTTTAGTCTTTCCACTTTAGTTTTTCCACTTTAGTCTGTCCACTTTAGTCTTTCCACGACTGTCCGTCCACTTTAGTCTTTCCACTATTCTCTGTCCACTTTTGTCTTTCCACTATAGTCTCCACTTTATTATGTCCACTAAAGTCTTTCCACTATAGTCTTTCCACTTTAGTCTTTCCGCTTTTGTCTGTCCCACTTAGTCTTTCCACTTCAGTCTTTTCAATAGAGTCTGTCCACTTTAGTCTTTCCACTTAGTCTTTCCACTAGAGTCTGTCCACTTTAGTATTTCCAGTTAGTCTGTTCACTTTAGTCTTTCCACTTTAGTCATTTCCACTATAGTCTGTCCACTTTAGTCTTTCCACTTTAGTCTGTCCACATTAGTCTTTCCACTATAGTCTGTCCACTTTAGTCTTTTCACTAATCTCTGTCCACTTTAGTCTTTCCACTTTAGTCTTTCCACAATAGTCTCCACTTTATTCTGTCCACTACAGTCTTTCCTCTATAGTCTTTCCACTATAGTCCGTCCACTTTAGTCTTTCCACTTTAGTCTTTCAAATTTAGTCTGTCAACTTTAGTCTTTCCACTATAGTCTTTCCACTATAGTCTGTCCACTTTAGTCTTTCCACTTTAGTCTTTCCACTTTTGTCTGTCCTCTTTAGTCTTTCCACTTTAGTCTTTCCACTATAGTCTCCACTTTATTCTGTCCACTACATTCTTTCCACTATAGTCTTTCCACTATAGTCTGTCCACTTTAGTCTTTCCACTTTAGTCTGTGCACTTTAGTCTTTCCACTATAGTCTTTCCACTATAGTCTGTCCACTTTAGTCTTTCCACTTTAGTCTTTCCACTTTAGTCTGTCCACTTTAGTCTTTCCACTATAGTCTGTCCACTATAGTCTTTCCACTTTTGTCTTTCCGCTTTAGTCTGTCCACTTAGTCTTTCCACTTCAGTCTGTCCACTTTAGTCTTTCCACTTTAGTCATTTCCACTATCGTCTGTCCACTTTAGTCTTTCCACTTTAGTCTTTCCACTTTAGTCTTTCCACTTTAGTCTTTCCACTATAGTCTGTCCACTTTAGTCTTTCCACTATAGTCTGTCCACTTTAGTCTTTCCACTTTAGTCTTTCCACTTTAGTCTTTCACTATAGTCTGTCCACTTTAGTCTTTCCACTATTCTCTGTCCACTTTAGTCTTTCCACTATAGTCTCCACTTTATTCTGTCCACTACAGTCTTTCCAATATAGTCTTTCCACTATAGTCACTCCACTTTAGTCTTTCCACTGTAGTCTTTCCACTTTAGTCTGTCCACTTTAGTCTTTCCACTATAGTCTGTCCACTTTATTCTTTCCACTATTCTCTTTCCACTTTAGTCTTTCCACTTTAGTCTTTCCACTATAGTCTCCACTTTATTCTGTCCACTACATTCTTTCCACTATAGTCGTTCCACTATAGGCTGTCCACTTTAGTCTTTCCACTTTAGTCTTTCCACTTTAGTCTGTCCACTTTAGTCTTTACACTATAGTCTGTCCACTTTAGTCTTTCCACTATAGTCTGTCCACTTTAGTCATTCCACTTTAGTCTTTCCACTTTATTCTGTCCACTTCATTGTGTACACTTTAGTTTGTCCTCTGAGTCTTTCCACTTCAGTCTTTCCACTATAGTCTGTCCACTTTAGTCTTTCCACTTTAGTCTTTCTACTATAGTCTTTTCCCTTCAGTCTGTCCCCACTATAGTCTGTCCACTTTAGTCTTTTCACTAATCTATGTCCACTTTAGTCTTTCCACTTTAGTCTTTCCACAATAGTCTCCACTTTATTCTGTCCACTACAGTCTTTCCACTATAGTCTTTCCACTATAGTCCGTCCACTTTAGTCTTTCCACTTTAGTCTTTCCAATTTAGTCTGTCCACTTTAGTCTTTCCACTATAGTCTTTCCACTATAGTCTGTCCACTTTAGTCTTTCCACTTTAGTCATTCCACTTTAGTCTTTCCACTTTAGTCTGTCCACTTTAGTCTTTCCACTTTAGTCATTTCCACTATCGTCTGTCCACTTTAGTCTTTCCACTTTAGTCTTTCCACTTTAGTGTGTCCACTTTAGTCTTTCCACTATAGTCTGTCCACTTTAGTCTTTCCACTATAGTCTGTCCACTTTAGTCTTTCCACTTTAGTCCTTCCACTTTAGTCTTTCCACTTTAGTCTTTCCACTATAGTCTGTCCACTTTAGTCTTTCCACTATTCTCTGTCCATTTTCGTCTTTCCACTATAGTCTCCACTTTATTCTGTCCACTACAGTCTTTCCAATATAGTCTTTCCACTATATTCACTCCACTTTAGTCTTTCCACTTTAGTCTTTCCACTTTAGTCTGTCCACTTTCGTCTTTCCACTATAGTCTGTCCACTTTATTCTTTCCACTATTCTCTTTCCACTTTAGTCTTTCCACTTTAGTCTTTCCACTACAGTCTCCACTTTATTCTGTCCACTACATTCTTTCCACTATAGTCGTTCCACTATAGGCTGTCCACTTTAGTCTTTCCACTTTAGTCTTTCCACTTTAGTCTGTCCACTTTAGTCTGTCCACTTTAGTCTTTACACTATAGTCTGTCCACTTTAGTCTTTCCACTATAGTCTGTCAACTTTAGTCTTTCCACTTTAGTCTTTCCACTTTATTCTGTCCACTTCATTGTGTACACTTTAGTTTGTCCACTGAGTCTTTCCACTTCAGTCTTTCCACTATAGTCTGTCCACTTTAGTCTTTCCACTTTAGTCTTTCCACTATAGTCTTTTCACTTCAGTCTGTCCACTATAGTCTTTCCACTATTGTCTGTCCACTTTAGTCTTTCCACTTTAGTTTTTCCACTTTAGTCTGTCCACTTCAGTCTTTCCACTATAGTCTGTCCACTTTAGTCTTTCCAATATAGTCTTTCCACTATATCACTTCAGTCTGTCCACTTTAGTCTTTCCACTATAGTCTGTCCACTTTAGTCTTTCCACTATAGTCTCTCCACTTTAGTCTGTCGACTTAGTCTTTCCACTTCAGTCATTTCACTATAGTCTGTCCACTTTAGTCTTTCCACTATTCTCTGTCCACTTTAGTCTTTCCACTTTAGTCTTTCCATTATAGTCTCCACTTTATTCTGTCCACTACAGTCTTTCCACTATGTCTTTCCACTATAGTCTGTCCACTTTAGTCTTTCCACTATAGTTTCCACTTCATTATGTCCACTACAGTATTTCCACTATAGTCTTTCCACTATAGTCTATCCACTTTAGTCTTTCCACTATAGTCTCCACTTAATTCTGTCCACTACAGTCTTTCCACTATTGTCTTTCCATTATAGTCTGTCCACTTTATTCTGTCCACTTCAGTGTGTACACTTTTGTCTGTCCAATGAGTCTTACCACTTCAGTCATTTCACTATAGTCTGTCCACTTTAGTCTTTCCACTATTCTCTGTCCACTTTAGTCTTTCCACTTTAGTCTTTCCATTATAGTCTCCACTTTATTCTGTCCACTACAGTCTTTCCACTATGTCTTTCCACTATAGTCTGTCCACTTTAGTCTTTCCACTATTCTCTGTTTACTTTAGTCTTTCCACTATAGTCTCCACTTTATTCTGTCCACTACATTCTTTCCACTATAGTCTTTCCACTATAGTCTGTCAACTTTAGTCTTTCCACTATTCTCTGTCTACTTTAGTCTTTCCACTATAGTCTGTCCACTTTAGTCTATCCACTATTCTCTGTCCACTTTAGTCTTTCCACTATAGTCTCCACTTTATTCTGTCCACTACAGTCTTTCCATTATAGTCTTTCCACTATAGTCTTTCCACTTTAGTCTTTCCACTATTCTTTGTCCACTTTAGTCTTTCCACTATAGTCTCTACTTCATTGTGTCCACTACAGTATTTCCACTATAGTCTTTCCACTATAGTCTGTCCACTTTAGTCTTTCCACTATAGTCTCCACTTAATTCTGTCCACTACAGTCTTTCCACTATAGTCTTTCCATTATAGTCTGTCCACTTTAGTCTTTCCACTTTAGTTTTTCCACTTCAGTCTGTCCACTTTAGTCTTTCCACTATAGTCTGTCCACTTTAGTCTTTCCACTTTAGTCTTTCCACTTTATTCTGTCCACTTCAGTGTGTACACTTTAGTCTGTCCAATGAGTCTTTCCACTTCAGTCTTTCCACTATAGTCTGTCCACTTTAGTCTTTCCACTTTAGTCTTTCCACTATAGTCTACACTTTATTCTGTCCACTACATTCTTTCAACTTTAGTCTTTCCACTATCCTCTGTCCTCTTTAGTCTTTCCACTATAGTCTCCACTTTATTCTGTCCACTACAGTCTTTCCACTATAGTCTTTCCACTATAGTCTGTCCACTTTAGTCTTTCCACGATTATCTGTCCACTTTAGTCTTTCCACTTTAGTTTTTCCACTTTAGTCTGTCCACTTTAGTCTTTCCACTATAGTCTTTCCATTATAGTCTGTCCACTTTAGTCTTTCCACTTTAGTTTTTCCACTTTAGTCTGTCCACTTTAGTCTTTCCACTATAGTCTCTCCACTTTAGTCTTTCCGCTTTAGTCTGTCCACTAGGTCTTTCCACTATAGTCTGTCCACTTTAGTCTTTCCACTTTAGTCTTTCCACTATAGTCTGTCCACTTTAGTCTTTCCACTATAGTCTGTCCACTTTAGTCTTTCCACTTTAGTCTTTCCACTTTAGTCTTTCACTATAGTCTGTCCACTTTAGTCTTTCCACTATTCTCTGTCCACTTTAGTCTTTCCACTATAGTCTCCACTTTATTCTGTCCACTACAGTCTTTCCAATATAGTCTTTCCACTATAGTCACTCCACTTTAGTCTTTCCACTGTAGTCTTTCCACTTTAGTCTGTCCACTTTAGTCTTTCCACTATAGTCTGTCCACTTTATTCTTTCCACTATTCTCTTTCCACTTTAGTCTTTCCACTTTGGTCTTTCCACTATAGTCTCCACTTTATTCTGTCCACTACATTCTTTCCACTATAGTCGTTCCACTATAGTCTGTCCACTTTAGTCTTTCCACTTTAGTCTTTCCACTATAGTCTTTTCCTTTCAGTCTGTCCCCACTATAGTCTGTCCACTTTAGTCTTTTCACTAATCTATGTCCACTTTAGTCTTTCCACTTTAGTCTTTCCACAATAGTCTCCACTTTATTCTGTCCACTACAGTTTTTCCACTATAGTCTTTCCACTATAGTCCGTCCACTTTAGTCTTTCCACTTTAGTCTTTCCAATTTAGTCTGTCCACTTTAGTCTTTCCACTATAGTTTTTCCACTATAGTCTGTCCACTTTAGTCTTTCCACTTTAGTCATTCCACTTTAGTCTTTCCACTTTAGTCTGTCCACTTTAGTCTTTCCACTTTAGTCATTTCCACTATCGTCTGTCTACTTTAGTCTTTCCACTTTAGTCTTTCCACTTTAGTGTGTCCACTTTAGTCTTTCCACTATAGTCTGTCCACTTTAGTCTTTCCACTATAGTCTGTCCACTTTAGTCTTTCCACTTCAGTCCTTCCACTTTAGTCTTTCCACTTTAGTCTTTCCACTATAGTCTGTCCACTTTAGTCTTTCCACTATTCTCTGTCCATTTTAGTCTTTCCACTATAGTCTCCACTTTATTCTGTCCACTACAGTCTTTCCAATATAGTCTTTCCACTATATTCACTCCACTTTAGTCTTTCCACTTTAGTCTTTCCACTTTAGTCTGTCCACTTTCGTCTTTCCACTATAGTCTGTCCACTTTACTCTTTCCACTATTCTCTTTCCACTTTAGTCTTTCCACTTTAGTCTTTCCACTACAGTCTCCACTTTATTCTGTCCACTACATTCTTTCCACTATAGTCGTTCCACTACTGGCTGTCCACTTTAGTCTTTCCACTTTAGTCTTTCCACTTTAGTCTGTCCACTTTAGTCTGTCCACTTTAGTCTTTACACTATAGTCTGTCCACTTTAGTCTTTCCACTATAGTCTGTCCACTTTAGTCTTTCCACTTTAGTCTTTCCACTTTATTCTGTCCACTTCATTGTGTACACTTTAGTTTGTCCACTGAGTCTTTCCACTTCAGTCTTTCCACTATAGTCTGTCCACTTTAGTCTTTCCACTTTAGTCTTTCCACTATAGTCTTTTCACTTCAGTCTGTCCACTATAGTCTTTCCACTATTGTCTGTCCACTTTAGTCTTTCCACTTTAGTTTTTCCACTTTAGTCTGTCTACTTCAGTCTTTCCACTATAGTCTGTCCACTTTAGTCTTTCCACTATAGTCTTTCCACTATATCACTTCAGTCTGTCCACTTTAGTCTTTCCACTATAGTCTGTCCACTTTAGTCTTTCCACTATAGTCTCTCCACTTTAGTCTGTCGACTTAGTCTTTCCACTTCAGTCATTTCACTATAGTCTGTCCACTTTAGTCTTTCCACTATTCTCTGTCCACTTTAGTCTTTCCACTTTAGTCTTTCCATTATAGTCTCCACTTTATTCTGTCCACTACAGTCTTTCCACTATGTCTTTCCACTATAGTCTGTCCACTTTAGTCTTTCCACTATAGTTTCCACTTCATTATGTCCACTACAGTATTTCCACTATAGTCTTTCCACTATAGTCTATCCACTTTAGTCTTTCCACTATAGTCTCCACTTAATTCTGTCCACTACAGTCTTTCCACTATTGTCTTTCCATTATAGTCTGTCCACTTTATTCTGTCCACTTCAGTGTGTACACTTTTGTCTGTCCAATGAGTCTTACCACTTCAGTCATTTCACTATAGTCTGTCCACTTTAGTCTTTCCACTATTCTCTGTCCACTTTAGTCTTTCCACTTTAGTCTTTCCATTATAGTCTCCACTTTATTCTGTCCACTACAGTCTTTCCACTATGTCTTTCCACTATAGTCTGTCCACTTTAGTCTTTCCACTATTCTCTGTTTACTTTAGTCTTTCCACTATAGTCTCCACTTTATTCTGTCCACTACATTCTTTCCACTATAGTCTTTCCACTATAGTCTGTCAACTTTAGTCTTTCCACTATTCTCTGTCTACTTTAGTCTTTCCACTATAGTCTGTCCACTTTAGTCTATCCACTATTCTCTGTCCACTTTAGTCTTTCCACTATAGTCTCCACTTTATTCTGTCCACTACAGTCTTTCCATTATAGTCTTTCCACTATAGTCTTTCCACTTTAGTCTTTCCACTATTCTTTGTCCACTTTAGTCTTTCCACTATAGTCTCTACTTCATTATGTCCACTACAGTATTTCCACTATAGTCTTTCCACTATAGTCTGTCCACTTTAGTCTTTCCACTATAGTCTCCACTTAATTCTGTCCACTACAGTCTTTCCACTATAGTCTTTCCATTATAGTCTGTCCACTTTAGTCTTTCCACTTTAGTTTTTCCACTTCAGTCTGTCCACTTTAGTCTTTCCACTATAGTCTGTCCACTTTAGTCTTTCCACTTTAGTCTTTCCACTTTATTCTGTCCACTTCAGTGTGTACACTTTAGTCTGTCCAATGAGTCTTTCCACTTCAGTCTTTCCACTATAGTCTGTCCACTTTAGTCTTTCCACTTTAGTCTTTCCACTATAGTCTACACTTTATTCTGTCCACTACATTCTTTCAACTTTAGTCTTTCCACTATCCTCTGTCCTCTTTAGTCTTTCCACTATAGTCTCCACTTTATTCTGTCCACTACAGTCTTTCCACTATAGTCTTTCCACTATAGTCTGTCCACTTTAGTCTTTCCACGATTATCTGTCCACTTTAGTCTTTCCACTTTAGTTTTTCCACTTTAGTCTGTCCACTTTAGTCTTTCCACTATAGTCTTTCCATTATAGTCTGTCCACTTTAGTCTTTCCACTTTAGTTTTTCCACTTTAGTCTGTCCACTTTAGTCTTTCCACTATAGTCTCTCCACTTTAGTCTTTCCGCTTTAGTCTGTCCACTAGGTCTTTCCACTATAGTCTGTCCACTTTAGTCTTTCCACTTTAGTCTTTCCACTATAGTCTGTCCACTTTAGTCTTTCCACTATAGTCTGTCCACTTTAGTCTTTCCACTTTAGTCTTTCCACTTTAGTCTTTCACTATAGTCTGTCCACTTTAGTCTTTCCACTATTCTCTGTCCACTTTAGTCTTTCCACTATAGTCTCCACTTTATTCTGTCCACTACAGTCTTTCCAATATAGTCTTTCCACTATAGTCACTCCACTTTAGTCTTTCCACTGTAGTCTTTCCACTTTAGTCTGTCCACTTTAGTCTTTCCACTATAGTCTGTCCACTTTATTCTTTCCACTATTCTCTTTCCACTTTAGTCTTTCCACTTTGGTCTTTCCACTATAGTCTCCACTTTATTCTGTCCACTACATTCTTTCCACTATAGTCGTTCCACTATAGTCTGTCCACTTTAGTCTTTCCACTTTAGTCTTTCCACTATAGTCTTTTCCTTTCAGTCTGTCCCCACTATAGTCTGTCCACTTTAGTCTTTTCACTAATCTATGTCCACTTTAGTCTTTCCACTTTAGTCTTTCCACAATAGTCTCCACTTTATTCTGTCCACTACAGTTTTTCCACTATAGTCTTTCCACTATAGTCCGTCCACTTTAGTCTTTCCACTTTAGTCTTTCCAATTTAGTCTGTCCACTTTAGTCTTTCCACTATAGTTTTTCCACTATAGTCTGTCCACTTTAGTCTTTCCACTTTAGTCATTCCACTTTAGTCTTTCCACTTTAGTCTGTCCACTTTAGTCTTTCCACTTTAGTCATTTCCACTATCGTCTGTCTACTTTAGTCTTTCCACTTTAGTCTTTCCACTTTAGTGTGTCCACTTTAGTCTTTCCACTATAGTCTGTCCACTTTAGTCTTTCCACTATAGTCTGTCCACTTTAGTCTTTCCACTTCAGTCCTTCCACTTTAGTCTTTCCACTTTAGTCTTTCCACTATAGTCTGTCCACTTTAGTCTTTCCACTATTCTCTGTCCATTTTAGTCTTTCCACTATAGTCTCCACTTTATTCTGTCCACTACAGTCTTTCCAATATAGTCTTTCCACTATATTCACTCCACTTTAGTCTTTCCACTTTAGTCTTTCCACTTTAGTCTGTCCACTTTCGTCTTTCCACTATAGTCTGTCCACTTTACTCTTTCCACTATTCTCTTTCCACTTTAGTCTTTCCACTTTAGTCTTTCCACTACAGTCTCCACTTTATTCTGTCCACTACATTCTTTCCACTATAGTCGTTCCACTACTGGCTGTCCACTTTAGTCTTTCCACTTTAGTCTTTCCACTTTAGTCTGTCCACTTTAGTCTGTCCACTTTAGTCTTTACACTATAGTCTGTCCACTTTAGTCTTTCCACTATAGTCTGTCCACTTTAGTCTTTCCACTTTAGTCTTTCCACTTTATTCTGTCCACTTCATTGTGTACACTTTAGTTTGTCCACTGAGTCTTTCCACTTCAGTCTTTCCACTATAGTCTGTCCACTTTAGTCTTTCCACTTTAGTCTTTCCACTATAGTCTTTTCACTTCAGTCTGTCCACTATAGTCTTTCCACTATTGTCTGTCCACTTTAGTCTTTCCACTTTAGTTTTTCCACTTTAGTCTGTCTACTTCAGTCTTTCCACTATAGTCTGTCCACTTTAGTCTTTCCACTATAGTCTTTCCACTATATCACTTCAGTCTGTCCACTTTAGTCTTTCCACTATAGTCTGTCCACTTTAGTCTTTCCACTATAGTCTCTCCACTTTAGTCTGTCGACTTAGTCTTTCCACTTCAGTCATTTCACTATAGTCTGTCCACTTTAGTCTTTCCACTATTCTCTGTCCACTTTAGTCTTTCCACTTTAGTCTTTCCATTATAGTCTCCACTTTATTCTGTCCACTACAGTCTTTCCACTATGTCTTTCCACTATAGTCTGTCCACTTTAGTCTTTCCACTATTCTATGTTTACTTTAGTCTTTCCACTATAGTCTCCACTTTATTCTGTCCACTACATTCTTTCCACTATAGTCTTTCCACTATAGTCTGTCCACTTTAGTCTTTCCACTATTCTCTCTCCACTTTAGTCTTTCCACTATAGTCTGTCCACTTTAGTCTTTCCACTATTCTCTGTCCACTTTAGTCTTTCCACTATAGTCTCCACTTTATTCTGTCCACTACATTCTTTCCACTACAGTATTTCCACTATAGTCTTTCCACTATAGTCTGTCCACTTTAGTCTTTCCACTATAGTCTCCACTTAATTCTGTCCACTACAGTCTTTCCACTATAGTCTTTCCATTATAGTCTGTCCACTTTAGTCTTTCCACTTTAGTTTTTCCACTTCAGTCTGTCCACTTTAGTCTTTCCACTATAGTCTGTCCACTTTAGTCTTTCCACTTTAGTCTTTCCACTTTATTTTCCTCTTTCCACTATAGTCTCCACTTCATTTTGTCCACTACAGTATTTCCACTATAGTCTTTCCACTATAGTCTGTCCACTTTAGTCTTTCCACTACAGTCTCCACTTAATTCTGTCCACTACAGTCTTTCCACTATAGTCTTTCCATTATAGTCTGTCCACTTTAGTCTTTCCACTTTAGTTTTTCCACTTCAGTCTGTCCACTTTAGTCTTTCCACTATAGTCTGTCCACTTTAGTCTTTCCACTTTAGTCTTTCCACTTTATTCTGTCCACTTCAGTGTGTACACTTTAGTCTGTCCAATGAGTATTTCCACTTCAGTCTTTCCACTATAGTCTGTCCACTTTAGTCTTTCCACTTTAGTCTTTCCACTATAGTCTCCACTTTATTCTGTCCACTACATTCTTTCAACTTTAGTCTTTCCACTATCCTCTGTCCACTTTAGTCTTTCCACTATAGTCTCCACTTTATTCTGTCCACTACAGTCTTTCCACTATAGTCTTTCCACTATAGTCTGTCCACTTTAGTCTTTCCACGATTATCTGTCCACTTTAGTCATTCCACTATAGTCTTTCCATTGTAGTCTGTCCACTTTAGTCTTTCCACTTTAGTTTTTCCACTTTAGTCTGTCCACTTTAGTCTTTCCACTATAGTCTTTCCATTATAGTCTGTCCACTTTAGTCTTTCCACTTTAGTTTTTCCACTTTAGTCTGTCCACTTTAGTCTTTCCACTATAGTCTTTCCACTTTAGTCTTTCCGCTTTAGTCTGTCCACTAGGTCTTTCTACTTCAGTCTGTCCACTTTAGTCTTTCCACTTTAGTCATTTCCACTATCGTCTGTCCACTTTAGTCTTTCCACTTTAGTCTTTCCACTTTAGTGTGTCCACTTTAGTCTTTCCACTATAGTCTTTCCACTTTAGTCTTTCCACTTTAGTCTGTCCACTTTAGTCTTTCCACTATAGTCTGTCCACTTTAGTCTTTCCACTTTAGTCTTTCCACTTTATTCTGTCCACTTTAGTCTTTCCACTATAGTCTTTCCACTATAGTCTTTCCACTTTAGTCTTTCCGCTTTAGTCTGTCCACTAGGTCTTTCCACTTCAGTCTGTCCACTTTAGTCTTTCCACTTTAGTCATTTCCACTATCGTCTGTCCACTTTAGTCTTTCCACTTTAGTCTTTCCACTTTAGTTTGTCCACTTTAGTCTTTCCACTATAGTCTGTCCACTTTAGTCTTTCCACTATAGTCTGTCCACTTTAGTCTTTCCACTTTAGTCTTTCCACTTTAGTCTTTCCACTATAGTCTGTCCACTTTAGTCTTTCCACTATTCTCTGTCCACTTTAGTCTTTCCACTATAGTCTCCACTTTATTCTGTCCACTACAGTCTTTCCAATATAGTCTTTCCACTATAGTCTTTCCACTTTAGTCTTTCCACTTTAGTCTGTCCACTTTAGTCTTTCCACTATAGTCTGTCCACTTTATTCTTTCCACTATTCTCTTTCCACTTTAGTCTTTCCACTTTAGTCTTTCCATTATAGTCTCCACTTTATTCTGTAAACTACATTCTTTCCACTATAGTCGTTCCACTATAGGCTGTCCACTTTAGTCTTTCCACTTTAGTTTTTCCACTTTAGTCTGTCCACTTTAGTCTTTCCACTTTATTCTGTCCACTTCAGTGTGTACACTTTAGTCTGTCCAATGAGTCTGTCCACTTCAGTCTTTCCACTATAGTCTGTCCACTTTAGTCTTTCCACTTTAGTCTTTCCACTATAGTCTCCACTTTATTCTGTCCACTACATTCTTTCAACTTTAGTCTTTCCACTATCACTTTAGTCTGTCCACTTTAGTCTTTACACTATAGTCTGCCCACTTTAGTCTTTTCACTATAGTCTGTCCACTTTAGTCTTTCCACTTTATTCTGTCCACTTCATTGTGTACACTTTAGTTTGTCCACTGAGTCTTTCCGCTTCAGTCTTTCCACTATAGTCTGTCCACTTTAGTCTTTCCACTTTAGTCTTTCCACTATAGTCTTTTCACTTCAGTCTGTCCACTTTAGTCTTTCCACTATAGTCATTCCACTTTAGTCTTTCCACTATAGTCTTTCCACTTTAGTCTGTCCACTTAGTCTTTCCAGTTCAGTCATTTCACTATAGTCTGTCCACTTTAGTCTTTCCACTATTCTCTGTCCACTTTCGTCTTTCCACTTTAGTCTTTCCATTATAGTCTCCACTTTATTCTGTTCACTACAGTCTTTCCACTATGTCTTTCCATTATAGTCTGTCCACTTTAGTCTTTCCACTATTCTCTGTCCACTTTAGTCTTTCCACTATAGTCTCCACTTTATTCTGTCCACTACATTCTTTCCACTATAGTCTTTCCACTATAGTCTGTCCACTTTAGTCTTTCCACTATTCTCTGTCCACTTTAGTCTTTCCACTATAGTCTGTCCACATTAGTCTATCCACTATTCTCTGTCCACTTTAGTCTTTCCACTATAGTCTCCACTTTATTCTGTCCACTACAGTCTTTCCATTATAGTCTTTCCACTATAGTCTGTCCACTTTAGTCTTTCCACTATTCTCTGTCCACTTTAGTCTTTCCACTATAGTTTCCACTTCATTATGTCCACTACAGTATTTCCACTATAGTCTTTCCACTATAGTCTGTCCACTTTAGTCTTTCCACTATAGTCTCCACTTAATTCTGTCCACTACAGTCTTTCCACTATTGTCTTTCCATTATAGTCTGTCCACTTTAGTCTTTCCACTTTAGTTTTTCCATTTCAGTCTGTCCACTTTAGTCTTTCCACTATAGTCTGTCCACTTTAGTCTTTCCACTTTAGTCTTTCCACTTTATTCTGTCCACTTCAGTGTGTACACTTTAGTCTGTCCAATGAGTCTTTCCACTTCAGTCTTTCCACTATAGTCTTTCCACTTTAGTCTTTCCACTTTAGTCTTTCCACTATAGTCTCCACTTTATTCTGTCCACTACATTCTTTCAACTTTAGTCTTTCCACTATCCTCTGTCCACTTTAGTCTTTCAACTATAGTCTCCACTTTATTCTGTCCACTACAGTCTTTCCACTATAGTCTTTCCACTATAGTCTGTCCACTTTAGTCTTTCCACGATTATCTGTCCACTTTAGTCTTTCCACTATAGTCTTTCCATTATAGTCTGTCCACTTTAGTCTTTCCACTTTAGTTTTTCCACTTTAGTCTGTCCACTTTAGTCTTTCCACTATAGTCTGTCCACTTTAGTCTTTCCACTATTCTCTGTCCACTTTAGTCTTTCCACTTTAGTCTTTCCATTATAGTCTCCACTTTATTCTGTCCACTACAGTCTTTCCACTATGTCTTTCCACTATAGTCTGTCCACTTTAGTCTTTCCACTATTCTCTGTTTACTTTAGTCTTTCCACTATAGTCTCCACTTTATTCTGTCCACTACATTCTTTCCACTATAGTCTTTCCACTATAGTCTGTCAACTTTAGTCTTTCCACTATTCTCTGTTTACTTTAGTCTTTCCACTATAGTCTCCACTTTATTCTGTCCACTACATTCTTTCCACTATAGTCTTTCCACTATAGTCTGTCAACTTTAGTCTTTCCACTATTCTCTGTCTACTTTAGTCTTTCCACTATAGTCTGTCCACTTTAGTCTATCCACTATTCTCTGTCCACTTTAGTCTTTCCACTATAGTCTCCACTTTATTCTGTCCACTACAGTCTTTCCATTATAGTCTTTCCACTATAGTCTTTCCACTTTAGTCTTTCCACTATTCTTTGTCCACTTTAGTCTTTCCACTATAGTCTCTACTTCATTATGTCCACTACAGTATTTCCACTATAGTCTTTCCACTATAGTCTGTCCACTTTAGTCTTTCCACTATAGTCTCCACTTAATTCTGTCCACTACAGTCTTTCCACTATAGTCTTTCCATTATAGTCTGTCCACTTTAGTCTTTCCACTTTAGTTTTTCCACTTCAGTCTGTCCACTTTAGTCTTTCCACTATAGTCTGTCCACTTTAGTCTTTCCACTTTAGTCTTTCCACTTTATTCTGTCCACTTCAGTGTGTACACTTTAGTCTGTCCAATGAGTCTTTCCACTTCAGTCTTTCCACTATAGTCTGTCCACTTTAGTCTTTCCACTTTAGTCTTTCCACTATAGTCTCCACTTTATTCTGTCCACTACATTCTTTCAACTTTAGTCTTTCCACTATCCTCTGTCCTCTTTAGTCTTTCCACTATAGTCTCCACTTTATTCTGTCCACTACAGTCTTTCCACTATAGTCTTTCCACTATAGTCTGTCCACTTTAGTCTTTCCACGATTATCTGTCCACTTTAGTCTTTCCACTTTAGTTTTTCCACTTTAGTCTGTCCACTTTAGTCTTTCCAGTATAGTCTTTCCATTATAGTCTTTCCACTTTAGTCTTTCCACTATAGTCTGTCCACTTTAGTCTTTCCACTATAGTCTGTCCACTTTAGTCTTTCCACTTTAGTCTTTCCACTTTAGTCTTTCACTATAGTCTGTCCACTTTAGTCTTTCCACTATTCTCTGTCCACTTTAGTCTTTCCACTATAGTCTCCACTTTATTCTGTCCACTACAGTCTTTCCAATATAGTCTTTCCACTATAGTCACTCCACTTTAGTCTTTCCACTGTAGTCTTTCCACTTTAGTCTGTCCACTTTAGTCTTTCCACTATAGTCTGTCCACTTTATTCTTTCCACTATTCTCTTTCCACTTTAGTCTTTCCACTTTGGTCTTTCCACTATAGTCTCCACTTTATTCTGTCCACTACATTCTTTCCACTATAGTCGTTCCACTATAGTCTGTCCACTTTAGTCTTTCCACTTTAGTCTTTCCACTATAGTCTTTTCCTTTCAGTCTGTCCCCACTATAGTCTGTCCACTTTAGTCTTTTCACTAATCTATGTCCACTTTAGTCTTTCCACTTTAGTCTTTCCACAATAGTCTCCACTTTATTCTGTCCACTACAGTCTTTCCACTATAGTCTTTCCACTATAGTCCATCCACTTTAGTCTTTCCACTTTAGTCTTTCCAATTTAGTCTGTCCACTTTAGTCTTTCCACTATAGTCTTTCCACTATAGTCTGTCCACTTTAGTCTTTCCACTTTAGTCATTCCACTTTAGTCTTTCCACTTTAGTCTGTCCACTTTAGTCTTTCTACTTTAGTCATTTCCACTATCGTCTGTCTACTTTAGTCTTTCCACTTTAGTCTTTCCACCTTAGTGTGTCCACTTTAGTCTTTCCACTATAGTCTGTCCACTTTAGTCTTGCCACTATAGTCTGTCCACTTTAGTCTTTCCACTTTAGTCCTTCCACTTTAGTCTTTCCACTTTAGTCTTTCCACTATAGTCTGTCCACTTTAGTCTTTCCACTATTCTCTGTCCATTTTAGTCTTTCCACTATAGTCTCCACTTTATTCTGTCCACTACAGTCTTTCCAATATAGTCTTTCCACTATATTCACTCCACTTTAGTCTTTCCACTTTAGTCTTTCCACTTTAGTCTGTCCACTTTCGTCTTTCCACTATAGTCTGTCCACTTTACTCTTTCCACTATTCTCTTTCCACTTTAGTCTTTCCACTTTAGTCTTTCCACTACAGTCTCCACTTTATTCTGTCCACTACATTCTTTCCACTATAGTCGTTCCACTACTGGCTGTCCACTTTAGTCTTTCCACTTTAGTCTTTCCACTTTAGTCTGTCCACTTTAGTCTGTCCACTTTAGTCTTTACACTATAGTCTGTCCACTTTAGTCTTTCCACTATAGTCTGTCCACTTTAGTCTTTCCACTTTAGTCTTTCCACTTTATTCTGTCCACTTCATTGTGTACACTTTAGTTTGTCCACTGAGTCTTTCCACTTCAGTCTTTCCACTATAGTCTGTCCACTTTAGTCTTTCCACTTTAGTCTTTCCACTATAGTCTTTTCACTTCAGTCTGTCCACTATAGTCTTTCCACTATTGTCTGTCCACTTTAGTCTTGTCCACTTTAGTTTTTCCACTTTAGTCTGTCCACTCCAGTCTTTCCACTATAGTCTGTCCACTTTAGTCTTTCCACTATAGTCTTTCCACTATATCACTTCAGTCTGTCCACTTTAGTCTTTCCACTATAGTCTGTCCACTTTAGTCTTTCCACTATAGTCTCTCCACTTTAGTCTGTCGACTTAGTCTTTCCACTTCAGTCATTTCACTATAGTCTGTCCACTTTAGTCTTTCCACTATTCTCTGTCCACTTTAGTCTTTCCACTTTAGTCTTTCCATTATAGTCTCCACTTTATTCTGTCCACTACAGTCTTTCCACTATGTCTTTCCACTATAGTCTGTCCACTTTAGTCTTTCCACTATTCTATGTTTACTTTAGTCTTTCCACTATAGTCTCCACTTTATTCTGTCCACTACATTCTTTCCACTATAGTCTTTCCACTATAGTCTTTCCACTTTAGTCTTTCCACTATTCTCTGTCCACTTTAGTCTTTCCACTATAGTCTGTCCACTTTAGTCTTTCCACTATTCTCTGTCCACTTTAGTCTTTCCACTATAGTCTCCACTTTATTCTGTCCACTACATTCTTTCCACTACAGTATTTCCACTATAGTCTTTCCACTATAGTCTGTCCACTTTAGTCTTTCCACTATAGTCTCCACTTAATTCTGTCCACTACAGTCTTTCCACTATAGTCTTTCCATTATAGTCTTTCCACTATAGTCTGTCCACTTTAGTCTTTCCACTATTCTCTGTCCACTTTAGTCTTTCCACTATAGCCTCCACTTCATTTTGTCCACTACAGTATTTCCACTATAGTCTTTCCACTATAGTCTGTCCACTTTAGTCTTTCCACTACAGTCTCCACTTAATTCTGTCCACTACAGTCTTTCCACTATAGTCTTTCCATTATAGTCTGTCCACTTTAGTCTTTCCACTTTAGTTTTTCCACTTCAGTCTGTCCACTTTAGTCTTTCCACTATAGTCTGTCCACTTTAGTCTTTCCACTTTAGTCTTTCCACTTTATTCTGTCCACTTCAGTGTGTACACTTTAGTCTGTCCAATGAGTATTTCCACTTCAGTCTTTCCACTATAGTCTGTCCACTTTAGTCTTTCCACTTTAGTCTTTCCACTATAGTCTCCACTTTATTCTGTCCACTACATTCTTTCAACTTTAGTCTTTCCACTATCCTCTGTCCACTTTAGTCTTTCCACTATAGTCTCCACTTTATTCTGTCCACTACAGTCTTTCCACTATAGTCTTTCCACTATAGTCTGTCCACTTTAGTCTTTCCACGATTATCTGTCCACTTTAGTCATTCCACTATAGTCTTTCCATTATAGTCTGTCCACTTTAGTCTTTCCACTTTAGTTTTTCCACTTTAGTCTGTCCACTTTAGTCTTTCCACTATAGTCTTTCCATTATAGTCTGTCCACTTTAGTCTTTCCACTTTAGTTTTTCCACTTTAGTCTGTCCACTTTAGTCTTTCCACTATAGTCTTTCCACTTTAGTCTTTCCGCTTTAGTCTGTCCACTAGGTCTTTCTACTTCAGTCTGTCCACTTTAGTCTTTCCACTTTAGTCATTTCCACTATCGTCTGTCCACTTTAGTCTTTCCACTTTAGTCTTTCCACTTTAGTGTGTCCACTTTAGTCTTTCCACTATAGTCTTTCCACTTTAGTCTTTCCACTTTAGTCTGTCCACTTTAGTCTTTCCACTATTCTCTTTCCACTTTAGTCTTTCCACTTTAGTCTTTCCATTATAGTCTCCACTTTATTCTGTAAACTACATTCTTTCCACTATAGTCGTTCCACTATAGGCTGTCCACTTTAGTCTTTCCACTTTAGTTTTTCCACTTTAGTCTGTCCACTTTAGTCTTTCCACTTTATTCTGTCCACTTCAGTGTGTACACTTTAGTCTGTCCAATGAGTCTGTCCACTTCAGTCTTTCCACTATAGTCTGTCCACTTTAGTCTTTCCACTTTAGTCTTTCCACTATAGTCTCCACTTTATTCTGTCCACTACATTCTTTCAACTTTAGTCTTTCCACTATCACTTTAGTCTGTCCACTTTAGTCTTTACACTATAGTCTGCCCACTTTAGTCTTTTCACTATAGTCTGTCCACTTTAGTCTTTCCACTTTATTCTGTCCACTTCATTGTGTACACTTTAGTTTGTCCACTGAGTCTTTCCGCTTCAGTCTTTCCACTATAGTCTGTCCACTTTAGTCTTTCCACTTTAGTCTTTCCACTATAGTCTTTTCACTTCAGTCTGTCCACTTTAGTCTTTCCACTATAGTCCTTCCACTTTAGTCTTTCCACTATAGTCTTTCCACTTTAGTCTGTCCACTTAGTCTTTCCAGTTCAGTCATTTCACTATAGTCTGTCCACTTTAGTCTTTCCACTATTCTCTGTCCACTTTCGTCTTTCCACTTTAGTCTTTCCATTATAGTCTCCACTTTATTCTGTTCACTACAGTCTTTCCACTATGTCTTTCCATTATAGTCTGTCCACTTTAGTCTTTCCACTATTCTCTGTCCACTTTAGTCTTTCCACTATAGTCTCCACTTTATTCTGTCCACTACATTCTTTCCACTATAGTCTTTCCACTATAGTCTGTCCACTTTAGTCTTTCCACTATTCTCTGTCCACTTTAGTCTTTCCACTATAGTCTGTCCACATTAGTCTATCCACTATTCTCTGTCCACTTTAGTCTTTCCACTATAGTCTCCACTTTATTCTGTCCACTACAGTCTTTCCATTATAGTCTTTCCACTATAGTCTGTCCACTTTAGTCTTTCCACTATTCTCTGTCCACTTTAGTCTTTCCACTATAGTTTCCACTTCATTATGTCCACTACAGTATTTCCACTATAGTCTTTCCACTATAGTCTGTCCACTTTAGTCTTTCCACTATTCTCTGTCCACTTTAGTCTTTCCACTATAGTCCTTCCACTTTAGTCTTTCCACTATAGTCTTTCCACTTTAGTCTGTCCACTTAGTCTTTCCAGTTCAGTCATTTCACTATAGTCTGTCCACTTTAGTCTTTCCACTATTCTCTGTCCACTTTCGTCTTTCCACTTTAGTCTTTCCATTATAGTCTCCACTTTATTCTGTTCACTACAGTCTTTCCACTATGTCTTTCCATTATAGTCTGTCCACTTTAGTCTTTCCACTATTCTCTGTCCACTTTAGTCTTTCCACTATAGTCTCCACTTTATTCTGTCCACTACATTCTTTCCACTATAGTCTTTCCACTATAGTCTGTCCACTTTAGTCTTTCCACTATTCTCTGTCCACTTTAGTCTTTCCACTATAGTCTGTCCACATTAGTCTATCCACTATTCTCTGTCCACTTTAGTCTTTCCACTATAGTCTCCACTTTATTCTGTCCACTACAGTCTTTCCATTATAGTCTTTCCACTATAGTCTGTCCACTTTAGTCTTTCCACTATTCTCTGTCCACTTTAGTCTTTCCACTATAGTTTCCACTTCATTATGTCCACTACAGTATTTCCACTATAGTCTTTCCACTATAGTCTGTCCACTTTAGTCTTTCCACTATAGTCTCCACTTAATTCTGTCCACTACAGTCTTTCCACTATTGTCTTTCCATTATAGTCTGTCCACTTTAGTCTTTCCACTTTAGTTTTTCCATTTCAGTCTGTCCACTTTAGTCTTTCCACTATAGTCTGTCCACTTTAGTCTTTCCACTTTAGTCTTTCCACTTTATTCTGTCCACTTCAGTGTGTACACTTTAGTCTGTCCAATGAGTCTTTCCACTTCAGTCTTTCCACTATAGTCTTTCCACTTTAGTCTTTCCACTTTAGTCTTTCCACTATAGTCTCCACTTTATTCTGTCCACTACATTCTTTCAACTTTAGTCTTTCCACTATCCTCTGTCCACTTTAGTCTTTCAACTATAGTCTCCACTTTATTCTGTCCACTACAGTCTTTCCACTATAGTCTTTCCACTATAGTCTGTCCACTTTAGTCTTTCCACGATTATCTGTCCACTTTAGTCTTTCCACTATAGTCTTTCCATTATAGTCTGTCCACTTTAGTCTTTCCACTTTAGTTTTTCCACTTTAGTCTGTCCACTTTAGTCTTTCCACTATAGTCTGTCCACTTTAGTCTTTCCACTTTAGTCTTTCCACTTTATTCTGTCCACTTCAGTGTGTACACTTTTGTCTGTCCAATGAGTCTTACCACTTCAGTCATTTCACTATAGTCTGTCCACTATTCTCTGTCCACTTTAGTCTTTCCACTTTAGTCTTTCCATTATAGTCTCCACTTTATTCTGTCCACTACAGTCTTTCCACTATGTCTTTCCACTATAGTCTGTCCACTTTAGTCTTTCCACTATTCTCTGTTTACTTTAGTCTTTCCACTATAGTCTCCACTTTATTCTGTCCACTACATTCTTTCCACTATAGTCTTTCCACTATAGTCTGTCAACTTTAGTCTTTCCACTATTCTCTGTTTACTTTAGTCTTTCCACTATAGTCTCCACTTTATTCTGTCCACTACATTCTTTCCACTATAGTCTTTCCACTATAGTCTGTCAACTTTAGTCTTTCCACTATTCTCTGTCTACTTTAGTCTTTCCACTATAGTCTGTCCACTTTAGTCTATCCACTATTCTCTGTCCACTTTAGTCTTTCCACTATAGTCTCCACTTTATTCTGTCCACTACAGTCTTTCCATTATAGTCTTTCCACTATAGTCTTTCCACTTTAGTCTTTCCACTATTCTTTGTCCACTTTAGTCTTTCCACTATAGTCTCTACTTCATTATGTCCACTACAGTATTTCCACTATAGTCTTTCCATTATAGTCTGTCCACTTTAGTCTTTCCACTTTAGTTTTTCCACTTCAGTCTGTCCACTTTAGTCTTTCCACTATAGTCTGTCCACTTTAGTCTTTCCACTTTAGTCTTTCCACTTTATTCTGTCCACTTCAGTGTGTACACTTTAGTCTGTCCAATGAGTCTTTCCACTTCAGTCTTTCCACTATAGTCTGTCCACTTTAGTCTTTCCACTTTAGTCTTTCCACTATAGTCTCCACTTTATTCTGTCCACTACATTCTTTCAACTTTAGTCTTTCCACTATCCTCTTTCCACTATAGTCTCCACTTTATTCTGTCCACTACAGTCTTTCCACTATAGTCTTTCCACTATAGTCTGTCCACTTTAGTCTTTCCACGATTATCTGTCCACTTTAGTCTTTCCACTTTAGTTTTTCCACTTTAGTCTGTCCACTTTAGTCTTTCCACTATAGTCTTTCCATTATAGTCTGTCCACTTTAGTCTTTCCACTTTAGTTTTTCCACTTTAGTCTGTCCACTTTAGTCTTTCCACTATAGTCTCTCCACTTTAGTCTTTCCGCTTTAGTCTGTCCACTAGGTCTTTCCACTATAGTCTGTCCACTTTAGTCTTTCCACTTTAGTCTTTCCACTATAGTCTGTCCACTTTAGTCTTTCCACTATAGTCTGTCCACTTTAGTCTTTCCACTTTAGTCTTTCCACTTTAGTCTTTCACTATAGTCTGTCCACTTTAGTCTTTCCACTATTCTCTGTCCACTTTAGTCTTTCCACTATAGTCTCCACTTTATTCTGTCCACTACAGTCTTTCCAATATAGTCTTTCCACTATAGTCACTCCACTTTAGTCTTTCCACTGTAGTCTTTCCACTTTAGTCTGTCCACTTTAGTCTTTCCACTATAGTCTGTCCACTTTATTCTTTCCACTATTCTCTTTCCACTTTAGTCTTTCCACTTTGGTCTTTCCACTATAGTCTCCACTTTATTCTGTCCACTACATTCTTTCCACTATAGTCGTTCCACTATAGTCTGTCCACTTTAGTCTTTCCACTTTAGTCTTTCCACTATAGTCTTTTCCTTTCAGTCTGTCCCCACTATAGTCTGTCCACTTTAGTCTTTTCACTAATCTATGTCCACTTTAGTCTTTCCACTTTAGTCTTTCCACAATAGTCTCCACTTTATTCTGTCCACTACAGTCTTTCCACTATAGTCTTTCCACTATAGTCCATCCACTTTAGTCTTTCCACTTTAGTCTTTCCAATTTAGTCTGTCCACTTTAGTCTTTCCACTATAGTCTTTCCACTATAGTCTGTCCACTTTAGTCTTTCCACTTTAGTCATTCCACTTTAGTCTTTCCACTTTAGTCTGTCCACTTTAGTCTTTCCACTTTAGTCATTTCCACTATCGTCTGTCTACTTTAGTCTTTCCACTTTAGTCTTTCCACTTTAGTGTGTCCACTTTAGTCTTTCCACTATAGTCTGTCCACTTTAGTCTTTCCACTATAGTCTGTCCACTTTAGTCTTTCCACTTTAGTCCTTCCACTTTAGTCTTTCCACTTTAGTCTTTCCACTATAGTCTGTCCACTTTAGTCTTTCCACTATTCTCTGTCCATTTTAGTCTTTCCACTATAGTCTCCACTTTATTCTGTCCACTACAGTCTTTCCAATATAGTCTTTCCACTATATTCACTCCACTTTAGTCTTTCCACTTTAGTCTTTCCACTTTAGTCTGTCCACTTTCGTCTTTCCACTATAGTCTGTCCACTTTACTCTTTCCACTATTCTCTTTCCACTTTAGTCTTTCCACTTTAGTCTTTCCACTACAGTCTCCACTTTATTCTGTCCACTACATTCTTTCCACTATAGTCGTTCCACTACTGGCTGTCCACTTTAGTCTTTCCACTTTAGTCTTTCCACTTTAGTCTGTCCACTTTAGTCTGTCCACTTTAGTCTTTACACTATAGTCTGTCCACTTTAGTCTTTCCACTATAGTCTGTCCACTTTAGTCTTTCCAATTTAGTCTTTCCACTTTATTCTGTCCACTTCATTGTGTACACTTTAGTTTGTCCACTGAGTCTTTCCACTTCAGTCTTTCCACTATAGTCTGTCCACTTTAGTCTTTCCACTCTAGTCTTTCCACTATAGTCTTTTCACTTCAGTCTGTCCACTATAGTCTTTCCACTATAGTCTTTCCACTATATCACTTCAGTCTGTCCACTTTAGTCTTTCCACTATAGTCTGTCCACTTTAGTCTTTCCACTATAGTCTTTCCACTATATCACTTCAGTCTGTCCACTTTAGTCTTTCCATTATAGTCTGTCCACTTTAGTCTTTCCACTATAGTCTCTCCACTTTAGTCTGTCGACTTAGTCTTTCCACTTCAGTCATTTCACTATAGTCTGTCCACTTTAGTCTTTCCACTATTCTCTGTCCACTTTAGTCTTTCCACTTTAGTCTTTCCATTATAGTCTCCACTTTATTCTGTCCACTACAGTCTTTCCACTATGTCTTTCCACTATAGTCTGTCCACTTTAGTCTTTCCACTATTCTATGTTTACTTTAGTCTTTCCACTATAGTCTCCACTTTATTCTGTCCACTACATTCTTTCCACTATAGTCTTTCCACTATAGTCTGTCCACTTTAGTCTTTCCACTATTCTCTGTCCACTTTAGTCTTTCCACTATAGTCTGTCCACTTTAGTCTTTCCACTATTCTCTGTCCACTTTAGTCTTTCCACTATAGTCTCCACTTTATTCTGTCCACTACATTCTTTCCACTACAGTATTTCCACTATAGTCTTTCCACTATAGTCTGTCCACTTTAGTCTTTCCACTATAGTCTCCACTTAATTCTGTCCACTACAGTCTTTCCACTATAGTCTTTCCATTATAGTCTTTCCACTATAGTCTGTCCACTTTAGTCTTTCCACTATTCTCTGTCCACTTTAGTCTTTCCACTATAGCCTCCACTTCATTTTGTCCACTACAGTATTTCCACTATAGTCTTTCCACTATAGTCTGTCCACTTTAGTCTTTCCACTACAGTCTCCACTTAATTCTGTCCACTACAGTCTTTCCACTATAGTCTTTCCATTATAGTCTGTCCACTTTAGTCTTTCCACTTTAGTTTTTCCACTTCAGTCTGTCCACTTTAGTCTTTCCACTATAGTCTGTCCACTTTAGTCTTTCCACTTTAGTCTTTCCACTTTATTCTGTCCACTTCAGTGTGTACACTTTAGTCTGTCCAATGAGTATTTCCACTTCAGTCTTTCCACTATAGTCTGTCCACTTTAGTCTTTCCACTTTAGTCTTTCCACTATAGTCTCCACTTTATTCTGTCCACTACATTCTTTCAACTTTAGTCTTTCCACTATCCTCTGTCCACTTTAGTCTTTCCACTATAGTCTCCACTTTATTCTGTCCACTACAGTCTTTCCACTATAGTCTTTCCACTATAGTCTGTCCACTTTAGTCTTTCCACGATTATCTGTCCACTTTAGTCATTCCACTATAGTCTTTCCATTATAGTCTGTCCACTTTAGTCTTTCCACTTTAGTTTTTCCACTTTAGTCTGTCCACTTTAGTCTTTCCACTATAGTCTTTCCACTTTAGTTTTTCCACTTTAGTCTGTCCACTTTAGTCTTTCCACTATAGTCTTTCCACTTTAGTCTTTCCGCTTTAGTCTGTCCACTAGGTCTTTCTACTTCAGTCTGTCCACTTTAGTCTTTCCACTTTAGTCATTTCCACTATCGTCTGTCCACTTTAGTCTTTCCACTTTAGTCTTTCCACTTTAGTGTGTCCTCTTTAGTCTTTCCACTATAGTCTTTCCACTTTAGTCTTTCCACTTTAGTCTGTCCACTTTAGTCTTTCCACTATAGTCTGTCCACTTTAGTCTTTCCACTTTAGTCTTTCCACTTTATTCTGTCCACTTTAGTCTTTCCACTATAGTCTTTCCACTATAGTCTTTCCACTTTAGTCTTTCCGCTTTAGTCTGTCCACTAGGTCTTTCCACTTCAGTCTGTCCACTTTAGTCTTTCCACTTTAGTCATTTCCACTATCGTCTGTCCACTTTAGTCTTTCCACTTTAGTCTTTCCACTTTAGTTTGTCCACTTTAGTCTTTCCACTATAGTCTGTCCACTTTAGTCTTTCCACTATAGTCTGTCCACTTTAGTCTTTCCACTTTAGTCTTTCCACTTTAGTCTTTCCACTATAGTCTGTCCACTTTAGTCTTTCCACTATTCTCTGTCCACTTTAGTCTTTCCACTATAGTCTCCACTTTATTCTGTCCACTACAGTCTTTCCAATATAGTCTTTCCACTATAGTCTTTCCACTTTAGTCTTTCCACTTTAGTCTGTCCACTTTAGTCTTTCCACTATAGTCTGTCCACTTTATTCTTTCCACTATTCTCTTTCCACTTTAGTCTTTCCACTTTAGTCTTTCCATTATAGTCTCCACTTTATTCTGTAAACTACATTCTTTCCACTATAGTCGTTCCACTATAGGCTGTCCACTTTAGTCTTTCCACTTTAGTTTTTCCACTTTAGTCTGTCCACTTTAGTCTTTCCACTTTATTCTGTCCACTTCAGTGTGTACACTTTAGTCTGTCCAATGAGTCTGTCCACTTCAGTCTTTCCACTATAGTCTGTCCACTTTAGTCTTTCCACTTTAGTCTTTCCACTATAGTCTCCACTTTATTCTGTCCACTACATTCTTTCAACTTTAGTCTTTCCACTATCACTTTAGTCTGTCCACTTTAGTCTTTACACTATAGTCTGCCCACTTTAGTCTTTTCACTATAGTCTGTCCACTTTAGTCTTTCCACTTTATTCTGTCCACTTCATTGTGTACACTTTAGTTTGTCCACTGAGTCTTTCCGCTTCAGTCTTTCCACTATAGTCTGTCCACTTTAGTCTTTCCACTTTAGTCTTTCCACTATAGTCTTTTCACTTCAGTCTGTCCACTTTAGTCTTTCCACTATAGTCCTTCCACTTTAGTCTTTCCACTATAGTCTTTCCACTTTAGTCTGTCCACTTAGTCTTTCCAGTTCAGTCATTTCACTATAGTCTGTCCACTTTAGTCTTTCCACTATTCTCTGTCCACTTTCGTCTTTCCACTTTAGTCTTTCCATTATAGTCTCCACTTTATTCTGTTCACTACAGTCTTTCCACTATGTCTTTCCATTATAGTCTGTCCACTTTAGTCTTTCCACTATTCTCTGTCCACTTTAGTCTTTCCACTATAGTCTCCACTTTATTCTGTCCACTACATTTTTTCCACTATAGTCTTTCCACTATAGTCTGTCCACTTTAGTCTTTCCACTATTCTCTGTCCACTTTAGTCTTTCCACTATAGTCTGTCCACATTAGTCTATCCACTATTCTCTGTCCACTTTAGTCTTTCCACTATAGTCTCCACTTTATTCTGTCCACTACAGTCTTTCCATTATAGTCTTTCCACTATAGTCTGTCCACTTTAGTCTTTCCACTATTCTCTGTCCACTTTAGTCTTTCCACTATAGTTTCCACTTCATTATGTCCACTACAGTATTTCCACTATAGTCTTTCCACTATAGTCTGTCCACTTTAGTCTTTCCACTATAGTCTCCACTTAATTCTGTCCACTACAGTCTTTCCACTATTGTCTTTCCATGATAGTCTGTCCACTTTAGTCTTTCCACTTTAGTTTTTCCATTTCAGTCTGTCCACTTTAGTCTTTCCACTATAGTCTGTCCACTTTAGTCTTTCCACTTTAGTCTTTCCACTTTATTCTGTCCACTTCAGTGTGTACACTTTAGTCTGTCCAATGAGTCTTTCCACTTCAGTCTTTCCACTATAGTCTTTCCACTTTAGTCTTTCCACTTTAGTCTTTCCACTATAGTCTCCACTTTATTCTGTCCACTACATTCTTTCAACTTTAGTCTTTCCACTATCCTCTGTCCACTTTAGTCTTTCAACTATAGTCTCCACTTTATTCTGTCCACTACAGTCTTTCCACTATAGTCTTTCCACTATAGTCTGTCCACTTTAGTCTTTCCACGATTATCTGTCCACTTTAGTCTTTCCACTATAGTCTTTCCATTATAGTCTGTCCACTTTAGTCTTTCCACTTTAGTTTTTCCACTTTAGTCTGTCCACTTTAGTCTTTCCACTATAGTCTGTCCACTTTAGTCTTTCCACTTTAGTCTTTCCACTTTATTCTGTCCACTTCAGTGTGTACACTTTTGTCTGTCCAATGAGTCTTACCACTTCAGTCATTTCACTATAGTCTGTCCACTTTAGTCTTTCCACAATTCTCTGTCCACTTTAGTCTTTCCACTTTAGTCTTTCCATTATAGTCTCCACTTTATTCTGTCCACTACAGTCTTTCCACTATGTCTTTCCACTATAGTCTGTCCACTTTAGTCTTTCCACTACTCTCTGTTTACTTTAGTCTTTCCACTATAGTCTCCACTTTATTCTGTCCACTACATTCTTTCCACTATAGTCTTTCCACTATAGTCTGTCAACTTTAGTCTTTCCACTATTCTCTGTCTACTTTAGTCTTTCCACTATAGTCTGTCCACTTTAGTCTTTCCACTTTAGTCTTTCCACTATAGTCTTTTCCCTTCAGTCTGTCCCCACTATAGTCTGTCCACTTTAGTCTTTTCATTAATCTATGTCCACTTTAGTCTTTCCACTTTAGTCTTTCCACAATAGTCTCCACTTTATTCTGTCCACTACAGTCTTTCCACTATAGTCTTTCCACTATAGTCCGTCCACTTTAGTCTTTCCACTTTAGTTATAGTCTTTCCACTATAGTCTGTCCACTTTAGTCTTTCCACTTTAGTCATTCCACTTTAGTCTTTCCACTTTAGTCTGTCCACTTTAGTCTTTCCACTTTAGTCTTTCCACTATAGTCTCCACTTTATTCTGTCCACTACAGTCTTTCCACTATAGTCTTTCCACTATAGTCTGTCCACTTTAGTCTTTCCACTTTAGTCTTTCCACTTTAGTCTTTCCACAATAGTCTCCACTTTATTCTGTCCACTACAGTCTTTCCACTATAGTCTTTCCACTATAGTCCGTCCACTTTAGTCTTTCCACTTTAGTTATAGTCTTTCCACTATAGTCTGTCCACTTTAGTCTTTCCACTTTAGTCATTCCACTTTAGTCTTTCCACTTTAGTCTGTCCACTTTAGTCTTTCCACTTTAGTCTTTCCACTATAGTCTCCACTTTATTCTGTCCACTACAGTCTTTCCACTATAGTCTTTCCACTATAGTCCGTCCACTTTAGTCTTTCCACTTTAGTTATAGTCTTTCCACTATAGTCTGTCCACTTTAGTCTTTCCACTTTAGTCATTCCACTTTAGTCTTTCCACTTTAGTCTGTCCACTTTAGTCTTTCCACTTTAGTCTTTCCACTATAGTCTCCACTTTATTCTGTCCACTACAGTCTTTCCACTATAGTCTTTCCACTATAGTCTGTCCACTTTAGTCTTTCCACTTTAGTCCTTCCACTTTAGTCTGTCCACTTTAGTCTTTACACTATAGTCTGTCCACTTTAGTCTTTCCACTATAGTCTGTCCACTTTATTCTTTCCACTATTCTCTTTCCACTTTAGTCTTTCCACTTTAGTCTTTCCACTATAGTCTCCACTTTATTCTGTCCACTACATTCTTTCCACTATAGTCGTTCCACTATAGGCTGTCCACTTTAGTCTTTCCACTTTAGTCCTTCCACTTTAGTCTGTCCACTTTAGTCTTTACACTATAGTCTGTCCACTTTAGTCTTTCCACTATAGTCTGTCCACTTTAGTCTTTCCACTTTAGTCTTTCCACTTTATTCTGTCCACTTCATTGTGTACACTTTAGTTTGTCCTCTGAGTCTTTCCACTTCAGTCTTTCCACTATAGTCTGTCCACTTTAGTCTTTCCACTTTAGTCTTTCCACTATAGTCTTTTCCCTTCAGTCTCTCCCCACTATAGTCTGTCCACTTTAGTCTTTTCATTAATCTATGTCCACTTTAGTCTTTCCACTTTAGTCTTTCCACAATAGTCTCCACTTTATTCTGTCCACTACAGTCTTTCCACTATGGTCTTTCCACTATAGTCCGTCCACTTTAGTCTTTCCACTTTAGTTATAGTCTTTCCACTATAGTCTGTCCACTTTAGTCTTTCCACTTTAGTCATTCCACTTTAGTCTTTCCACTTTAGTCTGTCCACTTTAGTCTTTCCACTTTAGTCTTTCCACTATAGTCTCCACTTTATTCTGTCCACTACAGTCTTTCCACTATAGTCTTTCCACTATAGTCTGTCCACTTTAGTCTTTCCACTTTAGTCTTTCCACTTTAGTCTTTCCACAATAGTCTCCACTTTATTCTGTCCACTACAGTCTTTCCACTATAGTCTTTCCACTATAGTCCGTCCACTTTAGTCTTTCCACTTTAGTTATAGTCTTTCCACTATAGTCTGTCCACTTTAGTCTTTCCACTTTAGTCATTCCACTTTAGTCTTTCCACTTTAGTCTGTCCACTTTAGTCTTTCCACTTTAGTCTTTCCACTATAGTCTCCACTTTATTCTGTCCACTACAGTCTTTCCACTATAGTCTTTCCACTATAGTCCGTCCACTTTAGTCTTTCCACTTTAGTTATAGTCTTTCCACTATAGTCTGTCCACTTTAGTCTTTCCACTTTAGTCATTCCACTTTAGTCTTTCCACTTTAGTCTGTCCACTTTAGTCTTTCCACTTTAGTCTTTCCACTATAGTCTCCACTTTATTCTGTCCACTACAGTCTTTCCACTATAGTCTTTCCACTATAGTCTGTCCACTTTAGTCTTTCCACTTTAGTCTGTCTACTTTAGTCTTTCCACTATAGTCTTTCCACTATAGTCTGTCCACTTTAGTCTTTCCACTTTAGTCTTTCCACTTTAGTCTGTCCACTTTAGTCTTTCCACTATAGTCTGTCCACTATAGTCTTTCCACTTTAGTCTTTCCGCTTTAGTCTGTCCACTAGGTCTTTCCACTTCAGTCTGTCCACTTTAGTCTTTCCACTTTAGTCTTTCCACTATAGTCTGTCCACTTTAGTCTTTCCACTATTCTCTGTCCATTTTAGTCTTTCCACTATAGTCTCCACTTTATTCTGTCCACTACAGTCTTTCCAATATAGTCTTTCCACTATATTCACTCCACTTAAGTCTTTCCACTTTAGTCTTTCCACTTTAGTCTGTCCACTTTCGTCTTTCCACTATAGTCTGTCCACTTTATTCTTTCCACTATTCTCTTTCCACTTTAGTCTTTCCACTACAGTCTCCACTTTATTCTGTCCACTACATTCTTTCCACTATAGTCGTTCCACTATAGGCTGTCCACTTTAGTCTTTCCACTTTAGTCTTTCCACTTTAGTCTGTCCACTTTAGTCTGTCCACTTTAGTCTTTACACTATAGTCTGTCCACTTTAGTCTTTCCACTATAGTCTGTCCACTTTAGTCTTTCCACTTTAGTCTTTCCACTTTATTCTGTCCACTTCATTGTGTACACTTTAGTTTGTCCACTGAGTCTTTCCACTCCAGTCTTTCCACTATAGTCTGTCCACTTTAGTCTTTCCACTTTAGTCTTTCCACTTTAGTCTTTCCACTTTAGTGTGTCCACTTTAGTCTTTCCACTATAGTCTGTCCACTTTAGTCTTTCCACTATAGTCTGTCCACTTTAGTCTTTCCACTTTAGTCCTTCCACTTTAGTCTTTCCACTTTAGTCTTTCCACTATAGTCTGTCCACTTTAGTCTTTCCACTATTCTCTGTCCATTTTAGTCTTTCCACTATAGTCTCCACTTTATTCTGTCCACTACAGTCTTTCCAATATAGTCTTTCCACTATATTCACTCCACTTAAGTCTTTCCACTTTAGTCTTTCCACTTTAGTCTGTTCACTTTCGTCTTTCCACTATAGTCTGTCCACTTTATTCTTTCCACTATTCTCTTTCCACTTTAGTCTTTCCACTTTAGTCTTTCCACTACAGTCTCCACTTTATTCTGTCCACTACATTCTTTCCACTATAGTCGTTCCACTATAGGCTGTCCACTTTAGTCTTTCCACTTTAGTCTTTCCACTTTAGTCTGTCCACTTTAGTCTGTCCACTTTAGTCTTTACACTATAGTCTGTCCACTTTAGTCTTTCCACTATAGTCTGTCCACTTTAGTCTTTCTACTTTAGTCTTTCCACTTTATTCTGTCCACTTCATTGTGTACACTTTAGTTTGTCCACTGAGTCTTTCCACTCCAGTCTTTCCACTATAGTCTGTCCACTTTAGTCTTTCCACTTTAGTCTTTCCACTATAGTCTTTTCACTTCAGTCTGTCCACTTTAGTCTTTCCACTATAGTCTGTCCACTTTAGTCTTTCCACTATAGTCTTTCCACTTTAGTCTTTCCACTATAGTCTCCACTTTATTCTGTCCACTACAGTCTTTCCACTATAGTCTTTCCACTATAGTCTGTCCACTTTAGTCTTTCCACTTTAGTCTTTCCACTTTAGTCTGTCCACTTTAGTCTTTCCACTTTAGTCTTTCCACTATAGTCCGTCCACTTTAGTCTTTCCACTTTAGTCTTTCCACTTTAGTCTGTCCACTTTAGTCTTTCCACTATAGTCTGTCCACTATAGTCTTTCCACTTTAGTCTTTCCGCTTTAGTCTGTCCACTAGGTCTTTCCACTTCAGTCTGTCCACTTTAGTCTTTCCACTATAGTCTGTCCACTTTAGTCTTTCCACCATAGTCTTTCCACTTTAGTCTGTCCACTTAGTCTTTCCACTTCAGTCATTTCACTATGGTCTGTCCACTTTAGTCTTTCCACTATTCTCTGTCCACTTTAGTTTTTCCACTTTAGTCTTTCCACTATAGTCTCCACTTTATTCTGTCCACTACAGTCTTTCCACTATAGTCTTTCCACTATAGTCTGTCAACTTTAGTCTTTCCACTTTAGTCTTTCCACTTTAGTCTGTCAACTTTAGTCTTTCCACAATAGTCGTTCCACTATAGGCTGTCCACTTTAGTCTTTCCACATTAGTCTTTCCACTTTAGTCTTTTCACTTTAGTCTGTCCACTTTAGTCTGTCCACTTTAGTCTTTACACTATAGTCTGTCCACTTTAGTCTTTCCACTATAGTCTGTCCAATTTAGTCTTTCCACTTTAGTCTTTCCACTTTATTCTCTCCACTTCATTGTGTACACTTTAGTTTGTCCACTGAGTCTTTCCACTTCAGTCTTTCCACTATAGTCTTTTCACTTCAGTCTGTCCACTTTAGTCTTTCCACTATAGTCTGTCCACTTTAGTCTTTCCACTATAGTCTTTCCACTTTAGTCTGTCCACTTAGTCTTTCCACTTCAGTCATTTCAATATAGTCTGTCCACTTTAGTCTTTCCACTATTCTCTGTCCACTTTAGTCTTTCCACTTTAGTCTTTCCATTATAGTCTCCACTTTATTCTGTCCACTACAGTCTTTCCACTATGTCTTTCCACTATAGTCTTTCCACTTTAGTCTTTCCACTATTCTCTGTCCACTTTAGTCTTTCCACTATAGTCTCCACTTTATTCTGTCCACTACATTCTTTCCACTATAGTCTTTCCACTATAGTCTGTCCACTTTAGTCTTTCCACTATTCTCTGTCCAATTTAGTCTTTCCACTATAGTCTGTCCACTTTAGTCTATCCACTATTCTCTGTCCACTTAATCTTTCCACTATAGTCTCCACTTTATTCTGTCCACTACAGTCTTTCCAATATAGTCTTTCCACTATAGTCTGTCCACTTTAGTCTTTCCACTATTCTCTGTCCACTTTAGTCTTTCCACTATAGTCTCCACTTCATTATGTCCACTACAGTATTTCCACTATAGTCTTTCCACTATAGTCTGTCCACTTTAGTCTTTCCACTATAGTCTCCACTTAATTTTGTCCACTACAGTCTTTCCACTATAGTCTTTCCATTATAGTCTGTCCACTTTAGTCTTTCCACTTTAGTTTTTCCACTTCAGTCTGTCCACTTTAGTCTTTCCACTATAGTCCATCCACTTTAGTCTTTCCACTTTAGTCTTTCCACTTTATTCTGTCCACTTCAGTGTGTACACTTTAGTCTGTCCAATGAGTCTTTCCACTTCAGTCTTTCCACTATAGTCTGTCCACTTTAGTCTTTCCACTTTAGTCTTTCCACTATAGTCTCCACTTTATTCTGTCCACTACATTCTTTCAACTTTAGTCTTTCCACTATCCTCTGTCCACTTTAGTCTTTCCACTATAGTCTCCACTTTATTCTGTCCACTACAGTCTTTCCACTATAGTCTGTCCACTTTAGTCTTTCCACGATTATCTGTCCACTTAAGTCTTTCCACTATAGTCTTTCCATTATAGTCTGTCCACTTTAGTCTTTCCACTTTAGTTTTTCCACTTTAGTCTGTCCACTTTAGTCTTTCCACTATAGTTTGTCCACTTTAGTCTTTCCACTTTAGTCATTCCACTTTATTCTGTCCACTTCAGTGTGTACACTTTAGTCTGTCCAATGAGTCTTTCCACTTCAGTCTTTCCACTATAGTCTGTCCACTTTAGTCTTTCCACTTTAGTCTTTCCACTATAGTCTCCTCTTTATTCTGTCCACTACATTCTTTCAACTTTATTCTTTCCACTATCCTCTGTCCACTTTAGTCTTTCCACTATAGTCTCCACTTTATTCTGTCCACTACAGTCTTTCCACTATAGTCTTTCCACTATAGTCTGTCCACTTTAGTCTTTCCACTATAGTCTGTCCACTTTAGTCTTTCCACTATAGTTTCCACTTAATTCTGTCCACTACAGTCTTTCCACTATAGTCTTTCCACTATAATCTGTCCACTTTAGTCTTTCCATTTTAGTTTTTCCACTTTAGTCTGTCCACTTTAGTCTTTTCACTATAGTCTGTCCACTTTAGTCTTTCCACTTTAGTCTTTCCACTTTATTCTGTCCACTTCAGTGTGTACACTTTAGTCTGTCCAATGAGTCTTTCCACTTCAGTCTTTCCACTATAGTCTGTCCACTTTAGTCTTTCCACTTTAGTCTTTCCACTATAGTCTCCTCTTTATTCTGTCCACTACATTCTTTCAACTTTATTCTTTCCACTATCCTCTGTCCACTTTAGTCTTTCCACTATAGTCTCCACTTTATTCTGTCCACTACAGTCTTTCCACTATAGTTTTTACACTTCAGTCTGTCCACTTTAGTCTTTCCACTATAGTCTGTCCACTTTAGTCTTTCCACTTTATTCTGTCCACTTCAGTGTGTACACTTTAGTCTGTCCAATGTGTCTTTCCACTTCAGTCTTTCCACTATAGTCTTTCCACTTTAGTCTTTCCACTTTAGTCTTTCCACTATAGTCTCCACTTTATTCTGTCCACTACATTCTTTCAACTTTAGTCTTTCCACTATCCTCTGTCCACTTTAGTCTTTCCACTATAGTCTCCACTTTATTCTGTCCACTACAGTCTTTCCACTATAGTCTTTCCACTATAGTCTGTCCACTTTAGTCTTTCCACGATTATCTGTCCACTTTAGTCTTTCCACTATAGTCTTTCCATTATAGTCTGTCCACTTTAGTCTTTCCACTTTAGTTTTTCCACTTTAGTCTGTCCACTTTAGTCTTTCCACTATAGTCTGTCCACTTTAGTCTTTCCACTTTAGTCTTTCCACTTTATTCTGTCCACTTCAGTGTGTACACTTTAGTCTGTCCAATGAGTCTTTCCACTTCAGTCTTTCCACTATAGTCTGTCCACTTTAGTCTTTCCACTTTAGTCTTTCCACTATAGTCTCCACTCTATTCTGTCCACTACATTCTTTCAACTTTAGTCTTTCCACTATCCTCTGTCCACTTTAGTCTTTCCACTATAGTCTCCACTTTATTCTGTCCACTACAGTCTTTCCACTATAGTCTTTCCACTATAGTCTGTCCACTTTAGTCTTTCCACGATTATCTGTCCACTTTAGTATTTCCACTATAGTCTGTCCACTTTAGTCTTTCCACTATTCTCTGTCCACTTTTGTCTTTCCACTATAGTCTCCACTTTATCATGTCCACTACAGTCTTTCCACTATAGTCTTTCCACTATAGTCTGTCCACTTTAGTCTTTCCACTATAGTCTCCACTTTATTCTGTCCACTACAGTCTTTCCACTATAGTCTTTCCACTATAGTCTGTCCACTTTAGTCTTTCCACTTTAGTTTTTCCACTTTAGTCTGTCCACTTTAGTCTTTCCACGACTGTCTGTCCACTTTAGTCTTTCCACTTTAGTCTTTGCACTTTATTCTGTCCACTTCAGTGTGTAAACTTTAGTCTGTCCACTGAGAATTTCCACTTCAGTCTTTCCACTATAGTCTTTCCCCTTTAGTCTTTCCACTTTAGTCTTTCCACTATAGTCTCCACTTTATTTTGTCCACTACATTCTTTCCACTTTAGTCTTTCCACTTTATTCTGTCCACTTCAGTGTGTACACTTTAGTCTGTCCAATGAGTCTTTCCACTTTAGTCTTTCCACTATAGTCTGTCCACTTTAGTCTTTCCACTTTAGTCTTTCCACTATAGTCTCCACTTTATTATGTCCACTACAGTCTTTCCACTATAGTCTTTCCACTATAGTCTGTCCACTTTAGTCTTTCCACTATAGTCTCCACTTAATTCTGTCCACTACAGTCTTTCCACTATAGTCTTTCCACTATAGTCTGTCCACTTTAGTCTTTCCACTTTAGTTTTTCCACTTTAGTCTGTCCACTTTAGTCTTTCCACGACTGTCTGTCCACTTTAGTCTTTCCACTTTAGTCTTTTCACTTTCTTCTGTCCACTTCAGTGTGTAAACTTTAGTCTGTCCACTGAGTATTTCCACTTCAGTCTTTCCACTATAGTCTGTCCCCTTTAGTTTTTCCACTTTAGTCTTTCCAGTATAGTCTCCACTTTATTTTGTCCACTACATTCTTTCCACTTTAGTCTTTCCACTTTATTCTGTCCACTTCAGTGTGTACACTTTAGTCTGTCCAATGAGTCTTTCCACTTTAGTCTTTCCACTATAGTCTGTCCACTTTAGTCTTTCCACTTTAGTCTTTCCACTATAGTCTCCACTTTATTCTGTCCACTACATTCTTTCCATTTTAGTCTTTCCACTATTCTCTGTCCACTTTAGTCTTTCCACAATAGTCTCCACTTTATTCTGTCCACTACAGTCTTTCCAATCTAGTCTTTCCACTATAGTCTGTTCACTTTAGTCTTTCCACTATTCTTTGTCCACTTTAGTCTTTCCACTATTCTCTGTCCACTTTAGTCTTTCCACTATAGTCTCCGTCTTTATTATGTCCACTACAGTCTTTCCACTATAGTCTTTCCACTTTAGTCTTTCCGCTTTAGTCTGTCCACTTAGTCTTTCCACTTCAGTCTTTTCAATAGAGTCTGTCCACTTTAGTCTTTCCACTTAGTCTTTCCACTAGAGTCTGTCCACTTTAGTATTTCCAGTTAGTCTGTCCACTTTAGTCTTTCCACTTTAGTCATTTCCACTATAGTCTGTCCACTTTAGTCTTTCCACTTTAGTCTGTCCACTTTAGTCTTTCCACTATAGTCTGTCCACTTTAGTCTTTTCACTAATCTCTGTCCACTTTAGTCTTTCCACTTTAGTCTTTCCACAATAGTCTCCACTTTATTCTGTCCACTACAGTCTTTCCACTATAGTCTTTCCACTATAGTCCGTCCACTTTAGTCATTCCACTTTAGTCTTTCCAATTTAGTCTGTCCACTTTAGTCTTTCCACTATAGTCTTTCCACTATAGTCTGTCCACTTTAGTCTTTCCACTTTAGTCTTTCCACTATAGTCTCCACTTTATTATGTCCACTACAGTCTTTCCACTATAGTCTGTCCACTTTAGTCTTTCCACTATAGTCTCCACTTTATTCTGTCCACTACAGTCTTTCCACTATAGTCTTTCCACTATAGTCTGTCCACTTTAGTCTTTCCACTTTAGTTTTTCCACTTTAGTCTGTCCACTTTAGTCTTTCCACGACTGTCTGTCCACTTTAGTCTTTCCACTTTAGTCTTTCCACTTTATTCTGTCCACTTCAGTGTGTAAACTTTAGTCTGTCCACTGAGTATTTCCACTTCAGTCTTTCCACTATAGTCTGTCCCCTTCAGTCTTTCCACTTTAATCTTTCCACTATAGTCTCCACTTTATTTTGTCCACTACATTCTTTCCTTCCACTTTATTCTGTCCACTTCAGTGTGTACACTTTAGTCTGTCCAATGAGTCTTTCCACTTTAGTCTTTCCACTATAGTCTGTCCACTTTAGTCTTTCCACTTTAGTCTTTCCACTATAGTCTCCACTTTATTCTGTCCACTACATTCTTTCCACTTTAGTCTTTCCACTATTCTCTGTCCACTTTAGTCTTTCCACAATAGTCTCCACTTTATTCTGTCCACTACAGTCTTTCCAATATAGTCTTTCCACTGTAGTCTGTCCACTTTAGTTTTTCCACTATTCTCTGTCCACTTTAGTCTTTCCACTATTCTCTGTCCACTTTAGTCTTTCCACTATAGTCTCCACTTCATTATGTCCACTACAGTATTTCCACTATAGTCTTTCCACTATAGTCTGTCCACTTTAGTCTTTCCACTATAGTCTCCACTTAATTCTGTCCACTACAGTCTTTCCACTATAGTCTTTCCATTATAGTCTGTCCACTTTAGTCTTTCCACTTTAGTTTTTACACTTCAGTCTGTCCACTTTAGTCTTTCCACTATAGTCTCCACTTTATTCTGTCCACTACATTCTTTCCACTTTAGTCTTTCCACTTTAGTCTGTCCACTTTAGTCTTTCCACTATAGTCTGTCCACTTTAGTCTTTCCACTCTTCTCTGTCCACTTTTGTCTTTCCACTATAGTCTCCACTTTATTATGTCCACTACAGTCTTTCCACTATAGTCTTTCCACTATAGTCCGTCCACTTTAGTCTTTCCACTATGGTCTCCACTTTATTCTGTCCACTACAGTCTTTCCACTATAGTCTTTCCACTATAGTCTGTCCACTTTAGTCTTTCCACTTTAGTCTGTCCACTTTAGTCTTTCCACTATAGTCTGTCGACTTTATTGTCCACTTTAGTCTTTCCACTTTAGTCTTTCCACAATAGTCTCCACTTTATTCTGTCCACTACAGTCTTTCCACTATAGTCCGTCCACTTTAGTCTTTCCACTTTAGTCTTTCCAATTTAGTCTGTCCACTTTAGTCTTTCCACTATAGTCATTCCACTATAGTCTGTCCACTTTAGTCTTTCCACTTTAGTCTTTCCACTTTAGTCTTTCCACTTTAGTCTTTCCATTATAGTCTCCACTTTATTCTGTCCACTACAGTCTTTCCACTATAGTCTTTCCACTATAGTCTGTCCACTTTAGTCTTTCCACTTTAGTCTTTCCACTTTAGTCTGTCCACTTTAGTCTTTCCACTATAGTCTGTCCACTATAGTCTTTCCACTTTAGTCTTTCCGCTTTAGTCTGTCCACTAGGTCTTTCCACTTCAGTCTCACCACTTTAGTCTTTCCACTTTAGTCATTTCCACTATCGTCTGTCCACTTTAGTCTTTCCACTTTAGTCTTTCCACTTTAGTGTGTCCACTTTAGTCTTTCCACTATAGTCTGTCCACTTTAGTCTTTCCACTATAGACTGTCCACTTTAGTCTTTCCACTTTAGTCTTTCCACTTTAGTCTTTCCACTATAGTCAGTCCACTTTAGTCTTTCCACTATAGTCTCCACTTTATTCTGTCCACTACAGTCTTTCCAATATAGTCTTTCCACTATAGTCACTCTACTTTAGTCTTTCCACTTTAGTCTTTCCACTTTAGTCCGTCCACTTTAGTCTTTCCACTATAGTCTGTCCACTTTATTCTTTCCACTATTCTCTTTCCACTTTAGTCTTTCCACTTTAGTCTTTCCACTATAGTCTCCACTTTATTCTGTCCACTACATTCTTTCCACTATAGTCGTTCCACTATAGGCTGTCCACTTTAGTCTTTCCACTTTATTCTTTCCACTATAGTCTCCACTTTATTCTGTCCACTACATTCTTTCAACTTTAGTCTTTCCACTATCACTTTAGTCTGTCCACTTTAGTCTTTACACTATAGTCTGTCCACTTTAGTCTTTCCACTATAGTCTGTCCACTTTAGTCTTTCCACTTTAGTCTTTCCACTTTATTCTGTCCACTTCATTGTGTACACTTTAGTTTGTCCACTGAGTCTTTCCACTTCAGTCTTTCCACTATAGTCTGTCCACTTTAGTCTTTCCACTTTAGTATTTCCACTATAGTCTTTTCACTTCAGTCTGTCCACTTTAGTCTTTCCACTATAGTCTGTCCACTTTAGTCTTTCCACTATAGTCTTTCCACTTTAGTCTATCCACTTAGTCTTTCCACTTCAGTCATTTCACTATAGTCTTTCCACTTTAGTCTTTCCACTATTCTCTGTCCACTTTAGTCTTTCCACTTTAGTCTTTCCATTATAGTTTCCACTTTATTCTGTCCACTACAGTCTTTCCACTATGTCTTTCCACTATAGTCTGTCCACTTTAGTCTTTCCACTATTCTCTGTCCACTTTAGTCTTTCCACTATAGTCTCCACTTTATTCTGTCCACTACATTCTTTCAACTATAGTCTTTCCACTATAGTCTGTCCACTTTAGTCTTTCCACTATTCTCTGTCCACTTTAGTCTTTCCACTATAGTCTGTCCACTTTAGTCTATCCACTATTCTCTGTCCACTTTAGTCTTTCCACTATAGTCTCCACTTTATTCTGTCCACTACAGTCTTTCCATTATAGTCTTTCCACTATCGTCTGTCCACTTTAGTCTTTCCACTATTCTCTGTCCACTTTAGTCTTTCCACTATAGTCTCCACTTCATTATGTCCACTACAGTATTTCCACTATAGTCTTTCCACTTTAGTCGGTCCACTTTAGTCTTTCCACTATAGTCTCCACTTAATTCTGTCCACTACACTCTTTCCACTATAGTCTTTCCATTATAGTCTGTCCACTTTAGTCTTTCCACTTTAGTTTTTACACTTCAGTCTGTCCACTTTAGTCTTTCCACTATAGTCTGTCCACTTTAGTCTTTCCACTTTATTCTGTCCACTTCAGTGTGTACACTTTAGTCTGTCCAATGTGTCTTTCCACTTCAGTCTTTCCACTATAGTCTTTCCACTTTAGTCTTTCCACTTTAGTCTTTCCACTATAGTCTCCACTTTATTCTGTCCACTACATTCTTTCAACTTTAGTCTTTCCACTATCCTCTGTCCACTTTAGTCTTTCCACTATAGTCTCCACTTTATTCTGTCCACTACAGTCTTTCCACTATAGTCTTTCCACTATAGTCTGTCCACTTTAGTCTTTCCACGATTATCTGTCCACTTTAGTCTTTCCACTATAGTCTTTCCATTATAGTCTGTCCACTTTAGTCTTTCCACTTTAGTTTTTCCACTTTAGTCTGTCCACTTTAGTCTTTCCACTATAGTCTGTCCACTTTAGTCTTTCCACTTTAGTCTTTCCACTTTATTCTGTCCACTTCAGTGTGTACACTTTAGTCTGTCCAATGAGTCTTTCCACTTCAGTCTTTCCACTATAGTCTGTCCACTTTAGTCTTTCCACTTTAGTCTTTCCACTATAGTCTCCACTCTATTCTGTCCACTACATTCTTTCAACTTTAGTCTTTCCACTATCCTCTGTCCACTTTAGTCTTTCCACTATAGTCTCCACTTTATTCTGTCCACTACAGTCTTTCCACTATAGTCTTTCCACTATAGTCTGTCCACTTTAGTCTTTCCACGATTATCTGTCCACTTTAGTATTTCCACTATAGTCTGTCCACTTTAGTCTTTCCACTATTCTCTGTCCACTTTTGTCTTTCCACTATAGTCTCCACTTTATTATGTCCACTACAGTCTTTCCACTATAGTCTTTCCACTATAGTCTGTCCACTTTAGTCTTTCCACTATAGTCTCCACTTTATTCTGTCCACTACAGTCTTTCCACTATAGTCTTTCCACTATAGTCTGTCCACTTTAGTCTTTCCACTTTAGTTTTTCCACTTTAGTCTGTCCACTTTAGTCTTTCCACGACTGTCTGTCCACTTTAGTCTTTCCACTTTAGTCTTTGCACTTTATTCTGTCCACTTCAGTGTGTAAACTTTAGTCTGTCCACTGAGAATTTCCACTTCAGTCTTTCCACTATAGTCTTTCCCCTTTAGTCTTTCCACTTTAGTCTTTCCACTATAGTCTCCACTTTATTTTGTCCACTACATTCTTTCCACTTTAGTCTTTCCACTTTATTCTGTCCACTTCAGTGTGTACACTTTAGTCTGTCCAATGAGTCTTTCCACTTTAGTCTTTCCACTATAGTCTGTCCACTTTAGTCTTTCCACTTTAGTCTTTCCACTATAGTCTCCACTTTATTATGTCCACTACAGTCTTTCCACTATAGTCTTTCCACTATAGTCTGTCCACTTTAGTCTTTCCACTATAGTCTCCACTTAATTCTGTCCACTACAGTCTTTCCACTATAGTCTTTCCACTATAGTCTGTCCACTTTAGTCTTTCCACTTTAGTTTTTCCACTTTAGTCTGTCCACTTTAGTCTTTCCACGACTGTCTGTCCACTTTAGTCTTTCCACTTTAGTCTTTTCACTTTCTTCTGTCCACTTCAGTGTGTAAACTTTAGTCTGTCCACTGAGTATTTCCACTTCAGTCTTTCCACTATAGTCTGTCCCCTTTAGTTTTTCCACTTTAGTCTTTCCACTATAGTCTCCACTTTATTTTGTCCACTACATTCTTTCCACTTTAGTCTTTCCAATTTATTCTGTCCACTTCAGTGTGTACACTTTAGTCTGTCCAATGAGTCTTTCCACTTTAGTCTTTCCACTATAGTCTGTCCACTTTAGTCTTTCCACTTTAGTCTTTCCACTATAGTCTCCACTTTATTCTGTCCACTACATTCTTTCCATTTTAGTCTTTCCACTATTCTCTGTCCACTTTAGTCTTTCCACAATAGTCTCCACTTTATTCTGTCCACTACAGTCTTTCCAATTTAGTCTTTCCACTATAGTCTGTTCACTTTAGTCTTTCCACTATTCTTTGTCCACTTTAGTCTTTCCACTATTCTCTGTCCACTTTAGTCTTTCCACTATAGTCTCCGTCTTTATTATGTCCACTACAGTCTTTCCACTATAGTCTTTCCACTTTAGTCTTTCCGCTTTAGTCTGTCCACTTAGTCTTTCCACTTCAGTCTTTTCAATAGAGTCTGTCCACTTTAGTCTTTCCACTTAGTCTTTCCACTAGAGTCTGTCCACTTTAGTATTTCCAGTTAGTCTGTCCACTTTAGTCTTTCCACTTTAGTCATTTCCACTATAGTCTGTCCACTTTAGTCTTTCCACTTTAGTCTGTCCACTTTAGTCTTTCCACTATAGTCTGTCCACTTTAGTCTTTTCACTAATCTCTGTCCACTTTAGTCTTTCCACTTTAGTCTTTCCACAATAGTCTCCACTTTATTCTGTCCACTACAGTCTTTCCACTATAGTCTTTCCACTATAGTCCGTCCACTTTAGTCATTCCACTTTAGTCTTTCCAATTTAGTCTGTCCACTTTAGTCTTTCCACTATAGTCTTTCCACTATAGTCTGTCCACTTTAGTCTTTCCACTTTAGTCTTTCCACTTTAGTCTTTCCTCTTTAGTCTGTCCACTTTAGTCTTTCCACTTTAGTCTTTCCACTATAGTCTCCACTTTATTCTGTCCACTACAGTCTTTCCACTATAGTCTTTTTCCACTACAGTCTGTCCACTTTAGTCTTTCCACTTTAGTCTTTCCACTTTAGTCTGTCCACTTTAGTCTTTCCACTATAGTCTTTCCACTATAGTCTGTCCACTTTAGTCTTTCCACTTTAGTCTTTCCACTTTAGTCTATCCACTTTAGTCTTTCCACTATAGTCTGTCCACTATAGTCTTTCCACTTTAGTCTTTCCGCTTTAGTCTGTCCACTAGGTCTTTCCACTTCAGTCTGTCCACTTTAGTCTTTCCACTTTAGTCATTTCCACTATCGTCTGTCCACTTTACTCTTTCCACTTTAGTCTTTCCCCTTTAGTCTGTCCACTTTAGTCTTTCCACTATAGTCTGTCCACTTTAGTCTTTCCACTATAGTCTGTCCACTTTAGTCTTTCCACTTTAGTCTTTCCACTTTAGTCTTTCCGCTATAGTCTGTCCACTTTAGTCTTTCCACTATTCTCTGTCCACTTTAGTCCTTCCACTATAGTCTCCACTTTATTCTGTCAACTACAGTCTTTCCAATATAGTCTTTCCACTATAGTCACTCCACTTTAGTCTTTCCACTTTAGTCTTTCCACTTTAGTCTGTCCACTTTAGTCTTTCCACTATAGTCTGTCCACTTTATTCTTTCCACTATTCTCTTTCCACTTTAGTCTTTCCACTTTAGTCTTTCCACTATAGTCTCCACTTTATTCTGTCCACTACATTCTTTCCACTATAGTCGTTCCACTATAGGCTGTCCACTTTAGTCTTTCCAGTTTAGTTTTTCCACTTTAGTTTGTCCACTTTAGTCTTTCCACTTTATTCTGTCCACTTCAGTGTGTACACTTTAGTCTGTCCAATGAGTCTTTCCACTTCAGTCTTTCCACTATAGTCTGTCCACTTTAGTCTTTCCACTTTATTCTTTCCACTACAGTCTCCACTTTATTCTGTCCACTACATTCTTTCAACTTTAGTCTTTCCATTATCACTTTAGTGTGTCCACTTTAGTCTTTACACTATAGTCTGTCCACTTTAGTCTTTCCACTATAATCTGTCCACTTTAGTCTTTCCACTTTAGTCTTTCCACTTCAGTCTTTCCACTATAGTTTGTCCACTTTAGTCTTTCCACTTTAGTCTTTCCACTATATCACTTCAGTCTGTCCACTTTAGTCTTTCCACTATAGTCTGTCCACTTTAGTCTTTCCACTATAGTCTTTCCACTTTAGTCTGTCGACTTAGTCTTTCCACTTCAGTCATTTCACTATAGTCTGTCCACTTTAGTCTTTCCACTATTCTCTGTCAACTTTAGTCTTTCCACTTTAGTCTTTCCATTATAGTCTGCACTTTATTCTGTCCACTATAGTCTTTCCACTATGTCTTTCCACTATAGTCTATCCACTTTAGTCTTTCCACTATTCTCTGTTTACTTTAGTCTTTCCACTATAGTCTCCACTTTATTCTGTCCACTACATTCTTTCAACTATAGTCTTTCCACTATAGTCTGTCCACTTTAGTCTTTCCACTATTCTCTGTCCACTTTAGTCTTTCCACTATAGTCTGTCCACTTTAGTCTATCCACTATTCTCTGTCCACTTTAGTCTTTCCACTATAGTCTCCACTTTATTCTGTCCACTACAGTCTTTCCATTATAGTCTTTCCACTATAGTCGTCCACTTTAGTCTTTCCACTATTCTCTGTCCACTTTCGTCTTTCCACTATAGTCTCCACTTCATTATGTCCACTACAGTATTTCCACTATAGTCTTTCCACTATAGTCTGTCCACTTTAGTCTTTCCACTATAGTCGCCACTTAATTCTGTCCACTACAGTCTTTCCACTATAGTCTTTCCATTATAGTCTGTCCACTATAGTCTTTCCACTTTAGTTTTTCCACTTCAGTCTGTCCACTTTAGTCTTTCCACTATAGTCTGTCCACTTTAGTCTTTCCACTTTAGTCTTTCCACTTTATTCTGTCCACTTCAGTGTGTACATTTTAGTCTGTCCAATGAGTCTTTCCACTTCAGTCTTTCCACTATAGTCTGTCCACTTTAGTCTTTCCACTTTAGTCTTTCCACTATAGTCTCCACTTTATTCTGTCCACTACATTCTTTCAACTTTAGTCTTTCCACTATCCTCTGTCCACTTTAGTCTTTCCACTATAGTCTCCACTTTATTCTGTCCACTACTGTCTTTCCACTATAGTCTTTCCACTATAGTCTGTCCACTTTAGTCTTTCCACGATTATCTGTCCACTTTAGTCTTTCCACTATAGTCTTTCCATTATAGTCTGTCCACTTTAGTGTTTCCACTTTAGTTTTTCCACTTTAGTCTGTCCACTTTAGTCTTTCCATTATAGTCTGTCCACTTTAGTCTTTCCACTTTAGTTTTTCCACTTTAGTCTGTCCACTTTAGTCTTTCCACTATAGTCTTTCAACTTTAGTCTTTCCGCTTTAGTCTGTAGCTAGGTCTTTCCACTTCAGTCTGTCCACTTTAGTCTTTCCACTTTAGTCATTTCCACTATCGTCTGTCCACTTTAGTCTTTCCACTTTAGTCTTTCCACTTTAGTGTGTCCACTTTAGTCTTTCCACTATAGTCTTTCCACTTTAGTCTTTCCACTTTAGTCTGTCCACTTTAGTCTTTCCACTATAGTCTTTCCACTATAGTCTGTCCACTTTAGTCTTTCCACTTTAGTCTTTCCACTTTAGTCTGTCCACTTTAGTCTTTCCACTAAAGTCTGTCCACTATAGTCTTTCCACTTTAGTCTTTCCGCTTTAGTCTGTCCACTAGGTCTTTCCACTTCAGTCTGTCCACTTTAGTCTTTCCACTTTAGTCATTTCCACTATCGCCTGTCCACTTTAGTCTTTCCACTTTAGTCTTTCCACTTTAGTGTGACCACTTTAGTCTTTCCACTATAGTCTGTCCACTTTAGTCTTTCCACTATAGTCTGTCCACTTTAGTCTTTCCACTTTAGTCTTTCCACTTTAGTCTTTCCACTATAGTCTGTTCACTTTAGTCTTTCCACTTTAGTCTTTCCACTATAGTCTCCACTTTATTCTGTCCACTACATTATTTCAACTTTAGTCTTTCCACTATCACTTTAGTCTGTCCACTTTAGTCTTTACACTATAGTCTGTCCACTTTAGTCTTATTCTGTCCACTACATTCTTTCCACTATAGTCGTTCCACTATAGGCTGTCCACTTTAGTCTTTCCAGTTTAGTTTTTCCACTTTATTTTGTCCACTTTAGTCTTTCCACTTTATTCTGTCCACTTCAGTCTGTCCAATGAGGCTTTCCACTTCAGTCTTTCCACTATAGTCTGTCCACTTTAGTCTTTCCATTTTATTCTTTCCACTACAGTCTCCACTTTATTCTGTCCACTACATTCTTTCAACTTTAGTCTTTCCACTATCACTTTAGTCTGTCCACTTTAGTCTTTACACTATAGTCTGTCCACTTTAGTCTTTCCACTATAGTCTGTCCACTTTAGTCTTTCCACTTTTGTCTTTCCACTTTATTCTGTCCACTTCATTGTGTACACTTTAGTTTGTCCACTGAGTCTTTCCACTTCAGTCTTTCCACTATAGTCTGTCCACTTTAGTCTTTCCACTTTAGTCTTTCCACTATAGTCTGTCCACTATAGTCTTTCCACTTTAGTCTGTCCACTTTAGTCTTTCCACTATAGTCTTTCCACTATAGTCTGTCCACTTTAGTCTTTCCACTTTAGTCTTTCCACTTTAGTCTGTCCACTTTAGTCTTTCCACTATAGTCTGTCCACTATAGTCTTTCCACTTTAGTCTTTCCGCTTTAGTCTGTCCACTAGGTCTTTCCACTTCAGTCTGTCCACTTTAGTCTTTCCACTTTAGTCATTTCCACTATCGTCTGTCCACTTTAGTCTTTCCAATTTAGTCTTTCCACTTTAGTGTGACCACTTTAGTCTTTCCACTATAGTCTGTCCACTTTCGTCTTTCCACTATAGTCTGTCCACTTTAGTCTTTCCACTTTAGTCTTTCCACTTTAGTCTTTCCACTAAAGTCTGTCCACTTTAGTCTTTCCACTTTAGTCTTTCCACTATAGTCTCCACTTTATTCTGTCCACTACATTATTTCAACTTTAGTCTTTCCACTATCACTTTAGTCTGTCCACTTTAGTCTTTACACTATAGTCTGTCCACTTTAGTCTTATTCTGTCCACTACATTCTTTCCACTATAGTCGTTCCACTATAGGCTGTCCACTTTAGTCTTTCCAGTTTAGTTTTTCCACTTTAGTTTGTCCACTTTAGTCTTTCCACTTTATTCTGTCCACTTCAGTCTGTCCAATGAGGCTTTCCACTTCAGTCTTTCCACTATAGTCTGTCCACTTTAGTCTTTCCACTTTATTCTTTCCACTACAGTCTCCACTTTATTCTGTCCACTACATTCTTTCAACTTTAGTCTTTCCACTATCACTTTAGTCTGTCCACTTTAGTCTTTACACTATAGTCTGTCCACTTTAGTCTTTCCACTATAGTCTGTCCACTTTAGTCTTTCCACTTTAGTCTTTCCACTTTATTCTGCCCACTTCATTGTGTACACTTTAGTTTGTCCACTGAGTCTTTCCACTTCAGTCTTTCCACTATAGTCTGTCCACTTTAGTCTTTCCACTTTAGTCTTTCCACTATAGTCTTTTCACTTCAGTCTGTCCACTTTAGTCTTTCCACTATAGTCTTTCCACTTTAGTCTTTCCACTATAGTCTTTCCACTTTAGTCTGTCCACTTAGTCTTTCCACTTCAGTCATTTCACTATAGTCTGTCCACTTTAGTCTTTCCACTACTCTCTGTCCACTTTAGTCTTTCCACTTTAGTCTTTCCATTATAGTCTCCACTTTATTCTGTCCACTACAGTCTTTCCACTATAGTCTTTCCACTTTAGTCTTTCCGCTTTAGTCTGTCCACTTAGTCTTTCCACTTCAGTCTTTTCAATAGAGTCTGTCCACTTTAGTCTTTCCACTTAGTCTTTCCACTAGAGTCTGTCCACTTTAGTATTTCCAGTTAGTCTGTCCACTTTAGTCTTTCCACTTTAGTCATTTCCACTATAGTCTGTCCACTTTAGTCTTTCCACTTTAGTCTGTCCACTTTAGTCTTTCCACTATTCTCTGTCCACTTTAGTCTTTCCACTATTCTCTGTCCACTTTAGTCTTTCCACTATAGTCTCCACTTTATTATGTCCACTACAGTCTTTCCACTATATTCTTTCCACTTTAGTCTTTCCGCTTTAGTCTGTCCACTTAGTCTTTCCACTTCAGTCTTTTCAATAGAGTCTGTCCACTTTAGTCTTTCCACTTAGTCTTTCCACTAGAGTCTGTCCACTTTAGTATTTCCAGTTAGTCTGTCCACTTTAGTCTTTCCACTTTAGTCATTTCCACTATAGTCTGTCCACTTTAGTCTTTCCACTTTAGTCTTTCCACTATAGTCTCCACTTTATTCTGTCCACTACATTCTTTCAACTTTAGTCTTTCCACTATCCTCTGTCCACTTTAGTCTTTCCACTATAGTCTCCACTTTATTCTGTCCACTACTGTCTTCCCACTATAGTCTTTCCACTATAGTCTGTCCACTTTAGTCTTTCCACGATTATCTGTCCACTTTAGTCTTTCCACTATAGTCTTTCCATTATAGTCTGTCCACTTTAGTGTTTCCACTTTAGTTTTTCCACTTTAGTCTGTCCACTTTAGTCTTTCCATTATAGTCTGTCCACTTTAGTCTTTCCACTTTAGTTTTTCCACTTTAGTCTGTCCACTTTAGTCTTTCCACTATAGTCTTTCAACTTTAGTCTTTCCGCTTTAGTCTGTAGCTAGGTCTTTCCACTTCAGTCTGTCCACTTTAGTCTTTCCACTTTAGTCATTTCCACTATCGTCTGTCCACTTTAGTCTTTCCACTTTAGTCTTTCCACTTTAGTGTTTCCACTTTAGTCTTTCCACTATAGTCTTTCCACTTTAGTCTTTCCACTTTAGTCTGTCCACTTTAGTCTTTCCACTATAGTCTTTCCACTATAGTCTGTCCACTTTAGTCTTTCCACTTTAGTCTTTCCACTTTAGTCTGTCCACTTTAGTCTTTCCACTATAGTCTGTCCACTATAGTCTTTCCACTTTAGTCTTTCCGCTTTAGTCTGTCCACTAGGTCTTTCCACTTCAGTCTGTCCACTTTAGTCTTTCCACTTTAGTCATTTCCACTATCGCCTGTCCACTTTAGTCTTTCCACTTTAGTCTTTCCACTTTAGTGTGACCACTTTAGTCTTTCCACTATAGTCTGTCCACTTTAGTCTTTCCACTATAGTCTGTCCACTTTAGTCTTTCCACTTTAGTCTTTCCACTTTAGTCTTTCCACTATAGTCTGTTCACTTTAGTCTTTCCAGTTTAGTCTTTCCACTATAGTCTCCACTTTATTCTGTCCACTACATTATTTCAACTTTAGTCTTTCCACTATCACTTTAGTCTGTCCACTTTAGTCTTTACACTATAGTCTGTCCACTTTAGTCTTATTCTGTCCACTACATTCTTTCCACTATAGTCGTTCCACTATAGGCTGTCCACTTTAGTCTTTCCAGTTTAGTTTTTCCACTTTATTTTGTCCACTTTAGTCTTTCCACTTTATTCTGTCCACTTCAGTCTGTCCAATGAGGCTTTCCACTTCAGTCTTTCCACTATAGTCTGTCCACTTTAGTCTTTCCATTTTATTCTTTCCACTACAGTCTCCACTTTATTCTGTCCACTACATTCTTTCAACTTTAGTCTTTCCACTATCACTTTAGTCTGTCCACTTTAGTCTTTACACTATAGTCTGTCCACTTTAGTCTTTCCACTATAGTCTGTCCACTTTAGTCTTTCCACTTTAGTCTTTCCACTTTATTCTGTCCACTTCATTGTGTACACTTTAGTTTGTCCACTGAGTCTTTCCACTTCAGTCTTTCCACTATAGTCTGTCCACTTTAGTCTTTCCACTTTAGTCTTTCCACTATAGTCTGTCCACTATAGTCTTTCCACTTTAGTCTGTCCACTTTAGTCTTTCCACTATAGTCTTTCCACTATAGTCTGTCCACTTTAGTCTTTCCACTTTAGTCTTTCCACTTTAGTCTGTCCACTTTAGTCTTTCCACTATAGTCTGTCCACTATAGTCTTTCCACTTTAGTCTTTCCGCTTTAGTCTGTCCACTAGGTCTTTCCACTTCAGTCTGTCCACCTTAGTCTTTCCACTTTAGTCATTTCCACTATCGTCTGTCCACTTTAGTCTTTCCAATTTAGTCTTTCCACTTTAGTGTGACCACTTTAGTCTTTCCACTATAGTCTGTCCACTTTAGTCTTTCCACTATAGTCTGTCCACTTTAGTCTTTCCACTTTAGTCTTTCCACTTTAGTCTTTCCACTAAAGTCTGTCCACTTTAGTCTTTCCACTTTAGTCTTTCCACTATAGTCTCCACTTTATTCTGTCCACTACATTATTTCAACTTTAGTCTTTCCACTATCACTTTAGTCTGTCCACTTTAGTCTTTACACTATAGTCTGTCCACTTTAGTCTTATTCTGTCCACTACATTCTTTCCACTATAGTCGTTCCACTATAGGCTGTCCACTTTAGTCTTTCCAGTTTAGTTTTTCCACTTTAGTTTGTCCACTTTAGTCTTTCCACTTTATTCTGTCCACTTCAGTCTGTCCAATGAGGCTTTCCACTTCAGTCTTTCCACTATAGTCTGTCCACTTTAGTCTTTCCACTTTATTCTTTCCACTACAGTCTCCACTTTATTCTGTCCACTACATTCTTTCAACTTTAGTCTTTCCACTATCACTTTAGTCTGTCCACTTTAGTCTTTACACTATAGTCTGTCCACTTTAGTCTTTCCACTATAGTCTGTCCACTTTAGTCTTTCCACTTTAGTCTTTCCACTTTATTCTGCCCACTTCATTGTGTACACTTTAGTTTGTCCACTGAGTCTTTCCACTTCAGTCTTTCCACTATAGTCTGTCCACTTTAGTCTTTCCACTTTAGTCTTTCCACTATAGTCTTTTCACTTCAGTCTGTCCACTTTAGTCTTTCCACTATAGTCTTTCCACTTTAGTCTTTCCACTATAGTCTTTCCACTTTAGTCTGTCCACTTAGTCTTTCCACTTCAGTCATTTCACTATAGTCTGTCCACTTTAGTCTTTCCACTACTCTCTGTCCACTTTAGTCTTTCCACTTTAGTCTTTCCATTATAGTCTCCACTTTATTCTGTCCACTACAGTCTTTCCACTATAGTCTTTCCACTTTAGTCTTTCCGCTTTAGTCTGTCCACTTAGTCTTTCCACTTCAGTCTTTTCAATAGAGTCTGTCCACTTTAGTCTTTCCACTTAGTCTTTCCACTAGAGTCTGTCCACTTTAGTATTTCCAGTTAGTCTGTCCACTTTAGTCTTTCCACTTTAGTCATTTCCACTATAGTCTGTCCACTTTAGTCTTTCCACTTTAGTCTGTCCACTTTAGTCTTTCCACTATTCTCTGTCCACTTTAGTCTTTCCACTATTCTCTGTCCACTTTAGTCTTTCCACTATAGTCTCCACTTTATTATGTCCACTACAGTCTTTCCACTATATTCTTTCCACTTTAGTCTTTCCGCTTTAGTCTGTCCACTTAGTCTTTCCACTTCAGTCTTTTCAATAGAGTCTGTCCACTTTAGTCTTTCCACTTAGTCTTTCCACTAGAGTCTGTCCACTTTAGTATTTCCAGTTAGTCTGTCCACTTTAGTCTTTCCACTTTAGTCATTTCCACTATAGTCTGTCCACTTTAGTCTTTCCACTTTAGTCTGTCCACTTTAGTCTTTCCACTATAGTCTGTCCACTTTAGTCTTTTCACTAATCTCTGTCCACTTTAGTCTTTCCACTTTAGTCTTTCCACAATAGTCTCCACTTTATTCTGTCCACTACAGTCTTTCCACTATAGTCTTTCCACTATAGTCCGTCCACTTTAGTCTTTCCACTTTAGTCTTTCCAATTTAGTCTGTCCACTTTAGTCTTTCCACTATAGTCTTTCCACTATAGTCTGTCCACTTTAGTCTTTCCACTTTAGTCTTTCCAGTATAGTCTCCACTTTATTCTGTCCACTACAGTCTTTCCACTATAGTCTTTCCACTACAGTCTGTCCACTTTAGTCTTTCCACTTTAGTCTTGCCACTTTAGTCATTTCCACTATAGTCTGTCCACTTTAGTCTTTCCACTTTAGTCTGTCCACTTTAGTCTTTCCACTATTCTCTGTCCACTTTAGTCTTTCCACTATAGTCTCCACTTTATTATGTCCACTACAGTCTTTCCACTATATTCTTTCCACTTTAGTCTTTCCGCTTTAGTCTGTCCACTTAGTCTTTCCACTTCAGTCTTTTCAATAGAGTCTGTCCACTTTAGTCTTTCCACTTAGTCTTTCCACTAGAGTCTGTCCACTTTAGTATTTCCAGTTAGTCTGTCCACTTTAGTCTTTCCACTTTAGTCATTTCCACTATAGTCTGTCCACTTTAGTCTTTACACTTTAGTCTGTCCACTTTAGTCTTTCCACTATAGTCTGTCCACTTTAGTCTTTTCACTAATCTCTGTCCACTTTAGTCTTTCCACTTTAGTCTTTCCACAATAGTCTCCACTTTATTTTGTCCACTACAGTCTTTCCACTATAGTCTTTCCACTATAGTCCGTCCACTTTAGTCTTTCCACTTTAGTCTTTCCAATTTAGTCTGTCCACTTTAGTCTTTCCACTATAGTCTTTCCACTATAGTCTGTCCACTTTAGTCTTTCCACTTTAGTCTTTCCAGTATAGTCTCCACTTTATTCTGTCCACTACAGTCTTTCCACTATAGTCTTTCCACTACAGTCTGTCCACTTTAGTCTTTCCACTTTAGTCTTGCCACTTTAGTCTGTCCACTTTAGTCTTTCCACTATAGTCTTTCCACTATAGTCTGTCCACTTTAGTCTTTCCACTTTAGTCTTTCCACTTTAGTCTGTCCACTTTAGTCTTTCCACTATAGTCTGTCCACTATAGTCTTTCCACTTTAGTCTTTCCGCTTTAGTCTGTCCACTAGGTCTTTCCACTTCAGTCTGTCCACTTTAGTCTTTCCACTTTAGTCATTTCCACTATCGTCTGTCCACTTTAGTCTTTCCACTTTAGTCTTTCCACTTTAGTGTGACCACTTTAGTCTTTCCACTATAGTCTGTCCACTTTAGTCTTTCCACTATAGTCTGTCCACTTTAGTCTTTCCACTTTAGTCTTTCCACTTTAGTCTTTCCACTAAAGTCTGTCCACTTTAGTCTTTCCACTTTAGTCTTTCCACTATAGTCTCCACTTTATTCTGTCCACTACATTATTTCAACTTTAGTCTTTCCACTATCACTTTAGTCTGTCCACTTTAGTCTTTCCACTATAGTCTGTTCACTTTAGTCTTTCCACTTTAGTCTTTCCACTATAGTCTCCACTTTATTCTGTCCACTACATTATTTCAACTTTAGTCTTTCCACTATCACTTTAGTCTGTCCACTTTAGTCTTTACACTATAGTCTGTCCACTTTAGTCTTATTCTGTCCACTACATTCTTTCCACTATAGTCGTTCCACTATAGGCTGTCCACTTTAGTCTTTCCAGTTTAGTTTTTCCACTTTATTTTGTCCACTTTAGTCTTTCCACTTTATTCTGTCCACTTCAGTCTGTCCAATGAGGCTTTCCACTTCAGTCTTTCCACTATAGTCTGTCCACTTTAGTCTTTCCATTTTATTCTTTCCACTACAGTCTCCACTTTATTCTGTCCACTACATTCTTTCAACTTTAGTCTTTCCACTATCACTTTAGTCTGTCCACTTTAGTCTTTACACTATAGTCTGTCCACTTTAGTCTTTCCACTATAGTCTGTCCACTTTAGTCTTTCCACTTTAGTCTTTCCACTTTATTCTGTCCACTTCATTGTGTACACTTTAGTTTGTCCACTGAGTCTTTCCACTTCAGTCTTTCCACTATAGTCTGTCCACTTTAGTCTTTCCACTTTAGTCTTTCCACTATAGTCTGTCCACTATAGTCTTTCCACTTTAGTCTGTCCACTTTAGTCTTTCCACTATAGTCTTTCCACTATAGTCTGTCCACTTTAGTCTTTCCACTTTAGTCTTTCCACTTTAGTCTGTCCACTTTAGTCTTTCCACTATAGTCTGTCCACTATAGTCTTTCCACTTTAGTCTTTCCGCTTTAGTCTGTCCACTAGGTCTTTCCACTTCAGTCTGTCCACTTTAGTCTTTCCACTTTAGTCATTTCCACTATCGTCTGTCCACTTTAGTCTTTCCAATTTAGTCTTTCCACTTTAGTGTGACCACTTTAGTCTTTCCACTATAGTCTGTCCACTTTAGTCTTTCCACTATAGTCTGTCCACTTTAGTCTTTCCACTTTAGTCTTTCCACTTTAGTCTTTCCACTAAAGTCTGTCCACTTTAGTCTTTCCACTTTAGTCTTTCCACTATAGTCTCCACTTTATTCTGTCCACTACATTATTTCAACTTTAGTCTTTCCACTATCACTTTAGTCTGTCCACTTTAGTCTTTACACTATAGTCTGTCCACTTTAGTCTTATTCTGTCCACTACATTCTTTCCACTATAGTCGTTCCACTATAGGCTGTCCACTTTAGTCTTTCCAGTTTAGTTTTTCCACTTTAGTTTGTCCACTTTAGTCTTTCCACTTTATTCTGTCCACTTCAGTCTGTCCAATGAGGCTTTCCACTTCAGTCTTTCCACTATAGTCTGTCCACTTTAGTCTTTCCACTTTATTCTTTCCACTACAGTCTCCACTTTATTCTGTCCACTACATTCTTTCAACTTTAGTCTTTCCACTATCACTTTAGTCTGTCCACTTTAGTCTTTACACTATAGTCTGTCCACTTTAGTCTTTCCACTATAGTCTGTCCACTTTAGTCTTTCCACTTTAGTCTTTCCACTTTATTCTGCCCACTTCATTGTGTACACTTTAGTTTGTCCACTGAGTCTTTCCACTTCAGTCTTTCCACTATAGTCTGTCCACTTTAGTCTTTCCACTTTAGTCTTTCCACTATAGTCTTTTCACTTCAGTCTGTCCACTTTAGTCTTTCCACTATAGTCTTTCCACTTTAGTCTTTCCACTATAGTCTTTCCACTTTAGTCTGTCCACTTAGTCTTTCCACTTCAGTCATTTCACTATAGTCTGTCCACTTTAGTCTTTCCACTACTCTCTGTCCACTTTAGTCTTTCCACTTTAGTCTTTCCATTATAGTCTCCACTTTATTCTGTCCACTACAGTCTTTCCACTATAGTCTTTCCACTTTAGTCTTTCCGCTTTAGTCTGTCCACTTAGTCTTTCCACTTCAGTCTTTTCAATAGAGTCTGTCCACTTTAGTCTTTCCACTTAGTCTTTCCACTAGAGTCTGTCCACTTTAGTATTTCCAGTTAGTCTGTCCACTTTAGTCTTTCCACTTTAGTCATTTCCACTATAGTCTGTCCACTTTAGTCTTTCCACTTTAGTCTGTCCACTTTAGTCTTTCCACTATTCTCTGTCCACTTTAGTCTTTCCACTATTCTCTGTCCACTTTAGTCTTTCCACTATAGTCTCCACTTTATTATGTCCACTACAGTCTTTCCACTATATTCTTTCCACTTTAGTCTTTCCGCTTTAGTCTGTCCACTTAGTCTTTCCACTTCAGTCTTTTCAATAGAGTCTGTCCACTTTAGTCTTTCCACTTAGTCTTTCCACTAGAGTCTGTCCACTTTAGTATTTCCAGTTAGTCTGTCCACTTTAGTCTTTCCACTTTAGTCATTTCCACTATAGTCTGTCCACTTTAGTCTTTCCACTTTAGTCTGTCCACTTTAGTCTTTCCACTATAGTCTGTCCACTTTAGTCTTTTCACTAATCTCTGTCCACTTTTGTCTTTCCACTTTAGTCTTTCCACAATAGTCTCCACTTTATTCTGTCCACTACAGTCTTTCCACTATAGTCTTTCCACTATAGTCCGTCCACTTTAGTCTTTCCACTTTAGTCTTTCCAATTTAGTCTGTCCACTTTAGTCTTTCCACTATAGTCTTTCCACTATAGTCTGTCCACTTTAGTCTTTCCACTTTAGTCTTTCCAGTATAGTCTCCACTTTATTCTGTCCACTACAGTCTTTCCACTATAGTCTTTCCACTACAGTCTGTCCACTTTAGTCTTTCCACTTTAGTCTTGCCACTTTAGTCATTTCCACTATAGTCTGTCCACTTTAGTCTTTCCACTTTAGTCTGTCCACTTTAGTCTTTCCACTATTCTCTGTCCACTTTAGTCTTTCCACTATAGTCTCCACTTTATTATGTCCACTACAGTCTTTCCACTATATTCTTTCCACTTTAGTCTTTCCGCTTTAGTCTGTCCACTTAGTCTTTCCACTTCAGTCTTTTCAATAGAGTCTGTCCACTTTAGTCTTTCCACTTAGTCTTTCCACTAGAGTCTGTCCACTTTAGTATTTCCAGTTAGTCTGTCCACTTTAGTCTTTCCACTTTAGTCATTTCCACTATAGTCTGTCCACTTTAGTCTTTACACTTTAGTCTGTCCACTTTAGTCTTTCCACTATAGTCTGTCCACTTTAGTCTTTTCACTAATCTCTGTCCACTTTAGTCTTTCCACTTTAGTCTTTCCACAATAGTCTCCACTTTATTTTGTCCACTACAGTCTTTCCACTATAGTCTTTCCACTATAGTCCGTCCACTTTAGTCTTTCCACTTTAGTCTTTCCAATTTAGTCTGTCCACTTTAGTCTTTCCACTATAGTCTTTCCACTATAGTCTGTCCACTTTAGTCTTTCCACTTTAGTCTTTCCAGTATAGTCTCCACTTTATTCTGTCCACTACAGTCTTTCCACTATAGTCTTTCCACTACAGTCTGTCCACTTTAGTCTTTCCACTTTAGTCTTGCCACTTTAGTCTGTCCACTTTAGTCTTTCCACTATAGTCTTTCCACTATAGTCTGTCCACTTTAGTCTTTCCACTTTAGTCTTTCCACTTTAGTCTGTCCACTTTAGTCTTTCCACTATAGTCTGTCCACTATAGTCTTTCCACTTTAGTCTTTCCGCTTTAGTCTGTCCACTAGGTCTTTCCACTTCAGTCTGTCCACTTTAGTCTTTCCACTTTAGTCATTTCCACTATCGTCTGTCCACTTTAGTCTTTCCACTTTAGTCTTTCCACTTTAGTGTGACCACTTTAGTCTTTCCACTATAGTCTGTCCACTTTAGTCTTTCCACTATAGTCTGTCCACTTTAGTCTTTCCACTTTAGTCTTTCCACTTTAGTCTTTCCACTAAAGTCTGTCCACTTTAGTCTTTCCACTTTAGTCTTTCCACTATAGTCTCCACTTTATTCTGTCCACTACATTATTTCAACTTTAGTCTTTCCACTATCACTTTAGTCTGTCCACTTTAGTCTTTACACTATAGTCTGTCCACTTTAGTCTTATTCTGTCCACTACATTCTTTCCACTATAGTCGTTCCACTATAGGCTGTCCACTTTAGTCTTTCCAGTTTAGTTTTTCCACTTTAGTTTGTCCACTTTAGTCTTTCCACTTTATTCTGTCCACTTCAGTCTGTCCAATGAGGCTTTCAACTTCAGTCTTTCCACTATAGTCTGTCCACTTTAGTCTTTCCACTTTATTCTTTCCACTACAGTCTCCACTTTATTCTGTCCACTACATTCTTTCAACTTTAGTCTTTCCACTATCACTTTAGTCTGTCCACTTTAGTCTTTACACTATAGTCTGTCCACTTTAGTCTTTCCACTATAGTCTGTCCACTTTAGTCTTTCCACTTTAGTCTTTCCACTTTATTCTGTCCACTTCATTGTGTACACTTTAGTTTGTCCACTGAGTCTTTCCACTTCAGTCTTTCCACTATAGTCTGTCCACTTTAATCTTTCCGCTTTAGTCTTTCCACTATAGTCTTTTCACTTCAGTCTGTCCACTTTAGTCTTTCCACTATAGTCTGTCCACTTTAGTCTTTCCACTATAGTCTTTCCACTTTAGTCTGTCCACTTAGTCTTTCCACTTCAGTCATTTCACTATAGTCTGTCCACTTTAGTCTTTCCACTACTCTCTGTCCACTTTAGTCTTTCCACTTTAGTCTTTCCATTATAGTCTCCACTTTATTCTGTCCACTACAGTCTTTCCACTATAGTCTTTCCACTTTAGTCTTTCCGCTTTAGTCTGTCCACTTAGTCTTTCCACTTCAGTCTTTTCAATAGAGTCTGTCCACTTTAGTCTTTCCACTTTAGTCATTCCACTTTAGTCTTTCCACTTTAGTCTGTCCACTTTAGTCTTTCCACTTTAGTCTTTCCACTATAGTCTCCACTTTATTCTGTCCACTACAGTCTTTCCACTATAGTCTTTCCACTATAGTCTGTCCACTTTAGTCTTTCCACTTTAGTCCTTCCACTTTAGTCTGTCCACTTTAGTCTTTACACTATAGTCCGTCCACTTTAGTCTTTCCACTATAGTCTGTCCACTTTATTCTTTCCACTATTCTCTTTCCACTTTAGTCTTTCCACTTTAGTCTTTCCACTATAGTCTCCACTTTATTCTGTCCACTACATTCTTTCCACTATAGTCGTTCCACTATAGGCTGTCCACTTTAGTCTTTCCACTTTAGTCCTTCCACTTTAGTCTGTCCACTTTAGTCTTTACACTATAGTCTGTCCACTTTAGTCTTTCCACTATAGTCTGTCCACTTTAGTCTTTCCACTTTAGTCTTTCCACTTTATTCTGTCCACTTCATTGTGTACACTTTAGTTTGTCCTCTGAGTCTTTCCACTTCAGTCTTTCCACTATAGTCTGTCCACTTTAGTCTTTCCACTATAGTCTTTTCCCTTCAGTCTGTCCCCACTATAGTCTGTCCACTTTAGTCTTTTCATTAATCTATGTCCACTTTAGTCTTTCCACTTTAGTCTTTCCACAATAGTCTCCACTTTATTCTGTCCACTACAGTCTTTCCACTATAGTCTTTCCACTATAGTCCGTCCACTTTAGTCTATCCACTTTAGTTATAGTCTTTCCACTATAGTCTGTCCACTTTAGTCTTTCCACTTTAGTCATTCCACTTTAGTCTTTCCACTTTAGTCTGTCCACTTTAGTCTTTCCACTTTAGTCTTTCCACTATAGTCTCCACTTTATTCTGTCCACTACAGTCTTTCCACTATAGTCTTTCCACTGTAGTCTGTCCACTTTAGTCTTTCCACTTTAGTCTTTCCACTTTAGTCTTTCCACAATAGTCTCCACTTTATTCTGTCCACTACAGTCTTTCCACTATAGTCTTTCCACTATAGTCCGTCCACTTTAGTCTTTCCACTCTAGTTATAGTCTTTCCACTATAGTCTGTCCACTTTAGTCTTTCCACTTTAGTCATTCCACTTTAGTCTTTCCACTTTAGTCTGTCCACTTTTGTCTTTCCACTTTAGTCTTTCCACTATAGTCTCCACTTTATTCTGTCCACTACAGTCTTTCCACTATAGTCTTTCCACTATAGTCCGTCCACTTTAGTCTTTCCACTTTAGTTATAGTCTTTCCACTATAGTCTGTCCACTTTAGTCTTTCCACTTTAGTCATTCCACTTTAGTCTTTCCACTTTAGTCTGTCCACTTTAGTCTTTCCACTTTAGTCTTTCCACTATAGTCTCCACTTTATTCTGTCCACTACAGTCTTTCCACTATAGTCTTTCCACTATAGTCTGTCCACTTTAGTCTTTCCACTTTAGTCTTTCCACTTTAGTCTGTCTACTTTAGTCTTTCCACTATAGTCTTTCCACTATAGTCTGTCCACTTTAGTCTTTCCACTTTAGTCTGTCCACTTTAGTCTTTCCACTATAGTCTGTCCACTATAGTCTTTCCACTTTAGTCTTTCCGCTTTAGTCTGTCCACTAGGTCTTTCCACTTCAGTCTGTCCACTTTAGTCTTTCCACTTTAGTCATTTCCACTATCGTCTTTCCACTTTAGTCTTTCCACTTTAGTCTTTCCACTTTAGTGTGTCCACTTTAGTCTTTCCACTATAGTCTGTCCACTTTAGTCTTTCCACTATAGTCTGTCCACTTTAGTCTTTCCACTTTAGTCCTTCCACTTTAGTCTTTCCACTTTAGTCTTTCCACTATAGTCTGTCCACTTTAGTCTTTCCACTATTCTCTGTCCATTTTAGTCTTTCCACTATAGTCTCCACTTTATTCTGTCCACTACAGTCTTTCCAATATAGTCTTTCCACTATATTCACTCCACTTAAGTCTTTCCACTTTAGTCTTTCCACTTTAGTCTGTCCACTTTCGTCTTTCCACTATAGTCTGTCCACTTTATTCTTTCCACTATTCTCTTTCCACTTTAGTCTTTCCACTTTAGTCTTTCCACTACAGTCTCCACTTTATTCTGTCCACTACATTCTTTCCACTATAGTCGTTCCACTATAGGCTGTCCACTTTAGTCTTTCCACTTTAGTCTTTCCACTTTAGTCTGTCCACTTTAGTCTGTCCACTTTAGTCTTTACACTATAGTCTGTCCACTTTAGTCTTTCCACTATAGTCTGTCCACTTTAGTCTTTCCACTTTAGTCTTTCCACTTTATTCTGTCCACTTCATTGTGTACACTTTAGTTTGTCCACTGAGTCTTTCCACTCCAGTCTTTCCACTATAGTCTGTCCACTTTAGTCTTTCCACTTTAGTCTTTCCACTATAGTCTTTTCACTTCAGTCTGTCCACTTTAGTCTTTCCACTATAGTCTGTCCACTTTAGTCTTTCCACTATAGTCTTTCCACTTTAGTCTTTCCACTATAGTCTCCACTTTATTCTGTCCACTACAGTCTTTCCACTATAGTCTTTCCACTATAGTCTGTCCACTTTAGTCTTTCCACTTTAGTCTTTCCACTTTAGTCTGTCCACTTTAGTCTTTCCACTTTAGTCTTTCCACTATAGTCCGTCCACTTTAGTCTTTCCACTTTAGTCTTTCCACTTTAGTCTGTCCACTTTAGTCTTTCCAATTTAGTCTGTCCACTTTAGTCTTTCCACTATAGTCTTTCCACTATAGTCTGTCCACTTTAGTCTTTCCACTTTAGTCTTTCCAGTATAGTCTCCACTTTATTCTGTCCACTACAGTCTTTCCACTATAGTCTTTCCACTACAGTCTGTCCACTTTAGTCTTTCCACTTTAGTCTTGCCACTTTAGTCATTTCCACTATAGTCTGTCCACTTTAGTCTTTCCACTTTAGTCTGTCCACTTTAGTCTTTCCACTATTCTCTGTCCACTTTAGTCTTTCCACTATAGTCTCCACTTTATTATGTCCACTACAGTCTTTCCACTATATTCTTTCCACTTTAGTCTTTCCGCTTTAGTCTGTCCACTTAGTCTTTCCACTTCAGTCTTTTCAATAGAGTCTGTCCACTTTAGTCTTTCCACTTAGTCTTTCCACTAGAGTCTGTCCACTTTAGTATTTCCAGTTAGTCTGTCCACTTTAGTCTTTCCACTTTAGTCATTTCCACTATAGTCTGTCCACTTTAGTCTTTACACTTTAGTCTGTCCACTTTAGTCTTTCCACTATAGTCTGTCCACTTTAGTCTTTTCACTAATCTCTGTCCACTTTAGTCTTTCCACTTTAGTCTTTCCACAATAGTCTCCACTTTATTTTGTCCACTACAGTCTTTCCACTATAGTCTTTCCACTATAGTCCGTCCACTTTAGTCTTTCCACTTTAGTCTTTCCAATTTAGTCTGTCCACTTTAGTCTTTCCACTATAGTCTTTCCACTATAGTCTGTCCACTTTAGTCTTTCCACTTTAGTCTTTCCAGTATAGTCTCCACTTTATTCTGTCCACTACAGTCTTTCCACTATAGTCTTTCCACTACAGTCTGTCCACTTTAGTCTTTCCACTTTAGTCTTGCCACTTTAGTCTGTCCACTTTAGTCTTTCCACTATAGTCTTTCCACTATAGTCTGTCCACTTTAGTCTTTCCACTTTAGTCTTTCCACTTTAGTCTGTCCACTTTAGTCTTTCCACTATAGTCTGTCCACTATAGTCTTTCCACTTTAGTCTTTCCGCTTTAGTCTGTCCACTAGGTCTTTCCACTTCAGTCTGTCCACTTTAGTCTTTCCACTTTAGTCATTTCCACTATCGTCTGTCCACTTTAGTCTTTCCACTTTAGTCTTTCCACTTTAGTGTGACCACTTTAGTCTTTCCACTATAGTCTGTCCACTTTAGTCTTTCCACTATAGTCTGTCCACTTTAGTCTTTCCACTTTAGTCTTTCCACTTTAGTCTTTCCACTAAAGTCTGTCCACTTTAGTCTTTCCACTTTAGTCTTTCCACTATAGTCTCCACTTTATTCTGTCCACTACATTATTTCAACTTTAGTCTTTCCACTATCACTTTAGTCTGTCCACTTTAGTCTTTACACTATAGTCTGTCCACTTTAGTCTTATTCTGTCCACTACATTCTTTCCACTATAGTCGTTCCACTATAGGCTGTCCACTTTAGTATTTCCAGTTTAGTTTTTCCACTTTAGTTTGTCCACTTTAGTCTTTCCACTTTATTCTGTCCACTTCAGTCTGTCCAATGAGGCTTTCCACTTCAGTCTTTCCACTATAGTCTGTCCACTTTAGTCTTTCCACTTTATTCTTTCCACTACAGTCTCCACTTTATTCTGTCCACTACATTCTTTCAACTTTAGTCTTTCCACTATCACTTTAGTCTGTCCACTTTAGTCTTTACACTATAGTCTGTCCACTTTAGTCTTTCCACTATAGTCTGTCCACTTTAGTCTTTCCACTTTAGTCTCTCCACTTTATTCTGTCCACTTCATTGTGTACACTTTAGTTTGTCCACTGAGTCTTTCCACTTCAGTCTTTCCACTATAGTCTGTCCACTTTAGTCTTTCCGCTTTAGTCTTTCCACTATAGTCTTTTCACTTCAGTCTGTCCACTTTAGTCTTTCCACTATAGTCTGTCCACTTTAGTCTTTCCACTATAGTCTTTCCACTTTAGTCTGTCCACTTAGTCTTTCCACTTCAGTCATTTCACTATAGTCTGTCCACTTTAGTCTTTCCACTACTCTCTGTCCACTTTAGTCTTTCCACTTTAGTCTTTCCATTATAGTCTCCACTTTATTCTGTCCACTACAGTCTTTCCACTATAGGCTTTCCACTTTAGTCTTTCCGCTTTAGTCTGTCCACTTAGTCTTTCCACTTCAGTCTTTTCAATAGAGTCTGTCCACTTTAGTCTTTCCACTTTAGTCATTCCACTTTAGTCTTTCCACTTTAGTCTGTCCACTTTAGTCTTTCCACTTTAGTCTTTCCACTATAGTCTCCACTTTATTCTGTCCACTACAGTCTTTCCACTATAGTCTTTCCACTATAGTCTGTCCACTTTAGTCTTTCCACTTTAGTCCTTCCACTTTAGTCTGTCCACTTTAGTCTTTACACTATAGTCCGTCCACTTTAGTCTTTCCACTATAGTCTGTCCACTTTATTCTTTCCACTATTCTCTTTCCACTTTAGTCTTTCCACTTTAGTCTTTCCACTATAGTCTCCACTTTATTCTGTCCACTACATTCTTTCCGCTATAGTCGTTCCACTATAGGCTGTCCACTTTAGTCTTTCCACTTTAGTCCTTCCACTTTAGTCTGTCCACTTTAGTCTTTACACTATAGTCTGTCCACTTTAGTCTTTCCACTATAGTCTGTCCACTTTAGTCTTTCCACTTTAGTCTTTCCACTTTATTCTGTCCACTTCATTGTGTACACTTTAGTTTGTCCTCTGAGTCTTTCCACTTCAGTCTTTCCACTATAGTCTGTCCACTTTAGTCTTTCCACTATAGTCTTTTCCCTTCAGTCTGTCCCCACTATAGTCTGTCCACTTTAGTCTTTTCATTAATCTATGTCCACTTTAGTCTTTCCACTTTAGTCTTTCCACAATAGTCTCCACTTTATTCTGTCCACTACAGTCTTTCCACTATAGTCTTTCCACTATAGTCCGTCCACTTTAGTCTTTCCACTTTAGTTATAGTCTTTCCACTATAGTCTGTCCACTTTAGTCTTTCCACTTTAGTCATTCCACTTTAGTCTTTCCACTTTAGTCTGTCCACTTTAGTCTTTCCACTTTAGTCTTTCCACTATAGTCTCCACTTTATTCTGTCCACTACAGTCTTTCCACTATAGTCTTTCCACTGTAGTCTGTCCACTTTAGTCTTTCCACTTTAGTCTTTCCACTTTAGTCTTTCCACAATAGTCTCCACTTTATTCTGTCCACTACAGTCTTTCCACTATAGTCTTTCCACTATAGTCCGTCCACTTTAGTCTTTCCACTCTAGTTATAGTCTTTCCACTATAGTCTGTCCACTTTAGTCTTTCCACTTTAGTCATTCCACTTTAGTCTTTCCACTTTAGTCTGTCCACTTTAGTCTTTCCACTTTAGTCTTTCCACTATAGTCTCCACTTTATTCTGTCCACTACAGTCTTTCCACTATAGTCTTTCCACTATAGTCCGTCCACTTTAGTCTTTCTACTTTAGTTATAGTCTTTCCACTATAGTCTGTCCACTTTAGTCTTTCCACTTTAGTCATTCCACTTTAGTCTTTCCACTTTAGTCTGTCCACTTTAGTCTTTCCACTTTAGTCTTTCCACTATAGTCTCCACTTTATTCTGTCCACTACAGTCTTTCCACTATAGTCTTTCCACTATAGTCTGTCCACTTTAGTCTTTCCACTTTAGTCTTTCCACTTTAGTCTGTCTACTTTAGTCTTTCCACTATAGTCTTTCCACTATAGTCTGTCCACTTTAGTCTTTCCACTTTAGTCTTTCCACTTTAGTCTGTCCACTTTAGTCTTTCCACTATAGTCTGTCCACTATAGTCTTTCCACTTTAGTCTTTCCGCTTTAGTCTGTCCACTAGGTCTTTCCACTTCAGTCTGTCCACTTTAGTCTTTCCACTTTAGTCATTTCCACTATCGTCTGTCCACTTTAGTCTTTCCACTTTAGTCTTTCCACTTTAGTGTGTCCACTTTAGTCTTTCCACTATAGTCTGTCCACTTTAGTCTTTCCACTATAGTCTGTCCACTTTAGTCTTTCCACTTTAGTCCTTCCACTTTAGTCTTTCCACTTTAGTCTTTCCACTATAGTCTGTCCACTTTAGTCTTTCCACTATTCTCTGTCCATTTTAGTCTTTCCACTATAGTCTCCACTTTATTCTGTCCACTACAGTCTTTCCAATATAGTCTTTCCACTATATTCACTCCACTTAAGTCTTTCCACTTTAGTCTTTCCACTTTAGTCTGTCCACTTTCGTCTTTCCACTATAGTCTGTCCACTTTATTCTTTCCACTATTCTCTTTCCACTTTAGTCTTTCCACTTTAGTCTTTCCACTACAGTCTCCACTTTATTCTGTCCACTACATTCTTTCCACTATAGTCGTTCCACTATAGGCTGTCCACTTTAGTCTTTCCACTTTAGTCTTTCCACTTTAGTCTGTCCACTTTAGTCTGTCCACTTTAGTCTTTACACTATAGTCTGTCCACTTTAGTCTTTCCACTATAGTCTGTCCACTTTAGTCTTTCCACTTTAGTCTTTCCACTTTATTCTGTCCACTTCATTGTGTACACTTTAGTTTGTCCACTGAGTCTTTCCACTCCAGTCTTTCCACTATAGTCTGTCCACTTTAGTCTTTCCACTTTAGTCTTTCCACTATAGTCTTTTCACTTCAGTCTGTCCACTTTAGTCTTTCCACTATAGTCTGTCCACTTTAGTCTTTCCACTATAGTCTTTCCACTTTAGTCTTTCCACTATAGTCTCCACTTTATTCTGTCCACTACAGTCTTTCCACTATAGTCTTTCCACTATAGTCTGTCCACTTTAGTCTTTCCACTTTAGTCTTTCTACTTTAGTCTGTCCACTTTAGTCTTTCCACTTTAGTCTTTCCACTATAGTCCGTCCACTTTAGTCTTTCCACTTTAGTCTTTCCACTTTAGTCTGTCCACTTTAGTCTTTCCACTATAGTCTGTCCACTATAGTCTTTCCACTTTAGTCTTTCCGCTTTAGTCTGTCCACTAGGTCTTTCCACTTCAGTCTGTCCACTTTAGTCTTTCCACTATAGTCTGTCCACTTTAGTCTTTCCACCATAGTCTTTCCACTTTAGTCTGTCCACTTAGTCTTTCCACTTCAGTCATTTCACTATGGTCTGTCCACTTTAGTCTTTCCACTATTCTCTGTCCACTTTAGTTTTTCCACTTTAGTCTTTCCACTATAGTCTCCACTTTATTCTGTCCACTACAGTCTTTCCACTATAGTCTTTCCACTATAGTCTGTCAACTTTAGTCTTTCCACTTTAGTCTTTCCACTTTAGTCTGTCCACTTTAGTCTTTCCACAATAGTCGTTCCACTATAGGCTGTCCACTTTAGTCTTTCCACTTTAGTCTTTCCACTTTAGTCTGTCCACTTTAGTCTGTCCACTTTAGTCTTTACACTATAGTCTGTCCACTTTAGTCTTTCCACTATAGTCTGTCCAATTTAGTCTTTCCACTTTAGTCTTTCCACTTTATTCTGTCCACTTCATTGTGTACACTTTAGTTTGTCCACTGAGTCTTTCCACTTCAGTCTTTCCACTATAGTCTGTCCACTTTAGTCTTTCCACTTTAGTCTTTCCACTATAGTCTTTTCACTTCAGTCTGTCCACTTTAGTCTTTCCACTATAGTCTGTCCACTTTAGTCTTTCCACTATAGTCTTTCCACTTTAGTCTGTCCACTTAGTCTTTCCACTTCAGTCATTTCAATATAGTCTGTCCACTTTAGTCTTTCCACTATTCTCTGTCCACTTTAGTCTTTCCACTTTATTCTTTCCATTATAGTCTCCACTTTATTCTGTCCACTACAGTCTTTCCACTATGTCTTTCCACTATAGTCTTTCCACTTTAGTCTTTCCACTATTCTCTGTCCACTTTAGTCTTTCCACTATAGTCTCCACTTTATTCTGTCCACTACATTCTTTCCACTATAGTCTTTCCACTATAGTCTGTCCACTTTAGTCTTTCCACTATTCTCTGTCCAATTTAGTCTTTCCACTATAGTCTGTCCACTTTAGTCTATCCACTATTCTCTGTCCACTTAATCTTTCCACTATAGTCTCCACTTTATTCTGTCCACTACAGTCTTTCCAATATAGTCTTTCCACTATAGTCTGTCCACTTTAGTCTTTCCACTATTCTCTGTCCACTTTAGTCTTTCCACTATAGTCTCCACTTCATTATGTCCACTACAGTATTTCCACTATAGTCTTTCCACTATAGTCTGTCCACTTTAGTCTTTCCACTATAGTCTCCACTTAATTTTGTCCACTACAGTCTTTCCACTATAGTCTTTCCATTATAGTCTGTCCACTTTAGTCTTTCCACTTTAGTTTTTCCACTTCAGTTTGTCCACTTTAGTCTTTCCACTATAGTCCGTCCACTTTAGTCTTTCCACTTTAGTCTTTCCACTTTATTCTGTAAACTTCAGTGTGTACACTTTAGTCTGTCCAATGAGTCTTTCCACTTCAGTCTTTCCACTATAGTCTGTCCACTTTAGTCTTTCCACTTTAGTCTTTCCACTATAGTCTCCACTTTATTCTGTCCACTACATTCTTTCAACTTTAGTCTTTCCACTATCCTCTGTCCACTTTAGTCTTTCCACTATAGTCTCCACTTTATTCTGTCCACTACAGTCTTTCCACTATAGTCTGTCCACTTTAGTCTTTCCACGATTATCTGTCCACTTAAGTCTTTCCACTATAGTCTTTCCATTATAGTCTGTCCACTTTAGTCTTTCCACTTTAGTCTTTCCACTTTATTCTGTCCACTTCATTGTGTACACTTTAGTTTGTCCACTGAGTCTTTCCACTCCAGTCTTTCCACTATAGTCTGTCCACTTTAGTCTTTCCACTTTAGTCTTTCCACTATAGTCTTTTCACTTCAGTCTGTCCACTTTAGTCTTTCCACTATAGTCTGTCCACTTTAGTCTTTCCACTATAGTCTTTCCACTTTAGTCTTTCCACTATAGTCTCCACTTTATTCTGTCCACTACAGTCTTTCCACTATAGTCTTTCCACTATAGTCTGTCCACTTTAGTCTTTCCACTTTAGTCTTTCCACTTTAGTCTGTCCACTTTAGTCTTTCCACTTTAGTCTTTCCACTATAGTCCGTCCACTTTAGTCTTTCCACTTTAGTCTTTCCACTTTAGTCTGTCCACTTTAGTCTTTCCACTATAGTCTGTCCACTATAGTCTTTCCACTTTAGTCTTTCCGCTTTAGTCTGTCCACTAGGTCTTTCCACTTCAGTCTGTCCACTTTAGTCTTTCCACTATAGTCTGTCCACTTTAGTCTTTCCACCATAGTCTTTCCACTTTAGTCTGTCCACTTAGTCTTTCCACTTCAGTCATTTCACTATGGTCTGTCCACTTTAGTCTTTCCACTATTCTCTGTCCACTTTAGTTTTTCCACTTTAGTCTTTCCACTATAGTCTCCACTTTATTCTGTCCACTACAGTCTTTCCACTATAGTCTTTCCACTATAGTCTGTCAACTTTAGTCTTTCCACTTTAGTCTTTCCACTTTAGTCTGTCCACTTTAGTCTTTCCACAATAGTCGTTCCACTATAGGCTGTCCACTTTAGTCTTTCCACTTTAGTCTTTCCACTTTAGTCTGTCCACTTTAGTCTGTCCACTTTAGTCTTTACACTATAGTCTGTCCACTTTAGTCTTTCCACTATAGTCTGTCCAATTTAGTCTTTCCACTTTAGTCTTTCCACTTTATTCTGTCCACTTCATTGTGTACACTTTAGTTTGTCCACTGAGTCTTTCCACTTCAGTCTTTCCACTATAGTCTGTCCACTTTAGTCTTTCCACTTTAGTCTTTCCACTATAGTCTTTTCACTTCAGTCTGTCCACTTTAGTCTTTCCACTATAGTCTGTCCACTTTAGTCTTTCCACTATAGTCTTTCCACTTTAGTCTGTCCACTTAGTCTTTCCACTTCAGTCATTTCAATATAGTCTGTCCACTTTAGTCTTTCCACTATTCTCTGTCCACTTTAGTCTTTCCACTTTATTCTTTCCATTATAGTCTCCACTTTATTCTGTCCACTACAGTCTTTCCACTATGTCTTTCCACTATAGTCTTTCCACTTTAGTCTTTCCACTATTCTCTGTCCACTTTAGTCTTTCCACTATAGTCTCCACTTTATTCTGTCCACTACAGTCTTTCCACTATAGTCTTTCCACTATAGTCTGTCCACTTTAGTCTTTCCACTATTCTCTGTCCAATTTAGTCTTTCCACTATAGTCTGTCCACTTTAGTCTATCCACTATTCTCTGTCCACTTAATCTTTCCACTATAGTCTCCACTTTATTCTGTCCACTACAGTCTTTCCAATATAGTCTTTCCACTATAGTCTGTCCACTTTAGTCTTTCCACTATTCTCTGTCCACTTTAGTCTTTCCACTATAGTCTCCACTTCATTATGTCCACTACAGTATTTCCACTATAGTCTTTCCACTATAGTCTGTCCACTTTAGTCTTTCCACTATAGTCTCCACTTAATTTTGTCCACTACAGTCTTTCCACTATAGTCTTTCCATTATAGTCTGTCCACTTTAGTCTTTCCACTTTAGTTTTTCCACTTCAGTTTGTCCACTTTAGTCTTTCCACTATAGTCCGTCCACTTTAGTCTTTCCACTTTAGTCTTTCCACTTTATTCTGTCCACTTCAGTGTGTACACTTTAGTCTGTCCAATGAGTCTTTCCACTTCAGTCTTTCCACTATAGTCTGTCCACTTTAGTCTTTCCACTTTAGTCTTTCCACTATAGTCTCCACTTTATTCTGTCCACTACATTCTTTCAACTTTAGTCTTTCCACTATCCTCTGTCCACTTTAGTCTTTCCACTATAGTCTCCACTTTATTCTGTCCACTACAGTCTTTCCACTATAGTCTGTCCACTTTAGTCTTTCCACGATTATCTGTCCACTTAAGTCTTTCCACTATAGTCTTTCCATTATAGTCTGTCCACTTTAGTATTTCCACTTTAGTTTTTCCACTTTAGTCTGTCCACTTTAGTCTTTCCACTATAGTCTGTCCACTTTAGTCTTTCCACTTTAGTCATTCCACTTTATTCTGTCCACTTCAGTGTGTACACTTTAGTCTGTCCAATGAGTCTTTCCACTTCAGTCTTTCCACTATAGTCTGTCCACTTTAGTCTTTCCACTTTAGTCTTTCCACTATAGTCTCCACTTTATTCTGTCCACTACATTCTTTCAACTTTATTCTTTCCACTATCCTCTGTCCACTTTAGTCTTTCCACTATAGTCTCCACTTTATTCTGTCCACTACAGTCTTTCCACTATAGTCTTTCTACTATAGTCTGTCCACTTTAGTCTTTCCACTATAGTCTGTCCACTTTAGTCTTTCCACTATAGTTTCCACTTAATTCTGTCCACTACAGTCTTTCCACTATAGTCTTTCCACTATAATCTGTCCACTTTAGTCTTTCCACTTTAGTTTTTCCACTTTAGTCTGTCCACTTTAGTCTTTTCACTATAGTCTGTCCACTTTAGTCTTTCCACTTTAGTCTTTCCACTTTATTCTGTCCACTTCAGTGTGTACACTTTAGTCTGTCCAATGAGTCTTTCCACTTCAGTCTTTCCACTATAGTCTGTCCACTTTAGTCTTTCCACTTTAGTCTTTCCACTATAGTCTCCACTTTATTCTGTCCACTACATTCTTTCAACTTTAGTCTTTCCACTATCCTCTGTCCACTTTAGTCTTTCCACTATAGTCTCCACTTTATTCTGTCCACTACAGTCTTTCCACTATAGTCTTTCCACTATAGTCTGTCCACTTTAGTCTTTCCACGATTATCTGTCCACTTTAGTCTTTCCACTATAGTCTGTCCACTTTAGTCTTTCCACTATTCTCTGTCCACTTTTGTCTTTCCACTATAGTCTCCTCTTTATTATGTCCACTACAGTCTTTCCACTATAGTCTTTCCACTATAGTCTGTCCACTTTAGTCTTTCCACTATAGTCTCCACTTTATTCTGTCCACTACAGTCTTTCCACTATAGTCTTTCCACTATAGTCTGTCCACTTTAGTCTTTCCACTTTAGTTTTTCCACTTTAGTCTGTCCACTTTAGTCTTTCCACTATTCTCTGTCCACTTTAGTCTTTCCACAATAGTCTCCACTTTATTCTGGCCACTACAGTCTTTCCAATATAGTCTTTCCACTGTAGTCTGTCCACTTTAGTCTTTCCACTATTCTCTGTCCACTTTAGTCTTTCCACTATTCTCTGTCCACTTTAGTCTTTCCACTATAGTCTCCACTTTATTATGTCCACTACAGTCTTTCCACTATAGTCTTTCCACTTTAGTCTTTCCGCTTTAGTCTGTCCACTTCGTTTTTCCACTTCAGTCTTTTCAATAGAGTCTGTCCACTTTAGTCTTTCCACTTAGTCATTCCACTAGAGTCTGTCCACTTTAGTATTTCCAGTTAGTCTGTCCACTTTAGTCTTTCCACTTTAGTCATTTCCACTATAGTCTGTCCACATTAGTCTTTCCACTTTAGTCTGTCCACTTTAGTCTTTCCACTATAGTCTGTCCACTTTAGTCTTTCCACTCTTCTCTGTCCACTTTTGTCTTTCCACAATAGTCTCCACTTTATTATGTCCACTACAGTCTTTCCACTATAGTCTTTCCACTATAGTCCGTCCACTTTAGTCTTTCCACTATAGTCTCCACTTTATTCTGTCCACTACAGTCTTTCCACTATAGTCTTTCCACTATAGTCTGTCCACTTTAGTCTTTCCACTTTAGTCTGTCCACTTTAGTCTTTCCACTATAGTCTGTCGACTTTATTGTCCACTTTAGTCTTTCCACTTTAGTCTTTCCACAATAGTCTCCACTTTATTCTGTCCACTACAGTCTTTCCACTATAGTCCGTCCACTTTAGTCTTTCCACTTTAGTCTTTCCAATTTAGTCTGTCCACTTTAGTCTTTCCACTATAGTCTTTCCACTATAGTCCGTCCACTTTAGTCTTTCCACTTTAGTCTTTCCACTTTAGTCTTTCCACTTTAGTCTTTCCACTATAGTCTCCACTTTATTCTGTCCACTACATCTTCCACTATAGTCTTTCCACTATAGTCTGTCCACTTTAGTCTTTCCACTTTAGTCTTTCCACTTTAGTCTGTCCACTTTAGTCTTTCCACTATAGTCTTTCCACTATAGTCTGTCCACTTTAGTCTTTCCACTTTAGTCTTTCCACTTTAGTCTGTCCACTTTAGTCTTTCCACTATAGTCTGTCCACTATAGTCTTTCCACTTTAGTCTTTCCGCTTTAGTGTGTCCACTAGGTCTTTCCACTTCAGTCTGTCCACTTTAGTCTTTCCACTTTAGTCTTTACACTTTAGTGTGTCCACTTTAGTCTTTCCACTATAGTCTGTCCACTTTAGTGTGTCCACTTTAGTCTTTCCACTATAGTCTGTCCACTTTAGTCTTTCCACTATAGTCTGTCCACTTTAGTCTTTCCACTTTAGTCTTTCCACTTTAGTCTTTCCACTATAGTCAGTCCACTTTAGTCTTTCCACTATTCTCTGTCAACTTTAGTCTTTCCACTATATTCTCCACTTTATTCTGTCCACTACAGTCTTTCCAATATAGTCTTTCCACTATAGTCACTCTACTTTAGTCTTTCCACTTTAGTCTTTCCACTTTAGTCCGTCCACTTTAGTCTTTCCACTATAGTCTGTCCACTTTATTCTTTCCACTATTCTCTTTCCACTTTAGTCTTTCCACTTTAGTCTTTCCACTATAGTCTCCACTTTATTCTGTCCACTACATTCTTTCCACTATAGTCGTTCCACTATAGGCTGTCCACTTTAGTCTGTCCACTTTAGTCTTTACACTATAGTCTGTCCACTTTAGTCTTTCCACTATAGTTTCCACTTAATTCTGTCCACTACAGCCTTTCCACTATAGTCTTTCCACTATAATCTGTCCACTTTAGTCTTTCCACTTTAGTTTTTCCACTTTATTCTGTCCACTTCAGTGTGTACACTTTAGTCTGTCCAATGAGTCTTTCCACTTCAGTCTTTCCACTATAGTCTGTCCACTTTAGTCTTTCCACTTTAGTCTTTCCACTATAGTCTCCACTTTATTCTGTCCACTACATTCTTTCAACTTTAGTCTTTCCACTATCCTCTGTCCACTTTAGTCTTTCCACTATAGTCTCCACTTTATTCTGTCCACTACAGTCTTTCCACTATAGTCTTTCCACTATAGTCTGTCCACTTTAGTCTTTCCACGATTATCTGTCCACTTTAGTCTTTCCACTATAGTCTGTCCACTTTAGTCTTTCCACTATTCTCTGTCCACTTTTGTCTTTCCACTATAGTCTCCACTTTATTATGTCCACTACAGTCTTTCCACTATAGTCTGTCCACTTTAGTCTTTCCACTATAGTCTCCACTTTATTCTGTCCACTACAGTCTTTCCACTATAGTCTTTCCACTATAGTCTGTCCACTTTAGTCTTTCCACTTTAGTTTTTCCACTTTAGTCTGTCCACTTTAGTCTTTCCACGACTGTCTGTCCACTTTAGTCTTTCCACTTTAGTCTTTCCACTTTATTCTGTCCACTTCAGTGTGTAAACTTTAGTCTGTCCACTGAGTATTTCCACTTCAGTCTTTCCACTATAGTCTGTCCCCTTCAGTCTTTCCACTTTAATCTTTCCACTATAGTCTCCACTTTAATTTGTCCACTACATTCTTTCCTTCCACTTTATTCTGTCCACTTCAGTGTGTACACTTTAGTCTGTCCAATGAGTCTTTCCACTTTAGTCTTTCCACTATTCTCTGTCCACTTTAGTCTTTCCACAATAGTCTCCACTTTATTCTGTCCACTACAGTCTTTCCAATATAGTCTTTCCACTGTAGTCTGTCCACTTTAGTCTTTCCACTATTCTCTGTCCACTTTAGTCTTTCCACTATTCTCTGTCCACTTTAGTCTTTCCACTATAGTCTCCACTTCATTATGTCCACTACAGTATTTCCACTATAGTCTTTCCACTATAGTCTGTCCACTTTAGTCTTTCCACTATAGTCTCCACTTAATTCTGTCCACTACAGTCTTTCCACTATAGTCTTTCCATTATAGTCTGTCCACTTTAGTCTTTCCACTTTAGTTTTTACACTTCAGTCTGTCCACTTTAGTCTTTCCACTATAGTCTCCACTTTATTCTGTCCACTACATTCTTTCCACTTTAGTCTTTCCACTTTAGTCTGTCCACTTTAGTCTTTCCACTATAGTCTGTCCACTTTAGTCTTTCCACTCTTCTCTGTCCACTTTTGTCTTTCCACTATAGTCTCCACTTTATTATGTCCACTACAGTCTTTCCACTATAGTCTTTCCACTATAGTCCGTCCACTTTAGTCTTTCCACTATGGTCTCCACTTTATTCTGTCCACTACAGTCTTTCCACTATAGTCTTTCCACTATAGTCTGTCCACTTTAGTCTTTCCACTTTAGTCTGTCCACTTTAGTCTTTCCACTATAGTCTGTCGACTTTATTGTCCACTTTAGTCTTTCCACTTTAGTCTTTCCACAATAGTCTCCACTTTATTCTGTCCACTACAGTCTTTCCACTATAGTCCGTCCACTTTAGTCTTTCCACTTTAGTCTTTCCAATTTAGTCTGTCCACTTTAGTCTTTCCACTATAGTCTTTCCACTATAGTCTGTCCACTTTAGTCTTTCCACTTTAGTCTTTCCACTTTAGTCTTTCCACTTTAGTCTTTCCACTATAGTCTCCACTTTATTCTGTCCACTACAGTCTTTCCACTATAGTCTTTCCACTATAGTCTGTCCACTTTAGTCTTTCCACTTTAGTCTTTCCACTTTAGTCTGTCCACTTTAGTCTTTCCACTATAGTCTGTCCACTATAGTCTTTCCACTTTAGTCTTTCCGCTTTAGTCTGTCCACTAGGTCTTTCCACTTCAGTCTCACCACTTTAGTCTTTCCACTTTAGTCATTTCCACTATCGTCTGTCCACTTTAGTCTTTCCACTTTAGTCTTTCCACTTTAGTGTGTCCACTTTAGTCTTTCCACTATAGTCTGTCCACTTTAGTCTTTCCACTATAGTCTGTCCACTTTAGTCTTTCCACTTTAGTCTTTCCACTATTCTCTGTCAACTTTAGTCTTTCCACTATAGTCTCCACTTTATTCTGTCCACTACAGTCTTTCCAATATAGTCTTTCCACTATAGTCACTCTACTTTAGTCTTTCCACTTTAGTCTTTCCACTTTAGTCCGTCCACTTTAGTCTTTCCACTATAGTCTGTCCACTTTATTCTTTCCACTATTCTCTTTCCACTTTAGTCTTTCCACTTTAGTCTTTCCACTATAGTCTCCACTTTATTCTGTCCACTACATTCTTTCCACTATAGTCGTTCCACTATAGGCTGTCCACTTTAGTCTTTCCACTTTATTCTTTCCACTATAGTCTCCACTTTATTCTGTCCACTACATTCTTTCAACTTTAGTCTTTCCACTATCACTTTAGTCTGTCCACTTTAGTCTTTACACTATAGTCTGTCCACTTTAGTCTTTCCACTATAGTCTGTCCACTTTAGTCTTTCCACTTTAGTCTTTCCACTTTATTCTGTCCACTTCATTGTGTACACTTTAGTTTGTCCACTGAGTCTTTCCACTTCAGTCTTTCCACTATAGTCTGTCCACTTTAGTCTTTCCACTTTAGTATTTCCACTATAGTCTTTTCACTTCAGTCTGTCCACTTTAGTCTTTCCACTATAGTCTGTCCACTTTAGTCTTTCCACTATAGTCTTTCCACTTTAGTCTGTCCACTTAGTCTTTCCACTTCAGTCATTTCACTATAGTCTGTCCACTTTAGTCTTTCCACTATTCTCTGTCCACTTTAGTCTTTCCACTTTAGTCTTTCCATTATAGTTTCCACTTTATTCTGTCCACTACAGTCTTTCCACTATGTCTTTCCACTATAGTCTGTCCACTTTAGTCTTTCCACTATTCTCTGTCCACTTTAGTCTTTCCACTATAGTCTCCACTTTATTCTGTCCACTACATTCTTTCAACTATAGTCTTTCCACTATAGTCTGTCCACTTTAGTCTTTCCACTATTCTCTGTCCACTTTAGTCTTTCCACTATAGTCTGTCCACTTTAGTCTATCCACTATTCTCTGTCCACTTTAGTCTTTCCACTATAGTCTCCACTTTATTCTGTCCACTACAGTCTTTCCATTATAGTCTTTCCACTATCGTCTGTCCACTTTAGTCTTTCCACTATTCTCTGTCCACTTTAGTCTTTCCACTATAGTCTCCACTTCATTATGTCCACTACAGTATTTCCACTATAGTCTTTCCACTATAGTCTCCACTTAATTCTGTCCACTACAGTCTTTCCACTATAGTCTTTCCATTATAGTCTGTCCACTTTAGTCTTTCCACTTTAGTTTTTACACTTCAGTCTGTCCACTTTAGTCTTTCCACTATAGTCTGTCCACTTTAGTCTTTCCACTTTATTCTGTCCACTTCAGTGTGTACACTTTAGTCTGTCCAATGTGTCTTTCCACTTCAGTCTTTCCACTATAGTCTTTCCACTTTAGTCTTTCCACTTTAGTCTTTCCACTATAGTCTCCACTTTATTCTGTCCACTACATTCTTTCAACTTTAGTCTTTCCACTATCCTCTGTCCACTTTAGTCTTTCCACTATAGTCTCCACTTTATTCTGTCCACTACAGTCTTTCCACTATAGTCTTTCCACTATAGTCTGTCCACTTTAGTCTTTCCACGATTATCTGTCCACTTTAGTCTTTCCACTATAGTCTTTCCATTATAGTCTGTCCACTTTAGTCTTTCCACTTTAGTTTTTCCACTTTAGTCTGTCCACTTTAGTCTTTCCACTATAGTCTGTCCACTTTAGTCTTTCCACTTTAGTCTTTCCACTTTATTCTGTCCACTTCAGTGTGTACACTTTAGTCTGTCCAATGAGTCTTTCCACTTCAGTCTTTCCACTATAGTCTGTCCACTTTAGTCTTTCCACTTTAGTCTTTCCACTATAGTCTCCACTCTATTCTGTCCACTACATTCTTTCAACTTTAGTCTTTCCACTATCCTCTGTCCACTTTAGTCTTTCCACTATAGTCTCCACTTTATTCTGTCCACTACAGTCTTTCCACTATAGTCTTTCCACTATAGTCTGTCCACTTTAGTCTTTCCACGATTATCTGTCCACTTTAGTATTTCCACTATAGTCTGTCCACTTTAGTCTTTCCACTATTCTCTGTCCACTTTTGTCTTTCCACTATAGTCTCCACTTTATTATGTCCACTACAGTCTTTCCACTATAGTCTTTCCACTATAGTCTGTCCACTTTAGTCTTTCCACTATAGTCTCCACTTTATTCTGTCCACTACAGTCTTTCCACTATAGTCTTTCCACTATAGTCTGTCCACTTTAGTCTTTCCACTTTAGTTTTTCCACTTTAGTCTGTCCACTTTAGTCTTTCCACGACTGTCTGTCCACTTTAGTCTTTCCACTTTAGTCTTTGCACTTTATTCTGTCCACTTCAGTGTGTAAACTTTAGTCTGTCCACTGAGAATTTCCACTTCAGTCTTTCCACTATAGTCTTTCCCCTTTAGTCTTTCCACTTTAGTCTTTCCACTATAGTCTCCACTTTATTTTGTCCACTACATTCTTTCCACTTTAGTCTTTCCACTTTATTCTGTCCACTTCAGTGTGTACACTTTAGTCTGTCCAATGAGTCTTTCCACTTTAGTCTTTCCACTATAGTCTGTCCACTTTAGTCTTTCCACTTTAGTCTTTCCACTATAGTCTCCACTTTATTATGTCCACTACAGTCTTTCCACTATAGTCTTTCCACTATAGTCTGTCCACTTTAGTCTTTCCACTATAGTCTCCACTTAATTCTGTCCACTACAGTCTTTCCACTATAGTCTTTCCACTATAGTCTGTCCACTTTAGTCTTTCCACTTTAGTTTTTCCACTTTAGTCTGTCCACTTTAGTCTTTCCACGACTGTCTGTCCACTTTAGTCTTTCCACTTTAGTCTTTTCACTTTATTCTGTCCACTTCAGTGTGTAAACTTTAGTCTGTCCACTGAGTATTTCCACTTCAGTCTTTCCACTATAGTCTGTCCCCTTTAGTCTTTCCACTTTAGTCTTTCCACTATAGTCTCCACTTTATTTTGTCCACTACATTCTTTCCACTTTAGTCTTTCCACTTTATTCTGTCCACTTCAGTGTGTACACTTTAGTCTGTCCAATGAGTCTTTCCACTTTAGTCTTTCCACTATAGTCTGTCCACTTTAGTCTTTCCACTTTAGTCTTTCCACTATAGTCTCCACTTTATTCTGTCCACTACATTCTTTCCATTTTAGTCTTTCCACTATTCTCTGTCCACTTTAGTCTTTCCACAATAGTCTCCACTTTATTCTGTCCACTACAGTCTTTCCAATCTAGTCTTTCCACTATAGTCTGTTCACTTTAGTCTTTCCACTATTCTTTGTCCACTTTAGTCTTTCCACTATTCTCTGTCCACTTTAGTCTTTCCACTACAGTCTCCGCCTTTATTATGTCCACTACAGACTTTCCACTATAGTCTTTCCACTTTAGTCTTTCCGCTTTAGTCTGTCCACTTAGTCTTTCCACTTCAGTCTTTTCAATAGAGTCTGTCCACTTTAGTCTTTCCACTTAGTCTTTCCACTAGAGTCTGTCCACTTTAGTATTTCCAGTTAGTCTGTCCACTTTAGTCTTTCCACTTTAGTCATTTCCACTATAGTCTGTCCACTTTAGTCTTTCCACTTTAGTCTGTCCACTTTAGTCTTTCCACTATAGTCTGTCCACTTTAGTCTTTTCACTAATCTCTGTCCACTTTAGTCTTTCCACTTTAGTCTTTCCACAATAGTCTCCACTTTATTCTGTCCACTACAGTCTTTCCACTATAGTCTTTCCACTATAGTCCGTCCACTTTAGTCATTCCACTTTAGTCTTTCAAATTTAGTCTGTCCACTTTAGTCTTTCCACTATAGTCTTTCCACTATAGTCTGTCCACTTTAGTCTTTCCACTTTAGTCTTTCCACTTTAGTCTTTCCTCTTTAGTCTGTCCACTTTAGTCTTTCCACTTTAGTCTTTCCACTATAGTCTCCACTTTATTCTGTCCACTACAGTCTTTCCACTATAGTCTTTTTCCACTACAGTCTGTCCACTTTAGTCTTTCCACTTTAGTCTTTCCACTTTAGTCTGTCCACTTTAGTCTTTCCACTATAGTCTTTCCACTATAGTCTGTCCACTTTAGTCTTTCCACTTTAGTCTTTCCACTTTAGTCTATCCACTTTAGTCTTTCCACTATAGTCTGTCCACTATAGTCTTTCCACTTTAGTCTTTCCGCTTTAGTCTGTCCACTAGGTCTTTCCACTTCAGTCTGTCCACTTTAGTCTTTCCACTTTAGTCATTTCCACTATCGTCTGTCCACTTTACTCTTTCCACTTTAGTCTTTCCCCTTTAGTCTGTCCACTTTAGTCTTTCCACTATAGTCTGTCCACTTTAGTCTTTCCACTATAGTCTGTCCACTTTAGTCTTTCCACTTTAGTCTTTCCACTTTAGTCTTTCCGCTATAGTCTGTCCACTTTAGTCTTTCCACTATTCTCTGTCCACTTTAGTCCTTCCACTATAGTCTCCACTTTATTCTGTCAACTACAGTCTTTCCAATATAGTCTTTCCACTATAGTCACTCCACTTTAGTCTTTCCACTTTAGTCTTTCCACTTTAGTCTGTCCACTTTAGTCTTTCCACTATAGTCTGTCCACTTTATTCTTTCCACTATTCTCTTTCCACTTTAGTCTTTCCACTTTAGTCTTTCCACTATAGTCTCCACTTTATTCTGTCCACTACATTCTTTCCACTATAGTCGTTCCACTATAGGCTGTCCACTTTAGTCTTTCCAGTTTAGTTTTTCCACTTTAGTTTGTCCACTTTAGTCTTTCCACTTTATTCTGTCCACTTCAGTGTGTACACTTTAGTCTGTCCAATGAGTCTTTCCACTTCAGTCTTTCCACTATAGTCTGTCCACTTTAGTCTTTCCACTTTATTCTTTCCACTACAGTCTCCACTTTATTCTGTCCACTACATTCTTTCAACTTTAGTCTTTCCATTATCACTTTAGTCTGTCCACTTTAGTCTTTACACTATAGTCTGTCCACTTTAGTCTTTCCACTATAGTCTGTCCACTTTAGTCTTTCCACTTTAGTCTTTCCACTTCAGTCTTTCCACTATAGTTTGTCCACTTTAGTCTTTCCACTTTAGTCTTTCCACTATAGTCTCCACTTAATTCTGTCCACTACAGTCTTTCCACTATAGTCTTTCCACTATAGTCTGTCCACTTTAGTCTTTCCACTTTAGTTTTTCCACTTTAGTCTGTCCACTTTAGTCTTTCCACGACTGTCTGTCCACTTTAGTCTTTCCACTTTAGTCTTTTCACTTTATTCTGTCCACTTCAGTGTGTAAACTTTAGTCTGTCCACTGAGTATTTCCACTTCAGTCTTTCCACTATAGTCTGTCCCCTTTAGTCTTTCCACTTTAGTCTTTCCACTATAGTCTCCACTTTATTTTGTCCACTACATTCTTTCCACTTTAGTCTTTCCACTTTATTCTGTCCACTTCAGTGTGTACACTTTAGTCTGTCCAATGAGTCTTTCCACTTTAGTCTTTCCACTATAGTCTGTCCACTTTAGTCTTTCCACTTTAGTCTTTCCACTATAGTCTCCACTTTATTCTGTCCACTACATTCTTTCCATTTTAGTCTTTCCACTATTCTCTGTCCACTTTAGTCTTTCCACAATAGTCTCCACTTTATTCTGTCCACTACAGTCTTTCCAATCTAGTCTTTCCACTATAGTCTGTTCACTTTAGTCTTTCCACTATTCTTTGTCCACTTTAGTCTTTCCACTATTCTCTGTCCACTTTAGTCTTTCCACTACAGTCTCCGCCTTTATTATGTCCACTACAGACTTTCCACTATAGTCTTTCCACTTTAGTCTTTCCGCTTTAGTCTGTCCACTTAGTCTTTCCACTTCAGTCTTTTCAATAGAGTCTGTCCACTTTAGTCTTTCCACTGAGTCTTTCCACTAGAGTCTGTCCACTTTAGTATTTCCAGTTAGTCTGTCCACTTTAGTCTTTCCACTTTAGTCATTTCCACTATAGTCTGTCCACTTTAGTCTTTCCACTTTAGTCTGTCCACTTTAGTCTTTCCACTATAGTCTGTCCACTTTAGTCTTTTCACTAATCTCTGTCCACTTTAGTCTTTCCACTTTAGTCTTTCCACAATAGTCTCCACTTTATTCTGTCCACTACAGTCTTTCCACTATAGTCTTTCCACTATAGTCCGTCCACTTTAGTCATTCCACTTTAGTCTTTCAAATTTAGTCTGTCCACTTTAGTCTTTCCACTATAGTCTTTCCACTATAGTCTGTCCACTTTAGTCTTTCCACTTTAGTCTTTCCACTTTAGTCTTTCCTCTTTAGTCTGTCCACTTTAGTCTTTCCACTTTAGTCTTTCCACTATAGTCTCCACTTTATTCTGTCCACTACAGTCTTTCCACTATAGTCTTTTTCCACTACAGTCTGTCCACTTTAGTCTTTCCACTTTAGTCTTTCCACTTTAGTCTGTCCACTTTAGTCTTTCCACTATAGTCTTTCCACTATAGTCTGTCCACTTTAGTCTTTCCACTTTAGTCTTTCCACTTTAGTCTATCCACTTTAGTCTTTCCACTATAGTCTGTCCACTATAGTCTTTCCACTTTAGTCTTTCCGCTTTAGTCTGTCCACTAGGTCTTTCCACTTCAGTCTGTCCACTTTAGTCTTTCCACTTTAGTCATTTCCACTATCGTCTGTCCACTTTACTCTTTCCACTTTAGTCTTTCCCCTTTAGTCTGTCCACTTTAGTCTTTCCACTATAGTCTGTCCACTTTAGTCTTTCCACTATAGTCTGTCCACTTTAGTCTTTCCACTTTAGTCTTTCCACTTTAGTCTTTCCGCTATAGTCTGTCCACTTTAGTCTTTCCACTATTCTCTGTCCACTTTAGTCCTTCCACTATAGTCTCCACTTTATTCTGTCAACTACAGTCTTTCCAATATAGTCTTTCCACTATAGTCACTCCACTTTAGTCTTTCCACTTTAGTCTTTCCACTTTAGTCTGTCCACTTTAGTCTTTCCACTATAGTCTGTCCACTTTATTCTTTCCACTATTCTCTTTCCACTTTAGTCTTTCCACTTTAGTCTTTCCACTATAGTCTCCACTTTATTCTGTCCACTACATTCTTTCCACTATAGTCGTTCCACTATAGGCTGTCCACTTTAGTCTTTCCAGTTTAGTTTTTCCACTTTAGTTTGTCCACTTTAGTCTTTCCACTTTATTCTGTCCACTTCAGTGTGTACACTTTAGTCTGTCCAATGAGTCTTTCCACTTCAGTCTTTCCACTATAGTCTGTCCACTTTAGTCTTTCCACTTTATTCTTTCCACTACAGTCTCCACTTTATTCTGTCCACTACATTCTTTCAACTTTAGTCTTTCCATTATCACTTTAGTCTGTCCACTTTAGTCTTTACACTATAGTCTGTCCACTTTAGTCTTTCCACTATAGTCTGTCCACTTTAGTCTTTCCACTTTAGTCTTTCCACTTCAGTCTTTCCACTATAGTTTGTCCACTTTAGTCTTTCCACTTTAGTCTTTCCACTATATCACTTCAGTCTGTCCACTTTAGTCTTTCCACTATAGTCTGTCCACTTTAGTCTTTCCACTATAGTCTTTCCACTTTAGTCTGTCGACTTAGTCTTTCCACTTCAGTCATTTCACTATAGTCTGTCCACTTTAGTCTTTCCACTATTCTCTGTCAACTTTAGTCTTTCCACTTTAGTCTTTCCATTATAGTCTGCACTTTATTCTGTCCACTATAGTCTTTCCACTATGTCTTTCCACTATAGTCTGTCCACTTTAGTCTTTCCACTATTCTCTGTTTACTTTAGTCTTTCCACTATAGTCTCCACTTTATTCTGTCCACTACATTCTTTCAACTATAGTCTTTCCACTATAGTCTGTCCACTTTAGTCTTTCCACTATTCTCTGTCCACTTTAGTCTTTCCACTATAGTCTGTCCACTTTAGTCTATCCACTATTCTCTGTCCACTTTAGTCTTTCCACTATAGTCTCCACTTTATTCTGTCCACTACAGTCTTTCCATTATAGTCTTTCCACTATAGTCGTCCACTTTAGTCTTTCCACTATTCTCTGTCCACTTTAGTCTTTCCACTATAGTCTCCACTTCATTATGTCCACTACAGTATTTCCACTATAGTCTTTCCACTATAGTCTGTCCACTTTAGTCTTTCCACTATAGTCTCCACTTAATTCTGTCCACTACAGTCTTTCCACTATAGTCTTTCCATGATAGTCTGTCCACTATAGTCTTTCCACTTTAGTTTTTCCACTTCAGTCTGTCCACTTTAGTCTTTCCACTATAGTCTGTCCACTTTAGTCTTTCCACTTTAGTCTTTCCACTTTATTCTGTCCACTTCAGTGTGTACATTTTAGTCTGTCCAATGAGTCTTTCCACTTCAGTCTTTCCACTATAGTCTGTCCACTTTAGTCTTTCCACTTTAGTCTTTCCACTATAGTCTCCACTTTATTCTGTCCACTACATTCTTTCAACTTTAGTCTTTCCACTATCCTCTGTCCACTTTAGTCTTTCCACTATAGTCTCCACTTTATTCTGTCCACTACAGTCTTTCCACTATAGTCTTTCCACTATAGTCTGTCCACTTTAGTCTTTCCACGATTATCTGTCCACTTTAGTCTTTCCACTATAGTCTTTCCATTATAGTCTGTCCACTTTAGTCTTTCCACTTTAGTTTTTCCACTTTAGTCTGTCCACTTTAGTCTTTCCACTATAGTCTTTCCATTATAGTCTGTCCACTTTAGTCTTTCCACTTTAGTTTTTCCACTTTAGTCTGTCCACTTTAGTCTTTCCACTATAGTCTTTCCACTTTAGTCTTTACGCTTTAGTCTGTAGCTAGGTCTTTCCACTTCAGTCTGTCCACTTTAGTCTTTCCACTTTAGTCATTTCCACTATCGTCTGTCCACTTTAGTCTTTCCACTTTAGTCTTTCCACTTTAGTGTGTCCACTTTAGTCTTTCCACTATAGTCTTTCCACTTTAGTCTTTCCACTTTAGTCTGTCCACTTTAGTCTTTCCACTATAGTCTTTCCACTATAGTCTGTCCACTTTAGTCTTTCCACTTTAGTCTTTCCACTTTAGTCTGTCCACTTTAGTCTTTCCACTATAGTCTGTCCACTATAGTCTTTCCACTTTAGTCTTTCCGCTTTAGTCTGTCCACTAGGTCTTTCCACTTCAGTCTGTCCACTTTAGTCTTTCCACTTCAGTCATTTCCACTATCGCCTGTCCACTTTAGTCTTTCCACTTTAGTCTTTCCACTTTAGTGTGACCACTTTAGTCTTTCCACTATAGTCTGTCCACTTTAGTCTTTCCACTATAGTCTGTCCACTTTAGTCTTTCCACTTTAGTCTTTCCACTTTAGTCTTTCCACTATAGTCTGTCCACTTTAGTCTTTCCACTTTAGTCTTTCCACTATATTCTCCACTTTATTCTGTCCACTACATTATTTCAACTTTAGTCTTTCCACTATCACTTTAGTCTGTCCACTTTAGTCTTTACACTATAGTCTGTCCACTTTAGTCTTATTCTGTCCACTACATTCTTTCCACTATAGTCGTTCCACTATAGGCTGTCCACTTTAGTCTTTCCAGTTTAGTTTTTCCACTTTAGTTTGTCCACTTTAGTCTTTCCATTTTATTCTGTCCACTTCAGTCTGTCCAATGAGGCTTTCCACTTCAGTCTTTCCACTATAGTCTGTCCACTTTAGTCTTTCCACTATAGTCTGTCCACTATAGTCTTTCCACTTTAGTCTGTCCACTTTAGTCTTTCCACTATAGTCTTTCCACTATAGTCTGTCCACTTTAGTCTTTCCACTTTAGTCTTTCCACTTTAGTCTGTCCACTTTAGTCTTTCCACTATAGTCTGTCCACTATAGTCTTTCCACTTTAGTCTTTCCGCTTTAGTCTGTCCACTAGGTCTTTCCACTTCAGTCTGTCCACTTTAGTCTTTCCACTTTAGTCATTTCCACTATCGTCTGTCCACTTTAGTCTTTCCACTTTAGTCTTTCCCATTCTGTCCACTACATTATTTCAACTTTAGTCTTTCCACTATCACTTTAGTCTGTCCACTTTAGTCTTTACACTATAGTCTGTCCACTTTAGTCTTATTCTGTCCACTACATTCTTTCCACTATAGTCGTTCCACTATAGGCTGTCCACTTTAGTCTTTCCAGTTTAGTTTTTCCACTTTAGTTTGTCCACTTTAGTCTTTCCACTTTAGTCTTTCCACTATAGTCTCCACTTTATTCTGTCCACTACATTATTTCAACTTTAGTCTTTCCACTATCACTTTAGTCTGTCCACTTTAGTCTTTACACTATAGTCTGTCCACTTTAGTCTTATTCTGTCCACTACATTCTTTCCACTATAGTCGTTCCACTATAGGCTGTCCACTTTAGTCTTTCCAGTTTAGTTTTTCCACTTTAGTTTGTCCACTTTAGTCTTTCCACTTTATTCTGTCCACTTCAGTCTGTCCAATGAGGCTTTCCACTTCAGTCTTTCCACTATAGTCTGTCCACTTTAGTCTTTCCACTTTATTCTTTCCACTACAGTCTCCACTTTATTCTGTCCACTACATTCTTTCAACTTTAGTCTTTCCACTATCACTTTAGTCTGTCCACTTTAGTCTTTACACTATAGTCTGTCCACTTTAGTCTTTCCACTATAGTCTGTCCACTTTAGTCTTTCCACTTTAGTCTTTCCACTTTATTCTGCCCACTTCATTGTGTACACTTTAGTTTGTCCACTGAGTCTTTCCACTTCAGTCTTTCCACTATAGTCTGTCCACTTTAGTCTTTCCACTTTAGTCTTTCCACTATAGTCTTTTCACTTCAGTCTGTCCACTTTAGTCTTTCCACTATAGTCTGTCCACTTTAGTCTTTCCACTATAGTCTTTCCACTTTAGTCTGTCCACTTAGTCTTTCCACTTCAGTCATTTCACTATAGTCTGTCCACTTTAGTCTTTCCACTACTCTCTGTCCACTTTAGTCTTTCCACTTTAGTCTTTCCATTATAGTCTCCACTTTATTCTGTCCACTACAGTCTTTCCACTATAGTCTTTCCACTTTAGTCTTTCCGCTTTAGTCTGTCCACTTAGTCTTTCCACTTCAGTCTTTTCAATAGAGTCTGTCCACTTTAGTCTTTCCACTTAGTCTTTCCACTAGAGTCTGTCCACTTTAGTATTTCCAGTTAGTCTGTCCACTTTAGTCTTTCCACTTTAGTCATTTCCACTATAGTCTGTCCACTTTAGTCTTTCCACTTTAGTCTGTCCACTTTAGTCTTTCCACTATTCTCTGTCCACTTTAGTCTTTCCACTATTCTCTGTCCACTTTAGTCTTTCCACTATAGTCTCCACTTTATTATGTCCACTACAGTCTTTCCACTATATTCTTTCCACTTTAGTCTTTCCGCTTTAGTCTGTCCACTTAGTCTTTCCACTTCAGTCTTTTCAATAGAGTCTGTCCACTTTAGTCTTTCCACTTAGTCTTTCCACTAGAGTCTGTCCACTTTAGTATTTCCAGTTAGTCTGTCCACTTTAGTCTTTCCACTTTAGTCATTTCCACTATAGTCTGTCCACTTTAGTCTTTCCACTTTAGTCTGTCCACTTTAGTCTTTCCACTATAGTCTGTCCACTTTAGTCTTTTCACTAATCTCTGTCCACTTTAGTCTTTCCACTTTAGTCTTTCCACAATAGTCTCCACTTTATTCTGTCCACTACAGTCTTTCCACTATAGTCTTTCCACTATAGTCCGTCCACTTTAGTCTTTCCACTTTAGTCTTTCCAATTTAGTCTGTCCACTTTCGTCTTTCCACTATAGTCTTTCCACTATAGTCTGTCCACTTTAGTCTTTCCACTTTAGTCTTTCCAGTATAGTCTCCACTTTATTCTGTCCACTACAGTCTTTCCACTATAGTCTTTCCACTACAGTCTGTCCACTTTAGTCTTTCCACTTTAGTCTTGCCACTTTAGTCATTTCCACTATAGTCTGTCCACTTTAGTCTTTCCACTTTAGTCTGTCCACTTTAGTCTTTCAACTATTCTCTGTCCACTTTAGTCTTTCCACTATAGTCTCCACTTTATTATGTCCACTACAGTCTTTCCACTATATTCTTTCCACTTTAGTCTTTCCGCTTTAGTCTGTCCACTTAGTCTTTCCACTTCAGTCTTTTCAATAGAGTCTGTCCACTTTAGTCTTTCCACTTAGTCTTTCCACTAGAGTCTGTCCACTTTAGTATTTCCAGTTAGTCTGTCCACTTTAGTCTTTCCACTTTAGTCATTTCCACTATAGTCTGTCCACTTTAGTCTTTACACTTTAGTCTGTCCACTTTAGTCTTTCCACTATAGTCTGTCCACTTTAGTCTTTTCACTAATCTCTGTCCACTTTAGTCTTTCCACTTTAGTCTTTCCACAATAGTCTCCACTTTATTCTGTCCACTACAGTCTTTCCACTATAGTCTTTCCACTATAGTCCGTCCACTTTAGTCTTTCCACTTTAGTCTTTCCAATTTAGTCTGTCCACTTTAGTCTTTCCACTATGGTCTTTCCACTATAGTCTGTCCACTTTAGTCTTTCCACTTTAGTCTTTCCAGTATAGTCTCCACTTTATTCTGTCCACTACAGTCTTTCCACTATAGTCTTTCCACTACAGTCTGTCCACTTTAGTCTTTCCACTTTAGTCTTGCCACTTTAGTCTGTCCACTTTAGTCTTTCCACTATAGTCTTTCCACTATAGTCTGTCCACTTTAGTCTTTCCACTTTAGTCTTTCCACTTTAGTCTGTCCACTTTAGTCTTTCCACTATAGTCTGTCCACTATAGTCTTTCCACTTTAGTCTTTCCGCTTTAGTCTGTCCACTAGGTCTTTCCACTTCAGTCTGTCCACTTTAGTCTTTCCACTTTAGTCATTTCCACTATCGTCTGTCCACTTTAGTCTTTCCACTTTAGTCTTTCCACTTTAGTGTGACCACTTTAGTCTTTCCACTATAGTCTGTCCACTTTAGTCTTTCCACTATAGTCTGTCCACTTTAGTCTTTCCACTTTAGTCTTTCCACTTTAGTCTTTCCACTAAAGTCTGTCCACTTTAGTCTTTCCACTTTAGTCTTTCCACTATAGTCTCCACTTTATTCTGTCCACTACATTATTTCAACTTTAGTCTTTCCACTATCACTTTAGTCTGTCCACTTTAGTCTTTACACTATAGTCTGTCCACTTTAGTCTTATTCTGTCCACTACATTCTTTCCACTATAGTCGTTCCACTATAGGCTGTCCACTTTAGTCTTTCCAGTTTAGTTTTTCCACTTTAGTTTGTCCACTTTAGTCTTTCCACTTTATTCTGTCCACTTCAGTCTGTCCAATGAGGCTTTCCACTTCAGTCTTTCCACTATAGTCTGTCCACTTTAGTCTTTCCACTTTATTCTTTCCACTACAGTCTCCACTTTATTCTGTCCACTACATTCTTTCAACTTTAGTCTTTCCACTATCACTTTAGTCTGTCCACTTTAGTCTTTACACTATAGTCTGTCCACTTTAGTCTTTCCACTATAGTCTGTCCACTTTAGTCTTTCCACTTTAGTCTTTCCACTTTATTCTGTCCACTTCATTGTGTACACTTTAGTTTGTCCACTGAGTCTTTCCACTTTATTCTGTCCACTTCAGTCTGTCCAATGAGGCTTTCCACTTCAGTCTTTCCACTATAGTCTGTCCACTTTAGTCTTTCCACTTTAGTCTTTCCGCTTTAGTCTGTCCACTTAGTCTTTCCACTTCAGTCTTTTCAATAGAGTCTGTCCACTTTAGTCTTTCCACTTAGTCTTTCCACTAGAGTCTGTCCACTTTAGTATTTCCAGTTAGTCTGTCCACTTTAGTCTTTCCACTTTAGTCATTTCCACTATAGTCTGTCCACTTTAGTCTTTCCACCTTAGTCTGTCCACTTTAGTCTTTCCACTATTCTCTGTCCACTTTAGTCTTTCCACTATTCTCTGTCCACTTTAGTCTTTCCACTATAGTCTCCACTTTATTATGTCCAATACAGTCTTTCCACTATAGTCTTTCCACTTTAGTCTTTCCGCTTTAGTCTGTCCACTTAGTCTTTCCACTTCAGTCTTTTCAATAGAGTCTGTCCACTTTAGTCTTTCCACTATAGTCTGTCCACTTTAGTCTTTTCACTAATCTCTGTCCACTTTAGTCTTTCCACTTTAGTCTTTCCACAATAGTCTCCACTTTATTCTGTCCACTACAGTCTTTCCACTATAGTCTTTCCACTATAGTCCGTCCACTTTAGTCTTTCCACTTTAGTCTTTCCAATTTAGTCTGTCCACTTTAGTCTTTCCACTATAGTCTTTCCACTATAGTCTGTCCACTTTAGTCTTTCCACTTTAGTCTTTCCACTTTAGTCTTTCCACTTTAGTCTGTCCACTTTAGTCTTTCCACTTTAGTCTTTCCAGTATAGTCTCCACTTTATTCTGTCCACTACAGTCTTTCCACTATAGTCTTTCCACTACAGTCTGTCCACTTTAGTCTTTCCACTTTAGTCTTTCCACTTTATTCTGTCCACTTCATTGTGTACACTTTAGTTTGTCCACTGAGTCTTTCCACTTCAGTCTTTCCACTATAGTCTGTCCACTTTAGTCTTTCCACTTTAGTCTTTCCACTATAGTCTTTTCACTTCAGTCTGTCCACTTTAGTCTTTCCACTATAGTCTGTCCACTTTAGTCTTTCCACTATAGTCTTTCCACTTTAGTCTGTCCACTTAGTCTTTCCACTTCAGTCATTTCACTATAGTCTGTCCACTTTAGTCTTTCCACTACTCTCTGTCCACTTTAGTCTTTCCACTTTAGTCTTTCCATTATAGTCTCCACTTTATTCTGTCCACTACAGTCTTTCCACTATAGTCTTTCCACTTTAGTCTTTCCGCTTTAGTCTGTCCACTTAGTCTTTCCACTTCAGTCTTTTCAATAGAGTCTGTCCACTTTAGTCTTTCCACTTAGTCTTTCCACTAGAGTCTGTCCACTTTAGTATTTCCAGTTAGTCTGTCCACTTTAGTCTTTCCACTTTAGTCATTTCCACTATAGTCTGTCCACTTTAGTCTTTCCACTTTAGTCTGTCCACTTTAGTCTTTCCACTATTCTCTGTCCACTTTAGACTTTCCACTATTCTCTGTCCACTTTAGTCTTTCCACTATAGTCTCCACTTTATTATGTCCACTACAGTCTTTCCACTATAGTCTTTCCACTTTAGTCTTTCCGCTTTAGTCTGTCCACTTAGTCTTTCCACTTCAGTCTTTTCAATAGAGTCTGTCCACTTTAGTCTTTCCACTTAGTCTTTCCACTAGAGTCTGTCCACTTTAGTATTTCCAGTTAGTCTGTCCACTTTAGTCTTTCCACTTTAGTCATTTCCACTATAGTCTGTCCACTTTAGTCTTTCCACTTTAGTCTGTCCACTTTAGTCTTTCCACTATAGTCTGTCCACTTTAGTCTTTTCACTAATCTCTGTCCACTTTAGTCTTTCCACTTTAGTCTTTCCACAATAGTCTCCACTTTATTCTGTCCACTACAGTCTTTCCACTATAGTCTTTCCACTATAGTCCGTCCACTTTAGTCTTTCCACTTTAGTCTTTCCAATTTAGTCTGTCCACTTTAGTCTTTCCACTATAGTCTTTCCACTATAGTCTGTCCACTTTAGTCTTTCCACTTTAGTCTTTCCACTTTAGTCTTTCCACTTTAGTCTGTCCACTTTAGTCTTTCCACTTTAGTCTTTCCAGTATAGTCTCCACTTTATTCTGTCCACTACAGTCTTTCCACTATAGTCTTTCCACTACAGTCTGTCCACTTTAGTCTTTCCACTTTAGTCTTTCCACTTTAGTCTGTCCACTTTAGTCTTTCCACTATAGTCTTTCCACTATAGTCTGTCCACTTTAGTCTTTCCACTTTAGTCTTTCCACTTTAGTCTGTCCACTTTAGTTTTTCCACTATAGTCTGTCCACTATAGTCTTTTCACTTTAGTCTTTCCGCTTTAGTCTGTCCACTAGGTCTTTCCACTTCAGTCTGTCCACTTTAGTCTTTCCACTTTAGTCATTTCCACTATCGTCTGTCCACTTTACTCTTTCCACTTTAGTCTTTCCACTTTAGTGTGTCCACTTTAGTCTTTCCACTATAGTCTGTCCACTTTAGTCTTTCCACTATAGTCTGTCCACTTTAGTCTTTCCACTTTAGTCTTTCCACTTTAGTCTTTCCACTATAGTCTGTCCACTTTAGTCTTTCCACTATTCTCTGTCCACTTTAGTCTTTCCACTATAGTCTCCACTTTATTCTGTCCACTACAGTCTTTCCATTATAGTCTTTCCACTATAGTCACTCCACTTTAGTTTTTCCACTATAGTCTGTCCACTATAGTCTTTTCACTTTAGTCTTTCCGCTTTAGTCTGTCCACTAGGTCTTTCCACTTCAGTCTGTCCACTTTAGTCTTTCCACTTTAGTCATTTCCACTATCGTCTGTCCACTTTACTCTTTCCACTTTAGTCTTTCCACTTTAGTGTGTCCACTTTAGTCTTTCCACTATAGTCTGTCCACTTTAGTCTTTCCACTATAGTCTGTCCACTTTAGTCTTTCCACTTTAGTCTTTCCACTTTAGTCTTTCCACTATAGTCTGTCCACTTTAGTCTTTCCACTATTCTCTGTCCACTTTAGTCTTTCCACTATAGTCTCCACTTTATTCTGTCCACTACAGTCTTTCCATTATAGTCTTTCCACTATAGTCACTCCACTTTAGTCTTTCCACTTTAGTCTTTCCACTTTAGTCTGTCCACTTTAGTCTTTCCACTATGGTCTTTCCACTTTATTCTTTCCACTATTCTCTTTCCACTTTAGTCTTTCCACTTTAATCTTTCCACTATAGTCTCCTCTTTATTCTGTCCACTACATTCTTTCCACTATAGTCGTTCCACTATAGGCTGTCCACTTTAGTCTTTCCACTTTAGTTTTTCCACTTTAGTCTGTCCACTTTAGTCTTTCCACTTTATTCTGTCCACTTCAGTGTGTACACTTTAGTCTGTCCAATGAGTCTTTCCACTTCAGTCTTTCCACTATAGTCTGTCCACTTTCGTCTTTCCACTTTAGTCTTTCCACTATAGTCTCCACTTTATTCTGTCCACTACATTCTTTCAACTTTAGTCTTTCCACTATCACTTTAGTCTGTCCACTTTAGTCTTTCCACTATGGTCTTTCCACTTTATTCTTTCCACTATTCTCTTTCCACTTTAGTCTTTCCACTTTAGTCTTTCCACTATAGTCTCCACTTTATTCTGTCCACTACATTCTTTCCACTATAGTCGTTCCACTATAGGCTGTCCACTTTAGTCTTTCCACTTTAGTTTTTCCACTTTAGTCTGTCCACTTTAGTCTTTCCACTTTATTCTGTCCACTTCAGTGTGTACACTTTAGTCTGTCCAATGAGTCTTTCCACTTCAGTCTTTCCACTATAGTCTGTCCACTTTCGTCTTTCCACTTTAGTCTTTCCACTATAGTCTCCACTTTATTCTGTCCACTACATTCTTTCAACTTTAGTCTTTCCACTATCACTTTAGTCTGTCCACTTTAGTCTTTACACTATAGTCTGTCCACTTTAGTCTTTCCACTATAGTCTGTCCACTTTAGTCTTTCCACTTTAGTTTTTCCACTTTATTCTGTGAACTTCATTGTGTACACTTTAGTTTGTCCACTGAGTCTTTCCACTTCAGTCTTTCCACTATGGTCTGTCCACTTTAGTCTTTCCACTTTAGTCTTTCCACTATAGTCTTTTCACTTCAGTCTGTCCACTTTAGTCTTTCCACTATAGTCTGTCCACTTTAGTCTTTCCACTATAGTCTTTCCACTTTAGTCTGTCCACTTAGTCTTTCCACTTCAGTCATTTTGCTGTAGTCTGTCCACTTTAGTCTTTCCACTATTCTCTGTCCACTTTAGTCTTTCCACTTTAGTGTTTCCATTATAGTCTCCACTTTATTCTGTCCACTACAGTCTTTCCACTATGTCTTTCCACTATAGTCTGTCCACTTTAGTCTTTCCACTATTCTCTGTCCACTTTAGTCTTTCCACTATAGTCTGTCCACTTTAGTCTATCCACTATTCTCTGTCCACTTTAGTCTTTCCACTATAGTCTCCAATTTATTCTGTCCACTACAGTCTTTCCATTATAGTCTTTCCACTATAGTCTGTCCACTTTAGTCTTTCCACTATTCTCTGTCCACTTTAGTCTTTCCACTATAGTCTCCACTTCATTATGTCCACTACAGTATTTCCACTATAGTCTTTCCACTATAGTCTGTCCACTTTAGTCTTTCCACTATAGTCTCCACTTAATTCTGTCCACTACAGTCTTTCCACTATAGTCTTTCCATTATAGTCTGTCCACTTTAGTCTTTCCACTTTAGATTTTCCACTTCAGTCTGTCCACTTTAGTCTTTCCACTATAGTCTGTCCACTTTAGTCTTTCCACTTTAGTCTTTCCACTTTATTCTGTCCACTTCAGTGTGTACACTTTAGTCTGTCCAATGAGTCTTTCCACTTCAGTCTTTCCACTATAGTCTGTCCACTTTAGTCTTTCCACTTTAGTCTTTCCACTATAGTCTCCACTTTATTATGTCCACTACATTCTTTCAACTTTAGTCTTTCCACTATCCTCTGTCCACTTTAGTCTTTCCACTATAGTCTCCACTTTATTCTGTCCACTACAGTCTTTCCACTATAGTCTTTCCACTATAGTCTGTCCACTTTAGTCTTTCCACGATTATCTGTCCACTTTAGTCTTTCCACTATAGTCTTTCCATTATAGTCTGTCCACTTTAGTCTTTCCACTTTAGTTTTTCCACTTTAGTCTATCCACTTTAGTCTTTCCACTACAGTCTGTCCACTTTAGTCTTTCCACTATAGTCTGTCCACTTTAGTCTTTCCACTTTAGTCTTTCCACTATAGTCTCCACTTTATTCTGTCCACTACATTCTTTCAACTTTAGTCTTTCCACTATCCTCTGTCCACTTTAGTCTTTCCACTATAGTCTGCACTTTATTCTGTCCACTACAGTCTTTCCACTATAGTCTTTCCACTATAGTCTGTCCACTTAAGTCTTTCCACGATTATCTGTCCACTTTAGTCTTTCCACTATAGTCTGTCCACTTTAGTCTTTCCGCTATTCTCTGTCCACTTTTGTCTTTCCACTATAGTCTCCACTTTATTATGTCCACTACAGTCTTTCCACTATAGTCTTTCCACTATAGTCTGTCCACTTTAGTCTTTCCACTATAGTCTCCACTTTATTCTGTCCACTACAGTCTTTCCACTATAGTCTTTCCACTATAGTCTGTCCACTTTAGTCTTTCCACTTTAGTTTATCCACTTTAGTCTGTCCACTTTAGTTTTTCCACGACTGTCTGTCCACTTTAGTCTTTCCACGACTGTCTGTCAACTTTAGTCTTTCCACTTTAGTCTTTCCACTTTATTCTGTCCACTTCAGTGTGTAAACTTTAGTCTGTCCACTGAGTATTCCACTTCAGTCTTTCCACTATAGTCTGTCCCCTTTAGTCTTTCCACTTTAGTCTTTCCACTATAGTCTCCACTTTATTTTGTTCGCTACATTCTTTCCACTTTAGTCTTTCCACTTCAGTGTGTACACTTTATTCTGTCCAATGAGTCTTTCCACTTTAGTCTTTCCACTATAGTCTGTCCACTTTAGTCTTTCCACTTTAGTCTTTCCACTATAGTCTCCACTTTATTCTGTCCACTACAGTCTTTCCACTATAGTCTTTCCACTATAGTCCGTCCACTTTAGTCTTTCCACTTTAGTCTTTCCAATTTAGTCTGTCCACTTTAGTCTTTCCACTATAGACTTTCCACTATAGTCTGTCCACTTTAGTCTTTCCACTTTAGTCTTTCCACTTTAGTCTGTCCACTTTAGTCTTTCCACTTTAGTCTTTCCACTATAGTCTCCACTTTATTCTGTCCACTACAGTCTTTCCACTATAGTCTTTCCACTACAGTCTGTCCACTTTAGTCTTTCCACTTTAGTCTTTCCACTTTAGTCTGTCCACTTTAGTCTTTCCACTATAGTCTTTCCACTATAGTCTGTCCACTTTAGTCTTTCCACTTTAGTCTTTCCACTTTAGTCTGTCCACTTTAGTCTTTCCACTTTAGTCATTTCCACTATCGTCTGTCCACTTTACTCTTTCCACTTTAGTCTTTCCACTTTAGTGTGTCAACTTTAGTCTTTCCACTATAGTCTGTCCACTTTAGTCTTTCCACTATAGTCTGTCCACTTTAGTCTTTCCACTTTAGTCTTTCCACTTTAGTCTTTCCACTATAGTCTGTCCACTTTAGTCTTTCCACTATTCTCTGTCCACTTTAGTCTTTCCACTATAGTCTCCACTTTATTCTGCCCACTACAGTCTTTCCAATATAGTCTTTCCACTATAGTCACTCCACTTTAGTCTTTCCACTTTAGTCTTTCCACTTTTGTCTGTCCACTTTAGTCTTTCCACTATAGTCTGTCCACTTTATTCTTTCCACTATTCTCTTTCCACTTTAGTCTTTCCACTTTAGTCTTTCCACTATAGTCTCCACTTTATTCTGTCCACTACATTCTTTCCACTACAGTCGTTCCACTATAGGCTGTCCACTTTAGTCTTTCCACTTTAGTTTTTCCACTTTAGTTTGTCCACTTTAGTCTTTCCACTTTATTCTGTCCACTTCAGTGTGTACACTTTAGTCTGTCCAATGAGTCTTTCCACTTCAGTCTTTCCACTATAGTTTGTCCACTTTAGTCTTTCCACTTTATTCTTTCCACTATAGTCTCCAATTTATTCTGTCTACTACATTCTTTCAGCTTTAGTCTTTCCACTATCACTTTAGTCTGTCCACTTTAGTCTTTACACTATAGTCTGTCCACTTTAGTCTTTCCACTATAGTCTGTCCACTTTAGTCTTTCCACTTTAGTCTTTCCACTTTATTCTTACCACTTCATTGTGTACACTTTAGTTTGTCCACTGAGTCTTTCCACTTCAGTCTTTCCACTATAGTCTGTCCACTTTCGTCTTTCCACTTTAGTCTTTCCACTATATCACTTCAGTCTGTCCACTTTAGTCTTTCCACTATAGTCTGTCCACTTTAGTCTTTCCACTATAGTCTTTCCACTTTAGTCTGTCGACTTAGTCTTTCCACTTCAGTCATTTCACTATAGTCTGTCCACTTTAGTCTTTCCACTATTCTCTGTCCACTTTAGTCTTTCCACTTTAGTCTTTCCATTATAGTCTCCACTTTACTCTGTCCACTACAGTCTTTCCACTATGTCTTTCCACTATAGTCTGTCCACTTTAGTCTTTCCACTATTCTCTGTTTACTTTAGTCTTTCCACTGTAGTCTCCACTTTATTCTGTCCACTATATTCTTTCCACTATAGTCTTTCCACTATAGTCTGTCCACTTTAGTCTTTCCACTATTCTCTGTCCACTTTAGTCTTTCCACTTTAGTCTTTCCACTATAGTCTGTCCACTTTAGTCTTTCCACTATTTTCTGTCCACTTTAGTCTTTCCACAATAGTCTCCACTTTATTCTGTCCACTACAGTCTTTTCAATATAGTCTTTCCACTATAGTCACTCCACTTTAGTCTTTCCACTTTAGTCTTTCCACTTTAGTCTGTCCATTTTAGTCTTTCCACTATAGTCTGTCCACTTTATTCTTTCCACTATTCTCTTTCCACTTTAGTCTGTCCACTTTAGTCTTTCCACTATAGTCTGTCCACTTTATTCTTTCCACTTTAGTCTTTCCGCTTTAGTCTGTCCACTTTAGTCTTTCCACTTTAGTTTTTCCACTTTAGTTTGTCCACTTTAGTCTTTCCACTATAGTCTTTCCACTTTAGTCTGTCGACTTAGTCTTTCCACTTCAGTCATTTCACTATAGTCTTTCCACTATAGTCTGTCCACTTTAGTCTTTCCACTTTAGTCTTTCCACTTTATTCTGTCCACTTCATTGTGTACACTTTAGTCTGTCCAATGAGTCTTTCCACTTCAGTCTTTCCACTATAGTCTGTCCACTCTAGTCTTTCCACTTTATTCTTTCCATTATAGTCTCCACTTTATTCTGTCCACTACAGTCTTTCCACTATGTCTTTCCACTATAGTCTGTCCACTTTAGTCTTTCCACTATTCTCTGTTTACTTTAGTCTTTCCACTATAGTCTCCACTTTATTCTGTCCACTACATTCTTTCCACTATAGTCTTTCCACTATAGTCTGTCCACTTTAGTCTTTCCACTATTCTCTGTCCACTTTAGTCTTTCCACTATAGTCTGTCCACTTTAGTCTATCCACTATTCTCTGTCCACTTTAGTCTTTCCACTATAGTCTCCCCTTTATTCTGTCCACTACAGTCTTTCCATTATAGTCTTTCCACTATAGTCTGTCCACTTTAGTCTTTCCACTATTCTCTGTCCACTTTAGTCTTTCCACTATAGTCTCCACTTCATTATGTCCACTACAGTATTTCCACTATAGTCTTTCCACTATAGTCTGTCCACTTTAGTCTTTCCACTATAGTCTCCACTTAATTCTGTCCACGACAGTCTTTCCACTATAGTCTTTCCATTATAGTATGTCCACTTTAGTCTTTCCACTTTAGTTTTTCCACTATAGTCTGTCCACTTTAGTCTTTCCACTATTCTCTGTCCACTTTAGTCTTTCCACTATAGTCTCCACTTCATTATGTCCACTACAGTATTTTCACTATAGTCTTTCCGCTTTAGTCTGTCCACTAGGTCTTTCCACTTCAGTCTGTCCACTTTAGTCTTTGCACTTTAGTCATTTCCACTATCGTCTGTCCACTTTAGTCTTTCCACTTTAGTGTGTCCACTTTAGTCTTTCCACTATAGTCTTTCCACTTTAGTCTTTCCACTTTAGTCTGTCCACTTTAGTCTTTCCACTATAGTCTTTCCACTATAGTCTGTCCACTTTAGTCTTTCCACTTTAGTCTTTCCACTTTAGTCTGTCCACTTTAGTCTTTCCACTATAGTCTGTCCACTATAGTCTTTCCACTTTAGTCTTTCCGCTTTAGTCTGTCCACTAGGTCTTTCCACTTCAGTCTGTCCACTTTAGTCTTTCCACTTTAGTCATTTCCACTATCGTCTGTCCACTTTAGTCTTTCCACTTTAGTCTTTCCACTTTAGTGTGTCCACTTTAGTCTTTCCACTATAGTCTGTCAACTTTAGTCTTTCCACTATAGTCTGTCCACTTTAGTCTTTCCACTTTAGTCTTTCCACTATAGTCTGTCCACTTTAGTCTTTCCACTATTCTCTGTCCACTTTAGTCTTTCCACTATAGTCTCCACTTTATTCTGGCCACTACAGTCTTTCCAGTATAGTCTTTCCACTATAGTCACTCCACTTTAGTCTTTCCACTTTAGTCTTTCAACTTTAGTCTGTCCACTTTAGTCTTTCCACTATAGTCTGTCCACTTTATTCTTTCCACTATTCTCTTTCCACTTTAGTCTTTCCACTTTAGTCTTTCCACTATAGTCTCCACTTTATTCTGTCTACTACATTCTTTCCACTATAGTCGTTCCACTATAGGCTGTCCACTTTAGTCTTTCCACTTTAGTTTTTCCACTTTAGTCTGTCCACTTTAGTCTTTCCACTTTATTCTGTCCACTTCAGTGTGTACACTTTAGTCTGTCCAATGAATCTTTCCACTTCAGTCTTTCCACTATAGTCTGTCCACTTTAGTCTTTCCACTTTAGTCTTTCCACTATAGTCTCCACTTTATTCTGTCCACTACATTCTTTCAACTTTAGTCTTTCCACTATCACTTTAGTCTGTCCGCTTTAGTCTTTACACTATAGTCTGTCCACTTTAGTCTTTCCACTATACTCTCTCCACTTTAGTCTTTCCACTTTAGTCTTTCCACTTTATTCTGTCCACTTCATTGTGTACACTTTAGTTTGTCCACTGAGTCTTTCCACTTCAGTCTTTCCACTATAGTCTGTCCATTTTAGTCTTTCCACTTTAGTCTTTCCACTATGGTCTTTTAACTTCAGTCTGTCCACTTTAGTCTTTCCACTATGGTCTTTCCACTTTACTCTGTCCACTTAGTCTTTCCACTTCAGTCATTTCACTATAGTCTGTCCACTTTAGTCTTTCCACTATTCTCTGTCCACTTTAGTCTTTCCACTTTAGTCTTTCCATTATAGTCTCCACTTTATTCTGTCGAATACAGTCTTTCCACTATAGTCTGAAAAGACGGAAAAGACGGACTGTGGATTCTGTCCACTACATTCTTTCCACTATAGTCGTTCCACTATAGGCTATCCACTTTAGTCTTTCCACTTTAGTCTTTCCACTTTAGTCTGTCCACTTTAGTCTTTACACTATAGTCTGTCCACTTTAGTCTTTCCACTATAGTCTGTCCACTTTAGTCTTTCCACTTTAGTCTTTCCACTATAGTCTTTTCCCCTCAGTCTGTCCACTTTAGTCTTTCCACTATAGTCTGTCCACTTTAGTCTTTCCACTATGGTCTTTCCACTTTAGTCTGTCCACTTAGTCTTTCCAGTTCAGTCATTTCACTATAGTCTGTCCACTTTAGTCTTTCCACTTTAGTCTTTCCACTATAGTCTCCACTTTATTCTGTCCACTACATTCTTTCAGCTTTAGTCTTTCCACTATCACTTTAGTCTGTCCACTTTAGTCTTTACACTATAGTCTGTCCACTTTAGTCTTTCCACTATAGTCTGTCCACTTTAGTCTTTCCACTTTAGTCTTTCCACTTTATTCTGTCCACTTCATTGTGTACACTTTAGTTTGTCCACTGAGTCTTTCCACTTCAGTCTTTCCACTATGGTCTGTCCACTTTAGTCTTTCCACTTTAGTCTTTCCACTATAGTCTTTTCACTTCAGTCTGTCCACTTTAGTCTTTCCACTATAGTCTGTCCACTTTAGTCTTTCCACTATAGTCTTTCCACTTTAGTCTGTCCACTTAGTCTTTCCACTTCAGTCATTTCACTATAGTCTGTCCACTTTAGTCTTTCCACTATTCTCTGTCCACTTTAGTCTTTCCACTTTAGTCTTTCCATTATAGTCTCCACTTTATTCTGTCCACTACAGTCTTTCCACTATGTCTTTCCACTATAGTCTGTCCACTTTAGTCTTTCCACTATTCTCTGTCCACTTTAGTCTTTCCACTATAGTCTGTCCACTTTAGTCTATCCACTATTCTCTGTCCACTTTAGTCTTTCCACTATAGTCTCCAATTTATTCTGTCCACTACAGTCTTTCCATTATAGTCTTTCCACTATAGTCTGTCCACTTTAGTCTTTCCACTATTCTCTGTCCACTTTAGTCTTTCCACTATAGTCTCCACTTCATTATGTCCACTACAGTATTTCCACTATAGTCTTTCCACTATAGTCTGTCCACTTTAGTCTTTCCACTATAGTCTCCACTTAATTCTGTCCACTACAGTCTTTCCACTATAGTCTTTCCATTATAGTCTGTCCACTTTAGTCTTTCCACTTTAGTTTTTCCACTTCAGTCTGTCCACTTTAGCTTTCCACTATAGTCTGTCCACTTTAGTCTTTCCACTTTAGTCTTTCCACTTTATTCTGTCCACTTCAGTGTGTACACTTTAGTCTGTCCAATGAGTCTTTCCACTTCAGTCTTTCCACTATAGTCTGTCCACTTTAGTCTTTCCACTTTAGTCTTTCCACTATAGTCTCCACTTTATTATGTCCACTACATTCTTTCAACTTTAGTCTTTCCACTATCCTCTGTCCAATTTAGTCTTTCCACTATAGTCTCCACTTTATTCTGTCCACTACAGTCTTTCCACTATAGTCTGTCCACTTTAGTCTTTCCACGATTATCTGTCCACTTTAGTCTTTCCACTATAGTCTTTCCATTATAGTCTGTCCACTTTAGTCTTTCCACTTTAGTTTTTCCACTTTAGTCTATCCACTTTAGTCTTTCCACTACAGTCTGTCCACTTTAGTCTTTCCACTATAGTCTGTCCACTTTAGTCTTTCCACTTTAGTCTTTCCACTATAGTCTCCACTTTATTCTGTCCACTACATTCTTTCAACTTTAGTCTTTCCACTATCCTCTGTCCACTTTAGTCTTTCCACTATAGTCTGCACTTTATTCTGTCCACTACAGTCTTTCCACTATAGTCTTTCCACTATAGTCTGTCCACTTTAGTCTTTCCACGATTATCTGTCCACTTTAGTCTTTCCACTATAGTCTGTCCACTTTAGTCTTTCCGCTATTCTCTGTCCACTTTTGTCTTTCCACTATAGTCTCCACTTTATTATGTCCACTACAGTCTTTCCACTATAGTCTTTCCACTATAGTCTGTCCACTTTAGTCTTTCCACTATAGTCTCCACTTTATTCTGTCCACTACAGTCTTTCCACTATAGTCTTTCCACTATAGTCTGTCCACTTTAGTCTTTCCACTTTAGTTTATCCACTTTAGTCTGTCCACTTTAGTTTTTAAACGACTGTCTGTCCACTTTAGTCTTTCCACGACTGTCTGTCAACTTTAGTCTTTCCACTTTAGTCTTTCCACTTTATTCTGTCCACTTCAGTGTGTAAACTTTAGTCTGTCCACTGAGTATTCCACTTCAGTCTTTCCACTATAGTCTGTCCCCTTTAGTCTTTCCACTTTAGTCTTTCCACTATAGTCTCCACTTTATTTTGTCCGCTACATTCTTTCCACTTTAGTCTTTCCACTTTATTCTGTCCACTTCAGTGTGTACACTTTATTCTGTCCAATGAGTCTTTCCACTTTAGTCTTTCCACTATAGTCTGTCCACTTTAGTCTTTCCACTTTAGTCTTTCCACTATAGTCTCCACTTTATTCTGTCCACTACAGTCTTTCCACTATAGTCTTTCCACTATAGTCCGTCCACTTTAGTCTTTCCACTTTAGTCTTTCCAATTTAGTCTGTCCACTTTAGTCTTTCCACTATAGACTTTCCACTATAGTCTGTCCACTTTAGTCTTTCCACTTTAGTCTTTCCACTTTAGTCTGTCCACTTTAGTCTTTCCACTTTAGTCTTTCCACTATAGTCTCCACTTTATTCTGTCCACTACAGTCTTTCCACTATAGTCTTTCCACTACAGTCTGTCCACTTTAGTCTTTCCACTTTAGTCTTTCCACTTTAGTCTGTCCACTTTAGTCTTTCCACTATAGTCTTTCCACTATAGTCTGTCCACTTTAGTCTTTCCACTTTAGTCTTTCCACTTTAGTCTGTCCACTTTAGTCTTTCCACTTTAGTCATTTCCACTATCGTCTGTCCACTTTACTCTTTCCACTTTAGTCTTTCCACTTTAGTGTGTCAACTTTAGTCTTTCCACTATAGTCTGTCCACTTTAGTCTTTCCACTATAGTCTGTCCACTTTAGTCTTTCCACTTTAGTCTTTCCACTTTAGTCTTTCCACTATAGTCTGTCCACTTTAGTCTTTCCACTATTCTCTGTCCACTTTAGTCTTTCCACTATAGTCTCCACTTTATTCTGTCCACTACAGTCTTTCCAATATAGTCTTTCCACTATAGTCACTCCACTTTAGTCTTTCCACTTTAGTCTTTCCACTTTTGTCTGTCCACTTTAGTCTTTCCACTATAGTCTGTCCACTTTATTCTTTCCACTATTCTCTTTCCACTTTAGTCTTTCCACTTTAGTCTTTCCACTTTATTCTTTCCACTATAGTCTCCAATTTATTCTGTCTACTACATTCTTTCAGCTTTAGTCTTTCCACTATCACTTTAGTCGGTCCACTTTAGTCTTTACACTATAGTCTGTCCACTTTAGTCTTTCCACTATAGTCTGTCCACTTTAGTCTTTCCACTTTAGTCTTTCCACTTTATTCTTACCACTTCATTGTGTACACTTTAGTTTGTCCACTGAGTCTTTCCACTTCAGTCTTTCCACTATAGTCTGTCCACTTTCGTCTTTCCACTTTAGTCTTTCCACTATATCACTTCAGTCTGTCCACTTTAGTCTTTCCACTATAGTCTGTCCACTTTAGTCTTTCCACTATAGTCTTTCCACTTTAGTCTGTCGACTTAGTCTTTCCACTTCAGTCATTTCACTATAGTCTGTCCACTTTAGTCTTTCCACTATTCTCTGTCCACTTTAGTCTTTCCACTTTAGTCTTTCCATTATAGTCTCCACTTTACTCTGTCCACTACAGTCTTTCCACTATGTCTTTCCACTATAGTCTGTCCACTTTAGTCTTTCCACTATTCTCTGTTTACTTTAGTCTTTCCACTGTAGTCTCCACTTTATTCTGTCCACTATATTCTTTCCACTATAGTCTTTCCACTATAGTCTGTCCACTTTAGTCTTTCCACTATTCTCTGTCCACTTTAGTCTTTCCACTTTAGTCTTTCCACTATAGTCTGTCCACTTTAGTCTTTCCACTATTTTCTGTCCACTTTAGTCTTTCCACTATAGTCTCCACTTTATTCTGTCCACTACAGTCTTTCCAATATAGTCTTTCCACTATAGTCACTCCACTTTAGTCTTTCCACTTTAGTCTTTCCACTTTAGTCTGTCCATTTTAGTCTTTCCACTATAGTCTGTCCACTTTATTCTTTCCACTATTCTCTTTCCACTTTAGTCTGTCCACTTTAGTCTTTCCACTTTAGTCTGTCCACTTTATTCTTTCCACTTTAGTCTTTCCGCTTTAGTCTGTCCACTTTAGTCTTTCCACTTTAGTTTTTCCACTTTAGTTTGTCCACTTTAGTCTTTCCACTATAGTCTTTCCACTTTAGTCTGTCGACTTAGTCTTTCCACTTCAGTCATTTCACTATAGTCTTTCCACTATAGTCTGTCCACTTTAGTCTTTCCACTTTAGTCTTTCCACTTTATTCTGTCCACTTCATTGTGTACACTTTAGTCTGTCCAATGAGTCTTTCCACTTCAGTCTTTCCACTAAAGTCTGTCCACTCTAGTCTTTCCACTTTATTCTTTCCATTATAGTCTCCACTTTATTCTGTCCACTACAGTCTTTCCACTATGTCTTTCCACTATAGTCTGTCCACTTTAGTCTTTCCACTATTCTCTGTTTACTTTAGTCTTTCCACTATAGTCTCCACTTTATTCTGTCCACTACATTCTTTCCACTATAGTCTTTCCACTATAGTCTGTCCACTTTAGTCTTTCCACTATTCTCTGTCCACTTTAGTCTTTCCACTATAGTCTGTCCACTTTAGTCTATCCACTATTCTCTGTCCACTTTAGTCTTTCCACTATAGTCTCCCCTTTATTCTGTCCACTACAGTCTTTCCATTATAGTCTTTCCACTATAGTCTGTCCACTTTAGTCTTTCCACTATTCTCTGTCCACTTTAGTCTTTCCACTATAGTCTCCACTTCATTATGTCCACTACAGTATTTCCACTATAGTCTTTCCACTATAGTCTGTCCACTTTAGTCTTTCCACTATTCTCTGTCCACTTTAGTCTTTCCACTATAGTCTCCACTTCATTATGTCCACTACAGTATTTCCACTATAGTCTTTCCACTTTAGTTTTTCCACTTCAGTCTGTCCACTTTAGCTTTCCACTATAGTCTGTCCACTTTAGTCTTTCCACTTTAGTCTTTCCACTTTATTCTGTCCACTTCAGTGTGTACACTTTAGTCTGTCCAATGAGTCTTTCCACTTCAGTCTTTCCACTATAGTCTGTCCACTTTAGTCTTTCCACTTTAGTCTTTCCACTATAGTCTCCACTTTATTATGTCCACTACATTCTTTCAACTTTAGTCTTTCCACTATCCTCTGTCCACTTTAGTCTTTCCACTATAGTCTCCACTTTATTCTGTCCACTACAGTCTTTCCACTATAGTCTTTCCACTATAGTCTGTCCACTTTAGTCTTTCCACGATTATCTGTCCACTTTAGTCTTTCCACTATAGTCTTTCCATTATAGTCTGTCCACTTTAGTCTTTCCACTTTAGTTTTTCCACTTTAGTCTATCCACTTTAGTCTTTCCACTACAGTCTGTCCACTTTAGTCTTTCCACTATAGTCTGTCCACTTTAGTCTTTCCACTTTAGTCTTTCCACTATAGTCTCCACTTTATTCTGTCCACTACATTCTTTCAACTTTAGTCTTTCCACTATCCTCTGTCCACTTTAGTCTTTCCACTATAGTCTGGACTTTATTCTGTCCACTACAGTCTTTCCACTATAGTCTTTCCACTATAGTCTGTCCACTTTAGTCTTTCCACGATTATCTGTCCACTTTAGTCTTTCCACTATAGTCTGTCCACTTTAGTCTTTCCGCTATTCTCTGTCCACTTTTGTCTTTCCACTATAGTCTCCACTTTATTATGTCCACTACAGTCTTTCCACTATAGTCTTTCCACTATAGTCTGTCCACTTTAGTCTTTCCACTATAGTCTCCACTTTATTCTGTCCACTACAGTCTTTCCACTATAGTCTTTCCACTATAGTCTGTCCACTTTAGTCTTTCCACTTTAGTTTATCCACTTTAGTCTGTCCACTTTAGTTTTTCCACGACTGTCTGTCCACTTTAGTCTTTCCACGACTGTCTGTCAACTTTAGTCTTTCCACTTTAGTCTTTCCACTTTATTCTGTCCACTTCAGTGTGTAAACTTTAGTCTGTCCACTGAGTATTCCACTTCAGTCTTTCCACTATAGTCTGTCCCCTTTAGTCTTTCCACTTTAGTCTTTCCACTATAGTCTCCACTTTATTTTGTCCGCTACATTCTTTCCACTTTAGTCTTTCCACTTTATTCTGTCCACTTCAGTGTGTACACTTTATTCTGTCCAATGAGTCTTTCCACTTTAGTCTTTCCACTATAGTCTGTCCACTTTAGTCTTTCCACTTTAGTCTTTCCACTATAGTCTCCACTTTATTCTGTCCACTACAGTCTTTCCACTATAGTCTTTCCACTATAGTCCGTCCACTTTAGTCTTTCCACTTTAGTCTTTCCAATTTAGTCTGTCCACTTTAGTCTTTCCACTATAGACTTTCCACTATAGTCTGTCCACTTTAGTCTTTCCACTTTAGTCTTTCCACTTTAGTCTGTCCACTTTAGTCTTTCCACTTTAGTCTTTCCACTATAGTCTCCACTTTATTCTGTCCACTACAGTCTTTCCACTATAGTCTTTCCACTACAGTCTGTCCACTTTAGTCTTTCCACTTTAGTCTTTCCACTTTAGTCTGTCCACTTTAGTCTTTCCACTATAGTCTTTCCACTATAGTCTGTCCACTTTAGTCTTTCCACTTTAGTCTTTCCACTTTAGTCTGTCCACTTTAGTCTTTCCACTTTAGTCATTTCCACTATCGTCTGTCCACTTTACTCTTTCCACTTTAGTCTTTCCACTTTAGTGTGTCAACTTTAGTCTTTCCACTATAGTCTGTCCACTTTAGTCTTTCCACTATAGTCTGTCCACTTTAGTCTTTCCACTTTAGTCTTTCCACTTTAGTCTTTCCACTATAGTCTGTCCACTTTAGTCTTTCCACTATTCTCTGTCCACTTTAGTCTTTCCACTATAGTCTCCACTTTATTCTGTCCACTACAGTCTTTCCAATATAGTCTTTCCACTATAGTCACTCCACTTTAGTCTTTCCACTTTAGTCTTTCCACTTTTGTCTGTCCACTTTAGTCTTTCCACTATAGTCTGTCCACTTTATTCTTTCCACTATTCTCTTTCCACTTTAGTCTTTCCACTTTAGTCTTTCCACTTTATTCTTTCCACTATAGTCTCCAATTTATTCTGTCTACTACATTCTTTCAGCTTTAGTCTTTCCACTATCACTTTAGTCGGTCCACTTTAGTCTTTACACTATAGTCTGTCCACTTTAGTCTTTCCACTATAGTCTGTCCACTTTAGTCTTTCCACTTTAGTCTTTCCACTTTATTCTTACCACTTCATTGTGTACACTTTAGTTTGTCCACTGAGTCTTTCCACTTCAGTCTTTCCACTATAGTCTGTCCACTTTCGTCTTTCCACTTTAGTCTTTCCACTATATCACTTCAGTCTGTCCACTTTAGTCTTTCCACTATAGTCTGTCCACTTTAGTCTTTCCACTATAGTCTTTCCACTTTAGTCTGTCGACTTAGTCTTTCCACTTCAGTCATTTCACTATAGTCTGTCCACTTTAGTCTTTCCACTATTCTCTGTCCACTTTAGTCTTTCCACTTTAGTCTTTCCATTATAGTCTCCACTTTACTCTGTCCACTACAGTCTTTCCACTATGTCTTTCCACTATAGTCTGTCCACTTTAGTCTTTCCACTATTCTCTGTTTACTTTAGTCTTTCCACTGTAGTCTCCACTTTATTCTGTCCACTATATTCTTTCCACTATAGTCTTTCCACTATAGTCTGTCCACTTTAGTCTTTCCACTATTCTCTGTCCACTTTAGTCTTTCCACTTTAGTCTTTCCACTATAGTCTGTCCACTTTAGTCTTTCCACTATTTTCTGTCCACTTTAGTCTTTCCACTATAGTCTCCACTTTATTCTGTCCACTACAGTCTTTCCAATATAGTCTTTCCACTATAGTCACTCCACTTTAGTCTTTCCACTTTAGTCTTTCCACTTTAGTCTGTCCATTTTAGTCTTTCCACTATAGTCTGTCCACTTTATTCTTTCCACTATTCTCTTTCCACTTTAGTCTGTCCACTTTAGTCTTTCCACTTTAGTCTGTCCACTTTATTCTTTCCACTTTAGTCTTTCCGCTTTAGTCTGTCCACTTTAGTCTTTCCACTTTAGTTTTTCCACTTTAGTTTGTCCACTTTAGTCTTTCCACTATAGTCTTTCCACTTTAGTCTGTCGACTTAGTCTTTCCACTTCAGTCATTTCACTATAGTCTTTCCACTATAGTCTGTCCACTTTAGTCTTTCCACTTTAGTCTTTCCACTTTATTCTGTCCACTTCATTGTGTACACTTTAGTCTGTCCAATGAGTCTTTCCACTTCAGTCTTTCCACTAAAGTCTGTCCACTCTAGTCTTTCCACTTTATTCTTTCCATTATAGTCTCCACTTTATTCTGTCCACTACAGTCTTTCCACTATGTCTTTCCACTATAGTCTGTCCACTTTAGTCTTTCCACTATTCTCTGTTTACTTTAGTCTTTCCACTATAGTCTCCACTTTATTCTGTCCACTACATTCTTTCCACTATAGTCTTTCCACTATAGTCTGTCCACTTTAGTCTTTCCACTATTCTCTGTCCACTTTAGTCTTTCCACTATAGTCTGTCCACTTTAGTCTATCCACTATTCTCTGTCCACTTTAGTCTTTCCACTATAGTCTCCCCTTTATTCTGTCCACTACAGTCTTTCCATTATAGTCTTTCCACTATAGTCTGTCCACTTTAGTCTTTCCACTATTCTCTGTCCACTTTAGTCTTTCCACTATAGTCTCCACTTCATTATGTCCACTACAGTATTTCCACTATAGTCTTTCCACTATAGTCTGTCCACTTTAGTCTTTCCACTATAGTCTCCACTTAATTCTGCCCACGACAGTCTTCCCACTATAGTCTTTCCATTATAGTATGTCCACTTTAGTCTTTCCACTTTAGTTTTTCCACTATAGTCTGTCCACTTTAGTCTTTCCACTATTCTCTGTCCACTTTAGTCTTTCCACTATAGTCTCCACTTCATTATGTCCACTACAGTATTTTCACTATAGTCTTTCCGCTTTAGTCTGTCCACTAGGTCTTTCCACTTCAGTCTGTCCACTTTAGTCTTTGCACTTTATTCATTTCCACTATCGTCTGTCCACTTTAGTCTTTCCACTTTAGTGTGTCCACTTTAGTCTTTCCACTATAGTCTTTCCACTTTAGTCTTTCCACTTTAGTCTTTCCACTTTAGTCTGTCCACTTTAGTCTTTCCACTATAGTCTTTCCACTATAGTCTGTCCACTTTAGTCTTTCCACTTTAGTCTTTCCACTTTAGTCTGTCCACTTTAGTCTTTCCACTATAGTCTGTCCACTATAGTCTTTCCACTTTAGTCTTTCCGCTTTAGTCTGTCCACTAGGTCTTTCCACTTCAGTCTGTCCACTTTAGTCTTTCCACTTTAGTCATTTCCACTATCGTCTGTCCACTTTAGTCTTTCCACTTTAGTCTTTCCACTTTAGTGTGTCCACTTTAGTCTTTCCACTATAGTCTGTCAACTTTAGTCTTTCCACTATAGTCTGTCCACTTTAGTCTTTCCACTTTAGTCTTTCCACTATAGTCTGTCCACTTTAGTCTTTCCACTATTCTCTGTCCACTTTAGTCTTTCCACTATAGTCTCCACTTTATTCTGTCCACTACAGTCTTTCCAGTATAGTCTTTCCACTATAGTCACTCCACTTTAGTCTTTCCACTTTAGTCTTTCAACTTTAGTCTGTCCACTTTAGTCTTTCCACTATAGTCTGTCCACTTTATTCTTTCCACTATTCTCTTTCCACTTTAGTCTTTCCACTTTAGTCTTTCCACTATAGTCTCCACTTTATTCTGTCTACTACATTCTTTCCACTATAGTCGTTCCACTATAGGCTGTCCACTTTAGTCTTTCCACTTTAGTTTTTCCACTTTAGTCTGTCCACTTTAGTCTTTCCACTTTATTCTGTCCACTTCAGTGTGTACACTTTAGTCTGTCCAATGAATCTTTCCACTTCAGTCTTTCCACTATAGTCTGTCCACTTTAGTCTTTCCACTTTATTCTTTCCACTATAGTCTCCACTTTATTCTTTCCACTACATTCTTTCAACTTTAGTCTTTCCACTATCACTTTAGTCTGTCCGCTTTAGTCTTTACACTATAGTCTGTCCACTTTAGTCTTTCCACTATACTCTGTCCACTTTAGTCTTTCCACTTTAGTCTTTCCACTTTATTCTGTCCACTTCATTGTGTACACTTTAGTTTGTCCACTGAGTCTTTCCACTTCAGTCTTTCCACTATAGTCTGTCCATTTTAGTCTTTCCACTTTAGTCTTTCCACTATAGTCTTTTAACTTCAGTCTGTCCACTTTAGTCTTTCCACTATGGTCTTTCCACTTTACTCTGTCCACTTAGTCTTTCCACTTCAGTCATTTCACTATAGTCTGTCCACTTTAGTCTTTCCACTATTCTCTGTCCACTTTAGTCTTTCCACTTTAGTCTTTCCATTATAGTCTCCACTTTATTCTGTCGAATACAGTCTTTCCACCATAGTCTGAAAAGACGGAAAAGACGGACTGTGGATTCTGTCCACTACATTCTTTCCACTATAGTCGTTCCACTATAGGCTATCCACTTTAGTCTTTCCACTTTAGTCTTTCCACTTTAGTCTGTCCACTTTAGTCTTTACACTATAGTCTGTCCACTTTAGTCTTTCCACTATAGTCTGTCCACTTTAGTCTTTCCACTTTAGTCTTTCCACTATAGTCTTTTCCCCTCAGTCTGTCCACTTTAGTCTTTCCACTATAGTCTGTCCACTTTAGTCTTTCCACTATGGTCTTTCCACTTTAGTCTGTCCACTTAGTCTTTCCAGTTCAGTCATTTCACTATAGTCTGTCCACTTTAGTCTTTCCACTATTCTCTGTCCACTTTAGTCTTTCCACTTTAGTCTTTCCATTATAGTCTCCACTTTATTCTGTCCACTACAGTCTTTCCACTATGTCTTTCCACTATAGTCTGTCAACTTTAGTCTTTCCATTATAGTCTCCACTTTATTCTGTCCACTACAGTCTTTCCACTATTCTCTGTCAACTTTAGTCTTTCCACTATAGTCTCCACTTTATTCTGTCCACTACATTCTTTCCACTATAGTCTTTCCACTATAGTCTGTCCACTTTAGTCTTTCAACTATTCTCTGTCCACTTTAGTCTTTCCACTATAGTCTGTCCACTTTAGTCTCTCCACTATTCTCTGTCCACTTTAGTCTTTCCACTATAGTCTCCGCTTTATTCTGTCCACTACAGTCTTTCCATTATAGTCTTTCCACTATAGTCTGTCCACTTTAGTCTTTCCACTATTCTCTGTCCACTTTAGTCTTTTCACTACAGTCTCCACTTCATTATGTCCACTACAGTATTTCCACTATAGTCTTTCCACTACAGTCTGTCCACTTTAGTCTTTCCACTATAGTCTCCACTTAATTCTGTCCACTACAGTCTTTCCACTTTGTCCACTTTGCACTTTAGTCATTTCCACTATCGTCTGTCCACTTTAGTCTTTCCACTATAGTCTATCCACTTTAGTCTTTCCACTATAGTCTCCACTTAATTCTGTCCACTACAGTCTTTCCACTTTGTCCACTTTGCACTTTAGTCATTTCCAC